>JALGBA010000274.1:530000-1815600 GCA_023970755.1 Azemiops feae | reverse complement strand
GAGGGAGGGAAGGAGGGCACCCACCCCAGTCCCACCCTCCTCCACCAGAGATCCATGGATCCCCCCCACACAGGCACCCTGCAACCTGAGGGAGGGAGGGATGGACAATGGAAGGGAGGGAAGGAGAAAAGGACAAAGAAGGAGGGAAGAAAGGAAGGAAAGAAGGGACAATGGGAGAGAGGGAGGGAAGGAGGGCACCCACCCCAGTGCCACCCTCCTCCACCAGAGACCCATGGATCCCCCCCACACAGGCACCCTGCAACCTGAGGGAGGGAGGGATGGACAATGGAAGGGAGGGAAGGAGAAAAGGACAAAGAAGGAGGGAAAGAAGGAAGGAAGGGACAATGGGAGAGAGGGAGGGAAGGAGGGCACCCACCCCAGTCCCACCCTCCTCCACTGGAGACCCATGGATCCCCCCCACACAGGCACCCTGCAACCTGAGGGAGGGAGGGATGGACAATGGAAGGGAGGGAAGGAGAAAAGGACAAAGAAGGAGGGAAAGAAGGAAGGAAGGGACAATGGGAGAGAGGGAGGGAAGGAGGGAACCCACCCCAGTCCCACCCTCCTCCACCAGAGACCCATGGATTCCCCCCACACAGGCACCCTGCAACCTGAGTGATGAGCTGGCCACCCCCCCCATTGACTTCGCTTGTCAAAAAGTTGCAAAAGATGATCACATGACCCTGGGACACTGACGGTCATAAGTATGAATCAGTTGCCAAGCATCCGAATGTAAATCACATGACCCTGGGGATGCTGCAACAGTCATAAGTGTGAAAAATGGTCATAAGTCACTTTTTTTAGTGTCGTCGTAACTTTGAACAGTCACTAAGCGAATCGTTGTAAGTCGAGGACTACCTGTACTTTATCATTTTTTCCCTTTTTGCGGGGGGGGGGTGTCAAGTTTTTGACACCTTGCTGGGCGACTGGTGGTACTCGGATATTGCCTTATCCTAAAAGTGGTACAATGGGTGAAAAGGTTGAAAAGCCCTGTCCTAGAGTTCTGGCTGCACGTGCGATGCAGAAGTCAAGCTGATTTCTAGGGAGGCTCAATTTTGATTCTAACACCCTTCCCCCCCCCCCGTTCCTCCAGTGGTGACGATGAGCAGCAGGACAGAAGCCGATGGTATGGAGAGGCACGTCTGCCGAATCCACGGCTTCTACCCCAGGGAGATCAATGCCTCCTGGACGAGGGATGGGGAATTCTGGCTGCAAGACACCTTCCATGAGTCTCTGGCCCCCAACTCAGATCGGACCTACTATTACTCGCTCGGAATCCAGATCAATCCCAAAGAGAGGGGCCGCTATCGGTGCCACGTGGAGCACGATGGCTTGCAGCAACCTCTGGACCTGCCTCTGAAGGGTGAGAGGCTGCAGGGAGGGAAAGGCTGGGCTCCCTTTTACAGTTGGAGGATTATGGGAGAGAAATTGTGCCCAGATATATAATAATAATAATAACAATAACAACAACAAACAACAACAACAAATAATAATAATAATAATAATAATAATAATAATAATAATAATAATAATAATAATAATAATAATAATAATAATAATAATAATAATAATAATAATAATAATAATAATAATAATAATAATAATAATAATAATAATAATAAATAGTAGTAGTAGAGTTGGAAGGGACCTTGAAGGTCTTCTAGTCCAATCCCTGCTCAGGCAGGAAACCCTATACCATTACAGACAAATGGTTGTCCAGTCTTCCAGTGTTGGAGCATTTACAACTTCTGGAGTCAGGTTGTTCCACTGGTTAATTGTTCTAACTGTCAGGAAATTTCTTCTTATTTCTAGGTTGCTTCTTTCTTTGATCAATTTTCATCCATTGCTTCTTGTCCTGCCCTCAGGTGCTTTGGAGAATAGCTGCCACAAAGAAGAGGGGGTCAGGTTGTTCACCAGAGCACCAGAGGGAAGGACGAGAAACAATGGTTGGAAGCTGATCAGAGAGAGAAGAAACGTGGAATTAAGGAGAAACTTCCTGACAGTGAGGACGATCAACCAGTGGAACAGCTTACCCCCAGAAATCATGGGTGCTCCATCGCTGGAAGTTTTTAAAAAGACACTTTACAATCACCTGTCTGAGATGGTATAGGTTCTCCTGCTTGAGCCAAGGTCCTATTCTATTCTATTCTATTCTATTCTATTCTATTCTATTCTATTCTATTCTATTCTATTCTATTCTATTCTATTCTATTCTATTCTATTTTATTCTATTCTATTCTATTCTATTCTATTCTATTTATTATATTATATTAATTATATTATATTATATTATATTATATTATATTATATTATGTTATGTTATATTAATTATATTAATTATATTAATTATATTATACTATACTATACTATACTATACTATACTATACTATACTATACTATACTATACTATACTATACTATACTATACTATACTATACTATACTATACTATATTATATTATATTATATTATATTATATTATATTATATTATATTATATTATATTATATTATATTATATTATTATTATTATTATTTTGCCCAGCGTGGAGCAGAGTCCATCTGCCAGGCAACCATGTGTTTCTCAAAGACGCTGGCTGGAAAAAAACTTTCAATCCTTCAGGAAGATTGCATTTGCTAAACATTGGAGAGGAAAAGAGATGCTGAGTGTTGAAGAATGGATTTTAAAGTTGACTAAATTAGCAGAGATGGCAGAATTAACTGCCTTGATTAGGCAATGGACTAGACAGCTTTATAAGAGACTGGAAGTCATCTGTGGACTTTCTGCGTGTTAAATACAATAACAGATGGTTAACGGGGATTTGAAGATTAGGATAACGTTTGGGTTAACCTATTGGCTTTTTTTTCTTTCTTTTTACATATATATTATGATGTTGGGTCGATTTGATTGTTAGATACATAGATTCTCTCATCTGGAATAATTGTTTACGTAATATAGTATTTTGCTAAATAAGGATGGGAAAACTTATAACTATTTGTAGACCTGTTAATGTAAAGGGAGGAAAACCTATCATTTTTTTAAAAATTCATCTTTCAGCATCCAGCCAGGTTGGCTAGTTTATGTTCGTTAGATATATCTGACATATGGGTTTTTTTCTTTTTCCCTTCTTTTTTGTACACCTCAAATTTTCTTTCTTTATTTTCACTGCTAATGTTCGATGTTTTTTGTTTTTTCTGTTTTGTATTTTATTCTTGTTAATAAATGAAAATAAATATGTTAAAAAAGAGAGAAATATTCTGCTTGCTGCCTTTCTGCAAACACAATCTTTTCAAAGGTAGAAAGGCTTTTCCCAACACTTCACCCTTCAGAAAGTTATCCTTCAGAGTGAATAGCCTGTAGAATGTGTGGAATAAAAATATTGACGTCTCCTGTGACGTAAAGACATCTGACATTTCTTAACTTGGTAGATCCCTTATCTTTCTCGCTCTTTGAGATCTTTTCCCCCAATAAGTAGATATTTTGTGGTTCCCATGGAGTGATTTGCTCTTTCTCCCAATCCAGTTCCAGAATTCAGTTCCAGTCTGGGGGCTTATCATCGGTGTTAGTGTGGCTGGCTTTATCTTGGTGTGTGCAATTTTTGGGATCTTGGCATTTCTCAGTAAGTATCCTTTTCCGGGTGATTGAAAGATGGGTCAATTTCTCCCATGTGTCTCCCTTTGGGGAGCTAGCTAACTTGCTGCTTGCTTGTTTATTTATGTATTCATTTATTTATTACCTGCCTTTATTATTTTCACAAATAACATATCCAACACACCTTTCTCCAATTTTTTTCCCTCCACAACAATAACCCGGTAAAGTGGTTATGTGACTGGCCCAAGATCACTTAGCTGGCTTTCATGGCTAAGGCAGGATCTGATCTCAAGCATGGCCTTAACCACTAGACCAAACTGTTTCTCTTCTTTTTGTGGGCTTCCTTTTTCCCTGTTTTCCCAGCCGACTTAAGGAGCATCTGAGATCTCAGCCTCTTGCTGGGATTCCAGTCTCAGTTCAGCTGAGTCCAAGGTTTGGACAGTCCTGTCTTCTTCTGAGTTGGGAAGAGGCATTCCAGTTCTGTCCCTCTCAAAGGCTTTGTTCAAAGAGAAGGGCTTCAATGAAAATCTTCCTCCCCTCCCAGCTGCTGCTTCTGCTGCTGCTTTCTCCATTTCCCGTCCCTCCTGGGGAATGATCCATTGATCATTGATAATCCAGTGATCCCGTCAGGGAATTGCGCAGCAGCTGTCCAAATAAAGTCAGAGACGCTGACAAGAACTTATAGGTTTATATAAATAAATATATTTAACATCTCTATATACAGCAGACCAGATAGTCAGGCAAACAGGAGCATCGTGAGGTAAATCGCAGAGCCCAGAAGGCACACAGAAGAAAAAAGGCGGGGGGAAAGGGACACTCCCCCTCCGCCGCACCCACAGCAACCAATCACAGTGCAGTTTGCCTCAGGCAGGAGCCAACACTCTCCAACCAATCGGTACATAGTTAAAAACAAATATACATGACGCCTAAAGAATATGGCAAGTCGAAATGAACAGGCACGTAGCTGCCAAAGTTTCATTCTTGACATATCGCCTCCCCAAAAGAAGAATGAATCTGGAAATACATAAAAACAAATATACATGCATATAGACATGGATTAGGGATTAAAACCCCTAATCCATATGTATGGATTATATGTATGTATATTTGTATTTATATATGTATTTATATTTGTCTATATGTATGTATATTTGTTGTATTTGTTTAATTCTATGAACTGGTGTCTAGGAACCTCAAAGTTAATTTTGCTTTGACATTACCATGCCGTGTATTCAATAAACGGTAAGATTTTCAGAAACAGAATGAACCTGATGATTTATTTGGATCCTCAAGCTGGATGTTGACAACAACCCCTGTGTGTTTTGGCTCACTGCACAACCCCACTGCTCCAGCTACTAAATTTAAATATCTTAACACGATCCATTTGTATCAAAGCCAGGATCCTGGGATTCTCTGTCCTAAGAGAGGGACTGATTTGATCATATTTGGTAGACCTGTTGCCGCGTGAGGTTGGCATGCTTTGATTCCTGATGCGTCGGCAATGTCTTTTGGTTGGATCCAGAAAGGGTACCGTCTCTGTTCCTGCTCCTCCTTTTGGAAACAGGGCAATAACCTCCCCTCCCTGAGATTTGGTTAGTCCCAAATAGAGATGGGAAGGCCTGAGAAAAAAAAACCCAGAAAAAATTGGGGGGGAAACGGGGGGGGGGGTTGTTCTGTTTTTTCCTTTTTTTCTAAAGCCATTTGGAAAAAACCGGACAAACTGTTTTCCCCCCAATTTTTCTGTTTTTTTTTCCAAGCGTTCCCATCTGTCTTCTTTTTGGAAAACATTAAAGTCCTATTTTTTCCCCCCACACCTTGGAAAACCTTTTTCAGATTAACACATTTTGTTAAAAGGCACCAGCTTTTGCAATATGCATCTTTTGAAGTGAGGTCATTAAAGTTTACGCCTTCCCATCATTGACTGGCTTCCCCTAGGCTTTTTTACTTAACATCACCTCTTTTTGCTCTCTCTTTCTGCAATCTAGGATTCAAGAGAGGAGAGGATGATCCCGGGAATGACCCTTCTCGTGAGTAGATTTATTACCAAATATGTTTGTGTTTTGCATGCGAGATTCAAAGTCCAGGCTGTGAAATTTATCTGAGAGCAAATGCAAGCAAAGATGTCAGTGAGAATGACGGGCAGGTAGGATTGGGGAACAGTCCAGGTTCAAAAAAAATTCAGCCTGCGATAAAAATATTATGGGCTGCCTGGAGCCCTTCAGGTAGGTTTGTCTGTTTAGATTTGTATCTTTATTATTTTATTTTATTACTGTCAAGGTTCCGACTGACGAACCCAACCAAGCAAACACCTTCGAGAAATTCCAATCTCTTAATGTAAAACTTTATTGAGTACATCATTTCGGCACACATGAAAGCAAAACCAGCTCTGACAAGATCCCTCCCAAACCCATATAGTAAAAGCATGGAATTCTCCCTCCTCCCTCTGGGTCAGGTCACGTTGTCCAATCAAGTAGAAAAATATTGTTATGAGAAAGTGTCTCTGGGTCTGGTCAAACACCTGGTGCAATGTCCTTGAGTCTCACGGTCTGGCTTCTGAATCTTTGATGTCTGCATTCCAAACCCTTCCTGTCTCTCCAGTTGCTGAGCAACCGTTTGAAGTTACCACGGACCTTACAACCGTGACCTGGATGACTGAGAATCTCCATAGACATGACCACATTTTGTGATGTTTTTGTCAAAAACCAGCATTTACTTGCAGTTTTCAGCAAAACCAGCCCATGGTGAACAATTGACTGCATCAAAAAAAAGTTGTAAAATTGGGTCGGTCACATGGGTGACATGTTTTACGACCACCATGATTTAGGACTATAATGGGCAGGCTCCATTATGGTCATAAGTTGGAAACTCCCTCTACCTCCCTCCCCCTTGTCAAGCCAAAACATTTTATTTTGAGGGGTCCTTGATGTTCTCTGAGCTTGCTGTCAGCAAACGAGACTCCTTACTAGCACTGATGATGTTACCTAGTTAGGTAATGAAACGTCTGCAAGAAAACAAGCAAGCTCAGAGAGCACCAAGGACCCTCTCAAAGCAATGTTTCTCAACCTTAGTAACTTTTAAGATGTGTGGACTTCATCCCCCAGAATTCCCAAGCCAGAGCTACAAATACATTTCAACCCTGAGCTACAAATATACTCCTTTATTGGTACATTTTATTTTATTCCACCACCTAAATAAAACCCATATTAGTTTGAGCTGGGGGACAACTGATCCCAAGAAGAAAGTCAAGGTCAATTCTGGTTAGTCAGAGTCACACTCCAGCTTGAAGTCACCGACCAGGATAGACCTTGGCCTCCTGGGTTGTCCTCATCCAGGAACAAAAGTAGATGTTTCTTGTCATTGCAGGTCTGTCACTTTAATCTCCTTCTGCAGTGTTGAATTAATCATTGTTTGTCCTATGTTTTCTCTGCAGTCTGAAACGATGCTGTGAATTGAGAAACGTTCCCACTTGGCTCTTTGTTCATGTCAAGATGTCAACTTCCTGGCTCTGGCTGAGCTATTCGGACTGCAATTGAATTGATGAAATGTTTGCAAATGTATTTGGATGTTTGTAAGCTTTTTAACTGCTTGGATATTTAATGGGTAGCAAAACGTAGGCTGAGTTCAACACAGTGTGGTAAACAAAACAAAGCTATCGAAACAAGGCGGCTGTATTCACAAAGCTTTTATGGCAGAAGAAGTAAATATATGGTTTACGGTGAAGGCCTGCTTGATACAGCAAGCTAAGGTGAACCGCTTGAGTTAGAATTGAATAGAGCTGGAAGGGACCTTGGAGGTCTTCTAGTCCAGGGCTTTTCAACCGGTGGTACGTGTACCACCTGTGGTACTTTGCCACGTGGCAGGTGGTACGCGACTGCTAGCCAAGTGTAGCAGGGGAGGGGAATGAGCTGAAGCGAGCCAAGCCTGAGGGAGAGGCAGCTGCAGCTGCAGGACTGTCTGGGCTTGGCAGAAGCCCCAGGAGCCGGCAGGGCTCCAGCTGATTGGCTCCAGCTGATTGGTGCTTCCGGAAGCAGCAAGGAGGTGGAGGTGAACTGAAGAAGGGGGGGGGAGCAGAGGAGAGGCTATAAAAGGAGGTGGTTTGGGCAGGAAAGGGGGAAAAAAAGACAACAGGGAAAGAGAAGGAGAGATCAGCCGGCAGGGAGGAAACAGGGACAGAGAAGCAGCAGCTGTTGCTGGAAGAAAAGGTCCCCCTGGTTCATTTTCTCCAGCCAGGAGAATGCAAACAGCGCTAATGAAATGAAAAGCCGGCATGTGGGAAAGGAGGTGGATCAGCTGGCAGCTTGATTGGGTTACCATGAGGATTTTTGTACAGTTTTTACAGTGTTTTGTAATTCAGAGGCTCCTTTTTGTGCTTTGGTTATTGGAATATTTTAGTCTGTATTTTAGGCTAGCAATGAGTCCAAAGTGTTGGCTTCCGTAGGTTTAATCTCTTTAAACAAATGTAATTAGTTTTACCCCCTTATCTTCAGTCTGTGTATGGCTTTTAGAAAGTTTACTTTGAAGGTAAACAGGTTTAATTTTAAAGCTAAAGCTTTTCGCAATTGCCTGAGCCTTTCAGTTTTGGATTGCAACATTGTGACACGTGACACCCCTGAAGCAGCTTAAAGAGAAAAAAAAAATGTGGAGTTTATGTGTTTCTTTATTTTGTGAGCCTTTCTTGCTTTGCACTTGATTCCTGTGTCTTTAAGGGTACAGGGAAGAGATTGGGGGGTGCATTCTTACTATACTGTGAAAGGAGAGCTAAGAAGGGTCGACCAGCTAGCTCAGGGATCTACAAACTTAGCAACTTTAAGACCTGTGGACTTCAACTCCCAGAATTCCTCAACCAGCCATGATGGCTGAGGAATTCTGGGAGTTGAAGTCCACAAGTCTTAAAAGTGCCAAGTTGGAAGGCCCCTGAGCTAGCTGGTAGTGGTGCATATTAATAAACATGGATAAATTCATCATACATTTGTCAGTGCAAAGGGAAAGTGACTCAGCAAAGGAACAGCCACCAAAGAAATTAAAACTGGTACTTTTTTCCTTTTTCCCTACAGTTTGTAATATTTTATTAGATTATAGAATAAAATACAAAAATACAAAAGCAAATAGTAGGACACAGTGGGGAGGAAAAAGGGGGGGAAAGTGAGGGGGAGAAGAGAAAAAGAACAGACTTCCTCTGTTGCACTAGAACACGGGTCGGCAACCCGCGGCTCCGGAGCCGCATGCGGCTCTTTCAGCCGTCTCCTGCGGCTCCCTGTCCTCCGCTGCCATGTGCAGTCTGAAAAAAAAAAAGTGGGATAAAAAAAGTTCAACCAATGAATTCAAACCTCTCACAAAAAAAAAACATTCACAAAGTTTGAACTGATTGGTTGAACTTTTTGGTTTGTGGGACTACCCACAAACCTCTTTCCTTCTTCAGACCGCACATGGCAGCAGCGGTGGAAGAGTCGGGAGGACGGCTGGAAAGGTGTCCCTTTGCCGTCCTCCGGAGGCAAAACCTGGGTAAGGAGCCGCGGGTGGGGGTGGCGAGTCTCGGGGTGTCTCTTCCCTGCCCGCTGGGTCTCCCCTCGCCCTTCTCCGCTGCCGCCTCTGCTAGCCCTGAGGGGGGGTCACCGGGGGTCTCGGAAACTTCCCCTCTCGGCCCGCGCCTTTCGGCCGTCTCGGCCTCTTTTGAGATTCCCCCGCAGCGACTTGCCTGGCCCTTTTCCCACCTGCTGCGCGGCGCCTCTTCGCCGTCCTCCCTCCGCCACTGCCGCTGCCGGTGGCGCTAAGCGGGCCGGGAGAAGTGGCGGCAACCGGGCAGCCGCGGCCCTTTGCCGTCGTGCCGCCGCCGCTGCCGGTGGCGCTAAGCGGGGCGGGAGAAGTGCTGACCGGGCAGCCGCGGCCCTTTGCCGTCCTCCCGCCGCCGCTGCCGGCGGCGCTAAGCGGGCCGGGAGAAGTGGTCCCGACCGGGCAGCCGCGGCCTTTTGCCGTCGTTGCTAAGCGGGCCGGGAGAAGTGCTGACCGGGCAGCCGCGGCCCTTTGCCGTCTCACTCCGCTAAGAGGGGCCGGGAGACAGAAGTGGTGCCCGACGGGCAGTTCGGGGCCTTTGCCGTCCTCCCGCGCTGCCAAGCGGAAGGCGGGAGAAGTTGGTGCCGACCGGGCAAGGTTGCGGCCCTTGCCGTCCTCCCGCCGCTGCTAAGCGAGGGCGGGAGAAGTTCGGTGCCGACGGCAGCTGCGTCCCTTTTGCCGTCCTCCCGCCGCTGCTAAGCGGGGCGGGAGGAGAATGGTGTCCGATACCGGGCAGCTGCGGCCCTTGCCGTACTCCCGCCGCTAGCTAAGCGGGGCGGGAGGAGGAGAAGTGGTGCCGACCGGGCAGCCGCGGCCCTTTGCCGTCCTCCCGCCGCTAAGCGGGGCGGGAGAAGTGGTGCCAACCGGGCAGCTGCGGCCCTTTGCCGTCCTCCCGCCGCTAAGCGGGGCGGGAGAAGTGGTGCCGACCGGGCAGCTGCGGCCCTTTGCCGTCCTCCCGCCGCTAAGCGGGGCGGGAGAAGTGGTGCCGACCGGGCAGCTGCGGCCCTTTGCCGTCCTCCCGCCGCTGCTAAGCGGTGGTGCCGACCGGGCAGCTGCGGCCCTTTGCCGTCCTCCCGCCGCTGCTAAGCGGGGCGGGAGAAGTGGTGCCGACCGGGCAGCTGCGGCCCTTTGCCGTCCTCCCGCCGCTCTAAGCGGGGCGGGAGAAGTGGTGCCGACCGGGCAGCTGCGGCCCTTTGCCGTCCTCCCGCCGCTAAGCGGGGCGGGAGAAGTGGTGCCGACCGGGCAGCGCCCCTTCGTGGCCCGGGGTTCTCTGGGGTTCTTTTGCTGGGAGGGCGAGGAAGCAGCGGGGAAAGACAGCTCCGGAGGGAGGCAGCCCAGCAACCAGAAGCCGGCGGTCCGAGCGGAGCGGCAGGGAAGACCTACTCCCCCCCCACACACACACACACACAAGTAAACTGCATGCAAAAATCCTCCCGGCTCCGAGGCGCGGAGGCAAGCTTGCAGATTCCCCCCCCCCAATAAATAAAGAGTAAAGGCCAATTTTAAAGGTTGTCCAGCCAGCTAAAAGGGAGGAAAGAAGCTGGGCTGGAGCGCCCTGGAAAAGAGAGCAGGCAGCGCTTCTGCACGGGGTGGTTGGGCTTTCGACAGGTTTTGCCTGCAATTAAAGCAAGGCGAGGTTTTTGGCTTGGAGGCTGAGGGGGGAGGTGCTTGTGGGGGCACGTGTCTGCTCACATAAGTGGGAATGGGTTTCTTTTGCAGGGAGGCTGCTTTGCTGAAGGTTATATCTTCCTTCCTTCCTTCCTGTTTTTCTTTTTTCCTTCCTTCCTTCCCATATTCTTCCTGCCTTTCTTCTTCCTTTCTTGCCTGCCTGCCTGCCTTCCTTTCTTCCTTCCTTCCTATATTCTTCCTGCCTTTCTTCTTCCTTCCTTTCTTGCCTGCCTTCCTTCCTTCCCATATTCTTCCTGCCTTTCTTCTTCCTTTCTTGCCTGCCTGCCTTCCTTTCTTCCTTCCTTCCTATATTCTTCCTGCCTTTCTTCTTCCTTCCTTTCTTGCCTTCCTTCCTTCCTTCCTTCCTTCCTTCCTTCCTTCCTTCCTTCCTTCCTATATTCTTCCTGCCTTTCTTCTTCCTTCCTTTCTTGCCTGCCTTCCTTCCTTCCCATATTCTTCCTGCCTTTCTTCTTCCTTTCTTGCCTGCCTGCCTGCCTTCCTTCCTTCCTTCCTTCCTTCCTTCCTTCCTTCCTTCCTATATTCTTCCTTCCTTTCTTCCTTTCTTGCCTTCCTTCCTTCCCATCTTCTTCCTGCCTTTCTTCTTCCCTTGTCTTCCCTCCCTCCCTCCCTCCCTCCCTCCCTCCCTCCCTTCTTTCTTTCTTTCTTTCTTTCTTTCTTTCTTTCTTTCTTTCTTTCTTTCTTTCTTTCTTTCTTTCTTTCTTTCTTTCTTTCTTTCTTTCTTTCTTTCTTTCTCTCAATAAGCAAACAATCTGGGCTCTGACTGGCTGCTCCGCACTTCCTCCTCCCCCTCCCCCTCCACACAAGTAAACTGCATGCAAAAATCCTCCCGGCTCCGAGGCGCGGAGGCAAGCTTGCAGATTCCCCCCCCCCAATAAATAAAGAGTAAAGGCCAATTTTAAAGGTTGTCCAGCCAGCTAAAAGGGAGGAAAGAAGCTGGGCTGGAGCGCCCTGGAAAAGAGAGCAGGCAGCGCTTCTGCACGGGGTGGTTGGGCTTTCGACAGGTTTTGCCTGCAATTAAAGCAAGGCGAGGTTTTTGGCTTGGAGGCTGAGGGGGGAGGTGCTTGTGGGGGCACGTGTCTGCTCACATAAGTGGGAATGGGTTTCTTTTGCAGGGAGGCTGCTTTGCTGAAGGTTATATCTTCCTTCCTTCCTTCCTGTTTTTCTTTTTTCCTTCCTTCCTTCCCATATTCTTCCTGCCTTTCTTCTTCCTTTCTTGCCTGCCTGCCTGCCTTCCTTTCTTCCTTCCTTCCTATATTCTTCCTGCCTTTCTTCTTCCTTCCTTTCTTGCCTGCCTTCCTTCCTTCCTTCCTTCCCATATTCTTCCTTCCTTTCTTCTTCCTTTCTTGCCTGCCTGCCTTCCTTCCTTCCTTCCTTCCTTCCTTCCTTCCTATATTCTTCCTTCCTTTCTTCCTTTCTTGCAATTAAAGCAAGGCGAGGTTTTTGGCTTGGAGGCTGAGGGGGGAGCTGCTTGTGGGGGCACGTGTCTGCTCACATAAGTGGGAATGGGTTTCTTTTGCAGGGAGGCTGCTTTGCTGAAGGTTATATCTTCCTTCCTTCCTTCCTGTTTTTCTTTTCCTTCCTTCCTTCCCATATTCTTCCTGCCTTTCTTCTTCCTTTCTTTTGCATATTCTTCCTGCCTCTTCCTTCCTTTCTTGCCTGCCTTCCTTCCTTCCTTCCTTCCCATATTCTTCCTGCCTTTCTTCTTCCTTTCTTGCCTGCCTGCCTGCCTGCCTTCCTTTCTTCCTTCCTTCCTTCCTTCCTATATTCTTCCTGCCTTTCTTCTTCCTTCCTTTCTTGCCTGCCTTCCTTCCTTCCTTCCCATATTCTTCCTGCCTTCTTCCTTTCTTGCCTGCCTGCCTTCCTTCCTTCCTTCCCATATTCTTCCTTCCTTTCTTCTTCCTTTCTTGCCTGCCTGCCTTCCTTCCTTCCTTCCTTTCTTCCTTCCTTCCCATATTCTTCCTGCCTTTCTTCTTCCTTTCTTGCCTGCCTTCCTTCCTTCCTTCCTTCCCATATTCTTCCTGCCTTTCTTCTTCCTTTCTTGCCTTCCTTCCTTCCTTCCTTCCTTCCTATATTCTTCCTTCCTTTCTTCTTCCTTTCTTGTCTTCCTTCCTTCCCTCCCTCCTCTTTCTTTCTTTCTTTCTTTCTTTTTTCTTTCTTTCTTTCTTTCTTTCTTTCTTTCTTTCTCTTCTCTCAATAAGCAAACAATCTGGGCTCTGACTGGCTGCTCCGCACTTCCTCCTCCTCCTCCCCCTCCACACAACTAAACTGCATGCAAAAATCCCACAAGAATGACAAGATCTATCAGCAGTGTTTTCGCTCCTAAGTCAGCCTATGTCTGTGCACACGCAGAGACTTAAACGGAGGCTTCCAAACCTGACATGCATACACATGTGGATGTCTGCAACTGGTCATTGCAAACAATAGGAAAAAAAGGGGGGGAAGTGGACGTGACTATTTAAAGACCCCCACTTTTCTGTACGGGCTTGAGCAGGAGGCTGGACTAGAAGACCTCCAAGGTCCCTTCCACCTCTATTCTATTCTATATGCAGGAGCTTATTGTAATCATTGCACCCCCTTACTGGAGTATCACCCTTTCTACCTGCACACAGCCTTTTCTTCAGGAGCACCCCTGAATATCATATTTCTTGCATCAGACAGGGAACCACAAGCCCTTTTAGTAGCAACATGTAATTTCCACTTTGTCAGTCTGCTTACTGACTTATCAACTGCAGTGATTCACTTAGCAATGTTGGTAAGAAAGGTCGCAAAATGGGGCAAAACTCATTAAACAAATGTCTCACTTAACAACACAAATCCAACCCATCCAAATAAAATGGCTAAACAAGAAGGTATTCATTTCTTTACAGTTATTTGTTGAACACTGCTGGAATACTTTTCTGAATAAAGAAAAACAAAGCCAGTTGGTTAATTCTGCAGGTCATTCTACTTTCCAAGTAAGTGCTTTGCTGGGAGGGGGAGGGAGGGGGGGAGAGAGAAGGAGAATATGAATATATGTGGTTGTCCTTTCTAGACTTTTAGTAAAGAACGTTTAATGAAATATTATGATGTTTGTTTAATTAAGAGATGAGGTATGTGGGTAATTATGCTGTATTTAAAGATGGTAGATTAGCTGCTAAAATTGTTTTTACCTGTTGGGATGAAGGAGAAAGGGTTTTTTTCTCCTCTTTCTCCTCTCTTCTTTTTCCCCCCCGCATTTTTTTCCCTATTTTCCTATTTGTGGTTTTTATTGTTTGCACCGGCTTTTACTCTTTTCATTTATAATCCTTAGTAAAAATATTTGAAAAACAGAGAGCATTGTAATGAGAGAGAGACAGAGAGAGACAGAGACAAAGAGAGATAATGAATAACCTGCTATAATGAAAGGTTATGACAGCTCAGATTAGATTGCAGGATCCTCTCTATGAGTGTGGATCATTGTGAGTCCTCTGGCTTTCAGATGTAGTGGGTAGAGATGCCAAGAGAGTGACTGGAGGAAAATGAGTGCACCTGATCAAGCACAATTAAAATTCTTAAACTTTTCTTTATGATATTGATAAAGGTGGTGAACCATTTTAATGTCCATGTTAAATTCATGGAAGAGCTGGCTGGCTGGGGAGGGGGGATCGTGGTTGAAGAAAGTGGAGGCGCAGCAGCGGGATTGCTCTCAAACAATAAGAGCCGGCTGTGCTGCTCGCTCGTGTTCGCCTGCCTTATTGAGAGCAGTCCTGCTGCTGCGCCTTGAGTGGGGAGGACGAACTTTGCTGCTGCTGCTTGGCCATGCCTGGGCTATGCAGCGGTGGAGCGCTCCGTCCTGGTGGGAAAGCAGCAGTGGCAGTGGAGCGCTCCATCGGGTGGGGGGGGAGTAGTGGTGGCGGGGTGCTCCTTGCGGGGGGGGAATTCTGCAGGGAACTGGTTGTTAAATTATTTGATTCCCAGTACTGGTTATAATTGCCAATCCACGACACCTGCCTGCATGAGATTTATTGTGCTTTTCGACCCCCAGTAGGCCAACCATGGATAAATCATGCAAGAAAAGAAAAATTTCGGAAGAAAACAGAGTGTTTAATGATACATGGGCACATTCATTTGCTTTCACAACTGACAAGACTGGTTTACCAGTATGTTTAATATGTGGTGAGAAATTGGCAAACAACAAAAAGTCAAATGTTGCAAGACATTTCCAGAATAAACACGCAGCCTTTGCTGAAAAATACCCAGAAGGAGATGAGAGAAAAAAAGCCGTTTCGGAATTGATGCGGAAGGTTGATCTGAGCAAGAATCATTTTAAGAAGTGGGTGAAGTCTGCAAATTCAACTACATATGCTAGTTTTGTGGCCGCTCAGGAAATAGTCAGGCACGGGAAGCCGTTTACAGATGGAGAGTATATCAAGGAATCATTCATTAAGATTTCAGAACATCTATTCTCGGACTTCAAAAACAAGAGTGAAATTGTGCAGAAAATCAGAGATATGCCTCTCTCTGCGAAGACTGTCAAAGATCGAACCATAAAAATGGCAGAAAACATCACTGGACAGCAAATTAAAGACATCAATTCAGCTGAGGCGTTCTCAATTGCCTGTGATGCATCCAAAGACAAAACTGATATTGAACAAATAGCGCTGTTCTGCCGATATGTAAACTCTGCTGGGCCACAGGAAGAAATGATTGAGTTGATACCACTAAAAGGCCAAACACGGGGAGAGGACATCTGTGAGGCTGTCTTGGATTATTTAAGAACCAATGAAATAAACACCACCCACCTGGTGTCAGTGGCTACTGACGGGGCACCAAGTATGACAGGAGCGCAGAAGGGCTTTGTGGCTTTACTTCAGAAGTCGCTGGGTAGAAAGCTGCTAACATTTCACTGCATCCTTCACCAAGAGGCCTTGTGCGCTCAAACATTTCCTCCGGAATGCACAGAAGTGATGAATGTTGTCATTCAGATTGTCAATAAAATAATGGCACAAGGCTTAAATCACCGTCAGTTCCGTTTGCTACTAGAGGAGGTGGAAAGCACATATTCTGATCTCCTGCTGCACAACAAAGTCCGGTGGCTGTCCAGAGGGGAGGTGCTAAAACGCTTTGCTGCGTGTCTGGAAGAGGTGAAAACTTTCCTGGGCAGCAAAGGGCTCACCTTTCCTGAGCTGGAACGACCAGAGTGGCTGGAAAAGCTACATTTCATGGTAGATATGACAGCACACCTGAACACGCTGAACACAACTCTTCAGGGTAAAGGAGGCACAGCCCTGCACATGCTGGAGGAAGTTTTGGCATTTGAGCGCAAGTTAACAGTATTTGGCAGAGATTTACAGAGAGGTACACTGTCTCACTTCCCCTCTTTGCGAGAGTTCAAACAAGGTCACAATATGATAAATTCAGAGTATTTGCAGTCTGCAATCATTGCAATGCAAACATCATTTGGGAAGCGATTCTGTGAGTTCAGAGAGGAAAAAAATACATTATCTTTCCCTGTCACTCCCCTGACCAGCGATCCATCTGCATTGAATATGACTGCATTTGCAGGGGTAAGTCAACCCGATCTGGAGATGGAACTTGCAGACATAGCCGACAAAGATATATGGGTGTCCAAGTTCCAACGCTTGACCGATAATCTTGAAGATGTTGCCCGTCAGAAGGCCAATCTCGCGCTGAATCACAAATGGAGTGATATTGAAAACCTTCCCAAACAGGACAAGCTGATATTCGATACATGGAATGCCATCCCCAGCACTTACTCAAACATGAAAAAATACGCATTTGGAGTCCTGTCGATCTTCGGATCCACATACGTATGTGAACAGGTCTTTTCGAACATGAATTATATTAAAAACAAATATCGTTCACGCCTCACAGACAACAGCCTGCAGTCTTGTTTAAAGATGAAGGTGACCTCTTACAGCCCTGATGTACAGATGCTGTGTGCTGATGTTGAGAAGCAAAAATCACATTAACCAGGTAAAATAGTTTACTTGGCTATTATTTAGCAAATATTTATTTGACGTTCAGTGAAATAGTCCTTTTTTTATTCGTTGACAACTGACTGCACGCTCCAGTACAGACAGACAGATGGACTGGCGGACGGGCAGATGGACAGACGAGCAGATGGACTGGCGGACGGGCAGATGGACAGACGAGCAGACGGACAGGCAGATGGACTGACGGACGGGCAGATGGATGGACGAGCAGACGAGCAGATGGATGGGCAGACGATCAGACGGACGGGCAGATGGACTGACGGACAGGCAGATGGACAGATGAGCAGACAGACGGGCAGATGGACGGACGGGCAGTGGACGGACAAGCGGACGGATGGGCAGATGGACTGGCAGACGGGCAGATGGACGGACAAGCGGACGGATGGGCAGATGGACTGGCGGACGGGCAGATGGACGGACGGGACAGACAAGCAGATGGACTGGTGGACGGGCAGATGGACAGACGGGCGGGCGGGCAGATGGGCGGGTGGGTGGACGGATGGACGGAATGACAAGCAGACAGCATTTTGGGTTTGCTGCATGCGAATAAGTTTTTGGCTTTTTATTTAATAAATATGAGGAGGACTCAAATAGACATTCAGTATTTTATTTGAAGGTAACCTTCGACCCAGCGTCTTTTTTTTTTTAGTTCAAAATGTTTTTCTTGCATGGAGTGCAGAAATAAAAATTTGTTTTCTTTGTAGCAGTTCATTGATTTCATAAATGCAACACACTATAGTTTTTTTATACATAGCACAAAGGTAAAAAACCGATATATGCAGTGTTATCTTCATTTTAGATGTCAAAAGGGTTTTGCGGCTCCCAGTGTTTTGTTTTCGATGGGAAACGGGTCCAAGTGGCTCTTTGAGTGTTTTGGGTTGCCTACCCCTGCCCTAAGTAAACCACCTCCTTTTTTAAGTACTGTAGCTTTAACGATGAGGCTTTGTGTCCTCTTTTGCCCAAGCATTCCAATAGGTGATAGGTATCTGCCTTACAACTTCCCTCCGATTCAGAAGCCAATAATAAATCATCCACATACTGGATTAAAGTAGAATTGTGTGGCAGGGAAATAGAAGCAAGGTCTTCCTTTAAGATTTGGGAAAATAGGGTGGGGGACTCGGTGTAGCCTTGTGGCAGCCGAGTCCAGATGTATTGTTGTTTGTCCCATGTGAAGGCAAAGAGGTATTGTGATGCAGGGTCCACAGGGATACTGAAGAAGGCTGCGCAAAGATCCACTACTGTAAAGTGGGTGGCTGACGCTGGCACTTCTGTGATTATGGTGGCTGGGTTTAGTACTATAGATGCTCTTGGTACCACATGACTATTTATGGCTCTCATATCATGTACAAAATGATAAATGGGCTTTCCTTTGCTGTCTAATTTGGGTTTCTGAACTGGAAAGATTGGAGTGTTACAGGGGGAAGTGCATTTGCGCAATACCCCTTGTTTTAGATATGCTGTTATTAGCTTCTGAATGGGCTCTATTGCTTCTGGCTGTACTTTGTACTGGGGAATGCATGGTGGTGGTCCTGCCTTTACTTGAATCGTAACTGGGGTGGTTCCCTTCAGTAATCCCACTTCGGTGGGATCCCACCTCCATAGAGAGGCCAGCAGGCTTCTGAGATCTATAGGCAGCTGGATCTCTTTTTCAGTTTTTCAGTTTCAGTTTTTAGTAAAGAATGTTTATAGTGGTTCTGGCTAATGAATCTTGTCAGTTTCTCCCTCTCCCAAATCTAAAAACAATATGGCATCACTGATCGTAGAGTACCATTTATTGTTAGGGATTACTTGTAGATAATCAGACAAAGGGGATTGGCTGCTCTTTTCTGAGGTTCAAGGAGCTTAAATGACCAAATTTTCTTCCACAGCTGGGATTTTCCTTCTGGCTTTTGGAATGCAATAACCTTCATAAATGGGACAGGTGATTTCTTTTCACTAGTCAGAAGGGAAGCTAACCAGTTTGAATACAATTTTGCAGTTGGAAGTCCAAAGCAAGTAAGCAGGGATATAAATTTAACAGCCTGCAATGTTTGGCTTTTTGGTAATCTGAGCTAAAATGGATTGCTATGCTGCCAGCCCCAAAGAGTTCTATGCCTTCAACATTTCTCCTCAGAACATTTATAAATTTAACAGTTATTACAAGCACACCATACTTCTCCCAAGACCATGGTAAAATGTGCGTGTTTGAATGGGATGTCTAAGTGGAGCCCTTCTGTAGTGCATTTAATGGTTGCCCCCAGTTTACAAAGCAAGTCCCTGCCCATGAGGGACAGGGGAGATTGGGGACAAACAGTGAACAGGTGTTCTAGGGGAAAAGGGCCAACTTCCACTTTTAGGTTGTTTGTGAATTCGACCGGGATAATTTTCCCTCCCACCCCCACTACATTATCCTTGGCCCCAGGCACTATTGAATCTTTAAAGGGTGCCATAGTGATAAGAGAGTAGGTGGCTCCAGTGTCAATGAGACATTCATATGCCTTTCCCCCTATAGTTACTGTCAAAAGGGGCTCTCCATCGGGGCTGTCCTTTAAGGGAATAGCCAGCCCATGAAATGTGGCCTTATAATCGCTTTCTAGTCAGGACATGTCATGTTCCTGTTGCTCCCATCAGGGTCGGGGTCGGTCCCTATCTTCATTCCAATGGTGTGTGGTTTCCCTAGGGAAGGGGGGTCTTGGTTGGTTATGATGATTCCGGTTTTCCCTGTTTTGACCTCCCCAGCAATTTTTGCTAAAATGTCCCTCCTTCCCACAACAGAAGCAATGCCTGCAGAACGTTTCCCTTTTAAATTCGCACTGCCGGCATTTTGTCCTTCCCTGGGGGGGTCTGTGTTGCCTTTGTCTGCTATCCTTGTTTAACATTGCAAAGGCTTGTAAGTCCTCCCTTCTTTCTGCTCTACGCCTCTTTTCCCTCTCTCTCTCTGTTTCCTTTCTTTCTTTTTCTTCTTCTGCTAATTTTTCCCTCTGGTCAAATACAAAGGTTGAGATTCTGCGCAACTCTGAGATGTCTAATGTCAACCAGTTAGAGACTATCTTATGAAAGTGCCCCCGGATATCATTTGCCGATTGATTAACAAAGGCAGCAGCAAGAATTTTCTGGTCCTTTTGACAGCCTATGTCTAAATGAGCAAATGTGATTCCGGCTTCTAAGAGATGGACCCAAAAAGCATCTGGGGATTCCTTGTCCCTCTGTGTTGTTTTTTGGAATTCAGACCAGTTCAGGGGCCTTTTCCCTATCTCCTGGAGGGATTCCATTAAATTATTTTTAGCCATCATATATTCGTCCCAGTGGTTTTGATTGTTATAGTCCCAGTCTGGGTGGTTAAGGGGCCAGGCAACTCTAGCAGGGTTATAGGTCACCTGGCTATCTCTTCAGTTTTTTAGAAAAGCTTCATTAGCTCGTCTTTCATTAAAAACACATGTAATAGCTGGGTCATGTCTGCCCAAGACGGATTGTGGGTTTCCACAATTTATTTTATAGTTGTTATGACCGATTTGGGGTCTGATCGGAAAGTAGGAGTGTCATTTTTCCAAACAACCAAGTCAGACGGAGAGAAGGGGGTGTGGGTTAAAATGTGTTCAGTCTGGCCCCTCAATCGCCCGGGTACAGGCCTGTTCAGTAGGGGGGCCATGAGTTTTGGTTCGGGGTTGTCTAAGGGAGGCTGAGGTTTGAACTCAATTTGAGCCTGGCTTTTTAATCTGGACAGTTCAGCCCAGCAGTACCAATAGGGTAGCTGGGCTGGTTGTATTCTGGATCTAAGTGCTTTCAGTGTTTTGAATTCGAATGTGCTGCCTTCTGGTCAAATCTGTTTTCCGCACTCATCTTTAAGCCAAGCCCATTTTTTACATAATTCCTTTAACTGTTTCTTTTTCATACCTGCCTGGATGGGTAGCTGATTCCCGTCCCAGGCTTCAAGCAAGCTTTTCACTGGGGAGCCTATCTCGACACTTGAACTGGAACCTCCCATGATTCCCTTATTCCTGATGTAGGGGTTCACTTTGGTTCTATCGGGTCTGGTGCACTGAAGCCTCCTAGTGAGACTTCTGCCTACCACCATGGTTTTGGGTGAAAAAGGGACCCACAGAGGACTCTGGATCCCTCACAGAGTATGTGGCGCTCCTTTAGGGATCTACCACCATGGTTTCAGACCAAACAGGGGTCAGTCGAGGACTCTTCTGCTCCTCTGCAGAAGGTACATGGCACTCTCTTACCGGCTTTACCTTCACTTTTCACCACCACTGTTTGCGTACTTCAAATGTCCGGGAGGACCTCTGCTTGCTTTTCAGAGGTAAGGGACGCTCCTAGCCCGAGGCTTAATTTCCTAACTTGGGGCTTTTGCTTTAAAATTACTGGCAGAAAGGGGCCTGGTCTACCTAATGTAAAAAGTTTCTGAAAGGGGTCTGGTCTACCAATACAAAAGATTTTATGACACTTTTACTGCCCGCTCGGCTCTCCCCTTTCTCAGAAGGTCTCATGCTCCGATGTCCCTCCTTGCTTTCCCAGGTCCTGCCGGTCACGGCTCCAGGAGAGCTAGCAGCAGGCCAGGGTGCGGCTGGAGGACATACAGAGGGGGTGAGATTCAGCTGATTTTCAGAGGAGGGTGCTCCACACATACATCCACACGCACTTCCTTTCGTTCTTCGGACCCTTTGAATCTAGGAATTTAAATTTGGTGGCACTTACCCTCTTTCCAGGTAGCTGTTTGAGCGCAAGACTCAAAAACTCCCTTTAATACCCATTGCCGACCGGGCAGGATCCATGGAGACTTCCCCGCGGAACAAGGCGTCCGCTGCCGGCTGGGTGATGGCTCTTCTGGACCCCGTCTGGTGGCTGGGTGAGCTGGAAGTCCCTTTTGTGGTCACCAGGTAATTGTTGGGAGGAATTCCCCCATTCAGGCTCTTCCAGCCGGGATTCTCCCAAGCAGCAAGAGGAGAACAAATAGAACGTGAAGCCAGCTACTGGAAAGAGAGGTTTAATCATGGAGATTAAAGTTGAGTGACAATTCAGCATGAATTCCTGGCTAGCTAGCTAGAATGGTCCTCAAACATAAGTTCTTATACCCTTTCATGATTTCCAAAATTGTCATTTCTGATTGGTGAGTTTAAATTTGTCTTTTCTGATTTGTTGGTCAGGTTAATTTCCTTCTCAATTCTGTCTAAAAGGTGTTAATTTTTGCTCCAGGAGGGATCCGGTGTTAATTATTTTATTATTGTGTACCTTTTGGTGTTTCTATTCTAATTCTGTCAATCCTAATTGCTGTTAGCCAGTTCTGCATTCCTTGTAGCCAGTGTGTGTTAAGTGTTTGTTTATTTAGCCTCAGGCTGCCGCTGAGTCAGACTAGCTTGTATTGGGTTCTTCCTGTATTTGCCAAGGTATTTTCTCTTTGGGGTGAGGAGGGGGTGTCCTGCTCTTATCACATACATTGGGGGGTCCCCCTCCAATGAGGCTTTGGGGGAGCCTCCGGTTTCAAGCTGGGCTTGTACACATTTGTCTTGCAAACATGGAGAGTTGCACGAAGGGAGCGCGAGCCCAGCTGGGGTGCTGGGAGGGGGAGAGGAGGAAAGTGAGGAAGAAGAGGAGGAGGAAGAAAAAGTAGCAGGAGGAAGAGGAAGCAGGACCAGAAAGAGGAGGAGGAGGAGACAGAAGAAGAGATAGCAGAAGAAGCAGAAGGAGGAGGAAGAGGAGAAGGACATGGAGCTCAGATGTTGCAAACCTCCAAGTGCAGCCACTGGAGGACCTTTGCACTGAGCAAGATGGCTTATGCCTCACCATTCTCCCGCCTCTGCCCAGACTCCTGTAGACTTGCCACATTCCTGGAGGTGGAAGATGCACTTTCAGTGCACCTCCAGCTGCATGGCCTGGTTCCTAAGTGGCCATGGCCCAGTACTGGTCTGCGGACCAGGGGTTGGGGACCCCTGAACTAAGACATCCCTTGGTAATTTTCTAATAGTAGCAAATGGGGTTTACTCTATATACTTTGTCTATTTTAAGGTCGAGGATCTTTTCTTCCCAATTAATTAACTGAGCCAAAGTTTTAATCTGATCTCCCCTCCAGATGTGATGTCTCCCTTGGACAACTCCTCTGATTCTTCCTTGGAAGCTGGCTTGAGGGAGGATGAGTTCATTCCTGGAACACCAGGGTTTGGGTAATTAATGACTCAGAATGGCCAGCTGAAAGAGATTTACAGGAAGCTTCAGCTGAAGACAGTTTGCAGTGAAGAGAAGGAGGAGGAGCTACTTTCTGTGGTAGATCCAAGAGCATGTAGGGCAGAGAAAAGACAGGATCAGTGGAGATCTGCCAGATTATTTGGGAGAAGACCACACCCATCTTGATGGGATGCACTGGAAAACTATTTATCGTGGCAGACAGAGGGAGGCATTGCTGGGAACAATGTGTTTGGTTTATGGCTGTGTTCCTTGTGCTTCCAGCTGGACTTTATGTCTTGGAGACTGAACTTCTCTTGCCAAGTGAGCTCTTGTAGGTGTATTTCAGTTTGGCCTGCTGGAGTTAAGTTTGGTTGGTAGACTTTTTTGTTGGAGCAACTTTCCATTTGTTTTATGGACTATTGGCCATTGCTTGGTGGATTAACCTTGGCCTGGATTTATTTGGGACAATTCTGAGGCTGGATAAAGGGAATTGCTGGGGAACAGTAATAAACTCTCCAAAACCAACTTTGTGTGTGTGTGAGTGAGTGGGGCAGCACACCAGACTGTTCAGAAATTGCTCAAATTTTTAATTGGAGTTCTTTAATCTGAGATTCCAAAATAGCTTTTTCATTCAAATCAGTTTGATACAAAATATCTTTCTCCTCCAGCTTGTGCTCCATAAGACCCCCTCTATCTTTCACCTGTTTGATATCTTCAGTCAAATGCTGGATCTCCTTACAGAGTTCCTTTGAAAGTGTATCAAGTTTGGATTCAGGCTTTGTTCCCATTGCCTGAATTAGTTCATGTGTTTTAGCTGTATATTCATCCAAAAAGGCTTAAAGTTATGTATCTCATGATGTTCTTTACATTTTCTTCATTCTCTTACATGTAGCCATCCTGCCAGAGTGTAGCTAAAACTTAAATTTTAAAGTTAAGAGTTTTAGACTTGTAGATTTATAACATAAAATCCAATGGGTTAAATGATGCTACTGGAGAATTAAAAAAGATTGGCAATACTAGAGTCTTTTGGCTCCCTCTTGTGATCAAACAACACCACTATAATATAAGCTGCAAAAAACTGCCTCTTTGTTTTACAGCCCACAAAACTAGTCCAATCAAAAGCAAGTTAAATTGGAACTGTTTCTCTCCCTCCTCACAGAAAGCTCAAAACACCATTTAGGCAATCCTTGTTTTTTTTAAAAAAAAAAAATTTCAGCAAAGTCAATTAAAGGTATCAAATGCTCTAGAAAATTTAAATCCAAAAGTTTCAAAAGTCGTTTCCACAGTAATTTCCAGCTTCTTTATTTTGGCTTGGATACACCAACTCTTTCCCTCCTCACCATCTTAAAGTCATGGAGTTTCAGAAATGATGATGTTTCAACAAAAAGAAAAAAGCAGGCTGCATCCAGAGGCAGTGTCAATGCTGCTAACATCGAATGTTTTTGCCTGACATTATATATGGATGCAGACATTTACTATTTAACCTATGTATTACTTTAGAGCCACTATTAGATAGTATGGAGGGGGGGAGTGGAAGAATGTACTTGGGAACTAGTTAGCCATAACAATATTTCAGCAGAGCATCTTCAAAGCTGGATGAAATACGAGGAGATAAAATATGGCGCGTTATGGAACGGGAGGGAAAGTTCACACTTTAAACTAATTGGAGAATGTGATTAATGACTGTCAAATGAGGGAGGGGAATGTGCTCAGATACTGTGGGACAAAGTAGGAGGGTTCAGATTTTGGCTTCGCTTTGTACGTACTGAAGCTATGTTGCAAAATAAACAGTCTTAAAGGAAAACAATGCCTCAAGTTTCTTTGAAAAGCCTCTTCCTTCGGAACCATAACATCAAGCCAAAATCTAACAAACTTTTCAAACTTCGCTATTCCTAAAACTGAAGGAATAGACTGACAAAGAACGTCATGGAAGGAGAGGAGTTGCCGGAGACTAGCACCCCAGCAGCAGCAAGTCCCTCAGAGATGGGAGCCGCAGCGTGCAAGCCGGTTGAGAGAGAACCCTCACAAGCCCCCCAGCTGGGAGCAAGGCCAAAGAGATTAGAAGAGCTGATTTGGTCTTCAGACTGGGACAAACCAAGCGTGGAATCCGGAGATTTCGTAACAGCTTCTCCATCTTCAAAGACTTCCAAGATGGATGAGTTACAGCCACAACAAAGAGATCTTCACAGATTACAGCCCCCACGCCAGTGGAGAACTGCCAAGCCTTCGGCCGCTGAAGACTCGGGTGAGTGGAGATATCAAATTGCCACTCAAAGTCAGTCGGTGGAGAATTTGGCAGAGAGGTTTGAAGCATTAGAAGCGAGGGGCGCGGAACAGTCCCTGCTGAGAGAGGCCCCCAGCCCTTCCCTTGCAGATCAAATAGTTTTCCAATCCCTGGAACCCCCTGCCAGAGCCTCCAGCCCCACAGAGAGAGGGAAACCCAGCCTGGACCCCCTGCCTCAATGGGGAGTTTGGCAGCCCCCTCAGACAAAAGATCAAAGGCCTCTGAGCATGCGTCAGCTAATGGAGATCTTACAGCAGCTTGGGGTAGTACAAAGGGGGGGAGAGGCTCAGCAACAGCAGAGGGGCTTACAGCAGCAGAGGGTGCCATCACCCTCCACAGGCCAACAACAGAGAAGGCAGCAACTGCCCTCACCTATTCAGCAACCTTTAGAAAACCTCCCACGATTCGAGAGGCCAGCATGGCCAGTATTGCAACCACAGCAGGGTGGAGGGCCGCAAGCCCTGAATGTGCAACCCCTGGGCATACGACAGCAACAAGGGTGGGACCAGCCACAACTGAGAGCGCCACCCCTGCAGTGGAGAGTTCAGCAGTCGCTAATTCAGCAACAAGGGTGGGCCCAGCAGCAACAACCCCAGTGGGCCCCACAACAGCCTATGATTGGTCCACCTCTCAGAGCAACTTTCGATGGGGACTCAGAGAAGCTAATTTTTTTTCTCAATCAAGTACGTTCTCATTTAAATCACTGGGCCCATCTCTACCCAGACCCAGGTGCCATGGTCGATGTGATTGCATCCAACCTAGAGGGAGAGGCATCCGAATGGCTAAACAATTTATACAATGAGCAAGCCCCCGAATTAGATAATCCCCACCTCTTCCTCCTAGGGCTGAGAGAGAGATTTGAGGACCCTTCTATCAGCCTTAGAGCAGGAGGACAAATCCACAAAATAAACAAGCCGGTAGACCTGCTCTAGAGTATGTGCATGAATTCCGCAAGATAGCCGGTCGAATAGAGGGGTGGCCTGAGCAATCCCTAATCCATCTCTTCATTGAGGGGTTAGATGACCACCTCTCCCAGGCCTGCATCATTCGAGCAGTACCTGATCAGCTACATGAGTGGTACCAGACAGCGGTGAAGCTGGACATTCAACTCACCCGCTGTAAGAAGCCTCCCCCACCTGTACCCGAGATAAGACCAGAGCAACCCAGATGACAACCACCACCCCGAAAGCCCCCAACGGCTACGACCACTGAAAGGCCCAGACCACCAGCACGTCCGCCGATCACATGCTTCCGATGTGGACAACAAGGACATCAAGCATCGAACTGCCCGGTCCCCTACCCCCGACAGCAGAACAGACCGGCACCTACAGTGAGGAAAAGACCTAGCCAACATCTGTCGAGAGAAAAATCCAGCGGGATCACACAGCAACTGGTTGCCCAAGCCACCTCCCCTACACAGGAGGACGCTGGAGCTGAGGCTGGACCTGCCGGCGCTCTACCCTTTTTTGACAGCGATGACGAAGGAGAGAACGACCCAATGGTGAGTCGACCTGTCCCTCCTTTTACATTGCCTCCAAGGCTAATCAGCCCTAAGTCGGGAGCTCAGACAGACTTAAAAGTGCTAGTGGATTCTGGATGCTCCCGATGTATCATTAGCTTGCCCTTTGCCATGAAATTGGGAGTATGAGCAAAATCACTCTGCAAGCCTATGAGGTTTGAGCAAGCTGATGGCTCGGTGATGGGAGGAGCATTTGTCACGCAACTAACTGAGCCTCTACGCCTAGAAATAGGTGAGCACTGGGAGTTCATACGCTTCCTAGTGGCTCCAAAACTGACTGAGGCTGTGATCCTAGGATTAGCCTGGTTAGACAAATGGAAGCCATTTATCTGGTGGGAGAAAGGGATGAGAACTGTGAGGTTACCAATAGGGCCAACCCCCCCCTTGATTCAACAGACATTGCGGAACACTTTAGGCCACCTAATGAGCGAGCACTTATAACTGCCTCACCGTCACCAGACAATTCACTCATCCCCAATGAATACCGGGACTTAGCGGAGGTATTCAGTGAGAATGAATGCGATGTCCTACCCCCTCACAGACCCAATGACTGTTCCATTGAATTGGTGCCAGGAGCCAAGCTCCCATGCCCGAGAATGTACGCTATGTCCCCCCTCAAAATGGAAGAGATGCAGCAATACGTGAATAAGAACCTAAAGAGGGGGTTCATTGAAAGGGCCAAATCTACCGTGGGAGCCCCTGTGTTATTTAAAGAAAAAAAGATGGGTCTCTTCGTCTCTGTGTAGACTATAAGGGTCTCAACACTGTAAGTGTGCAAAACAAATACCCCCTCCCCCTCCTACAGGACTTATTAACTCATCTGGCTAAGGGGAGTGTTTTCACAAAATTAGACCTGAGAGAGGCATATTACCGAGTGAGAATAAAGGAGGGAGATGAGTGGAAGACTGCCTTCAACTGCCCCATGGGGAGCTATCAATTCAAGGTCATGCCATTTGGACTACAGGGGGCCCCAGCCGTATTCATGCAGTTGATTAATGAGGTTCTACATGATCACTTGTACAAAGGGGTTCTGGTGTACCTTGACGATATCCATATATACAGCACGAATATGACTGATCACATAAAGCTGGTGAGAGAAGTATTAAAGAAACTACTGAATACCAAGCTTTATGCCAAATTGTCAAAATGTGAATTTCACCAGACCCAATTAGATTACCTCGGCTACAGAATTTCCAACAAGGGCATTGAGATGGATGCAGCCAAGGTGAAAACTGTAATTGAGTGGCAACCCCCAAGAACCCGCAAACAGCTCCAGAGCTTTCTAGGTTTTGCCAACTTCTACCGTCAATTTATCCCCTCTTTTGCCAAGATTGCCCTACCCTTTACAGATTTACTCAAAACAGGGAAAAAAGGAGGGAAGCCACAACCGGGCCAGCCACTAGCCTGGACTATGAACTGTCAAACAGCTTTTGAGAATTTAAAAAGACTATTTGCCACTGAACCGGTCCTAAAGCACCCATGTCCAGGAGAACCCTTTGTAATTCAAGCCGATGCCAGCGACATGGCCGTTGGAGCTGTATTACTTCAAAAGAATAAGAACAGAGTCCTGCAACCCTGTGCCTACACCTCCAAAAAATTTACGGAAAGTGAACGGAGATGAGCAATATGGGAAAAAGAGGCCTTCGCAATTAGATGGGGGTTGTTAAACTGGAGACACTACCTAGAGGGTAACAAGGTGCCATTTGAAGTATGGACAGATCACAAAAACCTAGAGGCACTGAAAACTCCCCGCAAATTGTCCCCAAAGCAAGTACGGTAGGCACAGTACTTTAACCACTTCAACTTTACTCTAAAGTACATACCAAGGGGGAGAAACTTCCTAGCTGATGCGCTATCTAGATTGCCCCAATACAAAAGCGAACGTGAAGAAGTTAATGAGGCAATTATCTCCAATCCACAACCTGTTGCACAAATCACGTCTCACAGGGTCCCTAATCCGGATGACCCTGGAGCAAAGAAAATAAAACGAGAGCTTCTCACTGATCAATGGTTCAAAGATAATCAAACCTCCTTGACGTGCCAGGATGGTTTGGCTTACAAGGGGGGGAAAACTGTATTTACCTGAATCCCTCCGTCTTAATGTTCTCAAACACAGCCATGATGTAAAACAGGCTGGACACTTTGGATACCTAAAAACTCTACATCTCACCCGCCGGCAATTTTGGTGGCCGGGACTGACACGGGATGTGGAAAACTATGTGAAGAGTTGTACCGTATGTGCCACAATGAAAAGAATCCCGGGGAAAACCCCTGGGTTACTACAGCTGGTGGCAGACCCTTCCCAACCCTGGGAACAAATAGCTATGGACTTTATTGTAGACCTACCTGAAAGTAAAGGAAATACTGTCATCTGGACTGTAATAGACTTGTTTTTGAAGCAGGCTCATTTCATCGCCTGCAAAGGACTCTCATCCGCTCAATGACTGACTAAATTGTTCCTGAAACATATCTACCGACTGCACGGCACCCCTAAGCGAATAATCTCAGACGGGGGGGTGCAGTTCACAGCAAAGTTTTGGAGGAGTTTTCTTAAATTAATTGGATCATCTCAAGGCTTGTCATCTGCTTTTCATCCGGCCACTAATGGAGCTGCAGAAGCCGCGAACAAAATGGTGGAGCAATATCTCAGATGCTATGTGTCCTATCATCAGACGAACTGGACTGACCTCTTCCCTTTTGCAGAGGTGGCGTACAATAATTCTGTGCACAGCAGCATCGGCTTCATGCCTTTCAGAGTAGCCACAGGGAAAGAGTTCGGTCCAATACCTGAATATCCCCAAGTGCCAACCGCTTCCCAAACACTGGACCAATGGGTGAGAGGATGGGAGGAAGTTTGGAGAAACACAAAATCTGCTTTAAAAAAGACTTTTGAAACCTATAAAAAGCAAGCTGACAAAAAGAGGGCTCCCCAAAGGACGCTCCAAGTTGAGGAAAAGGTTTATTTGTCAACCAAATATTTACGCCTCAAATTACCCAGCAAGAAGTTAGGACCGAAATTCTTAGGACCTTTTCTTATCATAAAGGTCATCAATCAGGTCACCATAAAACTAAAACTCCCTAGACTTTTGGGTAAAATTCACCCTGTCTTCCATAGTAGCTTGTTAAAACCTTATTGGGGCTCCACTTTAAGACCTCCCCCGAAGAAAGCACCTGGACCCCTCATAGTTGCAGGGCAGACCCATTACGAAGTGAAGCATATTCTTGATTCTAGAATCTTTAAAGGCAAATTGCAGTACTTAGTACAATGGAAGGGGTACCCGTTATCTGAAGCCACCTGGGTGAAATCAAGTGAGGTGAAAGCTGACAGACTCGTCAAAAGATTTCATGCAAAATATCCCAACAAACAGAAACCTAATCATTAACATATGCTTTTGTTTACATTACAGGATCTGTCGCTTTTGTAAGGGGGGCTGGATGTCAAGGCTGCTAACATCGACTGTTTTGCCTGACAATATATATATGGACGCAGGCATTTACTATTTAACCTGTGTATTACTTTAAGAGCCACTATTAGATAGTATGGGGGGAGGGAGTGAAAGAATGTGCTTGAGCCATAAGAATAATTCAGCAGAACGTCTTCAAAGCTGGATGAAATGTGAGCAGATAAAATATGGTGCGTTGTGGAATGGGAGGGAAAGCTCACACTTTAAACTAATTGGTGAATGTGATTAATGACTGTCAAATGAGGGAGGGGGAATGTGCTCAGATACTGTGGGACGAAGTAGGAGGGTTCAGATTTTGGCTTCGCTTTGTACGTACCGAAGCTATGTTGCAAAATAAAGAGTCTTAAAGGAAAACAATGCCTCAGAATTCCTTGAAATGCATCTTCCTTCGGAACCATAACAAGGGGGGGCCGGATGTCAATGCTGCTAACATCGAATGTTTTTGCCTGACATTATATGTGGATGCAGACATTTACTATTTAACCTGTGTATTACTTTAGAGCCACTATGGAGGGGGGGGAGTGGAAGAATGTACTTGGGAACTAGTTAGCCATAACAATATTTCAGCAGAGCATCTTCAGAGCTGGATGAAATACGAGGAGATAAAATATGGCGCGTTATGGAACGGGAGGGAAAGTTCACACTTTAAACTAATTGGAGAATGTGATTAATGACTGTCAAATGAGGGAGGGGAATGTGCTCAGATACTGTGGGATGAAGTAGGAGGGTTCAGATTTTGGCTTCGTTCGTTTATGTGCCGAAGCTATGTTGCCATTAAAAGATTCTTAAAGGAAAACAATGCCTCAAGTTTCTTTGAAAAGTCTTTTCCTTTGGAACCATAACAGGCAGCTTCTGTTAGAACAAAATATAAATATGCAAAAAGTTAATGTCTAAGAAGTGGTGGCACACTTTATTGTCCAGGTCGACCAAACCAGGTCGACCAAACCTACCAAAGAATCAACATCTTTGCAGACATCTGATTTACGATAGAAACTGAGAATAACAATGAAGTGCCATTCCTGGATGTCCTTGTAACCAGAACCACCAATGGCCAACCTCTAACATCTGTGTACAGGAAGGCAACACATACAGATCAAATCCTCAACTTCCACAGCAACCACCCCAAATGCCACAAACATAGCTGTGTCAGAACACTGTTTGGGAGAGTGGAATCCCATTGCAACACCACAGAAGCCAGATCAGCAGAACAAAAACACTTATACAAAGTCTTTGAGAGAAACGAATACCTACAAAAATTAATCTGGAGATCTCTACATACAAACAATACAAACACCCAAAGCAACACAATAACTACAACAGGAGTAATAACGACCAGACGAATCACAATTCCCTACATACAGAATGTGTCAGAGATGAGAGCAAGACCATTACACCAACATGATCTTGCAGTAGCCCACAAACCAGCCTCAACTGTCAGATGGACCCTATCAAAACATAAGGATCAGACAGAAACAAACCAAAGATCAGGCATTATATACCGAATCCAGTGCAGCAATGGTAAAAAGAACTATGTGGGTGAAACAGGAAGAAAGCTATCTATCAGACTGCATGAACACTCCCTGGGTATCAAAAAACATGACCCACTATCCCTCGTGTTCATCCATGAAGACTCAGAAGGACACAAGTTTGATCTAACCAGGACTACAGTTGTAACCCAAGTGAAATCAAGGAGAGAAAGAGAATTCCTCAAAGTCTGGTTCTCCACCAATAAGTCAATAAACAGACACATTGACATCGACCCAATCTACCAACCGCTCAGAACGAAAGAACTACTTCAACCGCAGTCCCAAAGGCAGCATTTAAAATGAACAAACAGGCATCCCACCACACAACAAAAATCACAACCCCCGCACAAGAAACCAGCTCACATCTTGACAACAGCAGCCATCCATCCAAACTACCTAAAACCAGACCTGAAACCAGAACACGACTCAGAGGCAACCAAATAAACAAACACCATTTGCATCACACAAACGATACTTAAACACCAAGGACCATGGCCCAGCAACAACAAACAGCCAATCAAATAGCCCAAAACCAGTCCATGACTCAGCAACATCTGGACAAATAACATCCACACCAATTTACATCACACAAAAACGTATTTATAGGTCAGTGCTCTGACAGATGAGCACAATTCAAAGTGCAGTGAAGATGTCCCCCAGAATGGAGATGAAATGTTTGCAGCCAAATCACCAAGCTTGGAGATCAAACCAACAGCCCAACTATCAACCCAAGCTACTAATATTCAAACACATCTCAACTTTATTGTCCATTTTAAATGGCTGTTTCTTCCACAGTGAATTTGCTTTCTGGTTGCCCCGCCCTTGGCCAGAGACTCACCTGATTACTTCATCTTCTTCAAGAAATAGACTGATTTCCGGGACATCACTGAGCCTAGACCTAGGGAGACGATCGCTCGCTCCTTAGGTCCGATATTCTTCTGCTGGTGGGTCTGTCTGGGCCGAATTCCACCCCAGAGAGGTGGCCACTGAAGGGCGAATCTTTGAGGAACACGGGCCGGCAGTAGCCGGCCCGCAGAACTCAAAGCAGCCCCTGGAACCAACGAAAAAAAGGCGGATCGCATTTATGCGTTCCGTCATTAACAGCTGTTTTGCAGAGACGGAGAAACAGCTGATTTTGACAGCAAGCAGCCGGTCCGGGTAAGACTTTGCTTCCTTTACTTCGGCAATGTGGATTTTGTCGTTAAATACTTTTTAAACAGTCTGTCTTCAATTAAACCGGGAAGCCTGAAGGGAGGAAGGAGGGGGGTTTCCTTCCCCCCCTCCCGTACAAGCGGCGGTTTAAGCTTCTACTACAAAAAGAAGAACAATTTGATTTACTTTAAAGTCTTTAAAAGTCTAAAACTGAGGAAATTTATCTGCTTTTTAAGAGAAAAGATATATTATTGGGAAAGCCATTCTTGTTTTAATCTGGTTTTTTTAAAAAACTTCAGAACTTTTTTTTCATCTACTCTGAATAACTTTCTATTTTGTTTCTTTTTATTTTTTTTCCCCGGTCTAAAGCCTGGGGAAGTTACATTGTAGCCAGTTTTTTTCCCCTTTGTTCTCTGGCACTGCTGTTTGTTTAGAGTGAAAGTTTGGCTGAACGCCCAGACACTTGGCTGAATGCTCAGACATTCTTATCTCTTGCTACAAGGTATCTAAAGAGACTTTTTCTTTCTGTCTGTGGCTGTATAATGCTTATTGTAAGAAGAATTTAATATCAAGAATTGAATTAGTTGGATTATAAATTGGACAAATTTTACTACATAGTTTTTTCTTATTTTTTTTCCTTTCTTTTTTCCCTTTGGGCTTGTTTCCTGTTGTGTTATTTTTAATCTTTGTTCTTTTTGTTTTGGATCTCCTCCTGTTTTCTTTTTTACTATTTTTTATCAATCTGGGATTGCTTTTTTACTTTTTATTTTTATCTTGTTTTTGTTTTTTGGGTTTTGCTTTTGGGTAATTTTTTTTTCTTTTTTTTTAAGATTTGGGGGGCTTCCTGCTACCCCATATCTCTTTTTTGGAACTATATTTTTTCTCTTCCTTTTGAATTATGTCTGGCTTCCCCTTCTAATAATATGAGGGTAAGGGATTACAATTGGCCATCCGGCCATCTGGTGGATTACAATTGGCCATTGGGCCACCTGGTGGATTACAAAACAATAGAACAACCAAAAGATGGCGACTTCAAATTTGGCGAAGGGGAGTAAAAAGGCAGTTTCTGCCCCTGCTTCATCATCGGCGAGTCCTGTCCCTCAAAAATCAATTACTACATTTTTACAATAAGAAAAGGTGGGATCCCAATCAAAAGATATTCAAGCGATATTACAAGCAATTGCAGAGATGAAAATGGATATGAAAAAGGAGTTAGATAAAAATACTGAAGATTTGAAAAAGGAGTCAGATAAAAATTTTGATGATTTGAAAAATGATCTCATTAAAATGGACCAAAAAATGGATCAAAAAATGGAAACCTTCCAACAGGTGATTATAGATAACCAACAAAGAATGCAAAAAATAGAAGACAAGTTGGTGGAAGTGGATCAGAAATTAGAATACCTCCAAGGAGAGAATCAGAGATTGGTGCAAGTAAATGCAGAATTGGAAGACAGCATGGCCGTGGGGGAGATGGAAAGATCATCATACTTTTTAAGATTCCAAAATGTTATAGAAGAGAAAGAGGAGAACCTGTTGGATCTGATGAGTGAGCTATTGGTGGAGCTGCTTGGAACAGAAAAGGATCAAATGGGAAGAGAGATAGATCAGGTCTTCAGAGTCAATTCAAGCTATGCTAGAAAAAATAGAGTCCCTAGGGAAATTCATGTAAGATTTGTCAAAAGATCCACAAGATATGAAATTTTGAGAGCAATAAGAGATCAACCACTGAAATATAAAGAAAAAGAACTGGTAGTTCTTAAGCAAATTCCTAGAAGGAAAAGAGAAGCCCGAAGAGAATATCAATTTTTAACAAAGAAATTGTTCAATAAAGGAGTCAACTTCAGATGGTTGATCCCAGAAGGATTGTTAATTTTCTGGGACACGAAAAGATACAGATTGAACACACCACTTCAAGCAGAGGAATTTTTCAACAATCACAGAGATTTTTTGGAAAGAGGTGAATCGGAGCCTAAGAAGCAAGAGGAAATGACCGCTGCAGGAACATCTAAACAGATGGAAGAGGACAAACCCAAAAAGACTCAAACAGAAGAAGATGTGAGACCGAAAGATCAGAGGCAGATAACCTCACCTAGAAGATTGAGGGCTAGATATAACTGAAGCTATGGAGGAGATTGGAATTTTTTCAATAAACATAAATGGTTTGAATTCTCCTTCAAAAAGGAGTAAAATATTTACTAGATTACAAAAACTGAAAATGGATATAATTTGTATTCAAGAGACACATACTAAGAGACAACATTTTAGAATTTTAGAACAATCTAAACTGGGTAAACTTTATGCTTCTTTGGCACTTCAAAAGAAAAGAGGTATAGCTCTGTATATAAAAGAAAAGTTGAATCCAAAACAAATTTATGCTGATGAAGAGGGGAGAGTATTAATTGTAGAAATTACATGGAATCAAAAACAAATATTGATGGTGGCAGTGCTTTTTTTGTAAAAAGAAAAGGTGCCGGAACTCACACCTGTTATACAACCTGCCTTGCCTACCCTGCAAGGTTCCATCCAAAAAAGATGCCGGAACTTCGTTCTGGGCGTTCTATATTGGTGGCAATATACGCACCCAATGATCAGTTTTACCAACAATTACATGATAAATTAGTGGATTTAAATTATCAAAATCTTTGTATATTAGGAGACTTTAATGTAGTAGTTGATGCAATACAAGATTATAAAAGTTATAAACAAGGGAAAAAAGGAGGAAATGTTTTACCAAAGACCTTTTTAAAAATGAAGGAGGAATTGTTTCTACAAGATGTTTGGAGAGAGATGAATCCGGAAAAGTTACAGTATACATTCTACTCAAATTGGCATAAATCATGGTCAAGAATTGATATGATATGGATGTCTCAAAATTTGAAGACTATAATACAAGAGGTTGAAATAGAACCTAATATTTGGGAAGATCATAATCCAATTAAAATGATTTGGAAAGGAATCAAGAAACAATTAAAATGGTCATTAAACAAATCTATATTGAAAGAGAAAGAATTTTTACAATTAGCAACAAAAGAAATGGATTTTTTCTTTAAAATAAAGAAGAAAGAAGAAACCTCTCTCCAAAATGTATGGGACACGGCGAAAGCATATTTTAGAGCTTTGGCTATAATGTATACTGCTAAAAAGAACAAAGAAAAGAAACAAGTACAGTTGAGGCTGAACGAAGAAATTAAAAAAATGGAATCTGAATTGCGAACTGACCCGCAAAGAAGGAATTGAAGGCACAAATGGAACTAATAAAACATAAATTAAACTTATCTGAGATGGATATGATGGCACAACAGATTAAACGATCTAAACAGAATTTTTTTGAAAATGCTAATAAACCGGGAAGATGGCTTGCATATAGATTGAAGAAAGAAAGAAAAAAGAGAGAATGATAAGTAAATTACAAGACTCAAAAGCGAGATATATTGCCATAATGATGTGATGAAAAAAATTGTTAAAGACTACTATGAGACATTGTATAAGGCAGAGGTGGTCTCTAAAGAGGCAATAAAAGATTATTTAATTAGAGCTGATCTATGTTTATACTTTGGATGTTGGTTTAAAACTGTGAGCCGAAAAATGAGTACATCAAATATCACCAGACTTGCAAAGAAAACCTCTTCTGCACCCTCTGTGGGACAATCTAGTCCAACAACTCTGGGATCTGTTGGGACATTGTTGCAATGTGAGAAAGCAAGCACTGCTCAAGATGAAATGCAAGCCTCATTAAAACAGATTCAAGAGATGATGCAAAAAAGTCAGGAAGTAACACAGAAAAATCATGAAGAGACACAAAGTAAACTGGAGAAAGTAAGTGAAGAAATTCTGGACATAAAGGCGCAATTTGAAGTTCAAAATCAAAAGATTATTAAAAATGAACAGAAAATCCAAGAAATGGAAAACAAAACTGAGGATATTGATAAAAAGGTGGAAATGCTATTGCAAAAAAATGAAGAGTTAGAACAAGCAAATCAAGGGCTAGAGCGGGCAATGGCAATGATGGAAATGGGAAAAGCAGAACACTATTTGAGATTCCAAAATATCCCTGAGGATAGAGAAGAAAACATAGCAACTGTGATCATTGAGCTGTTGGTGGAGGCCCTAAATGCAGATAGAATAGAAATGCAAAACGAGATCGATGAAATATTGTGTATGAACTCGAGCTATGCAAGAAAAAATAGACTACCAAGAGAAGTACATGTAAGGTTTATAAAGAAAACAACAAGAGATGAAGTACTGAGAAAAATGAGAGAGGAACCATTACAATATAAAAATAAAGAAATTGTGGTCCTAAAGCAGATACCCAAGAGAGTAAGAGATACTCGGAGACACTACCATTTCTTAACCACAAAGTTGATTGCCAAAGGCATACATTTCAGATGGCTAATGCCAGAAGGCATTTTAATAAACTGGAACAACACAAGATATCGATTGGATTCAATTTGGAAAGCAGAGGAGTTCGAAGTAAGGAATAGAGCAACTTTGGATGAAGGAGTGTACCAACAACAAGGGGAGAAGCAAATGGGAGAGACAACCCAAGGAGCAACTGCAAAAGCAGAACAACAGAAGGAGAAAGATGAACAACAGGGTGAAGGTGAAGGAATTGTCAGAGAACAAAGGATTACAAGATCAACTAGACCTAAATATAAATAATGGAAATGGAAATGGAGAAAGAAAATGGAATTTTTTCGGTAACTGTAAATGGACTAAACTGCCCATCAAAAAGAAATAAAATCTTTAGGAAACTTCAGAAATTGAAAATAGATATAATTTGTTTGCAAGAGACACACATAAAAAACCAACATTATAAACTATTGGAACACTCAAAAATTGGGAAGCTTTATTACACACCAGCACAACAGAAAAAAGAGGGGTTGCAGTATATGTTAAAGAGACAATAGATTCTAAATTAGTGTACTCAGATGAAGAAGGAAGAATTGTAATGGTTGAAATATATCTACATCAAAAACAAACATTGTTAGTGGCAATCTACGCTCCAAATAACAATCAAGAAGAATTTTATCAAAGCCTACATAGGAAACTAATAGAAATGGATTACCAAAATATTTGTTTAATAGGGGACTTCAATGCGATAGTAGATGGAACAATGGTATGACTTTGTCATACCAGGTGATGCCGAGAATACGTCGGAGACAGCACATATGAAAGGTGTTCAGCTTTCTCTCCTGCTGTACGTCCAAGACTCACTGCAATACAAGAGGGTGCTCAAGACGCAGGCTCTGTAGACCTGGATCTTTGTATGTTCTGTCAACTTCTTATTAAGCCATACTCTCTTTGTAAGTCTGGAAAATGTGGTGGCCACTTTACCAATACGTCTATTCAGCTCAGTATCTACAGAGAGAGTGTCGGAGATAGTTGAGCCGAGGTACACAAAGTCATGGACAACCTCCAGTTCTTGTGCAGAGATTGTAATACAGGGAGGTGAATCCACGTCCTGACCCATGACTTGTGTTTTTTTCAGGCTGATTGTTAGACCAAAGTCTTGGCAGGCCTTGCTAAAACAGTCCATAAGTTGTTGAAGATCTTTGACAGAGTGAGCAGTAACGGCAGCATCATCAGTGAAGAGGAAATCCTGTAGGCATTTCAGCTGGACTTTAGACTTTGCTCTCAATCTAGAGAGATTAAAGAGTTTTCCATCTGATCTGGTCCGGTGATAGATACCCTCTGTTGCAGTTCCAAAAGCGTGTTTCAGCATGACAGCAAAAAAGATCCCGAATAAGGTTGGCGTGAGGACGCAGCCCTGCTTCACTCCACTTCGCATGTCAAAGGAATCTGATGTTAAGCCATCAAAAACAACAGTGCCCTTCATATCCTCATGAAAGGACCTGATGATGTTGAGGAGCTGAGGTGGACATCCAATCTTGAGGAAAATTTTATATAAGCCGTCCCTACTAACCAAATCAAAAGCCTTCATGAGATCTATGAAGGCTATGAAAAGTGGCTGTCTTTGTTCCCTGCATTTCTCCTGCAACTGTCTAAGGGAAAATACCATATCAGTGGTGGACCTGTTGACTCGGAATCCACACTGTGATTCTGGATAGACTCTCTCTGCTAGCACCTGGAGCCTCTTCAGTACAACACGGGCAAGCAGCTTCCCTACAACACTAAGAAGAGAGATGCCGCGATAGTTGTTACAGTCACCCCTGTCACCTTTGTTCTTATACAGTGTGACGATATTTGCATCCTTCATGTCCTGTGGTACTCCACCTTCCCTCCAACAAAGGCAGAAGATTTCATGCAGTTCAGTGGGGATGCTCTCTTTGCAGCACTTCAGAATTTTGGCAGGGATGTTATCTTTCCCGGGTGCCTTGCCGGAGGCAAGGGAGTCCAGGGCCGCATTTAGTTCTTCTAAAGTTGGTTCACTGTCAAGCTCCTCCAAGACAGGCAGGCACTCAATATTATTTAATGCTTCTTCAGTTACCCCATTTTCTCTGGAATATAACTCAGAGTAGTGCTGCACCCAGCGTGCCATCTGCTATGCTCGGTCCTGGATAACCTCGCCTGTAGCAGACTTCAGAGGGGCAGATTTCTTCTGTGTTGGACCTAAGGCCTGCTTGATGCCATCATACATCCCATTGATGTTGCCTGTGTCAGCTGCTATCTGGATCCGAGAGCAAAGCTGCAACCAATAATCATTAGCACATCTCCTGGCAGTCTGTTGGACTTTGCTACGCGCGGCTCGCAGAACCCGTAGGTTGTGCTCACTGGAACAGGCTTTATGTGCAATTAGAGCTCTCCTTTTTTCCTCGATGGCTGGTGTCAGTTCCTCCGAATGGGCTTCAAACCAATCTGCTGTCTTTCTGGTCTCTTTACCAAATATTGACAAGGCGGTGTTATAAGCAGCGTTGTTGAAATATTCCCAACGTTCAGATGCATTTGCTTCAGCCGGGCCTGGGAGAGTCTCCTTTAGTGCTTGTGCAAATTGCTCCACTTTGCCCTGATTGCGGGTCTTGCTAGTATCGATACGTGGTCTTCCTTCCTTCTTCGAGTGATGCAATCTCTTTATTTTCAGTTTTATTTTGCTGCACACCAAGGAGTGGTCTGTATCACAATCAGCACCCTGATAGGTGCGTGTGATTGTAATACTGGGAAGGTTGGAGCGCCTGGTAAGAATCAAGTCGAGCTGGTGCCAATGCTTCGATCTTGGGTGTCTCCAAGAGACTCTGTGTTGAGGCTTTGTTTTAAAGAATGTATTGCTAACACAAAAACTGTAGTAGCAGCAAAACTCCAACAGGCGTTGGCCATTTTCGTTCATCTTCCCGACGCCGAACTGACCTAAACAAGTGGGCCAAGAACTATAATCAGTTCCAACTCTGGCATTAAAGTCGCCAAGGATAAACAGTGGTTCTTTCTCAGGGATTTTCTTGATAGTAGCAGCCAGATCGTCGTAGAATTTGTCTTTGGATTCTGCTGAAGATGATAATGTCGGTGCGTATGCGCTAATAAGAGTAACCAGTCCTGCTGATGAGTGTAGCTGCAAGGACAGAATTCTTTCACTTCCGGCAGCAGGTGGAGTAATGAATCCTAATAGGGTGTTTCTGACCGCAAAACCAACCCCGTATTCCCTAGTCTCATTCGATGGTTTTCCCTGCCAGAAGAATGAGAAATTTCTCTCCTTAACAGATCCCGAGTCTGCCAGCCTTGTCTCTTGAAGGGCAACGATGTCCATCTGCAGTCTGCTCAGCTCCATGTCGATGACAGCTGTCTTACGTACATCGTCTATTTCTTGCAAATCATCAGAAAGGCCGGGGGTCATTGTCCGAACATTCCAAGTGCCCAACTTTAGGGCAAAAAATTTCTTGTGTTTATTGCATGGTGCAGAGTTATCGATCTGCTTGTTGGCTTTAACCCTAAACCCCATGCACACAGTGAGGTTAACAGACCGTGGCAGGGCGGCACCTTACTGGCTGGGGGCTGCCCAGCTTAAGGCGGGCGGTAGCTGCCCAATGAGGTACTAAGACCTCTCCCACCATCGAAAGTGGCCCCTGGCATCATGCTCTATGCCAATCAAGCAAAGACTTATAACCGGTAACTGCCACTTCCCGTGTTGTTTCAATGCTATATGCAAAGCTGGAGTGTCCTCTCCAGAGCACGAGGCCTGGGTAGATTGATATGGAGGATAGGCTCCCAAGCAGCAGATCCCCCCTCTCCATGTCGCTGAAATAGTCCAATGGAATGGCGAAGCCGATACGATTAGTTCCAGCTGCGTCGCAGGAGTTACCAGAACGTGATTATACGCAGTCACGAACTGCTTCCAGGACTCCAGCTCCGGATTTTTACCTCGAGGTTAACTCCTGAAGCCTTTTCCAATAGTAGATATAGCCACAAGGCAGTGGAGGTTTGAAATCAGAGTTTCCCTTCTCCTAGAAGATGGTTCTACCGCTTTATCCACTGTTGGGGCATAAAGCCCTCTTCCGCCTTCAAAACCATTGGCCATCTTCTCCTGTAACCCTGGAAAGGGGCTCTTACGAGGTGCTACCAGCCGGGCCAGCTGGACCAAGGTTTTTTAAGGAGGTATTACTTCTCCTGCACTCCTCCTCGCTCCAGGACTCCTACTCCTACTCCAGATTTTACCTCGGGATTACTCATTCACTCCTTCACTTACTACCCCGTCACTTCCAAACGCCATTTGCACATTCACTCCCACACATACTACCCCGTCAGTTGCGAATGCCATTTGCTCATATACTCCCTCACTTGCTGCCCTTTGCTTCCAAACACCGTTACTCATTCCATCATTGCCTCACTTACTACCCCGTCACTTCCAAACACCATTTACTCATTCACTCCCACACATACTGCCCCGTTGCTTCCAAAATGCTCCATTGTCCCGTCAGTCCCATGCGTACTACCCCATCACTTCCAAGCACCATTTACCCCATCGCTTCCAAATGCCATTTACTCATTCACTCCCACACATACTGCCCCGTTGCTTCCAAAATGCTCCATTGTCCCGTCAGTCCCACGTGTACTACCCCATCACTTCCAAGCACCATTTACCCCATCGCTTCCAAACGCCATTTACTCATTCACTCCCACACATACTACCCCGTCAGTTGCAAACACCATTTGCTCATACACTCCCTCACTTGCTACCCCGTCACTTCCAAACGCTGCATACATTCACTTCCAAACACTTCATACATTCACACACAGCTTTACTCACAAACATATGCCTTACATATTTAAAATCCATTTCTGCAATTATTAACAAACCCAGCACGCACAATACTTCAGCGTATCTAATCTAATCCATTTACTCATTCACTCCCACACATACTACCCGTCAGTTGCAAACGCCATTTGCTCATACACTCCCTCACTTGCTACCCCGTCGCTTCCAAACGCTGCATACATTCACTTCCAAAGACTTCATACGTTCACACACAGCTTTACTCACAAACATATGCCTTACATATTTAAAATCCATTTCTGCAATTATTATTCATATAATAAGATGGAAGAAGAACAAGTTAAAGAAACAATGATAGTATGGGCAATTTTTTTGGATATTCTATAGACTAAGAAGTTTGGCAAAAGCTATGGGACAGGAATATCAAACTTACTAAAGCAGCTTCATATAAAGAAAATTTATATAAAATGTTTTATAGATGGCACATGACACCAGTAAAATTAGCAAAAATCTTTAAAAATGTTTCGAATAACTGTTGGAAATGTAAACAAAAGCCAGGTACTTATTATCATATCTGGTGGGTATGTCCTAGTGCGAAAAATTTTTTGTTTAAGATTCCTATTTGGCTGGAAAAGATGACTAAAATGCAGATAGAATTTAAGCCAGAACTGTTTTTGTTGGGAATATTAGGAGTAAATTACGGGAAAGAGAATGAATATTTAATATTACATGTATTGACAGCTGCGAGAATAGCAATTGCTCAGTATTGGAAAAATGAAAATACACCGTCTGACGAGATTATAATCAGGAAAATCTTAGAATGTGCAGAAATGGACAGACTAACCTTAGAACTTAAAGAGAAAGAAGACTCAATTTTAAAACATGGGAAAAATTTTACCAATGGTTAGCAAAACGAAACAGCGAGAAATAATGGTGAAATTTAATAAGATGAATGATATTTACTGATTAATTGATACTTTTTATGATTACTGTTAGTTTTATTGATTATAGCTATTTACTATCACATTAATTGTTATTGAATATTTGTATCCGGACAACAGTCTGCTTGCTAAAGCGTGAAAATGTTACAGGGGCCAACCTCATTTTTGTACCTATCCCTATCCTAACCTCATCCCTGAACCTTATCCTCAACCCCGATACCTACATTGATCCTATCCCCTCCCTATTTTGAAAAAAATTAATAAAATATTGTTAAAAAAAAAAAAAGGTCTTATTTAAAAATAAGGACTCAGGATTATGAAAAAAAAAATAAAATGTATACTCCAATCCCCAAAGGATGATGTAGTAGAATAGAATAGAGCTGGAAGGGACGTTGGAGGTCTTCTAGTCCAGCCCCCTACTCAAGCAGGAGAAGTTCTATATCATTTTAGTATAGATAATGCCAAATGGCTACTTAACTGCATAGAAAATAATTTAAACGTAAATCTTTAAAGTTAAAATATTATAATTGGCGAAAGCAATTGGGTGCAAGAGGTAGCCGTAGCACACTAGCCACTCTAGGGAACTATATCTCGGTGGTCTTCCGCCTCAGGGTGCTCACAGCGATGATGTCATCGCTTAGCCTCAAAGTCCTCTCGGGTCTCTGGTCGCCTCCCCTATAGCTTACTTATGTGCATGCCCAGTAGCTCTCAGTAAAAACGGATGGTCTGAGCTCGGTCGCCGACTTTGAAGACAAAGTGTAACGCGCGTCTCACCTTCATTTTCTTCTCTCGAAAGATCGGAAGCTAACACGGGTTCTGGGATTCTCATCTATTTTATTTTGTCTAAACCAATCTATACTAAAAAAAAAAGAATTTATAGAGTTAGTGAAAAAAAATTGGAATTCTTCTTCAAAGAAAACATTTAAAACTTTTTAAGTCCACAATTTTTATAATAGTTTTTCAAGGTTTATTTCTTTTCTTTTTAGATAAAAAACAATGTCTCCAGTAAAAATAGGAAAACTTTTAGTCCCCAAATTTCAAAAGTATATGCATCCAATTAGATTAGAGTTGTTCTTATAATTGCTCTGTTTCCCCTGGACAGTCAGTCGCCGCTGTTCTTAGGGGGTGGGATAGAAATTCCCTTCCTTCTCTCCTCACAGGGGGAAAAATACTTTGGGCAGCTTTTGCAGGAAAAAAATATTTAAAGTCTTAAAGAGAAGATCAGATCTCACCCAGTTTCATCCGCATTGCTTTAAAGGTGCTTGGTAGTAATTTTGACTTCGGCTGTCAGCAGCAGCTTAATGACAAGCCATATTGTAAGGACCCACCTCAATTCACATCTTAAGAAGACAGACCTCTTGGAACGTTTCTTCCAACAGGAATCTTTATTAAGAAAAACTGACTGAAGGCATGCTAGACAGGATCTGAGGGATCCCCCCCACCATTCAATGTTTTAAAGTGTTCACAAGCAGCCCCCACTCCACAGTTCTTCCGGGCGATTCAATCTGGCAAATGGCTGGGTGTTAAGTCCATCAGATCCCAGGCATTGCAATCTTCCCCCCCTTTTCCCTCGCTGCCGGTAAAAGGAGACTTCATAGGGAGTGAGATGAAAGGCTGATGGCCGCATTGTTATGGTTAGTACTCTTGAAGGGAATCCACAGAGGTTGTTACTTTGTAGTTGATAGAGGAAATGCCAGTCATAAACACCCCTTTGTAGTATGACAGAATCCAAAAGAGAGTAAGAATTGGGTTTTCTCAGAGTAGATAGCTAGAAATAAAATATAATTGGATTCTGACATCCGGCTCCCCTTAAAAATAACAGAGATCCACCTGTAGAGAAAACAAAACAGGTATAAAAGTTCGTCTGGCTTGTTAGGATACTCTGTATGAAACTTCTTTAAAAGCTTCGGGGCTCTGACATGACGTTTATGGACCCACTCTTTTTGAGAGGCGGGGAGGTGTTTCCATGCTACTAGGTATTGAGTTGCCCCATGATATTTTCTAGAGTCCAGGATTTCCTTTATTTCGAAGTGTTGTTCTCCTTCCACCATGATTGGGGTTGGTGGGGGGGATTTTTGGTCATAAGGGTGACTGTTGTTCTCTTTTCAACAAACTGCAGTGGAAAATTGGGTGTATTTGCCTAAGATTCTTGGGTAATTCTAATTCTACTGTTACTGGGTTTATGATTCTTTTAATTGGAAAAGGCCCTATATATTTTGGTCCAAGTTTTTTACAGGGTTGTAGGGATTTCAAGTATTTTGTAGACAAGTACACCATTTCTCCTATAATGAATGGTGTGGGCTCCACCCTTTTTTTTTTTTAAACAAGTTTTATTGGTATTTTTTGGTTTTACATCAGAGTGCTTTAAGAATCCACGTGGAGATAGGGTGGTCAATCATTCAAAGAAAACAATATAATCAAACATAAATAATTCAATAATTGCTTAAAAGTTCTTCTCTATTTCCCTCAAGCTATAACCTAGTATTAATATATTTCTAAATAAAATTCAATCATTGTAAAAAGAATATCGATAGTAATTCACTTATATATCAATCAAAATCCTGTTTTTAAGTTTAACTATTTTAAAATTACCATTTTCCACTTTAGCCTAAAATGAACACATAAGTTACATTTCGGGTTTCCCAATTTCCCATAAAGCAATAATTATTTCTAAAATATACATATTATATAACTATTATATTTTAATACTTCTCAACTATATTCTATTTCCTGTACTCTATCAAATATATATTTTATAAATCAATCCATATCTCTAAAGGTTCCTCAGTTGCTTTAACATAATCAAATTAATGCATTTCTAATTAACATTCAATCATTGTAAGAAAAAATATCAGTAATATTTCATCAATATCAATCCAACTCATTTTTTATTTTAAAATTTCCAATTTTCCATATTACCATTCCAGACCATAATCAAATCAATATTTTTCATCTCGATAGTATTATCTCAGACCAAATTCCTAAACCTTTAACATCTCAATAGTCTTAGCTCAGTCAAAATCTCTAAAAGCCTTTTCAACCCGTCAGATAAGATTTTAACTCTCATTTTTAAACCTAATTCTAGCTTTCTTTTTATGCCAAGCAGGTTTCCACAAAAGAACCTCTAACTCCTCAAATCTTAATGTTTGGCTATACATATTTCTCCACAATTGAGTCTGATCGTAGTCCTCTTCTCTTTTTTCCAGTGTTGTCTGCACTATGTAGTCAGTCTTAATCAGTATGGTAGTTATTCGTTGTTTGTCCATATTGTCAGCGTTTTCAATGCCTCATATTTGAAAATCAATTCCTGTTGCTTTTAGGATTACAAGTGTTTTAGTTGGAATCCGCCTTTGGTCATCAAAATTCTCCATAATTTGCATATGAGGTGTAATATCTTCCTCTGTCTTGATTGGTTCCTCTTCAATAGATTGTGGATATATTTCCTCCATCTCATTAAGTTGTGAATATAGTTGCATGTCGGCCTCTTTAATGTTGATCTGTTCTTCCTCTGTTGTTCCTTGGTCTATAAATTGGTCAGTCAAAGTTTGAGATTCAATTTTTAACTCTGGAGCATCATCTTTCATGTCCATTCTGAATTGTTCTTTCAGTTCCAAAAAATTTTCTAGTAAAAATCCATAGTCAAGCTGTGGGTGAGATTCCATTTCAATAATAGAATAGCCTTGGTCTATAACTTGGTCAGTCAAAGTTTGAGATTCAATTTTTAACTCTGGAGCATCATCTTCCATGTCCATTCTGAATTGTTCTTTCAGTTCCAAAATTTTTTCTAGTAAAATTCCATAGTCAAGCTGTGGGTAAGATTCCATTTCAGTAATAAAGTAGTCTTAATTTTTTAATGAAAGTTCAGCTTAGAAGGTAAATACAACAATAAAAATTCTGTAATAGGAGTGTATAAGGTCTAGGATCCAAAGAAAAATAGAAAAAAGCAAAAAAGTCAGGCCAGAGAAAATGTAATCCAAAATAATAATAAAATATTTAAGTTGCAAAAATATTTCTGGTGTGAGTCCATAACCAAATTGTAGGTAAACTTCCGTTTCAATAATAAAATAAAATTCTATAGTAGCAATGTTATAAAATGTAATATCCAAACAAGAATAAGAAACAACAAAACGTCAAGCCAAACAAAAAGATAAAGGCAGAAAGAATCCAAGTCAGTATTGTGAGTGTCCAATTTGTAATCCAAAATAGTAATATAAAAATATGCCTTAAAAGTCAATTATTATATTGTAATCCAAAAGAGAGAGAAAATCAATTTTTCTAGGAAATATATTTTTTATTGTAAAGTCAAAATAAACTACTAGTAGAAAGAAAAGGAAAGAAAGGAAAAAAAAGGAGCCCTCGAGCTGGTTTCAATACAGATAGGAATGTCTGAGCATCACGCCAAGTTCAGAGCAAAGTGAAAGTTAACAGCTTAAAATGGATACTTTGTTGCTTTCATTCCACAAAAAACCGCCCAGACAGCCGGAATTTTTTTTAAAATGAACAGTAATGTTCAGAAGGGGGGGAAGGAAAAAAAACACTCCACCCCCTCCCTAAAGGCTTCCACTTAAGCTAAAAACAAGCAGGCAAAGAGAAAGAAGGTCCACCTTCACAATAAGGATTTTTTTCAGGATCCCCGAAATCCAACAGATCAAATAGTCAATAAAAATTAATGATTTTTTCTCAAAGCTTGTTTTCCCAAGTATCCGAACGCTGCTTTCCTAAAGTAGGGAAGTAGTTCTAGGAGCTTTTCACAGGAAGGTAAATAGTGTATCAAGAGGGAAGGAAAGATCTCACCCGGATCACCCACGGTGGTTCTTCTCGCTTAGATGTTGCTGTGACTTTCGGCTGAAGCAGCTAAGTGATTGGCCATGTTAATGGCCGATCTTTTCCCCGTCAGCCCAAAGGAGATTTCTCGGACCACAGAGGGAGCTGCTGCTCCCTCTGCCATCAACGAGTGTCCTCCTCCATGGTGGTCGCCCCTTCAGGGCGACTTTCGACCCTGTCCAGGGTCTACCGGCAGGGGGAAACTGGCCGGCAAAGAGAGCAGACACTTTGAGCAACCGCCTGCACTGCGACCAGAACTGGAAGTCTGGCTCCACCCTTTTCTTATCTGCTTGTGCTTTCTATCTTGCCTAGCTTCATCTAGGGCTTTTCTAACTATTGGCCAGGTGTTTTGTAATTGTTCCATCCATTGTTTCAGTGATGGGATTGCCAGTTCGTTTGGGGTTAGTTCTGGCATGGGGTTGAAACTTTGACCGGTAGCTATTTGAAAAGGAGTGTAACCTGTGCTAGAGTGGACTGCATTATTGTAGGCAACTTCTGGGAAAGGGAGTAGGTCCGTCCAATCTGACTGCTGGAAATGAAGAAAACATCTTAAATATTGCTCAAGTACTGAGTTAGATTTCTCTGCTTGACTGTTCCCCTGAGGGTGATGACTAGATGTCAGTCCCTGAGTGGTCCCTAAAAGGGATAAAAATTCCTTCCAAAATGCAGATGTAAATTGCACTCCCCTATCAGATATGATGCGTTGGGGTGCCCCATGCAATCTGTAAATATGCTGCACGAAACGTTTCGCTAAAGCTTTTGCGGTGGGGAAATTTTGGCAAGGGATAAAGTGCACCTGTTTGGAAAACAAGTCCGTGACCATCCAGATGACAGTATTCCCATTGCTTTCTGGTAATTCCACTATAAAATCCATGGCTATTTCCCACCAGGGGGCTGAAGGATTTGCCACTGTTTGTAACAGTCCTGGCGATTTCCCTTGCAACCTTTTTGCAGTTGCACACTTTGGGCAGCCTGCCACGTAACTTTCTATGTCCTTTTTCATGGATGGCCACCAAAATTGCCGTTTAATTAAGTGTAATGTTTTTACAAATCCAAAATGCCCTGCTGATTTTGTGTCGTGGCAAAGCTGCATGAATGTGATCCTTTCGGTGGTCGGTATATATAACTTCTCCCCCACCCAAGGCAGTCTGTCTTTCATTGTGCACACGTGTTTATTTTTCTGGAACCATTCATCTGTTTCCAAACTTTTCCGGAATTCAATTCCGGTCTGGCTACCCAGCTGTGGTTTTAATTTAGCTTGGGCTCTGGTAGTCACTGGCGCTGCCAGTTGTGATTCTCCCGTAATCGGTTTAGAGTCGGTGGCTCGCATGCTGTTATATTGGGGCATGCAAGATAATGCATCTGCCAGAAAATTCTTTCCCCCTGGCAAATGCTTGAGCATAAAATGGAATTGGTGAAAATGCTGGGACCAGCGGGCTTGCTTGGGGTTGAGCTTCCTGGGCGTTTTCAAGGCTTCCAAATTTTTGTGGTCTGTCCACACCTGGAAAGGGATTTTATTGCCTTCAAGGAATTGGCTCCATGTAAGTAATGACCAACGTATCCCATATGCCTCTTTCTCCCACACGGGCCAGCGCTGTTCCGTTTTGGTGAGTTTTCTGGATGTGTACGCGCAGGGTTGCAATACCCCTTCATCATTTTCTTGTAATAGTACAGCCCCTACTGCCACATCACTTGCATCCGCCTGTATTACGAAGGGTTTGTCCATGTCTGGGTGCCTCAGTACTGGTTCGGCAGAAAAGAGTCTCTTTAATCTCTCAAATGCCGCTTGGCATTCCATTGTCCATTTTAGTGGCTGGCTAGGTTTCACTGAGGATTCTCCCTTCGTTTTTAGTAAGTTTGTGAGGGGCAGGGCTATCTGGGCAAATGAGGGGATGAATTGGTGGTAAAAGTTTGCGAAACCCAGCAAACTTTGCAGTTGCTTTCTTGTGCGAGGTGGTACCCATTCTAATACTGCCCTGACCTTCTCGGGGTCCATTTCAATGCCCTGTGGGTATATGCGGTAACCTAGGTAGTCTATTCTTTCCTGGTGGAATTCGCATTTTGATAATTTGGCATATAGGTGGGCAGCTCACAGTTTCTTTAAAACCGCTCTGACTAGGTTGACATGTTCCTCTTTTGATTCGGTGAAGATAAGGATGTCGTCTAAATAAACCAGGACCCCCTTAAATAGGTGCTCCCTTAGTACCTCATTGATTAATTGCATAAATACTGCGGGGGCCCCTTGTAATCCAAATGGCAAAATTTGAATTGGTAGCACCCCATTGGGCAGTTAAATGCGGTTTTCCATTTATCCCCTTTCTTAATTCTCATGCGGTAATACGCTTCCCTTAGATCTAGTTTAGTAAAACAAATTCCTTTCGAGAAGTGTGATAACATGCCCTTCATGAGGGGTAGGGGGTATAGGTTGCTTTCACTGATTGCATTCAATAGGCAGTAGTCGACGTATAAGCGTAAAGAGCCGTCCTTCTTCTCTCTAAAGCGGACCGGAGCAGCTACCTTAGGCTTGGCTGGTTCAATGAACCCCCTTTCTAGGTTTTTCTTTATGAATCTTTCCATTTCCTCCTTCTCCTTTGGGCTCATGGAGTATAATCTTGGCTTCGGGAGTTTTGCCCCGGGCTTGAATTCTATGGCACAGTCCGTGGGTCGGTGGGGGGGAAATTCATCCGCCCTCTCCTCGCTGAAAACTTCAGCAAGATCTCTGTATTCCTCTGGTATTTCTGGTAGCCCCTTTTCTTCTCCCATGGACGCTTTTTCCGTTCTTAATTTTGGTAGATCCCCTTGGGGTTTTAAGTCCGTAGGGTCCCCTTTGGGGAAATTGATTTCTGCTGTCCTCCAATTTACCCAGGGGTTCCATTTTGTTAACCATTCCAGCCCTAGGATCATCGGGCATTCCATGCCTGGGGTCACTAGAAATGTTATGTCTTCCTCATGGTTTCCCAGGGATAGGTGGATTGGTAAAGTGGCGAGGGTAGCTGGCACCCCCCCTGCTATGGACCCATCTAACTGGCCAAATGAGATTGGTTGTTCCAGCCTCCTCACCCGAATGCCCAAATTTCCCACTAGTGTCGGGCTAATGAGGCAGCGGGTGCAGCCAGAGTCTATTAAGGCTTTCACTTTGACAGCTTCGGGCATGGAGGGGGCTAATATAGTCACTGTCTTGAGGATGGGTGGGATGGATCCACTTACCAGGGGTTCGCCCTCCGAGCTGTCATCTGGGGCATCCACCGGCCCTGCGGTGTAGGCTGGAGCTCTTTCCCCACGATGGGCGGAGGTTGGGGATTCCACAGCCTCTATCACTCTCATGGCAGATTCTTTTGACTTAGCTGGGGACTTCCCGGATCTGCTGGCCGGTGATCTGTGTGGGTTGTGCTGGGGGGCTTTCGAGCGGCATTCTACAGCCCGATGCCCCTCTCTCCCGCATTTGAAACAGCCCATTGGCTTCTTGGCCATAGCCGATGGCTTCGCTTATTCGCGCGTCGGCTCAGGCGGTGAGCAGCTCCATTGTTTTCCTCGGCGGTGCCTCTTCAGTAGGTCGATCTCTGCTTCCTCTGCCAGGACGTACCATTCGTCAAGTTGGTGTGGGTCCCCCCAGGGCAGGCAAGCGTCATATAGGTCATAATTTAGACTGTCTTTGAAATGGCTAAGGAGGATGTCTTCCAGCCAGTTCAGCTTGCTGGTAATAGTTCGGAATTCTTGCGTATATTCAGCTACTGGCCGTCTGCCTTGCCTCATCGTTTTGAACCTTTTGCGGGCTTTGCGATCAGCCAGGTGGTCTTCAAATCGCCTTCTCAGAGAGGACATGAAACGGTTGAAGTCGTTGAGCTTTGGGGCATCAGAGTCGTGCAAATTCACCACCCAATCGGCGGGCGGCCCGTCCAGAGCAGATTGCATGATCTGGATATGGGCTTTGTCACTAGGGATGTGCTGCCCGTGTTCCTCCATGTAGCCAAGGACTTGGGTTAGGAAAAACCCCAAGCATGTTGGCTCCCCCTTGAATTTCGCGTCCAGCGGCGGGAATCTTTGAATGGATCTTCGTCGGTGGTATTGTCTTCCATCCGGATTGCCATCTGCGGGTTGGCGGGGGATGGGGACTACTGGATCAGCGTATATCCCCGGGGCTGCAGGTTCCAATTTCCCCTCAGTGTCTCTCCAGTTGCGGCTCCAGGAGTTAGTGCAGCTGTGGGGCTCAGGGTCCTCCTCTCCTAGGGAGCCGAGGGTTCTCTTCATCAAGTCGATAGCTTTCTCTAGGATCCAGTTCGAGTGCTGTGCCCAGCTTCCTTCATCTTCACTTGTGTGCAGGGATTTCTCCATCTCCTGCTTCCATCCTGGTTGGTTTGCCCCCCGTTTCAGGGTCACCTTTCTTGATTTCTTTTCCCACTTGCCTTTCTTTCCAATGCCCATTGACCACCGAGGTTTATGGTTATGTGTCTCCACCACCTCTTCTCCTGAGGAATCTGACACTTCAGATTCAGATATTTGGCAGGTTTTCAGTCGGGGCAACGGCTCCCTCTCCGGGGGGCTTTTCCCCTTCCCCACTTCATCGTCTGACATGGTATTTTTTGTAAAGTCCCCTGGCAAGTTTCTTCCTTCCAGGTTGACCAATTTTGCAGATCCTGTCTAATGTAAGGACCCACCTCAATTCACATCTTAAGAAGAAAGAATTCTTGGAACATTTCTTCCAACAGGAATCTTTATTAGGAAAAACTGAATGAAGGCATGCTAGACAGGATCTGAGGGATCCCCCCACCATTCAATGTTTTAAAGTGTTCACAAGCAGCCCCCACTCCACAGTTCTTCCGGGCGATTCAATCTGGCAAATGGCTGGGTGTTAAGTCCATCAGATCCCAGGCATTGCAATCTTCCCCATAGGGAGTGAGATGAAAAGCTGATGGCCGCATTGTTATGGTTAGTACTCTCGAAGGGAATCCACAGAGGTTGTTACTTTGTAGTTGATAGAGGAAATGCCAGTCATAAACACCCGTGTTTAACCCCCCCCCCCTTAGTAGTATGACAGAATCCAGAAGAGAGTAAGAATTGGTTTTTCTCAGAGTAGGTAGCTAGAAATAAAATATAATTGGATTCTGACACATATTGCTATGGCTGGTCTTTCCCTCGTCGGTTTGGAGGGCTGCCCCGGATCAAGCGAAAGGGCTGCTGCCCTCCCATGATCAAGTGGGGGTCCACTCCTTGCTCATCACCCCTACAAGGCAACTTTTGATCCTTTCCAGGGTCCCCCAGCAGGTGAATTCGGACACGGAAGATGGAGCTTGCCTTCCTGTGTCTGCAGGCGCCGTGATGGCAAACTGGAAGTCCTTGTATGCCATTTTCATTCTTCAGACATTTGTACTGCATATCCAGATGCCTGAGGGAATGATGAAGTAAGACCACATAATATTAAAGGAGCAAGATTCCTTAGGACAGATTGCATGTACATCTTTGTATGTTATAGCCACCAGACTTGGGCTTCAAAATTCCAGATGACTATTAGCAAAAAAGATGCATTAACCCTGTAGTTTACAGCAGGGCCTTTCAACCTTTTCACCCATTGTACCACTTTTAGGATATGGCAATATCTGAGTACCACCAGTCGCCTAGCAAGGTGTCAAAAACTTGACCAAAAAAAAAAAAAAGGAAAAAAGTGATAAAGTACAGGTAGTCCTCGACTTACAACAATTTGCTTAGTGATTGTTCGAAGTTACAACAGCACTGAAAAAAGTGACTTATGACCATTTTTCACACTTATGACCGTTTCAGCGTCCCCAGGATCACATGATTTACATTCGGATGCTTGGCAACTGATTCATATTTATGACGGTCACAGTGTCCCAGGGTCATGTGATCCCCTTTTGCAACCTTCTGACAAGCAAAGTCAATGGTGAAACCAGATTCACTTAACAACCTTTTGTATCAGGGGTATCAAACTCAATTTCATTGATGGCTGCATTAGCATTGTGGTTACTATCGGGGGGGGGGTCCTTCCTTTTTCCCTCCCTCCTTCTCATTCCCATCTCCTTCCTTCCTTCCTTCCTTCCTTCCTTCCTTCCTTCCTTCCTTCCTTCCTTCCTTCCTTCCTTCCTTCCTTCCTTCCTCCCTCCCTCCCTCCCCTCCCTCCCTCCCTCCTCCTTCCTTCCTTCCTTCCTTCCTTCCTTCCTTCCTTCCTTCCTTCCTTCCTTCCTTCCTTCCTTCCTTCCTTCCTTCTGCAGGGCTGTCAGGGCTCAGCAGAAGTGCCAGGATCAGCGCTGAGAAGAAAGGTAATTAAATCCACCCACCAAATCATCTTTCACAGCCTTGGGGCTATGCAAAATGTGGCTCTTTGGAAACTCAGCCTCTACAAAAACTTTTGTTTTGTTTTTACATGGCAGGCACTGTTAAGGCTCTCTGGCAGCTTCATTCTTCAATGCATCTAAGCAATATTTAAGAATACAGCCCCAAATCTCTTACGCAAACACAATGCATCATGTCAGTTGTAGGACAAATAACATGAGCAAGCATTTTATTTCCTCCCTGGATACAATTCCTGCAGCTGCAGAAAAAACAGCAAAAAGAGAAAAAAGAGAGAATGTGCATTTCATTAATGGAGAACAAAGGAACAGTGAGTGACTCAGACTTAAGGGGAAAAATAGGTAAAAATAAATTTTAAAAGACACATTACAACAACGTATTTTCTGCTGTGAAAAGAAATTTCTCAGGTTCGTTCCTCCAGCTGGGAGTAAGCCTTCAGCACGGACACAGAAAAAAAATTGACACTGAGCGAAGCAACCTGCCAGAAAGTGGATTTTATTACAGAAGCCAGAGAGAGAAGTGATTCAGCAATGTCTTCTGGACTAGCGAGTAAAAAACACCAAAATGCATGGTACAATTTATACTCTTTTTCCTATTTTAAGTCTTGATGAGATTTGTAAGAAGTTTGTTCTTCTTAATTTCCTAGCTTGGTTTTTTTTTTCCTGTCAGCAGGATTGATTAATCCTATCACCCAGGGAAGAAAATAACTTGTTGATGAAGTTTTTGTGTGTCTAGGTTAATCTTGTCATAAGTGCTGGTGTGTGTCTGGGGTTAATTCTGTTATTGGTTTCTATGTGTGTATAGGGCAATCCTATCAGTTTTCTTTTGGTTTGTTTGGATGTTCTTGCTTTGACAACAGATGGAAATGTAGCTATCTTTTCTCTTTCGCTTTTAGAGTTAGTTGATGCTGGGAGGGGGGATGTGGATGAGAGTCCAGTTAGTCATAACAATAATAACTCAGCCGTGGGAATCCAAGGTTATTGCACCCAGAGTTGATAAAGATTTGGCGGGCTGGAGAGCTGGGGAGAAAGCCTGTGCTTCAAGCTAATTGGGGAATGTGATTTATGACTGTTAATTGGAGGAGGGAATTGTGCTTTGCTACTTTGTGCCTAGGGGAGGGGAATTCAGTTTTTGGCTTTAACTATGCAGTGCCGATACTTTCCTTCTCGAATAAAATATTCTTTAAGTTAAACAATGCCTCAAAGTTCTTTTGAAGAGTTTCATCTGTCAGAACCATGACATTAAGCCAAAAACTCCAATTTTTACCTAACTATATTGGGGTCCCAAGCCCCAATCACTGTCCCTAGAATTGAGGGGTAGACTGACAAAGATTCGGGGAAGATCTCAGCATGGAGAAAGAAAGAGAGTCTGAAACCAGCACCCCGGCAGCGGCTGCTACCCCAGAGGGGGGAGCACAAGCCAGCGTGCCGGTGGAGAAGGACCTTTCTTGGGCCTCCCAGTTGGGGGCAAGGCCCAAGCAATGAGGACATCTGATCTGGTCGTCAGAATGGACCCTACCCAGTAGAGACTCCAGACACCTCAGGACGGCCTTGCCACAATCACTTAAAGGAGGGACTAGACGACCACCTCTCCCAGGCTTGTATCTATTGAGCAGTCCCTGATGAGCTGCAAGAGTGGTACCAGGCAGCAGTAAGACTAGATGTTCAGCTCGCCCGCTATCAGAAGCCACCCCACAGGAAGCTGAGTTGAGGCCAAATCAACCCAAACAACAGCCACCCCCCCCCCGAAAGCCTTCAACCATTACGGCTACTGAGAATCCCAGACCACCTACTGGCCCACCGATCAAGTGCTTCAGATGTGGACAACAGGGACATCGAGCAGCAAGTTGCCCAGTCCCTTACCCTCAGCTGCAGAATAAACCGGGACCACCAGCAAGAAAGAAACCAGCCCAGCAGCCAACGAAAGAGAAATCCAACTGGATCGCGCAGGAACCCATTTCCCAAGTCACGTCCCCCACACAGGAGAATGCCGAGACCCAAGCTGGACCTACCGCCGTTCTACCCTCCTACGACAGTGACAACGAAGTAGAGAATGACCCGATGGTGAGTCGACACATCCCACCTTTCTCACTACCTATCAAAATCATAATCCCTAAAATGGGGGCACAGGTAAATTTAAAAGTACTAATCGACTCCGGATGCTCCCGGTGCGTTATTAGCTTGTCACTTGCCCTGAAAATGGGCATACAAGCAAGGCTGCTCTTCAAACCTGTGAGGTTTGAGCAAGCCGATGGCTCCCTAATGGGAGGAACTTTAGTCATGCAATTGACTGAACCTGTCAGAACCCATATCAATAGATTCCCCAATCTCTTCCTCTCCCCTTATTGCTTTTGCTATCTTCTCTTCGTTCATGCCGACCTGAATCTCACTCTCCTCTCATCCTGGGTTCTGCCATACTCCTAGGGGGGAGGGGGACTGCTTGGGGGTTATTGCCTTGGCTTCCTCTATTGCTACAAATGTAACACTTTGCTTTCCTGCAATATTTCTTGTGAACTTTCCCATCCCTTACTGTCAGCTAGCAAAAGGGAGGGGAAGAATGGAATGCAACCTCTGGCGACTGCTTTATTTCCACGCTCCCAGAGAAGGTGCAAAAGGCCGCCTAAACATTGCAGCTACAACTGGAGACAGCCTGTTCCCACAAGGAACCTAACAGCTGGGGATTTGGCCATGTGAACTGACTGGATGAACTATGGGGTGGGGTTTTGCTTTTACATATCGATTTGCGTGGGAAATCTTCAGATCCTGTCTAGTATGCCTGCTATCAGCTTCTCCTAATAAAAGTTGCTTTTGGAAGAAAACGCTTCCACGAGTTCTGCTTTCTTGGGATGAGGTTTTGAAGTGGGCCCTGACAGAACCCCTATGCTTAGAAATAGGTGAGCACTGGGAGTTCATTCATTTCTTGGTGGCTCCAAAAATGACTGAGGTTGTGATCCTAGGACTAGCCTGGTTGGACAAATGGAAGCCATTTATCTGGTGGGAGAAGGGAATGAGTACTGTGAGGTTACCTATAGGACCCAAGCCCCCCCCCCAATTTGACGGATGTTACAGGAGACTTTAGCCCACCCAATGGGCTAGCACACATGGCTGCCTTGTCTCAACCAGGTGAGCCACTCATTCCCGGTGAATACTGGGATCTAGCGGAGGCGTTTAGTGAGAAAGAATGAGACACCGTGCCTCCCCACCGACCCAATGATTGCTCTATCAAACTGTTACCGGGAGCCAAACTCCCATGACCGAGAATGTATGCTATGTCCTCTCTTGAGATGGAGGAGATGCAGCAGTATGTGGACAAAAACTTAGCGAGGGGATTTATCCAACGGGCCAAGTCTGCTGTGGGAGTGCCGGTGTTATTTAAAGAAAAAAAAAGACGGGTCGCTTAGATTATAAAGGTCTGAAAGCAGTGAGCAAACTTGAGAGAGGCTTATTACCGGGTGTAAGGACCCACTTCAATCCACATCTTAAGAAAGCAGAACTCTTGGAAACTGTCTCTTCCAACAGGAACTTTTATTAAAAGAAACTGATAGCAGGCATGATAGACAGGATCTGAGGGATTCCCTTACAATTCGATGTTTTAAATTGTCCCTAAGCAGCCCCCCCCACCCACCCAGCAGTTCTTCCAGGTGATTCAAACCGGCAGATTTCTAGGTGTTAACTCCAGGAGAGATAACATCCATCCGGCTCCATTGGCACGATCATTGAACATCTCCTCACACAGATCCCAGATGCTGCATCTCCCCCCGCCCTTTCTCTCGCTGGCTGGTAAAGAGGAGAAGTTCAGAGGGGCATAGGATGAAAGGCAAATGGCTACATTGTTATGGTTAGCAGATCCGAAGCGAATCAACAAAAGGTTACTTTGTAGTGAATAGAGGAAGTGAAAGTAATAAAACCCCCATGCATACCCCCCTCCCCCTTAGTAGTATGACAGGATCCAGGAGAGAGTAAAATTGGTTTTATATCAGAGAAGATAGATAGAAATGAAATATAACTGGATCCTGACATCCTGCCCCCCTTAAAAATAAGAGAGATCCACTTGTAAAGAAAACAAAACAGGTATAAAAGTTAGTCTGGCTTGTTTAGGATACTCTGTATGAAACTTCCACAAACCACTGAGGAAATTACAAGGAAGGGAGGGGCGGAGCCAAGATGGTGGACAGGCAGCAAAGGCTGTAAGGAGCTCCTCCAAAAGCAAAAGCTTTCTTTTATTTTCTTTTATTTCTATTTTAACCTTTTAACACCTTTTAACACTGCATTTTTAATCTACCCACTTTTAACCTATTTTAACCTATTTTTAACCCTTTTTAACCTATTTTTAAACCTGTTTTAACCCTTGTTTGACTTTTATAATAGTCAAAGACTTTTTACAAAGGATATACTGGAGAGGCCACCATTGTTTTACCTACATTTTAACAACTCTACAAGCCAGGATTACCAAGAATGGGGAAAAGGAGAAAGAGACAGCACTCTGCAGCAGAGAGTTCATCCAAGCCACTGAAGCAGCAGAAAATGGAAGATTACACTGCAAACAGACAGTCTGTTCCAGTAAGTAATTCATCTGCAGTCGCCTTATCAGATAAATTTAATTTATGTGACTCATTGGAATGGGACTTACAAACCGAACCTGAAAGCAAACAGCATGTAGAATTGTCCTCCTTCTCGGAGAATGGCTCCCCTTCTTGGAACTCAGCAGCAGCCTTCTTTGCACAGGAGGGAGATGTAATAAATTTAAAGGGGGAAAATGTGACAGATTTCCTCTCTAGACAATGTTTGCTTACGGCTCAAACTGTTAACTCAATATATGAACTCTTATCAACTGTCATAAATAAGGTTGATTCCTTGAAATAATCTTTTGCAAAGTTTGTTAGGAACCACCCAAATACTGCAGAAGGACGTGGGAGGACAACCACGGATAGACATGGGATGGCTAATTCAGAAAATGAAACTAGAGAAGGGCACTTCCTTCCAAAAATCTGAACACTCATAGAGAAAACATCCAATCAGGTAAAGGCCTAAGAGATGACCAATATAACTACAGCCTGCAGACTAACCGGGTTACCTTACAAATTTATGACAAGAGAGCGAATAGAGGGTGTTGGGGTAATAGAGAAGATGCTAAGCTGTCCCTGAGCCAGCTGCTTCGCTGTGAACTCACTCTGATAGATCTACTACATACAGAGTGGCTGCCAGCAAGAAGGCAATATATGAGAATTCTCCTATCATTTAAGCAGCCCACAATTCCCTCCATGCTCTTTAAAATGAAGCCCTTTCTGAGTACCTTTTCAATATTCCCAATAAGGGTTTTTCGCTCAGACAAAGTGTGCTCACTCCTGAAACAGCGTCACCAAGAGGGAACTGCTGCTTTAAATCCAGGCTGCAATAGCCCTTACACTGCTAAGCCTGAGGCTGCTGCAACTGAATTGACCCTGAGAAGACAAAGGAGTGATACACAAACGGCATTACCCACAGCTGCAGGAACTGTTGAAGATGTGCCAGAAGAAATGCTGATTGACTTATTCAGTGCATTGCCGGAACCTGAGCAAGTTAATATCATTCAAAGATTGGATGACCTAAAAGAGGTCAATTTACAGCAAAGCCTCTATTTAATTTGACTCCACTAATCGCGCAACCTTGTGACAATATATTTAATCAACAATCTGCCTTTACCTCAATAGTAAAAAAAGGTAGTGTCACACAGGTGGACAGTGGGGTAACTGCACTGACTGACCCTGTCTCTGAGAAACAACTGAAAGACAAAGGGCTTCATCACACAGTGCCTCCTAAGCTGACAAACACTAAGGATATAATCCAGCTTCCATCCTCATTTGACTTAGAAGTTCCCACATCTTCCTACAAGATGAATTCTCAGCTACGCCCCTCCAAAAATGGACATAAATCTACATTTATAGATTTAAGCCGGAGTACCTGCCCATTTGAAAAAAAAAAAATTCTTGGAGCAAGGGCAGAAGCACACTGGCATTCGAGATATAGAGGAGCAACAACATGTTCTGCAACCCACGAGAAGAAATACCGAACCTCACAACAACTGTGTTTATATGGGAAGCATAGATGATATCGACCTGGCTCCAATGTCAAGTTGACATCTGGCATTTTTACCATCTAGACAATCAACCAAGCCAGACCACCTTGCCTCCGAGAAGCCCATACAGATGATGACCTGGAACGTAGGTGGCTGGAAAGGGATGGTTGATAGTGGACTAATGAGCTTTCTCCCTAGATTTGATGTAATAGCCTTTCAAGAAACCTGGTTAACCTAAGTGGATGAACCAGTACAACTGCCAGGTTTTCAGGGATGGGCCTCCCCAGCCCAAAAAACAAAGAACAAAGGGAAACCCTCTGGTGGGCTATGCATTCTTATAAAGCAAGAGTTGCAATGGCAGGGGGAGAAACTATATAATGAAGATAAGTATTCGCACTTTCTAGATGTTAAATTTGAATATGAAAAGTTTGAGTTAATACTGGTAAATGTGTATATCCCTCCAATCACATCCCAGTATTATAATTCTGAATGTTGGATGGGCTTGGAAGTTATTCTAGAAGATATATCTGTATTGTACCCTCAGTCCATAGTGGTATTACTAGGACATTTGAATGCTCGGCTGGGTCCCTCTGTCAGAATCCAATTAGATCTTATTTCTAGCTATCTATTTTGAGAAAACCCAATTCTTACTCTCTTTTGGATTCTGTCATACTACAAAGGGGGGGGAGTAAACACGGGGACATCCGCTGATCCAGTAGTCCCCACCCCCCGCCGACCTGCAGATGGCGATCCGGATGGAAGACAATACCGACGAAGAAGGCACCGATCCATTCAAAGACTTCCGCCACTGGATGCGAAATTCAAGGGGGAGCTGACACGGTTGGGGTTTTTCCTAACCCAAGTCCTTGGCTACATGGAGGAACACGGGCGACACATCCCTAGCGACAAAACCCGTATCCGGATCGTGCAATCTGCTCTGGATGGACCGGCCCCAATTGGGTGGTGAATTTGCATGATTCCAATGCCCCAGAGCTCAATGACTTCAACCATTTCATGTCCTCTCTGAGAAGGCGATTTGAAGATCACCTGGCTGATCGCAAAGCATGCGAAAGAATCAAAACAATGAGGCAAGGCAGACGGCCAGTAGCTGAATATACGCAAAAATTCCGAACCATTGCCAGCAAGCTGAACTGGCCGGAAGACATCCTCCTTAGCCACTTCAAAGAGGGTCTGAATTACGACCTATATGATGCTTGCCTGCCCTGGAGGGACCCACACCAACTCGATGAATGGTACGTCCTGGCAGAGGAAGCAGAGATTGACCTACTGAAGAGGCACCGCTGAGGAAAACAATGGAGCCGCTCACCACCTGAACCGACGTGAGAACCAGCGAAGCCATCGGCTATGGCAAAGAAACCAATGGGCTGTTTCAAATGTGGGAGAGAGGGGCATCGGGCTGTAGAATGCCGCTCAAAAGCCCCCCAGCACAACCCAGACAGACCACTGGCCAGCAAATCTGGGAAGTCCCCAGCTAAGTCAAAAGAATCTGCCATGAGAGGGATAGAGGCTATGGAATCCCCTACCTCCGCCCATTGTGGGGAAAGAGCCCCAGCCTACATCGCAGGGCCGGTGGATGCCCCAGATGACAGCTCGGAGGGCGAACCACTGGTAAGTGGATCCATCCCACCTATCCTCAAGACAGTGACTATATTAGCCCCCTCCATGCCCGAAGCTGTCAAAGTGAAAGCCTTAATAGACTCTGGCTGCACCTGCTGCCTCATTAGCCCGACGCTAGTGGGAAATCTGGACATTCCAGTGAGGAGGGTGGAACAACCAATCTCATTTGGCCAGTTAGATGGGTCCATAGCAGGGGGGGTGCCAGCTACCCTAGCCACAATACCAATCCACCTATCTCTGGGAAATCATGAGGAAGACATAATGTTTGTAGTGACCCCAGGCATGGAATGCCTGATGATCCTAGGGCTGGAATGGTTAACAAAATGGAACCCCTGGGTAAATAGGAGGACGAAAGAAATCAATTTCCTGAAAGAGGACCCTACAGACTTAAAACCCCAAGGGGATCTACCAAAATTAAAAACGGAAATAGCGTCCATAGGTGAAGAAAAGGGGCTACCAGAAATACCAGAGGAATACAGAGATCTGGCTGAAGTTTTCAGCGAGGAGAGGGTGGATGAGCTTCCCCCCCACCGACCCATGGACTGTGCCATAGAATTCAAGCCTGGGGCAAAACTCCCGAAGCCCAGATTATACTCCATGAGCCCAAAGGAGAAGGAGGAAATGGAGAGGTTTATAAAGAAAAACCTAGAAAGGGGGTTCATTGAACCAGCCAAACCTAAGGTGGTCGCTTCGGTCCTCTTTAGAGAGAAGAAGGATGGCTCTCTACGCTTATGCGTGGACTACCGGCTTTTTAATGCAATCAGTGAAAGCAACCTATACCCCCTACCCCTCATGAAGGACATGTTATCACACCTCTCAAAAGGAATTTGTTTTAGTAAACTAGATCTAAGGGAAGCGTATTACCACGTGAGAATTAGGGAAGGAGATGAATGGAACACTGCATTTAATTGTCAACCTAGTCAGAACAGTTTTAAACAAACTGCGAGCCGCCCACTTATATGCCAAATTATCAAAATGCGAATTTCACCAGGAAAGAATATGTTGGTCATTACTTACATGGCATCAATTACTTCAAGGCAATAAAATCCCTTTCCAGGTGTGGACAGACCATAAAAATTTGGAAGCCTTGAAAACACCCAGGAAACTCAACCCCAAACAAGCCCGCTGGTCTCAGCATTTTCACCAATTCAATTTTAAGCTCAAGCATTTGCCATTTGCAAGAACCTTCTGGCAGATGCATTATCTCGCATGCCCCAATATAACAGCACGCGAGGCACTGACTCTAAACCGATCATGGGAGAATCACAACTGGCAGCGCCAGTGACTACCAGAGCCCAAGTTAAATTAAAACCACAGCTGGATAGCCAGACCGGAATTGAATTCTGGAAAAGTTTGGAAAATAAACACGTGTGCACGATGAAAGACGGACTGCCTTGGGTGGGGGAGAAGTTATATATACCGACCACCCAAAGGATCACTTTCATGCAACTTTGCCACGACACAAAATCAGCAGGGCATTTTGGATTTGTAAAAACATTGCACTTAATTAAACGGCAATTTTGGTGGCCATCCATGAAAAAAGACATAGAAAGTTATGTGGCCAGCTGCCCAAAGTGTGCAACTGCAAAAAGGTTGCAATGGAAATCGCCAGGACTGTTACAAACAGTGGCAAATCCCTCAGCCCCCTGGAGGGAAATAGCCATGGATTTTATAGTGGAATTACCAGAAAGCAATGGGAATACTGTCATTTGGACGGTCACGGACCTATTTTCCAAACAGGTTCACTTTATTCCTTGCCAAAAGATCCCTACCGCAAAAGCTTTAGTGAAACTTTTCGTGCAACATATTTACAGATTGCATGGGGCACCCCAACGCATCATATTTGATAGGGGAGTGCAATTTACATCTGCATTTTGGAAGGAATTTCTATCCCTTTTATGGACCACCCAGGGACTGACCTGTTGCCTTTCACAGAGGTTGCCTACAATAATGCAGTCCACTCCAGCACAGGTTACACTCCTTTTCAAATAGCTACCGGTCAAAGTTTCAACCCCATGCCAGAACTAATCCCAAACGAACCGGAAATCCCATCACTGAAAGAATGGATGGAACAATTACAAAACACCTGGCCAATAGTTAGAAAAGCCCTAGATGAAGCTAGGCAAGCATACAAAGCACAAGCAGATAAGAAAAGGGTGGAGCCCACACCATTCATTATAGGAGAAATGGTGTATTTGTCTTCAAAATACTTAAAATCCATACAACCCTGTAAAAAACTTGGACCAAAATATATAGGGCCTTTTCCAATTAAAAGAATCATAAACCCAGTAACAGTAGAATTAGAATTACCCAAGAATCTTAGGCAAATACACCCAATTTTCCACTGCAGTTTGCTGAAAAGAGAACAACAGTCACCCTTACGGCCAAAAATCCCCCCACCACCAACACCAATCATGGTAGAAGGGGAGCAACACTTCAAAATAGGGGAGATTCTGGACTCTAGAAAATATCGTGGGGAAACTCAATACGTAGTAGCATGGAAGCACCTCCCCGCCTCTCAAAACGAGTGGGTCCATAAACGTCATGTCAAAGCCCCGAAGCTTTTAAAGAAGTTTCATACAGAGTATCCTAATAAGCCAGACTAACTTTTATACCTGTTTTGTTTTCTCTACAGGTGGACCTCTCTTATTTTTAAGGGGAGCCGGATGTCAGAATCCAATTAGATCTTATTTCTAGCTATCTACTTTGAGAAAACCCAATTCTTACTCTCTTTTGGATTCTGTCATACTACAAAGGGGGGGGAGTAAACACGGGTGTTTATGACTAACATTCCTACTATCAACTACAAAGCAACATCCTCTGTGGATTCCCTCTGTGGGGTACCAACAATAACAATGTGGCCATCAGCCTTTGATCTCAGTTCCTATGAAGTCTCCTTTTACCGGCAGCAAGGAAAAGGGGGGGGGAAGATTGCAACGTTTGGGATTCCGATGGATTTAACACCTAGCCATCTGCCAATTTGGATTGACCGGAAGGAATGTGGGGTGGGACTGCTTGGGAACACTTTAAAACATTGAATGGTGAATGGGGTTTCTCAGATCCTGTCTAGCATGCCTTCAGTCAGTTTTTCTTAATAAAGAATCCTGTTGAAAGAAACGTTCCAAAAGTCCTGTCTTCTTAAGATGTAAATTGATGTGGGTCCTTACACCCTCTTTGTATGAGCTCGCCCAGAAGAAGGGAGTCCCAGGGGAATTTTTTGATAACCATCCTCAGTGGCTCTCGAGAGACTGCAAAAGTAATGCTGCTGGCCTGCTCCTAGTCTCCTTAATTTTTAAGGGTAATCTCCAAATTCTGGGAGGTAAGGATAAGAATTACACATATCCTTATACATACCACTCGGCCAATTCAAGCAGTGTACTGGATCTCTCTTGTGTGTCTAGAGATAAAGTTGACCTCTTTTCGGAGGTCATAGTACACCTTAGCGACAATAGCGACCATCAGCCTGTAATCGTGACACTGCGAGGCCGCTCAGATTTAAGACCATATAATATGGCTGATAAATGGCTCACCGAAAAGGTAGAGGTGATCCAAAATAAAGGAATGCCTTCAATGCATTCTCCAATCTCTGTAATATTCTGAAGAAACACCTAACAGCTAAACCTGTTACAAAAAGAGCCTGAGTGGGTAGACCCCGCTGGTTTGATCCTGAATGCCAGTGACTGAAAAAGAAATTGAAGGCAGCCATGAGGCTTGCCCAGAGAATCCTACTGCTCATATGCAAGCTAAGATGTTGCACACAAGAAGGGAATATAAAAAAACTATAACATTAAAGAAAAAAAGTTTTGCCATTTCAATCTGGTCAGAACTCGAGTTGGCTGCCAGAAGCCATAACTCAGTAATATTTTGGCACTCTGTAGCAGGTGTCCTGAAGGAGCGGAGATTTGTGTTTGACATACCAATCTCTGCTGAGGACTGGGAGAATTATTACCAGTGTTTGTTTGCTTCCACGGAACCGGTAGAGAAACTGTCTTTAAGCAGTGATTTAGTAAACCCTAGAACTTCCCCCTCTTGGCCACCAGTCTCAGAAAAGGAGATACAATCCATCATCAAAAGCTTAAAGAGCAATAAAGTCCCAGGTGAGGATTTTTTACCAGCAGAATTATTCAAGAAATTTCCCAATTGGTGGGGTCCTGTATTGGCAGGTCTTTTTACACACATAAATAACACCTGCCATATACCAGATGGGTGGAAGATGCAATAGTTGTCCCCATATATAAAAAAGGGAATAATAAGGACCCTAGTAATTATAGGCCCATTAGCCTGATTGATATTGCAGCAAAAATATATGCTAGGTACCTTTTGAACAGAATTGAAATCTGGGTAGAAGAAAACAATATCCTCACAGAAGAACAAGCAGGTTTTAGACAAAGCCGATCTACTATTGATAACTGCTTTGTCTTGAACCATCTAATTGCCAAATATGCCTATAAGAGGAGACCCCTGTTTGCTGCTTTCATAGACCTTACAGCAGCATTTGATATGGTAAACAGAGAAGTACTATGGAGTAAACTGACATCTCTTAAAATAGAACCTAGACTGCTGGCTTTGATTAAAGCCCTTTATACAAGTACCTGTTTGAGGGTGCGATATGGGGTTAATGGGGCTCTGACTAACAGGATTCACACAAATAAAGGGATAAGGCAAGGGTGTATCCTGGCCCCATTATTATTTAATTTATATATCAGTGACTTGCCAGGGTTAATGAAGAATCCCATGGTACATATGCCGATGATCCTAAATACTTACTATAACAGCTTGCTTTATGCCGATGATATGATTTTATTATCATATTCACAAGTAGGATTATGTAGGCTATTAAGAAGATTCAGCTCTTACTGTCAGGATAACTCCCTAATCATTAGTAAAACTAAATCAAAAATAATGGTGTTTGGAAGACACCATCAGAGACATAAGTGGCAATTAGATGGTGAACCAATTGAACAGGTTAACACCTTTGTATATCTGGGCGTAACTTTTTCCAAGACGGGATCTTGGGCTTGCCATCATCAACGAAGTACATTTAGAGCAAAAGCCCATCTGAATCTATTGCTTAAACTAAAGAACCATAGTTACCCAGGGTCCCTAGCCCCATTAATTAAGGTATATAAAGCTAAGGTTACTGTAATGTACTGAGTTGTTAAAACAGCAGGTGCAAGGTGTGCACCAACGGCGATAGCAGACCACATGGTCTGCTAGCTAGATTGGGTGTCTGAAACCCAGTTAGCGTGGGAAGAACCCGTGCATCTATTGGTTAACAGTTCCCAGGCTCCAGTATAAATGGGTGGAGTCAGTTTTGCTTTCTGTTCTGTTTTTTGAGTGTGTCATGAATAAACCAAGTTCCTTTACCATCGAGTCTCTTCAATGTCTACCTCCGTGAGAACAGAACAATTGGTGACAAAGGTGGGATCGCGGCCACAACAACAAAGGCCCGACTCACCCTGAAGGAAAGGTATAGACCACGTAGAGGGATGGCGTTCCTACCTCCACTCACTCACCTGTCAGTACGCAAATGCTGGAGGAGAGTGCTGCGAGGAACTGCCCTGGAACCCCTCCAGCAGATTGTGCAGTACGTGGTAGTGAAGAGACCGCTGGAACCCTGCCATAGCGAAAATAGGGTGACTTGCAGAATTCGACGTCACTCACCCTGAAAGGTGGAGCTCTTACGTCGCCCGGGCTGAAAATTATTTCAGAGTTAACCGGATTATGGAAGATGAGTTGAAGGCCGCAACGCTGCTCTGTGTTTGTGGCCAAGCTACTTTCGATATTGCGGAGAACTTAGTGGCCTCCGTGGCATTGGAGACAGTGACTTACGGCGATTTAAAGAAAATGCTCAAAGAACATTTCAAGCCGAAACTGTCGGTCATCGCTTGGCGACACGCTTTCGAGCAGTGGGATCAGTGTCCTGGAGAGTCCGCCACAGACTTCATCGCAGCCCTTCGCCAAGCAGCGTAGCCGTGCAATTTTAAGGATTTGGAAGAACGGTTGCTGGACCGATTAGTCTGTGGCCTAAGGAGCCGAGAGCTGCAACAAAAGATCTGTGCCAAAGAAACTATCTCTTTCCAAGATGCGTTGAGAGAGATAACGGCCGAAGAGGCAGCAGGAGGTGCTGTTAAGGCCTTGCGGCTCTCAAAGAACATCCAGTTCTCGAATACCATCCACCAGGAGGATGCAGAACCTGGGGAAGATGCCAAATCGGACCAAGAGCTCAATCAGGTGCAACAACCCCTGGGAAGAAGACCTCCATAGCCTATTGACAAGGCAGTTCCCTTCTCGAGGTGCATCGGGTGCGGAGGTCGGCACAAACGGGCTGACTGCCGTTTTCACGCAGCAATTTGCAGGGGGTGTGGCAGGCAAGGCCACATCGCCGCAGTATGTTTGGGCTGCAGGAAAGACCCCCTAAAGGAAGAGTTGCCTCGGAAAGGTACCGGGGTTCCCAGCCAGAACAGGGTGGGGTTTTGTGCAAGCAGGAGAAGTATTTATAGGACAGGGGCTCACCGGCCATTAAAAAAGAAACTGCACATCAAAATCAGGCTACAAGGGGTCCCCCTGAGAATGGAACTGGATACGGGCTCGGCTCTGTCCATAATTTCCCGGAACACGTTCAAACAGATCTGTGGCAGGAGCGACCAGCGGATTAAGCTCAGGCCATCAAACCTGGTCTTAACAGACTTCCAGAACTCCCGAGTCAGTGTCAAGGGGGAGGCCATGATCGGGGTGCAATTCAAGGGGTTCGAGGGCCTTTTGGACATCATCATAGTCGGTGGGAACCACCGAGTCTAATCAGACTCGATTGGTTCGAGGCTCTGGGGATTCAGGTGACGGGGCTTAATAGTCTGCAAACGGACGACCTAACGGAAGTGTGTAAAGAATTTTCAGACGTATTCAGCCCAGAATTAGGGAAATACAAGGGCCCACCAATTGCTTTGAGGTTGGATCCCTCTGTTGCCCCAGTAAGGATTAAACCTCGCCGGGTGCCCTTTGCTCTCAAGCAGAGAATTGACACCGAGCTGGACAAGTTGTTGCAGCAAGGCATTCTAGAACCTGTGGATAGCAGTCCATGGGAAACCCCCATCGTCACATCACTTAAGGCCAATGGAGAAGTCAGAATCTGTGCTGACTATAAATGCACCTTGAATAAAGCTTTACAGCAACACTCCTATCCAGTAGTCAGCCATATTCTGGCGTCGCTAAAGGGAGGTTGCATTTTCGCAAAACTAGATTTGGCCCAGGCCTATCAGCAGCTGCCGGTGGATGACGCCACGGCAGAGGCTCAAACAATTGTAACGCACCGGGGAGCCTTCAAGGTACGGAGGTTACAATTTGGGGTTAACGTAGCTCCTGGCATTTTCCAGAGTGTCATGGAGCGCACGGTCCAAAATATTCCGGGTGTATTCCATACTTCGACAATGTCCTCATCGCAGGGGAATCAGTCGAAATCCTGGCTGACAGGCTCCGGGCCGTTTTGCAGCGGTTCCGCAAAACGGGCCTGAGGCTAAAACAAGAAAAGTGTAAAGTGGGAGTTACTTCCACGGAATTCTTGGGATTCCGCATAAATTCCGAAGGCATCCACCCTGCTGAATCCAAGCTTAAAGCAATTCAGCAGGCACCCAGCCATAAAACAAAGGGAGAGCTTCAAGCCTTCCTAGGGCTCCTTAATTTTTATCACACTTTCCTCCCTCACAAGGCCGTGGGAGAGCCGTTACATCGGCTCTTGGACAAACAGGCTCCATGGAAGTGGATGAATGTCCACAAGAAAAGTTTTGCTGAAGTCAAAGCCTTACTGTCGTCTAATGCAGTGTTGGCTCATTTCAACGAGCGATTGCCAGTTAGCATAGCTTGCAATGCATCTCCGTATGGAATCGGGGCTGTCTTAAGTCACCTCAAAGCTGATGGGACACAAGTCCCTGTAGCATACTATTCCAGGACCCTTTCTGCGGCTGAGCGCAACTACGTACAAATAGATAGAGAAGCACTGGCAATCGTAGCGGGCATCAAGAAGTTCCATGACTTTTTGTATGGTCGCCGTTTTACAGTCTTTACGGACCACAAGCCACTTCTAGGGTTGTTCACAATGAACAAGCAGATACCCCAGATCATCTCTCCTAGAATGTTGAGATGGTCAATATTCCTTTCTGCCTACGATTTGTGCCTGATTCACAAACCGGGCAAAGAGATCGGCCATGCAGACGGCCTCAGTAGATTGCCCTTAAGACAAATAGAGCCTGATCCTGATCCTGCACCGGCAACCCACATTCTGTCTATCCAGGATTTGCCTGAGTCCCCCCTCCATGCTGGGGATGTAGCAGCAGAAACAGCTACCGACAACACGCTAACACGCGTGTTGAACTGGGTGTTATCGGGATGGCCGGACACGTGTCCTGGCATGGAATTCCAGAGTTTCTGGAAACGAAAGCATGAGCTATCCATCTTTAAGGGTTGTATACTGTGGGGCAGTACGGTAGTAATTCCGGCCTCACTGAGGACTAGAGTCCTTGTTTCTCTGCATGAGGGACATCCGGGAATTGTCCGCATGAAGGCGCTTGCACGCAGCCACCTGTGGTGGCCAGGGCTCAACAAGGAGATTGAAGCCCAGGTCCAAGGGTGCCATATTTGTCAGCAGTCCAGGCCAGAAATGCCCCAAGCACCCATTCATAGATAGGAAACAACACATGCTCCTTGGTCGAGGATCCATATCGACTATGCTGGTCCCTTTCAGGGGCAGCTCTTCCTCATTGTGGTGGACAGTCACTCTAAATGGCTGGAAGTAGTTCCAGTGTCCGCTGCGACCTCCACTACCATCATCAGGGTACTTTGCAGCATTTTTGCCACTCATGGCTTTCCCGACATAATTGTCTCCGACAACGGAGCTCAATTTACCTCGTCGGAGTTCCAGTCCTTCCTTCAGGCAAACTTAATTCAACATGCTATGTCGGCACCATTCCACCCGGCGTCAAATGGCCAAGCAGAACGCATGGTGTGGACAACAAAAGAGTCATTAAAACGGATCGTGCATGGCAACTGGCATCACCGGTTGGTGGACTTTCTTCTCTGCAACCGCACCACTCCATGCACATCTACGGGCAAGAGCCCTGCTGAGCTCCGATGGGGTCGCTGTCTTATCACCAAGATAGATAGGTTACACCCGGACCGGGGTGCATCACTGGTGTCCCTGCCGCAGGCACCACGGTGTTTGAACATGGGCGATCCGGTTTGGGCCCGCAACTACGGCCATGGCAACTTGTGGGTGGTAGCTGTGGTTTGCAGGGTCACCGGGCCTCTTTCATACGAAGTGAGGATGGAGGATGGTCATGTGCTGCGATGGCACATTGACCAACTTCGTTGGAGATTGCCGAGCCACTCTTCCGCTCCTGGCTCTGCTCTCGGGGGGGAGGAAGCCCTTGATCCTGATCGGGAAGATCAACCGAGCAGTGACAGCAGATCACTGCAATTATCGAAAGAGGGGTTTGCTAGAGAGGTGGCTCCTGACTCGGGCACCACGTCCATGGGACATTGCTCGCGATCGGCTTTCCAAGCCACTCCAATGGCGGGTGTCGCGCCTACGGGACATCGCTCCCAATCGGCTGCTAATGCCGACCAGGGGAATACCACCCCTCAGGGGAATTCCACCCCACAGCGGAATGCTGGCCAGGGGAATACCACCCCTCCAGGGAATACCACCCCAAACTGGCACGCAGAGTTGCGCCAATCGGCCAGCCTGCATGCTCCAATCCTGACTGCATTAAGTGGGTTCCCAAGTCCCGGTCTGCCAAGCCCGGCAGGCAAGTTTGCAGGCCGGGCACTAGCAGCACCTCCGAGGAGATCGGAGCAGGCCAGAGGCCCACCAAAGTTCCTGCAGGACTACGTGAGAGTTCTGTTGGTGAAAGCCTAGCGTTCAGAACATGCTCTAAAGAACAACTTGCTAGGATTGCAATGTCTGCCCTTGAGCGGCAGCGCCACGTCCTAAACAGGTCCTAGGCAGTGAAATTAAGTCTAGGATGGTTATTGGGAGTGATTTTGGAAGTCTCCACAGGGCGGCTGTCATTATTACTTTGTCTAAAGGTGCATTATACTTCCAACCAAGGGGGGAGGGGTGTAATGTACTGAGTTGTTAAAACAGCAGGTGCAAGGCGTGCACCAATGGCGATAGCAGACCACGTGGTCTGCTAGCTAGACTGAGTGTCTGAAACCCCGGGAATGCATGTTTAGTGCGGGAAGAACTCATGCATCTATTGGTTAACAGTTCCCAGGCTCCAGTATAAATGGGTGGAGTCAGTTTTGCTTTCTGTTCTGTTTTTTGTGTGTGTCACAAATAAACCAAGTTCCTTTACCATCGAGTCTCTTCAATGTCTACCTCCATGAGAACAGAACAGTTACCACTATGCTCTTGTATGGAGCAGAAGTTTGGGGTCTTTACTCAACCACGGTCTTAGAACAAACACAGTCCCAGCATTTGAGATGTATTTTGGGTGTAGATCCAAGAACATCTGCTGCAGCAGTTAGAGCTGAATTGGGAATTCATACAATTCATGCTCTATCCAAAATTAGAGTTTATAACTACTGGTGCAAAGTCAATGAAATGGAGACTGATAGACTCCCCAAGTTATGTCTACTAGAGCAAATAAAATTACAATCACAAATCTCCTGGATCACCAAACTAACAAATTTTGTAAGAAGCTGTGGTCTTCCTGTCTCTTGTGTAACAGGAGAACAATTCAAAAAAAGAGCTGCCCAAAGAATTAAGTATATAGAAGCACAAAATGATATAGCGATCCTTAGTATGGTGGGTAACTTGAAATGGCTGAGTAAATACAAATGTACTTTTCAAGTAGACAGCTATATGAAGTTACAACTGCCAAAACATCTTAGGGAGATATTTACGTGAGTGAGATTTGAACAGCTTGACACAATGGTCAGATATGGGAGATTCCATTCTATACCTTACAATCTCTGCATTTGCAGAGCGGCAGAGGTAGAAGACCTGGCTCACATACTATTTGATTGTTGCCTGTACAAGAGGGTGAGAGACAGGTACCTTGGTCTATATAACAAACAAATGACTCATTGGGATCCCCATATCAAAACAACTTACCTTATATGTGGCCAGAACTTGAAAATTACATTTAACACAGCACAGTACTTAAACAAAATGGTTCGGTTGAGATCTGCATATGTGGAACTGATTCGGTTAGATTGCAAGGGTGACTCCAAGACATAATTTTATCATATTTTATCTATATTTTAAATTACTGTACTCTCTTTTAATTTCATTTTAGACTGTATTTTATTCCAATTTCATTTTTAAGTCGTATTTTACTCTAATTCCATTTTAAACTGTATTTTATCAAATTTCATTCTAAATTGCTTTTATCAAACTTTAGTAATAATTTGCTGCTGGAACTTTGCACTTTGATATGGCCCAAGGGCTAATCAATAAAGATTTATTATTAATAGCTTCGGGGCTCTGACATGACGTTTATAGACTCACTTGTTTTGTGAGGAGGGGAGGTGTTTCCATGCTACTAGGAATTGAATTGTCCCATGATATCTCCTAGAGTCTAGGATTTCCTTTATTTCAAAGTGTTGTTCTCCTTCCACCATGATTGGAGGTGGGGGGGATTTTTGGCCATAAGGGTGACTGTTGTTCTCTTTTCAGCAAACTGCAGTGGAAAATTGGTGTATTTGCCTAAGATTCTTGGGTAATTCTAATTCTACTGTTACTGGGTTTATGATTCTTTTAATTGAAAAAGGTCCTATATATTTTGGTCCAAGTTTTTTACAGGGTTGTAGGGATTTTTGGTATTTTGTAGACAAATATACCATTTCTCCTATAATGAATGGTGTGGGTTCAACTCTTTTTTTACCTGCTTGTGTTTTGTATGGTTGCCTAGCTTCATCTAGGGCTTTTCTAACTATTGACCAGGTGTTTTGTAATTGTTCTATCCATTCTTTCAGTGATGGGATTTCCGGTTCGTTTGGGATTAGTTCTGGCATGGGGCTGAAACTTTGACTGGTAGCTATTTGAAAAGGAGTGTAACCTGTGCTGGAGTGGACTGCATTATTGTAGGCAACTTCTGCGAAAGGGAGTAGGTCCGTCCAATTCAACTGCTGGAAATCAATAAAGCATCTTAAATATTGCTCAAGTACTGAGTTAGATTTCTCTGATTGATCGTTCCCTTGAGGATGATGACTAGATGTCAGTCCCTGAGTGGTCCCTAAAAGGGATAAAAATTCGTTCCAAAATGCAGACGTAAATTGCACTCCCCTGTCAGATATGATGCGTTGGGGTGTCCCATGCAATCTGTAAATATGCTGCACGAAAGGTTTCGCTAACGCTTTTGCGGTGGGAATCTTTTGGCAAGGGATAAAGTGCACCTGTTTGGAAAACAAGTCCGTGACTGTCCAGATGACAGTATTCCCATTGCTTTCTGGTAATTCCACTATAAAATCCATGGCTATTTCCCTCCAGGGGGCAGAGGGATTTGCCACTGTTTGTAACAGTCTGGGCAATTTCCCTTGCAACCTCTTTGCAGTTGCGCACGTTGGGCAGCTGGCCACATAACTTTCTATGTCCTTTTTCATGGATGGCCACCAAAATTGCCTTTTAATTAAGTGTAATGTTTTTACAAATCCAAAATGCCATGCTGGTTTTGTGTCATGGCAAAGCTGCATGAATGTGATCCTCTGGGTGGTTGGTATATATAACTTCTCCCCCACCCAAGGCAGTCCTTCCTTAATTGTGCACACGTGTCTATTTTTCTGGAACCATTCATCTGTTTCCAAAGTTTTTCAGAATTCTATTCCGGTTTGGCTACCCAGCTGCAGTTTTAATTTAGCTTGGACTCTGGTAGTTACTGTGATTCCGCCATAAGTGGTTTAGAATCAGTGGCTCGCATGTGGTTATATTGGGGCATGCATCTGCCAGAAAGTTCTTTTCCCCCGGCAATTGCTTGAGCGTAAAGTTGAATTGGTGAAAATGTTGGGACCAGCGGGCTTGCTTAGGGTTGAGCTTCCTGGGTGTTTTCAAGGCTTCCAGGTTTTTGTGGTCTGTCCACACCTGAAAAGGGATCTTATTCCCTTCCAGGATTTGGCGCCACATAAGTAATGACCAATGTATCCCGTACGCCTCTTTCTCCCACATGGGCCAGCGTTGTTCCATTTCGGTGAGTTTCTTGGATGTATACGTGCAGGGTTGCAATACCCCTTCATTGTTTTCTTGTAATAGTACAGCCCCCACTGCCACATCACTTGCATCTGCCTGTATTACGAAGGGCTTATCCATGTCTGGATGCCTCAGTACTGGTTCGGTAGAAAAGAGTCTCTTTAATCTCTCAAATGCCGCTTGGCATTCCATTGTCCATTTTAGTGGCTGGCTAGGTTTCACTGAGGATTCTCCCTTCATTTTCAGTAAGTTCGTGAGGGGCAGGGCTATCTGGGCAAATGAGGTAGTTTATTCTTTCCTGGTGGAATTTGCATTTCAATAATTTGGCATATAGGTGGGCAGCTCGCAGTTTCTTTAAAACCGCTCTGACTAGGTTGACATGTCCCTTTTTGGATTCGGTGAAGATAAGGATGTCGTCTAAATAAACCAGGACCCCCTTAAATAGGTGCTCCCTTAGTACCTCATTGATTAATTGCATAAATACTGCAGGACCCCATTGTAATCCAAATGGCAAAACTTTGAATTGGTAGCACCCCATTGGGCAATTAAATGCGGTTTTCCATTCATCCTCTTCCTTAATTCTAATGCGGTAATACGCTTCCCTTAGATCTAGTTTAGTAAAAATTCTTCGTTTCGAGAGGTGTGATAACATGTTCTTCATGAGGGGTAGGGGGTATAGGTTGCTTTCACTGATTGTATTCAATAGGTGGTAGTTTACGCATAAGCGTAAAGAGCCGTCCTTCTTCTCTCTAAAGAGGACTGGGGCAGCCACTTTAGGCTTGGCAGGTCCGATGAACCCCCTTTCTAGGTTTTTCTTTATGAATTTTTCCATTTCCTCCTTCTCCTTTGGGCTCATGGAGTATAGTCTGGGTTTCAGGAGTTTTGCCCCTGGCTTGAATTCGATGGCACAGTCTGTGGGTCAGTGAGGGGGGAGCTCATCCGCCCTCACCTCACTGAAAACTTCAGCAAGATCTCTGTATTCCTCTGGTATTTTGGGCAGCCCCTTTTCTTCTCCCATGGATGCTTTTTCCATTCTTAATTTTGGTAGATTCCCTTGGGGTTTTAAGTCCGTAGGGTCCCCCTTTGAGAAATTGATTTCTGCCATCCTCCAATTTACCCAGGGGTTCCATTTCTTTAACCATTCCAGCCCTAGGATCATCGGGCATTCCATTCCTGGGGTAACTACAAACGTTATGTCTTCCTCATGGTTTCCCAGGGATAGGTGGACTGGTAAAGTGGCTAGAGTAGCTGGCACCCCCCCCCATGCTATGGACCCATCTAACTGGCCAAATGAGATTGGGTGTTCCACCCTCCTCACCAGAATGTCCAGATTCCCCACTAGCGTCGGGCTAATGAGGCAGCGGGTGCAGCCAGAGTCCATTAAGACTTCCACCTTGACAGCTTCAGGCATGGAGGGAATTAATATAGTCACTGTCTTGAGGATGGGTGTGATGTCCACTTACCAGGGGTTCGCCCTCCAAGCTGTCGTCTGAGGCATCCACCAGCCCTGCGGTGTAGGCTGGAGTTCCTTCCCCATGTTGGGCAGAGGTTGGGGATTCCACAGCTTCTATCACTCTCATGGCGGGTTCGTTTGGCTTAGCTGAGGATTTACTGGCTGGTGATCTGTCGGGGTTGTTCTGGGGGGCTTTCGAGCGGCATTCTACAGCCCGAAGCCCCTCTCTCCCGCATTTGAAACAGCTTGTTGGCTTCTTGGCCATAGCCGGTGGCTTTGCTGGCTCGCGCATCGGCTCAGGCGGCGAGCAGCCCCATGGTTTTCCTTGGCGGTGCCTCTTCAGTAGGTTGATCTCTGCTTCCTCTGCCAGGATGTACCATTTGTTGAGTTGGTGCGGGTCTCCCCGGGGCAGGCAAGCATCATACAGGTCATAATTTAGGCCGTCTTTGAAATGGCTTGCTGGCAATGGCCCGGAATTCTTGCGTATATTCGGCTACCGGGCATCTGCCTTGCCTCACCATTTTCATTCTTTCATGGGCTTTGTGATCAGCCAGGGGGTCCTCAAATTGCCTTCTCAGAGAGGACATGAAACAGTTGAAGTCATTGAGCTCTGGGGCATCAGAATCATGCAAATTCACCACCCAATCTGCGGCCGGTCTGTCCAGAGCGGATTGCACGAGACGGATATGGGCTTTGTTGCTTGGGATGTGCCGCCCATATTCCTCCATGTAGCTGAGGACCTGGGTTAGGAAAAACCCCAAGCATGTTGGCTCCCCTTTGAATTTCACATCCAGCGGCAGGAGTCTTTGAATGGATCGGTGCCTTCGCCATCGGTGGTATTGTCTTCCATCCGGATCGCCATCTGCAGGTCGGGGGGGTGGGGGTTGCTGAAGTGGTCGCTACAGGATCAGCGGACGTCCCCAGGACTGCAGGTTCCAATTCCCCCTCAGTGTCTCTCCAACTGCAGCTCCAGGTGCTGGTGCGGCCGCGGGGCTCAGAATTCTCCTCTCCTAGGGAGCCGAGGGTTCTTTTCATTAGATCAATAGCTTTCTCTAGGATCTAGTTCGAGTGCTGTGCCCAACTTCCTTCCTCTTCACTCACGTGCAGGGATTTCTCCATCTCCTGCTTCCATTCTGGTTGGTTGGGCCCCCGTCTCAGGGTCACCTTTCTTGATCTCTTTTCCCACTCGCCTTTCTTTCCAACGCCCATTGACCACCGAGCTTTTTGGTTACGTGTCTCTACCACCTCTTCTCCTGAGGAGTATGACATTTCAGATCCCGACAGCTGGCAGGTTTTCGGTCGGGGGGAAGGCTCCCTCTCCATGGGGGTTCTCCCTTCCCTGCCTCATCTGACATTGTATTTTTTGCAAAGTCCCCTGGCAAAGCTCTCCCTTCCAGGTTGACTATTCCTGCAGGTCCTGTCTAATGTAAGGACCCACTTCAATCCACATCTTAAGAAAGCAGAACTCTTGGAAACCGTCTCTTCCAACAGGAACTTTTATTAAAAGAAACTGATAGCAGGCATGATAGACAGGATCTGAGGGATTCCCTTACAATTCGATGTTTTAAAGTATCCCTAAGCAGCCCCCCACCCCGCAGTTCTTCCGGGCGATTCAAACCGGCAGATTTCTAGGTGTCAACTCCAGGAGACATAATATCAATCCGGCTCCGTTGGCACGATCATTCAACATCTCCGCACACAGATCCCAGATGCTGCATCTTTCCCCCCCCCTTTCTCTCACTGGCCAGTAAGGAGGAGAAGTTCAGAGGGGCATAGGATGAAAGGAAAATGGCTACATTGTTATGGTTAGCAGATCCAAAGCGAATCAACAAAAGGTTAGTTTGTAGTGAATACAGGAAGTGAAAGTAATAAAAAACCCCATGCATACCCCCCTCCCCCTTAGTAGTATGACAGGATCCAGGAGAGAGTAATAATTGGTTTTATATCAGAGAAGATAGATAGAAATGAAATATAACTGGATTCTGACACACAGTGAAACTAGAGTCTTGGACTTTAAGAGAGCTAATTTCAATAAACTTAGAGAGAGCTTGGGAAGGATTCCATGAATGAGAATTCTCAAGGGGAAAACAACTCAAGAAGCTTGGGAAATTTTGAAAAGTGAGATAATAAAAGCCCAGTCTAGCACAATACCAACAAAGAAGAAAAATAACGGCTCTCAAAAGAAACCAGCATGGCTGCATAAAGAGCTCTCTGATAAATTGAAAGTCAAAAAGGACAAGTATAACAAGTGGAAAGAGGGGCACATAACTAAGGCAGAATATCAGCAAATAGCCCGTGCCTGCAAAGATGAAGTGAGGAAAGCTAAGGCTCAAAATGAACTAAGGCTTGCGACCAAAGTCAAAAATAACAAAAAAAGCTTCTTTCAACATGTAAAAAACAAGAAAAAAGTGAAGAAAATGATTGGTCCATTAGTGGGTGAAAGTGGCAAGAAGGTGACAAGCAACAGGGAGAAAGCAGAACTATTTAACTCGTTGTTTCCATCTGTCTTTACACAAAGGGAAAAAACAGTCCAACCTATCATAAACAGTACCATAAAAAACAGATTAGAAACACAAGTTAAGACAGGCAAAAAAAATGGTAAGTGAGCACCTGTCCAGCCTAGATGAGTTTGAATCAACAGGACCAGATGGATTACACCCCAAGGTTCTCAAGTAACTGGCAGATGTGATCTCAGAACCACTGAACTATATCTTTCAAAGATCCTGGAGCACTGGGGAACTACCAGAGGACTGGAAAAGAGCTGATGTAGTTCCCATCTTCAAAAAAGGGAAAAAAATGGACCCAGGAAATTAGAGACCTATCAGCCTGACCTCAATACCTGGGAAGATTCTGGAAAAGATAATCAAAGAACGAATCAGCAAACACCTAGAGGCAAACAAAATCATTACTAAAAGCCAACATGGGTTTCTCAAAAACAGATCATGCCAGAAAAATCTTATTGCATTTTTTGACCAAGTGACAAAATTAGTGGACCAGAGGAATGCTGTGGATATAATTTACTTGAACTTCAGTAAGGCATTTGATAAAGTAGATCACAACCTACTACTTGATAAGATAGAAAAATGTGGGTTAGACAGCATCACCACCAGATGGATTGGTAGCTGGCTGACCGGCCATACTCAGCATGTGGTCCTCAATGGAACCGCATCTACATGGAGGCAAGTGTGTAGTGGGGTGCCCCAGGGCTCTATTCTGGGCCCAGTGCTCTTCAACATCTTCATCAATGATTTGGATGAGGGGATAGATGGGGAACTCATCAGTCCTAGTGGACAATCACTTAAATATGAGCCAGCAGTGTGCTGCAGCTGCCAAAAAAGCCAACACAGTGCTAGGCTGCATTAACAGAGTGATAGAATCAAGATCATGTGAAGTATTAATACCACTTTACAATGCCTTGGTAAGGCCACACTTGGAATACTGCATCCAGTTTTGGTCACCACAATGTAAAATAGATGTTGAGACTCTAGAAAGAGTACAGAGAAGAGCAACAAAGATGATTAAGGGACTGGAGGCTAAAACATATAAGGAACGGTTGCTGGAATTGGGTATGTCTAGTTTAATGAAGAGAAGGACGAGGGGGCACATGAAAGCAGTGTTCCAATATCTCAGGGGCTGCCACAAAGAAGAGGGAGTCTAACTATTCTCCAAAGCGCCTGAAGGCAGGACAAGAAGCAATGGATGGAAACTAACCAAAGAGAGAAGCAACCTGGAACTAAGGAGAAATTTCCTGACAGTTAGAAGAATTAATCAGTGGTACAACCTGCCTCCAGAATCTGTGAATGCTCCAACACTGGAAGTTTTTAAGAAGAGACTGGACAGTCATTTGTCTGAAATGGTATAGGGCAGTGATGGCGAACCTTTTAGAGACCGAGTGCCCAAACTGCAACCCAAAACCCACTTATGCATCATCGGGTGCCGGGTGGGTGTGGCCCATTGGCTGGGTGTGGCCCATTGGCTGGATATGGCCCATTGGGTGGGCGTGGCTGCAGTGGTAATGGCCGACTGGGTGGGACTAAAAAGTTCAATCAATCAATTCCAACTTTTTTTTTCCCGTGAGAAGTTGAAATTGACTGATTGATTGAACCTTTTTTTTTTGCACACGGCGGCGGAGGCCTAAAGCGAAAAGGTTTTATAAAACCCAGCTGAAGGCCTAGGACTGGGGCAACGGCGCGTGTGCCCACAGAGAGGGCTCTGAGTGCCGCCTCTGGCACCCGTGCCCGAGGTTCGCCACCACTGGTATAGGATTTCCTGCCTGAGCAGGGGGTTGGACTAGATGACCTCCAAGATACCTTCCAACTTTATTATTATTATTATTATTATTATTATTATTATTATTATTATTATTATTATTATTATTATTATTATTATTATTATTATTATTATTGATCATCGCACAGTCAGCCAGATGTTCAGACTGGATTTGGCATTTTGTCTACCTATCGAGTCCTTACCAAGGACCTGGGATAGGCAGATGTGGATGTTTGATGTTATTACAGATACCATCGCAGGATGGAGGCGGTTCCTAGTAAGGCTGCCTTTTGCAATTGACTAATGGCGAATTTGTCAATGCCAATGGTGTTCAAGTGGTGCTCCAGTTGTTTTGGCATTGCACCCAAGGCACCTATTACTATTGGTACTACCCTTGCTTGCTTTTGCCACAGTCTTTCTATTTCTATTTGTAGGTCTTTGTATTTTGTTATCTTCTCCAATTCTTTCTCATCTATTCTGCTGTCTCCAGGCACTGCCACATCCACTATCGAGACTTTTTTGTCTTTCTTATCGACAATTGTTAAGTCCGGGGTGTTATGTTGCAGGTGCTTGTCTGTTTGAATTCTGAAGTCCCAGAGCAGTTTAATTTTATCATTTTCTATGACTTTCTCTATTTTATGATCCCACCAGTTCTTGCTTACAGGCAAATGATATTTCTTGCAGATCTTCCAATGCACCATTGTTGCTACTTTGTCATGCCGTTGCTTGTAGTCAGTCTGTGACTACAAGTCCGGGGTGTTGTTGTTGTTGTTGTTATTGTTGTTGTTGTTGTTGTTGTTGTTGTTGTTGTTGTTGTTATTATTATTATTATTATTATTATTATTATTATTATTATTATTATTATTATTATTAGTATTATTATTATCTTTTATTCATTAAACATGAACCTCAGTCAACTGAACATTCAAATTGGCTGGTGCTGATGGTTGACACCATCATCCTAGGTGTCAACCAGGTACCTCCTTAAAATATAAGATGTTCCGAGTAGCGCAGTTTTTTGTAACATTGCTGGAGTTATTGCAGGAAGCTGCAGTTTCTTGATGTATTTTGCAAAGTTTTTGGACATAGTTCCCAGTGCCCCGATGACAATGGGTACCACTGTTACATGTTTCATCCATAATCGCGCAGTTTCGATGGCCAGGTTATGATATTTTGTAATTTTTTCCAGTTCTTTTTCTTCGACTCTGGCGTCTCCTGGTACAGCGATATCAATCAGCTGTATTATTATTATTATTATTGTTGTTGTTGTTGTTGTTGTTATTATTATTGATAATAATAATGCCTTTGTTTTCCTCTAGGTGTTCACTGATTCATTGATTATCTTTTCCAGAATCTTCCCAGGTATTGAGGTCAGGCTGATAGGTCTCCTGCTTGAGCAAGGGGTTAGAATAGAATAGAACTGGAAGGGACCTTGGAGGTCTTCTAGTCCAACCCCCCAATTAAGCAGGATAACCTATACCATCTCAGACAAGTGACTGTCTAGCCTCTTCTTAAAAATCTCCAGTGATGGAGCACCCATGATTTCTGGAGGCAAGCTGTTCCACAGATTAATTGTCCTCACTGTCAGGAAGTTTCTCCTTAATTCTAGGTTGCTTCTCTCTTTGTTCAGTTTCCAACCATTGTTTCTTGTCCTGCCCTGTGGTGCTTTGGTGAATAACGTGACCCCCTCTTCTTTGTGGCAGCCCCTCAAGTATGGAATACTGCTATCATGTCTCCCCTATTTCTTGTTTTCTTTAGACTAGCCAGACCCAAGTCCTGCAGCCATTCTTCATATGTTTTAGTTTCTAGGCCTTTGATCATCTTAGTTGCTCTTCTCTGAAGTTTTTCCAAACTCTCAACATCTTTTTTGTGATATGTTGACCAAAATTGGCTGCAGTATTCCAGGTGAGGTCTTACTAGGGTTTTATAAAGCGGTATTAATACTTCACGTGATCTTGATTCTATGCCTCTGTTTATACAGTCCAGGATTGTATTAGCTTTTTTGGTTTTTGGTCAAGTGATCATCCACTAGGACTCCAAGGTCCCTCTCAGAGTTACTGTTTTTAAGCCAGGTCTCGCCCAATCTGTACTTGTACCTTTGATTTTTCCTGTCTAAATGTAAGACTTTACTTTTCTCCACATTGAAACTCATTTTGTTGGCCCATTGTTCAAGTTTGTCAAGATCTTTTTGGATCCTGAGTTTGTCTTCTGGGGTGTTGGCTACTCCTGCCAGTTTGGTGTCATCTGCAAATTTGATGAGTTCCCCTTCAATTCCCTCATCTAAGTCAATTATGAAGATATTGAAGAGTACTGGGCCTAAGATGGAATCTTGTGCTACCCCACTGCTTACTTCTCTCCATGTGGATGTAGTGCCATTGAGGACTACTCGTTGAGTACGGTTTGCCAGCCAGCTACAGATCCATCTGGTGGTGATGTTGTCTATTCCACCTTTTTCTAACATACCAAGGAGTAGGTTTTGGTCTACCTTATCAAATGCCTTACTGAAGTTTAAGTATACTACGTCCACAGTATTTTGCTGGTCAATTAGTTTAGTCACTTTATCGAAGAATGAAATAAGGTTGGTTTGGCATGATCTGTTTTTGACAAACCCATGCTGGAAACTTTGTTTCTAGTTGTTTGCAGATCTGCTTTTTGATTATCTTTTCCAGGATCTTCCCAGGTATTGATGTTAGACTAATTGGTCTGTAGTTTCCTGGGTCTGTTTTTTTTTCTCCCTTTCTTGAAGATGGGAACCACATCAGCCCTTTTCCAATCCTCAGATATTTCCCTGGTGCTCCAGGATTTTTGAAAGATATGGTACAATGGTTCTGAGAATAACATCTGCAAGCTCCTTCAGTACTCTGGGATGTAATCTGTCGGGTCCCGGTGATTTATATTCGTCAAGGTCGGATAAGTGTTCTCTTTCCATTGTCTTGCTTATTTTAATTTTTGTTTCTAGTTTGTCTTTTGCTGGGTTTTTTTTTGGTATGTTGGGCTATAGTTTCTTTTTGTGTGAAGACTGATGCAAAGTATGAGTTAAGCAGTTCTGCTTACTCCCTGTTGCCTGTTATTTCCTTGCCATCTTTTCTCTTTAGTGGACCTATAGTTTCCTTGACTTTTTTCTTGTTGTTAATATATTGGAAGAAACTTTTTTTTTATTATCCTTGATTTCTGTTGCAAGTCTTTGTTCGTTCTGAGCCTTTGTTTTCCTGACTTCATCTTTGCATGTTCTGGCTGTCTGCTGAAAATCGGCCTTAGTTATGTGACCCTCTTTCCATTTTTTGTATTTTGCATTTTTCAGAGTTTTCCATGCTTCTTGGGTTGTTTTCCCCTTTAGGATTTTCATTCATGGGATCTTTCCTAGGTTCTCTCTGAGTTTGTTAAAGTCATCTCTTTTGAAGTTTAAGACACTGGTTGGATTGTTTTCTGTTGCTAGTGTTTGCATTATATTAAATTCCAGTATGACGTGGTCACTTTCGCCCAAGGTTCCGGTAACTTCAACTCCCTCTATCACTTGTCTATTAGTAAGAATTAAGTCCAGTATGGCTTTACGTCTAGTTTCCTCCTTCACCTTTTGGATGACAAAGTTGTTGGCTAGGTTGGTTAGGAATATTTTTGATCTCCTGCTCGCTGCAGAGTTTGTCTCCCAGGTGATATCTGTATAGTTGAAGTCTCCCATTACTATTGTGGTATGCTTCCTACATACATTTGTTAACTGGTTGACAAAAAGTTTATCTATTTCTTGTAAATGGTTGTGTGTCTGTAATATACACCTATGGTAATGTCACTTTTTTCTCTTTTATATTGACTCATATGCATTCTGGAGAGATTTTACCTTTGATCATGTGTGTTTCTGTAGATATGTAGTATTCTCTTATATATAGTCCAACTCCTCCTCCTCTTTTTATAGACCTGTTTCTTTTGAACAGTTTGTATCCATCCATCAGTCCATTCCATTCATGGGTTTTGTCCCACCAGGTTTCTGTAATACCAACTATGTCATATCCTCCCTCATGTACTATGTTTGTTCCCCAAGCTTTGAGCATTTGTATATAAGCATTTAAGGATTTTACGCCTGTCCTTGGGTATGCTTCCTGCATCTCCTGAATGTTGTTTGAGTTTTTCTTTTTTCTCATCTCTGCCCACCTCATTGTTTGATTTGTTTTCTTGGGATTTATGATTGGTTTTGGGTTCTAGAGATTCTGAAGATTGGTCACCCTCCCTCCTCAATTTTAGCTTAAAGCCCTCCTGATGAGTTGGGCTAGTCTTTTTCTGAGTACATTTTCCCCTGTTTTTGTGAGATGCAGCCCGTCCCTTGCCAAGAGTCCTTCATAAAGGAAATGCAGTCCATGATCCAGGAAACCAAAGTTTTCTTGGCGACACCAACCCTTTAGCCAATGATTTATTTCTAGAATTCTTTTTCCCCTCAATGGGTGTTGACCTTTTGTTGGGAGTACTGATGAGAATACTACTTGTGCTCCTAGCTTCTTAACTTTATTGCTTAGTTGTTTGTTGTGTCTCACTTTTGTACTCAGGTTCTTTATTGTGTCATTTGTCCCAATATGGAGGAGGAGGAAGGGGTAGTAATCTATAGGCCTAATTATTTTGGTTAGGTTCTCAGTCACATCTTTGATTTTTGCTCCAGGGAGACAACATCTTTCTAGCTGCCCCCAGTTGCCTCCAGCCATTTCTGATGAGCAGGTTTAGTAGCAGGGTTTTCTCCGCTGGGCCTTGCCACCAACTGCCTCCATCCATCGCTCCGTCGCTCTGTCTCTGGCCATTGCTCTGTCTCTGATGTTCAGCCTGGTTCTCTTGAGCTGCTGGTCGGGTCCTCCACTACTCTATCACCTCTGTTATGCTGCCTTGCCACTGCCTGTAGGCCTCCCAGTCCGCTGCTGCTGCTGCCCGCTACCTCTGCACGGTTCCAAGCCACTTCTCTGGTCAGTGGCTCCATGTTGCTGCCGTCCACTGCCTCTGTGCTGCCCCCAGACACCTCACTGGACAGTAGCTTCATGTTGCCACTGTCTTCTGCCTCTGTGCTGCCCCCAGCCATCTCACCAGTCAGTAGCTTCGCGTTGCTGCCAGCCACCGCTTCTGCACTGCCCCAGCCACCTCCCTGGTCAATAGCTTCCTATTGCCGCCGGCCGCCTCTTCTCCACTGCTCGAGCTGCTGGCACACTCTGTTGCCCAGTTTGCTATGCCGGTCTCCACTATATTGGGCCAGGTTGGGTCGCTGGGCTCTGGGCCTTTCAGGTAGGCCTCCATAGGCCTAGAGGTCCTCCAATGTCCCCTTTGTGATCCTGCGCGGCCACTCCGGTACCTCTTCAATGGGCTCCAGTCTCTTCTTTAATGGGCTCCGGTCTCTGGGTAGGCCTCTTGGGTGCAGCTGGGCCTCTCTCAGCAGGCAAATTCGCCATAGGCCGCTGCCCCTTGTTGGTGTTTTCCTCCTGATTTCTTGAGTCTTTTCCTCTCCTTTTCCCTTCTCCAGTCTTTTTTCTTTTTCAATGACCTATTTGGGGTCATTGGCTGCAGCAGAGGAACCAGCCTCGCTCCAGGTACCTGGCCAGCCAGCCAGGAGTGAGTGCTGCTCTGCCTTCCCACCATGCCTGACTCTCCAGCTGCTCCTACCTCCCCAAACCTATTTTTCCTTCTCGACCTCTCCTCCTACCATTTTGTCTTAATTTACTGTCAACTTTTCTCCCCGCAATGTGAGCATGCTTCATCTGTTGCCGCCATCTTGATCAGGGTTGGACTAGAAGACCTCCAAGGTCCCTTCCAGGTCTATTATGATTGATCATAGCTTTTACAGTTAATGAAGTATTTCAAATTTGAGGGTTGGTTTTTTTCTTTTAATTTATTTGTTACAAATAATATTCTATACTAAAATTAAACTTTCTTATATGTAAATCACCTATGGGTAGGTTGAATATGTGATGAATTTGCTAATATTATTTTTGTATCTTAAACTTTTTGCCTTTCATAAATCTTCAGATTGACAAGATTAACATACTTTTGGTCTTCATTCACTTTATTAATTCTCAGCTTATTTCATGTAGCCATCTACAGGTGAAAATTTTCAACTATATGAAATAAGTTGAGAGTTAATAAAGTAAATAATGACCAAAAGTATGTTAGTTTCATTAGTGAAGTATGTTGATTTCATTAGTGAAATTATGAATTGGCCAGCACAATTGGGAGCTAAGGTCAGCTGACAATGCTCTGAAAATGTCCTTATTTTTAAAGTCTGCATGGTTGAGGCAAGTTAAATCTCATGGAAATCATTGTATGGGTGACAGATTACACTGAAAAGACCTGATCTAAAATTTATGTTTGGGGGTATAACAGCTGCCAATTGCACCAAAGTTTTCTAACCAGCAATGTCACACCTCCTGGCACTTCAGAAAATTATTTGCAGTTTGGATAAAGTAAATCTATGCCATAGTATAGCTGTAAACAAACCTTCATTTCTCTGTGTTTCTCCTAGAAGAATTTAGGCTTTTTCTAATGGTTTTTGCCCAGCTTGATATTCTGCCAAAATCAGTGATATGGGGCTCATATAATCCTTGAAGATGTAGAACTTGACAGAGGTAATATCTATGACGGAGACTGGCATCCTTGCCCTTTTTACAATCCATTCTGCCTAAAATGAAACCATTACTGGCATTTCAATACTTTCCTTCTAAACAGAAACATTTATATCTTCATGTATAGTTGAGAGAGGGAGATGTTAAGATGGGCACATAATGAAAGCAATGTCACATCACAGTGTCAAAAGTTCCTTATTTGCCCAAGCCCACTTGTATTCAATTCCATACATCATGCATAAACAAATTCCTGGAAGCATGTCATGTAGAACAGAGGTCCCTAACCTTTTGGGCACCAGGGACCAGTTATGTGGAGAGAGATTTTTCCGCGGACCAGAGGGGGCATGGTTTTGTGTGCTGCCTGCATCCTGCAGATAGGGCTTTGCTTGTTTGTGTGGACCAGTTGCTGGCATGCCGCAGCCTGGTACTGGCCCATGGACCAGGGGTTGGGGACCCCTGATGTAGAAGAATTTGAGAACACAATTGCCATTCCAGACTGAATAATGGATTTAGACATATTTTGGTTTAATGTTAAAGAACTAGACATTTTGGTTTAATGTTAAAGAAATGTTTATGACATTCAATAGTGGAACTAATTACAAGAGTTTTCTTTACCTGGATATGTTCAAGTGAAGTCTAGACAGCCATCTATTGGGGATAATTCAATTTGAATTCCAAAAGAGAGCAGGATTTGGAATTCATGGCATTCATGTGGCCCTTTTCAATTCCTTGAATAAGTGCCTTGAGAATGTGTACTAACATTATGTGAATGCTATTATACATTAATCTTAATGTCAAATTCTGTTATTTTATCCATTGGAACAGTGTGTTTTGTATAACTTAAACAATTCATTAAATAACTCCAAATAGAAGTTGTCTGAGTTTTTCAGGTAAAGGAAAAAAAGAATGAAATTCTAAAAAGATCAATTTATCTGTACAAACCTGTCTAGCAAAATCCTACTTTTTCTCATTTCCTGTGTAGTGTTTCCCCCCCCCCAATACTCATTATTGACACTTTATTCCTGCAAAAAGATTCTTTGCTTTTATACAATATGATACTTGTTTATAATGTTGCTGTGGAAGAACCAAAGAATGCTAAACATCCTGCATGTTTAAAAACTTTTCATTCCTTAACTTTTAGCCCTCTTGTTTATTCAAATGAATTAGAAATTAGAAATATAAATCAAATGAATAAAATTCAAGAAGAATAAACTTCTTTTGTATGACTTACTAGTTCAGCAGTTTAAAAAATCTTTTGTACATTCCATTTTTGTGGTATTTGGTTCTTCCATACAAAAGATGGTTGATGTAACTGAAGTCTAAGAAAGTTCTTAGACCGTTTTGAAGGTCCTTCAAGTGGTTTTGACATGATAGTAGCTACCGGTATAGCCAATACTCAGTGACTTTGAAATGGCTCCAAAAGGGGAAAAAACGTGCTCTGCTCTGAAAGTGAGGATGATGACCGCAACACTGATTCCTAATTAATCTGTGAGTAAGATTCCAAAAAGAAAGAGACTTCACTAAAATAGATTGAAGATTGAAGCCCAAGCCAAAACAGCATCTGCTTAATTGAATATAGCTTCTCATGATAGTGGACAAGTCAGGTAGGTTATTAACCTTTAGACTGTCATCCTGGCCAAGCAAAAATCAGCCATTATCTAAGGTTGCTTAGCTTCCTTACAGACCAATATTTGATTTGTAATATTTAAATTAAATGTCTAAATATTGATATAATATTTCCACGGTATACCCATATTGCCTGTACATTAATTTTTTACTGATGAGTTAGTATCAATAGTATTTCACACATAAATACCCTTCAATCAAAACATAAAGAATGGAATTCCTTGTAAACAGAAATACAAATCTTAAACCAAAGAGTAAAGGTTGGAGTGCAGTGGATTTTGCTGCCCTGAGCTTTAAATTTCTATAACTGGAATTTAGCTACTACTGTGAGTGCATTTAATTGTGCAGATGATCATTATAAAATACACATAAGCCATTTTTTCTGATATGACGTTTTTTTTATTTATCAGAATTGCAATAAAAATGAATTGAGTCAAAATGAATTTTAAGATCCATACTTTGAATGTTCTTATATTTATTATATTATAAATTGCATAATAATATATTATATATAATACTATACTATATTATGTTATTTTATATAATATTATATACAATATTACAATACACCAATGAGCACTCTTTCCATAAGCAGAGCAAAATTATGAGTTATGAAAATCAAATATACATTGAAAATAAGAAATATTCAGATTGTTGAGATATAGAAACAGCATCATACCAGGCCATCTTTGTCCTTTTATTCATTTTTTTCAAAGAAATACTTCTTATTGATTAAAATATATTTACGCCTTTTAAATAGCAAGAGAGTTGAAATATAAACATGAAAAAGTCTGTTGCAAACTGATAGGAACTGAAAATAAAAAATGTAAGTGTCAAGGATCTGGTTGCAAAAGTCTTGAAGAAGTAGAATTGGGGAAATAAAAACAACTGATAAAAGCAGAGAAATGGAAATTAAATAGGAAACCTAAGAAACCGTTAGGCAGCTTGGAAGCACTAAGGAAATTAACTTTAGTTAATTTAGCTATATAGCAAGTTTTCCCAGGGGAAAAAGTAGATAAGCATAAGTCTATCCTAGTACCATGACTAGGAAAAAAAAGAAAAGGAAAAAAAGTTAAGAAATACTCTTAGAAGATAAAAAACATAATAACAATAAAAAATATTTGAGTTGAGAAAAAAAAGGAAGTTGGAAGGGACCTTACAGATCATCTGCCACTTTCTTGCTTTTCTTTTTATAAGTGTTTTATTCATTTTCTATTATTACAAATCACAAATGCTTAGTAAACAAACATGATGTCCAGGTACATTTGTTACTGAACGTTGCATCTTAACTTCTTCAATATAAATCTGTTCAATGCTACACAATCCAGTGTTTTTTTCCCCTGATCCTCTCTTCTTCCCATAGTGTTTTCATTTTCTCAACAGTAAACAAATACAATTCTTACTACTATTAATACATACAAAATTAGATATACACATCCTCTTCATATTTATCTAGTGTTATACAAATAACAATAATATCAATTTATAACCTCTTTTCTAACCACTTTGTATTTAAATTGTATTTGCAATTAAAGTCTCCTTATTAAATCAATGTCCTGTTTTTCGAGCTCTTATTTAAGTTTAATTTCCCATCAGCATTGAAAATATCTTTGTCAGTTATGATTTTCTCAAAATTAGTTACATTTGTGTAGCCGGAGATTTCATTTATACAAGCCATCCTAGTATTTTTATAATTCCCATATCAAAAGAAAGGGTGCTATTCTAATTATAAATCATATCTTTCTTATTATAAAAATCTATGGGTTATCTATTTTTTTGACCATATTCAAACAAATATTGGATCATATAATACCCCCATCTGGTATGTCAGATCTTCTGTTTTTTTTAGTCTAACTCTAGCTTTCTTCCTTTGCCAATTGGCTTTCCAGGCCAAAGTAATTAAATCGCCAAAAAGATCTTCCTCTGTTTTTGTGAATATTGCTTGGAATGGAAAAAACAATTTAAATAGGGTATTTTTGAGGGGGAATTCCACCCTCATTTAACAACTACCACTTTCCTTCTCCCTCAGCTTCTCTTTTCATTTTTTGTCTCCCAATTTCTGGCATTTCCCCTAACAGCTTTATAATCCATTTTTTAAATTTTCTTCCTTATCCTCAGGCATATTTTGAAAACCTAAAAGATAAGATGGCTTTTCTATTTCCATTGTTGTAGCTAAGTCTTGCTGGTTTTTATTTGTCTGAGCCAATTTATGCTTCTCTTCTTTTATATCTTGTGTCTTTAGATCAATTCCCTCTGATTCATCTTCTGTTTTCTGACTTATTGTTCATTCTTTGTAGTTGTTTTCTGGGAACTTTCTAGTTGTAAGTTTAAGTTAGAGATTTGCTCATTTATATTATCAAAGTTGTTTTTAATCTCATCATGGTTTCTTCTTGCATCTTCTTTATGTGAAATAATTGTCTCCTGTATTAATTGTAGCATAGAATGTATTTCCTTCTGGAAAATGTTTACTTCTTCTTGAGGCATCACTTCTGCAGATCCCTGGTAAACCTGGCTGGGGGCTTCAGATGGGAATATTAAGTATGTTTTCCTACCATTTTTGGCTAGATATAAAGGATCCATTTTATTTTCCCCCTCCAGATATTCTATCAGAACTGTTATAATCCCTGAATACTAGTCTTGTCTTATACCACCAATCTTAATGTCCATAGAACAAAGTCTCATCTGGTTCTTCTGGTCTTTATATGTAGCCTTTATAATCCAATAAATTCCAGGATATAAGTCCACCACTGAAAGCAATACTTTGTAATAGTCCTTCTGCTCAGGCATCCAAAAATTATCAATCAGCTGAAATTTACAATCCAAAATGTTCAAAGTATTCAAAACCACCCTAAGACCAATCCAAAAACCTCCCCCAGATAAATATAGCTAGAAGTCAAATTTTTCTTTCTCTCCAAATAGTTCTTAAGATTAAAAGTCAGAGCTCAGTATATGTTTATAATCCAAGAAGGTCAACAGGTTTCAAAACAATTAGGTTATCACACTGTAGTAAGTATGCCAAAATATTTTTCTCTGTTGCCAGCTGTTCTCTGTTGAGTTAAAAATCACCAAACAACAAAGAAGCTAGATTGTTATCTATTTCTAGGCTTCTTGCCATGTCTACATCAGTCATTGCAGCTGTGGTGCTATACTCTAGTCCACCAATAGATATCATTCAATATCCATTTTCTGACTCTTAAAATAGAAGTTTAATTTCTTGTATTTCATCCCAGTATTCTTTCAAAGAGAAAATCTTAACAATTTTCTCAGTTCTCAAATTTGTCAAAACTATAGCTTTATATTACTTCCACTTCAGTGTTAAATATTTCTGTCCCCCATAAAAAAATTAAAATGCCATTTCCATTCCTCTGGAAGGGTGGGGCTGCAATCCTCTTCCTTCTTGTGTTCGGAGGTTTTTAGTTTCTTGGGAGCCTTTTCAAGGAAATTCAATTGTAAAATAGTAAAGAAAGGATCAATATTCTCACCCAGTTCCAAACACGCTGTTTACGATCTGCTAATTAGTGCTTCTTTCTTCGGTTGTCAGTAGCTGGAGGCTGGCCACAGGAATGCAGCCAGTCTTTCCACTGCCAGTTTGGAGGGCTTTCCTCAGATCAAACAGATCAACCGCCATCTCTCCGTGATTGACGAGGCACCCCTCCTTCTTCATCGCCTCTCTGGGATGATTTTAGGTCCTTTTAGGGCCCCCAGCAAGGCAAAATCGGGTGCGGAAAGCAGAGCCCTGCCCTCCTGAATTCATGTCGCTACAATGTCAAACCAGAAGTCGTCATCTACCACTTTTTATAGGAATCCATTTCTACAACATCTCCAACAAATAGATGTTTAAATACTTTTAATGAAAAAAGAGCCATCTTTCTGAAGCTGTCTATTCCATTACCATTAGGAATTCTTTTCCTGATGTTCAGCAGAAATTTGTACTGAATAATTTAAGCCCATTGACAAGGATTGTAGCTCCCTGCAGTCTTCTCTTCTACATGTTAAGCATACCCAATATTAAGCATACTTTTCCTCACAGGTTCTCCTCTCAGGTCCTTAACATTATGTTTGCCTTTTCTAAATGTGTTGTTCAGAAGTGTATGCAATATAATAGATGCAGTCTGATCAAAACAGAATAGAGAATAACAGAGTTCTTTTGATGTTGACTTTATATTGCTGCTGATAGAGCCTATGATTGCATTGGTTGTGGTTGTGGTTTTGGCTTTGGTTTTGGTTTTGTACCACACTGTTACCTCATATTCAGTTTGTGTTTTATCAAGACAACATTGCTTTTCACATGTACTTCTGCCTAATAGATTTGCATCCCATCCTCCCTATTCATGTATTTGATATTTTGTTATTGAAATTCATTTTGCTGGTTTTTCATAATATTCTTATTTAACAACAGTCTCTTAAATCTTGATGTTATCCTCAAAGAAGTTTGCCACTTCCCCTATGCTTATGTTGTCTGAAATCTGATAATCATATTTCTTCAATCTCTTATCTAAATCATTTATATGTTTATATATTGAACATCACCTAACTAAGCCACACAGAATCCCTTCACAGAGTAAGATGGTGGTATATACATTTAACAAAAGAATAAACAAGCCAGAACACACTCCTGAGATAGATCACTTTTTTATATCTCCTTTCAGTTTGATGCAGAGCCATTGACTTATACTAATTGGGTATAACTGTTTACCCCCTCTCTGTATTCATTTAGTGGCAGCATAGACCAGCCCACTATTTCATATATTCTGTACTAGGATTTCATGGCAGACGTATTAAATGCTTTTATAATGTCAAAAATCAAACATGTAGGAGAAAAATGAAGGATCTAAATTCTCCCCTTCCAGGAATCCTCTGGGTTTTATTCACTCTGGTCCAGCTTTCTGCCTTGGTGCACCTGCTTTGTATATTCACATTGCTGCCACCTACATGTGTACGGCATATTCTCTTATTTAATGATAGCATGTAGGACAGATCACAAAAAATGCAAGAATGAAATGAACACTATAGTCCCATCTCCATTAACTCTTCATGAACTTGAAGTGTATGCCAGAGGAAAATCTGCTCCCCTTCCTTGAGAGAACAAAATAATAAGGCTTCATTTTAATTAAGAAGAGGATGTAATTTTTTTCCTTCCACTCTGAGCACCCCCATGTGAAAACTATAATTGTCACAGAAAATATTTCTTTAGACTGCTAACACCAAAGAGAGTTAAAAATCATTTCCAATAGAATGATACAAAGAAGAGATAAGCCTGCTGAGCAGACAATGCCATGGTTTGCCAGCTTACTCTTGTTTAGAAGAATTTTGAACTAAAAAGTTTCCAAGATTTTTTAAAAAGAAAAACCATGAAAATCATGTGTGCTTAAAACATGAAAACAGAGGCAATAATCACATATACTAAAATCTGAAATAGATATACTTGCTAGTATGGTTCCTTGATGATGAGAGCCATCTTCCATTTCCTATACATGTTCCACTTAATTGTTAGCATCCACAATGGTTTCCTAATCTGCTCCCCTAATCTGCATCATCCTGATTTAGCTAAGATCTGTGCAGAGCATCAAATATGTGATGCATCAAATGTATAAATATGCTCACTTCATTTCTAAAACAAAGAATCACCACAGTTGTATTATCAGGAAGGGCTGAAAGGAATCTTTTGCCTAGACTAGAAGGCAGTGATGGGATTCAGCCAGTTCACACTACTTCGGCAGAACTGGTAGCTAATTTTTTGTTGCCCAGGCCCAGAATGGACTTCCGGAAGCGGCATCCACACAGAGAACCGGCTGTTCACATATTTGAATCCCACCACTGCTAGAAGGACTTACAGAAGCAATAGGTCAAAGGATGAAAGAAGCCTTCTTCAACAGCTTTGGTCCCAAGCAAAGCAAAGAGACCAAGATTACTTCATGGAATCAAACATGCTTACCTCTTTCCTTTGATAAAGTAATCATATTAACTCCCTGAAGCAAATATTTGAATGGAATAATAGTAAGTATTATATTAACTTTAATTTATTGTCCTTGATCATATTCCTTCCAACCTCCTCCCCCCTGCCCATCCTGTTAGAACTAGACCTTCCATCACCCCCACCATCCTGCCAGAACCAAAGAAGCTTCTTGGATGAGAAACGAAACATCTTCTTCCTCAGGAAAAAAAAGTCCAGTTGCCTTTTGAAAAAGAACCTTTGAGATGACTATGACCTGGATGACTGAGAATTTCCACAGAAGTCTTCAAGTCCATTCTCAGGGCTAGCTCAACTCTCTAGATCTTGAGGAGGGAAGGGATGAATGTTCCACAGAGTAGGGGTAGCAGTGGAGAAGCCACGTCTCCTGGTCCCACAAGATGGCACTATAAAATAGACAGAACCCATAGCATGCCAATCCTATCTGATCTTGGTGGATGGGGAAAAAGGGGAGATAGACAAATTCCTCAAATATTCTGATATGCTTTCTATTACAAATGTTTGACATTTTTTCTCTTAACATCAACTAATCTATTTAATTACAGTAAACACAGAATTGTACTATTTATGTTAGGTAATATAATAAAAAAGACATAGCAGCTGATCATCACTATCCAGTGCACAATGTAAATAATGAAAACAGGCAGAAAGAATCTAATTCTATTCATTCTTTTCAGTATCCTCACTGAGAATAATAACAGTTCCAATCCCTTTCATTTAATTAACTTGATATTAGTTTTCAAGAGGCAGCAGTAATTTTGAAAGGCAACATAAAATACGTATCTCTTTTCTGAATATTAGGCTAAGAAAATTAGAAACATACATACCCCTTAGAGATTAACATATTGCTATGAAGAAATAGATATGTGTATAATTAATCTTAGCTACTATTAACTGACTGAAATATGGATTTCTTTTATTATCTTTATACAGATTTTCATCAATCTTCATATCTAGTTCAGAGCATTCAATTAGTGGATGTTTATCCTGCTTTTAAGTTACAAAACATAAGTAACATATTGGCAGTACTTTCTTTAAAAATCATAGTTTCTATCTGGTATTATAGCAATATGCTTTTTGTGGCTATAATACTATCAGTTTTGATTACTTCTTTCTGCCTTTATTGAAAGGTAAAGATGGAAAACCAAAAGTTCAGGGCCACATGCAGGCTACTGAAGCCTTTTCAAAGGCTGTCAGCCAACTACAATTTATTAAGTAATGGAATGGAAAAGAATATTAAATTGTTAGAAAATTACTGCACTATCTGTGTATGAAGAATTTATCTTTTTGTCCTGATTCCATTGACTTTTTGAAATAAGCACCAAACACATAATTTAGAGGCTGAAGTCACCCTCTGCCTAGGTCACAGGGGTAGGCAACCTTGGCTCTTTTATGACTCGTGCACTTCCTGACCCAGCCAGGAATTCTGGGAGTTGAAGTCCACGAGTCATAAAAGAGCCAAGGTTGCCTACCCCTGGCCTAGGGAAACAAAATTAATACCTGTTGGTCTCACCTTCTTTGGGGGAAAAAATTCATGTGTCTGGAGATTTACTTTGTTGAGAAACTATTGTTTAGAGCTGTAATATCTAGCATTCTAGCCAGTATCACAGATGGGACTCTTTTTAGCTATTCTACCTTTTCAATAGATGCCTCTTCATACTGCATCAGGAGATAAATAATATGCTGCATATGTCATCTTCTTAGAAACAGAGGCTATTCAGAGTAGACCTCCATGGATAACCATAGGTTACAAATCTATGCAGCAAATAAGAAAGAACCTACCTCTGTATGTTTGATCCCAAAATCCCAGTTTTTTATCAAAAGAATTAATAATGTTGGGAAGAAGACTTTAAAAAAAAAGTAATAACCAACAACTGGAATATGGTGGTATCTACAATCCACAGGATGAACAGCCATTGAGAAAAAAGCTGTAATATTTGTTTTAAAAGAAGAACAAAGTAGAATTATACTTTTTATACAGTTATCATAATTGAAATATTTACTATAATCTAATTTTATAGTTCAGCTCTATGGAGATAGGGCAAGCAAAATACCTAAAAGATGTAAGTTGGAGGGCATATTATAAGACGACATCTGGAATTCTGCGTCCAGTTTTGGTCACCACATTATAAAAAAGATGTTGAGTCTTTGAAAAGAGTGCAGAAAAGAGCAACAAAGATGATTAGGTGCCTGGAGATTAAAACATATGAAGAACAGTTGCAGGAATTGGGTACGGTTAATCTAGAAAAAAGAAGAACTAGGGATGACATGATAGCAGTGTTCCAATGTTTGAGGAGCTGCCGCAAAGAAGAGGGGGACAATCTATTTTCCAAAGCACCAAAAGGCAAGACAAGAAACAATGGATGGAAACTAATCAAGGAGAGAACCAGCCTAGAGCTAAGGAGAAATTTTCTATCAGTGAGAACAATTAACCAATGGAATGGTTGCCTTCAGAAATTGTGGATGTTTCATCACTGGAGGCTTTTAAGAAGAGACTGGACAGCCACTTGTCTGAAATAATAACAACAACAACAACAATAATAATGATGATGATAATAACAATAATAATGTTGGAAGGGACCTTGGAGGTCATCTAGTCCAACCCCCTGCTCGGGCAGGAAACCCTATACCATTTCAGACAAATGGCTGTCCAGTCTCTTCTTAAAAACTTCCAGTGTTGGAGCATTCACAGCTTCTGGAGGCAGGTTGTTCCACTGATTAATTGTTCTGTCAGAAAATTTCTCCTTAATTCTACGTTGCTTCTCTCTTTGGTTAGATTCCATCCGTCGCTTCTTGTCCTACCTTCAGGTGCTTTGGAGAATAGCTTGACTCCCTCTTCTTTGTGGCAGCCCCTGAGATATTGGAACACTGCTATCATGTCACCCCTCGTCCTTCTCTTCATTAGAATAGAATAGAGTTGGAAGGGACCTTGGAGGTCTTCTAGTCCAGCCCCCCGCTTAAGCAGGAGAGACTATACAATCTCAGACAAGTGACTGTCTAGCCTCTTCTTAAAAATCTCCAGTAATGGAGTGCCCACGATTTCTGGAGGCAAGCTGTTCCACTGGTTAATTGTCCTCACTGTAAGGAATTTTCTCCTTAATTGTAGGTTGCTTCTCTCTTTGATCAGTTTCCAACCATTGTTTCTCGTCCTTCCCTCTAGTGCTTTGGTGAATAAAGTGACCCCCTCTTCTATGTTGCAGCCCCACAAATACTGGAATACTGCTAGCATGTCTCCCCTATTTCTTCTTTTCTTTAGACTAGCCAAACCCAAGTCCTGCAGCCATTCTTCGTCTGTTTTAGTCTCCAGGCCTTTGATCATCATAGTTGCTCTTCTCTGAAGTTTTTCCAAACTCTCAACATCTTTTTTGTGATATGATGACCAAAATTGGCTGCAGTATTCCAAGTGTGGTCTTACTAGGGTTTTATAAAGCGGTACTAATAGTTTGCGTGATCTTGATTCTATGCCTCTGTTTATGCAACCCAGGATTGTAAACCTATTAGCTGGTCTATTAGTTTAGTCACTTTATCGAAGAATGAAATAAGGTTGGTTTGGCATGATCTGTTTTTGACAAACCTGTGCTGGCTACTGGTTATAACTTTGTTTGTTTCTAGTTTTTTGCAGATCTGCTTTTTGATTATCTTTTCCAGGATCTTCCCAGGTATTGATGTTAGACTGATTGTTCTGTAGTTTCCTGGATCCGTTTTTTCCCCTTTCTTGAAGATGGGAACCATATCAACCCTCTTCCAGTCCTCAGGTATTTCTCCAGTTTCTTTTTGTGTGAAGACTGATGCAAAGTATGAGTTAAGCAGTTCTGCTTACTCCCTGTTGCCTGTTATTTCCTTGCCATCTTTTCTCTTTAGTGGGCCTACAGTTTCCTTGACTTCTTTCTTGTTGTTAATATGTTGGAAGAAACTTTTTTATTATTATCCTTGATTTCTATTGCAAGTCTTTGTTTGTTCTGAGCCTTTGCTTTCCTGACTTCATCTTTGCATGTTCTGGCTGTCTGTTGATAATCGGCCTTAGTTATGTGACCCTCTTTCCATTTTTTGTATTTGTCATTTTTGTCTTTCAGTTTGTCAGAGAGATTTTTGTGCAGCCATGCTGGTTTCTTCTTGAATTTCTTGTTTTTCTTTTTCGGTGGTATTGTGCTGGACTGGGCTTTTATGATCGCATTTTTCAGGGTTTCCCACACTTCTTGGGTTGTTTTCCCCTTTAGGATTTTCATTCATAGGATCTTTCCTAGGTTCTCTCTGAGTTTGTTAAAGTCAGCTCTTTTGAAGTTTAAGACCCTGGTTGAATTGTTTTCTGTTGCTAGTGTTTGTGTTATATTAAATTCCAGTATGACATGGTCACTTTCACCCAAGGTTCCAGTAACTTCAACTCCCTCTATCACTTCTTCTCTATTAGTAAGAATTAAGTCCAGTATGGCTTTACGTATAGTTCCCTCCTCCACATTTTGGATGACAAAGTTGTCAGCTAGGTTGGTTAGGAATCCGTTTGATCTCCCATTCGCTGCACAGTTTGTCTCCCAGTTGATGTCTGGATAGTTGAAGTCACCCATTACTATTGTGGTATGCTTCCTACATACATTTGTTAACTGGTTGGCAAAGAGTTCATCTATTTCTTCTGATTGGTTGGGTGGTCTGTAATATACACCTATGGTAATGTCACTTTTTTCCTCTTTTATATTGACCCATATGCATTCTGGAGAGATTTTATCTTTGATCGTGTGCGTTTCTGTAGATGTGTAGTGTTCTCTTACATATAGTGCAACTCCCCCTCCTCTTTTTGTAGACCTGTTTCTTTTGAACAATTTGTATCGATCCATCAGTCCATTCCATTCATGGGTTTCATCCCACCAGGTTTCTGTAATGCCAACTATATCATACACTCCTTCATGTACTATTGCTTCTAGTTCGCCTTGTTTGTTCCCCAAGCTTTGAGCATTTGTATATAAGCATTTAAGGCTTTTATGTCTGTCCATGGGTATGTTTCCTGCATTTCCTGAATGTTGTTTGAGTTTTTCTTTTTTAGACTAGACATACCCAATTCCAGCAACCGTTCCTTATATGTTTTAGCCTCCAGTCCCCTGATCATCTTTGTTGCTCTTCTCTGTACTTTTTCTAGAGTCTCAACATTTTTTTTTACATTGTGGTGACTAAAACTGGATGCAGTATTCCAAGTGTGGCCTTACCAAGGCATTGTAAAGTGGTATTAACACTTCACGTGATCTTGATTCTATCCCTCTGTTAATGCAGCCTAGCACTGTGTTGGCTTTTTTGGCAGCTGCAGCACACTGCTGGCTCATATTTAAGTGATTGTCCACTAGGACTCTGAGATCCCTCTCACAGTTGCTACTATTGAGCAAAGTACCACCTATATACTATACCTGTGCATTTGGTTTTTCTTGCCTAAATGTAGAACGTTACTTTTTTCACCATTGAATTTCATGTTGTTAGATAGCGACCAATGTTCAAATCTGTCAAGATCCTTCTGTATCTTAAGCCTATCTTCTGGAGTGTTGGCTATTCCTGTCAGCTTGGTGTCATCTGCAAATTTGATGAGTTCCCCATCTATCCCCTCATCCAAATCATTGATAAAGATGTTGAAGAGCACTGGGCCCAGAACAGAACCCTTGGGCACCCCACTACACATTTCCCTCCATGTAGATGCAATTCCATTGAGGACCACACGCTGAGTATGGCCGGTCAGCCAGCTACAAATCCATCTGGTGGTGATGCTGTCTAACCCACATTTTTCTATCTTATCAAGTAGTAGGTTGTTGTCTACTTTATCAAATGCCTTACTGAAGTCCAAATAAATTATATCCACAGCATTCCTCTGGTCCACTAATTTTGTCACCTGGTCAAAGAATGCAATAAGATTTGTCTGGCATGATCTGTTTTTGACAAACCCATGTTAGCTTTTGGTAATGACTTTGTTTGTCTCTAGGTGTTCACTGATTCGTTACTTGATTATCTTTTCCAAGATCTTCCCAGGTATTGAGGTCAGGCTGATAGGTCTGTAGTTTCCTGGATCCATTTTTTTCCTTTTTTGAAAATGATATAGGGTCTTCTTCTTGAGTAGGGGGTTGGACTAGAAGACCTCTAAAGTCCCTTCCATCTGTATTATTCTGTATTCTAAGTAGCTTATTAAGAAAGTGGATTTCTTAATAAAGAGACACTCAAGTTGCACAGTCCCTGCTTAATTATATATCTAAATCCTTTCCTTCTTCACTCATATACAGTCAGGCAGAACAACTGACATTTTAGTTCATTATGCACAGGAAACCATTGTAACATTTACTCATTTCTAGAAAGCTGTGCAGACTTTATGCCGAAGCATAGACAATTGGCATTAACCTCAAAAATCTGTATTGAATGATTGCACTTTAGTTCTGTTTCTGCCATTATGGTGCAGAGATTGCTCATTTGCTTGTAGGGATCTTTTGCGTAAAAGAGCTATCATCTGCACTGCCAAAATGGCTTTGCTCACTGAGATTAGCTTTAATTAAAGTGAACCACAAGACCCTGTACAATGCAGCAACTAGATAGCTGAGCATTGTTGAATGGCAATGTAAAAGGATAAAGCCAGAGGACAGTCTGCATAAGAACAACTGCTTTAGGATTTTATCCAGTTAGAGCATCCCAAATGAGCTGTGTAATGAGTTCCTGATATAGCACACTATATCTTTATACTTTTGATAACAATGCATCAGTTGGAAACTGCCTTCACAAAATCAGTCTATTTTCTGTTGTGAATGAAAGTAACTGGCTATAAAAGAGCAAAGTTTTCTTATATATGTTCCTGCTAGGTATTCAGCTACAATACTGGGTTTCTGATATAATTTAAGACATTGGTAAAATGATAGGTGTTCTGTTCTTGCAAAGCAGACATCGAGACGAGGCAGGTTCACAACAAAGGATCTCTTTATTAAGTACATTCACAGAACAGAAGCAAGAACACAATGGCAACTGGCCTTTTTATATTCCCCTTGCAAGGGGATGCACAGCCAATCATTGCAGGCCATTCTCCCACCCTGCGCATGCACGCAAGGCCTGAGACAGCCTGTCTGGGTCCCGGGCAGACATGTGGTCTGTCCGGGTCTCTGCAACCTTCCTGCAGCCTTTCTGAGCTTTGCTGAATGACTCAGCAAGGCCCAGGACATAACACCCCTCCCCCCTTGGATTAAACAATAAGTAAGCAAATTGTTTAACACCTCACATAAACACAACATGGCAGGCCGGTTAGCACGTTATACCGTCCACCTTACTCCTTGCAACCTGTTACCTTCAGGTCCCAATGGAGTCCACGGACCTTCACTTTTCGACAATATTCGCACCGCAACCTACAATTGTTTTTTTTTTCACCCCCTCAGATGGCGAGGACTAATACCCCTCCTGTATAGTGAACAGGGATCTTACATATTACCCTAAATGCTTAGGAGGACCCTTGACCCACTCTGATCTTCGTGGAGCCAGATTAGGTGCAGGTGCGATTGTAGGTGTGGGATTAGGAATAGGTGCCTGGAGCGCCTGCTCCTGGTTTGCGCAAAACAAACCAGGACTTTGTCGCCCAGAAGACACAGGGGTTCCCCCTGACTGCTGACTGGCTGGATCCACCAGACCCAAACCAGAGTTCCTTGGTGGGGTTGAGTTTCCCGAGTCCCTTGGTGGGGTGGAGTTTCCCAGAATTCCATGGGACTCCTCTTGGGAGCACTGTCCCTCGAGCCCAAGACCAGCAGCAGGAGTACCTTGAGTAGCCGATTTATGGCCATTTGCCCCTAGCCAGGGACCTCTGCCAGAGTCAGGAGCCGCCTCCATGGCAAGACCCCCAGAGCCTATGCCAGAGTCAAAAGCCGCCTCCATGGCAAGACCCCCACCTGGAACATGTGTAGGAACATTTGGATAAGCGCCCTCGTGGAGAGACTGTGGTCCACAATCGTAATTGGGGTCCCCCTCCCCCCCAAGAGCAGAGCAAGGAGCGGAAACGTGGCCAGAAAGCCTCCAGCGCAATTGGTCTATGTGGCGTCTAAGCACACGACCATCCTCCAAGGCTACTTCATACGACAGTGGCTCAGAGACCTTGCATACCACAGCTGGTACCCAGAGATGTCCATGCCCATAGTTTATGGCCCAAACCAGATCACCCACTTGGAGTCTCCTAGGTGTCTGCGGTGGTGACACCTGTGAAGCCACCCGGTCTGGGTGCAGCCTGTCCAGCTTCATGATGAGTCTGCGACCCCAGCGTAGTTCAGCTGGGCTCTTTCCTGTAGCTGTGCAAGGTGTGGTGCGGTGTGCAAGGAGAAAATCGGTTAACCTGTGATGCCAGGGTCCTTGAGTGATTCTCTTTAATGCTTCCTTGGTGGTGCGCACCATGTGTTCAGCCTGACCGTTGGTGGCAGGGTGAAAAGGAGCAGACGTAGCATGCCGGATCATGTTGGCTTGAAGAAGATTCCTCTGAGCACCTGGATGGTCCTGGCAGTAGTGGTGGAGGATACAGGAACGACCTCTAGCCACTTGGAATGGCTATCCACGAGGAGAAGGAAGAATTGCCCCTGAAAGGGCCCAGCATAATCAATGTGTACGCATGACCATGGAGTGAGTGTCTCCTCCCACCTATGTACATGGGCCTGGGGCATCTCAGGCCATGACTGTTGGCACACTTTGCACCCCTGAACCTGGGCCTTGATGTCCTTATCGAGTCCAGGCCACCACAGATGGCTACGCCAAGCGCCTTCATCCTCACAATTCCCGGATGTCCCTCATGCAGAGAGAGCAAGACTCTAGTCCTCAATGAGGCCGGGATGACTACTCTGCTTCCCCGCAGGATACACCCTTTGAATGTAGAAAATTCATGTTTCCTACGCCAGAAATTTGGAACTCTGTACTAGGATACGTGTCAGGCCATCCTGACAACACCCATGTCAGCACGCGTGCAAGCGTGTGATCAGTGGCAGTTTCAGTAGCCACATCCCTAGCATTGAGGGGAGATTCAGGCAATTCCTGAATGGAAAGAATGTGTACAGCAGGAGCAGGGTCTGCCTCTATTTGCTTTAGAGGTAACCTACTAAGGCCATCAGCGTGGCCCATCTCTGTCCCTGGTTTGTGAATCAGGGTGTAGTCATAAGCTGACAAGAAAATTGACCATCTCAGCATTCTGGGGGAGATGATGTGTGGGGTCTGCTTGTTGGTTGTAAACAAACCCAGCAAAGGCTTGTGGTCAGTGTAGACCGTGAAATGGCAGCCATACAAGAATTCATGAAATTTCTTGATGCCTGAGATTATTGCCAAGGCTTCTCTGTCAATCTGCGCGTAATTACGCTCTGCAGATAATAGAGTTCTAGAGTAGTAGGCCACAGGGACCTGAGTCCCATCAGCCTTGAGATGACTTAACACTGCTCCTACCCCATAAGGGGAGGCATCACATGTGATGCACACAGGCAATTGCTCATTGAAATGCGCCAGGACCGCATTTGAAGATAGCAAGGCCTTGACTTCTTTAAAAGCCCTTTCATGGACGTTTGTCCATTTCCATGGAGTCTGCTTGTCCAAGAGCCAGTGTAACAGCTCAGCCACTGCAGCCTTGTGGGGGAGAAATGAATGATAAAAATTAAGTAGGCCCAGGAAAGCCTGGAGTTCAGCTTTTGACTGGGGACTTGGGGCCGGTTGAATGGCCTGGAATTTAGACTCTGCAGGGTGGATGCCTTCAGCATCAATATGAAACCCTAGAAATTTGGTGGATGTTACACCAATTTTACATTTGTGTTGCTGTAACTTCAGCCCAGCTTGGCGGAAACGCAGCAAGACAGCTCTCAGCCTTTCAGCCAAGTTCCCAGATGACTCTCCTGCAATGAGGACGTCATCGAAATAGGGGCAGATCCCAGGAATACCACGGAGCGTTCATTCCATCACCCCTTGGAAAATGCCAGGGGCTACATTGACCCCAAACTATAGTCTTTTTACTTTAAAAGCCCCTCTGTGAGTGACTATAGTTTGTGCCTCAGCTGTTGCCTCATCAACAGGTAACTGTTGGTAGGCCTGAGCTAAGTCAAGCTTAGCAAAGACTTTTCCCCCTTTCAGTGAGGCCAGAATGTGGCTCACCACAGGCACTGGATATGCATGCTGCTGCAAGGCTTTGTTTAGAGTGCATTTATAGTCCGCACAAATTCGGACTTCACCATTGGCTTTTAATGGTGTCACTATGGGGGTTTCCCATGGACTAGAATCCACAGGTTCTAGAATGCCTTGTTGGAGCAGTTTGTCCAACTCAGCATCTATTTTACTTTTGAGAGCAAAAGGCACCCTCCTTGGTTTAACCCTGATGGGTGTGATGGCTGGATCTAACCTTAAAGCAATGGGAGGCTCCTTGTATGAGCCAAGCTCTGGGCTGAACACATCTGCAAACTCCTTACAGACTCCTGCAAGGCTGGCAGTTTGTAGATGATTAAGACCAGTCACTTGGATCCCAAGTGGCTCGAACCAATCGAGTCCAATAAGACTAGTGCGATCACCCCCAACTACCACCACATCCAACAACCCATCAAATTCCTTACACTGTACCCTAAGCGTGGCCTCCCCCTTCACATTGACTCGTGAATTTTGGAAGTCAGTGAGGATGAGATTGGAGGGCCTGAGTTTGACTCGTGAGCCACTCCTGGAACAAACCTTTTTAAAGGTGTCTGCAGAAATAATAGAAAGAGCAGACCCTGTGTCCAGCTCCATAGCCAGGGGAACTCCCTGCACTCTTACATCAACGCGAAGCTTTTTCTTAAGGGGCCGGTGAACCCGTTTTGAATACCCCCACCCTGTGTTGGCTGGGGTACCTTTCAGGGGCAATTCTTCGGGGGACCTGTTTTTCTGGCGACCCATGCAGGCTGATGCGATGTGGCCTTGCCTGCCACATGCCTCGCAAACAGCAGAACGAAAATGGCAGTCGGTTCTCCTGTGGCGACCCCCACAGCCGAAACACTGAAGGGATGCAGGCATCTGTCCTCTGCGTTCTTGCAGTCTTCTCTCCGCCGACTGTTGAAGTTTGTCCACCTCTTCTTCCTCGGATTCTTCTCCGGATGCCTCTCGCATGACCTCCTGATGGACGGGAACCGCTGCTGGAGGGTTCTTGGTCGACTGCAAAGCCTTCACCGCGTCGCCGGCTGCTTCTTCAGCTGCAACTTCTCTCAGGGCATCTTGGAAGGAAACATCAGCTCTAGCAAACAACTTTTGTTGCATCTCACGGCTTCACAATCCACAGACGAGTCAATCTCGGAGCCTCTCTTCCAAGTCATGGAACGCACATGGCCTCGCAGCCTGCCTCAGAGCCACGACAAAGTCCACAGCTGATTCTCCCGGCCGCTGATCCTGCTGCTCGAATTGGTGCCTCCAAGCTATTACAGAAAGCTTGGGCTCAAAATGCTCACGCAGCATTTTCTTTAGATCTGAATAGGCGATCGACTCCAATGGTGCTGGGGCTACAAGGTTCTCAGCAATGTCAAAAGTCTCTTGCCCACAGACACACAGCAAAGTAGCAGCTTTCAATTTGTCTTCTTGGATCTTATTCACCCTGAAGTAGTTCTCTACGCGAGCTACGTAAGAGCTCCATCGTTCTGGGTGCGAAGTATTGAATTCGACAAGACGGCCCAGCTTGGACATTGTTGTGACCGATAGCCTCTTCGACGTCTCTCGCCGCAAGGAAGGAGAAGGGGTCCCACGAAGCCAAGCCCACCTCCAGCGTCTTCGTACTGGCAGGCGGTTGCTTCTCCTGGACGCCGCACTTCTCTTCGCTTCAGCTTCTTTTCCTTTGGCTTCCTATGCGGCGAATCCCACCCTTGTCACCAATGTTCTGTTCTTGCAAAGCAGACATCGAGACGAGGCAGGTTCACAACAAAGGATCTCTTTATTAAGTACATTCACAGAACAGAAGCAAGAACACAATGACAACTGGCCTTTTTATACTCCCCTTGCAAGGGGATGCACAGCCAATTATTGCAGGCCATTCTCCCGCCCTACACATGCGCGCAAGGCTGGAGACAGCCTGTCTGGGTCCCGGGCTGCCCCTTCCTGCAGCCTTTCTGAGCCTTGCTGAATGACTCAGCAAGGCCCAGGACATAACAATAGGACTGGAAATGAATTGAAGGTCAGGATTCAGCATTTGTTACATCTCTAAGGACACCCCTGTCCTCTGCTGGAGCTAAGTCCCTAATAGCCAAAGGGACAAACACAAACCAATTCAGAGGAAACCTATGTGCTTATGATACTCCAGGGCATACGACTGCTTCTTACTGAAAAAATGTGTAGTTCATAGTAACTCTAATCATAGATGACCATCTTGTTGCATCTCTGATCAGAGATAATTTCTAATGGATTCAATGGTGCTTACTATTAAGTAAGCATGCCTAGAAGTTTCAGCAATAGCATGCATGGCAGCCTTTTATGCATTTAGCAGAAATACTATTTATTTTATTTATGACATTTGTTTTATTCATTTAAAATGTTAGATTTATTTGCCATCTTCCTTCCAGAAATCCAATGTGGCTTAGATGGGATATCCTTTCATTTTTTTACAACAAATGCAGTCAGGTGAGACACATTGAACTGAGAGACAGTGACTGGTTTATGTTTCCATAGCCAACAATGGACTTGTACCTGCTCCTGGGCAGCACTTTAACTACTGTACTACTATATTGGTTTTCAAGAAAAAAATTCAATTTCAATTAAAGTCCAGGAAAAATAAAGAAACCATTCTTAGTTAATTTCAGTTTCTAGGTCCTTTGATGCTGGGATCCTTATAGATACTTTGTTCTTAAGTTATTGAGTGCTTTGGTCACTAGAATCACCTTGAACTGAGTCCAGTAACTTCCCAGAACAATGCTTTCAACATCAATGATGGGTGATCTTATTTGATGTCTTATTTAAAACATTGCAGCTTCATTCAGTGTCAGTTGCAGTTTCACGATCAGGAAAACTCTCATGTACACTACATTGGAGGAATCTATTTGTGAAGTTGTGAGGTTATTACCTACATTCCAATATACTGGCTATTCCAATATAGAAATAGTATTGAAAGACCAGCTGAAGAGACTGTAGATGTAGGCACTCTTTATCACTGAAACTGCTGGGCACATCTTGAAAGTTATTGTATTCAAGAGGACTGCTAAAGTACAAATATATTCCTTCAAAGCGAATCCAATATACCACAGTATTCAACAATGCTTATTTCCTAGAAAATATGTTACGTATATAACCCAAATTAGATCACATAGGCTTAGCTGGAACAAATTTTATATATCTCTCAGTTGGGGCCTCATTGTGGAAAATAAATCCTGCTTCTATTCCATTATATCTGTGGCAGTTTGGAAAAAGGGCTAGAAATGTTTTACCTTTTTGCAAGGGATATAATTATAAAACAACCTTATTCTTTTCAGGTGTCAAACTCAGCTTTGTATAAAAAGTCAGTTTTGGGAGTGAGCCTTAAGACCAAAATCTTTGTCAAGTATATAGTCACACAGAAACGTCTGTGTGTGTATATTTGTGTGTGCTATGTTTACTTTACTTCTTCACATTCTTCCTTCATCAAACAAAAGTTAATAACTTGGAAACAATGTGAGCAGTATTTCTGACAAAATAAACTGTAGAGGTATTAGAGGTCATTTTTTAATCAGATTGCTCTACTCTCTTTTCAGTTTTAGTTGATATTGAAATACACAAACTGCTTTCATTTCTGTGCTTGCAAGCATACTACATGCTCTGCATACCTTTCTTCTTTCTTCTATTCCATAAAAAATAAATTGGGAAATTTGATTATTTCTGTAGTAGCAGCCTTCCTACCATATACAGGGGGATGTTGCTGAGATGTTTATATTGAATGAAAATAGGGAATTGATGACCTGGTATTTGCTGAGGCAAACAGAACTTCCTCTTGCCATATTGAGCCAAATTTTGTATGGGGGTTTATTTTTAGTTTCTCAGATCTTGCTTCTGAGAAAATATCTAAAATATTGTAGTGTATTTTTTTCAGAGTAACAATATGATTTTTCACATTCTCCAAAATCAGAATAGGTGCTAGAGGATTAGTGCCAATGAAAGAGTACTCTGAACAAACTCAGATGTGTTTAAACATTGCCCATGAATTATTTATAGCAAATGAAATTGCATTTTACACACTCAGTGGGTCATATAAATATCTTAACTCAAGGTAAGTTATCGTTTTTACTGAGGATATGAAGGAATGGTGCATCCTCTCTTAGGCTTACTATACAACTGATTCAGTTGATTTCATGTTAATAAGCACTTGTTATTACTAAAAAAGCTCTTACTGAAACACTCCCTGGGACACTATCATATCCATTTTTAATATGAATGCTGTATCCATTTGAGACATTTTCTTTAAAGAAATGGATAGCTCAATAGTCTTGGCCTTGAATCGTAGATATAGTATGCATATATTATGTTCTGTCACCATAACTGATTTCAGCTTGTGTAAAAAAAAATATTCACAACCTTGGGCCACATCCTGCTTTTGTTAAAATTGTTTTGGCATATTTATTGCAAATATTAAAAAGTCAGCTTGCTAGTAGTATAATCCTCTTTTGAATAGTACAAAAATCATTCCTATTCAGTTTTATCAAATTAACTTCAAGTAAATGTTTATAGAATTATAGTCTTGGACAACTAAGAAGCATTTAAATGCTCAATGGCATACATCAATCTCCCTGAATTTGGGACTGAATTTATAATAAAACAAGCACTGTATTTCCTACAGAATCATATGACAGTTTGCCTAAGGCAATCTCCACTGTACTTGTTAGGAACCAGGAATTTATGTGGTTTATGAATTATTAGGATATATATGTTGTAAATTGACAAGTGAATATCAAAAGTACAATTAGGGAATCCCCAAAGACTTGCACATTTTTGTTTATTTATATGCAGTGCCTTAAATAATGAGAGAATAAAGACATAGTTATATAAAGAAACAATCAAATATACAAATACTTTTTTTACTGGTTGCCATTGTAAATTGTGTAATCTTTCAAATAAGAAATTATTCAAAACGACTTGACAGGTATACTTTTCTGACATTCCTAGGTTTAATAATGTGGTGGGCAATGAAGAAGCTCTTTGATTCAATCAATATTTATGCAGTCTTGTAGGAAACAGGGAAAACAGTCAAAATGAACTGATAAAATGTTAAAAAATAGATAACAACATAATCTGTTTTGGTACAGTTTAAAAAGTGCAAGATTTACTAGAAAAATATAAGTTCAAATGAACTGTGAATGTTTTCATAGTTTTTCCCAGGCTCACCTTCAAGAATAATATAATCTAGTTTCAAAGCCAGAAATAGCTAATTTCTAAGACAAGCCAAAGGCACAATATACTTCTGCCCCCTTCCACTGCAACTATATTTCCCATGGGTCAGTCCAGCTTTTCTCTTGTATGTTATGAACAAACTAAAAAGCAGGAATAGAAGAGGGTTTTTTTCTTCTTCTCTCTTCTTGCAGTCAGACTGTCAAATTTTGATTTTCTGAATGGGTAAGTGTTGCTTAAAGAAACAGAGATAACATTTAACTGATTCCAAGCTTAATCATAATTAACAATCCTGAAGAGATGAGGAGAACAATCCAAGGGATAAAAAGTAATACAGGTAGTCTTCAATTTACAACAATTCATTTAGTGACTGTTCAAAATTACAACGGCACTGAAAAATGAGATATGATTGTTTTTCACACTTGAACTGTTTCAGCATCTCCACATCTCATAATCAAAATTTGTACGCTTGGCAACTGACTCATATTTATGATGGTTGCAGTGTTCCAGGCCCTTTTGCGATTTTCTGATGAGCAAAGTCAATGAGGAAGCCAGATTCACTTAACAGCTGTGTTACTAACTTATCAACTTCAGTGATACACTTAACAACTGTGGCAAGAAAGATCATAAAGTGGGGAAAATTCACTTAACAACTATCTTGCTTAGCAACAGAAGTTTTGGGCTCAATTGTTTTCATAAGTCAAGGACTACCTGTACTTCAATAGTGTACAAATAAATGTCATACATGCATGAAAATAGTGATAAAACGCTAATAATCTAGCAACCTGTGAGACACTGCTATGGCCCCAGTCCAAGAGAAGAATCCAAATCAGGTTGAAGAGATTAATTTAATAATGTAAGCCAGGGGCATCAAGACTGGGATGTGCTGTCATATAGCTTGACCATTTATTCATCTACACCAGAGCACCTACATGAAGCAGAGTTTTATTCTGTTTTTTACAAAAAGCCAAACAACTCTTGAGTTTCAAAGTTTATTGGCAATGCAAAAAAGCAGAAAAGAGTAAATACTGCTCAGAAAAGGAAACAGAATCCTTGATTCACCTTCAAAAATATAAGATGCTTCTTTGGAATAGAGATAATGATGCTGAGATATTTGCTTTGCTAACTGCTTACCTAGTCATTCATTTTATAACAGTCTAGTGGAAAAGCTAGAATATGATATACCTGAAATTCAAAATGTATGTGTAAAGTCTGACTTGCAGTTAATTTCTTCTTCTTTTTTTAATAATATTTTATTAATTTTCCAATTTTACATTTAACTATTTAAAAAGCAACGTGGTGTCTGGGTTAATCAATAGTTCAATAACATACAAAAATCTTTAGTACAATTCTCAAATTACAACATCAAATATTTCCTCTCTTTTTCCCTTAATATCTACTATCTCATATTTAAGCTAATACAGTTCTTATTATATCAACTAAGTAAAAACATCATTATTAGATTTATCAATAAATTTTTAGCTTATACATATCATAATTATTTTTACATTCAATCTTTATAGACAATCAATGTCCTGTTATTGATTTTTCCCAATTTTTAGTTTCCCATCAATATTCAAATTTAACATTTGATATTTATAATTTCCAGGCTTTAGGTAACCAAAGTTTCCCTTATCGCAATTCATAACAGAATCTAATATTCAAAATACACATCTTATCTATAATAATAATAATAAAGTTGGAAGGGACCTTGGAGGTCATCTAGTGAAGTCCAACCCCCTGCTCAGGCAGGAAACCCTATACCATTTCGGACAAATGGCTGTCCAGTCTCTTCTTAAAAACTTCCAGTGTTGGAGCATTCACTGCTTCTGGAGGCAGGTTGTTCCACTGGTTAATTGTTCTAACTGTCAGGAAGTTTCTCCTTAGTTCTAGGTTGCTTCTCTCCTTGATTAGTTTCCATCCGTTGCTTCTTGTCCTGCCTTCAGGCGCTTTGGAAAATAGCTTGATTCCCGCTTCTTTGTGGCAGCCCCTGAGATATTGGAACACTGCTATCATGTCCCCCCTAGTCCTTCTCTTCTTATACTAGACATACCCAATTCCAGCAACCGTTCCTTATATGTTTTAGCCTCCAGTCCCCTAATCATCTTTGTTGCTCTTCTCTGTATTCTTTCTAGAGTCTCAACATCTTTTTTACATCATGGTGACCAAAACTGGATGCAGTATTCCAAGTGTGGCCTTACCAAGGCATTGTAAAGTGGTATTAACACTTCACGTGATCTTGATTCTATCGCTCTGTTAATGCAGCCTAGCACTGTGTTGGCTTTTTTGGCAGCTGCAGCAAACTGCTGGCTCATATTTAAGGGATTGTCCACTAGGACTCCGACATCCCTCTCACAGTTACTGCTATTGAGCAAGGTACCCCCTATACTATACCTGTACATTTGGTTTTTCTTGCCTAAATGTAGAACCTTACTTTTTTCACCATTGAATTTCATTTTGTTAGATAGCACCCAGTGTTCAAGTCTGTCCAGATCCTCCTGTATCTTAAGCCTGTCTTCTGGAGTGTTGGCTATTCCTGCCAGCTTGGTGTCGTCTGCAACTTTGATGAGTTCCCCATCTATCCCCTCGTCCAAATCATTGATGAAGATGTTGAAGTGCACTGGGCCCAGAACAGAGCCCTGGGGCACCCCACTACACACTTCCCTCCATGTAGATGCGGTTCCATTGAGGACCACACGCTGAGTATGGCCGGTCAGCCAGCTACAAATCCATCTGGTGGTGATGCTGTCTAACCCACATTTTTCTATCTTATCAAGTAGTAGGTTGTGATCTACTTTATCAAATGCCTTACTGAAGTCCAAGTAAATTATATCCACAGCATTCCTCTGATCCACTAATTTGGTCACTTGGTCAAAAAATGCAATAAGATTTGTCTGGCATGATCTGTTTTTCACAAACCCATGTTGGCTTTTAGTAATGACTTTGTTTGCCTCTAGGTGTTCACTGATTCATTGTTTGATTATCTTTTCCAGAATCTTCCCAGGTATTGAGGTCAAGCTGATAGGTCTGTAATTTCCTGGATCCATTTTTCCCCTTTTTTGAGGATGGGAACTACTTCAGCTCTTTTCCAGTCCTCTGGTAGTTCCCCAGTGCTCCAGGATCTTTGAAAAATATAGTTCAGTGATTCTGAGATCACATCTGCCAGTTCCTTGAGAACCTTGGGGTGTAATCCATCTGGTCCTGGTTGTAATGTATTGCCCACAACTGTTTTAAATCACTTGCTTAATGTCTGACCTACATTGCTGTATTGTTTAACAGTTGCTGTTACTGAAAGCCAGACTGGCTGTCTCCAAGCTGATAATGAGGTTTGGGGTGGGAAACTGTTACTTTAAATCTATTGGTTGCCACCTAGAGGCTTACTGTATAAATAGCTGTGCAGCAGCCTTTAGGGCTGCTTCTGTTCTGAGTTAATAAACTTGTTGTTGTTTGAACACTCTGCCTCATTCAATGCCTAAAGAACCAAAGATATAACAGTGGCGACGAGGATGGGATGTGCTGCTTCATTGAGAGAGCTTGAAGTCACTAGGGGGTGAGGTCAGCACAGAGCCTGACAGGAACTATGTTCCCCCCCCTCGGTCTGCCAGCAAGCCACACTGGAGACCACCATGCTCGAAGGATCCATCCTAGGGCCTACACAGAAGACAGCAGCGCAAGGCATTGAACGAAGACACAAACCACCATGGCGAAGGTCGGGAAACTTGAAGAATTTGACGTAACTCACCCGGAGAGATGGGCGTCCTATATCTCCCGCGTTGAAAATTACCTCCGCGCCAACCAGGTCGCAGAAGATGGATTGAAGGCCGCGACACTCCTCTGCGTGTGCGGCACCGCCACCTTCGACACTGCAGAGAACCTGGTTGCCCCGGCGTCGCTTGAGTCGGTCACCTACGCAGACTTAAAAAAAAGTTCCGAGACCACTTCGAGCCCAAGTTATCCATTATAGCGTGGAGGCACGCTTTTGAGCAGTGGGAGCAACAACCCGGTGAGTCTGCAACAGAATTCATTGCCACTCTTCGTCAAGTGTCCCGACTCTGCAATTTCGCGGATTTGGAGGAGAGACTACGAGACGGCTTAGTCTGCGGACTCCGGAATTGAGAGCTCCAACAAAAACTGTTCACTAAGGAGACTCTCTCGCTACAAGAGGCCTTGAAGGAGGTCATGGCGGATGAAGCCACTGGAGGGGCCATTAAAGCTCTGCGGCCCTCCAAAAGTGCGCCAAGCACCGAAGCCGTCCACCACGAGGACATCGAGCGGATGGAAGACACCGACTCAGATTACGAAGTCGACCAGCTATGAAAGCACCCAGAGAAGGGACCGCAGCCAGCTGGGAAGGAAGTTCCGTTCCTTAAATGCATGGGCTGCAGAGGCCACCATCAACGCGTGGATTGCCAATTCGGGAGTGCAACGTGCCAGGCCTGTGACAAACCAGGCCACATCGCCGCCATCTGCCGAGGTCGTCAGAGGGACCGCCCAAAAGTAGCCACATTCAGGAGAGGTACCAGGGCCCTGGGTCAACACCGAGTAGGGTTCTGCTCCAGCCAAAGGAGCGTATTCCGCACTGGTGCCCATCGCCCCCTACAGCAGAAGCTTAGACTACAGGTCAAGCTTCAGGAGTTCCATGCAAGATGGAACTGGACATGGGCTCAGCCATGTCCATCATTTCACAAGGAACCTTCAGGCACCTATGCCATCGTAGCAACAGATGGGCCAAGCTCCGGCCATCTAATCTACTACTCACACTTCCAAAACTCCCAAGTGGCGGTCAAAGGCAAAGCCACAATTCTGGTGGAATTCAAGGGGTTCAAGGGCCCACTAGATGTCGTAGTGGTGGAAGGCCAATGCACGAGCCTCATAGCGCTCGATTGGTTTGATGCATTGGGCATTCAAGCATTCACTGAACACAAACGGCAGATCTGTCTGCAGTCTGCCAAGAGTTCGCGGATGTTTTCAGTTCTAGTCTAAGGGAGAACAAGGGTTCTCTGATCGCCCTCAAGCTTGATCCTATGGTAACTCCAATACGGATCAAGCCTCGTAGAGTGCCTTTCGCATTGAAACCCAAAATCGATGCAGAGCTGGATAAGCTAGTAGAACAAGGGGTATTGCAGCCCGCAGACAGTGGGGTGTGGGAGACCCCCATAGTAATGCCATTAAAGGCCAACAGAGAAGTGCGAATATGCACTGATTATAAGTGCACCCTCAACAGGGCACTTCAACAGCACGCGTACCCTGTGCCAGTTGTCAGCCATATTTTGGCGTCATTGCAAGGAGGCCGCGTGTTCGCCAAATTAGATTTGGCACAGGCCTATCAACAACTGCCCGTGGATGAGGCCACGGTGGTAGCCCAGATCATTGTCACCCATAGGGGGCGCTTTTAAGGTTAAGTGCCTACAGTTCGGGGTGAGTGTAGCCCCAGGGCTGTTCCAGGGAGTGATGGAGCGCACGCTCAAGGGAATTCCTGGGATTTGCCCATACTTTGATGATGTCCTCATTGCTGGGGAATCGGTTGAGATTCTGGCTGAACGGCTTAAGGCCATCCTTCAGCGGTTCCGCAACACGGGACTTAAACTAAAAAAAGAAAAGTGCAAGATAGGGGTAGAGTCAACCGAGTTCCTTGGTTTCTGCATCGATGCTGAAGGCATTCATCCAGCAGAATCCAAATTAAAAGCAATCCAGCAGGCCCCAAGGCCAAAGTCAAAGGGAGAGCTTCAGGCTTTCCTAGGCCTTTTGAATTTTTACCATGCCTTCTTCCCAAACAAGGCCGCAGTGGCAGAGCCATTACACCGGCTCTTGGATAGACAAGCTCAGTGGCAGTGGACCAGTGTCCATGAGAGTAGCTTCCAAGCAGTCAAATCATTGCTGTCGTCGAACTCAGTTCTCATTCATTTCAATGAGCAGCTACCTGTCTGCATTGCGTGTGATGCATACCCGTATGGGGTTGGGGCTGTGTTAAGCCAATGGCTGATGGAAGGCAGAAGCCCATCGCGTATTACTCCAGGATCCTATTGTCCACAGAGTGCAACTACGCGCAAATTGACAAGGAGGCTCTGGCCATTGTGGCTGGAGTTAAAAAGTTCCATGACTACTTGTATGGCCGCCAGTTCATGGTCTTCACAGACCACAAGCCACTCCTAGGGTTGTTCACCACAAACAAACAGACACCTCGGATTCTGTCTCCTCGAATGCTGAGGTGGTCTATCTTCCTGTCAGCCTACAGCTACAGGATGATTCACAAACCGGGCAAGGAAATGGGCCATGCAGATGGCCTGAGCAGGTTGCCCCTGCCACATGTGGAGCCAGATCCAGCTCTGGCTGCATGCATCCTGGCTATCCAGGATTTGCCGGAATCTCCCCTTCACACTGGGGACATAGCTGCTGAGACAGCAGCTGACAAAATGCTGAGTTGTGTGCTAAACTGGGTACACACAGGATGGCTGGACAAATGTCCAGAACCAGAATTTCAGAGTTTCTTCATGAGAAAAGATGATCTTTCAGCTCATAAGGGGTGCATCCCTTGGGGAAGTAGGGTCATAGTCCTGAGCTCTTTAAGGCCCAGGGTCCTAGAGTCTCTGCACGAAGGTCATCCGAGAATAGTCCGGATGAAGGCACTTGCGAGGAGCTACCTTTGGTGGCCAGGGCTAGATAAAGCCATCGAGACCCAAGTACATGGTGCTACACGTGCCAGCAATCCAGACCGGAGATGCCACAAGCCCCTGTCCACCGATGGGAGGACACACACACACCGTGGTCAAGAATCCACATCGATTTTGTTGGGCCCTTTCAGGGACAGCTGTTTCTAATAATGGTAGATAGCCATTCTAAATGGTTAGAGGTCGCACCAGTCCCTACTATGACTACTGCCAGGACCATCCAGGAACTGCGCAGAATCTTTGCAACACATGGACTTCCAGTCTCTGACAATGGGGCTCAGTTTACTGCTTCTGAATTCCAGTCTTTCCTCAAGGCAAATCTAATACAGCACGCCATGTCGGCTCCCTTTCACCCGGCCTCAAACGGCCAAGCGGAACACATGATCCGCACAACCAAGGAATCACTAAAACGGATTGTCACAGGGAATTGGCACCACAGACTGGCAGATTTTCTACTCTGCCAACGCACAACTCCCTGTACCACCATGGGCAGAAGCCCTGCCGAACTCAGATGGGGCCGACGTTTGATCACCAAGCTGGACAGGCTGCACCCGAACCGGGTTGCCTCGGACTTTGCTCACCCAAAGGCACCTCGGAATTTGCAAGTGGGTGACCGGGTTTGGACCCGGAATTACGGGCAAGGGGCTTTGTGGGTGGCAGCCGTGGTTGTTAAGGTGTTGGGACAACTCTCTTATGAGGTGGTCCTGGAATATTGGTGAGTCATTCGCCGGCACATTGACCAGCTGCGTCGGAGGCTAATGAACCAGTCACTGTCTCAGGCCTCTCAAGAGGGCCGCATGCAAGGGCCGTGAGACAGCGGCCCAACAGAGCAGCTTGCACACTCCAACAGAACTCTTACTCAAGGAGACGGGGAAAAGGCCATAGGAGAGCTTCCCCTGGTCAGACAGACAGTATCCTCATAAAGGACCGGCAAACTGCACTGAGAGACAGCCCTGCAGACTTTGCTGCATGATTGGACATTGGTTTGGGCCAACCGGGACTGGCCAGCCAAAGGGACCCGAGTCAATCTGACTTCACTGGACCTCAGAGTCCTGGCCTACCCAGCCGGGCAGGCAAGCGGGTAGACCAGGAGACCCCTGCAACCCCTAGATGTTCAGAAGGGTCAAGAAGGCCACCTAAATATCTGCAGGACTATGTCCAGCAATTGAGAGTTTAAGCCATCTAGGGGGAAGGGGTGTAATGTATTGGCCATAACTGTTTTAAATCACTTGCTTAATGTCTGACCTTCATTGCTGTATTGTTTAACAGTTGCTGTTACTGAAAGCCAGACTGGCTGTCTCCAAGCTGATAATGAGGTTTGGGGAGGGAAAATGTTACTTTAAATCTATTGGTTGCCACCTAGAGGCTAACTGTATAAATATCTGTGCAGCAGCCTTTAGGGCTGCTTCTGTTCTGAATTAATAAACTTGTTGTTGTTTGAACACTCTGCCTCATTCAATGCCTAAAGAACCGAAGATATAACACTGGTGATTTGAACTCGTCTAGGCTGCACAGTTGCTCACTTACCATTTTCTTGCCTATCTTAACTTGTGTCTCTAGTCTGTTTTTTATGGCACTATTTTTGATAGGCTGGTCTGTTTTTTCCCTTTGTGTAAAGACAGATGCAAAAAATGAGTTAAATAGTTCTGCTTTCTCCCTGTTGCTTGTCACCTTCTTGCCACTTTCACCCACTAATGGACCAATCATTTCCTTCACTTTTTTCTTGTTTTTTACATGTTGAAAGAAGCTTTTTTTGTTATTTTTTATTTTGGACACAAGCCTTAGTTCATTTTGAGCCTTAGCTTTCCTCACTTCATCTTTCCAAGCTTGGGCTATTTGCTGATATTCTGACTTAGTTATGTGCCCCTCTTTCCACTTTCTATATTTGTCCTTTTTATCTTTCAATTTATCAGAGAGTTCTTTATGCAGTCATGCTGGTTTCTTTTGAGAGCTGTTATTTTTCCTCTTTGTTGGTATTGTGCTAGACTGGGCTTTTATTATCTCACTTTTCAAAATTCCCCAAGCTTCTTGAGTTGTTTTCCCCTTCAGGATTCTCATCCATGGAATCCTTCCCAAGCCCTCTCTAAGTTTATTGAAATTAGCTCTCTTAAAGTCCAAGACTCTAGTTTGACTGTGTTCTATTGCTTGTGTTTCCATAATGTTGAATTCCAATATTGGATGATCACTTCCTCCCAAGGTTCCTGTGGCTTCAACACCTTCTATCATTTCATCTCTGTTAATGAGAATTAGATCCAAAATGGCTAATCCCCTAGTTCCCTTCTCTGCTTTTTGGGAGACAAAGCTGTCTGCTAGGTTTGTCAGGAATCTGTTTGATCTTCCACTTGGTGCAGAGTTTGTCTCCCAGTTCATGTCAGGGTAGTTAAAGTCCCCCATTACTATCGTGATGTGCTTCCTACATACCTCTCCACTGTATTTAAACTGCACAGAGCTGCTGGGGAGGTTTTACAAACTCTAACTCTTGGGAGACTGCAACAGAAAGGTAACTGGGGCCTTGATTGGATCTCCATTGTATTTAAACTGCCCAGAGCTGCTGGGGAGGTTTTACAAACTCTTAACTCTTGGGAGACTGCAACAGAAAGGTAACTGGGGCCTTGATTGGATCTCCATTGTATTTAAACTGCCCAGAGCTGCTGGGGAGGTTTTACAAACTCTAACTCTTGGGAGACTGCAACAGAAAGGTAACTGGGGCCTTGATTGGATCTCCATTGTATTTAAACTGCCCAGAGCTGCTGGGGGGGTTTTACAAACTCTAACTCTTGGGAGACTGCAACAGAAAGGTAACTGGGGCCTTGATTGGATCTCCATTGTATTTAAACTGCCCAGAGCTGCTGGGGAGGTTTTACAAACTCTAACTCTTGGGAGACTGCAACAGAAAGGTAACTGGGGCCTTGATTGGATCTCCATTGTATTTAAACTGCCCAGAGCTGCTGGGGAGGTTTTACAAACTCTAACTCTTGGGAGACTGCAACAGAAAGGTAACTGGTGCCTTGATTGGATCTCCATTGTATTTAAACTGCCCAGAGCTGCTGGGGCGGTTTTACAAACTCTAACTCTTGGGAGACTGCAACAGAAAGGTAACTGGGGCCTTGATTGGATCTCCGTTGTATTTAAACTGCCCAGAGCTGCTGGGGCGGTTTTACAAACTCTAACTCTTGGGAGACTGCAACAGAAAGGTAACTGGGGCCTTGATTGGATCTCCGTTGTATTTAAACTGCCCAGAGCTGCTGGGGAGGTTTTACAAACTGTAACTCTTGGGAGACTGCAACCGAAAGGTAACTGGGGCCTTGATTGGATCTCCATTGTATTTAAACTGCCCAGAGCTGCTGGGGAGGTTTTACAAACTCTAACTCTTGGGAGACTGCAACAGAAAGGTAACTGGGGCCTTGATTGGATCTCCATTGTATTTAAACTGCGCAGAGCTGCTGGGGAGGTTTTACAAACTCTAACTCTTGGGAGACTGCAACAGAAAGGTAAAGGGGGCCTTGATTGGATCTCCATTGTATTTAAACTGCCCAGAGCTGCTGGGGAGGTTTTACAAACTCTAACTCTTGGGAGACTGCAACAGAAAGGTAACTGGGGCCTTGATTGGATCTCCATTGTATTTAAACTGCCCAGAGCTGCTGGGGAGGTTTTACAAACTCTAACTCTTGGGAGACTGCAGCAGAAAGGTAACTGGGGCCTTGATTGGATCTCCATTGTATTTAAACTGCCCAGAGCTGCTGGGGAGGTTTTACAAACTCTAACTCTTGGGAGACTGCAACAGAAAGGTAACTGGTGCCTTGATTGGATCTCCATTGTATTTAAACTGCCCAGAGCTGCTGGGGCGGTTTTACAAACTCTAACTCTTGGGAGACTGCAACAGAAAGGTAACTGGGGCCTTGATTGGATCTCCATTGTATTTAAACTGCCCAGAGCTGCTGGGGAGGTTTTACAAACTCTAACTCTTGGGAGACTGCAACAGAAAGGTAACTGGGGCCTTGATTGGATCTCCATTGTATTTAAACTGCCCAGAGCTGCTGGGAGGTTTTACAAACTCTAGGTCTTGGGAGACTGCAACAGAAAGGTAACTGGGGCCCCGATTGGATCTCCATTGTATTTAAACTGCCCAGAGCTGCTGGGAGGTTTTACAAACTCTAGGTCTTGGGAGACTGCAACAGAAAGGTAACTGGGGCCCTGATTGGATCTCCATTGTATTTAAACTGCCCAGAGCTGCTGGGAGGTTTTCCAAACTCTAGGTCTTGGGAGACTGCAACAGAAAGGTAACTGGGGCCCTGATTGGATCTCCATTGTATTTAAACTGCCCAGAGCGGCTGGGAGGTTTTACAAACTCTAGGTCTTGGGAGATTGCAACAGAAAGGTAACTGGGGCCCCGATTGGATCTCCATTGTATTTTAACTGCCAGAAATCTGCTTGGAGGTCTTACAAATTCTAGGTCTTGGGAGACTGCAACAGAAAGGTAACTGGGGCCCCGATTGGATCTCCATTGTATTTAAACTGCCCAGAGCTGCTGGGAGGTTTTACAAACTCTACGTTTTGGGAGACAGGGGCCCTGATTGGATCTCCATTGTATTTAAAGTGCCCAGAGCTGCTGGGAGATTTTACAAACTCTAGGTCTTGGGAGACTGCAACAGAAAGGTAACGGGGCCCGATGGATCTCCATTGTATTTAAACTGCCCAGAGCTGCTGGAGTTTTTACAAACTCTAGGTCTGGGAGACTGCACAGAAAAGGTAAAACTGGGCCCCGATTGGATCTTCCATTGTATTTTTAAACTGCCCAGAGCGCTGGGAGGTTTTTTACAAAAACTTACGCTTGGGAGAACGGGGCCCCGATTGGATCTCCATTGTATTTAAACTGCCAAGAGCTGCTGGGAGGTTTTACAAACTCTAGGTCTTGGGAGACTGCAACAGAACGGTAACTGGGGCCCTGGTTGGATCTCCATTGTGTTTAAACTGCCCAGAGCTGCTGGGAGGTTTTACCAAATCTACGTCTTGGGAGACTGGGGCCCTGATTGGATCTCCATTGTATTTAAACTGCCCAGAGCTGCTGGGAGGTTTTACAATCTCTAGGCCTTGGGAGATTGCAACAGAAAGGTAACTGGGGTCCTGATTGGATCTCTATTGTATTTAAACTGCCCAGAGCTGCTGGGAGGTTTTACAAACTCTAGGTCTTCGGAGACTGCAACAGAAAGGTAACTGGGGCCCCGATTGGATCTCCATTGTATTTAAAGTGCCCAGAGCTGCTGCAAGGTTTTACAAACTCTAGGTCTTCGGAGACTGCAACAGAAAGGTAACTGGGGCCCCGATTGGTTCTCCATTGTATTTCAACTGCCCAGAGCTGCTGGGAGGTTTTACAAACTCTACGTCTTGGGAGACTGGGGCCCCGATTGGATCTCCATTGTATTTAAACTGCCCAGAGCTGCTGGGAGGTTTTACAAACTCTAGGTCTTGGGAGATTGCAACAGAAAGGTAACTGGGGCCTCAATTGGATCTCCATTGTATTTCAACTGCCCAGAGCTGCTGGGAGGTTTTACAAACTCTACATCTTGGGAGACTGGGGCCCTGATTGGATCTCCATTGTAAACTGCCCAGAGGTGCTGGGAGGTTTTACAAACTCTAGCTCTTGGGAGACTGCAACAGAAAGGTAACTGGGGCCCCGATTGGATCTCCATTGTATTTAAACTGCCCAGAGCTGCTGGGAGGTTTTACAAACTCTACATCTTGGGAGACTGCAACAGAAAGGTAACTGGGGCCCTGATTGGATCTCCATTGTATATAAACTGCCCAGAGCTGCTGGGAGGTTTTACAAACTCTAGGTCTTGGGAGACTGCAACAGAAAGGTAACTGGGGCCCTGGTTGGATCTCCATTGTATTTAAACTGCCCAGAGCTGCTGGGAGGATTTATAAACTCTAAGTCTGGGAGACTGCAACAGAAAGGTAACTGGGGCCCTGATTGGATCTCCATTGTATTTAAACTGCCCAGAGCTGCTGGGAGGATTTACAAACTCTAAGTCTTGGGAGACTGCAACAGAAAGGCAACTGTGGCCCTGATTTGATCTCCATTGTATTTAAACTGCCCAGAGCTGCTGGGAGGATTTACAAACTCTAAGTCTTGGGAGACTGTAACAGAAAGGTAACTGGGGCCCTGGTTGGATCTCCATTGTATTTAAACTGCCCAGAGCTGCTGGGAGGTTTTACAAACTCTAGGTCTTGGGAGATTGCAACAGAAAGGTAACTGGGGCCCCGATTGGATCTCCATTGTATTGAAACTGCCCAGAGCTGCTGGGAGGTCTTACAAACTCTAGGTCTTGGGAGACTGCTACAGAAAGGTAACTGGGGCCCCGATTGGATCTCCATTGTATTTAAACTGCCCAGAGCTGCTGGGAGGTTTTACCAACTCTACGTCTTGGGAGACTGCAACGAAAGGTAACTGAGGGCCCCCGATTGGATCTCATTGTATTTAACTGCCAGAGGCTGCTGGGAGTTTTACAAACTCTAGGTCTTTGGGAGACTGCAACAGAAAGGTAACTGGGGCCCCTGATTTGGAATCTCCATTGTATTAAAATGCCCAGAGCTGCTGGGAAGGTTTTACAAACTCTAAATCTTGGGAGACTGCAAAAGAAAGGTAACTGGGCCCGATTGGATCTCCATTGCATTAAAATGCCCAGAGCTGCTGGGAGGTTTTACAAACAAGTAAGTCTTGGGATGGACTGCAACAGAAAGGTTAACTGGGGCCCTGGTGGATCTCCCATCGTATCTTAAACTGACCAGCGCTGTGGGAGGATTTACAAAATCTAAGTCTTGGGAGAGACGCACCAGAAAGGCAAACTGGGGCCTTTTGATTGGATCTCCATTGTATTTAAACTGCCAGAAATCTGCTTGGAGGTCTTACAAACTCTAAGTCTTGGGAGACTGCAACAGAAAGGTAACTGGGGCCCCGATTGGATCTCCATTATATTTAAACTGCCCAGAGCTGCTGGGAGGTTTTACAAACTCTAGGTCTTGGGAGACTGCAACAGAAAGGTACTGGGGCCTTGATTGGATTCTCCATTGTATTAAAACTGCCCAGAGCTGCTGGGAGGTTTTACAAACTCTAACTCTTGGGAGACTGCAACAGAAAGGTAACTGGGGCCTTGATTGGATCTCCATTGTATTTAAACTGCCCAGAGCTGCTGGGGAGGATTTACAAACTCTAACTCTTGGGAGACTGCAACAGAAAGGTAACTGGGGCCTTGATTGGATCTCCATTGTATTTAAACTGCCCAGAGCTGCTGGGGCGGTTTTACAAACTCTAATCTTGGTAGACTGCAACAGGAAAGGTAACTGGTGCATTGATTGGATCTCCATTGTATTTAAACTGCCCATAGCCTCTGCTGGGGGCGGTTTTTAAACTGCCCAGAGCTGCTGGGAGGTTTTACAAACTCTAGGTCTTGGGAGACTGCAACAGAAAGGTAACTGGGGCCTTGATTGGATCTCCATTGTATTTAAACTGCCCAGAGCTGCTGGGAGGTTTTACAAACTCTAGGTCTTGGGAGACTGCAACAGAAAGGTAACTGGGGCCCCGATTGGATCTCCATTGTTTATTTAAACTGCCCAGAGCTGTTGGGGAGGTTTTACAAACTCTAACTCTTGGGAGACTGCAACAGAAAGGTAACTTGGGCCCTGATTGGATCTCCATTGTTTATTTAAAATGCCCAGAGCTGTTGGGGAGGTTTTACAAACTCTAACTCTTGGGAGACTGCAACAGAAAGGTAACTTGGGCCCCGATTGGATCTCCATTGTTTATTTAAACTGCCCAGAGCTGTTGGGGAGGTTTTACAAACACTAACTCTTGGGAGACTGCAACAGACGGTACTGGGCCTTGATTGGATCTCCATTGTATTTAAACTGCCCAGAGCTGTGGGGAGAAAGGTTTTACCCTGATTTCAACTCTTGGGAGACTGCAAAGAAAGTTAACTGGGGCCTGGTTGATCTCCTGTATTTAAACTGCCCAGAGCTGCTGGGGGCGGTTTTACAAACTCTAACTCTTGGGAGACTGCAACAGAAAGGTAACTGGGGCCTGATTGGATCTCCATTGTATTTAACTGCCCAGAGCTGCTGGGAGGTTTACAAACTCTACTCTTGGGAGACTGCAACAGAAAGGTAACTGGGGCCCTGATTGGATCTCCATTGTATTTAAACTGCCAGAGCTGCTGGGGAGGTTTTACAAACTCTAACTCTTGGGAGACTGCAACAGAAAGGTAACTGGGGCCTTGATTGGATCTCCGTTGTATTTAAACTGCCCAGAGCTGCTGGGGAGGTTTTACAAACTCTAACTCTTGGGAGACTGCAACAGAAAGGTAACTGGGGCCTTGATTGGATCTCCATTGTATTTAAACTGCCCAGAGCTGCTGGGGAGGTTTTACAAACTCTAACTCTTGGGAGACTGCAACAGAAAGGTAACTGGGGCCTTGATTGGATCTCCATTGTATTTAAACTGCCCAGAGCTGCTGGGGAGGTTTTACAAACACTAACTCTTGGGAGACTGCAACAGAAAGGTAACTGGGGCCTTGATTGGATCTCCATTGTATTTAAACTGCCCAGAGCTGCTGGGGAGGTTTTACAAACTCTAACTCTTGGGAGACTGCAACAGAAAGGTAGCGGCCCGCGTGCCTAATGGCGCGCGAATTATATAACTAAAAATTAAAAGGGTAAGTGTGTCTGAGATTCCCTGTATCTAAGAATGTCTGGCTTAGTTGAGTGCAACACTTGCTTTGCAGCTGTCTTTTGCAGTACCCTTTTCAAACTTGGAAACTGTCCTATCTGTAAACAAATCACTAGTCTACAAGGACAGATTATTTATCTAGGGTCTGTAATCTCTGCTCTTCAGGCAGAAATTAGGTGTCCAGTTCAGTCCCACTACTCTACTGAGCCTCCGCGCTATCAGCCCCCTCTACCACAAAGATCCTGCAGGAGAAGGGCAGTGTGGACAACCGTGGGATCTGGCAGGGTGAGAGCTGTGAACCATAAACGCAAAGCTTTCGCTGTGTCCCTGCACAACAGATACAGTGCCCTTGCTGACCTTAATAGGGAAATTAAGGAGACAGGTAAAAGTAATTGCGATGATAACTCAAGTAAGCAGGGGATCGTGGTCCGAGATGAAGAACTTGTTTTTGACAGGGAGAAGTGTGAATCAGGTATTACACATCAGTCATGCAAGAACAGAAAGGCATCCAAAAAGAGAAGCCACCTTCTGGTAGGTGATTCAATTATAAGGGATGTAAATTTAGGAAAGGACACAGAGGTTTCAAAAGAGGTTAGGTGTCTTCCAGGTGCTACTGCCAGTAGGGACAAGAAGCTTATTTCTAAAATAATCAAGAATGCCAGCAAGGACTGTGATGTGGAGGCTATTGTACATCTTGGCACTAACGATCTGTCCCAAAAAGATGTACTCTCTGTGCAGAACGATTTCCAGAGCTTGGGGCAGGAACTTAGCAGAATAGGCTGTAGGCTTACTTTTTCAGAAGTTTTACCAGTATATAAGGAGCAAAATGGAAAAGGCCAGCATATAGCACAATTCAATATGTGGCTAAAGGAGTGGAGTAAAGGGGAAGGCTTTGGATATATTAGTCATGATGTCTGTAGCTGGTCCAATGAACATTGCATCCATCAAAGAAAGACACTGAGTTACTCGGCTATAAATTCACAGATTTTCTGGAGGAATATTTAAACTAAACAGCGGGGACAGTGAGTTAATTGATACAGAACATCCCTGTCCCCAGCAATCTAACAATTATAGGGCTATCAGTGCATGTAACATAGATGTGTGTGTGGACAAGAATATCAACCTTGCTGTCAAGCAAAATCAAGCTTCTAATAGCAAGTGCCACACAAAGTGCACTAACCAAATAGGTGGTAAGACAATAGGGGAACTCAGGCACCACACGGGTTACGTAGAAAGTAAACACAGGGTCAGTCATAAAGGACTCAAATGTCTATATACCAATGCACAGATTATGAACAGCAAACAGGGTGAACTAGAAATTCAGGCTAACGAGGGCAGATATGATATTGTTGCCATTACGGAAACATGGTGGGATGAAACCCACAAATGGAACACACAGCTAGAGGGATTTAAATTATTTAAAAGAAACAGACGAAATAAAAGAGGAGGTGGAGTTACTCTATATGTAAGAAATAACTACATCTCTACAGAAATAGAGCACAACAATGATGAAAACAGTCTTGAATGCATTTGGGTCAATATAAAAGGGGGGGGAAGGACATTGCCAAACAGAGGAAATAGATGAACTTTTTGCTAGTCAGCTAACTAAGGTATGTAGGAAGCATATCACAATAGTAATGGAGGACTTTAACTACCCTGACATCAACTGGGAGACAAACTCTGCACCAAGTGAAAAATCAAACAGATTCCTTGCAAACCTAGCAGACAACTTTGTCTCCCAAAAAGTAGAGAAGGGAACTAGGGGATTAGCCATTTTGGATCTAATTCTCACTAACAGGGATGAAATGATAGAAGGTGTTGAAGCCACAGGAACCTTGGGAGGAAGTGATCGTGCAATATTGGAATTCAACATTATGGAAACACAAGCAATAGAACACAGTCAAACTAGAGTCTTGGACTTTAAGAGAGCTAATTTCAATAAACTTAGAGAGGGTTTGGGAAGGATTCCATGGATGAGAATCCTCAAGGGGAAAACAACTCAAGAAGCTTGGGAAATTTTGAAAAGTGAGATAATAAAAGCCCAGTCTAGCACAATACCAACAAAGAGGAAAAATTACAGCTCTCAAAAGAAACCAGCATGGCTGCATAAAGAACTCTCTGATAAATTGAAAGATAAAAAGGACAAGTATAGAAAGTGGAAAGAGGGGCACATGACTAAGACAGAATATCAGCAAATAGCCCGAGCCTGCAAAGATGAAGTGAGGAAAGCTAAGGCTCATAATGAACTAAGGCTTGCGACCAAAGTCAAAAATAACAAAAAAAGCTTCTTTCAACATGTAAAAAACAAGAAAAAAGTGAAGGAAATGATTGGTCCATTAGTGGGTGGAAGTGGCAAGCAACAGGGAGAAAGCAGAACTATTTAACTCGTTTTTTGCATCTCTCTTTACACAAAGGGAAAAAACGGACCAACCTACCAAAAATAGTGCCATAAAAAACAGAATAGAAATGCAAGTTAAGATAGGCAAGAAAATGGTAAGTGAGCACCTGTCCAGCCTAGACCAGTTCAAATCACCAGGACCAGATGGATTACACCCCAGGGTTCTCAAGGAACTGGCAGATGTGATCTCAGAACCATTGAACTATATTTTTCAAAGATCCTGGAGCACTGGGGAATTACCGGAGGACTGGAAAAGAGCTGATGTAGTTCCCATCTTCAAAAAAGGGGAAAAAATGGACCCAGGAAATTACAGACCTATCAGCCTGACCTCAATACCTGGGAAAATTCTGGAAAAGATAAATCAAACAATGAATCAGCGAACACCTAGAGGAAAACAAAGTCATTACTAAAAGCCAACATGGGTTTGTCAAAAACAGATCATGCCAGACAAATCTTATTGCATTCTTTGACCAAGTGACAAAATTAGTGGATCAGAGGAATGCTGTGGATATAATTTACTTGGACTTCAGTAAGGCATTTGATAAAGTAGATCACAACCTACTACTTGATAAGATAGAAAAATTTGGGTTAGACAGCATCACCACCAGATGGATCCGGAGCTGGCTGACGGGCCATACTCAGCGTATGGTCCTCAATGGAACTGCATCTACATGGAGAGAAGTGTGTAGTGGGGTGCCCCGGGGCTCTGTTCTGGGCCCAGTGCTCTTCAACATCTTCATCAATGATTTGGACGAGGGGATAGATGGGGAAATCATCAAATTTGCAGACGACACCAAGCTGGCAGGAATAGCCAACACTCCAGAAGATAGGCTTAAGATACAGGAGGATCTGGACAGACTTGAACACTGGGCACTCTCTAACAAAATGAAATTCAATGGTGAAAAAAGTAAGGTTCTACATTTAGGCAAGAAAAACCAAATGTACAGGTATAGTATAGGGGGTACCTTGCTCAATAGCAGTAACTGTGAGAGGGACGTCGGAGTCCTAGTGGACAATCACTTAAATATGAGCCAGCAGTGTGCTGCAGCTGCCAAAAAGGCCAACACAGTGCTAGGCTGCATTAACAGAGGGATAGAATCAAGATCACGTGAAGTATTAATGCCACTTTACAATGCCTTGGTAAGGCCACACTTGGAATACTGCATCCAGTTTTGGTCACCACGATGTAAAAAAGACATTGAGACTCTAGAAAGAGTACAGAGAAGAGCAACAAAGATGATTAGGGGACTGGAGGCTAAAGCATATAAGGAACGTTTGCTGGAATTGGGTATGTCTAGTTTAATGAAGAGAAGGACGAGGGGGGACATGATAGCAGTGTTCCAATATCTCAGGGGCTGCCACAAAGAAGAGGGAGTGAAGCTATTTTCCAAGGCGCCTGAAGGCAGGACAAGAAGCAACAGATGGAAACTAATCAAGGAGAGAAGCAACCTACAACTAAGGAGAAACTTCCTGACAGTTAGAACAATTAACCAGTGGAACAACCTGCCTCCAGAAGCGGTGAATGCTCCAACACTGGAAGTTGTTAAGAAGAGACTGGACAGCCATTTGTCTGAAATGGTATAGGGTTTCCTGCCTGAGCAGGAGGTTGGACTTGATGACCTCCAAGGTCCCTTCCAACTTTATTATTATTATTATTATTATTGTTGTTGTTGTTATTATTATTACCTTAGTTAGCTGATTAGCAAAAAGTCCGTCTATTTCCTCTCTTTGGTTGGGTGGCCTATAGTATACACCTATGGCAATGTCATTTCCACCCCTTTTATATTGACCCAAATGCATTCAAGACAGTTTTCATCATTGTTGTGCTCTATTTCTGTAGAGATGTAGTTATTTCTTATATAGACAGCAACTCTACCTCCTCTTTTATTTGATCTGTTTCTTTTAAATAATTTAAATCCCTCTAGCTGTGTGTTCCATTTGTGGGTTTCATCCCACCATGTTTCCATAATGGCAACAATATCATATCTGCCCTCATTAACCTGAATTTCTAGTTCACCCTGTTTGCTGTTCATACTCTGTGCATTGGTGTATAGACATTTGAATCCTTTATGACTGACCCTGTGTTTACTTTCTACATAACCTGTATGGTGCCTGAGTTCCCCTATTGTCTTACCAGCTATTTGGTTAGTGCACTTTGTGTGGCACTCGCTATTAGAAGCTTGATTTTGCTTGACAGCAAGGTTAATATTCTTGTCCACACACAAATCTATGTTACATGCACTGATAGCCCTATAATTTTTATATTGCCGGGGATAGGGATGTTCTGTATCAATTAACTCACTGTCCCTGCTGTTTAGTTTAAATATTCCTCCAGAAAATCTGTAAATTTATAGCCGAGTAACTCAGTCCCTTTCTTTGATGGATGCAAACCATCTCTTTTGTACATTTTTCCGTTGGACCAGCTACAGACATCATGACTAATATATCCAAAACCTTCCCCTTTACAGCACTCCTTTAGCCACATATTGAATTGTGCTATATGCTGGCCTTTTCCATTTTGCTCCTTATACACTGGTAAACCTCTGAAAAAGTAAGCCTACAGCCTATTCTGCTAAGTTCCTGCCCCAAGCTCTGGAAAGCATTCTGCACAGAGAGTACATCTGGTTGGGACAGATCATTAGTGCCAAGATGTACAATAGCCTCCACATCACAGTCCTTGCTGGCATTCTTGATTATTTTAGAAATAATGTAAGGACCCACCTCAATTTACATCTTAAGAAGACAGAACTCTTGGAATGGGTTTTCCAACAGGGGTCTTTATTAAGAGAAACTGACTGAAGGCATGCTAGACAGGATCTGAGCCGCCCCCCCCACCATTCAATGTTTTAAAGTGTTCCCAAGCAGTTCAACTCCACATTTCCTCCGGGCAATTCAATCTGGCAGATGTTTGGTGTTAAATCCATCAGATCCCAGGCGTTGCAATCTTCCCCCGCTTTTCCCTCGCTGCTGGTAAAATGAGGCTTCATAGAGAGTGAGATAAAAGGCTGATGGCCGCATTGTTATGGTTAGTACTCTCGAAGGGAATTCACAGAGGTTGTTACTTTGTAGTTAATAGAGGAAGAGCCAGTCATAAACACCCCTGCTTAACCCCGTCCCCCTTGGTAGTATGACAGAATCCAGAAGAGAGCAAGAATTGGTTTTTTCTCAGGGTAGGTAGCTAGAAATAAAATATAATTGAATTCTGACATCCGGCTCCCCTTAAAAATAAGAGAGATCCACCTGTAGAGAAAAAAAAACAGGTATAAAAGTTAGTCTGGCTTGTTATGATACTCTGTATGAAACTTCTTTAAAAGCTTCGGGGCTCTGATATGACGTTTATGGACCCATTCATTTTGAGCGGGTGGGAGGTGTTAACATGCTAATAGGTATTGAGTTGCCCCATGATATTTCCTAGCGTCCAGGATTTCCTTTATTTTGAAGTGTTGTTCTCCTTCCACCGTGATTCGGGTTGGTGGGGGGGGGATTTTTGGCCGTAAGGGTGACTGTTGTTCTCTTTTCAGCAAACTGCAGTGGAAAATTGGGTTTATTTGCCTGAGATTTTTGGGTAATTCTAATTCTACTGTTACTGGGTTTATAATTCTTTTAATTGGGAAAGGTCCTATATATTTTGGTCCAAGTTTTTTACAGGGTTGTAGGGATTTTAAGTATTATGTAGACAAATATACCATTTCTCCTATAATGAATGGTGTGGGTTCAACTCTTTTTTTATCTGCTTGTGCTTTGTATGCTTGCCTAGCTTCGTCTAGGGCTTTTTCAACTTTTGGCCAGGTGTTTTGTAATTGTTCTATCCATTCTTTCAGTGATGGGATTTCCGGTTCGTTTGGGATCAGTTCTGGCATGGGGTTGAAACTTTGACCGGTAGCTATTTGAAAAGGAGTGTAACCTGTGCTGGAGTGGACTGCATTATTGTAGGCAACTTCTGCGAAAGGGAGTAGGTCCATCCAATTCAACTGCTGGAAATTAATAAAGCATCTTAAATATTGCTCAAGTACTGAGTTAGATTTCTCTGCTTGACCATTTCCTTGAGGAAGATGGCTAGATGTCAAATCCATGAGTGGTCCCTAAAAGGGATAGAAATTCCTTCCAAAATGCAGATGTAAATTGCACTCCCCTATCAGATATGATACGTTGGGGTGCCCCATGCAATCTGTAAATATGCTGCACGAAAAGTTTCGCTAAAGCTTCTGCGGTGGGGATCTTTTGGCAAGGAATAAAGTACACCTGTTTGGAAAACAAATCCGTGACCGTCCAGATGACAGTATTCCCATTGCTTTCTGGTAATTCTACTATAAAATCCATGGCTATTTCCCTCCAGGGGGCTGAGGGATTTGCCACTGTTTGTAACAGTCCTGGCAATTTCCCTTGCAACCATTTTGCAGTCGCACACTTTGGGCAGCTGGCCACGTAACTTTCTATGTCTTTTTTTATGGATAGCCACCAAAACTGCCGTTTAATTAAGTGCAATGTTTTTACAAATCCAAAATGCCCTGCTGATTTTGTGTTGTGGCAGAGCTGCATTAATGTGATCCTATGGGTGGTCGGTATATATAACTTCTCCCCCACCCAAGGCAGTCCGTCTTTCATTGTGCACACGTGTTTATTTTTCTGGAACCATTCATCTGTTTCCAAACTTTTCTGGAATTCAATTCCGGTCTGGCTATCCAGCTGTGGTTTTAATTTAAGTTGGGCTCTGGTAGTCACTGGCGCTGCCAGTTGTGATTCTCCCATGATCGGTTTAGAGTCAGTGGCTCGCGTGCTGTTATATTGGGGCATGCGACATAATGCATCTGCCAGAAAGTTCTTTTCCCCCGGCAAATGCTTGAGCTTAAAATTGAATTAGTGAAAATGCTGGGACCAGCGGGCTTGCTTGGGGATGAGCTTCCTGGGTGTTTTCAAGGCTTCCAAATTTTTGTGGTCTGTCCACAACTGGAAAGGGATTTTATTGCCTTCAAGGAATTGGCGCCATGTAAGTAATGACCAACGTATCCTGTATGCCTCTTTCTCCCACACGGGCCAGCGCTGTTCTGTTTCGGTGAGTTTCCTGAATGTATACGTGCAGGGTTGCAATACCCATTCATCATTTTCTTGTAATAGTACAGCCCCCACTCCCACATCACTTGCATCTGCCTGTATTATGAAGGGTATTTCCATGTCTGGGTGCCTCAGTACTGGTTCGGTAGAAAAGAGTCTCTTTAATCTCTCAAATGCCGCTTGGCATTCCATTGTCCATTTTAGTGGCTGGCTAGGTTTCACTGAGAATTCTCCCTTCATTTTTAGGAAGTTTGTGAGGGGCAGGGCTATCTGGGCAAATGAGGGGATGAATTGGCAGTAAAAGTTTGCGATACCCAGGAAACTTTGCAGTTGCTTTCTTGTGCGAGGTGGTGCCCATTCTATTACTGCCCTGACCTTCTCTGGGTCCATTTCAATGCCCTGTGGGGATATGCGGTAACCTAGGTAGTCTATTCTTTCCTGGTGGAATTCACATTTTGATAATTTGGCATATAAGTGGGCAGCTCGCAGTTTCTTTAAAACTGCTCTGACTAGGTTGACATGTTCCTCTTTGGATTCGGTGAAGATAAGGATGTCGTCTAAATAAACCAGGACCCCCTTAAATAGGTGCTCCCTTAGTACCTCATTGATTAATTGCATAAATACTGCGGGGCCCCCTTGTAATCCAAATGGCAAAACTTTGAATTGGTAGCACCCCATTGGGCAGTTAAATGCGGTTTTCCATTCATCCCCTTCCTTAATTCTCATGCGGTAATATGCTTCCCTTAGATCTAGTTTAGTAAAAAAAATTCCTTTCGAGAGGTGTGATAACATGTCCTTCATGAGGGGTAGGGGGTATAGGTTGCTTTCACTGATTGTATTCAATAGGCGGTAGTCCATGCAGAAGCGTAAAGAGCTATCCTTCTTCTCTCTAAAGAGGACCGGAGTGGCCACCTTACGCTTGGCTGGTTCAATGAACCTCCTTTCTAGGTTTTTCTTTATGAATCTTTCCATTTCCTCCTCCTCCTTTGGGCTCATGGAGTATAATCTGGGCTTCAGGAATTTTGCCCCGGGCTTGAATTCTATGACACAGTCCATGGGTCGGTGGGGGGGGGAAGTTCATCCGCCCTCTCCTCACTGAAAACTTCAGCAAGATCTCTGTATTCCTTTGGTATTTCGGGCAGTCCCTTTTTTTCTCTGAAGGATGCTTTTTCCGTTCTTACTTTTGGTAGATCCCTTTGGGGTTTTAAGTCCGTAGGGTCCCCCTTCGGGAAATTGATTTCTGCCGTCCTCCAATTTACCCAGGGGTTCCATTTTGTTAACCATTCCAGCCCTAGGATCATCGGGCATTCCATACCTGGGGTCACTACAAACGTTATGTCTTCCTCATGATTGCCCAGGGATAGGTGGATTGGTAACGTGGCTATGGTAGCTGGCACCCCCCCCCGCTATGGACCCATCTAACTGGCCAAATGCGATTGGTTGTTCCAGCCTCCTCACCGGAATGCCCAAATTTCCCACTAGTGTCGGGCTAATGAGGCAGCGGGTACAACCAGAGTCTATTAAGGCTTTAACTTTGACAGCTTCAGGCATGGAGGGGGCTAATATAGTCACTGTCTTGAGGATGGGTGGGATGGATCCACTTACCAGTGGTTCACCCTCTGAGCTGTCATCTGGGGTGTCCACTGGCCCTGCGGTGTAGGCTGGAGTTCTTTCCCCAAGATGGACGGAGGTAGGGGATTCCACAGCCTCTATCACTCTCATGGCAGATTCTTTTGGCTTAGCTGGGGACTGCCTTGTCTCATCATTTTGATTCTTTTGCAGGCTTTGCGATCAGCCAGGGGGGTCTTCAAATTGCCTTATTAGAGAGGACATGAAACGGTTTAAGTCGTTGAGGTCTGGGGCATTGGAGTCGTGCAAATTCACCACCCAATCGGCAGCCGGCCCATCCAGAGCAGATTGCACGATCCGGATACGGGCTTTGTCGCTAGGGATGTGCCGCCCGTGTTCCTCCATGTAGCTGAGGACTTGGGTTAGGAAAAACCCCAGTGTGTCAGCTCCCCCTTGAATTTCGCGTCCAGCGGCGGGAGTCTTTGAATGGATCGGTGCCTTCTTCGTCGGTGGTATTGTCTTCCATCTGGATCGCCATCTGCGGGTCGGCGGGGAGTAGGGACTACTGGATCAGCGGATGTCCCCGGGGCTGCAGGTTCCAATTCCCTCTCAGTGTCTCTCCAGTTGCAGCTCCAGAAGTTGGTACGGCCATGGGGCTCAGAATTCTCCTCTCCTAGGGAGCCAAGGGTTCTGTTCATCAGGTTGATAGCTTTCTCTAGAATCCAGTTCGAGTGCTGTGCCCAGCTTCCTTCATCTTCACTTGTGTGCAGGGATTTCTCCATTTCCTGCTTCCATCCTGGTTGGTTGTCCCCCCGTCTCAGGGTCACCTTTCTTGATTTCTTTTCCCACTCGCCTTTCTTTCCAATGCCCATTGACCACCGAGATTTGTGGTTACACTTCTCCACCACCTCTTCTCCTAATGAATCTGAACTTTCAGATCTGGACATTTGGCAGGCTTTCAGTCGGGGCAACAGCTCCCTCTCTGGGGGGCTTTCCCTCTTCCCTGCTTCATTGTCTGACATGGTATTTTTTGCAAAGTCCCCCAGTATGGTTCTTCCTTCCAGGTTGACCAATTTTGCAGATCCTGTCTAATGTAAGGACTCACCTCAATTTACATCTTAAGAAGACAAAACTGTTGGAATGGGTTTTCCAACAGGGGTCCTTATTAAGAGAAACTGAGTGAAGGCATGCTAGACAGGATCTGAGGGGTCCCCCCCACCATTCAATGTTTTAAAGTGTTCCCAAGCAGTCCAACTCCACATTTCTTCTGGGCGATTCAATCTGGCAGATGTTTGGGTGTTAAATCCATCAGATCCCAGGCGTTGCAATCTCCCCCCCCCTTTTCCCTCGCTGCCGGTAAAAGGAGGCTTCATAGGGAGTGAGATGAAAGGCTGATGGCTGCATTGTTATGGTTAGTACTCTCGAAGGGAATCCTCAGAGGTTGTTACTTTGTAGTTAATAGAGGAAGTGCCAGTGATAAACACCCCTGCTTAACACCCCCCCCCTCCCCCTTGGTATTATGACAGAATCCAGAAGAGAGTAAGAATTGGTTTTTTCTCAGGGTAGGTAGCTGGAAATAAAATATAATTGGATTCTGAAAAATACGCTTCTTGTCTCTACTGGCAGTAGCACCTGGAAGACACCTGACCTCTTTCGAAACCTCTGTATCCTTTCCTAAATTTACATCCCTTATAATTGAATCACCAACCAGAAGGTGGCTTCTCTTTTTGGATGCCTTTCTGTTCTTGCATGACTGATGTGTAGTACCTGATTCGCACTTCTCCCTGTCGAAAACAAGTTCTTCATCTCGGACCACGATCCCCTGCTTATTTGAGTTATCATCACAAATACCTTTACCTGTCTCCTTAATGTCCCTATTAAGGTCAGCAAGGACACTGTATCTGTTGTGCAGGGACACAACAAAAGCTTTGTATTTATGGTTCACAGCTCTCACCCTGCCAGATCCCACAGTTGTCCACACTGCCCTTCTCCTGCAGGATCCTTGTGGTAGAGGGGGCTGATAGTGCAGAGGCTCAATAGAGTAGAAGGGCTGAACTGGACACCTAATTTCTGCCTGAAGAGCACAGATTACAGACCCTAGATAAATAATTTGTCCTTGTAGACTACTTGTCAATGCTGCTAACATCGGATGTTCTTGCCTGACAATATATGAGGATGCAGACATTTACTATTTAACCTGTGTATTACTTTAGAGCCCGTATCAGATGGTGCGGAAGGGGGAGTGGAAGAATGTGCTTGAGAACTAGTTAGCCATAACAATGTTTCAGTAGAGCATCTTCAAGGCTGGATGTAATGTGAGAAGATAAACTATGGCGGGTTATGGAATGGGAGGGAAAGTTCACACTTCAAACTAATTGGAGAATGTGATTAATGACGGTCAAATGAGGGAGGGAATTATGCTCAGATACTGTGGGATGAGGTAGGAGGATTCAGATTTTGGTTTCGCTCATGTATGTGCCAAAGCTATGTTGCCATTAAAGATTCTTAAAGGAAAACAATGCCTCAAGTTTCTTTGAAAAGCTTCTTCTTTTGGAACCATGTCATCAAGCCAAAATCCAATAAACCTTTCAGACCATTTAGGGGTTCCGAGCCCCAGTCGCTGTTCCTAAAACTGAAGGAATAGACTGACAAAGATTCAGAGAAGAATCAGCAACTTCCCCGGGGGGGGGGCGACAGCGAACAAGCCGATAGAGAGGGAACTCTCGCAAATCACCCAGCTGGGAGCAAGGCCAAAGAAATTAGGAGAGCTGATTTGGTCGTCAGACTGGGAGAAGCTGAGCGGAAATTCCAAAGGTTTCATAACAGCTTTACCATCCTCAAAGACTTCCAAGGCAGATGAGTTGGAGCCACAACAAAGGGATCCTTGCAGATTGCATCCCCCACACCAGTGGAGAGCTGCCAAGCCATCTGCCACTGAACACTCGGGTGAGTGGAAATATCCAACTGCCGCTCATAGTCAGTGAGTAGAAAATTTGGCAGAAAGATTTGAAGAATTAGAAGTGAGGGACGGGGAACAGTTCCTGCTGAGAGAGGCCCCCAGCCCCTCCCTCGCAGACCAAACAGCCTTCCGGAGCTTGGAGTCCCCTGCCAGGGCCTCCAGCCCCACAGAGAGAGGGAATCCCAGCCTGGGCCCCCTGCTTCAATGGGGAGTTTGGCAGCCCCTGCAGACGGAAGATCAAAGGCCTCTGAGTGTGCGTCAACTAATAGAGGCCTTGCAGCAGCTTGGGGTGGTGCAAAAGCCAGGAGATGAACAGCAGGTGGGCCCGCAAATGAGGGAGGCCCAGCAACCGTGGAGGGGCCTACAGCAGCAGAGGGCGCCGTCAGCCCTCGCAGGCCAGCAACAAAGAAGACAGCAGCCACCCCCACCTAATCATCAACCTTTAGAAGACCTCCAACAACTCGAGAGGCCAGTACTACCGGTATTGCAACCACAGCAGGGTGGAGGGCCGCAGCCCCCAAACGTGCAACCCCTGGGCATACGGCAACAGCCAGGGTGGGGCCAGCTACAACTGGGGGTGCCACACCGACAGTGGAGAGCTCAGCAGCCGTTGGATCAGCAGCCAGGATGGGGCCAGCAGCAACTGGGGGGGCCACGAGTGCAGTGGGGAGCCCGGCAGCCGTTGCACCAGCAGCCAGGGTGGGGCCAGCAGCAACAGCCACAGTGGGGGCCACAACAGCCTATAATTGCGCCACCCTTCAGAGCAACCTTCGATGGGGACCCAGAGAAGCTGATTTTTTTCCTCAACCAAGTACGCTCTCATTTGAACCGCTGGGCCTATCTCTACCCGGACCCAGGTGCCATGGTCGATGTGATTGCGTCCAGCCTAGAGGGAGAAGCATCCAAATGGCTGAACAATTTATATAATGAGCAAGCCCCCAATTGGAGGACCCCACCTCTTCCTCCTAGGGCTGAGAGAAAGATTTGAGGACCCATCCATTGGCCTCAAAGCAGGAGAACAAATCCACAAAATAAAACAAGCCGGCAGGCCTGCCCTGGAGTACGTGCGCGAGTTCCGCAAGATAGCAGGTCGAATAGAGGGGTGGCCTGAGCAATCCCTAATCCATCTCTTCATTGAGGGATTAGACGACCACCTCTCTCAGGCCTGCATCTATCGAGCAGTACCTGATCAACTGCAAGAATGGTACCAGGCAGCGGTGAAGCTAGACGTTCAGCTCACCCGCTATAAGAAGCCTCCCCCACCTGAAACCGAGCTAAAACCAGAGCGACCCAGACGACAACCACCACCCCAAAAACCTCCAACGGCTACGACTGCTGAAAGGCCCAGACCACCTGCAGGCCTGCCGATCACATGCTTCCGATGCGGACAGCAGGGACATCGAGCAGCGAACTGCCCGGTTCCCTACCCCCAACAGCAGAGCAGACCGGGACCTGCAGCGAGGAAGAAACCTGATCAGCAGCCAACGAGAGAAAAATCTAACTGGATCACACAGCAACTGGTTGCCCAAGTCATATCCCCCACACAGGAGGACGTCGGGACTAAGGCTGGATCCACCCCCACTCTACCCTCTTTTGACAGCGACGACAAAAGAGAGAACGACCCAATGGTGAGTCGACACGTCCCACCTTTTTCACTGCCTGCAAAACTAATAAGCCCTAAATCGGGAGCACAGGCAGATTTAAAAGTGCTAGTTGATTCTGGATGCTCCCGATGTATTATTAGCTTGCCCTTTGCCATGAAATTGGGTATACGAGCAAAATTGCTCTCCAAGCCCGTGAGGTTTGAGCAAGCCGATGGCTCCCTGATGGGAGGGACTCTTGTCATGCAATTAACTGAGCCTCTATGCCTAGAAATAGGTGAGCACTGGGAGTTCATTCGCTTCCTGGTGGCTCCAAAAATGACCGAAACGGTGATCCTAGGGCTAGCCTGGTTGGACAAATGGAAGCCGTTTATCTGGTGGGAGAAAGGAATGAGAACTGTGAGGCTACCAATAGGGCTTAAACCCCCCCCCCCCCGATTCAACAGACATTGCGGAACACTTTAGGCCACCTAATGAGCGAGCACATATAGCTGCCTCACCATCATCAGGCGAATCACTCATCCCCAATGAATACCAGGACCTAGCGGAGGCATTTAGTGAAAATGAATGCGATGTCCTACCCCCTCACAGGCCCAATGACTGTTCTATCGAACTGGTGCCAGGAGCCAAACTCCCTCGCCTGAGAATGTATGCTATGTCCCCCCTCGAAATGGAAGAGATGCAGCAATACGTGAATAAAAACCTAGCGAGGGGGTTCATTGAATGGGTCAAATCTACCATGGGAGCCCCCATGTTATTTAAAGAAAACAAAGATGGGTCTCTCCATCTCTGCGTAGACTATAAGGCACTCAACGCCATAAGTGTGGAAAACAAATACTTATTAACCCATCTGGCAAAGGGGAGTATCTTCACTAAATTAGACCTGAGAGAAGCATACTACCGAGTGAGAATAAAAGAGGGAGATGAGTGGAAAACTGCTTTCAACTGCCCTATGGGGAGCTATCAGTTCAAAGTCATGCCATTTGGACTACAGGGGGCCCCAGCCGTACTCATGCAGTTAATTAATGAAACCCTACATGATCACTTATACAAAGGGGTTCTGGTGTACCTTGATGACATCCTGATATACAGCACAAATGCGGCTGATCAGATAAAACTAGTGAGAGAAGTATTAAAGAAATTACTAAATGCCAAACTTAATGCCAAACTTTATGCCAAATTGTCAAAATGTGAATTCCATCAGACCCAATTAGATTATCTTGGCTACAGAATTTCCAACGAGGGCATTGAAATGGATCCAGCCAAGGTGAAAACTATAATCGAATGGCAGCCCCCCAAAACCCGCAAACAGCTCCAGAGCTTTCTAGGTTTTGCCAACTTCTATCATCAATTCATCCCCTCTTTTGCCAAGATTGCCCTACCCCTCACAGAATTACTCAAAACAGGCAAAAGTGGAGGGAAGCTGCGACCGGGCCAACCACTAGCATGGACGATGAACTGTCAAACAGCTTTTGAGAATTTAAAGAGACTATTTGCTGCTGAACCGGTCGTAAAGCACCCCTGCCCAGGGGAGCCCTTTTTAATTCAAGCCGACGCCAGAGATGTGGCACTTGGAGCTGTATTACTTCAAAAGAATAAGAGTGGAGTCCTGCAACCCTGCGCCTACACCTTTAAAAAAATAACAGAAAGTGAACGGAGATGGGCAATATGGGAGAAGGAGGCCTTCGCAATTAGATGGGGGCTGTTAAACTGGCGACAGTATCTACAAGGGAGCAAGGTGCCATTTAAAGTATAGACAGATCACAAAAACCTAGAGGCACTGAAAACTCCCCACAAATTGTCCCCAAAGCAAGTATGGTGGGCACAGTACTTTAACCGCTTCAACTTCACTCTAAAGTACATACCAGGGGAAAAAAACTTCCTAGCTGATGCGCTATCTAGATTGCCCCAATACAAAAGCGAACGTGAAGAGGTTAATGAGGCGATTATCTCCAGTCCACAACCTGCTGCACAAATCATGCCTCGCAGGGTCCCAAATCCTGATGACCCTGGAGTAAAGAAAATAAAACGAGAGCTCCTCACCAATCAATGGTTCAAAGATAATCAAACCTCCTTGACGTGCAGGGATGGTTTGGCTTACAAGGGGTGGAAACTGTGTTTGCCCGAATCCCTCCGTCTTAATGCTCTCAAACACAGCCATGATGTGAAACAGGCTGGACACTTTGGATATCTAAAAACTCTACATCTCACCTTAAATTTTGGTGGCCGGGACTGAAACGGTGTCAGAATCCAATTATATTTCATTTCTAGCTAATCTACTCTGGGAAAACCCAATTCTTACTCTCTTTTGGATTCTGTCATACTACAAAATGGGGGGAGTAAACACAGGTGTTTATGACTGACATTCCTACTATCAACTACAAAGCAACATCCTCTGTGGATTCCCTCTCTGGAGTACTAACAATAACAATGCGGCCATCAGCCTTTGATCTCACTCCCTATGAAGCCTCCTTTTACCGGCAGCAAGGGAAAAGGGGGGGAAGATTCCAACGTTTGGGATCCGATGGATTTAACACCCAGCCATCTGCCAATTAGGATTGACCGGAAGGAATGTGGGATGGGACTGCTTGGGAACACTTTAAAACATTGAATGATCAGGGGGGTCCCCCAGATCCTGTCTAGCATGCCTTCAGTCAGTTTTTCTTAATAAAGATTCCTGTTGGAAGAAACGTTCCAAGAGTTCTGTCTTCTTAAGATGTAAATTGAGGTGGGTCCTTACATTAGACAGGATCTGCAAAATTAGTCAACCTGGAAGGAAGAACCTTGCCAGGGGACTTTGCAAAAATTACCATGTCAGACGATGAAGCAGGGAAGAGGGAAAGTCCCCCGGAGAGGGAGCCATTGCCCCAACTAGAAACCTACCAAATACCCGGATCTGAAGGGTCAGATTCCTCAGGAGAAGAGGTGGTGGAGACGCATAACCACAAGCCTTGGTGGTTAATGGGCATTGGAAAGAAAGGCAAGTGGGAAAAGAAATCAAGAATGGTGACCTTTCAGACGGGGGGCCAACCAACCAGGATGGAAGCAGGAGATGGAGAGATCCCTGCACATAAGCGAAGATGAAGGAAGCTGGGCACAGCACTCGAACTGGATCCTAGAGAAAGCTATCGACTTGATGAAGAGGACCCTCAGCTCCCTAGGAGAGGAGAATCCTGAGCCCCACGGCCGCACCAACTCCTGGAGCCGCAACTGGAGAGACACTGAGGGGGAATTGGAACCTGCAGCCCCGGGGACATCCGCTGATCCAGTAATCCCCACCCCCCGCTGACCTGCAGATGGCAATCCAGATGGAAGACAATACCGATGAAGAAGGCACCGATCCATTCAAAGACTTCCGCCGTTGGACGTGAAATTCAAGGGGGAGCCAACACGCTTGGGGTTTTTCCTAACCCAAGTCCTTTGCTACATGGAGGAACACGGGCGACACATCCCTAGCGACAAAGCCCATATCCGGATCGTGCAATCTGCTCTGGATGGACTGGCAACCGATTGGGTGGTGAATTTGCATGATTCCAATGCCCCAGAGCTCAACGACTTCAACCGTTTCATGTCCTCTCTGAGAAGGCAACTTGAAGACCACCTGGCTGATCGCAAAGCACGCAAAAGAATCAAAGCAATGAGGGAAGGCAGATGGCCAGTAGCCGAATATACGGAAGAATTCCGAACCATTGCCAGCAAGCTGAACTGGCCGGAAGACATCCTCCTTAGCCATTTCAAAGATGGTCTGAATTACGACCTATATGACGCTTGCCTGCCCCGGGGGGACCCACACCAACTCGATGAATGATACGTCCTGGCAGAGGAAGCAGAGATCGACCTACTGAAGAGGCACCGCCGAGGAAAGCAATGGAGCCGCTCACCGCCTGAACCGACACGTGAACCAGCGAAGCCATCGGCTATGGCCAAGAAACTAATGGGCTGTTTCAAATGCGGGAGAGAGGGGCATCGGGCTGTAGAATCCCACTCAAAAGCCCCCCAGCACAACCCAGACAGACCACCGGCCAGCAAATCCGGGAAGTCCCCAGCTAAGTCAAAAGAATCTGCCATTAGAGGGATAGAGGCTGTGGAATCCCCTACCTCTGCCCATCATGGGGAAAGAGCCCCAGCCTACACCACAGGGCCAGTGGACACCCCAGATGACAGCTCAGAGGGCGAACCACTGGTAAGTGGATCCATCCCACCCATCCTCAAGACAGTGACTATATTAGCCCCCTCCATGCCCGAAGCTGTCAAAGTGAAAGCCTTAATAGACTCTGGCTGCACCCGGTGCCTAATTAGCCCGACCGTGTTGGGAAATCTGGGCATCCCAGTGAGGAGGCTGGAACAACCAATCTGATTAGGCCAGTTAGATGGGTCCATAGCAGGGGGGGGTGCTAGCTACCCTAGCCATGTTACCAATCCACCTTTCCCTGGGAAATCATGAGGAAGACATAACATTTGTAGTGACCCCAGGCATGGAATGCCCGATGATCCTAGGGCTGGAATGGTTAACAAAATGGAACCCCTGGGTAAATTGGAGGACGAAAGAAATCAATTTCCTGAAAGAGGACCCTACAGACTTAAAACCCCAAGGGGATCTATCAAAATTACAAATGGAAATATTGTCCATGGGTGAAGAAAAGGGGCTACCAGAAATACCAGAGGAATACAGAGACCTGGCTGAAGTTTTCAGCGAGGACAGGGCGGATGAGCTTCCTCCCCACCGACCCACGGACTGTGCCATAGAATTCAAGCCCGGGGCAAAATTCCTGAAGCCCAGATTATACTCCATGAGCCCAAAGGAGAAGGAGGAAATGGAGAGATTTATAAAGAAAAACCTAGAAAGGGGGTTCATTGAACCAGCCAAACCTAAGGTGGCCGCTCCAGTCCTCTTTAGAGAGAAGAAGGACAGCTCTCTACGCTTATGTGTAGACTGCCGGCTTCTTAATGCAATCAGTGAAAGCAACCTATACCCGCTACCCCTCATGAAGGACATGTTATCACACCTCTCGAAAGGAATTTTTTTTACTAAACTAGATCTAAGGGAAGCGTATTACTGCATGAGAATTAAGGAAGGGGATGAATGGAAAACTGCATTTAACTGCCCAATGGGGTGCTACCAATTCAAAGTTTTGCCTTTTGGATTACAAGGGGGGCAGTATTTATGCAATTAATCAATGAGGTACTAAGGGAGCACCTATTTAAGGGGGTCCTGGTTTATCTAGATGACATCCTTATCTTCACCGAATCAAAACAGTAACATGTCAACCTAGTCAGAGAGGTTTTAAAGAACCTGCGAGCCACCTACCTATATGCCAAATTATCAAAATGTGAATTCCACCAGGAAAGAATAGACTACCTAGGTTACTGCATATCCCCACAGGGCATTGAAATGGACCCAGAGAAGGTCAGGGCAGTATTAGAATGGACACCACCTCGCACAAGAAAGCAACTGCAAAGTTTCCTGGGTTTCGCAACCTTTTACCGCCAATTCAACCCCTCATTTCCCCAGATAGCCCTGCCCCTCACGAGCTTACTAAAAACGAAGGGAGAATCCTCAGTGAAACCTAGCCAGCCACTAAAATGGACAATGGAATGCCAAGCGGCATTTGAGAGATTAAAGAGGCTTTTTTCTGCCGAACCAGTACTGAGGCACCCAGACATGGACAAACCCTTCGTAATACAGATGGATGCAAGTGATGTGGCAGTGGGGGCTGTACTATTACAAGAAAATGATGAAGGAATGTTGCAACCCTGCGTGTATATGTCCAGGAAACTCACTGAAACGGAACAGCGGTGGCCTGTGTGGGAGAAAGAGGCATATGGGATACATTGGTCATTACTTCCATGGTGCCAATTCCTTGAAGGCAATAAAATCCCTTTCCAGGTGTGGACAGACCACAAAAATTTGGAAGCCTTGAAAACACCCAGAAAAATCAACCCCAAGCTAGCCCGCTGGTCTCAGCATTTTCACCAATTCAATTTTAAGCTCAAGCATTTGCCGGGGGGAACGAACTTTCTGGCAGATGCATTATGTCGCATGCCCCAATATAACAGCACGCGAGCCACTGACTCTAAACCGATCATTGGAGAATCACAACTGGCAGCGCCAGTGACTACCAGAGCCCAAGTTAAATTAAAACCACAGCTGGATAGCCAGACCGGAATTGAATTCCGGAAATGTTTGGAAACAGATGAATGGTTCCAGAAAAATAAACACGTGTGCACAATGAAAGATGGACTGCCTTGGGTGGGGGAGAAGTTATATATACCGACCACCCAAAGGATCACATTCATGCAACTTTGCCACGACACAAAAGCAGGAGGGTATTTTGGATTTGTAAAAACATTACACTTAATTAAACGGCAATTTTGGTGGCCATCCATGAAAAAAGACATAGAAAGTTACGTGGCCAGCTGCCCAAAGTGTGCAACGGCAAAAAGGTTGCAAGGGAAATCGCCAGGACTGTTACAAACAGTGGCAAATCCCTCAGCCCCCTGGAGGGAAATAGCCATGGATTTTATAGTGGAATTACCAGAAAGCAATGGGAATACTGTCATTTGGACAGTCACGGACCTATTTTCCAAACAGGTTCACTTTATTCCTTGCCAAAAGATCCCCACCGCAAGAGCTTTAGCGAAACTTTTCGTGCAACATATTTACAGATTGCATGGGGCACCCCAACGCATCATATCTGATAGGGGAGTGCAATTTACATCTGCATTTTGGAAGGAATTTCTATCCCTTTTAGGGACCACCCAGGGACTGACGTCTAGCCATCATCCTCAAGGAAATGGTCAATCAGAAATATATAATGGAGTACTTGAGCAATATTTAAGATGTTTTCTAAATTTCCAGCAGTCAGATTGGACGGACCTGTTGCATTTCACAGAGGTTGCCTAAAATAATGCAGTCCACTCCAGCACAGGTTACACTCCTTTTCAAATAGCTACCGGTCAAAGTTTCTACCCCATGCCAGAACTAACCCCAAACGAACTGGCAATCCCATCACTGAAAGAATGGATGGAACAATTACAAAACACCTGGCCAATAGTTAGAAAAGCCCTAGATGAAGCTAGGCAAGCATACAAATCACAAGCAGATAAGAAAAGGGTGGAGCCCACACCATTCATTATAGGAGAAATGGTTTATCTGTCTACAAAATACTTAAAATCCCTACAACCCTGTAAAAAACTTGGACCAAAATATATAGGGCCTTTTCCAATTAAAAGAATCATAAACCCAGTAACAGTAGATTTAGAATTACCCAAGAATCTTAGGCAAATACACCCAATTTTCCACTGCAGTCACCCTTACGGCCAAAAATCCCCCCCCACCAACCCCAATCATGATAGAGGGCGAACAACACTTCGAAATAAGGGAAATCCTGGACTCTAGAAAATATCGTGGGAAAACTCAATACCTAGTAGCCTGGAAGCACCTCCCCGCCTCTCAAAACGAGTGGGTCCATAAACGTCATGTCAAAGCCCCGAAGCTTTTAAAGAAGTTTCATACAGAGTATCCTAACAAGCCAGACTAACTTTTATACCTGTTTTGTTTTCTCTATAGGTGGACCTCTCTTATTTTTAAGGGGAGCCGGATGTCAGAATCCAATTATATTTTATTTCTAGCTAATCTACTCTGGGAAAACCCAATTCTTACTCTCTTTTGGATTCTGTCATACTACAAAGGGGGGGGAGTAAACACGGGTGTTTATGACTGACATTCCTACTATCAACTACAAAGCAACATCCTCTGTGGATTCCCTCTCTGGAGTACTAACAATAACAATGTGGCCATCCGCCTTTGATCTCACTCCCTACGAAGCCTCCTTTTACCGGCAGCAAGGAAAAAGGGGGCGAAGATTGCAACGTTTGGGATCCGATGGATTTAACACCCAGCCATCTGCCAATTTGGATTGACTGGAAGGAATGTGGGATGGGACTGCTTGGGTCCTTACAAACGGGATGTGGAAAACTATGTAAAGAGTTGTACTGTATGTGCCACAATGAAAAGAATCCCAGGGAAAACCCCTGGGTTACTGCAGCCAGTGGCAGACCCTTCTCAACCATGGGAAGAAATAGCTATGGACTTTATCATAGACCTACCTGAAAGTAGAGGAAATGCTGTCATCTGGACTGTAATAGACCTGTTTTTGAAGCAGGCTCATTTCATCACCTGCAAAGGACTCCCATCTGCCCAACGACTGACTAAATTGTTCCTGAAACATATCTACCGGCTGCATGGTGCCCCTAAGTGAATAATTTTGTATAGGAGGTGCAGTTCACAGCGACGTTTTGGGGGAGTTTTCTTAAATTAATTGGATCATCTCAAGGCTTATCATCTGCTTTTCATCCGGCCACCAATGGAGCTGCAGAATCCACTAACAAAATGGTGGAGCAATATCTCAGATGCTACGTTTCCTACCAACAGACAAACTGGACTGACCTCATCCCTTTTGCAGAGGTGGCGTACAATAATTCTGTGCACAGCAGCACCGGCTACACACCTTTCAGAGTAGCCACAGGCAAAGAGTTCGGTCTAATACCTGAATACCCCCAGATGCCAACAGCTTCCCAGACACTTGACCAATGGGTGAGGGGATGGGAAGAAGTTTGGAGAAACACGAAAACTGCTTTAAAAAAGACTTTTGAAACCTATAAAAAGCAAGCTGACAAAAAGAGGGCTCCCCAAAGAACGTTCCAAGTTGGGGAAAAGGTTTATCTGTCGACCAAATATTTATGCCTCAAATTACCCAGTAAGAAGTTAGGAACGAAATTCTTGGGGCCTTTTCCTATCGTAAAGATCATCAATCCCGTCACCTTAAAACTGAAACTCCCTAGACGTTTAGGTAGAATTCACCCTGTCTTCCATAGTAGCTCGTTAAAACCTTATTGGGGCTCCACTTTAAGACCTCCCCCGAAGAAGGCACCTGGATATTTGCAGGACAGACCCATTATGAAGTGAAACATATTCTTGATTCTAGAATTTTTAAAGGGAAATTGCAGTACCTAGTATAATGGAAGGGGTACCCGTTGTCTGAAGCCACCTGGGTGAAATCCAGTGAGGTGAAATCGGACAGACTCGTCAAAAGATTTCATGCGAAACACCCCAACAAACCGAAAACTAATCATTAACATATGCTTTTGTTTACATTACAGGATCTGTCTTTTTTGTAAGGGGGCCGGATGTCAATGCTGCTAACATCGGATGTTCTGACAATATATGAGGATGCAGTCATTTACTATTTAACCTGTGTATTACTTTAGAGCCACTATCAGATGGTGCAGAAGGGAGAGTGGAAGAATGTGCTTGAGAACTAGTTAGCCATAACAATATTTCAGTAGAGCATCTTCAAGGCTGGATGTAATGTGAGAAGATAAACTATGGCGGGTTATGGAACGGGAGGGAAAGTTCACACTTCAAACTAATTGGAGAATGTTATTAATGACGGTCAAATGAGGGAGGGAATTATGCTCAGATACTATGGGATGAGGTAGGAGGATTCAGATTTTGGCTTTGCTCATGTATGTGCCGAAGCTATGTTGCCATTAAAGATTCTTAAAGGAAAACAATGCCTCAAGTTTCTTTGAGAAGCTTCTTCTTTCGGAACCATGTCACTAGTGATTTGTTTACAGATAGGACAGTTTCCAAGTTTGAAAAGGGTACTGCAAAAGACAGCTGCAAAACAAGTGTTGCACTGAACTAAGCCAGACATTCTTAGATACAAGGAATCTCAGACGCACTTGCCCTGAATGTACCGCTGTTGTTTTTGATTTTTAGTTATATAATTCACGTGCCGTTAGGCGCGCAATGAAGATCCAATCAGCAGGGCCCCAGCTACTTTTCTGCTCCACCCTTCACAAACTTACAGATTGTAGCACTTCCCAGCAAGCTCTGGGCAGTTTAAATGCAGTTTAAACGCAATGAAGATCCAATCAGCAGGGGCCCAGCTACTTTTCTGCTCCACCCTCCACAAACTTACAGATTGTAGCACTGTAGCATTATCTATTTGAATATAGTCTTGTTCTATTTCCTAAAAGTTATCTATTTCCCACCATATTAAATCATCTAATTAATAATACAGTATCCCCTTTAATAAATCAAAACCATTATATATATTCTCTGGGTTAATCAATAAATCAAACATAATCATATATTTTTCTTTTGGGTCTAATTTTTAAATATTAAACAAATAAAAACCTTATTTTCAATTAGTTTCCAAATATTTTAAATTTAATGACCAAAATTCCCCTTATCTCAACTTCTCCCTTTAACCCTCTTATTAGTAATATGAAATCCCCTCTAATAAATCAAAACCCCAATTTTCTTCAGCCTTATTCTGGCTTTCTTCCTTTGCCAACCAGCCTTCCATGTCAGTGCTTTTAGATCATCAAATAGATCTCCCTCTATTATTATATATATTATTTGAAATAAGAGAGACCATTTAGTTGCCATTTTTTGGGAAGGGCTAGCCCAGTGGTGGCGAACCTATGGCACGGGTGCCAGAAGCCGCACTCAGAGCCCTCTCTGTGGGCACGCCTGCCATGCCCCAGAGATGGCAACCGTCCCTCTTCAACCAGCCACCCGCTAACTCGCCGAGGTCCCATGTGGCCGGATGCATCCCAGCACCAATGCGCTCGCTGGCCTCTGTGTGCGGGGGCTGATGGTGTCAGGCAGCGGCCGCCCTGGCCCCTGCCTCGCCTTGCCCTGTGACAATGGCACCCCCACCGTATCTCGCCTTGCCTCGCCTCATCCTGCAGGATGAACCTCCTGCCTACCGCCCCACCTGCCAGAGACCCCCTGAATCTCCCCCAACCCTGCCCGGCCCCCACAGGTGTCCCCACGAGCAACATCGAGGTGATCATGCCTACCTTGACCACACCCACCTAGTCTGCCATGACCACCACAGCCACGCACACCCAGTGGGCCACGCCTACCTGGCACCCAGCGATAAATAAGTGGGTTTTGGGTTGCAGTTTGGGCACTCGGTCTCTAAAAGGTTCGCCATCACTGGGCTAGCCCATTTGTATTCATTAAATCATCTCCCTATTATTCCAATTTCCCATGATTGTCCTGATATGTTTATCTTCCATTCAATCTGTTCTTCTTCTTTCTCACGTTTCTTCTGATTTATATAGAAAGTCTTTTCCATTTTCAGTGTTGTCATTCTCTTTTCTGGATTTTCCATTAACTGTATTTGTCGGTCAATTGAGTCCTCTGTCTTAGTATTTGATTGTTCCACTTCTGTTTTATTTTTTTTGGTAAGATTTTATTAATTTTTTCCATACATGTAATAATAATTTTTCAACTAGCGTGCTGTCTGAGTTTAAATACACTAATACGTATTAAATTCCTAATCCTTTATTCTTTCCTCTAACCATCAGTAAAGTAACTCCCAAGTTTTTTTCTTTTTCTTTCAATCTCATGGTCAATCTATCCATCTCTGCGCATTCCAATATTTTTTTGATTATTTCTTCATCTGGTGGTATTCCTTCATTTTTCCAATATTGCGCAAATATTCTTGCCGCTGTTATGACGTGTAAAATCCAATATAGGTTTTGTTTGTTAATCTTTTCTGGCATTATACCTAATTAAAAAAGTTCAGGTTTAAAATCTACATATTCTCCCAACATCTTTTCTAACCAAATATGTATCTTCTTCCAACAATTCTTTGCTTTATCACATGTCCACCACACATGATAATATGTGCCTGAGTTGTGTTTACATTTCCAACATCTATCTGACATATTTTTAAACATTTTTGCTAATCTTGCTGGTGGCAAGTGCCATCTATAAAACATTTTATATAAATTTTCTTTATAGGAAGTTGACATTGTCAATTTATAATTTCTTTCCCATAAATTTTGCCATTTTTCTAATTCTATATTATATCCAAAGTTTTTCCACCATCTTATCATTGTTTCTTTAACTTGTTCGCTTTCCATTTCCAAAATTAATAAAAGATTATACATTTTCTTAATTAGTTTCTTATCTGAAGTTAACAAAATCTTGTCAAATACCGTCTGTTCTTTATAAAATCCATACAGTTTAGCGTCTTTTTCATATCTAGTTTGCGTTTGTAAATGTGCCCACCACAACAAGTTGATCCCCTGATTTTCCATTTCTTGTTTAGTTTTTAGATTCCCTTCAGAATTTAAAATATCTCTATATGTCCAAATTTGGGTGTACAAATACTTCCATAGTTGACAGCCACCCTGGAATTTTCAATTATATTTTACTTTTTATTTTTTCCCATACTGTTAGCAATGCATTTCTTATATAATGGTTTTGGAAATACTTATGAATCTTATTTTTTCCATACCATAAAAAAGCGTGCCACCCCAATTGTAAATCATGTCCCTCCAGATATAACAACCCTTTATTTCTAAGAGTTAGCCATTATTTTACCCATGTTAAAACAGATGCTTGATAATAAAAAGCCCACTCCGGTAGTCCAAATCCTCCATTTTCCTTAGCATCTTGTAATGTTTTCATCTTAATTCTAGCCTTCTTTCCTTGCCAAACAAATTTCAAAATTAATGAGTTTAAATCTCAAAAAAAAAAATTCTCAAGTTTTATGGGAATTGTTTGGAATAGAAATAAAATTTTCGGCAAAACGTTCACTTTCACTGTAGCAATTCTTCCTAATATTGACAATTGCAGATTTTTCCATTTTTCCAAGTCCAATTTTATTTCATTTAATAGTTTTGTGTAATTATCTTCTTTTATTGTTGAGCATCTTGCTGTTAAATGTATATCCAGGTATTTAATCTTTTTCACTATCTGTAATTCTGTTTTTTCTGACATTTTTTTTTGTTTATCTGTAAGATTTTTAACTATTATTTTAGTTTTTTCTCTGTTTATTTTCAGTCCCGCCATTTCTCCATACTGCTCTATCTTTCCCAGTAATTTAGGAATCATTTCCAAAGGTTCTTCTAAGATAAATACCAAATCATCAGCAAATGCTTGTAATTTATATGTTTTGCCTTTTATTTCCAGTCCTTTAATTTCTATATCTTGTCTAATATTTCTATTTAAAACTTCCAGAGTGAAAATGAATAACAATGGAGATAGTGGACATCCTTGCCTTGTACCTTTTCTTATCTCAAAGTTCTCAGTGTAATCTCCATTCACGATCACTTTCGCTGTTGGTTTATTATATATTGTTTTTATCATATTTATAAAGTTCTGTCCAAAGTCCATTATTTGTAGTTGCTGAGTCATAAATTGCCAGGAAACATTATCAAATGCCTTTTGAGCATCTAGAAATATTAGTGCCAATTATTTCCCTGGATGTAATTCATAGTATTCTAATACGTCCATTATCACTCTTAAATTGTTTTTAATTTGTCTCTTTGGTAGAAAACCATTTTGGTCTGGATATATAAATTCCATTAAGTATTTTTTCAATCTCTCTGCCATTATTGAAGTAAAAATTTTATAATCCACATTAAGCAACAATATCAGTCTGTAGTTTTTAATCTGTGTCAAATCTGAATCTTCTTTTGGTATTAAAGTAATGTTTGCTTCCATCCATGTGGCTGGGAGTTTAGCCTCCAACAAAAGTCCATTACAAACGTCTTTCAATGGTTCACTTAGTATGTCTTGTAAAGTTTTATATAACTCCGCCGGTAATCCATCTGGACCCGGTGTTTTTTCGGGTTTTTTGCCTTCTTATGGCCTCTGATATTTCCATCATTGTAATTTTTCCCTCTAACATAGTCTTAAATGTCTCTGTATTTGTCAACTGTATTTGTTGGTCAATTGAGTCCTCTGTCTTAGTATTTGATTGTTCCACTTCTTCTGTTATCTTCTGCATTGTTAGTTCTTTGGTTGTAGTCAAAATTTGGGTTTGTGTATCTAAGCTGGCATCTTGTTCTTTTATGTTGGGTCTTATTTTGTCGCAAGCTGAAAAAATGGTTTCATGTATTGCTTTCAACATGGAAAGGATCTTTTCCTGGTCTTCATCCATATTCTCTTAATAATGTGTTAAGTTGAGGACTTTAAAATCAGACGTTAAAAATAATTTTATAACTAGATATGGGACCTCTATTTCATGTGTTTATAGGTAATCTTTATAATAGAAGTCGTTTGTCAAGTAAAATTTTATAGTCCAAGGTATTTCATCATCTCATATAATAACCAATGTTCCTCAAATAAAGAGATAGGAAGGCAATTCCCTACATATAACTCTGAAAGTCAGTAAAGATTTACATTCATAGTTCAAGCAGGCCAGTTATGCCACCCAGAAGTTCTCTTTACAGCTGAGTTTCTCACAGGTGGTCTCTGTCAAGGTCGAAAGAGTTTTATCTGAAGTCTAGGCTTCAAGCCAAGTCTCTTTTAGGCAATAACAAGTTGCAATACCAAACTTTGCCACAAGATGTCACCGATGCCATTTAAAACTTTTTAAGCTCCCCGTTTTTATAATAGTTTTTCAAAGTTTATTTCTTTTCTTTTTAGATAAAAATCAGCGTATCCAGTAGAAATAGGAATAAGAAAACTTTTAGGAAAACTTTTTAGTCCCCAAATTTCGAAAGTATATGCATCCAATTAGATTAAAGCTTTTTTATAATTGCTTTGTTTCTCCTGGGTAGTCAGTCACCGCTGTTCTTAGAGGGTGGGGCAGGAATTCCCTTACCTCTCTCCTCACAGGGGGAAAAATACTTAGGGCAGCTTTTGCAGGAAAGATATTTAGAGTCTTAAAGAGAAGATCAGATCTCACCCAGTTTCATCTGCATTGCTTTAAAGGTGCTTGGTAGTAATTTTGACTTCGGCTGTCAGCAGCTTAATGATGAGCCATATTGCTATGATTGGTCTTTCCCCTGCCAGTTTGGAGAGCTGCCCCAGATCAAGCAGAAGGGCTGCTGCCTTCCCACGATCAAGCGGGGATCCCCTCCTTGCTCGTCGCCCCTACAGGGTGTCTTTCGACCCTTTCCAGGGTCCCCCAGTGGGATGAAATTGGACGCTGAAGATGGAGTTCACCTCCATGCGTCCGGAGGCACCAATGGCAAACTGGAAGTCCCCAGTTAATTTCTTCTGACTTGCAGTTAATTTCTTCTGACTTGCAGTTAATTTTTCCCCCATTTTGATTCTTTTAAATCTACAGTACTTCCAGTGGATCACATAAATATCATAGACAAACATTTCTTTCCTGATTTTTTTTTAAAATGATTTTATTAAATGTACATTTAAAAACAAAAGTGGACATAATTCAACCTCCCTGGGTATAACACTGCTATTACAGAAAGAAAAACAGAAACTTAAAATACCTTCTATAACAGGACAGAGTATAACAAGCTGTACATATAACTTCTGTAAAAAACTTCTGCATTTACATATCTTTCCGTTGTGTCCTGATATAGATGCTAATAGGAAATCCTTGCGTTATCTACTAATCAATCAATAATCAATAATCATCTCAGCAATCCTCCTTATCTCTAACCAATCGTACAAATTTTTCCAAATTTCATAATACTCTGTTTCAGTTTTATTTTTGATCTCTAGAGTTAACCTGTCCATTTCAGCGCAGGACAAAATTTTATTTATTATTTCTTCTTCAGTGGGGGCTTCCTTTCTTTTCCATTTTTGGGCATATGCCAATCTTGCTGCCGTTAAAATATGCAATAGTAAGTAGAAAGATGCTTTGCTAAATTTATCATTAATAATCCCTAATAAGAAGGTTTCTGGTTTTAAATCAATTTTTTGTAGCAGTATTTCTTCCAGCCAATTTTTTATCTGGTGCCAAAATTTTTTCGCTTTTGAACATTCCCACCACATGTGATAATAAGTCCCTGGAAACCTTCTACATTTCCAGCATGTCGGTGAGATTTTTTTATCTATTTTTGCTAGCCTTGTAGGGGGAAGGTGCCATCTATAAAACATCTTGTATAGATTTTCTTTATAAGAGGTGGCTAGCGTTAACCTCCTATTTCTGTCCCATAATGATTGCCAATTATTTAAGTCAATATTATAACCAAAATTTTTGCTCCAGATTAACATTGTTTCTTTTACCTGTTCTTCTAACAAACCTTGTTCTAATAAATATTGATATATCTTTTTTATCATTTGATCTTCTGTTCCTAGAAGGATTTTATCTAATTGGGTATACTCTAATTTTATCCCTGGTTCTTTTTTGTCTTTTCTGTATCGCGACTGTATTTGTAAGTATGCCCACCATTCCAACTCTATACCATCTTCTAATAGTCTTTTCCTTGTTTTCAGGTCTCCATTCTCGTCTAAGATATCTTTATATGTGGTTACTCTTCCTAAATTTATGAATTTGGGGTGCATAAATATCTCTAATATGGATAGCCAATTGGGGCTCTCTATATAATTAATTTTTTTAATTTTTATCCACACGTCTAATAGTGCCCGTCTAATATGATGGTTCTGGAAATACTGGTGAGCCTTATATTTCCTGTCCCACATTATGGCATGCCACCCTATTTGCATATCATGGCCTTCTAATGCCAGTAGTCTTCTGTTCCTTAAGTGTATCCAATCCTTTATCCATACCAATATTGCTGCTTGATAATATTTTTCCCAATCCGGGAGGCCGAGCCGTCCTCTTTCCTTTGCATTCTGTAATAGTTTTAATTTAATTCTCGGTTTTCTACCTTGCCAGATAAATTTGGATGTAACTCTGTTTAAATTTTCAAGAAAAGCCTTACCTAATTTAATTGGTACACATTGGAATAAAAAGAGTAGTTTGGGAAGTATGTTCATCTTGATTGTCGCTATTCTCCCCATAAAGGAGAGCTGCAAATTTTTCCATCTGTCTAAGTCTACTATAATTTGGTCTATTAATTTGTCATAATTTTCTCTTTTGAGTGTAGTACATCTTGCCGACAGTTGGATCCCCAAATACCTTACTTTTTTAGATGTCTGGATATTGATTTTGTTTACTAGCTCAGTTTCTTGTAAATTGGACATGTTTTTAACTAACATTTTAGTTTTTTCTTTATTAATCTTCAACCCCGCGACATCTCCATAATTTTCCAGCTCCTGTAATAATCTTGTTCCAGATTCTAAGGGGTCTTCCAAAATGAAAACTAAATCGTCTGCATAAGCCTGTAATTTAAATGTCTCTTTTCTAATTTCTAATCCTTTGATCAGCTTGTCTTTTCGAATTATTCTTGTGAGTGCTTCTAAAGAAAGAATAAATAATAGAGGGGATAGTGGGCAACCTTGTCTTGTGCCTTTTTGTATTTGGACATTTCTTTCCTGATTTTTGTTGTATTTTATATATTAACCTGGGTCACTGATATTATGTTTCATTGAACTACATTATAGCTGCAGACAAAAAAATTAGTCTATCAAAGAAATATAATGGGATCTACCTTACCTAGATTTGGATTCTGGAAAGCAAATTGCAAAAAGGTAAAATTATTATAGTACAAAAGAGGTAGTAAGTTGTACTTCTAATTTAGGAAGAATTCCTGTTAAGTATGAATAATATATTAACATAGAAAAGAACAGGAATAAACTATTTCTCTTGATGGCAAGCTGAACGCCATTATCCAGCAGCCCTGGTTCCTTATTTAACTATGTCATCCATCCACATTTTATACTATCACAAACCATACATAAATTAGGAGCCTAATAAAGGCATGCAAAATTGTTAAATATAATTGAAGTTTAAGAACAAATCTCTGGTCTGTAGTTTCAGCTGGACAAGCTTCTGCCTTATTAGATAAATAACCTTTATTGTCATTTTTATATTGTGGGCACAATGGCACACATAAAAAATGAAATTTAGTTGCCCGCTCTCAAAGTGAAACATATACATGACACACACCTAAACATACTATGTACAACATATATATAGACCCACATCCCTACATATACATAGCAAATAAATATTAAATACTGTCCATCTTGAATATATTATTTGTTCTGTAACATTATTATGAATAGAATTGCATAAGGGTAAAATTTGAAAGAGTCAGTGTCACAACAGGAAATCATTTCAGATACTTAGAACTAATAAATGTATAATTTATTGATAATAATCAGCTTGGCCTGAAATTGATATAGGCACAATAGCAAAATATATAAAGTTTTCAATATACTGATACAGTTTCAATAGGAATGTACAGTAAGCTGGTCAGGTTTGTTATCAATAATTCAATTGTCAAATGATGGACATATTACATTTTATAAATAAGTTAATAAATTATTGTATGCTGTGAGTGGCAAAAAAGTAAATTGTGATATCCCCAAACTTTCTTTGCAGCTGTGAACATTTAATTAATTTGAATAGATAAAAATGAATAGATAAAAATTATATCCATAAACAGAATTAACACCATGATGTAACATTGTTTGAAAAAGGAAAGAGAAGACAAAAGAGGCCTCTCATTTAACTTTACTATTAACCAAGGCAGTTACTTAGAACTAATAAATGTATAATTTATTGATGATAATCAGCTTGGCCTGAAATTGATATAGGCACAATAACAAAATATATAAAGTTTTCAATATCCTGATACAGTTTCAGTAGGAATGTACAGTAAGCTGGTCAGGTTTGTTATTTGTTTTTTGCTTCTGCAGAACAATGAAAAGAAGTATTTGGACTCCATCCAAAGTTTGAGGACAAAAATAGTTGGATAACAAATAAAACATTTTCAATAATTTTTAAATTACAAGTAGCACTAGTTAGATCAAGTCATTAATATTCTTAGAGGAAGGAAACATTACTACATCTATGTAGTGCATGCCCAGGTCCTGGATATATTGCAGAATAATTTTGCATACAAAGAAGTAATAAGCTATCCAATTTAAATATAAATATAAATTAAATATAAACTCATAAGCATGCAACTCTATTTAGGGAGTGACTAAAGATTAAGCAACTGACCATCATCTTCATGTTAAAATATGTGCTGTTTTTTTTTTTGTATTCTTATGGAATGTACCTCTTTCTTTAGTTAAATGTCTATGGAGATTCTCAGTCATCCAGGTCATGGTTGTCACAAAGGTGCTTTTCTTTAGCAATTTTTCAACTACTGTAAACCAGGGCTTTTCAACCGGTGGTACGCATACCACTTGTGGTAAATTGGCACCTGGCAGGTGGTACACGACCATCCTAGTAGGGGAGAGGAATGAGCTGAATCAGTGGCAGCACTGCACAAGGCTGAACGAGAGACGGCTGGAGCTGCAGGGCTGTCAGAGTTCAGCAGAAGGGCCAGGATCAGCCCCGGGCTCCAGCTGATCAGCGCTTCTTCTGATTGGCACTTCTTCAGGGCTCAGTAGAAGCGCCAGGATGAGCGCCAGATTCCAGCTCTTTCCTTCGTGGGGAAGGGGGCAGGAGGGGGGATGAGGCTTCCATGTTCCTCAAATCTGGGGCAAAGCAAAGCAACAGGAACCGGAAGTTGCCAATCGCCTGGCCGACAGTGGCAGGCTTGGCTGTGCTGCACTGGAACTGCAAGGCAGAGGCGCCCTGAAAATGGACCAGAGGGAAAGCAGAGCAGAAGGGAAATCTGAAACCACCCCCAAAAAAATTAAAAACCCACCTCTGGACAGCTTTTCCCCCTCCTTTCTGAATGTGAGGATTTGATCCTGAGAAGCTGCCGCCTGGCCATCCGCTGAAGGAGCTTGGGAGGAGCAGAGCCCCGGGACCTTCACCACCTTGGGCTGCCTGGATTCAGGAATGACTTGTGCAGCTCAGAGACCTCTTCCCCAGGGCTTGCAATGGCTCTTCCTGGCCGCCCTGATGGTCCCCTGTGATGGGCGAGGGGGGCAGCAAGAGGAGGGGGCATTGCCTGCTACGGGGGCTTCGACCTGTACTTCATTTTGGACAAGTAAGTGGACAGGCATTGAGGCGGCTATATGGGATGAGGCTAGGCTGCACGGGGCGCTTCATTTTGGGAAGGGGCGCAGCAGCCCTGGCAGTTTTTCAAAACTCCATAGCAGTTTTTTCCCTTTGCTTTGGGTGCCCAATTTGGATAAAAAATGCCTGGTGGATGCCGTGTTCCTCTTTCCTCCAGAGAAGGTCGAAGGAAAAAGTTTGGCTCCTTCGCTGGTTTCTCTTTTTGCAACGTTGATTTTGGGGTGGGGGGAGTTTACCAAAGAGCAGCTGTCAGCTTTGGCCTGTTTGGTTAGACTTACAAACGCCTGTTTCCAAAGTAAATCCCTCGCTCGGCTTCCCTCATGGGATGCAATTCCCACGGAGCAACCGTTTAAGACAGGGGCGGGGAACCATGGCTCTTTTATGACTTGTCGATTTCAACTCCCAGAATTCCTTAGTCAGCCATGCTGAGGGGAAAGGGAGAGGTTTCCAAGCTGAGCCATACTGGCTCAGGAATTCTGGGAGTTGAAGTCCACAAGTCATAAAAGAGCCAAGGTTCCCCACCCCTGGTTTAAGATCTCTGAACTCCGGAGTCAATTCAAAACTTGCTCCATGGCAGTGATGGATTATTGATTCAATCAATAATTAGAAGTTAGCATCTACATACGCATGAAAAAGAAATATTAAACAGGCAGGAACAATAGGAAAAGAGGTAGAAAACCTAGCTCCAGAAACCAACTATTACAAATACAAAAGGCTGCTCCAAAAGAAACATCAATTTCCCTTCTCTTAGAAAAGTCAAGCCGAAAAATAAAAGTACCAGAGAAGAGGTTTTTTTCCTCTCCCTCTTTCTCCTTTCTCTTCCTCCCCCGCCAGGCTCAGTTAATAGCCTCAGGCAGACAGCCAAGAAACACGAAGCAAAAGAAACAATGTACTGAGAAGCAAAAGAAACAATGTAGTTGTCATGATTCCGACAGATGAAACTCTTCAAAAGAACTTTGAGGCATTGTTTTCCTTAAAGAATCTTTTATTCGAGAAACAAAGTATCGGCACTACATAGTTAAAGCCAAAAACTTAATTCCCCTCCCCTGGGCACAAAGTAGCAAAGCACGATTCCCTCCTCCAATTAACAGTCATAAATCACATTCCCCAATTAGCTTAAGCACAGGCTTTCTCCCCAGCTCTCCAGCCCGCCAAATCTTTATAAACTCTGGGCGCAATAACCTTGGATTCCCACGGCTGAGTTATTATTGTTATGACTAACTGGACTCTCATCCACATCCCCCCTCCCAGCATCAACTAACTCTAAAAGCAAAAGAGAGAAGATGGCTACATTTCCATCTGTTGTCAAAGCAAGAACATCTGATGTTAGCAGCATTGACATCCAGGCCCCCTTACAAAAAGGACAAATCCTGTAATGTAAACAAAAGCACAGGTTAGGGGTTGCCTCTTGGTTTATTAGGGTGTTTCTTATAGAACCTATTAATGAGTCTGTCAGCTTTTACATCACTAGATTTCACCCAGGTGGCCTCAGACAATGGATATCCCTTCCATTGTACTAAGTACTGCAATTTCCCCTTAAAAATTCTAGAATCAAGAATACACTTTACTTCATAGTGAGTCTGTCCTGCCACCATGAGGGGTCCGGGTGCCTTCTTAGGTGGAGGTCTTAAGGTGGAACCCCGAAAAGGTTTCAACAGGCTACAATGGAAAACAGGGTGAACTTTCCTAAGAGCCTAGAAAGTTTTAATTCCAGTGTGACCCAGTTAATGATCTTTACAATGGGGAAGGGTCCTAAAAACTTCGGTCCTAACTTCTTTCTAGGTAACTTAAGTCGTAAATATTTAGTTGACAGATAAACCTTTTCCCCAATTTGGAATGTTCTTTGAGGAGCCCTTTTTTATCTGCCTGTTTTTTGTATGTCTCGGAAGCCTTTTTCAAAGCAGTTTTCATGGTTCTCCAAACTTCCTCCCACCACCTCACCGAAGAGTCTGGGAAGCGGAGGGCGCTTGGGGGTATTCCTCGGAATTCTTTTCATGGTGGCACTTACAGCACAACTCCGGACATAGATTTCCACATCCCGTTTCAATCCCGGCCACCAGAATTAATGGAGGATGAGGTGTAGTGTTTTTAAATATCCAAAGTGTCCAGCCTGTTTTACGTCATGGCCATGTCGGAGCGCATTAAGGCGGAGGGTCTCTGGCAAATATAGCTTTCCCCCTTTGTAAGCCAAACCATCCCTCCATTTTAGGGAGGTTTGATTGTCCTTGAACCACTGGTCAGCGAGGAGCTCTTGTTTTATTTTCTTTGCCCCAGGGTCATTGGGATTAGGGGCATGTCGGAAAGGAGGTGGGTTTATTTAGTTCTGGATCACCTGGCAGCTTGATTGGGTTACCATAAGGATTTTTGTATAGTTTTTACAGCATTTTGTAATTCAGAGGATCCTTTGTGTGCTTTGGTTATCGGAATATTTTAGTCTGTATTTTACGCTAGCAACGAGTCCAAAGCGTTGACTTCTGTAGGTTTAATCCCTTTAAACAAATGTAATTAGTTTTACCCCCTTATCTTGAGTCTGTCTATGGCTTTTAGAAAGTTTTCTTTGAAGGTAAACAGGCTTAATTTAAGGCTAAAGTTTTTTGCAATTGCCGGAGCAACATTGTGACACGTGACATGCCTGAGGCAGCTTAAAGGAAAAAAATCCAGAGTTTATGTGTTTCTTTATTTTGTGAGCCTTTCTTGCTTTGCACTTGATTCCTGTGTCTTTAAAGCAGACATGTCAAACACAAGGCCCGCGGGCTGGATGCAGCCTGGGGAGGGCCCAGATTTGCCCCCCCCCCCCGGGACTGTCCCAGAAATGGCAAGGGACTGGCCCCCGCTGTCCCAGCCCTGGCCCACCCCAACCTGGCTGGGCACATTGCTGGTGCACGCACAGGAAACGGTGAGTGCTCAGGGGCTGGTGGTGTGCAGCAGTAGCTACAGCTCATTTGCCTCAGCCCGTCCCGCCCCTCCCAGCTTAACCCCGTCATGCCCAGCCACGCTCGGCTTTGCCGGGCTTCTCCTCATGCAGCTCTGTTTTGCCAGGCCAGCTTCACCATGCCCAGCTCTGCTTTGCAGGGCTTTTCCTCGTCTGGCTCTGCTTTGCCGGGTCAGCCCCACCATGCCTTTCCTCGCTTGGGCCATGGCGTTCTATAAGCCTAGCACCCCAGGGCATGCCCAGCCTGTGGGATGAAAGGCACGGAGATGTGAGCGCACGGTGGCACAAGCCAAGCATCGGCCGGCTCCCAGTCACCCTCTCCACCATGTGGTAGGGCCGGAGAGGGGAACGCAGCAGTCATGCAGAGCCGCAGCCTGGAACTGCCAGCAGCTGGCAACGTGAAACTCTCTGGTGGCTGGAGAGAAAGGGTGAAAAGGACGAGAAAGCAGGAAGGGTTTCTGTGTGTGTGTGTGTGTGTGTGTGTGTGTGAGAGAGAGAGAGAGAGAGACAGAGACAGAGACAGAGACAGAGACAGAGACAGAGACAGAGACAGAGAGAGCCAGGAGGGGAAGAGGAGGAGGAGGAAGCTGAGATGTTACAAAAAAGGAGAGCTTCCCCCGTTCTTCCACCCCTTCTCTTTTTTTTAACTTCCTCCCACTCTGTTCCGGTGCAGCTGGAGGAAAAGGATGAGAAGGGGGAGAAAGCAGGAAGGGTTTCTGTGTGTGTGTGTGTGTGTGAGAGAGAGAGAGAGAGAGAGAGAGAGAGAGAGAGAGAGAGAGAAATTGAGCCAGCAGGGAAGCGAAAGTGTGGAGAACGGGGAGCGTTGCAGAGTAAGCAAACTTACAAAAAGGGGATCTCTCTCTCTGTCTCTCACACACATACACACATGTGCTGCATCGGGAAGGTGGTGTGCAGGCAGGTGAGAGAGCAAACTCACAGATTGGCAATAATAGAACTTTTTGGATTGAATGGGAAGTTAAGAGAAATTGGTATGAGTTGAAATTAAAAGGCCGAGTCAACTCCCCCCCCCAATTATTTTGTTGGAGACGTGGAAAGTGTTTCTTGCTCCTACTTCCCCTCAACTGCTCTTTTATAATTTAATCCATCCTTACCCAAACTAATATCTTTTGGGTGACATGGACCACAGTTCCCATCATCCTGTGGCTATGCTGGCTAGAAATGCATTGCCTTATTTTCTCTGCAATATGCACCTAGGAGGCAGTAGGTCTGTGGGATTTAGATGTATTTAAACATTTGTTTCTTCTGCCTAATTTATTAAATCAACATCTAATTTGAAATTAAAAGTTTCTGAGAAATCCAGGGTGGTTTTCAAGAAAACTCTCAAAGACAGCTATTGTAAAGCATCACCAGCACTGCTTAAAACAATATTAAAAGTGTGTATTCTAAGAAAGAAAAATAGTAGTAGTAATTTACTTAGTGCTGTTTGACCATAAAATGTGTTGTTATTCGACATATGCCTGGCTGAACAGTGTGTTTGGAGTTGCCTCTAAACGGGTGAGGGATGCACTGTTCATATTTTCCTTGGGAGAAAGTTCTATAATTGGGGTGCTGTCTCTGAGAAGGCTCTGCTTGTGGCCACTGTTCTATAAACCAAACCAGGGGGACCATCTGGATGGTAAACAAAGATGATTAGGGGGCTGGAGGCTAAAACATATGACAAATGTTTGTGGGAATTGGGTATGTCTAGCTTAGTGAAAAAGACTAGGGGTGGTGACATGATAGCAGTGTTCCAATATTTGATGGGCTGCCACAGAGAAGAAGGGGTCAATCTATTTTCCAAAGCATTGGAAGGCAATAATAGATGGAAACTAATCAAGAAGAAAACCAGCCTAGAACTAAGGACTTGTGAAAACAAATAACCAGTGAAAAGGCTTGCCTTCAGAGGTTGTGGATGCTCCATCACTGGAGGCTTTTAAGTAGACATTGGATATTCCATTGTCTGGAATGGTATAGGTCCCCTGCTTGAGCAGGGGCTTGGACTAAAGACCTCAAAGGTCTCTTCCAACTCTCTTATTCTTTGAGAGAAGCGCTGCCAACCTCTCCCCCTCCCCTCATCCCTTCCTGGGCACAGAGAGAGGGAGGGAGGGAAGGAAGGAAGGAGGGGAGGAAAACAGGAAGAAAGAAAGGGAAGGAAGAAAGGAAATGGGAATGAAAGGGAGGCAGGGAAGGAGGGGAGGAAGGAAGGAAGGAAGGAAGGAAGGAAGGAAGGAAGGAAGGAAGGAAGGAAGGAAGGAAGGAAGGAAGGAAGGAAGGAAGGAAGAGAGGGAGATTGGAATGAGAGGGAGGGAGGGTCTGAGGGAAGTCCTGCCTTAGCAGTTGGCCACCAGCAGCCCTGTTGCCCTTTCACCATCCCCTGGTGGTGTCCCATCCTATTGCTGAGGATGCTTTGGTTACAAAGCCAGGTCTCCTCTCATGGAGAGGGAGTGGGCCTCCCTCTGACCCATGCACTTTGCCCTCCTGCACCCACCATGAGCAACCTGGCCAAGGAGAGCGAGCATAGCAGTAGCAGCCTTGAGGAGGAGGTAAGCACAGCTGGGTGCCCCCTCGGGGAAGTGCATCTATGCTAGGCAGGGCTGTGGGATCCTGGTGCCATGGGAGCTCAAGGGCTGGGCTGGGTGCTTGACCTCCACTGCCCAGGGCTCTGGGCAGTCCATGCCACTGTCCAGGGGCCCTGTGCACAGCCTGAGGCTCAGTGAGGCTCCTCCAGTGGACCATGCCCCGGCGCTTGCCCCAGTTCCACCCTCCCTTCTGCCGGAGACCCTCAGATCTGCCCCAGTCCTGCCCAGGCCCGCACAAGTGCCCCTGACACAAGTGACATCGAGCTGGCCACACCCACCCAGTAGGCCATGCCCATGCCACCCAGTAGGCCACGCCCATGCCAGCCACGCCCACCTGGCCCCCCAATGGCAACCACAATGCTGATGCAACCCTCAATGAAATTGAGTTTGACACCCCTGCTTTAAGGGTACAGGGAACAGATTGGGGGGTGCATTCTTACTACACTGTGGAAAGAGCTCAGAAGGGAGAGAGGAAGAAGGGCTGACCAGCTAGCTCAGGGGTCTACAAACTTAGCAACTTTAAGACCTGTGGACTTCAATTCCCAGAATTCCTCATCCAGCCATGATGGCTGAGGAATTCTGGGAGTTGAAGTCCACAAGTCTTAAAAGTGCCAAGTTTGAAGACCCCTGAGCTAGCTGGTAGTGGTGCATATTAATAAACATGGATAAATTCATCATACATTTGTCAGTGCAAAAGGAAAGTGATTCAGCAAAGGAACAGCCACCAAAGAAATTAAAACTGGTACTTTTTTCCTTTTTTTTCTACAGTTTGTAATATTTTATTAGATTATAGAATAAAATACAAAAATACAAAAGCAAATAGTAGGACACAGTGGGGAGGAAAAAGGGGGGGAAAGTGAGGGGGAGAAGGGAAAAAGAACAGACTTCCTCTGTTGCAGTAGAAGGAAGCATTAACATTGAACCTCAACTTTTTACTTTTCCATAATATTATAAACTAGCCATTTCTATAACAACAAATGAATCTAAACAGTAAAACCCAAAATCCCCTCTCCTTTTTTTTTAGTCATCAAGTTTTTGACACCTTGCTAAACACTGGTGGTACTCAAATATTGTATGTCCTAAAAGTGGTACAATCTGTGAAAAGGTTGAAAAGCCCTGCTTTAGGGTGAAGTTAAAATGGTTAAAGTACTGCGCCCATCGTACTTGTTTTGGGGACAATTTGCGGGGAGTCTTTAATGCTTCTAGGTTTTTGTGATCAGTCCATACCTCAAAAAACACCTTACTCTCTTCTAGATAGTGTCGCCAGTTTAATAGAGCCCAACGGATTGTGAAAGCTTCCTTTTCCCACACTGCCCACTTCCTCCTGCAGTCAGTGAATTTTTTTGAGGTGTAGGCGCAGGGTTGTAGGGTCCCACTCTGGTTCTTTTGCAATAGCACAGCTCTGATGGCCACGTTGCTGGCATCGGCTTGAATCACAAAGGGCTTCCCTGCTTTAAGACTGCAAATAGTCTTCAAATTTTCAAAAGTGGTTTGACAGTTCATAGTCCATGCTAGTGGTTGGCCTGGATGCGGCTTTCCTCCCTCTTTGCCTGTTTTTAGTAATTCCGTAAGGGACAGGGCAATTTCAGCAAAGGAGGGGATGAATTTGATGGTAGAAATTGGCGAATCCCAGAAAGCTCTGGAGCTGTTTGCAAGTCTTTGGGGGTTGTCATTCAATTATGGCTTTCACTTTGGTCGGGTCCATTTCAATACCCTCACTGGAAATTCTGTAGCCAAGATAATCCAGTCGGGTCTGGTGAAACTCACACTTTGATAAAGTTTGGCGTTCAACAGTTTCTTTAGCACTTCTCTCACTAGTTTTACGTGGTCAGCAATATTCGTGCTGTATATCAGGATGTCATCAAGATACACCAAAACCCCCTTGTATAAATGGTCATATATTACCTGATTAATCAGCTGCATGAAGACAGCAGGAGACCCTTGCAGTCCAAAAGGCTTGACTTTAAATTGGTAGCTCCCATGGGACAGTTAAAAGCAGTCTTCCACTCATCTCCCTCCTTTATCCTCACCCAGTGTCAGGATCCAGTTATATTTCATTTCTATCTATCTTCTCTGATATAAAACCAATTTTACTCTCCCCTGGATCCTGTCATACTACTAAGGGGGAAGGGGGTATGCATGGGGGTTTTATTACTTTCACTTCCTCTATTCACTACAAAGTAACCTTTTGTTGATTCGCTTCGGATCTGCTAACCATAACAATGTAGCCATTTGCCTTTCATCCTATGCCCCTCTGAACTTCTCCTATTTACCGGCCAGCAAGAGAAAGGGGGGGGGAAAGATGCAGCATCTGGGATCTGTGTGAGGAGATGTTGAATGATCATGCCAACGGAGCCGGATGGATGTTATCTCTCCTGGAGTTAACACCTAGAAATCTGCTGGTTTGAATCGCCCGGAAGAACTGTGGGGTGGGGAGCGGCTTAGGGACAATTTAAAACATTGAATTGTAAGGGAATTCCTCAGATCCTGTCTATCGTGCCTGCTATCAGTTTCTTTTAATAAAAGTTCCTGTTGGAAGAAACTGTTTCCAAGAGTTCTGCTTTCTTAAGATGTGGATTGAAGTGGGTCCTTACACTGTGTTCTATTGCTTGTGGTTCTATAATGTTGAATTCCGATATTGCATGATCACTTCCCCCCAAGGTTCAACACCTTCTATCATTTCATCTCTGTTAGTGAGGATTAGATCCAATATGGCTAATCCCCTAGTTTCCTTCTCTATTTTTTGGGAGACAAAGTTGTCTGCTAGGTTTGTCAGGAATCTGTTTTATCTTCCACTTGGTGCAGAGTTTGTCTCCCAGTTGATGTCAGGGTAATTAAAGTTCCCCATTACTATTGTGATGTGCTTTCAACATACCTTAGTTAGCTGACTAGCAAAAAGTTTATCTATTTCCTCTGGTTGGTTGGGTGGCCTATAGTATACACCTATGGCAATGTCATTTCCCCCCCTTTTATATTGACCCAAATGCATTCAAGACAGTTTTCATCATTGTTGTGCTCTATTTCTGTAGAGATGTAGTTATTTTTTATATAGAGAGCAACTCCACCTCCTCTTTTGTTTGGTCTGTTTCTTTTAAATAATTTAAATCCCTCTAGCTGTGTGTTCCATTTGTGGGTTTCATCCCACCATGGCAACAATATCATATCTGCCCTCATTTACCTGAATTTCTAGTTCACCCTGTTTACTGTTCATACTCTGTGCATTGGTGTATAGACATTTGAGTCCTTTATGACTGACCCTGTGTTTACTTTCTATATAACCTGTGTCGTGCCTGAGTTTCCCTATTTCCTTACCACCTGTTTGGTTAGTGCACTTTGTGTGGCACTCACTATTAAAAGCTTGATTTTGCTTGACAGCAAGGTTGATATTCTTGTCCACACACACATCTATGTTACATGCACTGCTAACCCTATAATTTTTTGATTGCCGGGGACAGGGATGTTCTGTATCAATTAACTCACTGTCCCCATCGTTTAGTTTAAATATTTCTCCAGAAAATCTGTGAGTTTATTGCCAAGTAACTCAGTCCCTTTCTTTGATGGATGCAAACCATCTCTTTTGTACATTTTTTTTTCAAAGTTTTATTGAATATACAGTTAAAAACAAAAAAGACACCTTGGACATAATACAGTTAAAGACAAAAGAGACACATTGGACATGATACAACTTTCCTGGTTGGAACGATACCATTAATATTACCTTACATTATATTATTACATTGTAACAAAGTGAGTATTCTTTCAATAATGTACATTATAGTTAAATAACCTTTAATTCTATCTGATATAAAAAATACTAGTGTAAAGATTTCTAAATTATCAACTTATTCATCGACATTCATCCCAGCATGCCTCTTTAAATCTAACCATTTATACACTTCATCCAAATTTCAAAATAGTCTGTTTCAATTTTATTTTTGAGCTCTAATGTTAACCTATCCATTTCAGCGCAGGATAGGATTTTATTTAATACTTCTTCTTCGGAGGGGGTTTCTTTTCCTTTCCATTTCTGAGCATAGGTTAGTCGTGCTGCAGTTAGAATGTGCAGTACTAAATATCCTTTGCTGAATTTATCCTTAGTAATCCGTAATAAAAATGTTTCTGGTTTTAATTCAATTTTTAATGATAATATCTCTTCCAACCAATTTTTTTACCAGATGCCAAAATTCTTGAGCTTTTGGGCATTCCCACCACATGTGATAGTAAGTCCCTGGTGATTTTCTACATTTCCAACATAACGATAAGGATTTTTTGTCCATTTTTGCTAATCTTGTAGGAGGAAGATGCCACCTATAAAACATCTTATATAAATTTTCTTTATAGGTGGTAGCTAATGTTAACCTCCTATTCCTATCCCATAATAGTTGCCAATTATCTAAATCGATCCTATAGCCAAAGTTTTTGCTCCAAATTAGCATTGTGTCTTTTACCTGTTCTTCTAGCATGTCTTGTTCTAGTAGATATTGGTATATCTTTTTTATCGTTTTATCTTCAGTTCCTAGTAGAATTTTATCTAATTCTGTGTATTCTAATTTTATCCCAAGTTCTTTTTTATCTTTTCTGTATCGTGATTGTATTTGCAAATATGCCCACCATTCTAGTTCTATGCCATCTTCTAATAGTTTCCCCCTTGTTTTCAATTCTCCGTTCTCATCTAGGATGTCTTTATATGTGATTACCTTTCCCAGGTTCATAAATTTTGGGTGCAGAAATATCTCCAATGTCGAAATCCAGTTGGGGATTTTCTTGTAGTTAGATTTTTTAATTTTAATCCACACATCTAATAGTGCTCGTCTAATATAGTGTTTCTGAAAATACTGATGTGCCTTGTGTTTCCCATCCCATAATATTGCATGCCACCCTGGTCTGCATGTCATGGCCTTCTAGTGCTAACAATCTCCTATTCCATTCCTTTAACCAAGCAGATGTTGCCACCTGATAGTATTTTTCCCAGTTTGGGAGGCCAAATCCTCCTCTTTCCTTTACATCTTGTAATAACTTAAATTTAATTCTTGGTTTTCTCTCTTGCCAAATAAAGTTGGATATAATTTTGTTGAAGTTTTCAAAGAAATCTTTGCCTAATTTGATCGTTATGCATTGGAATAGAAAAAGTAGTTTAGGAAGCACATTCATTTTAATTGTCGCAATTCTCCCCATAAAGGAGAGCTGTAGGTTTTTCCATCTGTCTAAATCCACAGTAATTTGATCTATTAGTTTATCATAATTTTCTCTTTTAAGTGTGATGCATCTTGCTGTCAATTGAATCCCCAACTTACTTTTTGAATGTTAATTTTTTCTGCTAGCTCATTTTCTTGTGATTTGGTCATATTTTAAGAATATGACCAAATCACAAGAAAATGAGCTAGCAGAAAAAATTAACATTTAAGTTTAACATTTAATTTAATTTAAATTAATTTAATTTAAAAATTAACATTTAATAGTTAAGCTAACATTTTAGTTTTTTCTTTGTTAATCTTCAGCCCCGCTACATCTCCATAGTTTTCCAGGACCTGTATTAAGCCAGACTCTAAGGGCTCTTCCAAAATAAAGACTAAGTCATCTGCATATGCCTGTAGTTTAAATATCTCTTTCTTAGTTTCTAAACCTTTAATCAGTTTATCTTCTCGGATTATTCTTGTTAAAACTTCTAAAGAGAGTACAAATAATAATGCTGATAGTGGGCAACCTTGTCTCATACCTTTTTGTATTTGGAAACTTTTTGTTAATTCTCCATTCATAATTACTTTTGCTTCTTGTTTAGAATAAATTGCTTGGAACATGTTTATGAATCTTTCCCCAAATTCCATATGTTTAAGTTGGGTCAACATAAAGTCCCATCTAACATTATTAAATGCTTTCTGTGCATCAACAAAGATCAGTGCCATTTGTTTTTCATTGTGCGATTCATAATATTCTAGCATATCTAATATAATCCTAACATTATATCTTATTTGCCTTTTGGGCAAAAAGCCATTTTGATCGGTATGGATAAATTCAGCTAAGTATCTTTTTAATCTTTCTGCCATTATTGTCATAAAAATCTTATAATCCGTATTTAATAGAGGCCTATAGTTTTTGATGACAGTTAAATCAGAATTTTCTTTAGGTATTAGCGTGATGATTGCTTCTTTCCATGAATTTGGGGTCTTTGTTACTTTTAGTACTTCATTAAATATATCCAATAGGATTGGGCCCAAAGGTTCTTGAAGGTTTTTATATATTTCAGACGGTAATCCATCAGGGCCTGGTGTTTTATTGCTTTTTTGTTTTTTAATTGCTTCTATAATTTTCTGAAGTGTTATATCTTTATTTAATATATTTTGGAATTTTTCCGGGACCTTTGGCAGTTCGGCATTCATAAGATACTGTAGTATTCTTCCTTCACTAATCTTTACATCATCTTTATAAAGGTTTTTATAGAATTCATACGTCACATGTTTTTTCTCCTCAGTCTGGTATACCATCTCTCCTACTTCGTTGCATAGTTTACTAATCCATCTTTTATCTTTTTGTTTTTTTTAGTCTATAAGCCAACCATCTCCCAGGTTTATTTGCCTGTTCAAAAAAATTTTGTCTGATACTTTTTATTTTTTGTGCCAATTTTTCTTTTTCTATAATATTCAATTTATGTTTGTTTAAGTCTAGTTGTCGTTTTAGATCCCTACACTGCTGGGTTTTTTTGTAATTCTATTTCTAATTTTCTAATATTCTTCTAGTTCCTTTTCTTACATTCTCGCTTTTATAGTCTAATTCTCTATCTACAATTGCATTGAAGTCGCCAATTAAACAAATATTCTCATATTCAATATCGCCAATAATCTTATGTAATTTCTTGTAGAATTGTCTTTGTCTCTCATTGGGGGCATAAATTCCTACTAGGGCAACTTTTTTTTTATTCAAGGAGATTTCAAATATCAGTATTCTACCTTCTTCGTCCTGGTAAATTTGTTTTGCTGGGATTTTTTCCTTGACATATATCACTATTCCTCCTTTTTTTCTGCTGTGAAAGAGATACAAATTTAATTCCTAACTTGGGGTAGTTTAATAGATCTTGGTGCTGATTCTTTATATGTGTTTCTTGTAAGATTATTATGTCTAAATTTTTCTTACTTAAGCCTGTTCAAAATTTTGTTTCTCTTAGCCGGGGAGTTTAAGCCGTTTACGTTTAGTGATAATGCTGTTAGTTCTTCCACATTACTGCCTATATTTTGATCTAGTCATTCTCGTCAATCTATCTTTTTTAAATTCTTTATGTCTACTTTCATCGTCATTGCCATTATTCATTTTTTCCTTTCTCTCAATTTCCGGTTCTTTGCTTTGTGTTTCTCGTGCCTTTCTGCTGTGTCTCTCTGTAATATCTTCTTCTCTTAGTTCTCTTTCTTCTAGTTTATCTTTGCTACCTAGATATTGCTGAGAAAACTCTTCTGCTTTATTTATCATATCCAGCCTGTATCTTTTTTCTTGCCAAGTCACCAGGATCCCTTCCGACATCAACCACCTAAAATTAATATTTTGTCTTATTAGTTTTGATGTGATGTGTTGATAAGGTCTTCTAAGATCTCTTACCCTCCTGGGGACCTGTTTAAGAACTGTTAGTTGTTTTCCTTTATATTCTATTGGGTCATCTCTAGTTCTATGCAAAATCTCATCTCTGACTGACTTCTTGATGAATCTAATGTGCACTTCCTTAGATAAGTTATTTCTTCTTGCATAATTTGTGTGTATTCTATATATTTCATCTATCTCATTTGCCATCTCTTCTTTCTCGATTTCTAAAGCTCTTGCTAACAAATCTGTCATCATTTCTGGGAGATCCTCCCCCTTCTCTTCTTTCACGTTCTGAAAACATAAATAATGATCTGCTTTCTCTGTCTAGCAAGATGACAGTTTTTTCCAATTCTTTGTTTGCTTTGTTTGTGAGAGTCTTTCATTCATTTCATCTACTTTTCTTTCCTCCTTATTCATTCTATCTTCCATTTCTAATAGTTTCTGTTCATTTTTCAGTATTTGTTGTTGGAAGCATTCAAATTTCCCGTCCATTGCTCCCATCTTCTCTTTAAGTTTTCCGGTGTCATTCCTTATTTCACCTATTTCTTTTTTCAAGTCTTCATGGTTTCTCAACATGACCTCTTGCATAGATTGTAACATTGATTGTAGGTCTTTAAATGAGCCTGCTCTTTCCCTTGGCATCATTTCTTCTATTGATCTTTGCCCTGCTGGGCTTAGATCCGCCGATGTTGTTTGAGTTATCTGCTTTCTTCCAGTCCCAGCTCTTGTTAAGTTGGGGATGCTTGTCATCTTTCGGAGTGACGCCAACCAGCCCTCCCACTTATATACAATCTTTGTCTTTTCTTTTACCACACCTGAAAGATTTGTTATTCTTCTAATATTATAGTCACTGATACCTTCCTTATATCTTAACAATATTATATTCTGTTACTAACACAATATCAAGCCTCTAACACTAGTGCTTTAATATACAGTAATTAACAGGCTAAAGTATTTATCAATTTCAAATGCTCATATACCACTGCAAATCTAATTTATCTAAATAGTTATATATAATAATAGTATAACAGTTGATTCATCCAAATATTATAGCAAGTATTCAGTTCATTGGCAATACAATCGAAGTTTTACAATTAATCTCTTGACAGTTGTAGGGATTAACGTGATCAGTAAGGTAGACAAATAAATGATTTTTCTCACCTTCTTTAAATTTCAACCTTTTATGTCTAGTTAGTCTCTTCCAGTTCAATCATATAATAGGTTGTATTCAATTAATTCTTATTTGCCTGAACCCTCAGTTAAACTACAGCTTGTCCTTTTTATTTTTGGAATGATTTTAGGGCGGTTTCTTTACTTTATTTCTATGCGTGTTTTCTTCTTAACTTGTAGGTGTCTCTCTTCCCTCACTTAATATCAATCAGTCCTCCATTCTTATTCAAAATGTCTGCCCTCTCTGTTCAGTCAGCACTTTTGCTTTTAAAGTTTTTAATTTCCTTCTTAGCTTTGTTGAAAGGGCCAGAAGGAAAAAAACCCTTTTATCCGTTAATCCTTTATAGCTTATGAATTTGTTGCTTTAAGGTAGAGCCTCTTCCCCCCCCCCCCCCCGTATTCCTTATCACCACTATCTCACACGGGAGGTAGTTTTACCCCTTTCGCTTTTGGGCTTCTCTTCTCTTCTTTTCTTCTTTGAAATTCTCCGGAATGATTTAACGCTCCGGATCACTTAGAAAGGCTTGCTGGGTACTCACTTCACCAGGCTTGTTGTATCATTGTCCCGCTAAATCACCGCTATCTTTGTCCAGCTGACAGCTGTCATTTCTTCACGGCCGCCATTCTGGGCTGTCTCCTTCTCCCGCTCGGCTTCTCCGAGGCTTTCCTGCTTCTTATAGTTCTGACCGCCATCCGAAACTGCTCTGCTGGGTGCCTCCTCTTCCAATCTCCCTCCGAGGAATTGGGGGCTTTAAAAAGCCCACCGGGCACAGGGAAGCGGCTGCGGAATCAGCACGCTTATTCATAGCACCGTTTCAATGCAGCCATTCCATTCGGCAGCTGGCTCCGCCTTCCCTCTTTTGTACATTTTTTCATTGGACCAGCTACAGACATCGTGACTAATATAACCAAAGCCTTCCCATTCACACCAATCCTTTAGCCACATATTGAATTCTGCTATAGGTTGGCCTTTTCCATTTTGCTCCTTATACACTGGTAAAACCTCTGAAAAAGTAAGCCTACAGCCTATCCTGCTAAGTTCCTGCCCCAAGCTCTGGAAATCATTCTGCACAGAGAGTACATCGTTAGATTGTTAGTGCCAAGATGTACAATAGCATCCACATCACAGTCCTTGCTGGCATTCTTGACTATTTTAAAAATACGATTCTTGTCCCTACTGGCAGTAGCACCTGGAAGACACCTGACCTCTTTCAAAATCTCTGTGTCCTTTCCTAAATTTACATCCCTTATAATTGAATCACCAACTAGAAGATGGCTTCTCTTTTTGGATGCCTTTCTGTTCTTGCATGACTGATGTGTAATACCTGATTCACATTTCTCCCTGTCAAAAACAAGTTCTTCATCTCAGACCACGATCCCCTGCTTATTTGAGTTATCATCACAAATACCTTTACTTGTCTCCTAAATGTCCCTATTAAGGTCAGCAAGGGCACTGTATCTGTTGTTCAGGGACACAGCGAAAGCTTTGTGTTTATGGTTCACAGGTCTCACCCTGCCAGATCCTACGTGGTCTTTATCAAAAGCCAACATGGGTTTGTCAAAACAGATCATGCCAGACAAATCTTATTGCATTCTTTGACCAGGTGACAAAATTAGTGGACCAGAGGAATGCTGTGGATATAATTTACTTGGACTTCAGTAAGGCATTTGATAAAGTAGACCACAACTTACTACTTGATAAGATAGAAAAATGTGGCTTAGACAGCATCACCACCAGATGGATTTGTAGCTGGCTGACCAGCTGTACTCAGCATGTGGTCCTCAATAGAACTGCATCTACATGGATGGAAGTGTGTAATAGGGTGCCCCAGGGCTCTGTTCTGGGCCTGGTGCTCTTCAACATTTTCATCAATGATTTGGATGAGGGGATAGAGGGGGAACTCATCAAATTTGCAGACGACACCAAGCCGGCAGGAATAGCCAACACTCCAGAAGATAGGCTTAAGATACAGAAGGATCTTGACAGACTTGAACATTGGGCGCTATTTGACAAAATGAAAATCAATGGTGAAAAAAGTAAGGTTCTACATTTAGGCAAGAAAAACCAAATGCACAGGTATAGTATAGGGGGTACCTTACTCAAGAGTAGTAAATGTGAGAGGGACCTCGGAGTCCTAGTGGACAATCACTTAAATATGAGCCAACAGTGTGCTGCAGCTGCCAAAAAAGCCAACACAGTGCTAGGCTGCATTAACAGAGGGATAGAATCAAGATCACGTGAAGTATTAATACCACTTTACAATGCCTTGGTAAGGCCACACTTGGAATACTGAATCCAGTTTTGGTCACCACAATGTTAAAAAGATTTTGAGACTCTAGAAAGAGTACAAAGAGCAACATATAAGGAACGGTTGCTGGAATTGGATATGTCTAGTTTAATGAAGAGAAGGATGAGGGGTGACATGATAGCAGTGTTCCAATATCTCAGGGGTTGCCACAAAAAAGAGGGAGTCAAGCTATTCTCCAAAGCAACTGAAGACAAGACAAGAAGCAACGAATGGAAAATAATCAAAGATAGAAGCAACCTAGAACTAAGGAGAAATTTCCTGACAGTTAGAACAATTAATCAGTTGAACAACCTGCCTCCAGAAGCTGTGAATGTTCCAACACTGGAAGTTTTTAAGAAAAGACTGGACAGCCATTTGTCTGAAATGGTATAGGTTCTGTTGCTTGAATGGGGGGTTGGACTAGAAGACCTCCAAGGTCCCTTCCAGCTCTATTCTATTCTATTCTATTCTATTCTATTCTATTCTATTCTATTCTATTCTATTCTATTCTATTCTATTCTATTCTATTCTATTCTATTCTATTCTATTCTATTCTATTCTATTCTATTCTATTCGTTAATTGTCCTCACTGTTAGGAAGTTTCTCCTTAATTCCAGGTTGCTTCTCCTTGATTAGTTCCATCCATTGTTTATGGTCCTGTCCTCTGATGCTTTGGAAAATAAGGTGACCCCACTCCTCTTTGTGGCAGCCTCTCAAATACTGGAATACTGCTATCATGTTACTCCTAGTCCTTCTATGAAAAGTCCATGAAGTGTGTGACATCTCTTGCTTGAATTATTAATTGAAGCTTCATCAAATCAATGTACCTATTCAAAGATCTGAACAGTGCTAGAATACAGATCTCAGAGTAGAGCCTGATTCATGCTGATTAAAGTGGAACTACTCCTACCTGTGAAACTAAAATTTCATTGCGTTTATCTTTTTAGTAACTAATTCATATTGTTGAGTCATAGTTTGCAATCAGTTATTATTTGAAGATTTTTTATGTGCATATATCTAAATTTAAGTCTTTGCATTAGAATTGGTTAAATTTAATTGTGTTTTCAAGCCACTTCTTCATTCTACTGCTGTTATTTTGAAATTTCTCTCTGACTTCAGTGGTCTTAGCATCCTACCTCATTTTGTCTCAAGTGACATATCTGACAGTCAATCTGTTTAACTCAGGCATGTTAAACTGCTGGCCCGTGGGCCAGATGCATCACACTGAAACTGCGCCCACCCCATTGCCGGCAATGGGGGAAAAGTCCCGATACTTTGTGTGATGTCACATGACGTCATGAGTTTGACATGCCTGGTCTAACTCTTTCTCACTCAAGATTAAAAATGTTAAAAAGTGCACAGCATAAAAGAAGATAGCTTGCTCCAGTTCCATGAATAATTATTTATTCATGTAATTATTCAATTTGTACAGCATTCCATCTCAATCATATAATTCTGGGTGGATAACAATGATGGAAAACAAAATAAAATTTTATAACAAATAACTTAAATGGAAGCCAAGAAGAAGAAAAATAAAATAAACATCCAAGACAACAATTAGGATAACCATAGTTCTAATTTAACCATATTCTTAGGGCCCTATTCTCAATAACAAAACCAGGTTTTTAACTTACAGAAGCACAACAGAATTGGGGTAAGTCTAATATCTGTAGAGATGATGTTATTAGAGAGCAGGTACCATGACAGAAATTGCGGTTTGCTGTTGAGTCCTGGTTGGAAAGCCTGACTGAAATTGTTCTAGAGAATAGCAGTACAAACCAAACTTTACTTCTTATCAAGATACATAGTATACATATCTATCCAAGGATTTCTAGATTCTGTGATTCCACATATTCCTTAATTTCATCATTCCATCATCATTTCATTGAACAGGGTGGTTTGTATTTCACCCACTTTAGTTTCTCATATAAGCACTTTTCATCTGCCTGAATATTATTGTTTTTTTATGTTTGGTGGATAGAACATTTGTTATTCCACACTTACCAAGAAACCATGATAGAAAAAAAATGAGCATAAACCTAAAATAAATGTCACTAATAAGATAGGTTTTTAAACATGACAAGCTGCAATAAAATGACTTTGTTTCACAGTTTGAAAAAAAATGTGTTTTAGAATCTATTCAGTCAAAACCAAAATTAGCAGAAGTGCTGGAGAATTGAAAATTGCATCTCAATATATCCATCCAACTGTACAAACTATTAAAATAATACTTCAGAGTCTTATCTGTATGAGAAAATCTAAAAATAAGAGCAGGAACATAAAAGGAATTACTAACTATATTTCTGTTTGTTACTGAAACCAAAGAAGATTAAAAAAGGATAATTAATAAACAAGTCAATCTGCACTATTTTCTGCCAAAATGTTATGATTATAGCATAGAATTATATCATCTTTATCAGAACTGTTTTTCTTTTTTGATACATCAAATAAATATTTACAATATTTTCAGATTTTACTGTACATTTAGCACAAATACAATTCATCTGAGAATACTGAGAACAGTAGATGAATTCCTGCATATACCATATCTTTTCCTATATTCTATTAGTAACCTGAGTTCATGTTGAACTATGTCTTGATTAATTAACATAGTGTAAGGACCCACCTCAATTTACATCTTAAGAAGACAGAACTCTTGGAACGTTTCTTCCAACAGGAATCTTTATTAAGAAAAACTGACTGAAGGCATGCTAGACAGGATCTGAGGGACCCCCCTGACCATTCAATGTTTTAAAGTGTTCCCAGGCAGCCCCACTCCACACTCCTTCTGGTCAATTCAAATTGGCAGATGGTTGGGTGTTAAATCCATCGGATCTCAAACGTTGCAATCCTCCCCCCCTTTTTCCTTGCTGCCGGTAAAAGGAGGCTTTCATAGGGAGTGAGATCAAAGGCTGATGGCCGCATTGTTATGGTTAGTACTCTCGAAGGGAATCCACAGAGGATGTTACTTTGTAGTTGATAGGAGGAATGCCAGTCATAAACACCCGTGTTTACTCCCCCCCTTTGTAGTATGACAGAATCCAAAAGAGAGTAAGAATTGGGTTTTCTCAGAGTAGATAGCTAGAAATAAAATATAATTGGATTCTGACATCCGGCTCCCCTTAAAAATAAGAGAGGTTCACCTGTAGAGAAACCAAAACAGGTATAAAAGTTAGTCTGGCTTGTTAGGATACTTTGTATGAAACTTCTTTAAAAGCTTCGGGGCTCTGCCATGACGTTTATGGACCCACTCGTTTTGAGAGGCGGGGAGGTGCTTCCATGCTACTAGGTATTGAGTTTCCCCACGATATTTTCTAGAGTCCATGATTTCCCTTATTTCGAAGTGTTGCTCTCCTTCTACCATGATTGGGGTTGGTGGGGGGGGGGTTTGGCCGTAAGGGTGATTGTTGTTCTCTTTTCAGCAAACTGCAGTGGAAAATTGGGTGTATTTGCCTAAGATTCTTGGGTAATTCTAATTCTACTGTTACTGGGTTTATGATTCTTTTAATTGGAAAAGGCCCTATATATTTTGGTCCAAGTCTTTTACAGGGTTGTATGCATTTTAAGTATTTTGTAGACAAGTACACCATTTCTCCTATAATGAATGGTGTGGGCTCCATCCTTTTCTTATCTGCTTGTGCTTGGTATGCTTGCCTAGCTTCCTCTAGAGCTTTTCTAACTATTGGCCAGGTGTTTTGTAATTGTTCCATCCATTCTTTCAGTGATGGGATTGCCGGTTCGTTTGGGGTTAGTTCTGGCATGGGGTTGAAACTTTGACCGGTAGCTATTTGAAAAGGAGTGTAACCTGTGCTGGACTGGACTGCATTATTGTAGGCAACCTCTGTGAAAGGCAACAGGTCCGTCCAATCTGACTGCTGGAAATTAAGAAAACATCTTAAATATTGCTCAAGTACTGAGTTACACTTTTCCGATTGACCATTTCCCTGAGGATGATGGCTAGATGTCAGTCCCTGGGTGGTCCCTAAAAGGGATAGAAATTCCTTCCAAAATGCAGACATAAATTGCACTCCCTTATCAGATATGATGCGTTGGGGTGCCCCATGCAATCTGTAAATATGTTGCACGAAAAGTTTCGCTAAAGCTTTTACAGTGGGGATTTTGGGCAAGGAATAAAGTGAAACTGTTTGGAAAATAAGTCCGTGACCATCCAAATAACAGTATTCCCATTGCTTTCTGGTAATTCCACTATAAAATCCATGGCTATTTCTCTCCAGGGGGCTTAGGGATTTGCCACTGTTTGTAACAGTCCTGGCGATTTCCCTTGCAACCTTTTTGCCATTGCACACATTGGGCAGCTGGCCACGTAACTTTCTATGTCTTTTTTCATGGATGGCCACCAAAATTGCCGTTTAATTAAGTGCAATGTTTTTACAAATCCAAAATGCCCTGCTGATTTTGTGTCATGGCAAAGCTGCATGAATGTGATCCTTTGGGTGGTCGGTATATATAACTTCTCCCCCACCCAAGGCAGTCCGTCTTTCATTGTGCACACGTGTTTATTTTTCTGGAACCATTCATCTGTTTCCAAACTTTTCCGGAATTCAATTCCGGTCTGGCTATCCAGCTGTGGTTTTAATTTAAATTGGGCTCTGGTAGTCACTGGCGCTGCCAGTTGTGATTCTCCCATGATCGGTTTAGAGTCAGTGGCTCGCATGCTGTTATATTGGGGCATGCAAGATAATGCATCTGCCAGAAAGTTCTTTCCCCCCAGCAAATGCTTGAGCTTAAAATTGAATTGGTGAAAATGCTGGGACCAGCGGGCTTGCTTGGGGTTGAGCATCCTGGGTGTTTTCAAGGCTTCCAAATTTTTGTAGTCTGTCCACACCTGGAAAGGGATTTTAGGAAGGAATTGGCACCATGTAAGTAATGACCAACTATCCCATATGCCTCTTTCTCCCACACGGGCCAGCGCTGTTCCGTTTCAGTGAGTTTCCTGGACATATATGCGCAGGGTTGCAATATTCCTTCATCATTTTCTTATAATAGTACAGCCCCCACTGCCACATCACTTGCATCCGTCTGTATTACGAAGGGTTTGTCCATGTCTGGGTGCCTCAGTACTGGTTCGGCAGAAAAAAGCCTCTTTAATCTCTCAAATGCCGCTTGGCATTCCATTGTCCATTTTAGTGGCTGGCTAGGTTTCACTGAGGATTCTCCCTTCGTTTTTAGTAAGTTCGTGAGGGGCAGGCCTATCTGGGCAAATGAGGAGATGAATTGGCGGTAAAGGTTTGCGAAACCCAGGAAACTTTGCAGTTGCTTTCTTGTGCGAGGTGGTGCCCATTCTAATACTGCCCTGACCTTTTCTGGGTCCATTTCAATGCCCTGTGGGGATATGCGGTAATCTAGGTAGTCTATTCCTTAGATCTAGTTTAGTAAAAAAAAAATTCCTTTCGAGAGGTGTAATAACATGTCCTTCATGAGGGGTAGGGGGTATAGTTTGCTTTCACTGATTGCATTCAATAGGCGGTAGTCTATGCATAAGCGAAGAGAGCCGTCCTTCTCTCTAAAGAGGATCGGAGCGGCCACCTTAGGCTTGGCTGGTTCAATGAACCCCCTTTCTAGGTTTTTCTTTATAAATCTCTCCATTTCCTCCTTCTCCTTTGGGCTCATGGAGTATAATCTGGGCTTCGGGAGTTTTGCCCCGGGCTTGAATTCTATGGCACAGTCTGTGGGTTGGTGGGGGGGAAGCTCATCCGCCCTCTCCTCACTGAAAACATCAGCCAGATCTCTGTATTCCTCTGGTATTTCTGGTAGCCCCTTTTCTTCTCCCATGGACGCTATTTCCGTTTTTAATTTTGGTAGATCCCCTTGGGGTTTTAAGTCTGTAGGGTCCTCTTTCAGGAAATTGATTTCTTTCGTCCTCCAATTTACCCAGGGGTTCCATTTTGTTAACCATTCCAGCCCTAGGATCATCGGGCATTCCATGCCTGGGGTCACTACAAACGTTATGTCTTCCTCATGATTTCCCAGGGATAGGTGGATTGGTAATGTGGCTAGGGTAGCTGGCACCCCCCCCCCATCTAACTGGCCAAATGAGATTGGTTGTTCCAGCCTCCTCACCGGGATGCCCAAATTTCCCACTAGCGTCGGGCTAATGAGGCAGTGGGTGGAGCCAGAGTCTATTAAGGCTTTCACTTTGACAGCTTTGGGCATGGAGGGGGCTAATATAGTCACTGTCTTGAGGATGGGTGGGATGGATCCACTTACCAGTGGTTCACCCTCCGAGCTGTCATCTGGGGCATCCACCGGCCCTGCGGTGTAGGCTGGAGCTCTTTCCTCACGATGGGCGGAGGTAGGGGATTCCACAGCCTCTATCCCTCTCATGGCAGATTCTTTTGACTTAGCTGGGGACTTCCTGGATTTGCTGGCCGGTGGTCTGTCTGGGTTGTGCTGGGGGGCTTTCGAGCCACATTCTACAGCCCGATGCCCCTCTCTCCCACATTTGAAACAGCCCATTCGCTTCTTGGCCATAGCCGATGGCTTCTTCAGTAGGTCGATCTCTGCTTCCTCTGCCATGACGTACCATTCGTCGAGTTGGTGTGGGTCCCCCCGGGGCAGGCAAGCGTCATATAGGTCATAATTCAGACCGTCTTTGAAATGGCTAAGGAGGATGTCTTCCGGCCAGTTCAGCTTGCTGGCAATGGTTTGGAATTCTTGCGTATATTCGGCTACTGGCCGTCTGCCTTGCCTCATCATTTTGATTCTTTCATGTGCTTTGCGATCAGCCAGTGGGTCTTCAAATTGCCTTCTCAGAGAGGACATGAAACGGTTGAAGTCGTTGAGCTCTGGGGCATTGGAATCATGCAAATTCACCACCCAATCGGTGGCTGGCCCGTCCAGAGCAGATTGCACGATCCGGATACGGGCTTTGTTGCTAGGGATGTGCCGCCCATGTTCCTCCATGTAGCCAAGGACTTGGGTTAGGAAAAACCCCAAGCGTGTCGGCTCCCCCTTGAATTTCGCGTCCAGCAGCGGGAGTCTTTGAATGGATCGGTGCTTTCTTCGTCGGTATTGTCTTCCATCCAGATCGCCATCTGCAGGTCGGCGGGGGGTGGGGACTACTGGATCAGCGGATGTCCCCGGAGCTGCAGGTTCCAATTCCTCCTCAGTGTCTCTCCAGTTGCGGCTCCAGGAGTTGGTGCGGCCATGGGGCTCAGGATCCTCCTCTCCTAGGGAGCTGAGGGTTCTCTTCATCAAGTTGATAGCTTTCTCTAGGATCCAGTTCAAGTGCTGTGCCCAGCTTCCTTCATCTTCGCTTGTGTGCAGGGATCTCTCCATCTCCTGCTTCCATCCTGGTTGATTGGCCCCCCATCTCAGGGTCACCTTTCTTGATTTTTTTTTCCACTCGCCTTTCTTTCCAATGCCCATTGACCACTGAGGCTTGTGGTTACGCGTCTCCACCACCTCTTCTCCTGAGGTATCTGACCCTTCAGATCCGGATATTTGGCAGGTTTCTAGTCGGGGCAACGGCTCCCTCTCCAGGGGGCTTTCCCCCTTCCCCGCTTCATCATCTGGTTCTTCCTTCCAGGTTGACCAATTTTGCAGATGCTGTCTAATGTAAGGACCCACCTCAATTTACAACTTAAGAAGACAGAACTCTTGGAACGTTTCTTCCAACAGGAATCTTTATTAAGAAAAACTGACTGAAGGCATGCTAGACAGGATCTGAGGGACCCCCCTGACCATTCAATGTTTTAAAGTGTTCCCAGGCAGCCCCACTCCACACTCCTTCCAGTCAATCTTCCCCCCCTTTTCCTTGCTGCCGGTAAAAGGAGGCTTCATAGGGAGTGAGATCAAAGGCTGATGGCCGCATTGTTATGGTTAGTACTCTCGAAGGGAATCCACAGAGGATGTTACTTTGTAGTTGATAGGAATGCCAGTCATAAACCCCTTTGTAGTATGGCAGAATCTAGAAGAGAGTAAGAATTGGGTTTTCTCAGAGTAGATAGCTAGAAATAAAATATAATTGGATTCTGACACATAGTCTTTTCCAATGAAGTAACAGCACCGTGCTGACCATGGTTGATTCTAAAATACTAAACAAAGTCAAAGCTAGTTAAAACTGTAATTGTTAACCACCTGAAAATGTCAGGATTAAAGAGTTGTGTGGGAAGTTAAAAAATATGGCAAACCATTTATATGCATGAAGTTTCCAGAAACTTAACTCAGCTCAAACTAGACTGGGCCTTTTTATATGACTTGTAATTGAAATTTCAAGAATTCTCAAGCAAGTGCAAGTCTAAGATATCTAGCAATTATTAAACTGGAGAAAGCTGTGTTAGAATGAGGGACAACTATAAAATACTTCCAATTTTTTAAAAAACATATGAAGAACATTTGAGGGAGGGAGGTTATGTTTGGCTTTCATATCTTCCAAAAAGTACTTAGGAACAGGGCCAATTTAATTAATTTAATTAATTTAATTAATTTAATTAATTTAATTAATTTAATTAATTTAATTAATTTAATTAATTTAATTAATTTAATTAATTTAATTAATTTAATTAATTTAATTAATTTAATCACTTAAAATAGCTAGACTTTAGGCTGCTGACAGTATTTAAATCTTAAACATTGGATACAAGTCAGAATAAAATTGTAAACTAGAATACAAGATATGAAATTACAGAATCGTGAAAAGTTATACAATTGTACTTATAAAATTAATCCTCAAATGCCTTCCTGATAAAACACATTTTCACCTGTTTCCAGAAGTCCATAAGGGTGGAGACCATCCAAACTTCCTTCCATTCCAGAGGAGGGAAGACTTTAAACTTAGTACACATTATATAGGTTTAATTCAGAGGAATATAGTTATTTTTCTTTTTTAATGATTATATTCCATTGTATTGTACCTTTTCACTAAAATATACTGCAGTTTTGGTAGCAATTTTTAGGAGATTGTGGGTCCTGGCATCAAAGGTTTTGATGGGTCTTCTGTGACCCAGGTCCGCTAGCTGTGCCTTTCTGTGGTAACCATTAGTCAAAATTATGCAAATAAATGGCACTGAAGCTTTCTTGAAACAGACATTTGCATGAATAAAATATGTCTTATGGATTAGTTACCTATTCATAAGCCAGTTGTTTCCCTTGCAACCCAAGGAGCATATAATCATTTTCTCACTCTGTTGCCATGTTATTAATCTCACAAAAGGGAAGGAATGGGGGAAGAGCTTATTGGCCCCGACCCTCTGCCTGTGTCATCTTATGAATAATTTCATCTCTTAAAAAATTAAGATAAATTGGATCTCTCTTTAGTAGCTTCCAACTACCTCAGAAAATGCCACTCTCAAGTTCAATTGTAGGCTAAATACATCCCAATGCTGACAATGAAAAACATATCTGTATGTAACAAGCATTTTTAATAAAAGAGCAGCATGGCAGTGACAGGAGACACATAATGATTTCTCTGACATTTTGGTTTCAGGTATTATCTGTCAAATGAGATGAAGAAATGAAATAGGAGGAAATGAGATTTCTTCTTGACTAACCAGGGAAGGGTGTGTTAAGTTACAACCACAACTTTAAAGCCTCTAGAATAAAAACTTCCCACTTTCCCCTCTCCCTTTTCATTTCCACTGGTGTCTTTTTTATATCTCACAGTGACACAAGAGTGCCTCTTCACTCCCTGAGGAAATCATTCAGCTGCTATCTTGACAGTTTCTGAGGGTAAGGAAAAGAAGAACAATTACAGAGCTTTTTATCATATACATTTCAAAATAGATGTCTACAAAATTCAGTCATGCAAATCTCTGATAAACACAAGGTGGCTTAGAACCTTCTGACTGTATCAGACAGCCTACTTTGGAATTTGCCCTTATTTTGTAAAACAATTACATTTTTTATTAATATATATGTGAAAACATATTTTTTTATATTAAATGTCGGGATACATAAAAATGCAGCATGTTATTTGTAAAACATGTATAAACTATCTTTAAAAAAAATCTGCAAAGTAAAGCAGAGGCTAACTATTCAAATTTACTTACTTGAATGCTAGTGCAGATTTTCTTCTATTTTAAGAACACATTAGAGGGATATTAGCTTTAGCCTTAGTTGTGGAAACATAGTCTTTTGTAGATGATAAGAACTTAAATGCATTAGAATTTTCATAATATATGCTAAATGTTTCCTGGATCATCTTCAGTTCTAACAAGCTTTCATAACTGCTAGAACAACATTAGGTTAAGGTCTATCAATAAAGATAACTGTTTGAAACCAAATCTATCATCCCTTCAAATCAGTTTGAAATACAAGCTAATAGATTTTGCAGTTTGAAATCTTTAGGAGGCAAATAAAATTATGCAATTTCTTATAAAAAGGTATTGGTCCATTCTGTTGGTTTAGCATGGTTTTTTTAAAACTATCTTTTAGGTAGAGCAATCTATTGGAAACAGACAGACAGACAGACAGACAGACAGACAGATAGTTGAGCAAAATGAGATAGAGATGATAGAAATGAAGGACAGGGAGAGGGAGAGGGAGAGTAATCCCTGCATTTAATTGCTTCTCTGAAATCATATTTTGAGAACAAAAACCTATGCAGGGAAGGATTACTGGAAATATCAAAGAAAAAATAGTTTCCCGAGCATGCATGCTGTGCTCCCCAGAGAGATATATGTAATCAAGCAGAAGTGGTTAGGTAGACAAATAGAGCACAAAACAGATAAAATTTGTATGGTTGTAGAAGAATCTGTGTGAAGAACTGATAAGTTAGTGAGCTATTTAGTTGTTTTTTTTTAAGACTTGCAAGATTCTGTTACTGTAACCTTACAATAAAGCTGGTGTTAAAACTCATGGTTGGTGCTTCTTGTTTGGACTTCCTCTCAGGGCTGACTCTTACAATCATTAAAAAGGGAAATTGACAAACATTTTATTAAGCACATATATTTTAATCATTCTGACTCATTAATATTCCAATGATGAGTTTCAGGATGAATAGAAGATTGTAGATAGTCAAACATAGACCAAATACAGAAAGTCATACAGGTACAGTAACCCACCTAGTGCTATGAGAAACTAGTCCAATTTACCCATTGTTTAAATTTGGTCATATTTCTTGCTTTGTGTCTGAAGAAGACTAGCAGCAATATGACATTAGCCCAATGAGCTCTCACACATTATTTAAATATATTTCTTAGTTGGACTAAGGAAAATATCTCTCCTACAAAGCAAATATCAACTTAATCCAGATACTATTGAATTTATACTTTAGAGTTAGTGATTGGGCAGAAGAAAAAGACATTTGCACTATGCTTATCATGATACAAAAATGTCCCTATTTCTGTTCCAGGTATATTGATAGATATGTAACCAGATATCATATTCTCTTTTTTTGTAATATATTTTATTGATTTTTTAAAAACATAAATCACTTAATAACTGGTGAACAGTATGTTGTCTGGGTTACATTTGTAAAACAATCATTAACAATTGATTTCTATAATCCATAATCCACATAATAGTTTTAGTTGATTTCCTCTTTTCCCAAAATATCCTCTTTTGCAAACATTGAGTTAATACAATTCTTATTGTTTTGATAGATAACAATTAAACATATAATTTTTTCCCAATAGTCCTAAAAATAATAATCACATCAATATAATATTTCTTTTCTATCCAATCATTCTGGTTGCCTTATCATAGATCCTGTTACAGTCCTTATTTTAATTTGTTTCTCCCACCAAATTCTAGATATTCTTACTGGTTAAGATTTTCTCAAAAAATTAATTACATTTAAGAATTTAACTTTATTTTTCCATATGAACCATCTCACACTTTTACATTTCTTAAGGAATAGATAAAACAGTAGAAAAAAAGAAAGAAAAGAGTAAAGAAGCATAAAAAATAACATACTGTTTAAAATATATATCCCTCCTAAGCTAATATGTATTTATTTCCTAAATTTCTTATTCTTTTTAACCATAATTAAAAATATGTTTAATCTTTAAACATTCCATTTAATAATCTAGTCATCTAGTCCTTTAACTCTTATTCAAAACATTTAATCCATTATAATTTTCTTAAATTCAATCACATTTAAATATCTAAAACATTTCCTTTATCTAAGTCATTTCAACTTTTTTATATTACTCATATCAAGAAAGAGAACAAAAAAGGGAAAAAAGCATACTATATTATTTAGGGAATTCATCCCTCTTAGAATGACATATACTGTATATTCCAAAACTTTTCTATTTCTTTAACCATATTCAAACAAATGTTTCTTTTTTAAGTATTCTCTCTGGTAAGTCCCATCATCTATTTTCTTAGTTTCCACTTTAGTCTTTTTCTTTTGCCCAGTGTCTTTCTTAATCAATGTATTTTGCTGAATCAAAAAGTTTTTCCGTATGTTCGTAAATGTTGCTGTAAATATAAAAAGTAAATAAGGAGAAGTGTCTTTGTACGGGACTTCTGCCTTTCCATGTTTGTTGAAAATCTTTTTCTTTTTCTTACTCTCAGCTTCTCTTATCATTTCCTTTCTCTCCGATGTTCCTGACATCTCTACAGTCCATTTTATCCAATCTGTTTTCTTGTCCTCAGATTTATTTTGTAGTCTTAAGGGATAAGTTTTTTTTCCAATTCTTGTGAATTTTTCCCCACTAGCATTAAATCATATTTCCTTGTTTTGTTAAGTTCCATCTTTAAGTCTTTATTCTCAATTCTATATCCATTTATTTGTTTTATCTGCTCCTTCTCTGTTGTTGTTTTCTGGGATTTTTTTTTATGTAGAGTTAACTTGGAAATAGATTGATTTATATTTTCAAAGTTGTTTTGGATATCTTTGTGGTTTAAAGTCATTGTTGTTTGAATTAGTTGCAGTATACTATATATCTCCTCCTGTGAAGTATGTCAACGCTGCTAACATCGGATGTTCTTGCTTTGACAACAGATGAAAATGCAGCCCTTTTCTCTATGCTTTTAGAATTAGTTGATGCTGGGAGGGGGGATAGGAATGAGAGTCCAGTTAGTCATAACAATAATAACTCGGCCGTGGGAACCCGAGGATATTGGGCCCAGAGCTGATAGCGTTTTGGTGGGCTGGAGAGCTGGGGAGAAAGCCCGTACTTCAAGATAATTGGGGAATGTGATTTATAACTGTTTATTGGAGGTGGGAATTGTACTTTGTTACTTTGTATCCAGGGGAGGGGAATTTAGTTTTTGGGTTCAACTATGTAGTGCCGATACTTTGTTTCCCGAATAAAAGATTATTTAAGGTAAACAATGCCTCAAAGTTCTTTTGAAGGGTTTCATCTGTCGGAACCATGACATTAACCCCCAAACTAAATTTTTTACCTATCCACCCTGGGGTCCCGAGCTCCATTACTGTCCCTAGAGTCAAGGGATAGACCGACAAAAATTCGGGAAAGATCTTAACATGGAAAAGGAAGGGGCACCTGAAACCAGCACCCCGGTGGTGGCTGTTGCCTCAGAGGAGGGAGCGCAGGCCAGTGCGCCGGTGGAGAAGGAATCTTTTCAGGTCTCCCAGATGGGGGCAAGACCCAAGCCACGAGGACAACTGATCTGGTTGTCGGACTGGACTTTACCCAGTGGAGACTCCAAACACCTTGAGATGGCCTTGCCACAATCAAGTGCTTCGAAGGCAGATGAGGTTGAGCTGCAAGGAGGGGCTTCTTGCAAGTCATGTTCCCTAGACCGATGGCCATGAAATCAACTACCGCTGAGGACTCTGGTGAGTGGAAGTACCTGTCCGCAGTCCGTAGTCAATCAGTGGAGAGGTTGGTGGAGAGATTTGAGGAGCTAGAGATGAGAAGTGGGGAACAACCCTCCCGTTCCCCATATGCAAGTGGGGCAGCCATCAATTCATGCCAAGGGGAAGCCCCAGCCATACCTGGGCAGGGCAAGCAGCTTCCCCATCCATGAAGCCATCTACATGGAGAGGGACAGCCCCAGTCACCCCAGATCACCATCGCCCCTCCAGAAGCCCAGATCGCCGCTGGCAAGACAAGAACCCAGGCCGTCATCAGGACAGCCAGAGCCCGGACCGACGTGCCTACTGGCCACCCAGCCCGAGGCCTCTACAGCAATGGGGGATGCCACAACCCCTACAGCTGGGAGGCCAACAGCCACTAGTGGTGCAGCAACAGCATTAGGGGTGGCTGCAGCCCCCGAATGTGCAGCAGCAGCTGGGGACCTTGCAGCAACCGGGGATAATACAGCTGCCAGAAGGTCTGCAACCATTGGGAGTGCAGCAGCAGCAGTGGGGCTGGCCACCATCTCTCAACGTGCAGCAACCTCTGAGGGGCCCACAACCACTGGGGATCCACAACAACCACTGCTGGGGCCACAGGGGGGCCTACAACAACCAGGGATGCCACAACCACCTGTAGGTCAGCAGCAGTGGGGATGGCAACAGCCCCCGAATGTGCAGCAACCACTGGGAGGCCTGCAGCAATTGGGGATGCCACAGCCGCCAGTGGGCCAGCAGCTGCTGGCAGTGCAGCAACAGCAGTGGAGGTGGCCATAGCCCCCAAACATATTCCAACCATTGGGGCACCTGCAGCAACTGGGGGTGCCACTTCAGCAGCCGCTGAGGCCATTGGAGGTCCTACAGCAATTGGGGATGCCACAGCCGCCGGGAGGACAGCAGCCGCTGGCAGTGCAGCAACAGCCATGGGGGTGGCAACAGCCCCTGAATGTGCAACAGCCACTGGGAGGCCTGCAGCAACTGGGGATGCTGCAGCCACCATGGGGAGGCCAGCAACCAATGGGGGTGCAACATCCATAGTGGGGAGGCCAGCAATCACCAGGAATGCAGGCTCACTGGGGAGCCCAGCAACCGCTGATGGCACCTCCCCTTAGAGAAACTTTTGATGGAGACCCAGAGAAGCTGATTTTCTTCCTCAACCAGGTGAGTTCCCACATGAACCGCTTTGCCTATTTCTACCCAAACCCAGCCACTATGGTCAACGTACTTGCGTCCAATTTGGAAGGAGAAGCATCTGAGTGGCTGAACAATTTATGCAATGAGCAAGCACCTGAGTTGGGGGACCTTCACCTCTTCCTCCTAGGACTGAGAGTAAGTCAGAACTCATCCATTGCTCTCAAAGTGGAGGAGCAAGTCCATAAGATGACAAGCTGGCAGGCCTGCACTGGAATATGTGCCAGAGTTTCGCAAAATAGCCAGCCAAATAGAGAGGTGGCCCGAGCAATCCCTAGTTCATCACTTCAAGGAGGGACTGGATGACCACCTCTCCCAGGCTTGTTCTATCGAGCAGTCCCTAATCAATTGCAAGAATGGTACCAGGCTGCAGTAAGATTGGACATCCAGCTTGCCTGCTATAAGAAGCCACCACCACAAGAAGCTGGGCTGAGGCCAGATCAACCCAAATGGCAACCACCACCCCTGAAAGCCTCCAACTGCCACGGCCACTAAAAACCCCAAGCCACCTGCAGGCCCATCGATCAAATGCTTCAGATGTGGACAACAGGGACATCGAGCAATGAGTTGCCCAGTCCCTTACCCTCAACAGCAGAATAGACCAGGACCACCAGTGAGGAAGAAACCAACCCAGCAGCCAGCAAAAGAGAAATCCAATCGGATCATGCAGCAACCCGTTGCCCAAATCACATCATGCAGGGGAGTGCCGAGGCCCAAACCGGACCTGCCACTGCTCTGCCCTCCTATGACATTGACAATGAAGGAGAGAACGACCCGATGGTGAGTTGACCTCATTCTGGTAGAGGGAGAAACTCATTATGAGGTAAAACGTATTCTTGACTCCAGATTGTATAAGGGTAAATTACAATATCTGGTCCAGGGGAAAGGCTACCCTTTATCGGAGGCTACCTGGGTAAAAAGTACTGACGTGAAAGCGGACAGATTAATTCAGAGGTTTTATGACAAACCCCTTTATGGATTACTGCCTTGTCGCGCCAAAGGGGCTTGAGTAACTCAATGAAGCTATGAGCTATGCCGTGCAGGGCCACCCAAGACAGACAGGTCATAGCAGAGAGTTCTGACAAAATGTGATCCACTGGAGAAGGAAATGGCAACCCATTCCAGTATCTTTGTCATGAAAACCCCAAGGACAGTACCAAAAGGCAAAAAGATATGACGCTGAAAGATGAGCCCCTCAGGTCGGAAGGTGTCCAATATGCTACTGGGGAAGAGCAGAGAGCTAGTACTAGTAATGCCAGAAAGAATGAAGCGTCTGGGCCAAAGCCGAAAGGTTGTTCAGCTGTGGATGCATCTGGTGGTGAAAGGAAAGTCCGATGCTGTAAAGATTTATTCTACATAGGAACCTGAAATGTAAGATCCATGAATCAAGGCAAGCTGGACGTGGTCAAACAACAGATGACAAGACTGAACATCGACATCTTAGGAATCAGCGAACTAAAATGGACAGGAATGGGTGAATTTAATTCAGATGACCATCAGGTATACTACTGCAGGCAAGAATCCCTCAGAAGAAATGGAGTAGCCTTCATAGTCAATAAAAGAGTAGGAAAAGCAATACTGGGATACAATCCTCAAACTGACAGAATGATCTCAGTGCAAATCCAAGGCAAACCATTCAATATCACAGTAGTCCAAGTCTATGCCCCAACCACTGGTGCTGAAGAGGATGAAATTGACCGGTTCTATGAAGCCCTGCAGCACCTTATAGAATTAACACCAAAAAATGATGTCCTTATCATCATGGGGAATTGGAATGCTAAAGTAGGAAGCCAAAAGATAACCGAAATAACAGGCAATTTTGGCCTTGGAGTACAAAATGAAGCAGGGCACAGGCTGATAGAATTTTGTCAAGAGAATACAATGGTCATAGCAAACACTCTTTTCCAACAACCCAAGAGATGGCTCTACACATGGACATCACCAGACGGCCAACACAGAAATCAGATTGACTATGTGCTCTGCAGCCAAAGATGGAGAAGCTCTATACAGTCAGTAAAAACAAGACCAGGAGCTGACTGTGGCTCAGATCATGAGCTTCTCGTTGCAAAATTTAGGCTTAAATTGAAGAAAGTAGGGAAAAGCACTAGGCCACTCAGATATGAACTAAATCATATCCCTGATGACTACACAGTAGAGGTGACAAATAGATTTCAGGAATTAGATCTGATAGACAGAGTGCCTGAAGAATTATGGATGGAGGTTCGCAACATTGTACAAGAGGTAGCAACTAAAACCATCCCAAAGAAAAAGAAATGCAAGAAAGCAAAATGGCTGTCTGAGGAAGCTTTGCAAATAGCTGAGGAAAGAAGGGAAGTGAAAGGTAAGGGAGGAAGAGAAAGATACACCCAATTGAATGCAGAATTCCAGAGAATAGCTAGAAGAGATAAGAATGCCTTCTTAAATGAACAGTGCAAAGAAATAGAAGAAAACAATAGAATAGGGAGGACCAGAGATCTCTTCAAGAAAATTGGAGATATGAAGGGAAAGTTTCATGCAAATATGGGCATGATAAAGGACCAAAATGGCAGGGACCTAACAGAGGCAGAAGAGATTAAGAAGAGGTGGCAAAACTACACAGAAGAACTATACAAGAACGAGCTTAACGTCCCTGATAACCACGATGAGGTGGTCACTGACCCCAAGCCAGACATCCTAGAATGTGAAGTGAAATGGGCCTTAGGAAATCTGAGCAACAACAAAGCTAGTGGAGGTGACAGTATTCCAGCTGAGCTATTCAAAATCTTAAAAGACGATGCAGTAAAAGTGCTACACTCAATTTGCCAGCAAATTTGGAAAACTCAACAGTGGCCACAGGATTGGAAAAGATCAGTTTACATTCCAATTCCAAAGAAAGGCAATGCCAAAGAATGTTCAAACTATCGCACCATTGCACTCATTTCACATGAGTTCCAGAAAAACATCTACTTCTGCTTCATTGACTATGCTAAAGCCTTTGATTGTGTGGATCACAACAAATTGTGGCAAGCTCTTAAAGAGATGGGAGTACCAGACCATCTTATTTGTCTCTTGAAAAACCTATATGTGGGTCAAGAAGCAACAGTGAGAACTGGACACGGAACCACTGATTGGTTCAAAATTGGGAAAGGAGTCTGGCAAGGCTGTATACTGTCGCCCTGCCTATTTAACTTATATGCAGAGCACATCATGAGAAAGGCAGGGCTAGATAAATCAAAAGTTGGAATTAAGATTGCCGGGAGAAATATCAACAACCTAAGATATGCAGATGATACCACTCTAATGGCAGAAAGTGAAGAGGAACTAAAGAGCCTCTTGATGCAGGTGAAGAAGGAGAGTGCAAAAGTGGGCTTGAAACTCAACATTAAGAAAACCAGGATCATGGCATCCGGCCCTCTCAATTCCTGGCAAATAGATGGGGAAGAAATGGAGGTAGTGACAGATTTTATTTTCCTGGGCTCCAAGATCACCGCAGATGGGGACTGCAGCCAAGAAATTGCTCCTGGGGAGGAAAGCTATGGCAAATCTAGACAGCATACTAAAAAACAGAGATATCATCCTGCCAACAAAAGTGTGTATAGTCAAGGCCATGGTTTTCCCAGTTGCAATGTATGGCTGTGAAAGTTGGACCATAAGAAAGGCTGAGCACCAAAGAATTGAGCCCTTTAAACTATGGTGCTGGAGAAGACTCCTGCAAGTCCCTTGGACTGCAAGGTGTTCAAACCGGTCAGTCCTAGAGGAGATCAACCCTGACTGCTCTTTAGAAGGCCAGATCCTGAAGTTGAAACTCAAATACTTTGGCCACCTAATGAGAAGGAAGGACTCACTGGAGAAGAGCCTAATGCTGGGAAAGATTGAGGGCAATAGAAGAAGGGGATGACAGAGAATGAGGTGGCTGGATGGAGTCACTGAAGCAGTAGGTGTGAGCTTAAATGGACTCCAGAAGATGGTAGAGGACAGGAAGGCCTGGAGGAAAGTTGTTCATGGGGTCGCGATGGGTTGGTTGAATTTCTATGAAGAGTCTCTATGGGGTTTTCTAGATAAGCATAATATAAGCATTCATGAATGCCACATTAGTGTGGGATAATTGCATCTCACATCCTTCCTTTTAAATGCATACATTCTTCCTTTTTCTGCAGTTTTGACTTTAGCAAAGCAAACTATACAGAGGTTTTAACAGTTCCAAATCCTCAAATATCTGTCCAGATAATTTAGTTATCCCCAAAGAAATCTATCATATTTTATTTTATTTATGTAAGTCTACAGGGAGTTTATAGGACCTGCATATTTAATTTTAACTTTAAAAAAATGGCAATCTCAAAAGACATTCTCTAGATTTGCCTTTTCCATCAAAAATATGTTCTTAAAGAAAGTGTGTGATACTTTTTACCAAAAGCTTTCTCTATACTTAATACTGATTTTGCTCTGTAAATTTGCTATATGATTAAAAACCACTGTTTAACAGCACTATTTCTGTGTTACAGTGGTAATTACATTTTAAGATGTAAGGGATTTTATTTTGCAGCTTCTTTTTAAATTTTTTGGCATATAATATGTATGCTAAAAAGCACCAGAGCCCACAAAATTATTGTTTTGGTTATTGTAGGTAGTAATTAAAAAGAAAGAGGGGCATTAACTCATGTAACAGTGGAACATTTGGCTAACAGAACCTAAATAAGAATGAATCCATTAATAAGTTGAAACCTAGTTCTTGTTAATATTATTTACTTTAATTTTCTATCATTTCCATCATTTTCAAATTAGTATATATTTCATTATTTTTAAACTAATATTTTAAACTATTTTATCTGATTGAACCACAACTGATGAACCACAACTTCTAATATATGCTTAGAAATGAAAACAATATTTCACATATATGAATAATTAATATTTAGCTTGTTCTATTTGCAAAAAAAAAATCAAACAAATCTTGGGTGAATGATGGATAGTAGAAGATTTCTCCTATTGCTATATTTAGACAGAGTGTATATGTTACTGCTGTAGATTTCTGACACATCATAGAATTAAAATCTGTTCTCTAATGTATCCTGTTTGAAAAATGCCACCTTTGTGTACAGCAGAGTTCTTCTATTACTTAGTCATATTAGCCCGTTCCCTAGATTTCTACATAAAGCCCTAATTTGAAGTCCTAGTTAGATACACAGTGCATTTCACAGATATTTCCAACTAATGAAGAATTTCACATACTAAGTCATTCCAGCTATGTGGCAAGTCTATGCATAGATGAATGGATGCATGATCGTCATAACCTTTTATTGAAGCTTATCACCAGGAACTGGTCTAGTGCTATAAGACAATGACCAGTCCAAAGTCATTCAGTTGGTCTTCTCTCCAATGCTTTACACATCACATATACCAAAGAGCCAATAAATACATGGCTCTTGCGTATAATTGTGTGGGTGGGACAGAGAGAGTTATACACACAAACTCAAGAATGAATGAAAATGATTGTTTGGGACTTCCGGTGGCAAAGTCAAGGCGGTGCAGAGGAAAGAGGACAGGCTCCGTCCTCCAACACTGATTTCTCTAAGTTTGGAGTCCTTTGGAGACACAGAGAGTCTGGAGGACTATCTGCGATAAAAGGGGAAGCCCGAGGAATAGCGAGGTGAAAGGCAATCACCCGCTACGACGAAGGGAAAACCCCTAAATCCAACGGAGAAACATCTGCCAACTGCTGATGGCGGATCTGAAGCCTTGACGAGTCACAGGAAATGCGGAAGCAAGAATATAATTAATGGACTGTGTCAGTGAGTGAGTTGGAAAATACCCTAAAATATTCTTAAGACAATAGTAGAAGTATAAAAATTATACCTGTCAAATAGTTGGTACAGGAAGAGAGCTCAGTTTACGAGGGGAACCTCAGGATAAGCGGCGACTCGGCGGGGTGAGCTGTGAGTCAGTAAATTACTTTAACCAAAAGACTAACGAGAGAGACAGAAAGAAAGGGAAACTTTGTATTGTCCCAGCGCAGGACGAAAGAGACGGGTGGTGATTGAAGGAGAGGAAGTGGAAAGAAGGAGGCGGCTCAGCTGATGTGAGAATCGCAAGGAGAAGATTTGCAGAAAGACAGCCGGATCGGAGGAAAATGGCAATTTAAGTAGGGAGGAGAAAGGAGTGATTCGGAGCAATATGCAGGAGAGTATTGGAAATGAGAGGCAGGAAGAGAAAGGAGGAGATAAGCTTGTAAGCGGAGAGGACGAGAGACGAAGAGACGGAGATAGCGGAGGCGGTGGATTCAGCAGGACAAGAAGATCGTACCGAGTGAGTGGAGAAGAGACAAAAAGTGAAGGTGATGACGAGCGGACGCGAGACGGAGACGAAGGAGAGGAGTGGATAGACTTTGATCGAGCCTAGAGTGGAGAAGGAAACGAATGCTGCAGAAGGACTGTGTGTTACGTAAGAAAGAGGAGAGAAAGTGAAGAGGGTTGGAGAAAGGGAAGAGGAGTCTGGGGGATCAGTGAAAATAGGCATTGACCTAGAAGAAAAGAGAAAGGAGGGAGAGAAAAAAACAGATTAATTGGAAGTTAAGAGTAAAAGAGGTAAAAAAGTTAAACTTAACAAAGGAGTGGTTTAACAAATAAAGAATAGAAAATACTTAAGGAATAAGATAGTATTATGGCAACACTGAGGACAGGAAAGAAGACAATATCTAGTCCAGCATTGTTACCTGTATCCCCACCAGGTCAGAAAAAACTGGAAGGAATGTTAGGGACAGAAAAACAAAGTATAATCATGAATATGCAGTCCATGCAGACAACACTATTGACCATCCAAGAAACAATGCTAAAAATGCAGGAAACAATGTCTAAAAACCATTTAGAAATGAGAGGAGATTTGAATAAGTTAGATAATAGAATAGAGACAATTCAGCAAACTGGAGAAAAATGAAGAAAGAATACAGAAAGTAGAAGTAGGGGTGGAGAACATAGGGACAAGAGTTGACACCCTAGATAAAAATCTGATGGTAATGAACAAAAAAATGGAAGAATCAATTATTCACCTGGAAATGGACCGGGCATCGTTCTACCTAAGGTTCCAAAATGTGGTGGAGGAGAAGGAAGAAGATCTAGGGGATATAATGGTAGAACTGATAGCGGAGGCTTTACAAAGAGATAAGCAGGAGATTCTATTAGAGGTAGATGAGGTGTATAGAATATACACGAATTATGCCAGACGTAATAGACTCCCAAGGGAGGTCCACATTAAATTCACTAGAAAGAAAGTGAGAGACATAATATATAAAATGACAAGGGATAATCCACTGATGTACAAGGGCATAGAAATACAGACACTTAAACAAGTTCCAAGGAAGGTGAGGGATAAGAGAAGGGACTATAGATTCCTCAGTACATATCTAACTAAAAGAAGTATACAATTTCGATGGTTAATCCCGGAGGGGATGCTGATATCTTGGCAGGAGAGAAAGGTCAAAATTGATAATTTAGATAGTGCATGAGAATTTTATGAACAGCTGGAAGGGGTGGAAAAAGAAAATAGCAGTAAAGAAGAATTAGAAAGCGGAAGCCAGGAAGACCAACAGCAAGAGATAAAGGATAGAGAACGAGAGGTAGGAGGTAAGAAAGAAAGGGAACAAAGGAAAGAAAGAGGAACAGGCCCCCAAACAAGGAAACTACATAAATAGAGCGCACAAGTTAAATAATGGAAAAGGAGATCAGCTTGATATCAATTAATATTAATGGATTAAACTCACCGGCTAAGAGAAAACAGATATTAACAAAATTATTAAAACAAGATGTAGACATAGTATGTCTACAGGAAGTACATATAAAAGAACAACATAGAAACTATTTGGACTTCCCAAAACTAGGTGTACTTTACACAGCATTAGCACAACAGAAACAGAGAGGAATAGCGGTGTATATCAGGAAGGAAATTAAAGCTAAGTTGAGATATCATGATACAGATGGAAGAATACTAATACTAGAATTACAATTGGAGCAGAGATCATGACTTTTGGTGATAATATATGCCCCAAATGGGAACCAGAAAGAATTCTATAATAACTTATATGAAAAACTTATAGAAATTGGTCAAACAAATATATGTATAGCAGGAGACTTTAATGCAGTAGTAGATGTAAAAAAGGACTATGTCAGTAACATGAAAAATAAAAAGAAACAGAAAACTCTACCAAAGACGTTTTTGGAGATGGCACAGGAATTTAACCTATGTGACCAATGGAGGAAACGAAATCCTAATAAAAAAGAATATACCTTTTTCTCAAATCCACATAAATCCTGGTTGCGCCTTGATATGGCATGGATGAATGGGGAAGTAGAGCAAGAGATATTGCCTAATATATGGGCTGATCACAATCCCCTGAAGATAATTTGGAAAGGTCAGAAAAAAGTAAGGAGAAGGTGGATATTAATTTCCCATATTCTAAAGGAAAAGGACTTTATAATACGGACTAGGAAAGAAATGGAATTATTTTTTAGGGAAAACACTAAACAACAAACTTCACTACAAATCATATGGGATATGGCCAAGGCATATTTGAGAGGTCTAGCAATAGCATATACCGCAAAAAAGAATAAGATAAAAAGGCAAATACAAAACATACTGCTGGGGGAGATCAAAAAACTCGAATTAAAATTACAAAAGGAGCCTCAAAATGACATGATTAAGACGGAAATGGTCCTGGCCAAACATAAATTAAACATGATGAATCAAGAGGAAATGGCAAGGGACTTGAAAGCAGCAAAACAAAATTTCTTTGAACATGCAAACAAGCCGGGGAGCTGGCTCGCTTATAAATTAAAAAAGGAGAAGGGAAAGAGATTTATCCAGGAATTACAAGATGAAAAAGGAGAATTGCAATATAAAATAGATAAAAAGAAAGAAATCATTCAGAATTATTTTGAGCTGTTATATAAAAAAGAGGAAGTAGAAGTGGGAAAGATAAAACAATATTTAAAGGTAAACGGCTTATCAGAATTGAAGGAAGAACAGAGAGAAATATTGAATAAGGAAATCACAGCAGGGGAATTAAAAATTGCAGTGCAAAAACAAAAAAACAACAAAACTCCGGGGCCAGATGGACTACCAGGAGAGGTATACAAGACTTTTTATGAGGATTTCGAAAAAACTCTATTGGAAGTGTACAATGATGTATTAGAGAAAGCCAAATTACCGGATTCATGGACAGAAGCCAACATATCCCTCATCTTAAAAGAAGACACGGACCCCAATCAGCTAAAAAACTATAGGCCAATCTCGCTGCTGAATGCAGACTATAAAATTTTTACCACCATAATGGCAGAAAGATTAAAATTAATATTAAACGACATAATACACCCAGATCAAAATGGCTTTTTACCAACGCGACAAATAAGGAATAATACGAGGATGGTGTTAAATGTCCTAGAATATTATGAAGCACACCCTGAAAAGCAGGCGGCATTGATTTTCTTAGATGCCAAGAAAGCATTTGACAATCTTAATTGGTAGTTTATGTTCCAACAGATAGAGATGAAATTCGGTGAGCAGTTTGAGAAAATGATAAAGACAATATATAACATACAAAAGGCTAGAGTAATAATTAATGGGGACATAAAAGAGAAATTTGAAATTAGTAAAGGAGTAAGACAGGGATGTCCATTGTCACCTCTACTTCTTATTTTGTTGCTAGAAGTGCTATTAACCCAAATTAGGAACAACAAAGAGATAAAAGGATTGCAAATTAAAACTGAAGAATATAAGACCCAGGCATTTGCAGACGATATGGTATTTTTTATAGAAGACCCTCTAGAGAGGGGAGACATTTTAATGAAGGAAATAGAAAAATATGGAACAGTGGCAGGATTAAAAATCAATAGAGAAAAGACCAAAATGTTAGTGAAAAATCTAATTGAAAAACAAAAAAAGAAATTAGAGGAGATGCTGGGACTTCAAATTGTAAAAAGGATCAAATATTTAGGAATTTGGCTTACTAATAGATGTTCTTAATTAAAAGAAGACAACTATAAAAAATTGACACTACAAATCAAAAAAGATTTAGAGATCTGGGGGAAACTACAACTATCACTGTTAGGACGGATCTCAGTGATAAAAATGAATATACAACCTAAACTACTATACTTATTTCGGACAATCCCAATAAAATTAGACAAATTTTTTTCCGCTGAACTAGATAAAATGATAAATAAATTTATTGGGGGGGGGCAAAAAAGCACGAATCAATATTAAGACATTACAAGACAGTAAAAGTAGAGGTGGACTTGGACTTCCAAAATGGGAAACATACTACCAAGCGACGGGGTTACTCTGGATCAGAGACTGGATACAGTTGGATAGCCAAAGGATTTTAACAATCGAAGGACATGATCTGCAAGTCGGCTGGCATGCTTTTCTATGGGGGAACCACAAGAAGATACATACATATTTTTGCCAACATCAGATAAGGGATGCATTGATTTGGATATGGGACAAGGTTAAAATGAAACACTATGTAAAAATACCAAATTGGATCTCCCCAATGGAGGCAGTAATCCACCCAAATACATTAGATTAAAAAAAGATGGAAAGATATGAAGAACTATTAGATAACCAAGGGAAACTTAAATCGAGGGAAGAATTAATAGAACAGGGAATAACTCTAGATTGGTGGCCATATCACCAGATACAATCAAAATACAGTAAGGATATGGCAGAATACGGGATTAACCGAGTCCCACAGCAATTGGACAAAATATTGTTAGGAGAGGAGGAGAAAAATTTATAACAAGACTCTATAAATACCTACTGGAAGTTGAATTGGAAGAAGAGATAGTAAAAGGCTCCATGATAGCATGGGCTCGAAATGTGGGTCGATCCATTGAACTGGAAGAATGGGAAAGAATATGGAACACAAACTGTAAATTAACACTGTCAACTGCCTATAAAGAGAATCAATACAAAATGCTTCATAGATGGCATTTAGCACCGGCGAGATTGGCAAAAATGTATAAAAATATGAACCCGAATTGCTGGAAAGGTAAAGACAAAGAGGGAACTTTTTTTCATGTATGGTGGCAATGTCCACAGGCAAAGGTCTATTGGAAACAGATACAAGAGTGGATACAGGAGATAATTAAAGAACGAGTAGATTTGAAACCAGAGCTATTTTTATTAGGCATATTGAATCCAAAGGTGAAAAGACGAACTCGATACATCATTGTACATATAATAACAGCGGCACGCATTGTATATGCCCAATATTGGAAACGAGAGAACCTACCACCAAATGATAAGATTATTCAAAAAATATTAGAATGCGCTGAAATGTGTATGCTTACGTTAGAAATTAAGGACAAGGAGACAACAGATTACTATGAGATATGGAACCAATGTTATGTTTGGTTAGATCAGAGAATAAAAGAGAAGGACATAAAAGGGTAAGAAACTATGTAACAATTGTAAATAAATGTAAAAATAGACGACACAGTACTGTTAAGGAAAAAATAATAATAACAAATAAATGTATTTTGTTTTGTTTTTATGTAATGTGAAAAAGGAAAATAAAGTTTGGAGGGAAAAAAAGAAAATGATTGTTTGGTGACTATTTGGGGGGGGGGAGTTTCCTTGAGTATGTGGTTTAGGTATTACTCTATTCAGGCATGCACAGAAGAAAAAATATAAATGTGAAAGGATAATTCTTTGTTTATTGGTTGTTATTTGGAGGAAACTGAAATGAGGAAATGCTGAAAGGTGTCCTTTAAATGAGGACTATAGTAATATGTTGAAGGATGGATGTGAAAATAAAGTTATGTTAATAACCAAGAAAAAGGCAATATATAGTAAATACTGTAACAATTATAATGGTAAGACTGCAGCTATAGAATCACAGCCAAAACAAGAACTAGTGAGTGAGTGGTTTGATGGAAGTAATGAGATTCACAAAAGAGAAGGGGTAAAAAAATTAAATAAAAAAGGTAATGCTTGAAATAGTGTACAGTTATAATAAATGCATGAATGGTTACAAGGACAGAATAGTATGGAGAATTATAATGAATGGTGATTGTGTAAATTTAACATGTCCACTTATCTCTAAATGATGTAAACAAGAAGAGATGGTTTACATACTTGTATCAATCATATCCTATCTTCTTAAGCACAATGTTTTCTGGAACAAATAGATCATATCTGTGAATCATCATCATCATTGTTAGCAAAATGTCATCATCTAATAATATTTTGCAGAATAGATAACATGTCTATTTCTTTTATATTCTCCTTTCTCTATATGTATCTCAACTTTCTCTTTATTTCTCTTTTTCTTCAAACAAGTTTGACATTGATAGGTCAAAATAAACTTCATCAGACCAACAGGGTATACAAGACTAATAAAACAGAGTAATCTTAATTAATCAATCCAATTATCATATTGACTAGTGGGATCTATGTCTTGAAGATAGTTGCAATTGATTTATAAGCTATAAATTGACTCTAAAACAGGGGTGTCAAACTCGCAACATCACGTGATGTGTCACAACGTATTGCAACTTTTTTTCCATTGCCGGCAATGGGGTAGGCACGGTTTTGCCATGACGCATCCGGCCCGTGGGCCGGCAGTTTGACACCTCTGCTCTAAAAGATGTCAGCTTCCATAGAAAGTACAGCTGATCACATGTAAAGGAATAGGTAATTCAGGCAATTAATTGAAGACTTGAAAAAGAATGCAGACATGGATGTAGAGTTGGCCTATGGGCACTCACAGACCGTTATGCCTCTGTTCCAGCTCCTGAGCTATGTAAGTTGCCAAGTTACAGGAAGATGGCTCTACCTAACATTTGAATGTTAGCTTGGATAACAATGTGTTTTAATGTATAGTAACAGAAATATTAATATATGTGGGAAAAATAAATCTATATTCTCTGGCATCCATCCACACCTCAATTAAAATTAGGTGTATGTGGACCACCCTGTCATTGTTTACAGTAGTATGTTTATTAGATAAGAAGCTAAATGCTTTACAAGTCTTTCCAGCATAAATATTTTGCCAGTTGCTACTTCAACTGCTAATATTCATACAACCAGGAAATAAATTACAGGTTGGTCTTGTGTGATTTAAATGCAGCATGGGATCTGCCACAAACAAAAGAAATGTTTCTCTGTTGGATTTCTTTCTGCATCATTTACTCCCTGCAGTTTAGAGCAGATTAATGTGCTTATAGACTGATTGCCATAATTACACTGCCCTGCTGCTCCACTAAATTATGCAAACAAATGCTCAAGATGGGTCAGAAGAGAGAAGACTCCAGACTGGCACTATTTAGCTTGTCTTTGTGAACTTGTATACTGGGGGGGGGGGTCTTCAGGCACCACGAGAGAAGTCATAGCATTTTAACATCACTTTTTTATGGAATTAAAAGTTGGGCTCAGCACTATAGTATACAAATTGAATACAATTATATTCAATTTAGGGAGAACAGAAACAAGACACACTCTGTTTCCACCAACAAAATGACTTCCTGTCTGAAATGGTATAGGTTCTCCTGCTTGAGCAGGGGGCTGGACTAGAAGACCTCCAAGGTTCTATTCTATTCTATTCTATTCTATTCTATTCTATTCTATTCTATTCTATTCTATTCTATTCTATTCTATTCTATTCTATTCTATTCCATTCCATTCCATTCCATTCCATTCCATTCTCAACCTAATGGGGAAGGAGGAGTAATTCTCCCACTTTTTTTTGCAGTTTGCCACCTGTTCCCAGTTTGAACACTGAAGAGACTCAGATTTGTGAGTGTTCTGGGGGTATAAAGAAGGGGGATAAATGGGGAGGAAACTCCTATTGTGGAAGCAGACATCTGCAGGTATGACACTAAATTTTGTTCTTCTACTGTATAATAGAGCTGTTCCCATATAGTAGAGCAAATTAAACCTGGAGTAAAGGCTTAGAAAGATGAATAACATGATCATAAAAACAGAGGTGTGTGCAAATAATTTAATTACTTCTTCAGTAAGAAATAGTTTCCCACCACCTTTTATTAAGCACTGCCATCCACTTCCCTTTTGTTACTGCATTTGGAGAAATTAACCTTGCCCTGATCCAGTATCTTGGTTTAGTTAAACAGCTGCTTTCTATTTCCATTAGCTACAGTTTAAATAAGTCTGGTTAGGGCCTAGGCTAATGATAGCAATGTCTTCTGGGCCTCTTTCAGCAAAATTGAGTACCCAATTAGGAGACTTGGACTTTCATGTTCTGTTCTTAACTTTGTGTACATTTTAACATTGAAAAATAATTAAAGAAAACTTGAAATGCAATTGTTCAATGTTAAAATGTAAACAAAATTAAGAATAAATTACACAGCATTTCTTTTTACAAAGTTTAACTACTTTTTTGTACTCAGTTAACTGACAGTCATATTATGTTTCCTTTGTTATTTTATCATATTGCAGTTGCAATGAGATGCAATATTCAGTACACTACACTACTGAATATGGCGAGAATAGGAAACGGGCTATGATGAAAGAGCCAGCGTTAGTTAGCTTCTAGTCCATCACACCCTTCATGAAGGAGATCACTGAACATTGAGCCCATTCTCTAGAATATCAGGGTGTTTTATGGGCATCAATATGTTGGATTATTTTTACTTTATTATAATTAGTGACCAGAATTCAATAGGTTCATAGCACATGAAATAAAATAGATTAATTTACAAAACCACAAATGCAATCACAATGTGTCTGGTTTTACAAACAGTATATCAAAATTAGACAATGTTCACAAGAACTGAACCATTGTTTGTAGCTAGTTTCTAGTCAAACCAATAAACTGATGGGCCTTACAGCTGCTGTAATCCTGGATGTAAGGACCCACCTCAATTTACACCTTAAGAAGACAGAACTCTTGGAACGCTTCTTCCAACAGGAATCTTTATTAAGAAAAACTGACTGAAGGCATGCTAGACAGGATCTGAGGGACCCCCCTGACCATTCAATGTTTTAAAGTGTTCCCAGGCAGCCCCACTCCACACTCCTTCTGGTCAATTCAAATTGGCAGATGGTTGGGTGTTAAATCCATCGGATCCCAAACGTTGCAATCTTCCCGCCCTTTTTCCTTGCTGCCGGTAAAAGGAGGCTTCATAGGGAGTGAGATCAAAGGCTGATGGCCGCATTGTTATGGTTAGTACTCTCGAAGGGAATCCACAGAGGATGTTACTTTGTAGTTGATAGGAGGAATGCCAGTCATAAACACCTGTGTTTACTCCCCCCCCCCTTTGTAGTATGACAGAATCCAGAAGAGTGTAAGAATTGAGTTTTCTAAGAGTAGATAGTTAGAAATAAAATATAATTGGATTCTGACATCCGGCTCCCCTTAAAAATAAGAGAGGTCCACCTGTAGAGAAAACAAAACAGGTATAAAAGTTAGTCTGGCTTGTTAGGATACTCTGTATGAAACTTCTTTAAAAGCTTCGGGGCTCTGACATGACGTTTATGGACCCACTCGTTTTGAGAGGTGGGGAGGTGCTTCCATGCTACTAGGTATTGGGTTTCCCCACAATATTTTCTTGAGTCCATGATTTCCCTTATTTCGAAGTGTTGCTCTCCTTCTACCATGATTGGTGTTGGTGGGGGGGGGGAGTTTTGGCCGTAAGGGTGACTGTTGTTCTCTTTTCAGCAAACTGCAATGGAAAATTGGGTGTATTTGCCTAAGATTCTTGGGTAATTCTAATTCTACTGTTACTGGGTTTATGATTCTTTTAATTGGAAAAGGCCCTATATATTTTACTCCAAGTCTTTTACAGGGTTGTATGGATTTTAAGTATTTTGTAGACAAGTACACCATTTCTCCTATAATGAATGGTGTGGGCTCCACCCTTTTCTTATCTGCTTGTGCTTGGTATGCTTGCCTAGCTTCCTCTAGAGCTTTTCTAACTATTGGCCAGGTGTTTTGTAATTGTTCCATCCATTCTTTCAGTGATGGGATTGCCGGTTCGTTTGGGGTTAGTTCTGGCATGGGGTTGAAACTTTGACCGGTAGCTATTTGAAAAGGAGTGTAACCTGTGTTGGAGTGGACTGCATTATTGTAAGCAACCTCTGCGAAAGGCAACAGGTCCGTCCAATCTGACTGCTGGAAATTAAGAAAACATCTTAAATATTGCTCAAGTACTGAGTTACATTTTTCCGATTGACCATTTCCCTGAGGATGATGGCTAGATGTCAGTCCCTGGGTAGTCCCTAAAAGGGATAGAAATTCCTTCCAAAATGCAGACATAAATTGCACTCCCCTATCAGATATGATGCGTTGGGGTGCCCCATGCAATCTGTAAATATGTTGCACGAAAAGTTTCGCTAAAGCTTTTACAGTGGGGATTTTGGGCAAGGAATAAAGTGAAACTGTTTGGAAAATAAGTCCGTGACCATCCAAATAACAGTATTCCCATTGCTTTCTGGTAATTCCACTATAAAATCCATGGCTATTTCCCTCCAGGGGGCTGAGGGATTTGCCACTGTTTGTAACAGTCCTGGTGATTTCCCTTGCAACCTTTTTGCAGTTGCACACTTTGGGCAGCTGGCCATGTAATTTCTATGTCTTTTTCATGGATGGCCACCAAAACTGCCGTTTAATTAAGTGCAATGTTTTTACAAATCCAAAATGCCCTGCTGATTTTGTGTCGTGGCAAAGCTGCATGAATGTGATACTTTAGGTGGTCGGTATATATAACTTCTCCCCCACCCAAGGCAGTCCGTCATTCATTGTGCACACGTGTTTATTTTTCTGGAACCATTCATCTGTTTCCAAACTTTTCCGGAATTCAATTCCGGTCTGGCTATCCAGCTGTGGTTTTAATTTAACTTGGGCTCTGGTAGTCACTGGCGCTGCTAGTTGTGATTCTCCCATGATCAGTTTAGAGTCAGTGGCTTGCGTGCTGTTATATTGGAGCATGCGAGATAATGCATCTGCCAGGAAGTTCTTTCCCCCCGGCAAATGCTTGAGCTTAAAATTGAATTGGTGAAAATGCTGGGACCAGCGGGCTTGCTTGGGGTTGAGCTTCCTGGGTGTTTTCAAGGCTTCCCAATTTTTGTGGTCTGTCCACACCTGGAAAGGGATTTTATTGCCTTCAAGGAATTGGCACCATGTAAGTAATGACCAACGTATCCCATATGCCTCTTTCTCCCACACGGGCCAGCGCTGTTCCATTTCAGTGAGTTTGCTGGATGTATACGCGCAGGGATGCAATATTCCTTCATCATTTTCTTGTAATAGTACAGCCCCCACTGCCACATCACTTGCATCCATCTGTATTACGAAGGGTTTGTCCATGTCTGGGTGCCTCAGTACTGGTTCAGCAGAAAAAAGCCTCTTTAATCTCTCAAATGCCGCTTGGCATTCCATTGTCCATTTTAGTGGCTGGCTAGGTTTCACTGAGGATTCTCCCTTCATTTTTAGTAAGATCATGAGGGGCAGGGCTATCTGGGCAAAGGAGGGGATGAATTAGCGGTAAAACTTTGCGAAACCCAGGAAACTTTGCAGTTCTTTCTTGTGTGAGGTGGTGCCCATTCTAATACTGCCCTGACCTTTTCTGGGTCCATTTCAATGCCCTGTGGGGATATGCGGTAACCTAAGTGGTCTATTCTTTCCTGGTGAAATTCGCATTTTGATAATTTGGCATATAGGTGGGCGGCTCGCAGTTTCTTTAAAACCGCTCTGACTAGGTTGACATGTTCCTCTTTTGATTCAGTGAAGATAAGGATGTCATGTAAATAAACTAGGACCCCCTTAAATAGGTGCTCCCTTAGTACCTCATTGATTAATTGAATAAATACTGTGGGGCCCCCTTGTAATCCAAATGGCAAAACTTTGAATTTGTAGCACCCCATTGGGCAGTTAAATGTGGTTTTCCATTCATCCCCTTCCCTAATTCTCACGCAATAATACGCTTCCCTTAGGTCTAGTTTAGGAAAAAAAATTCTTTTCGAGAGCTGTGATAACATGTCCTTCATGAGGGGTAGGGGGTATAGGTTGCTTTCACTGATTGCATTCAATAGGCGGTAGTCTATGCATAAGCGAAGAGAGCCATCCTTCTTCTCTCTAAAGAGGACCGGAGTGGCCACCTTAGGCTTGGCTGGTTCAATGAACCCCCTTTCTAGGTTTTTCTTTATAAATCGCTCCATTTCCTCCTTCTCCTTTGGGCTCATGGAGTATAATCTGGGCTTTAGGAGTTTTGCCCCGGGCTTGAATTCTATGGCACAGTCCATGGGTCAGTGGGGGGGGGAGCTCATCCGCCCTCTCCTCGCTGAAAACTTCAGCCAGATCTCTGTATTCCTCTGGTATTTCTGGTAGCCCCTTTTCTTCTCCCATGGACGCTATTTCCGTTTTTAATTTTGGTAGATCCCCTTGGGGTTTTAAGTCTGTAGGGTCCTCTTTCAGGAAATTGATTTCTTTCATCCTCCAATTTACCCAGGGGTTCCATTTTGTTAACCATTCCAGCCCTAGGATCATCGGGCATTCCATGCCTGGAGTCACTACAAATGTTATGTCTTCCTCATGATTTCCCAGGGATAGGTGGATTGGTAACATGGCTAGGGTACCTGGCACCCCCCCCCTGCTATGGACCCATCTAACTGGCCAAATGAGATTGGTTGTTCCAGTCTCCTCACAGGAATGCCCAAATTTCCCACTAGCATCGGGCTAATGAGGCAGCGGGTGCAGCCAGAGTCTATTAAGGCTTCCACTTTGACAGCTTTGGGCATGGAGGGGGCTAATATAGTCACTGTCTTGAGGATGGGTGGGATGGATCCACTTACCAGTGGTTCGTCCTCTGAGCTGTAATCTGGGGCGTCCACCGGCCCTGCGGTATAGGCTGGAGCTCTTTCCCCACAATGGGCGGAGGTAGGGGATTCCACAGCCTCTATCCCTCTCCTGGCAGATTCTTTTGACTTAGCTGGGGACTTCCCGGATTTGCTGGCTGGTGGTCTGTCTGGATTGTTCTGGGGGGCTTTCGAGCAGCATTCTATAGCCCGATGCCCTTCTCTCCCGCATTTGAAACAGCCCATTGGCTTCTTGGCCATAGCCGATGGCTTCGCTGGTTCGCGTGTCAGTTCAGGCGGTGAGCGGCTCCATTGTTTTCCTTGGCAGTGCCTCTTCAGTAGGTCGATCTCTGCTTCCTCTACCAGGACGTACCATTTGTCGAGTTGGTGTGGGTCCCCCCGGGGCAGGCAAGCGTCATATAGGTCGTAATTCAGACCGTCTTTGAAATGGCTAAGGAGGATGTCTTCCGGCCAGTTCAGCTTGCTGGCAATGGTTCGGAATTCTTGTGTATATTCGGCTACTGGCCGTCTGCCTCATCGTTTTGATTCTTTCGCGTGCTTTGTGATCAGCCAGGGGGTCTTCAAATCGCCTTCTCAGAGAGGACATGAAACGGTTGAAGTCGTTGAGCTCTGGGGCATTGGAATCATGCAAATTCACCACCCAATCGGCGGCTGGCCCGTCCAGAGCAGGTTGCACGATCCGGATACGGGCTTTATTGCTAGGGATGTGCCGCCCATGTTCCTCCATGTAGCCAAGGACTTGGGTTAGGAAAAACCCCAAGCGTGTCGGCTCCCCCTTGAATTTCGCATCCAGCGGCGGGAGTCTTTGAATGGATCGGTGCCTTCTTCATTGGTATTGTCTTCCATCTGGATCGCCATCTGCAGGTCGGCGGGGGGTGGGGACTACTGGATCAGCGGATGTCCCCATGGCTGCAGGTTCCAATTCCCCCTCAGTGTCTCTCCAGTTGCGGCTCTAGGATTTGGTGCGGCCGTGAGGCTCAGGATCCTCCTCTCCTAGGGAGCTGAGGGTTCTCTTCATCAAGTCGATAGCTTTCTCTAGGATCCAGTTCGAGTGCTGTGCCCAGCTTCCTTCATCTTTGCTTGTGTGCAGGGATCTCTCCATCTCCTGCTTCCATCCTTGTTGGTTGGCCCCCCGTCTCAGGGTCACCTTTCTTGATTTCTTTTTCCACTCGCCTTTCTTTCCAACGCCCATTGACCACTGAGGCTTGTGGTTATGCGTCTCCACCACCTCTTCTCCTGAGGAATCTGACCCTTCAGATCCGGATATTTGGCACGTTTCCAGTCAGAGCAATGGCTCCCTCTCCGGGGGGCTTTCCCCCTTCCCCGCTTCGTCGTCTGACATGGTATTTTTTGCAATGTCCCCCGGCAAGGTTCTTCCTTCCTGGTTGACCAATTTTGCAGATCCTGTCTAATGTAAGGACCCACCTCAATTTACATCTTAAGAAGACAGAACTCTTGGAACGTTTCTTCCAACAGGAATCTTTATTAAGAAAAACTGACTGAAGGCCTGCTAGACAGGATCTGAGGGATCCCCCTGACCATTCAATGTTTTAAAGTGTTCCCAGGCAGCCCCACTCCACACTCCTTCTGGTCAATTCAAATTGACAGATGGTTGGGTGTTAAATCCATCGGATCCCAAGTGTTGAAATCTTCCCCCCTTTTTCCTCGCTGCCGGTACAAGGAGGCTTCATAGGGAGTGAGATCAAAGGCTGATGACTGCATTGTTATGGTTAGTACTCTCGAAGGGAATCCACAGAGGATGTTGCTTTGTAGTTGATAGGGGAAACGCCAGTCATAAACACCTGTGTTTCCTCCCCCCCCTTTGTAGTATGACAGAATCCAGAAGAGAGTAAGAATTGGGTTTTCTCAGAGTAGATAGCTAGAAATAAAATATAATTGGATTCTGACACTACTTACATCGGCTTGGATTACAAATGGCTTATCTGGGTCGGGTTGTTTTAGGACCGGCTCAGCCGAAAAAAGTCTTTTTAGTCTTTCGAATGTGGCCTGACATTCCATCATCCAGGTTAGTGGCTGACTAAGTCTTACCGAGCCTCCCCCTTTCGTTTTTAATAAGTTTGTGATAGGCAGGACTATCTGGGTGAAAGAAGGGATGAACTGACGGTAGAAGTTAGCGAACCCTAGGAAGCTTTGTAGTTACTTTCTCGTGTGGGGTGGCGCCAACTCCAGCACTGCCAGGACCTTCTTGGGGTCCATCTCTATGCCTTCAGTTGATATGCGGTAGCCCAGGTAGTGAATTCTCTGTTTGTGAAACTCGCACTTGGAAAATTTTGCATAGAGGTTGGCTGCTCTCAGTTTTTTCAAGACTGCTCTGACTAATTTTATGTGCTCCTCTTTAGTCTCTGTAAATATAAAGATGTCGTCCAGGTAGACAAGGACCCCTTTGTATAGGTGCTCCCTCAGTACCTCACTCATCAGCTGCATGAAGACCGCGGGGGCTCCCTGCAGCCCAAACAGCAAGACCTTAAATTGGTAGCATCCCATAGGGCAGTTGAACGCGGTCTTCCACTCGTCCCCCTCCTTAATTCTAACGTGATAGTAGGCTTCCCTTAGGTCCAGCTTTGTGAAGATTTTACCCTTTGATAGGTGGGACAGCATGTCTTTCATGAGGGGGAGAGGGTACAGGTTGCTTTCGCTTATGGCGTTCAAGATGTGGTAATCCACGCACATATGCAATGTGCCATCTTTCTTTTCCCTGAACAGGACTGGACCCGCTACCTTCTTCGGAGAAGCTGGCTCAATGAAGCCCCTATCTAAATTCTTATCTACAAATTTTTTCATCTCTCATAGCTCCTCGGGGCTCATGGAGTAAATTCTAGGCTTCGGGACCTTTGCTCCCGGCATGATTTCTATTGCGCAGTCTGTGGGTTGGTGGGGGGGCAGATCATCTGCCGGCTCCTCGCTGAAGACTTCAGCGAGATCCTTGTACTCCTTGGGTATTTTGGGCAATACGTTTTCCTCCCCCACTGCTGCTCTTTCTGAAGGGAAGCTCTCGGTGACTCCCTGGGGTGGCGATTCCATTCGGTCCCCTTTTGGGAACTTGAGTCCCGCTGTCCTCCAGTCCACTCTGGGATTCCACTTTTTTAGCCACACCAACCCCAGTATTATTGGGCACTCCATGCCTGGGTCACCACGAACGTTATAGTCTCCTCGTGGTCCCCCAGGATGAGATGGATCGGTAGCATGGCTAGAGTGGCTGGCATTCCCCTTGCTATGGACCCATCTAATTGACCGAAGGATATCGGTTTCTTCAGCCTCCTCACCGGAATGCCCAGGGTTCCCACCAGCGTTGGGCTAATAAGGCAACGCGTGCAGCCAGAGTCTAGTAGGGCTTTACCTTTTACAGCTTCGGGCATGGAGGGGGCTAGGATAGTCACTGTCTGGATGAGGGGCGCGATGGGTCCACTTACCAGGGGTTCGTCTTCTGAGTTGTCATCTGACGAGTTGGACGCTCCCGCGGTGTAGGCCGGGGTTCCTTTCCCCTGTTGGGCAGAGGGGGGAAACTCGATAGCCTCGGTGCCCATCATGGCTGGCTCTCGCAGCTTGGTGGGCGACCTTCCCGACTTCCTGGCTGGTGCCCAGTCGGCCTTCTGCTGGAGGTTCCTCAAGCGGTATTCTGCGGCGCGATGTCCCTCTTTCCCACACTTGAAGCAGCCAGCAGTCTTTTTGGCTGTGGGTTGAGATTTCATGGGCTCGTGTGATGGCTCAGGGGGTGATCGGTTCCACGGCTTTCCCCAGCGATGTCTCTTGAGCAGGTCAATCTCGGCATCCTCTGCCAGGATGTACCAATCGTGCAATTGGCGTGGGTCTCCCCGGGGAAGGCAGGCATCGTAGAGGTCGTAATTCAGCCCATCCTTGAAGTGGCTAAGCAGGATGTCTTCCGGCCAATTCAGCTTGCTAGCAATGGCTCGGAACTCCTGAGTGTACTCGGCCACTGGGCGCCTGCCTTGCTTCACTGTCTTAATCTTCTCACGGGCCTTCCTGTCTGCCAATGGGTCCTCGAACCATCGTCTAAAGGAGAACATGAATTGGTTGAAGTTCTGGAGCTCGGGGGCGTCGGAGTCATGTAAGTCCACCACCCAGTCAGCTGCCACGCCGTCCAGGGCCGCCTGTACGATGCAGATCCAAGCCTTGTCGGTCGGGATGTCTCGGCCATATTCTTCCATGTAGTTGAGGACTTGGGTTAAGAAGAACTCCAGGCACCGCGGCTCTCCCCGAAACTTCACGTCCAGCAGTGGGAACTTCTGGATGGATCAATGCCCACATCGTCGTCTGTGGTGTCGTCCATCCCGATCAGCAGTTACCGCATGGTGGGGAGTGGGGGCTGCCCCCGCGATGGCTACCGTCTTGGCTGCCCCACCTGATGTTCTTGGGGCTTCGGCATTGGACTCCCCCTTGGTGTTTCTTTTGATGCAGTCCACGGTAATGGTGCGGCCACAGGGTTCGAGCTTTTCATCCTTGAGGGAGACAAGGGTTGATTTCATTAGGTCGATCGCCTTCTCCAGGATCCAGTTTGACTGCTCCCCGCGATCTTCCTCACCTTTGCTGAGGTGCAGTGATCTCTCCATCTCTTGTTTCCATCCTGGTTGGTGGCTGCCTCGCCTCAGCGTTACCTTTCTCGATTTTTTCTCCCACTCATTCTTCTTGCCTACACCCATGGACCAGCGAGGTTTATGGCTGTGCGTCTCCACCACCTCTTCCTCCGAGGTGTAGGATGTCTCGGAGCCGGACAGCTGGCAGGGTTCCGACTGGAGGGAGGGCTCCTCTTTCATGGTGGCTTCCTGCTTCTCTGCACCAGTGTCCGGCATGGTAGCTTTTGCAAAGTCCCCCGGCAAGGTCATCCTTCTGGGTTGACCACTATTGCAGATCCTGTCTAATGTCAGGACCCACTTCAACACCTCTTCCCAAGAAAGCAGAACTCATGGAAGCAAGCTCTTCCCAAAGGACCTTTTATTAGGAGAAGCTGATAGCAGGCATACTAGACAGGATCTGAGGGGCTCCTGTACAGATTGATAGGTTAAAGTATCCCCAAGCAAGCCCCACCCCACAGTTCATCCAGACAGTTCAAACAGGCCAATCCCCAGGTTTTAAGTCCATCATGGGAAAGGGGAGATAACATTGGTCCGGCTCTGGTCATAGGAGCGATGTTTAAGCGATTCTTCGCACCTTCTCTCGAGAGCGGAGAGATAAGCCAGGCTCCGGAGGTTGTATTTCTTTCTTCCTCCCCCTTTGCTAGCTGACAGGTTAGGGAGAAGAAAGTTCAGAGAATCACAGTGCAGGAAAGTGAAGTGTTACATTGTAGCAATAGAGAAAGAATGCAGGAAAGTGAAGTGTTACATTGTAGTGATAAAGGAAGCTAAGGCAAAGTGTTACATTGTAGCAATAGAGAAAATGCAGGAAACTGAAGTTTTACATTGTAGCGATAAAGGAAGCTAAGGCAAAGTGTTACATTGTAGCAATAGAGAGAATGCAGGAAAGCAAAGTGTTACATTGTAGCGATAAAGGAAGCTAAGGCAATAAACCCGCGATCTGTCCCCCCTCCCCTCTAGGAGTATGGCAGAACCCAGGGAGAGAAGAGAATGGAATCGGGAAGTGAGAGAAGGAAAGGCAGGGAAATATGAAATATGATAGATATGGGTTCTGACAGTAGGTATGGCAGGATAGTAGGACCACTTTCCAGCAATAACTTTACAGTACTTCCCCAGGACAAAAGAATGTGGTTGTTTTCTTGACTGGTGATGCAACTTCTGAAGGGAAGGGGAGGGGAAGGGAGACACAAAGACCCCAAAGTTAGGTCCTTTACAGGAAGTCATCAGTGAGTTTGTATCCATAAGTATAAGACACATTCAACACTGCTGATTTGAACAATGTACTGAAACATATGCAGAAGTATTTCTTTAGAGTCATTATGAAAGACCTTAAAATAGATTGCACAGCTTTAATTTAATTGGCCTATCTGAGCAATAGCAGTGCTCAGCATTGTAGAAGTTTGGCAATTTGGCCTGGTGGCTTTTCCCTTACCATCTGCAAAAGCCTCTGCTCTGCTGTAAGAGAAACACAATTCACCTAGCGAGGACATTTTTTTTCTTCATGCCTTCTGCTACTTCTGCAGCCATAATGAATGACCAGATAGTGGATTCCCCTTGGATCGACAGTTTTGTAATTCTTAATAATAATTGGCATTTTGTTTTCTGAAGCATGAACAAAAATGTGGCTATCTAAATAATTCTGATGAATAGAATAAAACTGCCAAAAATCACAATATTGTAAGGAAAAGGGCAATGTACAGCATACAAACTCCTTTTCAGAAGTCAGAGGCTGCCAATCAGCTCAGCTCATTTTAAATTCAAAACACTCCCATCTGGAATTCACAAGCAGCTGTTTCCCAGTTGAACACAATTACTTTCCATTGACTGTTTCAGTTTTTGTGGAAGTGCTTCAGGCTTCGAATAGAGCTGTTCCATACTCAGAAGAGTCCATTTAGTTGTTTTGATTTTAAATGGGAGGTTTCACATTCAAACGAGATCACATTTGAAATATTTTGGATGCCCTCAATTTATACATAATACATCAGGAGAGAATGAGCCCTTCTTTATATTACACTTGCACTGATGAGATTGAGCAAAGTATTTAGTTATTTTTATGGGATATGAATGAACTGAAAGCCTCTTGTAGTTATATACACCACGTGATGACTCAGTTATGTAGCCATGCCCCCCAGATCATTTTGCTTACATTACCAACCTACTAGCTTCTACTTTTATTGTCTATTAATATTTAATACACAATAAATAGATATCACATTAAAGCACCTTCAAAAGATTTTTTATCCTTTTATAAATAAGTCAGCACATACCTAATACTCCTTCCTCCTCTCTTGTTCCACACAACAATAACCCTGAAAGGCAGCTTGGGCTGAAAGAGTTACTGACCCAAAGTCAACCAACTGACTTGGTGCCTTAACCAGTAAACTAAACTGATTGTCAACCAATTTTCAAACAAACTGGTTGTTTTTTTAAAAAAAATGTAGGATAGAATTATAAATCCTTGCTCCCACTAGAGTTTTGAGCAATTGGAGAAAGTAAAAATCCAACATTATCTGGACAGGCTTATACAAACACGAGGCACATGACTTCCTTATCCTTCCTTATCCTTTTCTATCATGGGTAGAAAAAGCAATTGTCTTCTGACAAGCACAAAGTCCACTGAATGACCAAATATTAAAGTATACTTTAATATGACTTATTAAATAATTAGTAATCAGTAATAATTAATATGAGTGTGTAAGGTGGGCATCAGGGGCTAGTGGTGAAAAGGAGTCATGGCACAACCTTTTTCTCTTTTATGCTTCTATAGCAACATTGCACAACAATGTTTAAGATCAATGCTTGCAGCACAATGTCAAGAAGCACATGTCATTATTTTGATGAAATCTTGGCAGATGTCTCTGATAATTCTTTAGTATAATGCAGCCAAATGAAATGCTTGAGGTTGCAAATTTTAGAACTAATACCAAACAGATAAAATTAATTTGAAACACTTTTCCTATATCAAGTCACAGAATCAAGCCATGATTAACATACTGTGAATCAAAGCTAAAATTCATTGAGCATAACCATTGAAAATGGATATTAAAGTTAAAGTTAAATACATAATGTATTGATTACATATAACAGTGGTGGCGAACCTATGGCACAGGTGCCAGAAGCGGCACTCAGAGCCCTCTCTGTGGGCACGCCTGCCATGCCCCAGAGATGGCAACCATCCCTCTTCAACCAGCCACCCACTAACTCACCAAGGTCCCATGTGGCCGGATGCATCCCAGCACCAATGCGCTCGCTGGACTCTGTGTGCGGGGGCCGATGGTGTCAGGCAGCGGCCGCCCTGGCCCCTGCCTCGCCTTGCCCTGTGACAATGGTACCCCCACCGTATCTTGCCTTGCCTCGCCTCATCCTGCAGGATGAACCTCCTGCCTACTGCCCCACCTGCCAGAGACCCCCTGGATCTCCCCCAACCCTGCCCGGCCCCCACAGGTGTCCCCACGAGCACCATCGAGGTGATCATGCCTACCTTGACCACACCCACCTAGTCTGCCATGACCACCACAGCCACGCCCACCCAGTGGGCCACACCTACCTGGCACCCGGCAATAAATAAGTGGGTTTTGGGTTGCAGTTTGGGCACTCGGTCTCTAAAAGGTTCGCCATCACTGACATATAACCTCCATTTGTATCTGCTTTCGACAAACATTCAGAATAGAAGTAGTGTTGAAAAGGTACATTTAGAAGTTTTGGGGAAGGATTAACAGGTATCCAAGTTCTTTGTGATCTCATTCAAATCCCATTGAAGGTGGTGAAAGCTATTTTATTTCCAGACTTCAAAACAAAGTTCTCATTAGAGTTTTGACTTTTTTTTTTTTTTTTTTGAGAAAGAGACCTTGGAAACCTGAAAGAGGGAATGACAAAATATGCTTTTGAGTGATTGAATTCAAATTTATGTGAGATTAAAAATAAAGATACATTCTAAGGACATGGTAGTATAAAATGTTACATGTTAAATTGTATTCATGGTGGAGAAATTTTTAAAAAAACAATTGTAATAACATTTCTCAGTGGGAACAGATACACTCACATTTTTTCCCCATTTCCCTATCAAAAATTGCTGTTGCTTGCAGATTTCCGTCCTCCCCCAAAACCAATGCTATTTCTAACAACTACATTTTAGCTGTAGTTACATTGCAGATTTTATATCCATGGTATCTATTAGTCTTACTGCTGGTATTATAGTAGAAATACCCTTGCAATGTAACATAAACATCAAATTCACAGAGGCTTGGCTTCCATGTTTCATTTACTTGCCACTATGTGTGAACTTAAACTCCCAGAATCCCCAGCCAGCATGCTGGATGGAAATTTTTGGGAATTTAAGTCCACATATCTAAAGGTTGCCAAATTTGAAAAACATTGCATTATACCTTTTAATATTCAGCAGGTTGTAACAACCTATCAAAATGCAAGTGTTTAAGTGACTTTGCAATACAGTTCTGTCACTTATGTGCATTTAATTCTGCTTCATACTTCACATTTGCAGATTTTTAAAAACATTTTACTCCCTACTTAATATGCAAAATTTTCCTTGCTTGCTCTTTTATAAGTTACCAGTTTTTCTTGGAGAACAAAACAATAGTTCTTCAATCAATTCAGTCAGGTTGAAGTTTAAATTTTGATGGTATACTTTGCTTAATTAGTTGCAGTACTAAATCTGAATTTAATGAAAAGCATATTGACTTCCAAAATCTGAAAGTGTACTCACAAACAAACTTATCCAAAAGGTTTGTATTTACTTTGAAGAATATGGTGTCAAAGCTGTTAATATAGGATATTATTGCATTGACAAGATATGCAGAACTGTTTGGTATTTTTGGAGTTAAATCAGATGACATACAAAGGGAGGAGATTTATGAAGAAAAGCGGGAGACAGGGAAGGGAAGTGAATCTTTGGCCTCCAGCCTAATTGGAAGATGTAAATCATGACTGTAAAGTAAGGGAGGAGTTTAGCGAGATAAGATAGACGCAAGCCAGAGAAATCCAGATTCTGGCATCCGCTTTGTAATGTGCCGAAGTATTGTTGCAAAACTCCTGGGAAGAAATGCAAAATAAAGAATCTAAAAGGGAAAATAATGTCTCAGTTTTCTTGGAATGGATTCTTGGAATCCTTCGGACCACAACATATGGTATGTGACAGTTTGGAGCAGAGTCCAAATATATGGTAATTATTTGGAAGAAACTATATGTATTGAAACCAACATTTTCTAACTTAGAAACAATGATTTAGAAATATATGTATTGATATTGATTTAAAATGTATTAATCTAAAATTGAAAGTTATCTTTTACAAATGTTGCATTTGATAAAAACTCTTGAATATAAAAATAGTAATTTACCAGTTGCCATATAATTCCATTGATGATGGCATAGATTCAACAAGAGAATAATAGTTTCATTGCATTTTTTGATAGAATTTCTCTTCTAGTCCCTTCCACTGAAAAGTGAAATGAACCCCAATTAGAAATCTCATTTAAGAACCTCTGTAAAGTCCTTCAGTCCATCTCCATTAGGCTAAGAGTTCAGGACTCCTATTGATTTACTGTGATAGTAGCAGGGATACAAAAGAATAAGAAGCAGTCCAGAATAAAGCACAATCTAAACTAAATAGAATTGTTAATTAAATTGGAATACAAATAAAAACTTTTCCTATTACTCTATAAAGTATTTCAATAGTAGTTTTGCTTTTAGCATAATTTTCTCACTTTCTTTGAGTTCTAATACACATCCAAAGATTCAATATTTTTCTTTAATTAGATACTATTATCTCTATATAAATTGATTCAATAAATACACCTCTGCAATTTCCTATACACTTTGAAGTTTTAACTCATCAATGAATAAGAAAGTATTACCGATAGCACTCCATTCCAAGGGGAAGATTTGGTTTGATTCTGTTTTAAGGGGAGAGAGGCAAACATATCCCAATACAGTATTAGTCAGATTGACAATTCTTTCCCCAATCACATTCCCACTATTAATCCTTCAAAAGAGAACTACAATTAAGAATTTTTTTTTTTAGCTTCCTTACATTTTCTTTTGCATTCCAGGTATGCATTCTCTCTCCCCTCCAAAATATTCCCCCTTTACATTTTCAGATTTAAAACTTAGAATAACAGTTGGAAAAGACATTGGAGGTCTAGTCCAAACCCTTGCTCAAGTAGGAGACCCTATACCAGTGGTGGCGAACCTATGGCACGGGTGCCAGAGGCGGCACTTGGAGCCCTCTCTGTGGGTACACATGCCGTTGCCCCAGCCTTGCCTCCCCCCATGACCCCCTCCTCACCAGCAGCCCCCCTGGAGGAGAGTCGCCCCCGAGCATGGCCCACGCGGAGCAGCACAGCCAAGGACATGGCAGCCAGGCAGTGTAGTCAAGACTCTGCCCTCATGCCCCATTGCGCACAGTTGATGCTGCGGGGCGTGGGCAGAGGGCGTGGCCACCATGGCGCTGCTGGGCTGCCTGGGCGATCTGAGGCAGGCCCTGGAGGCGGTGAGTGGCCCTGCGGGCAGGCGGGATGGGGCGGAGCGGGGGCAGGGCCAGTTTTTGGGTACTCGGTCTCTAAAAGGTTCGCTATCACTGCCCTATACAGTGATGGAGCACCACAACATCTGAAGGCAAGCTGTTCCACTGGTTAATTGTTTTCACTGTTAGGAAATTTCTCCTTAGTTCTAGGTTGCTTCTCTCCTTGATTAGTTTCCATTCATTGTTTCTTGTCTTGCCTTCTGCTGCTTTGGAAAATACATTTACTACCCCCCTGCTTTCTGGCAGCCCCTCAAATATTGAAATACTGCTATCATGTCTCCCCTTCTTTTCACTAGACTAGACATACTAAATTCCTGTAATCATTCTTCATAAGTTTTAGTCTCAAGACCCCTAATCATCTTTGTTGATCTTATCTGCACTCTTTCCACTGTCTCAACATCTTTTTTTATATTGTGGTGAAAAATATTGTGGTAAAGATAAATGATATTGTAAAATTGCCTATTTGATTACATAATAATCTTACTGAGCTAATTAGTAAGATCAAGAGAAAGTGAGAGGAAACAAAGGGCAAAAAAGAATGTTACTGAGAACTTGCTGAAGGGGAGATGATTTTGAACACTGACAAGAGTTTTTGAAAAAATTGAATTGTTTTGGCTTAGGTGTCAACACTCTGGCTATAAACTTGTTACTATCACCTTCCTGCTTTGAAAATATCCACATTTTAAAAAAAAATTCACCAAGGTAAGAATACTAGCAGACTAGCAAACTGTTACTATGAAATGCAATGGTTTATTTGCAACATTGTGCATTTCAATCTGGTGTTATCTGTTGCCTTAGGAATATGTCTTCACATATGTACTAATAAACATATTTCCTGAATTTCTTATTTGGGGAATTAATGGTTTTAGGTTTTTTTTTGGGGGGGGGGTTGAGCTATAATCTTGTCTGTCATGGGTAAACCAAATACAAATACAGCTGGTTTAAGAAATCCCTTTCTTTCTGTGTATTTTAGGCACAGTGCTGGTAGAATGATTTGCCTGGTTTTAATTTACCTGGTTTCTGCTGGATGGATATCCCTGCTTCTTTATTCCTCCTTGTTTTATAAAAAAGACCAGACAAGAAAAAAACCAGGACAATACCACAGTTTTGCCATTTTCCCTTTCACTTAAGCTAGAAAGGGAAAGTGGCAGAACTTTTATCAATTTCATTTTCTTATAGTCTATCACTGTTTCAATGCACTGAACATCTTTTTTTTAAAAATGCAACTTTTTACCCTTCCAATAGTAAACATTTTATAAAAAGATGCAGGAGAGCAATCAGTGAAAGAATGAAAAGACATTCCTTCTCAGCATGCAATAGCTACGGAATAGAAGCATGTGCCTACAATGAAATGCTAAACGGGACAACATCACTTGAAATGGCACAAGTCAGAAAACATAATTTTCAGTGCATAGCAGAAAAATACAGTTAAAGGCTAACTTCCAGGTAGGTCAGATGCAGATATAAGACAACATCATGTATTCCTGCCTTGGAAAAATAGTGTTCTGGATTCATGCTGGGACAAGATAGACATTTAGATCTTCCAAAAAAGAAAAAAAAAGAAAAAGAATAATTTCATTTTTGCACCTGTATTAACTATTTCCTATGAGAATGTATCTTCAATTTTTCACAAGTGCTTTCTAAAATTCACCCTCTTTTGTGAACTGTTTAGAACAGAGATTCTCAGAGAGTGGAAGAGTTATTTAAGGTTCCTTCTTGCATTATAGATGAATTCAGAATACCCTAATGTTGTATACACAGCATTTTTTTCCAATTACATTTTTCTCTTTTTTATTGGCAAGCACAAAACACACTGAATTTAAGTATTTGCATAATTTCATTTGGGGATTACAGAAATAGAATGGATTCAAACTATTTTGTTGGCAGAAAGTAATACAATGCAAAATACAAAAGAAACAGTAAATTGCAATTAGAGTATATCAACTCCCAAGCTAAACATTATTTTCATGAACATCCATAGGGTGAAGGGAAAGGGGGAGAAATGGCAAATCATACTTTATAGAAGCTTGTTTTCTGTTGCTAAGTAATGCAGACCAAAAATTAAACAAGGTGCGTTAAAAAAAATAAGAACACACTTTTGTTTCAAGGGAATTGTTGGCCCATTTCAATACCTCATCCCAAGAAAGTAGAACTCGTGGAAGCGGTTTCTTCCAAAAGGAGCTTTTATTAGGAGAAGCTGATAGTAGGCATAATAGACAGGATCTGAGAGTTTCCCGCCAGATCAATAGGTAAAAAGTATCCCGAAGCATAGTCCCACCCCATAGTTCATCTGTTCAGTTCAAACAGGCCAATCCAAAGGTGTCAAGTTTGTTGTGGGGAAAAGGAGATAATGTCAGGCCATCTCCGGGCTGCAGCGATGTTTAGGCAGTTCTTCGCACCTTCTCTTGCGAACGCGGAGATAACACAGTTGATTGTCAGAGCAAATGTGCAAAGTTCCTCTTAAACCTATAGCCATTCATTGCCTTTTCTCTCTGTGACTTTTCAGTGGATTAGGAAAGATTACTCAAGTAGCCTTTTGATTGTAGTTTCTGGCTATACAGGTAGTCCTTGTTTTCTAACTGCCCTGTTTAGCTTCTGTCTGAAGCTATTACAGCATTGAAAAAAAATCTTTACAATCAATCCTTGAACTTATAACCATTGCAGCCCGGGATTTGGGTGTTTTAAATCAGCAAGCATTTACAGTGGCCTACAATCATTATCTCCATTTGCTGGCTGACCTTGGGACAGTCACTCTCTCTCAGCCCAACCCATCTCAAAAGATTGTTGTGGAGAAAATAGTAGGAGGGAGGAGTATTAGGTATGTTTGTCAGTTTGAGTTATTTTTTAAAAATAATAAATGCAGGATATAGATAAATACATAAACAAACAAATGAATAAAATTTGCATGCTTCACAGTTGGCTTCCAACAAGCAAATTCCTGGAGAAGGAGTAATTGAAGGACTAACTTCAATGGAGTCATTAAACAAGACGATTGCAGATGATTCACTTAACAAGCATAGTGGATGTTGCAGTCACACAATGTCTTACTTAATGACCATGTCACTTAGCAATAGAGTTGCTAGTCCACTTGTGTTTTTCAAATGAGGACTTACCTGTACTGCAAGTAGAACTAAATCTTCATGTTTGTTCCATGTTCTATATAATATCATTCCTGCCTCTTGGACAATTTGTGACTTCCCTTCCCAAATGTAAGTGAAGAAAGAATCCATAAAAGAATGCATCCTGAAGTCTGAGTACAGGACATGCAGACCTGAATAACTACTGTAATTCACTAGAAGGACAACAAGATCTTTTCCCATTCTTGCCCCACTTGAGTAGATTCTGCTATGCACTTCATGTCTTAAAGGCAAAACATTTTTTGATTGTTATAGAACTGATTCCTCAGCCCTATGGCCTGGGGCTTCTCTTGTAAACTCTTGCAATTTCTTTGGTAAGCTTAGAGAAGAAGAAATGAAAGGTTGTGGTCATAGACACTCACTTCTATTTGGATTAGGGTCAGTGGTGGGATTCAGCCAGTTCACACCAGTTCGGCAGAACCAGTAGCTATTTTTTTGTTGCCCAGGCCCAGAATGGACTTCTGGAAGTGGCATCCACACAGAGAACCAGTTGTTCACATATTTGAATCCCACCATTGATCAGGGTTATCCAAAGAGATTGTGGGTGAAGGCCATCCTGTTGGTCTGGAACAATGGAGCTTGTCAGGAGGAAACAAATATAATTTTGGCTGGCTTTTTAAAAAAACACCTTTATTCATTTATTTATACAGAACAGAAAAGGAAAAAAAGAAAACAATACTAAAAAACAAATAATAAGAAGAGTATGCCCACAGAAAACAGCAACAGTAGATCTCCAGATCTGTCAGCAAAGGAAACAAAAGCCCCTTAGTTTTCTTCTACCAAATCAAAGCTGCAATGCATGAAAAGGTAGGATAATAATTATGCAAAATAGTTTGTCTTGGTTTGATGCACCTATTAAATGGAAAAACCTGTCAGAATCCAATTATATTTTCTTTCTAACTAATCTACTCTGGGAAAACCCAATTCTTACTCTCTTTGGATTCTGTCATACTACGAAGGGGGGGGGAGTAAACACGGGTGTTTATGACTGGCATTCCTTCTATCATCTACAAATAAACATCCTCTGTGGATTCCCTCTCTGGAGTACTAACAATAACAATGCGGCCATCAGCCTTTGATCTCACTCCCTATGAAGCCTCCTATTACCGGCAGCAAGGAAAAGGGGGGGAAGATTGAAACGTTTGGGATTCCGATGGATTTAACACCCAGCCATCTGCCAATTTGGATTGACCGGAAGGAATGTGGGGTGGGACTGCTTGGGAACGCTTTAAAACATTGAATGATCAGGGGGGTTCCCCAGATCCTGTCTAGCACACCTTCAGTCAGTTTTTCTTAATAAAGATTCCTGTTGGAAAACCTGTTCCAAGAGTTCTGTCTTCTTAAGATGTAAATTGAGGAGGGTCCTTACATTAGACAGGATCTGCAAAATTAGTCAACCTGGAAGGAAGAACCTTGCCGGGGGACTTTGCAAAAATTACCATGTCAGACGACGAAGCAGGGAAGGGGGAAAGCCCCCCGGAGAGGGAGCCGTTGCCCCAACTGGAAACCTGCCAAATATCCGGATCTGAAGGGTCAGATTCCTCAGGAGAAGAGGAGGTGGAGACGCGTAACCACAAGCCTCGGTGGTCAATGGGCGTTGGAAAGAAAGGCGAGTGGGAAAAGAAATCAAGCAAGGTGACCCTGAGACGGGGGGCCAACCAACCAGGATGGAAGCAGGAGATGGAGAGATCCCGGCACACAAGCGAAGATGAAGGGAGCTGGGCACAGCACTCGAACTGGATCCTAGAGAAAGCTATCAACTTGATGAAGAGAACCCTCAGCTCCCTAGGAGAGGAGAATCCTGAACCCCACGACCGCACCAACTCCTGGAGCCGCAATTGGAGAGACACTGAGGGGGAATTGGAACCTGCAGCCCCGGGGACATCCGCTGATCCAGTAGTCCCCACCCCCCGCCGACCTGCAGAAGGGAATCCAGATAGAAGACAATACCGACGAAGAAGACACCGCTCCATTCAAAGACTTCCGCCGTTGGACGCAAAATTCAAGGGGGAGCCGACACGCTTGGGGTTCTTCCTAACCCAAGTCCTTGGCTACATGGAGGAACACGGGCGACACATCCCTAGCGACAAAGCCCGTATCCGGATCGTGCAATCTGCTCTGGATGGACCGGCCGCCGATTGGGTGGTGAATTTGCATGATTCCAATGCCCCAGAGCTCAACGACTTCAACCGTTTCATGTCCTCTCTGAGAAGGTGATTTGAAGACCACCTGGCTGATCGCAAAGCACACGAAAGAATCAAAACGATGAGGCAAGGCAGACGGCCAGTAGCTGAATATACACAAGAATTCCGAACTATTGCCAGCAAGCTGAACTGGCCAGAAGACATCCTCCTTAGCCATTTCAAAGACGGTCTGAATTACGACCTATATGACGCTTGCCTGCCCCGGGGGGACCCACACCAACTCGACGAATGGTACGTCCTGGCAGAGGAACCAGAGATCGACCTACTGAAGAGGCACCGCCGAGGAAAACAATGGAGCCGCTCACCGCCTGAACCAACGCACGAACCAGCAAAGCCATCGGCTATGGCCAAGAAACCAATGGGCTGTTTCAAATGCGGGAGAGAGGGGCATCGGGCTGTAGAATGCCGCTCAAAAGCCCCCCAGCACAACCCAGACAGACCACCGGCCAGCAAATCTGGGAAGTCCCCAGCTAAGTCAAAAGAATCTGCCATGAGAGGAATAGAAGCTGTGGAATCCCCTACCTCCACCCATCGTGAGGAAAGAGCCCCAGCCTACACCGCAGGGCCGGTGGACGCCTCAGATGACACCTCGGAGGGTGAACCACTGGTAAGTGGATCCATCCCACCCATCCTCAAGACAGTGACTATATTAGCCCCCTCCATGCCCGAAGCTGTAAAAGTGAAAGCCTTAATAGACTCTGGCTGCACCCGCTGCCTAATTAGCCCGACTCTAGTGGGAAATCTGGGCATCCCAGTGAGGAGGCTGGAACAACCAATCTCATTTGGTCAATTAGATGGGTCCATAGCAGGGGGGGTGCCAGCTACCCTAGCCACGTTACCAATCCACCTATCCCTGGGGAATCATGAGGAAGACCTAACGTTTATAGTGACCCCAGGCATGGAATGCCCGATGATCCTAGGGCTGGAATGGTTAACAAAATGGAACCCCTGGGTAAATTGGAGGACGAAAGAAATCAATTTCCTGAAGGAGGACCCTACAGACTTAAAACCCCAAGGGGATCCATCAAAATTAAAAACGGAAATAGCGTCCATGGGTGAAGAAAAGGGGCTACCAGAAATACCAGAGGAATACAGAGACCTGGCTGAAGTTTTCAGTGAGGAGAGGGCGGATGAGCTTCCCCCCCACCGACCCACGGACTGTGCCATAGAGTTCAAGCCCGGGGCAAAACTCCCAAAGCCCAGATTATACTCCATGAGCCCAAAGGAGAAGGAGGAAATGGAGAGATTTATAAAGAAAAACCTAGAAAGGGGGTTCATTGAACCAGCCAAACCTAAGGTGGCCGCTCCGGTCCTCTTTAGAGAGAAGAAGGACGGCTCTTTACGCTTATGTGTGGATTATAGACTCCTTAATGCGATCAGTGAAAGCAACCTATACCCCCTACCCCTCATGAAGGACATGTTATCACACCTCTCGAAAGGAAAGATTTTTACTAAACTAGATCTAAGGGAAGCGTATTACCGCGTGAGAATTAGGGAAGGAGATGAATGGAAAACTGCATTCAATTGCCCAATGGGGTGCTACAAATTCAAAGTTTTGCCTTTTGGATTACAAGGGGGCCCCGCAGTATTTATGCAATTAATCAATGAGGTACTAAGGGAGCACCTATTTAAGGGGGTCCTGGTTTATCTTGACGACATCCTCATCTTCACAGAATCAAAAGAGGAACATGTCAACCTAGTCAGAGCGGTTTTAAAGAAACTGCGAGCCGCCCACCTATATGCCAAATTATCAAAATGCGAATTTCACCAGGAAAGAATAGACTACCTAGGTTACCGCATATCCCCGCAGGGCATTGAAATGGACCCAGAAAAGGTCAGGGCAGTATTAGAATGGGCACCACCTCGCACAAGAAAGCAACTGCAAAGTTTCCTGGGTTTTGCAAACTTTTACCGCCAATTCATCCCCTCATTTGCCCAGATAGCCCTGCCCCTCACGAGCTTACTAAAAACGAAGGGAGAATCCTCAGTGAAACCTAGCCAGCCACTAAAATGGACAATGGAATGCCAAGCGGCATTTGAGAGATTAAAGAGACTTTTTTCTGCCGAACCAGTACTGAGGCACCCAGACATGGACAAACCCTTCGTAATACAGACGGATGCAAGTGATGTAGCAGTGGGGGCTGTATTATTACAAGAAAATGAGGAAGGGATGTTACAACCCTGCGCGTATACGTCCAGGAAACTCACTGAAACGGAACAGCGCTGGCCCGTGTGGGAAAAAGAGGCATATGGGATACGTTGGTCATTACTTACATGGCGCCAATTCCTTGAAGGCAATAAAATCCCTTTCCAGGTGTGGACAGACCACAAAAATTTGGAAGCCTTGAAAACACCCAGAAAACTCAGCCCCAAGCAAGCCCGCTGGTCCCAGCATTTTCACCAATTCAATTTTAAGCTCAAGCATTTGCCGGGGGGAAAGAACTTTTTGGCAGATGCATTATCTCGCATGCCCCAATATAACAGCACGCGAGCCACTGACTCTAAACCGATCATGGGAGAATCACAACTGGCAGCACCAGTGACTACCAGAGCCCACGTTAAATTAAAACCACAGCTGGATAGCCAGACCGGAATTGAATTCCGGAAAAGTTTGGAAACAGATGAATGGTTCCAGAAAAATAAACACGTGTGCACAATGAAAGACGGACTGCCTTGGGTGGGGGAGAAGTTATATATACCGACCACCCAAAGAATCACATTCATGCAACTTTGCCACGACACAAAATCAGCAGGGCATTTTGGATTTGTAAAAACATTACACTTAATTAAACGGCAATTTTGGTGGCCATCCATGAAAAAAGACATAGAAAGTTACGTGGCCAGCTGCCCAAAGTGTGCAATGGCAAAAAGGCTGCAAGGGAAATCACCAGGACTGTTACAAACAGTGGCAAATCCCTCAGCCCCCTGGAGGGAAATAGCCATGGATTTTATAGTGGAATTACCAGAAAGCAATGGGAATACTGTCATTTGGACGGTCACGGACCTATTTTCCAAACAGGTTCACTTTATTCCTTGCCAAAAGATCCCCACCGCAAAAGCTTTAGCAAAACTTTTTGTGCAACATATTTACAGATTGCATGGGGCACCCCAACGCATCATATCTGATAGGGGAGTGCAATTTACATCTGCGTTTTGGAAGGAATTTCTATCTCTTTTAGGGACCATCCAGGGACTGACGTCTAGCCATCAGCCTCAGGCAAATGGTCAATCAGAAAAATGTAACGGAGTACTAGAGCAATATTTAAGATGTTTTCTAAATTTCCAGCAGTCAGATTGGACGGACCTGTTGCCGTTTGCAGAGGTTGCCTACAATAATGCAGTCCACTCCAGCACAGGTTACACTCCTTTTCAAATAGCTACCGGCCAAAGTTTCAACCCCATGCCAGAACTAACCCCAAACGAACCAGAAATCCCATCACTGAAAGAATGGATGGAACAATTACAAAACACCTGGCCAATAGTGAGAAAAGCTCTAGAGGAAGCTAGGCAAGCATACAAAGCACAAGCAGATAAGAAAAGGGTGGAGCCCACACCATTCATTATAGGAGAAATGGTCTATCTGTCTACAAAATATTTAAAATCCATACAACCCTGTAAAAAACTTGGACCAAAATATATAGGGCCTTTTCCAATTAAAAGAATCATAAACCCGGTAACAGTAGAATTAGAATTACCCAAGAATCTTAGGCAAATACACCCAATTTTCCACTGCAGTTTGCTGAAAAGAGAACAACAGTCACCCTTACGGCCACAAATCCCCCCCCCCACCAACACCAATCATGATAGAAGGGGAACAACATTTCGAAATAAAGGAAATCCTGGACTCTAGAAAATATCATGGGTCAACTCAATACCTAGTAGCATGGAATCACCTCCCCGCCTCTCACAACGAGTGGGTCCATAAACATCATATCAAAGCCCCGAAGCTTTTAAAGAAGTTTCATACAGAGTATCCTAACAAGCCAGACTAACTTTTATTCCTGTTTTGTTTTCTCTACAGGTGGACCTCTCTTATTTTTAAGGGGAGCCGGATGTCAGAATCCAATTATATTTTATTTCTAACTAATCTACTCTGGGAAAACCCAATTCTTACTCTCTTTGGGATTCTGTCATACTACGAAGGGGGGGGGAGTAAACACGGGTGTTTATGACTGGCATTCCTTCTATCATCTACAAATAAACATCCTCTGTGGATTCCCTCTCTGGAGTACTAACAATAACAATGCGGCCATCAGCCTTTGATCTCACTCCCTATGAAGCCTCCTATTACCGGCAGCAAGGAAAAAGGGGGGAAGATTGCAACGTTTGGGATCCGATGGATTTAACACCCAGCCATCTGCCAATTTGGATTGACCGGAAGGAATGTGGGGTGGGACTGCTTGGGAACGCTTTAAAACATTGAATGATCAGGGGCGTTCCCCAGATCCTGTCTAGCACACCTTCAGTCAGTTTTTCTTAATAAAGATTCCTGTTGGAAAACCTGTTCCAAGAGTTCTGTCTTCTTAAGATGTAAATTGAGGAGGGTCCTTACAAAACCATTATTAACACAAGATCAGAAGTATCGATAAAGCTCATGTGATAAAGCAGAATATCTATCTGGCACTTATTTTACTTGAGAATCTGGGAAAAATAAAACTGTAACACTTTTATTTTCCAGAACAAAACAAATTGTATGATTTTTGTACAAATGTATTTGGTATTTTGAATATAATTTTGTATGGAAAAAAATATTCCTACAATTTATAGAAAGTGCATCTCTTGTCTCCTAGATCCTCATATTGAATTTTCTGCCTAGAAAGGGAATATTCAGCAACACAACCAAATTAGAAAACTGTGCAGTATTCATCCTGTGTAGCAACTTTTTCTCTTCTCAGTCTTTTCTGTTGCATGTAGCATTCAGACTGACTATTTGACCTTCTGAGATCTGGTCCTGAATGTCACTGCATTACTACATTAAACAAACAGCTTCCTACTATCAGAACAGCAAAACTAGACCTCTGATATTTTCATTTATTTAATCACCTTCAAAGGTCATTCTCAGAATGTAAGTAGTGCAGCTACAAATAAATACACACTTTTTCTTCACTGAATGAAGAAAAGGGATTTGGTGATTTCAAGATACTTACTTTGATGGTTCTTGACTGTTCCTGGGTTCATTATTAATAACAAACAAAATTAAACATAAAAGAGTGCTTGAAAATTTTGCTGAAATTATTTAAATGTCCTTAGAATTCTTCGACTTCTTCAATACAATATACCAAGCTGTTTGAAGCAGGATCACACATTTTTCCCCGGTATATTACAAAAGTTCTAAACTAAAGGTATTCCAGGTTCAGATAAGGTACAATTGAAATAAATAGACTGAGGGTAAGGGAATCAATATCAATATAAGGCAGATCCACATGATCTTTTTTTCCCTCATACTGCTCTGTGTATTTATCTGAAAGCAAACTACAAGTTCAGCATTTGATACTTTATATTTCAAATACTTTTAAACTTATTTTATGTCTGGATAAAGTGGTATCTCAAGGGCCTTTTCTGCCAGATCACATTATCATTCATGCAAAATACATTTTTATAGTCATTGTTACATTATTCATATCACACTTTCAGACTTTGGAGAGATTATCTTAGTCAACATTATATCCTACCTTTCATTTTGGGAATATATATATAAAACAGTCAAACATAGTGTTATATCTAAGGGGAGTGGTTCTTTAGGCATTGAATGAGGCAGAGTGTTCAAACAACAACAAGTTTATTAACTCAGAACAGAAGCAGCCCTAAAGGCTGCTGCACATATATTTATACAGTTAGCCTCTAGGTGGTAACCAATAGATTTAAAGTAACAGTTTCCCGCCCCAAACCTCATTATCAGCTTGGAGACAGCCAGTCTGGCTTTCAGTAACAGCAACTGTTAAACAATGCAGCAATGTAGGTCAGACATTAAGCAAGTGATTTAAAACAGTTGTGGCCAATACATTACACCCCTTCCCCCTAGATGGCTCAAACTCTCAATTGCTGGACATAGTCCTGCAGATATTTAGGCGGCCTTCTTGACTGTTCTGAATATCTAGGGGTTGCAGGGGTCTCCCGGTCTACCTGCTCGCCTGCCTGGCTGGGTAGGCCAGGACTCTGAAGTCCAGTGAAGTCAGGTTGACTCGGGTCCCTTTGACTGGCCAGTCCCGGTCGGCCCAAACCAAAGTCCAATCGTGCAGCAAAGCCTGCAGGGCTTTGCCGGTCCTGTTCAGTGGATTTGCCGGTCCTGTTCAGCGGATACTGTCTGTCTGTCCGGGGGAAGCTCTCCTACAGCCTTTTCCCCGTCTCCTTGAGTAAGAGTTCTGTTGGAGCGTGCAAGCTCCTCTGTTGGGCTGCTGTCACACGGCCCTTGCGTGCGGCCCTCTTGAGAGGCCTGAGCCAGCGACTGGTTTGCTAGCCTCCAACGCAGCTGGTCAATGTGCCGGTGAATGACTCACCCATCTTCCAGGACCACCTCATAAGAGAGTGGTCCCGACACCTTAATAACCACGGCTGCCACCCACAAAGCCCCTTGCCCGTAATTCTGGATCCAAACCCGGTCACCCACTTGCAAATTCCGAGGTGCCTTTGGCTGAGCAGAGTCCGAGGCAACCCGGTCAGGGTGCAGCCTGTCCAGCTTGGTGATCAAACGTCGGCCCCATCTGAGTTCGGCAGGGCTTCTGCCTGTGGCGGTACAGGGAGTTGTGCATTGGCAAAGTAGAAAATCTGCCAGTCTGTGGTGCCAATTACCTGTGACAATCCATTTTAGTGATTCCTTGGTTTGCGGACCATGCGTTCCGCTTGGCCGTTCGAGGCCGGGTGAAAGGGAGCCGACATGGCGTGCCATATTAGATTTGCCCTGAGGAAAGACTGGAATTCAGAAGTGGTAAACTGAGCCCCATTGTCAGAGACTATGTCTGGAAGTCCATGTGTTGCAAAAATTCTGCACAGTTCCTGGATGGTCCTGGCAGTGGTCATAGTAGGGACTGGTGCGATCTCTAACCATTTAGAATGGCTATCTACCACTATTAGAAACAGCTGTCCCTGGAAGGGCCCAGCAAAATCGATGTGGATTCTTGACCACAGTGTGTGTGTGTCCTCCCATCAGTGGACAGGGGCTTGCGGCATCTCCGGTCTGGATTGCTGGCACGTGTAGCAACCATGTACTTGGGCCTCGATGGCTTTATCTAGCCCTGGCCACCAAAGGTAGCTCTCGCAAGTGTCTTCATCCAGACTATTCCCGGATGACCCTCATGCAGAGACTCTAGGACCCTGGGCCTTAAAGAGCTTGGGACTATGACCCTACTTCCCCAAAGGATGCACCCCTTATGAGCTGAAAGATCATCTTTTCTCATGAAGAAACTCTGAAATTCTGGCCCTGGACATTTGTCCAGCCATCCTGTGTGTACCCAGTTTAGCACATGACTCAGCGTTTTGTCAGCTGCTGTCTCAGCAGCTATGTCCCCAGCGTGAAGGGCAGATTCCAGCAAATCCTCGATAGCCAGGATGCGTGCAGCTGGAGCTGGAGCTGGCTCCACATGTGGCAGGGGTAACCTGCTCAGGCCATCTGCATGGCCCATTTCCTTGCCCGGTTTGTGAATCATCCTGTAGCTGTAGGCTGACAGGAAGATAGACCACCTCAGCATTCGAGGAGACAGAATCTGAGGTGTCTGTTTGTTTGTGGTGAACAACCCTAGGAGTGGCTTGTGGTCCGTGAAGACCGTGAACTGGCGGCCATACAAGTAGTCATGGAACTTTTTAACTCCGGCCACAATGGCCAGAGCCTCCTGGTCAATTTGTGTGTAGTTGCGCTCTGCAGACGATAGGGTCCTGGAGTAATACGCGATGGGCTTCTGCCTCCCATCAGCCATTAATTGGCTTAACACAGCCCCAACCCCATATGGGGATGCATCACACGCAATACAGACAGGCAGCTGCTCATTGAAATGAGTGAGAACTGAGTTCGACAACAGCAGTGATTTGACTGCTTGGAAGCTACTCTTGTGGACACTGGTCCACTGCCACTGAGCTTGTCTATCCAAGAGCCGGTGTAACGGCTCTGCCACTGCGGCCTTGTTTGGGAGGAAGGCATGGTAAAAATTCAAAAGACCTAGGAAAGCCTGAAGCTCTCCCTTTGACTTCGGCCTTGGGACCTGCTGGATTGCTTTTAATTTGGATTCCGCTGGATGAATGCCTTCGGCATCGATGCGGAAACCAAGGAAGTCAGTTGACTCTACCCCAATCTTGTACTTTTCTCTTTTTAGTTTAAGTCCCGTGTTGCGGAACCACTGAAGTATGGCCTTAAGCCGTTCAGCCAGAATCTCAACCAATTCCCCAGCAATGAGGACATCATTGAAGTATGGGCAAACCCCAGGAATTCCATTGAGCGTGCGCTCCATCACTTCCTGGAACAGTCCTGGGGCTACACTCACCCCGAACTGTAGGCGCTTAACCTTAAAAGCCCCCCTATGGGTGACAATGGTCTGGGCTACCGCCGTGGCCTCGTCCACGGGCAGTTGTTGATAGGCCTGTGCCAAATCTAATTTGGCAAACACGCAGCCTCCTTGCAATGACGCCAAACTATGGCTGACAACTGGCACAGGGTATGCGTGCTGTTGAAGTGCCCTGTTGAGGGTGCACTTATAGTCAACGCATATTTGCACTTCCCCATTGGCCTTTAATGGCATTACTATGGGGGTCTCCCACACCCCACTGTTTACGGGCTGCAATACCCCTTGTTCCACTAGCTTATCCAGCTCTGCATCGATTTTGGGTTTTAACGCGAAAGGCACTCTACGAGGCTTGATCCGTATTGGAGTTACCATAGGATCAAGTTTGAGGGCAATCGGAGGACCCTTGTACTCCCCTAGACTAGAACTGAAAACATCCGCAAACTCTTGGCAGACTGCAGGCAGATCTGCTGCTTGTGTTCGGTGAATGCCGGTTACTTGAATGCCCAATGCATCAAACCAATCGAGCCCTATGCCTTCCACCACTACGACATCTAGTGGCCCCTTGAACCCCTTGAATTCCACAAGAAGTGTGGCTTTGCCTTTGACTGCCACTTGGGAGTTTTGGAAGTCTGTGAGTAGTAGATTAGATGGCCCGAGGTTGGCCCATCTGTTGCTACAATGGCATAGGTGCCTGAATGTTCCTTGTGAAATGATGGACATGGCTGAGCCCATGTCCAGTTCCATCTTGCATGGAACTCCCTGAAGCTTGACCTGTAGTCTAAGCTTCTGCTTTAGGGGGTGATGGGCACCAGTGCGGAATACGCTCCTTCAGCTGGAGCAGAACCCTGCTCAGTGTTGACCTGGGGCCCTGGTACCTCTCCTAAATGCGTCTTCTTTCAGGCGGTCCCTCTGACGACCTCGGCAGATGGCGGCGATGTAGCCTGGTTTGCCACAGGCCCGGCACGTTGCAGTTTGAATCGGCAATCCGCGCGTTGATGGCGGCCTCCGCAGCCCATGCATTTAAGGAATGGAACTGCCTTCCCAGCTGGCTGCGGTCCCTTCTCTGGGTGCTTTTGTAGCTGGTCGACTTCGTAATCTGAGTCGGTGTCTTCCATCTGCTCGGCGTCCTCGTGGTGGACGGCTTCGGTGCTTGGCATGCTTTTGGAGGGCTGCAGTGGTTTAACGGCCCCTCCGGTGGCTTCGTCCGCCATGACCTCCTTCAAGGCCTCTTGTAGCGAGAGAGTCTCCTTAGCGAATAGTTTTTGTTGGAGCTCTCGATTCCGGAGTCCACAGACTAAGCGGTCTCGTAGTCTCTCCTCCAAATCCGCGAAATTGCAGAGTCGGGACGCTTGACAAAGAGCAGCAATGAATTCTGTTGCAGACTCACCGGGTTGTTGCTCCCGCTGCTCAAAAGCGTGCCTCCACACTATAATGGATAACTTGGGCTCAAAGTGGTCTCGGAGCTTTTTTTTCAAGTCCGCGGAGGTGACTGACTCGAGCGGCGCCGGGGCGACCAGGTTCTCTGCAATGTCGGAGGTGGTGGGGCCGCACACGCAGAGGAGTGTCACGGCTTCAATCCATCTTTGGCGACCTGATTGGCACGGAGGTAATTTTTGACGCCAGAGATGTAGGATGCCCATCTCTCCAGGTGAGTTACATCGAATTCTTCGAGCTTCCCGACCTTCGCCATGGTGGTTTGATTCTTTGTTCAATGCCTTGCACTGCTGGCTTCTGTGTAGGCCCTAGGACGGATCCTTAGGGCATGGTGGTCTCCAGCGTGGCTTGCTGGCAGACCGAGGGGGGGCAACGTAGTTCCTGTCAGGCTCTGTGCTGACCTCACCCCCTAGTGACTTCAAGCTGTCTCAATTAAACAGCACATCCCACCTTCGTGTTATATCTTTGGTTCTTTAGGCATTGAATGAGGCAGAGTGTTCAAACAACAAGTTTATTAACTCAGAACAGAAGCAGCCCTAAAGGCTGCTGCACAGCTATTTATACAGTTAGCCTCTAGGTGGTAACCAATAGATTTAAAGTAACAGTTTCCCGCCCCAACCTCATTATCAGCTTGGAGACAACCAGTCTGGCTTTCAGTAACAGCAACTGTTAAACAATGCAGCAATGTAGGTCAGAAATTAAGCAAGTGATTTAAAACAGTTGTGGCCAATACATTACACATAGCATGTTATGTCAGTCAACTTATACAATTAATTCACTATGATTCTGCCATATGTAATGTAGGCATATAGTTTTAGACTGATACTTAAAATAATAAAATTTAACAGACTAATAAAGAAGTAAGCCTGGAAATAAATGTGTGTGTGTGTTTGTGTGTCTAACTAAAATTCTTGTGCATCTAATCTTTAACTAGGTGAAACAGTGCATCAGAGGGCTAACATTTTTTAATCTAGGTGTTCAAATGGACTCATGTACAGAATGTGTCCAAAATCCCATGACTCCCATTGGACTGAAATTTGGCAAATTAGTGATATACGTGGTGCTATGTTGATACCATGTCACTGCCTAAAAGTTCATTAGAGCAATTTCTCAATAGACCTACAGTGGCTGAATAAACTGGCGCTGTGTTCATCTGATCAAGGTTAAAATAGATCTGTTGCTTTATCTGGTAATCTTTAATGGACTTTTGCTGGTCATGATTAAAATCACTTGTTGCATTTTAAGAGGTGAAAAGTTACTAAAATCATTTATATTTGTTATGATAAGGGGAAGATCACTTCTTTATATCGTTTTCTTTTTTGCTGCATTATTTTTTTCATGTTTCTTTCTATTTTTCTTCTTTTTCTCTATACCTTCTATTTTTATTCTTTTATTTCTTTAGTTTGTATTATTTTTGTTGTAAATTGTAATCTTTAATAAAATTATTATGAAAAAGTGTGTATGTGTGTCTCTCTGTATGAATCAGCCCTTTAAAATCTTGCAAATGTCACTGCAGAAGTGTAACAACAAAATGTATTTGCTGTTTAATACTAACTTCTAGGTTTCACCTGTTCAATTTGAAGGTGTTATTTAGCAACAGGAAAGTGGAATTCACACTTCAGCTGCTACTTTAGTTTAATTCATTTGCTTGAGTGAGCAGAATAGTCAGAAAGTGGGATATTTGTGTGAACAACAGCAAAAACAGTTATGTTACAGTGTTCTTTTCTTTTTTAAGAATGTTGAAATTATCTAATCAAACCTTTTCATAATTTGAAAAATGAGAAATGATGTTTTTATTTTGCAGCAGAGTTCATCTGCAGAGTAGATACTTTGTCAATTCCAAGTGCATTGTGTGATCTTCAATGACACTCACACCTCGGAAATATTCATTGCAACAATACAGTGATATGTTCATGTTAGATGGCAATTACACTCTCAAGTAAATGCATTAGTAAGTATCACACTTCTCTTTCAGTGAGGCACATGTTCTGTTCAAAGCTACATACTATTCATGATTATTTTAGTTTCTAAAAGATGCAGTTCTATTCTTTTCAATTCCTTCCAAACCAAAACTGCTAAACTGTAAAGTTTGCCTACTAATCATGGGATCTCGCCACCCTTCCATCCTTCATTTTTAAAAATTTTACATTAACAGCAACAACATATTTAATGTATATCTAATTTGTGCCTTCTTAGACCAAGCCCTGAAAACAGTTAAAACCTTGTACCCATTTCAAGTATAACTACCATTCTGTCCCCAGAGCATTTGCTAAAAATTTCTGTTTAGCTAGCTTATAGGTAATTTTGACCTTTCTGGCCAAAGTAGGAACAGCATGTTCCTTTCATAAGGAAGTGTTAAGGGATCCCCTTTGCTATCTTGTCACTTCCTGTTACAAGCATTGATGAGAGAAGGGAAGTGAGGCCATTCCTGTCTCCATCTTCCATTCAGAGAAGCCACTGAAAAACAGCCTAGTTTTAAATACCAAAAAACCCAAAGAGATCATTGTCGATTTCAGAAAAGGCAGGCACAGCCACACTTCTCTGTGCATTGACTCACCTGTGGAGATGGTTACCAGCATCAAATTCCTGGGTGTGCAGCTGACAAGTAGGCTGGCTTGGTCACTCAACAGCGAGACACTGGTGAAGCGGGCTCAGCAGCGCCTGCATTTTATGTGTCACATGAGAAAAGCACATCTTCCTTCTCCTATCCTTACCACTTTCTACAGGGGGACGATCGAGAGCATCCTGTCATACAGCATCAGTCTGGTTTGGAAGCATCACTGCTTCAGACAGGAAGGCGGTGCAGAGTGGTGAGGATGGCCGAAAAGATCATTGGCAGTTCCCTCCCTCCCATCCAGGACATAGCACAGAAGCTTTGCTTGAGCAGGGTCTGTAAGGTTATCTGGGACACTACACATCCTCTTCACGACCTGTTTTCCTTGTTACCTTCTGGGAGGAGGCTTCATGGTATCCATAGCAGAACATCCAGATTCAGCCATAGTTTGATTCCATATAGCATTAACTTTGTGAACTCTCAAGCTTCCTCCTTCCGTTATATATTCAAGATGGACAGTATTTAATATTTATTTATTATGTATATGTAGGGGTGTGGATCTATACATATGTTGTATATAGTATGTTTAGGTGTGTGTCATGTATGTGTTTCACTTTGAGAGCGGGCAACTAAATTTCATTTTTGATGTGCTCACAGTAAAAAATGACAATAAAGGTTATCTTATCTTATCACTCACAATTTTTTCAACTACAATCTCTGCAGGTGAGCAGAGTATCCTTACACACCTTTAAGCAATTTAGGCCTTGGGGGTGGGGGTGGGGTTAGGAGTGAAGGGTCAGATGAAAGAATGTACATGCAGATGAGGCCTTGGGGATCAGAAGAAGGGTCATATGTGAGATAGGACCCAGGTGTGGTTGTGATGGACATGGGAGTGAGGAAGATGAATTCTGAGAAGAAACATTTACTCTTAAACAACTTTTTCTTTAACAGTTTTTTCCCCTTTCTGCTCACTGAGGGCTTTGCAGACAACCTTGCTAACAGCTGACATGTTAGGGGGGCTGCGGGGGATGGGGGTGCAGGGACAATGAAGCGAGACAGATTCACAGGTTTAACCACTTAGCCAGGACGCTGAGCTTCATTTACAAGAAATGTTAAAACCACATAGCTGGCACAGGAAACTAGAAGCTTTACAATATTCCCATGACCTAAGGTGGGCAAAGGTGGCGTGACATTTAGCTATTTTGCATATCAAGCGAGAAAACTATAAGGGGCTGCATTCCAGGTAACCAATTAATATTATATGCTATGCATGTATTATTGGGGGGAGGGAAAAGGGATGTGTTGGGAGGGCAGAGGGGTGTATGAAAATCACCTTTGATTATAAAAACTGTTGTAAAACTGTAAATGGGGCCTTGGTAGCTTTCAAAGCCGAGGTCATTTTCATCTTGGTACCAAAATAAAAGTCTGTTTTTCCATACCTTGGGTTTGGTGTGATTAATTGGCTTCAACACCAGGCTAAGACGCAGTTTTGGGAAGAACAGGAGCAGTTATATTTTTGGCCTAGACAGTAAGTAGGCCATGTTATAGTTAGAAGAACACGGTCTCTTTTATGGAGCATTGTTGCTAGTTATTTGTGTTGCAATTACATACTATTGTTTATTTTTTATAATTTTACCAGATCTTGCATCATTGAATAAAATTTAGATGGTGAAATACTGTCTCCTTTATTGAATGACAAGAAAGGTTAACTGCCTGGAGAGCTTTCCATAGAGCCTGTCAGGACCCACTTCAACACCTCATCCCAAGAAAGCAGAACTCATGGAAGCAAGCTCTTCCAAAAGGAACTTTTATTAGGAGAATCTGATAGCAGACATACTAGACAGGATCTGAAGGGCTCCTGTACAGATCGATAGGTTAAAGTATCCCCAAGCAAGCCCTACCCCATAGTTCATTCAGACGGTTCAAACCGGCCAATCCCCAGGTTTTAAGTCCATCGTGGGAAAGGGGAGATAACATCGGTCCGGCTCTGGTCGTGGCAGCGATGTTCAAACAACTCTTCGCACCTTCTCTTGAGAGCGGAGAGATAAGCCAGGCTCCGAAGGTTGTATTTCTTTCTTTCTCCCCCTTTGCTAGCTGACAGGTTAGGGAGAAGAAAGTTCAGAGAGACACAGTGCAGGAAGCGAAGTGTTACATTGTAGCATTAGAGAAAGAATGCAGGAAAGCAACATGTTACATTGTAGCGATAAAAGAAGCAAAGGTGAAGTGTTACATTGTAGCAATAGAGAAAGAATGCAGGAAGGCAAAGTGCTACATTGTAGCATTAAAGGAAGCTAAGGCAATAAACCCGCAATCCATCCCCCCTCCCCTCTAGGAGTATGGCAGAACCCAGGGAGAGAAGAGAATGGAATCGGGAAGCGAGAGAAGGAGAGGCAGGGAAGCATGAAGTATGATAGATCTGGCTTCTGACATCCTGCCCCCTTTAAAAATATGAGAGATCAATCTGTTGAGAAACAAAACAAAACAAAAATGGTGAGAGGTTAGTCTGGTTTGTTCGGTAGTCTGTGTGAAACGTTTTTAGAAGTTTGGGGGCTCTAACATGGCATTTGTGCACCCATTCATTTTGGGAAGAGGGAAGGTGCTTCCACGCTACTAGGTATTGAGTCGCTCTGTGGTATTTTTGGTAGTCGAGGATTTCTTTTATTTCAAAATGCTGCTCCCCCTCAACCATAATGGGAAGAGGTGGTTGGGCAATGGCTGGTCACAACGGTGATCACTGCTCTCGTTTTAGCAAGCTGCAGTGGTGAATCTGCCTGAGGGTTTTTGGTAATTCTAACTACTGTTACTGGATTTATGATCCTTTTGATGGGGAATGGTCCCACGTATTTCAGCCCTAGTTTCTTGGATGGTTGCAGGGATTTTAGGTATTTTGTGGAAAAGTAGACCATTTCCCCTACGATGAATGGTTTTGGTTCGATTCTTTTCTTATCTGCTTGTGCTTTATAGGCCTGTCTAGCTTCATCTAGTGCTTTTCTAACTACTGGCCAGGTGTTTTTTAATTGTGCAATCCACTCCTTCAAGGAGGGAATGGCCGGCTCGGTGGCGCTTAGTTCTGGCACGGGGTTGAAGCTTTGGCCCGTAGCTACTTGGAATGGGGTGTAGCCCATGCTGGAATGGACCACGTTGTTGTATGCCACTTCTGCGAAAGGGAGGAGGTTGGTCCAGTTCGTCTGTTGGAAATTAATAAAACATCTTAAATATTGTTCAAGTACTGAGTTTGAACATTCCATCCCCCCATTTCTCTGAGGATGATGACTAGATGACAGCCCCTGGGTGGTTCCCAGAAGGGATAGAAACTCCTTCCAAAAGTCCAATGTGAATTGTACCCCCCTGTCTGATATTACGTGCTGGGGTACTCCGTGCAGTCTATATATGTGCTGGACAAACAGTTTTGCTAAGGCTTTAGCGGTGGGGATTTTTGGACAAGGGATGAAGTGTACTTGTTTTGAGAATAGGTCCGTGACCACCCAGATCGCTGTGTTTCCATTACTTTCTGGTAGTTCTACTATGAAGTCCATGGAGATTTCCCTCCAGGGGGCTGAGGGGCTTGCCACTGGCTGTAACAGTCCGGGGGCTTTCCCTTGCAGTCTTTTAGCAGCTGCGCAGGTTGAACAGCTGGCCACAAAGCTCTCAATGTACTTTTTCATAGACAGCCACCAGAACTGTCTCTTCACTAGATGCAGCATTTTCACGAACCCAAAGTGACCCGCCGGTTTCATGTCATGGCAGAGTTGCATAAACGTGATCCTCTGGGCTTTTGGGATGTACAACTTCTCTCCCACCCATGGCAAGCCGTCAGTGATAGTGCATACATTTTTGTGGCTCTGGAACAATTCATCGGTTTCTAGAGCCTTCCTGAATTCGATCCCTGCTTGGCTGGCTATCGGCTGCTTTAGTTTTGCCTCAGCTCTTGTGGTTACTTGTGCTGCCAGCTGCGCTTCCGGCATGAGCGGCTTGGAGATGGTTGGCCAGGAGCTATTGTACTGGGGCATGCAGGATAGGGAGTCTGCCAGGAAATTCCTCCCCCTTGGTAAGTGTTTGATTTTGAAGGTAAACTGGTGGAAGTGTTGTGACCACCGGGCTTGTTTGGGGCTTTTAGTGCTTCCAAGTTCTTATGGTCTGTCCAGACCTGGAATGGGTTTTTGTTCCCTTCCAGGAAGTGCCACCAGTGAGGAGTGCCCATCTCACAGCATATGCCTCTTTTTCCCACACTGCCCAACGTTGCTCCATGTCAGAGAGTTTTCTGGACATGTAGGCACAGGGTTCCAGCTGCCCCTTGTCATTTTCCTGCAGCAGTACTGCCCCTGCTGCTACGTCACTTGCATTGGCTTGGATTTTGAATGGCTTATCTGGGTCGGGGTGCTTTAGGACCGGCTCAGCTGAAAAAAGTCTTTTTAGTCTTTCGAATGTGACTTGACATTCCATCGTCCAGGTTAGTGGCTGACTAGGTCTTACCGAGCCTCCCCCTTTCATCTTTAATAAGTTTGTGATAGGCAGGGCTATCTGGGCTAAAGAAGGGATGAACTGATGGTAGAAGATAGCGAACCCCAGGAAGCTTTGTAGTTGCTTTCTCGTGTGGGGTGGCGCCAACTCCAGCACCACCCGGACCTTCTCGGGGTCCATTTCTATGCCTTCGGTTGGTATGCGGTAGTCCAGGTAGTCAATTCTCTGTTTGTGAAACTCGCACTTGGAAAATTTTGCATAGAGGTTGGCTGCTCTCAGTTTTTTCAAGACTGCTCTGATTTTATTGTGCTCCTCTTTAGTCTCTGTAAATATAAGGATGTCATCCACGTAGATGAGGACCCCTTTGTATAGGTGCTCCCTTAGTACCTCATTGATCAGCTGCATGAAGACTGTGGGGGTTCCCTGCAGCCCAAATGGCAAGACCTTAAACTGGTAGCATCCCATGGGGCAGTTGAACGCGGTCTTCCACTTGTCCCCCTCCTTAATTCTAATGCGATAATAGGCTTCCCTTAGGTCCAGCTTTGTGAAGATTTTACCCTTCGATTAGGTGGTACAGCATGTCTTTCATGAGGGGGAGAGGGTACAGGTTGCTTTCGCTTATGGCGTTCAAGGCACGGTAATCCACGCACATACACAATGTGCTGTCTTTCGTTTCCCTGAATAGGACCGGGGCTGCTACCTTCTTTGGGGAAGCTGGCTCAATGAAGCCCCTATCCAAATTCTTATCTACAAATTTTTTCATCTCTCCTAGCTCCTCGGGGCTCATGGAGTACAGTTTAGGCTTCGGGAGCTTTGCTCCCAGCTTGATTTCTATCGTGCAGTCTGTGGGTCAGTGGGCGGGCAGCTCGTCCGCCCGCTCCTCGCTGAAGACTTCAGCGAGATCCTTGTACTCCTCGGGTATTTTTCGGGCAATGTGTTTCCCTTCCCCACTGCTGCTCTTTCTGGAGGGGAACTCTCAGCGACTCCCAGGGGTGGTGATCCCATTCGGTCTCCTTTTGGGAACCTGAGTTTCACTGTCCTCCAGTCCACTCTGGGGTTCCATTTCTTTAGCCACGCCAACCCCAGTATTATTGGGCACTCCATGCCTGGGGTCACCACAAACATTATCGACTCCTCGTGATCCCCCAGGGTGAGGTGGATCGGTAGCATGGCTAGAATGGCTGGCATTCCCCCTGCTATGGACCCATCTAATTAACCGAAGGATATCGGTTTCTTCAGCCTCCTCACTGGAATGCCTAGGGTTCCCACCAGAGTTGAGCTAATAAGGCAACGCGTGCAGCCAGAGTCTAGTAGGGCTTTAACTTTTACAGCTTTGGGCATGGAGGGGGCTAGAATAGTCACTGTCCGGATGAGGGACGCGATGGGTCCACTTACCAGGGGTTCGTCTTCAAAGTTGCCATCTGGTGAGTTGGACGCTCCTGCAGTGTAGGCCGGGGTTCCTTTCCCCCGTTGGGCAGAGGGGGGGAAATCGACAGCCTCGGTGCCCCTCATGGCTGGCTCTTACGGCTTGGTGGGCGACCTTCCCGACTATCCGGCTGATGTCCGGTCAGCCTTCTGCTGGGGGTTTTGAGCAGCATTCTGCGGTGCGATGTCCCTCTTTCCTGCACTTGAAACAGCCGGCAGTCTTCTTGGCTGTGGGCTGAGATTTTGCAGGCTCGCATGACGGTTCAGGGGGTGATCGGTTCCATGGCTTTCCCCAGCAATGCCTTTTGAGCAGGTCAATCTCGGCTTCCTCTGCCAGGATGTACCAATAATACAATCGGCGTGGGTCTCCCCGGGGAAGGCAGGCATTGTAGAGGTCGTAATTCAGCCCATCCTTAAAGTGGCTAAGCAGGATGTCTTCCGGCCAATTCAGCTTGCTAGCAATGGCTCGGAACTCCTGGGCATACTCGGCCACCGGGCGCCTGCCTTGCTTCACCATCTTAATCCTCTCATGGGCCTTCTGTTCTGCTAATGGGTCTTCGAACCGTCGTCTAAGGGAGAACATGAATTGGTTGAAGTTCTGGAGCTCGGGGGCATCGGAGTCGTGTAAGTCCACCACCTAGTCAGCTGCCATGCTGTCCAGGGCCACCTGTACAATGCGGATCTGAGCCTTGTCGGTCGGGATGTCTGGGCCATATTCTTCCATGTAGTTGAGGACTTGGGTTAAGAAGAACCCCAGGCACCACGACTCTCCCCAAAACTTCACGTCCAGTGGCAGGAACTTCTGGATGGACCAATGCCCACGTTGTTGTCTGTGGTGTCGTGCATCCCGATCTGCAGCTACCACGTGGTGGGGAGTGGGGGCTAGCCCCGCAATGGCTGCGGTCTTGGCTGCCCCGCCTGACGTTCCTGGGGCTTCGACATCTGACTCCCCCTAGGTGTCTCTTTTGCTGCAGTCCACGGTAATGGTGCGGCCGCGGGGTTCGAGATTTTCATCCTTGAGGGAGACAAGGGTTGATTTCATTAGGTCGATCACCTTCTCCAGCATCCAGTTCAACTGCTCCCCATGATCATCCTCACCTTCACTGAGGTGCAGTGATCTCTCCATCTCTTCTTTCCATCCCGGTTGGTGGCTTCCTTGCCTCAGCATCACCTTTCTCGATTTTTTCTCCCACTCGTCCTTCTTGCCTACGCCTATGGACCAACGAGATTTACGGCTGTGCGTCTCCACCACCTCTTCCTCCAAGGTGTAGGACATCTCAGAGCCGGACAGCTGGCAGGGTTCCAACCGGAGGGAGGGCTCCCCTTTTGCGGTGGCTTCCTCCTTCTCTGCACCGGTGTCTGGCATGGTAGCTTTTGCAAAGTCCCCCGGCAAGGTCCGTCCTTCCGGGTTGACCACTATTGCAGATCCTGTCTAATATCAGGACCCACTTCAACACCTCATCCCAAGAAAGCAGAACTCATGGAAGCAAGCTCTTCCCAAAGGAACTTTTATTAGGAGAAGCAGATAGCAGGCGTACTAGATAGGATCTGAGGGGCTCCTGTACAGATCGATAGGTTAAAGTATCCCCAAGCAAACCCCACCCCATAGTTCATCTGGACGTTTCAAACCGGCCAATCCCCAGGTTTTAAGCCCATTGTGGGAAAGGGGAGATAACATCAGTCCAGCTCTGGTCGTGGCAGCAATGTTCAAATGACTCTTCGCACCTTCTCTCGAGAGCGGAGAGATAAGCCAGGCTCCGGAGGTTGTATTTCTTTCTTTCTCCCCCTTTGCTAGCTGACAGGTTAGGGAGAAGAAAGTTCAGAGAGACACAGTGCAGAAAGTGAAGTGTTACATTGTAGCAATCGAGAAAGAATGCAGGAAAGCAATGTGTTACATTGTAGCGATAAAGGAAGCTAAGGCAAAGTGTTACATTGTAGCAATAGAGAAAGAATGCAGGAAGGCAAAGTGCTACATTGTAGCATTAAAGGAAGCTAAGGCAATAAACATCCGTCCCCCCTCCTCTCTAGGAGTATGGCAGAACCCAGGGAGAGAAAAGAATGGAATCGGGAAGTGAGAGAAGGAGAGGCAGGGAAGCATGAAGTATGATCAATATGGGTTCTGACAGAGCCACAGCATTACGGATTAGTGAGTCCAGGATAACTACTTTATGGCATCCCTTTTTTTAGGAAAGCCTATATATGGAGTATTATACTCCCATGAAAATAAAATAAAAAAATCTCCTTTTCTGTTTTCCAAGAAATTCACCCACAACCTCCCAAAATAAAATCTGGCTAGTAGTTAATATGCTACAATAAGCATTAGGGGTTTCCTGATTTGCTCCAATTTGTATAATCAATTCAATTTCAAAAATTGAGACAGAAGTCAAGTTGAAGAATTAGTTTAAAGAGTGCACACCATAAATTCAATTCTGAACTAGACTTATTTGATAAATACAGCTGAATCTTTAAATCAAATATGCAAATATATGAATGTTTGCACGGTCCTAATATACTTTTTTAAAGTGTTTTTTACTAAGTAGGAGAAAAAAATACTGATATTTCCTGATCAAGCCCAACTATAGAAGCAAATCTTTGATTGCATTATTCGGGTCAGCCAGAATGGGTGAATTTTTCATTTGATTTAACAGACTGGATTCTGGCTAGATCAGTTGTGCTGGACTTTTTGCCACTGAACTACATTCAATAAATTCATAAACTCACATTTATTTTAAATATCATTAATCCCATTGGAATTGAAGAGTATCTAACATAGGTACCAATGGCTGTCTGAACGTTAGAGGATTTTGAAGTGTTTTGTTTTTAATCCACATTGATATATACTGCCTGTTGGGAATTTATGGAAACAACATAAGTTAAAAAGTTTAGCTCCCTCCTTGAAATGCTATCATACCACCTTTTTATTCACTTAGGCATTTGAAAGTACTTTACTGAAATGTTTAATTTACATTGCAGTTTTTATGGTAATATTATTTTAAATTTGTTTGTAATAAATTTAATGAATTGTCTTGTGTCTTAGGTGAAGAATAAGATGAAAACAGTTACAATGAATAACACTTTTTAAAAGCTTGGCAGAGATTTTATTTGTTCAATCGTTTTACTAGATGGCAGGCATTTATAAATAATATCCCACAATTGCACTTTGAAATGATCCACTCTATCATCTTATGAAGACTTAAAGAGAATGTGTGAGATATGTTCATAGCAACTATAGTAATATTCCACTTTAAAATAAACACAAAATGTGGCACATAAAGTAAAAAGAATAACTTCCATGTCTTGTCTTTAATAAAAGTTCTGCAAATGCAGGTCCAACGGATATCATCAGCACTATTTTTCTTCCTCTTACTTCTACACTTAAAGTGTATAGTTTGGTGATACAACTCTTGACCAGAGTAGCAATTTCAGAATGCGTCTTTTATGTCTTTTTCTTTGGAATTGTACCTCTCAGGAATTGAAGCTATTGTGCTGGGTTCTCCAGAAATAACTGGTTAAATGCTGAAATCATGCTATTAAGTTGGACATCTATCTTCTTTCTACAGTCTTTGCTCTTGGTTTTATTAGATGCCAGCCCACATACTTTAGAAATAATTTCAGGGTACTTGTCTCTTCTTTTTCCATTTAACAAATGTACCTTCCATTCATCAGAGTTTGTCTACAAAAGCTTCTTTAAAAAATTTTTTTATTATTTGTTTGTTGTTGAAAAAATTACTTTTCTTTGCAAGTAGAAGCTCTCAATCTGATTATCAGGATTTATTGTATTGGAAAATTAAGCAATAGCCAAGAGGTAAACCAAGGATCTCAAAAACGGTGAACTAAGGGAACTGTCTTAGTTCTCACCTACAATTGAAATTTATGAAAATATATAGATTTGAAAATTCAATAATTTTTTTCTCTGTTTCCCAACTCACCCTTCCACATTCTCTCTCTTGTTTGAACTATATGTCTTGTAGGTCTTACAACAAACTTTTCTTTTATAATTTTCTATGGAAGCAAAATATTTCATAAATCAGATTTTAACTGAAAGAATTACTTGCATTTGGGGTGTGTGAAGGAGTGGCAAAAGATGAATATCAAGCTATGCTGTTATTTCTCTTCATTAAGCCCATTAATGGAAATTCAATGCAAATTATTTTATTAAAGATAAAGATAAGATAAATAACCTTTATTGTCATTTTTATATTGTGGGCACAATGGCACACATCAAAAATGAAATTTAGTTGCCCGCTCTCAAAGTGAAACATATACATGACACACACCTAAACATACTATGTACAACATATATATAGACCCACATCCCTACATATACATAGCAAATAAATATTAAATACTGTCCATCTTGAATATATAACGGAAGGAGGAAGCTTGAGAGTTCGCAAGGTTAATGCTGTATGGAATGAAACTATGGCTGAATCTGGATGTTCTGCTACGGATACCACGAAGCCTCCTCCCAGAAGGTAACAAGGAAAAACAGGTCGTGAAGAGGATGTGTAGTGTCCCAGAAATCTTGCGGGCCCTGCTCAAGCAACGCTTCTGTGCTATGGTCCTGGATGGGAGGGAGGGAACTGCCAATGATCTTTTCGACCCATCCTCACCACTCTCTGCACCGCCTTCCTGTCTGAAGCAGTGATGCCTCCAAACCAGACTGTGATGCTGTATGACAGGATGCTCTCGATTGTCCCCTGTAGAAAGTGGTCAGGACAGGGGAAGGAAGATGTGCTTTTCTCATGCGGCGCAGAAAATGCAGACGCTGCTGTGCCCGCTTCACCAGTTTCTCACTGTTTAGCGACCAAGTCAGCCTACTCGTTAGCTGCACACCCAGGAATTTGATGCTGGTAACCATCTCCACAGGTGAATCATTAATGCACAGAGAAGTGTGGCTGTGCCTGCCTTTTCTGAAATCAACAATGATCTCTTTGGTTTTTCTTGTATTTAAAACTAGGCTGTTTTCCTTACACCAGTTCACCAACCCCTCAACCTCCTTGCAGTAAGCTTCCACCTTGTCATCCTGAATAAGGCCCACTACTGTTGTATCATCTGCGAACTTCACAATATGGTTGGTGGCAAACCTAGCACAGCAGTCATGGGTCAACAGGGTGAACAGCAGCGGACTTAAGACGCAGCCCTGAGGAGAACCTGTGCTCAAGAAAATGGTATTTGAGGTATTTGTTCCAACTCGCACATATTGGGGCCTGTTGGTAAGAAAATCCAGAATCCAGTTGCACAAAGGAGTGTTTAAGCCTAAAAGGCCCAGTTTGTCTACTAGATGCTGGGGAATGATTGTGTTAAACGCCGAACTGAAGTCGACAAACAGCAAACGCACATGAGTATTTCTTTCCTCCAAGTGCTTCAGGCTCAGATGGAGAACGGAAGAAATAGCATCCTCCGTAGAGCGATTTGGTCGGTAGGCAAACTGAAGCGGGTCAAATGCTGGCGGGAGGCTAGATTATTTTATTGATATTATAATAATAATATATAATATAATATACTAGAAATTTGATATTCCTTTTTTATTATTGGTGCAAAATGTGACAATTCAGAATGATTTTAAATATTTTTCATATGTACACAGATGTAGAAAAGTTAACAGTTGGACCTGGTAAACACCAAACCTTTTACGTACAATTGCTGTTGTCAAATGTAGTTTCTTTGAAGGTAGCTAAATTTTATTATACTGTCTGCAAAGTTAGACAGACTTTGACTGGCCATTGAATATCCACCACTAACTGTAATATATTATCATCATCATCATCATCATCATCATCATCATCATCATCATCATCATCATCATCATCATCATAAGCTTCTTATTTGTAATGTTGGTTGGTGACCATAATAAAAAATTATCATTATTAACATTTGGTTTTAACTGCAAACATATCCCGAACTTCAAGCAATAAAATGAATAAAAGAATGAACTAAAATTATTCATTGTTTCTATCTTTATGGAAAAAAAATGAACGATAGAAAATTGTGGGCTTCCATGGATACTAGTAATCCAAAAATGGACAATCATAAAATTGCTAATTTAAAGATTCTGCAAGTGTTTGATTGCACAATTGGCAGCATGATGTAGTGGTCATTTCTTTGATTTAAAAATGAATAAAAGCTTGAAAAAGTGACCAAAGCAGGAGAATTATGAATATTAAAATTAAAACGCTTCATGGATAGGATTGGATTATTCTAATCGGATATAAATCCTAAAAATCAGAATTTTGTTGTACAATATGTGCTTGTCTTTGGAACTATGGGCTTACATCCTCCAGGTAATTCACACAGCTAAATCTGGAGTTCTCAGTTATTTCAAGGGTTGTGAACTTTGTGGGTACCAGTGGGAATTAAATTCCACAACAGCAGTGTGTGGTTTTGAGTGCTGCTTGCTCAGTGGGGCATGTCGAATTTTCTGCCTCAGTTATCTCTATAAATCTGTCAAAGAAAGGCATCCCAACTGAAACAGGTAAAGCTCCCACACTTCTATGAATGAGTGATTTGCTACTCAAAGAGCTGGCAGATTTTTTTAAACTGTTGGCAACTCTTCTAGGTCTGGAATCATTCTCTCACAGATGGATTTATCCATATTTGAAGATGCAGGGTAAATTCTAAAAAAATAAAGCACAGAGAAAAATTAATATGTATAATAATAATAATAATAATAATAATAATTAATAATAATAATAATAATAATAATAATAATAATAATAATAATAATAATAATAATAATAATAATAATAATAATAATAATAATAATAATAATAATAATAATAATAATAATAATAATAATAATAATAATAATAAAGTTGGAAGGGACCTTGGAGGTCATCTAGTCCAACCCCCTGCTCAGGCAGGAAACCCTATACCAGGGGTAGGCAACCTTGGCTCTTTTATGACTCGTGGACTTCAACTTCCAGAATTCCTGAGCCAGCCATGCTGAGGGGAAAGGGAGAGGTTCCAAGCTGAGCCATGCTGGCTCAGGAATTCTGGGAGTTGAAGTCCACGAGTCATAAAAGAGCCAAGGTTGCCTACCCCTGCCCTATACCATTTCAGACAAATGGCTGTCCAGTCTCTTCTTGAAAACTTCCAGTGTTGGAGCATTCACCGCTTCTGGAGGCAGGTTGTTCCACAAAAGTACATTGATTTCATTTTTAAAAAAATATATGATGTAAGCCAGATTTATGCTTTCAGTTTTGTTTTCAGTGCCATTATATGCATTTCTAAGTTTGAACAATCATGCATTTTATTATTTGAATTTCATCCTTTTCTGAAAGACCTGAAAGCATATGTTTAGGCTTTGTTTTTGCCTAAGCCTTAAAAATATACAGTGGTACCTCGGTGCTCATCATTAATTGGTTCTGGGAGGCTCCAAGAGACCACAGGTTCCTTAGATCTGGCATTGGTGTGATGATTTTCATATCCTTTTTAAAAGCTGTCATTAAGATGTCCAATGCAAAGTTTAAAAAAAATAGCATATAAAGATGCAATTGCAGCCTTGTTAATTATCAATAGAATTCTACAATGATTTTATTGGTTTTTATTCTTAAAAATGTCTCTTCTTAATTCATTGACTGTCACTTGGGCTGGGTAGGGGATATTAATATATTATTCCTTTTTATTTTTCAAAGAATAACATATCCATTATATTTCACATTTATATAGTAAATTAGGATGGATAAACTGCTAAAATAGCAAAAGGAATGTTGATCAAACTCAAAAGCCAGACTATTTCATTCCTAGCAGCATGCACAATTTAACAAAGTTTTAAAAGATTTTAGCACAAGGATTAATAATTGATAGTTATAATAATGGATAATTAATATACCCATAATATCACAACTCAGTTTAGCTGAACCTAAATTTATATTTATTTGTTGTTCTTATAAAGATCTACCCAAATTTGGTAAGGATCAGAAAATGTTGGTGCAAGCAACAAAGTGACAGTATAAGGACTAGGGGAAAGCAAAATCCATAAGAAAGTAAACAGTATAAGTACAAGCAAGTATAAACTCACGCAAAGTATTAGTACCACTTTATAAAACCCTAGTAAGACCACACCTGGAATACTGCAACCAAGTTTGGTCACCATACTACAAAAAAAGATGTTGAGACCTTGGGAAAAATTCAGAGAAGAGCAACTAAAATGATCAAAGGCCTGGAGACTAAAACATATGAAGAACAGCTTCAGGACTTGGGTTTGGCTAGTCTAAAGAAAAGAAGAAACAGGGGCGACATGATAGCAGTATTCCAGTATTTGAGGGGCTGCCACAAAGAAGAGGGCATCAAAGAGGGCATCTCCAAAGCACCAGAGGGCAAGACAAGAAACAATGGTTGGGGCTTCCGGTTCCAGATCACGGCGCCAGCGGATTTGCGGGGAGAGCCCTCTCTCCACCGTCCGGTTTTCCTTCATCGGAAGACTCTGGAAAGGGTCGAAAGTAGCCCTGGAGGGGCGACCACCACTGAGGAGGACCCTCGACAGATCGCGGAAGGGCAGCAGCCCTTCCGTTTGATCCGAGGCAGCTCCTTTGGATCGACGAAGAAAAGATCGGCCATTAACATGGCCGATCACTTAGCCGTACCAGCCAAAAGCCAAAAGCACTACTAAGCACAACGAAGCACCACGGAAGATCTGGGTGAGACCCTTCCTTACCTTTCTTTTACCCTAACTACCTTCCTGTGAAAGCCTCCTGAAATTTCTTCCCTGCTCTTAATACAGCGGTGTTTGCTCACTTTGGGAATTTAAGCTTTGGAAAGAAAAGAAAAGAATAATTAATCTCAACAACTAAATAACTGGATTTTTATTTTTTGGATACTTTGGGGTCCCAAAAAGTTCCTATTATAGAGACTTATCATCTTATCTATTTATTAAGTTCAAAAAATATCTTTTTTCTTTTTTTTAACTGGATAAAAGCCTAATCAGCATCTGGAAAAAGATGTCATAGCCTACTGGGGACATCTTGTGGTGAAGCCTGGTACAGCAATTGAATTTTTCTGACTGTGAGGCTGGTTGACTCCCTTGATTTGTCCTTCAAATTATATATATATAAAGATAAGAATTGGAAACAGCTGGGTGGCAAAAACAATTTCTAGAAATTGTGGAGGTGGACATTGGCTGACTCTTAGTAAACATAGCCTCCACTAAAAGACTATCTCTAATCACCATAGAAATGGAGGAACTTTACCCACAACTTAACTATAAACTTATACTTGAAAAAATCCTTGAAGCCACTGAGCGAATGAACTCCAGAGTAAAAGCCAAAGATGTTACACCAAAACTACAAATTGAATCCCAGACTCCAACTAATCAACTTACAAGCCAAAAAACAACAGAAGAGGAAAAAATTAACATCAAAGAGGATTCTACACAACAACACGCGCAACCTATTGAGAACTTTGATAATCAAACACTGACTAAAGTACCTGTAACTCCAAAAGCAACAGGAACTGATCAACAAACACAATATATTGAGAACTTAGACAATTTTGACAATCAAATAACAATTACAACACTGGACATGACCTTTGTCGGACTAGAGTCAGACAAAACTGGAAGAAGAAGACCAGATTGAACTGATGATAAACATTCAAAACCAAACATAGAGATTTGAATTATTAGGGCAACAACCTAATAACTACAAAGGGGCCAGTTCCTTTGAAAAATTGATAACTGGATGATCTCCCTTGATTCAAACGACATGTGTAGGAATGAAGGGAGACTCATCTGAGGATTTAAAGGCTCTGGTATGGAAGCCTGCTTGGCACAAAAAGAAAGCCAGAGTTAGATTTAAAAACTGGATTTAAAATTTCACTTAATGGGTTAAGGAGATTTTTAGAGATATTGATTGATTTAATATTTAGGACTTAGATTTATAATGGAAATGAAAATTAACTGTTAGATTATAGCTTTGAATTGTAATATGGAAATGGGTTTGTGACAATGAAAGATATTTTATCAGTAAATGAGGAGCTACTAGGACGAGAAATAGAATATATTTGTGAAATAAAGTAAGAATGTAATTTTTGGAACAATATGTGTATTCTAGATACGATAATTATCTTGTAATGAAATGAGGGAAATTAGGGTTACCTGAAGTTTAAACATTATGGTTATTAAAGGCTAAATTGGAATATGGTAATTGGAATTAAGTAAAACTTAAAAACAGGACTTAGATATGTATAAGTAAATTTTTATTTATTTATTTTAAACAAGTTTTATTAATTTTCCATTTTTACAAAACTTCAGGTATTAAGGAAGCAACTTGGTGGTTGGGTAATACATAGTCCAATAACAAGCTTTTCCATACATATGTCAGTTTGCATCATCAAAAATTTCCTCTCTGTTCCCTTAATTATTATACCAGATTCAAATTAATACATTGCTAGTTATAACTCAATCATTTGAAACATTTATCAACAACTTTTAACTTATATACCTCCAAATCCTGTTTTTAACTTTTATCTGATTTCAGTTACAGTATTCCAGTTAGCTTAGCGACCATAGTATTTAGGTTTCGGATAGCCCACGGTTCCCTTATTTCATTAAAAATAGTTATCATGTCTAAAATACACTTATTATTTATTCAAATAAATTCTTAGTTTATTTCACAATCATATTCTACTTCTCATTCTAGTGACATCGCTTACTAATAAAATAACCTTTATCCTCTAAATCCATCTTCTATAATATAATTCAATACTATTATTCTAGTAACTAATTTATTTCCCTTGTAAGTATAAATCCTGAATTAGATCGATTAATGTCTTTTAAAATCTCCTTGTCCCATTAAGTGAGATTTAATGCCCTTCCATTAAAAGTCACATAGAGAAAACCATTTTTTAAGTCTAACTCTAGCCTTCCTTTTGTGCCAAACAGGCTTCCATAACAGAGCTTTTAGATCCTCGGGTGGATCTCCCTTCATTCCTGCATATGTCATTTGAATCAAGGGAGACCATCCAGTCATCAGTCTATCAAGGAAGCTAGTCCCTTCATAGTCATTAGATTGTTGGCCTGATAGTTTGAATCTCCATATTTGGCTTAGTATATTTGTGGTAGGTTCAGGCTGGTCTTCTTCTTCTTCTAATTTCAGCTGGTTTAGATGAAAAATCATATTTAATATTGTAGTTGTTTTTTGGTCATCTGGGTTATCTGAATTCTCAGTATATTGTATATGTGGGTCTTCAGCATCTTCCGTCTTAGTGTTGCTTTGTTCAATTTCTATTGGTGTTGAAGTTGCAGATTCTTTGGATGAAATCAAAGTTTGGGTCTCAGAGTTCTGAGTAGATTGTAGCTGGCCTTCTTTAAAATCCACTTTAGTGTTAATTCCTTCTTCTATTACTTTTTGGGTTGTAAGTTCAGCTGTTGAAGTCAGGGCTGAGTTTTGTAGCTTTAAAGTGGTGCGTATATCTTTCATTCTGACATTCATTAGCTCAGTAGCCTCTAAAAGATTTTCAAGTATAGATTTGAAGTTAAGCTTTGGGTGGTGTTCTTCCATTTCTGTGGTATTTATGAATAGTCCTTTAGTGCAGGGCTTTTCAACCTTTTCACCGATTGTACCACTTTTAGGATATGGCAATATTCGAGTACCACCTAGCAAGGTGTCAAAAACGTGATGACCAAAACAAACCCCTGTTCAAAGTTGCAATTGCACTGAAATGACTTATGACCATTTTTCACACTTATGACCATTGCAGCATGCCCAGGGTCATGTGATTTATATTTGGATACTTGGCAACTGATTCATATTTATGATGGTCATTGTCCCAGGGTCATGTGATCCCCTTTTGCAGCCTTTTGACAAGCAAAGTCAATGGCAGGGCTGCTGGTGGCCAAGTGCTAAGTTCCCTCCCTCCCTCCTTCCCTGCCTCCCTCTTTCTCATGCCCACCTCCTTCTGAAGGAATAATTTGAAACCCCCCCCATATTTTCTCTCTTCCATATATTCATCAAACAAGGAAAAGCCTCCAGAAACAGAAAAGACAAACTGCTGAGTGAACTAGCTTAAAAGGGCACATTCCCCTTTAAGAATTAGCTACTGGCTAGAAAGGAAAGTAAGGAGCCGGCAGCCGGCAGCCGGCACTTAAGGAAGAAAAAAATGTAGTAAGTATTGGCTGCCGGCTAAGGCAGCCTCCCCAAATGGCTCCATTCATAAGTAAAGGAATCTACAGGAAAAATCCATTCAGGAGAAAAATACTTCAAAATCCCTTGCAGCAAAACTTACAGCTAACAATAGCAGAGCAATAGAAGCTAACACGAGACATCAGCCATCAGAAATTGCCAAACACTCCTTAAGAACACAAAGCCCACATTGCACAAATCCCAGAACTTCAAAGTCTCAAAAGCACATAATAATCCTTCCATTCTCCATGCCTCACCTCCAGCCATTGCTGCTTTTCATTCCTCTTGGAGGGCGACCCCTCCCCCACTGCATTTCTTGCGTTTGCTCCTGCCAGCACAGGTGGCTGCCACAGCAGTTGCAAATCAGCTCATGGCCAGCCTGCTTGATTTGATCTCCTCTCCTCTCCCCCCCCCTCCTCCTCCTTCTTCCCCTTCGGTGCAGCTAGAGCTGACTCCGCCTCCTCCCAAGGCTGCTGCTTTTTTTTTCTCTCTCCCTCTCCCTTTTTTTATAGGTCTGCCTTTTTTTATAGGTCTCCACCCCCCTCCTCCTCCTTTTTCATGGGGGAGGGTGAGCCAGAAGTGAGCCTGGGGCCTTTGTCTCGCCCAGCCACTCTGCAGCTCTGCAGCTCCAGAGGACTCTCTCACTGTAAGTCCTTGCCTGTGCTGGCTCTTTCCCTTCCCGACTACACTTGGCTAGGCAGGGCTGCGTACCACCTGCCACTTGTTAATGTACCACAAGTGGTACGCGTACTACAGGTTGAAAAGCCCTGCTTTAGTGGAGGCTATTTTTAATGAAAGTCAATAGATATCCACCTCCACTATAGAGAATTATTTTCACCATCCAGCTGCTCCAAATTCTTATCTTTTTTTGATAATGTCAAGGACAAATTTTAGTCTCAGAAGTCTCCCAGTCAGGAAAACATTTCACTTGCTGTACCAAATTTCACCACAAGATGTCCCCAGTAACATGCAAAATTAAGCTTTTAACCAGTTCAAAGAAGGAAGGAATAGATTTTTTTTTTTCAGCTTAGCAAACAAAGAAAACAATGAGTCTCTATAAGAGTAAAAGACTTTTTGGGAGCCCAGCTATCCAGAAATTACAAGTCCAAATATTTAGTCATTTAGTCTAGTTGTTCTTTTTTTTTTTTTTTTCCTTACCTTTATTTTCCCAAAGTAGGCAGGAGCCGCAGAATTGAGAAGGGGGAAAGAGGTATTTGAAAAGGCTTTTACAGGAAAATAGTTGGGAAGCAGAAAAGGTACGGTAAGGTCTCACCCAACTCCTCCAGGTTGCTTTCGGCGTGCTTAGTAGTGCTTTGGGCTTTCGGCAGGAACGGCTTGGTGATCGGCCATGTTAATGGCCAATCTTTTCTTTTCAGTCCTGAGGAGCTGCCTCAGATCAAATGGAGGGGTTGGAAACTGACCAAAGAGAGAAGCAACCTGGAATTAAGGAGAAACTTCCTAATAGTGAGGACAATCAACCAGTGGAACAGCTTGCCTTCAGAAATCATGGGCGCTCCATCACTGGAGATTTTTAAGAAGAGACTAGAGTCTAGACAGTCACTTGTCTGAAATGGTATAGGTTCTCCTGCTCGAGCAGGGGGCTGGACTAGAAGACATCCAAGGTTCCTTCCAGCTCTATTCTTCTCTTCTCTTCTCTTCTCTTCTCTTCTCTTCTCTTCTCTTCTCTTCTCTTCTCTTCTCTTCTCTTCTCTTCTCTTCTCTTCTCTTCTATTCTCTTCTATTCTATTCTATTCTATTCTATTCTATTCTATTTGTATGTTCATTTGAAGTAATGGCCAACTCTTAAGGAGAATCAAAGGCAGAGCGATAATTGTTCTCAGGCAGAGTCAGAAAAAGCAGATGAAATGAAACAAACTGAAGGAACAAGAAACATCACCCAAGTCCTTAGCCTTGAAACTGCAAGGAGCTTAGACACTTGTGTAGAAGTGCATGAGATTTGTCCATGTCCCCTTTAATTACAACATACTACACCAACAGAATTATATCAAAGTTCCTAAAATAGTTTAAGATTCAAAAAAGCCATTTTTCACAAAGGCTCAAAGAACTAAATATAAGAAGAATTTTGAAACTATATAGTTAGCTTTAAAAATTACCTTTGTTAAAATAACAAAAGATATTAAACCTCCAAGTTTCATATAGGCTATGGATTTTTGTGTTGCATTGAATTCAGAAAACCTCTGTCAAACCGATAGGTTTGCTTCAAAAGAACTTGTGAGGAAGATGCTCTCCATTGATTATCTCTGATCTTCCTAGCAGTTGTAACCCAAATTTGAAAATTTCTTCAAGGGAAGAATTAAAAGAACAGGGAATAATTATAGATTGGTGGCCATACCTACAGATTCAATCAAAATATAGTAAGGACATGGCAGAATATGGGATAAACCGAGTACCACAACAACTGGACAAAATATTGATGGGTAGGGGAGAAAAATTCTTAACAAGAACTTACAAATATATACTGGAGGTTGAATTGGAGGAAGAAATAGTAAAAGGGTCAATGATAGCATGGGCTCGAAATGTGGGTCGAACTATAGAGTTAGAAGAATGGGAAAGAATTTGGAATAAAAACTGTAAATTGACACTGTCAACTGTGTATAAGGAAAACCAATATAAAATGCTTCATAGATGGCATTTAGCACCAGCGAGATTGGCAAAGATGTATAAAAACATGAACCCAGACTGTTGGAAATGCAAAAACAAAGAGGGAACATTTTACCATATGTGGTGGCAATGTCCAAAGGCAAAGACCTACTGGGAACAGATAAGGGGGTGGATACAAGAGATAACCAAAGAACAAATTGAATTTAAACCGGAGCTATTTTTATTAGGTATAATTAATCCAAAGATAAAAAAACAACTTCGATACATCATTGTACACATAATAACAGCGGCACGCATCGCATACGCACAATGTTGGAAATGTGAGAATGTACCACCAAATGACATGATCATTTATAAGATCCTAGAATGCGCTGAAATGTACAAGCTTACTTTAGAAATAAAGGATAAGGAAGCAACAGAATATTACGAGTTATGGAACAAGTGCTATGTTTGGTTAGATCAAAGAACAAAAAAGTAGGAAAGCTATGTAACCAACTGTAAATAAATGTAAGAAATAGAGGACACAGTACTGTTAAGGAAGAAAAAAATGTATTTTGTTTTGTAAATTGTAAAGTGAAAAAGGAAAAATTAAAATTAAAATTAAAAAAAAAATGTTGCCATATGTGTTGTCAATGGTGTTGCTTCTCCAAAATAGTTCTTTTTTCCAGTCATATTCAGAGTTAATATCAATCACTTGTTAAATCTGTAATAGTACAATTTAACATTTCCTCCTATTTTGAAATTGTATGGATAATGAAAATATTTATACACTTGTACTTCTTGAATTTAGTGTTTATGCAAATAGAATAACAGCACATTAATTCAGTTTTTTCTTTTCTTTTCTTCTGTTCAATCATGTCCAATTTGAGAAAGTGCCTGGAGAAGTCCCTACAGTTTACTTTGCAAGGTTTTTCAGAAGTGGTTTGCCATTACCTCCTTCTTAGGGCTGAAAAGAAATGACTAGCATAAGGCCACCCAGCTGGCTTTGTGTCTTAGGTAGGACTAAGACTCAGAGTCTCCTAGTTTCTACCTTGATGCCTTTAACCACTACACCAAACTGGCTCTCAGTCTTTTGAAAACATCTATCTCATGGTGACACTCATAACTGAAATAGGCATCTCAAGTATTGGACGTGTGGAAAAAAAATCATATGTTTAATATGCTCCCAAGTGCTGAAGAACAGTTTGTTCAATCCATGTACCCTGGCAGCAGGTAAAGCAGTTAACTCAGGGTTTCTTATGGCAGAATAACTTATCATTTATAATGAATAACCATTTCATAAAACTGTTTTCATTCATTCTGTTTCAGCTTCAATGGCTGAAAGACAAAAAGGATAAGTGCAAAAAATATAAAGAGGGAAACATAACTAAGGTAGAATATCACAGATAGTCAGAATCTGCAAAGATGAAGTCAGGAAAGCAAAGGCTCAGAATGAACAAAGACTTGCACCAAAAGTCACAGGTAATAAAAAAGTTTCTTTCAACATATAAATAACAACAACAAAAAAGGCAAGAAAACAGCTGGTCCATTAAAGAGAGAAGATGGCAAGGAAGTAACAGCCAGTAAAGAGAAAGCAGAGCTGCTTAACTCATTCTTTGCATCAGTCTTCACACAAAAAGAAACTATAGCTGAACCTACCAAAAACATAACTGTAAAAGACAGACTAGAAATAAAAATCAAAATAAGCACGGAAATGGTAAGAGAATACCTTTCAGTGGAACAGCTTGCCTTCAGACATGGGTGCTTCATCATTAGAGGTTTTTAAGAAGAGACTGCAGCCACTTTTCTGAAATAGTATTAGGGTCTCTTGCTTGAACAGGGGCTGGACTAGAAGACCTCCAAGGTCCCTTCCAGCTCTCTTCTGATTCTGATTCTGATTCAGCTCCACAGCTTCTATGGTTCTTGTTTGAGAAAGAAACAAAATGGATGCTGGGCTGGGACAGAGCAATAAGTAAATAAAATTTTGTGATCTACGACATGACTACTGGTCTCTGACTCTGTTTCTGATTGTAATATGTTAGTAGGTAGGGAACGTGCTTTCTAGAATTCATTTGTGATTATGAAATAGTTAAATCTCTTAAAATACTCTACCTCTGAACTTCATGAATATTCTGTGCAAAGTGAAAATGCTAGTCTTATTAAATTGGTGTTGTACTATTTTTAAGCCCTAATAAATATTTTATATTTTCTGTCTTAGAAAACTAAAGCTATGAGTATAGTCCTCACAATTTCATTCTTTTTCTTGCAAACAGTTCTTGATTGTCAGCACTAAAATAATAGCATTTCTTTCTTTCACTATTTTTAAAGTATAGTAGAGAACAGAAAAGAAGCAAAAAAACCATAAACAAATTGACTGCTTCGCCATGATTCCTGATAGAAACAATAACTTTGAAGCATGTGATGAAGACTTTAGTCTTCATCATATGCAAAATAATTTAAAATTGGGGATTAAAGGTTGTTTACAGTTTCATTGAGAATTCACAAATTTGAAGTACACTCTGAATTTTGAGTACAGATAGTCTTCAACTTACAACAGTTTGTTTAGTGACCATTCAAAATTACAACAGTACTGAAAAAAAGTGAGTTATGACCATTTTTCACACTTAGAACTGTTGCAGCATTCTCTTAATCATGTGATCAAAATTCAGACACTTGGCAACTGGTTCCTATTTGTGACAGTTGCAGTATCCTGGGGTCATGTGATCACCTTTTGTGACCTTCTGACAAGCAAAGTCAATGGAGAAATCAGATTCACTTAACAACCATGTTATTAACTTAACAACTGCAGTGATTCATTTAACCACTGTGGCAAGAAAGGTCATAAAATGGGGCCAAACTCACTTAAAAATGTCTCATTTAGCAATATAAATTTTGAGCTCAGTTGTGGTCGTTAGTCGAGGACTACCTGTATTTGTGTTCTTACAATTTGTACACCATAATACTCTGCAGGAGTATCATTGGGAGGGGGTCAAAAATAGTCAAAATGGTGATCATAACCATGCCATTGAAATCTCATGTACGGAGGGAGGGAGGGAGAGAGGGAAGGAGGGGGAGAGAGATTTAACACTGGAGCTTTGCATGGTCATGGTATTTCTTTATTTATTATTTTTTTATTTCATTGAAGACACCTTTGGTTGCTTGATTATTCATAATGAAAGTTTAAAGAGAGTGAAGGTTCTCCAGGAATTCTTAAGTTGGGGGAAGATGAAATACATAACGCATCAACTGTATCTCCTGTACAAAAATATTTGTTGAAATTTAAATTTAATTTTTTTAAAAATCTTATTGAAAAAAATAGCCTTCTTATGCTTTTCTTCCATAAAGTATGGCATTAATTTGAATTTAAGAGTACAACTTTTGTGCTGTGACTTTTTTTTCAAAAATATGTCATCCGTTTTTAGTTGAGAATCAAAGGAAAGAGGAACATTATTAAGCAATTACAGTAATATTCCAGACATAACGAAGCAAAAATGTAATTTTGTATCTATTTCAAACTTTCATTTATGAAACACTATAATTACTGTTTTTTAAAAAAAATGTTTGAAAGCATTAGGTCTATGTATCTTTGTATTTTAATCAGGTTTTTTTTAGCTGTAACGAGCTTTACTTTACCTTCTCACTATTATAAACATCTGTAATAGAACAAGGACCGAAAATACCTTCTGTTATAACTCCAAAGCATGATTGAAACAAAATGTAAGATTTATACTGACAAATGTAATGCAAGATTTATAATGGCATTTTCTTTCGTTGCTACTTTTAAAATAGCAGTGGGTTCATGATTCCTCCCCTCCTGTAATAGATCTAGCCACCTTTGAATAATTGTTCATGAGAGGGAGGGTCTGTATAATAAATCAGTTGTATTAAAGTCTCTGTATTGTAATGAGTACAATTGAGAGCAAAATTGGAAACGAAATTTCAGCCAGCCACTAATAATTTTATCTGTACAATCTTCAGAAACAAGGAAGATAGAAATGTCCCTTGTTTGTGGAGTTTAATGGGTTAGCAGAGCTGAAGTGCTTCATGCAGTATACCATCTGAACCACCATTAGGTTGACATTATGACTTTTCAGTGATAACAAGAGGCCAGAGCTAGTATGTTAATAAATATTGCCTAGACTGGGTACATTTGAAATAGATTCATTGAGGCTAATTGCTTGTAAGGTATTTCAAATTACAATCTTTGAACAAAGAAGATCAATTTCAATTTAAAACAAAACATTAAGGAGATGAATTCAGAGCCAAGAACTGACATTCACATTCTGAATCAAACATTCAACATCATGAATTTGCTTAACTCAAAATTGTTGTTTAACTTTCCTTTCTTTAATGCCAGCTTATTAACAGATGGAATTGTGTTTGCAATAAGAACAGCATGTAACATAGGGGAACAAAATATTCCATTATCTATGCTTTTTGGTAAGCTTGGTCGCTGTTTGCTAAGGTTTAAATTCTTAATGCTTTAGATAAGACAATGTGTTATCTGTAATAGATCGAGTTAGAAATTCTTAAACCTGAATTCTTATAGTAAGAGTTGAAGTCATATTACCTGATGCCTCTTCCAGCCCTTTCATTGTGCTTGTAGAGCATGCTGAACCACAATCTCTATTTTAGCCTAGCAAATCTGCAAAACCAGCCTGGGGTTATGAAAATCATATGAACCCAATAATTTGATTCATTCAGTAAATCATGGCTAAGTTAACATGGATAAATGTGTTGTGTTGCTTTGCTAGTACCAAATGTGCATTCTAGGATTAAGGTATACTCAAAATTTCTCATAATTGTTCTTTTCATGGTAAAATCAAAGGATGAAGAACATTTCCATGTTGTTGATATCATATCAAAAATTTAATCTTAAAAACATGTTATTTTGACCAAGGGAAGTGGAATGATGGATGTGATGTAGGAATACTAGATATACATATGCGTGATCTCAACATTGGAATTCATAATTATTCACCCTTTATAATATCCCACTAAATATTTTATTTATTATAGTAAGATGAAGGAAATTAAGAAAATACTTAGTATGCATGATCTATTTTTCTTTAAATAATTTTATTAAATATTATAGTTGTTCAGATAAAAACTAATACTAACTACAAAAAGTAACAGGAATAGAAAGCAAAAGTAAAAAAACTGCAGACCAAACTTTAGATTATTCATAGTTATTATTTTTAAACAATGGAACAGCTATATGCTTATAAATGTGTGGCCTTTCCATAAAAAGTCAAACTGGGGCTTTATCTTTATTTGGGGACCAATAGAGAATCCTAGGAGTAATATCATTAATGTAACTTCTCACAAATGAGTGCTTCAACATTGGCCATGCCCATTGCAGTATCTATATTGTGAGCAGGCAGGGACCCATAACAACCATATTCTTTGACCAAATATAACATGCTCTCAAAATGTCAAAGGTGTCATAACTTACAAAGTTGGGAATATGTCATGTATTCAAGTTATGAGCAAAGTAATTTATCAAAAAGTCTTGGCAATGCTTTGAATTTTATTTTGAAGAAATGGTTTGGAATGCACAACATTATATAACATCCATGCTCAATACACAACCTATGAAAATAGCTTTGTTTTTAGGATCATGTAACTATTGAAAATAGTCATGGATAGGACAAGCATATCTGCTTTTATGAATTCCAGGCAAATGCTACAGTTGCACCTTTGCATGTTCTGCAGTACCTTTTCCAAAACAAATCCAAGATATTGTACAGCTCTGTTTTCTGATTATGTCAAACAATTTGGAAGTCTGCACTGAGGAGGCTATCTTCAAATACATTGAAATTTACCTCTTGCATATTCCTAAGCTCCTATCATAGGACACTAGGGATTTTTAGGATATATCATTCATTTGGATATTCAGGAGTAAGTCATATCAAATTCAATGGGATTTCTTTGCAATAAAATGCATAGAATATTATATCCTGAATTCTCTAAAGGGGTTCATGCTAGGTTAACACAATCCGGAATGCATTAAAAAAACAGAGCTTTGCAACACTGTCCTTTTAAACTTCTCCGTATCATTTTTGAGCAAAGAAATGGGGTCGTTTTTCAGAAAGAAAACTTTATAACTGTTGCTTAAAGATGTCAAGCCCCGTGGGCTTGACATGTACAGGAGGGGGGGAACCGAGCAGCCAGCCGTCAAGACCTGCAGCCAGCCGCCGAGGCGAGCAGCCGGCTGCCGGGCCCAAAGTCAGACACCGCAGCCAGACGGCGAGGCGAGCAGCCGGTTGCCGGACCTGCAGCCAGACACCGAGGCACACAGCCGGCCGCCGGAACCGCCGCACAGGAGGAACAACCATCCCGGCCTGTGCGGCAGCCTACCATGCAGCATGGGAGACTCCGGTGCACATCGGGGCAGCCCACTGGACCCTGGTCGGGCCAGCTGGACAGCGATCATTGAACAACGGCAGCAGCAGCAGCGGTGGGGAGGCTTCCTTGGCAGCGTGGGACGTGGCGTGGAGACATTGCCGACGGGCGGGGTGTCCCATGGAGGCTCCGCGGCCTGCAGCATCTTGCAGCAGTGCCCGGGCAGCTTACCAGTGTGCGGAAGGGCGGAGCAGCCCAGAGCCATCGGCGCAGAGACCGGCAGGAGGGAGGCCGGAGGTTAGACTGCGACTTTTCACCTCCAAGGACCGGATGCTGGCTTGCAGCTGGGGGCGGAGCTGCAGGGTGGGGGAAACTATGTAAAGTGCTGGGAGCCGGGCCCTCATTGACTCCGGTTGCACCCGGTGTTTGATGAGAGTGTGGCGGCAGAGACCGGAATCAGGGTGCAGCGGATGGCTCACCCCATCCGGTTTGAGCAGGTGGACGGGTCTCTCTTGGGGGGGACTCCGGCCACCCACATAACGGAGCCCGTCAGACTGGAGATGGGCACTCATTGGGAGGTCCTCTGGTTTATAGTAGTCCAGTCCATGACTGAGGCCGTGATCTTGGGCCTGGCATGGTTGGATAAATGGGGTCCTACTATATGGTGGGAAGGGGGGTACCAGAAGTCACGCCTTGAGGTTGGTCCCCGGCCGCCTAGTCAGGATCCCAGGGAGCAGGGGGCGGAGTGTAGGGAAGGAAAGGCAGCACAGAAGGGTACCAGAGAAGAGAACCCCTTCCCGGCTGTGTACGCTGATCTCGCTGAGGTGTTCAGTGAAAGGGAGTGTGATGTCCTACCACCTCACCGAACGACCGACTATGCTATTGACATCGTGCCGGGTGTGAAACTACCTAAACCCCGGATGTACACAATGACTCCTAGGGAGATGGAGGAGCTGCATCGCTACATTGACCAGAATCTGGCCTGGGGTTTCATCCAACCAGCCCGTTCATGGATAGCTGCTCCGGTCCTGTTCAAGGAAAAGAAAGATGGCTCGCTCTGCCTCTGCATGGACTTCCGGGCGATCAATGGTGTTTGCATAGAGCATATGTACCCTCTTCCCCTGATGAAGGATCTACTGGCCCATTTGGCCAAGGGATGTGTGTTCACAAAACTAGACCTGCAGGAGGCATACTACAGGGTCCGCATTAAGCAGGGGGATGAATGGAAGACGGCATTCAACTGCCCGCTCGGTAGTTATCAATTCTGGGTCATGCCATTCAGTCTGCAGGGGGCCCCCATGGTATTTATGCAACTCATCAACGAGGTGTTGCATGAACACCTGTACCGCGGGGTTCTGGTGTACCTGAATGATATCCTGATTTATACCACCACCCTGGAGGAACACGTCCACTTGGTATGGCAGGTGTTGGAAAAACTGCTAAATGCCCACCTGTTTGTGAAGCTCTCCAAGTGTGAGTTCCACCAGACCCGTTTGGACTAATTGGGCTATAGGATATCGGGGGCCAGAATAGAAATGGACCCCAACAAGGTTAAAGCGGTGCTGGAGTGTCAGGCGCCTCAGACCCGTCGACAATTGCAGAGCTTTCTAGGATTTGCTAATTTTTATCAGCAATTTATCCCCTCATTTGCCACGGTGGCCTTACCCCTAATGTACCTGCTCTGCACGCAACATACAGCAACCAAGCCATGCCCCTCGCTACCACTGGTGTGGACCATGCCCTGCCAGAAGGCTTTTGAGGACTTAAAAGCCTTGTTCGCGAGGGAGCCGGTGTTGCTCCACCCAAACCCCAAGATCCCATTCATGGTGCAAGCAGACGCCAGTGATGTTGCAGTGGGGGTGGTTTTACTCCAAAGGAATGGCCAGGGGGTGCTACAACCCTGTGCCTACACATCACGGAAGCTCACGGCTACCAAGCGGGCATGGGCTATATGGGAGAAGGAGGTGTTCGCGGTGCAGTGGGCGCTCTCGACATGGCGGCGTCTGTTAGAGGGGGTGAAGGAGGCCCATTTTGAAATACAGGAGGTCCTAGACTCCCGGACCCATCGTGGGCAGGTACAATACCTGGTCAGGTGGAAGGGGTACCCCCTCTCAGAGGCAACTTGGGTGAGGGAGGAGGATGTCCACACACTGCAACTGGTGCAATCATTCCACCGCCAACACCCTGGGAAGCTGGGAGGCGGGCCAACCGAACCATCCCCCAGGGTGAACGTACACTCATCTGCTTTTCCTTGCCTTCCAGGTGGAGGCCTGGTACAGGGGGCCACCTGTCAAGCCCCATGGGTTTGACATGTACAGGAGGGGGGAACCGAGCAGCCAGCTGTCAAGACCCGCAGCCGGCTGCCGAGGCAAGCAGCCGGCTGCTGGGCCCGAAGTCAGATGCTGCAGCCAGACGCCGAGGCGAGCAGCCAGTCACCAGACCCACAGCCACACGCCGAGGCATGCAGCCGGCCACCAGAACCGCTGCACAGGAGGAACAACCGTCCCGGCCTGCACGGCAGCCTACCGTGCAGCGTGGGATACTCCAGTGCACATCGGGGTGGCCCACTGGACCCTGGTCGGGCCAGCTGGATGACGCTGCATTGAACAACGGTGGCAGCAGCAGCGGTGGGGAGGCTTCCCTGCCGGTGTGGGACGTGGTGTGGAGACATTGCCGATGGGCGGGGCATCCCGCGGAGGCTCCGTGGCCTGCAGCATCTTGCAGCAGTGCCCGGGCAGCTTACCAGTGTGCGGGAGGGCGGAGCAACCCAGAGCCATCAGCGTGGAGAGAGGAGGAGGGAGGCCGGAGGTTGGACTGCGACTTTTCACCTCCAAGGACCGGATGCTGGCTTGCAGCTGGGGGCGGAGCTACGAGGTGGGGAAAACTATGTAAAGCACTGGGAGCAGGACACTCCCAGCGCTGACTTTATATTTGCACAGATTAAACCTGTTTGGTCACCTTGTTCCTGCGTACCTAGATTTCTTTTCCACGGACGACGAAGGACATCTGACAAAAGATAGAGAAGGATTTTTTCTTTCTTTCTTTTTTTAAACAAAGATTTTGTTATTGTCAGCTACTATTTGTACAAATAGCAGCAACAACATCTCTGTTGGTAACCTGGCCACCATGGTGAAGATTACTTCACTATGGGGAAGATTACTTAGAAAAAAATTACAGAGTGTTTATGTTGTAAGAAAGTAAGGAAAAGAAAAATTTGGGGCACTTTTTTGACTCCTTTTAATTCATCTGTAGTACAAATAGGGAAACAAGGAATATATGTCTATATTATGATACTAAACTGCAGTAAACCAAAGAAATTGACTGGCAGCTTAGACAAATAATATACTTTGCATAAATCACATTCAGCATATAATATTGATTATATTAAAAGATATATTGGGTGTCAACGCTGCTAACATTGGATGTTCTTGCTTTGACAAAATATGAAGAGGCAACCACTCTCTGTATAAGCTGTGTGGTACGTTTAGAGTTAAATTAGATGATTCTGGGAGGGGAGGAGAAAGAATGTGTGTGGGGATTAGTTAAGATAAGAAACCGCAGGCTACAGAACGTAAGGGAAACTTTGCCCTTCAAACTGATTGGAGAACATGATTTATGACTGCAAATTAGAGGAGGGAATTATGCCTGAAAGTTCTTTGAAGTGTTTCGTTAGTCGGAACCATGACATCATGCCAAGATCTACTTTCTTTTCAAGCTATCTGGAGTCCTGAACTCCAACCGCTGTCTCTAGGCTTAAAAGAAGCTGGCAAAGATTCAGGAGAAAATTTCATCATGGGAAAAGAGAACCTGCTTGAAGACGGTGACCCGGCAGCTGCTGATACCCCAGAGGAGAAAGTAACAGACAGCATGCTGTGGGAGGATGAGTTTTTGCAGATGGGGGCAGAACCCAAGCAGTAGAAGAGCTGATCTGGCCGTCAGCCCGGGCCCAGCCCAGCGGAGATTCCAGATGCCTCGAGACTGCCTTGCCACCATCAAAGACTTCAAAAGCAGACCGGTGGAGAGCTACCAGATCATCTGCCACTGAAGGTTCAGGTGAGTCACTGGAAAGATTTGAAAAGCTAGAGATGAGAAGCAGAAATCAACTTCTGCTGAGAGGAGCCTACAGCCCCTCCTTTGCTGAGATTGCCCTACCCCTTACAGAACTACTCAAAACAGGCAAAGGAGGAGGGAAGCTGTGACCGGGCCAACCACTAGCATGGACGATGGGATGTCAAACAGCTTTTGAGATTTAAAAAGACTACTTGCTGCTGAACTAGTCCTAAAGCACCCCTGCCCAGGGGAGCCCTTCATAATTCAAGCTGATGCCAGCAACGTGGCAGTCGGAGCTGTATTACTGCAAAAGAACAAAAGTGGGGTCCTGCAACCCTGCGCCTACACCTCCAAAAAATTCACTGAAAGCGAGAGGAGATGGGCAATCTGGGAGAAGGAGGCCTTCGCAATTAGGTACGGCCTGTTAAACTGGCGACACTATCTAGAGGGGAGCAAGGTGCCTTTTGAAGTATGGACAGATCACCAAAATCTAGAAGCACTGAAAACTCCTCGCAAACTGTCCCCAAAGCAAGTGCGGTGGGCACAGTACTTTAACCATTTCAACTTCACTCTAAAATACATACCGGGAGGAAAAAACTTCTTAGCTGATGCGCTATCGAGATTGCCCCAGTACAAAAGCAAATGCAAAGAGATTAACGAGGCAATTATCTCCAGTCCACAAACTGCTGCCCAACTCATGCCTCGCAGGGCCCCTAATCCTGATGACCCTGGGGCAAAGAAGATAAAACAAGAGCTCCTCACTGATCAATGGTTCAAAGACAATCAAACCTCCCTGACATGTATGGATGGTTTGGCTTACAAGGGGGGTAAACTGTATTTGCCTGAAGCCCTCCATCTCAAGGCTTTAAAACACAGCCATGACATAAAACAGACTGGACACTTTGGATATCTAAAAACTCTACATCTCATTTGCCGGCAATTTTGGTGGTCGGGGCTAAAACGGGATGTGGAAAACTATGTCAAGAGTTGCGCTGTATGCGCCACCATGAAAAAAATTCCAGGGAAAACCCCTGGGTTGCTGCAGCCGGTGGCAGACCCTTCTCAACCATGGGAAGAAATAACTATGGACTTTATAGTAGACCTACCTGAAAGTAGAGGAAATACTGTCATCTGGACTGGGATAGACTTGTTTTCGAAGCAGGCACATTTCATCACCTGCAAAGGACTCCCATCTGCCCAACGACTGACTAAATTGTTCCTGAAACATATCTACCGACTGCATGGCACCCCTAAGCAGATAATTTTGGACAGGGGGGGTGCAGTTCATGGCGAAGTTTTGGAGGAACTTTCTAAAATCAATTGGATCATCTCAAGGCCTATCGTCTGCTTTCCATCCATCTACTAATGGGGCTGCGGAAGCTGCTAACAAGATGGTGGAGAAATATCTCAGATGTTATGTTTCATACCAACAAACAAACTGGACCGACCTCCTCCCTTTCGCGGAGGTGGCTTACAATAATTCTGTTCACAGCAGCACCGGCTACACACCTTTCAGAGTAGCCACAGGAAAAGAATTCAACCCAATACCTGAATACCCTCACGTGCCCTTCGCCTCCCAGACACTTGATCAATGGGTGAGGGGGTGGGAAGAAGTTTGGAGAAACATGAAGACTGCTTTAAAAAAGACTTCCGAGACCTATAAAAAGCAGGCTGATAAAAAGAGGGGCTCCACTTTAAGACCTCCCCCTAAGAAGGCATCCGGGCCCTTCGTAGTAGTGGGTCAGACTCACTATGAAGTGAAACATATTTTTGACTCTAGAATTTTTAAAGGGAAATTGCAGTACCTAGTACAATGGAAGGGGTACTTGTTGTCCGAAGCCATCTGGGTGAAGTCTAGTGATGTGAAAGCTGACAGACTCATTAAAACGTTTTACAAGAAACACCCCAACAAACCGAGAGATAGTCCCTAACATATGCTTTGTTTACATACAGGATCTATCCTTTTTGTAAGGGGGGCCAGATGTCAACGCTGCTAACATTGGATGTTCTTGCTTTGATAAAATATGAAGAGGCAGCCACTCTCTGTATAAGCTGTGTGGTACGTTTAGAGTTAAATTAGATGATGCTAGGAGGGGAGGAGAAAGAATGTGTGTGGGGATTAGTTAAGATAAGAAACTGCGGGCTACAGAATGGAAGGGAAACTTTGCCCTTCAAACTGATTGGAGAACGTGATTTATGACTGCAAATTAGAGGAGGAAATTATGCCTGAAAGTTCTTTGAAGTGTTTCATTAGTCGGAACCATGACATCGGGGACATCTACCTATCTATTGAATGGAAAGATGAAAGAACCTCCTAGTCTGATTTTATCAAATGATGCAGACAAGAAATAAAAAATAATTATTTCCGCTGTACTACCATTTCATGAATTTTCCAGAAAGAAATAATTGGCCACAAGATTTCTGGATTACATTTGTCCGATCTTCTGTTTCAAGATGCTGCCATGTAGAATAGAATAGAATAGAATAGAATAGAATAGAATAGAATAGAATAGAATAGAATAGAATAGAATAGAATAGAATAGAATAGAATAGAATAGAATAGAATAGAATAGAATAGAATAGAATAGAATAGAATCTTTATTGGTCAAGTGTGATTGGACACACAAGGAATTTGTCTCCGGCATAATCTCAGAGTGTACATATAAACAACAAGTAATGTCATAGATCATAAATCATAGTTACAATCATTAATCATAACTTACAAAGAACAACTGATAAATCATAAGAAACCAATAGGAGAAAATAGTAGGAAAAATGAGATGAGAAAATATAAGAAATGAGACAGTTCTGTGGGAATTAAGTGTTCTGCAGAGTGTTTTCAGAGTTCTCAATCTAAAAGTTCCTGATAAAAAGGCAGTTAAGAAAAAATTACAAAAATGATTTGAAGTATGCAAACCCAATGTCTTTTCATGGGGGCTGATTATGATTTGAGTGACATGGCTATTCCCTCATTTGCCAGTGCTCTAAACTTGCCAGACCTGTTTTGCAGTCTTCTTGTGAGGAGGAACTGTCTGGACAATTTATGGGCAATCTCAAATCCAGAGAAGAATTATGAGGAGCTGGTTTACTTGCTGGCTCCTCCTTCTACCACAGTCATTGGTTTCTAACAGAGCCATTTTCAGTTTGCCATTTCTTCCCAGGAAGTCCCAACACATTAAAATTATTAATTGATATGACACTTTCTGTTTTACCTATAGCTTGAATCCAATAACAATGTAAGGACCCACTTCAACACACATCTTAAGAAAGCAGAACTCTTGGAAACAATTTCTTCCAACAGGAACTTTTATTAAGAGTAGTTGATAGCAGGCATAATAGACAGGATCTGAGGAATTCCCTTACAGATCAATATTTTATTTTTAATTTTTTTAATTTTAATTTTCCCTTTTTCACTTTACAATTTACAAAACAAGATATATTTTTTTCTTCCTTAACAGTACTGTGTCCTCTATTTCTTACATTTATTTACAGTTGGTTACATAGCTTTCCTACTTTTTTGTTCTTTGATCTAACCAAACATAGCACTTGTTCCATATCTCGTAATATTCTGTTGCTTCCTTATCCTTTATTTCTAAAGTAAGCTTGTACATTTCAGCGCATTCTAGTATCTTATAAATGATCATGTTATTTGGTGGTACATTCTCACATTTCCAACATTGCACGTATGCGATGCGTGCTGCTGTTATTATATGTACAATGATGTATCGAAGTTGTTTTTTTATATTTGGATTAATTATACCTAATAAAAATAGCTCCGGTTTAAATTCAATTTGTTCTTTGGTTATCTCTTGTATCCACCCCCTTATCTGTTCCCAGTAGGTCTTTATTTTAAAGTATCCCTAAGCAAACCCCACCCCACAGTTCATCCAGGCGGTTCAAACCGGCAAATCCCCAGGTGTTAAATCCATCGATGGGAAAAGAAATATAACATCAATCCTGCTCCGCTTGTTCATGATCATTCCACAGCTTTTCATACCTCATTTTGTTTTCCCAAACAAGTTTTATTGGGTTTTTTTTAAAAAAATTACATCACAGTGCTTAGGAATCATCGTGGAGATAGGGTAATCAATTGTCCAAAAGAAAACCAAAAAAAGGAAAACATAATCATACATATATCAATCAATAATTCTTTAAAAATTCCCTCTCTATTTCCCTCAATTGCTATAACATAATCAAATTAATACGTTTCTAACTATAATTCAATCATTATAAAAAAGAATATCAATAATATTTCATCTATATCAATCCAAATCCTGTTTTTAAGTTTAACAAATTTACAGTTACCATTTTCCAATTTAGCCTTGAATAAACACCTAGTTTGTTTTTCAGGTCTCCCAATTTCCCTCATAAAACAATAGTTATTTCTAAAATATACATATTATTCCAACCATATAAGATTTACATTCCATCAAAATTATTATGCCTAAAAAAACATATTATCCAAAGGGGGGAAAAAACTACTGTCTTACTTCCTTACATCTAATTCTATTTCAATCAATATTTCCATCTCAGTAGTATTAGCTCAATCAGAATCTCTAAAAGCCCTTTTAACCCATCAAGTAATATTTTAACTCTCATTTTTTATTTTTTTTATTTTTTAAAAAACAAGTTTTATTGGTATTTTTTGGTTTTACATCAAAGTGCTTTAAGAATCCACGTGGAGATAGGGTGATCAATCATCCCAAAAAAACAATATAATCAAACATAAATAATTCAATAATTCCTTAAAAGTTCCTTCTCTATTTCACTCAAGCTATAACCTAGTATTAATGCATTTCTAAATAAAATTCAATCATTGTAAAAAAAATATCAATAGTAATTCACTTATATCAATCAAAATCCTGTTTTTAAGTTTAACTATTTTACAATTACCATTTTCCACTTTAGCCTAAAATGAACACATAAATTACATTTTGGGTCTCCCAATTTCCCATCAAACAATAATTATTTCTAAAATATACATATTATATCAACTATTATATTTTAATACTTCCCAACTATATTCTCTTTCCTGTACTCTATCAAGTATATATTTTCTATTTCAAATATATATTTTATAAATCAATCCATACCTTTAAAACCCCTTTTTAACTCCTTACCTAAAATTTAAATCCTATCAAAATCATTATACTTATAAAAAGAAAACATATTATTCCACCAGACACCTTATTTCATTTCCAATCTGTATTCTATTTCTTCATCTATTAACTTTTTGTTTACCAGCTTTTCCATATTAGATTTCCCAACCATAGTCAAATTACATCCCAACCATAGTCAAATCCATAGTTTTCATCTCGATAGTATTAACTCAGTCAAAATCTCTAAAAGCCTTTTTTACCCATCAAATAAAGTTTTAACTCTCATTTTTAAACCTAATTCTGGCTTTCTTTTTGTGCCAACCAGGTTTCCACAAAAGAGCCTCTGACTCATCAAATCTTAATGTTTGGTTATACATATTTCTCCACAATTGAGTCTGATCGTAGTCCTCTTCTCTTTTTTCCAGTGTTGTCTGCACTATATAATCGGTCTTAATCAGTATGGTAGTTATTCGTTGTTTGTCCATGTTGTCAGCGTTTTCGATGCCTCGTATTTGAAAATCCATTCCTGTTGCTTTTAGGATTATAGGTGTTTTGGTTGAAATCCATCTTTGGTCATCAAGATTCTCCATAATTTGCATATGCGATATAATCTCTTCCTCTGTGTTGATTGGTTCCTCTTCAATAGATTGTAGATATATTTCCTCCATCTTGTTAAGTTGTGGTAGTTGCATATCGGCCTCTTTAGGGTTGATCTGTTCTTCCTCTGTTGTTCCTTGATCTATAAATTGGTCAGTCAAAGTTTGAGAGTCAATTTTTAACTCTGGAGCATCATCTTCCATGTCCATTCTGAATTGTTCTTTCAATTCCAAAAATTTTTCTAGTAAAAGTCCATAGTCAAGCTGTGGATAAGATTCCATTTCAATAATAAAGTAGTCTTAGTTTTTTAGTGAAAGTTCAGCTTAGAAGGTAAATACAACAATAAAAATTCTGTAGTAGAAATAGTATAAGGTATAGGATCCAAACAGAAATAGAAAAAAGCAAAAAAGTCAGGCCAAATAGAAATTCTATAATAGCAAAATTATAAAATGTAATATCCAAACAGAAATAAGAAAAGATAAAAAAGTCAAGCCAAACAAAAAGATAAAGGCAGAAAAAAATCAAAGTCAGTGTTATGAATCTCCAATTTATAGTCCACAATAGTAATAGAAAAAGGTGCCTTAAAAGTCAATTATTATCTTGTAATCCAAAAAAAGAAAAATCCATTTTTCTAGGAAATAGATTTTGTATTGTAAAGTCAAAGTAAACTACTAGGAGAAAGAAAAGGAAAGAAAAAAAATGAAGCCCTTCAGCTGGTTTCAATACAGATAGGAATGTCTGGGCATCATGCCAAGTTTAGGCTGAATACGCATCCGACAAAGCAAAGTGAAAGTTATCAGCTTAAAATGGATACTTTCTTGCAACTTCAATCCACAACAAACCACCCAGACAGCCGGAATTTTTTTTAAAATAAACAATAATGTTCAGAAGGGGGGGAGGAAGAAAAACACTCCACCCCCCTCCCTAAAGGCTTCCACTTAGACTAAAGACAAGCAGGCAAAGAGAAAGAAAGTCCACCTTCACAGTAAGGATTGTTTTTCAGAATCCCCGAAATCCAACAGCTCAAATAGTCAGTAAAAATTAATTATTTTTCTCAAAGCTCATTTTCCCAAGTTTCCGGACGCTGCTTTCCGAAAATAGGGAAATAATTCTAGAAGTTTTTCTCAGGAAGGTAAATAGGGTATCAAGAGGGAAGGAAAGGTCTCACCTGGATCACCCACGGTGGTTCTTTTCTCTTAGATGTTGCTGTGACTTTCGGCTGAAGCAGCTAGGTGATCGGCCATGTTAATGGCCAATCTTTTCCCCGTAGGCCCAAAGGAGCTGTCTCAGACCGCAGAGGGAGCTGCCGCTCCCTCCGCCATCAACGAGTGGCCTCCTCAATGGTGGTCGCCCCTCCAGGGCGACTTTCAACCCTGTCCAGGGTCTACCAGCGGGGGGGAAACCGGCCGGCAAAGAGAACAGACTCTTTGCGCGACCGCCTGCGCTGTGACCGAAACAGGAAGTCTCATTTTTTAAATCTAATTCTAGCTTTCTTTCTGTGCCAAACAGGTTGCCATAAAAGAACCTCTAAGCCATCAAGTCTCAATATTTGATTATTTTCCAATATTATCTGGGTTGTATAGTCAGTCTTGTTCAATATAGTAGTTACTCGTTGATTGTCCATATTGTCGCCATTTTCAGAGTCTCGTGTTTGTAATTCAATTCCTCTTGCTTTTGGCCTTGTAGCTGTTTTAGTTGAAGTCCATCTGTGGTCATCAAAGTTCTCAATAACTTGTAAATGAGATTGTATGGTATCTTCCTCTATATTTTGTTCCTCTTCTGTTGTTGTTTGCCTTATAGGATAGTCCATTAAAGTCTGAATGTCAATTTGAAGTTTTGTAAAAAAAATCATCGATTCTAATATTCACTTGTTCATTAGATTTGTGAATTCTTCTGAGCATACATTTACAAATAGATTGTGGATCTTTTTCCTCCATCTCAATTTTTAGTTTAGTATTAATAAAATCAGCTTGAAAGGTAGATAAAGCAGTGAAAATTTTCTAATAAGAACAGTATAAAATGTAATATCCAAACAAAGATAAAAAGCCAATTTTTATATTTGTAATCCGAGAGAGAGCAAGTCCATATATCTAAAATAGTGCTGTAATAAATGTCACATTCTTGATGGATAAACTTGATGGATAAACTCACTTCAGCTCCAGAAGAGATCAAGGTTGTACTGATGAAGTACATTGCTTGTTAGTAACTATGTCATGATACATGTATTATGCTATGATACATGTATTAATTTTCCATCACTTCCATTTCAATAAAAGTCCATTTGTAATCCAAAAGGCAAAGCAAAACTGTGTATCTAAGATAGTACTGTAAAATCAAATTAGAATATTAGAGGAGAGAATAGGGAAAAAAAAACTGAAGAAAGTATCTTCTTGCAGTCAATCTTCTTGCGGTCAGATAGGAATGTCTGGGCGTAGAGCCAAGTCTGGGTGTTGCGCCAAAAGGCTGAATACACCGAACGCAAAACAGTGAAAGTTCTCAACACGGATACTTTGTTACTAATTTGAAACAGCACAGAAAAAAAACCCAGCATGAGAGAGAAAAGGTTTTAAACTGAATAATATGATTAAAATGATTTTTCTAAATGTAGGAATAAATTCAAATAGAATAGCTTAAGACACCTTATGTACAGAAGGGGGGAGAGGAATAAAAAACACTCCACCCCCCTCCCTAAAGGTTTCAAGCTAAAACAAGTAGGCAGGATCCCCGAAGTTCAGCAATTCAAGTAGTCAATAAAAGTTAATTGTTTTTCCAAGCTTTTTTTCCCAAATATCTGAACGCTGCTCTCTTAAAGTAGGGAAATAATTCCAAAAGCTTTTCACAGGAAGGTAGTTAGGGTACAGAGAGGTAAGGAAGGGTCTCACCCGGATCATCCATGGTGGTTCTTTATGCTTAGCTGTTCTTGTGGCTTGCGGCTGGAGCAGCTAAATGATCGGCCATGTTAATGGCCAATCTTTTCCCCGTCGGCCCAGAGGAGCTGTCTTGGATCTCGGAGGGAGCTGCCGCTCCCTCCGCAATCAATGAGTGTCCTCCCCAGCGGTAGTCACCCCTCCAGGGTGACTTTCGACCCTGTCCAGGGTCTCCCGGCGGGGGAAAACCAATCGGCAAAGGGAACGGACCCTTCGCACGACCGCAGGCGCTGCAGACCGGAACCAGAAGCCTCTTCATACCTCATTTTGAGGACAGAGAAATAAACCAGATCTCAGAGGTTTGTACTTCTTCCCCCCCACTTTTCCTAGCCGCCCGGTTTGGGAGAAGAAGGTTCAAAGAGATGCATAGTATAGGAGGCAATTTGTTACATTGTAATGGGTAGCAGACATGAAGGTGAAAAAACAAAAGGTTACATTGTAGTGAATAAAGGAAGTGAAAACAATAAACCGGCATGCAAATCCCCCCTCCCCTTGGGAGTATGGCAGAATCCAGGGAAAGGTGAGATTTGATTTTAGATCAGAGGAGATAGATAGAAAGGAAATATAACTGGATTCTGACAAACAAACTTGTTTCCCTGATGCTTCATCACCCCACCATATGAACCCAGTTTAAATCATACATCACCCCAGTCATTTCATGCATCTGATAAAGTGAAGTGTAGTTCACAAAAGCACATTGCTTTTAGCAAAATATTTTAGTTAAAATGAGTGCTACATTTGGGTTTTTGGCTACCATCGACTATCCAGTCCTTTTGGCTACAATGGACTATCACAGTGCTCTTGCAGTTTCTAGAAGGGGAAGTGAAAAGTCATCAAGTCATTATTGCTCTGTTACATTTGAACATTTGAAAAATGAATATCCCCTGTAAGGTCCTGGCTCAGCTAGTGCTCCCAAGAAAGTAGAACTCTTGAAACAGGCATTCAAACAGGAACTTTTATTGGGACTCAGTGAAAGTTTCCCTTCACAAACCCCTCCCCAGTGTCCAACTGTTCAGCCAATCCACAGGTGTGAAGTTGTTATGGGAACTGGAATGATAAGGGACAGTTCCCAGGTGCTTTGTCTTCTCTTTACAATGGCTCAGAGATAAGGCAGATGGCTCCTGGCACATTCCTCCCCCTCTTCACACCCAAAGCGATACATCAAAGGTAGAGATAACAAAGTAAAGAAAATACATCCATGTGCCCCCCTCCCAATAGAGTGAAACCTTCCCCCTCCCGTCAGAATGGCAGAGCCCTGGAAATATAATTTTGAAGAGGTCCTGACATGCTGCCCCTCTTAAAAGAATGAGAAATCCACCTGGAAAAAATATAAAATAAAGATTAAGGAGAAGAAGAAAAGAGAATATACATGTTAGTCAGGCTTGCCTGGGTAGCGATCATGAAAATGTTTGAGTAATTTAGGGGCTCTAACATGTTTTTTGTGAACCCACTCATTTTGGGAGATTGGGAGATCTTTCCAGGACAACAGGTACTGCGTGCTCTATGGTGTTTATGTAAATCCTAAGGTCTCCTTAATTTGAAAGTGTTGCTCACCCTCTACTATGATCAGCAGTGGTGCAGGGGGAGCTGCTGGTCTTAAAGGTGAGGTTATCTCAGGTTTTAACAGGCTGCAGTGGAACACAGGGTGGATTTGCCTTAGGGCTTTAGGGAGATCCAATTCTACTATAACTGGGTTTATTGTATTTAATCAGAAACGGGCCCACAAATTTTGGTCCTAGTTTCTTTGATGGTTGCAAGGACTGCAGGAATCTAGTGGATAAATATACTTGATCCCCTACTTTAGGTTTAGGTTCCATTCACTTTTTGTCTGCCTGAGCCTTGTAATGCTTTTCTGACCACCTGCCAGGTTTTTGCACTTGTTTAATCCATCCATTAATCCATTCCTAAAGGGAAGGGATAGTGGGTTTGTTATTTGGCAGTTCGGGCATGAGGTTGAACACTTGTCCTGTGGCCACTTGGAAAGGAGTAAACCCTGTGGTAGAGTGGACAGCATTATTGTATGCTACTTCAGCGAATAGCAGCCCAGTTGTCCTGCTGGTAGTTGATAAAGTATTGTAGGTACTGTCCCAGTACCAAGTTTGTTCGTTTTGTCCCACTATTCATTTGAGGATGATGGCTAGAAGACAGGCCCTGGTCCATGCCCCAAAGGTCCAAAAATGCCCTCCAGAACATGGAGGTGAACTGCACCCCTCTGTCGGAGATTATGCATTGTGGGGCTCCATGCAGGGGGTAGATGCGGTGAAGGAACATTTTTGCTAGAGTCTTTGCTGTGGGTATTTTTGGGCAAGGGGTGAAATGGACCTGCTTTGAGAACAGGTCAGTGACCATCTAAATAATGGTGTTTCCCATGCTTTTGGGCAGTTCTATGATAAAGTCCATAGAGATCTCTCTCCAGGGTGCTGAAGGGTTTGAGACTGGCTGCAGAAAGCTTGGCATTTTTCCTTGCCTCTGTTTCACCACTGCACAGGTGGGGCAACTGACCACATAACTTTCCATGTCCTTTTTGATAGAAGGTCCTAGGTATTTTGATCCCAATTTTTTGCTAGGTAGCTTAAGTCTTAAATACTTTGTAGAACAGACATGTCAAACACAAGGCCCGCAGGCTGGATGCAGTCCGGGGAGGGGCCAGATTTGCCCCCCCCAGGGCTGTCCCAGAAATGGCAAAGGAACTGGCCCCCGCTGCCCCAGCCCTGCCCCACCCAACCCAGCTGGGCGCCTTCCCGGTGCACGCACAGGAAACGGTGAGCGCTCAGGGGCTGGTGGTGTGCAGCAGTAGCTGCAGCTCATTTGTCTCAGCCCACCCCGCCCCTCCCAGCCTAACCCCGTCATGCCCAGCCATCCCCTGCTTTGCCAGGCTTCTCCTCATGCAGCTCTGTTTTGGCAGGCCAGCCTCACCATGCCCGGCTCCGCTTTGCAGGGCTTTTCCTCGTCCGGCTCTGCTTTGCTGGGCCAGCCTCACCACACCTTTCCTCGCTTGGGCCATGGCGTTCTATAAGCCTAGCACCCCAGGGCATGCCCAGCCTGTGGGATGAAAGGCACAGAGATGTGAGCACACAGTGGCACAAGCCAAGCATCGGCCGGCTCCCAGTCGCCCTCTCCAGCATGTGGTAGGGCCGGAGAGGGGAACGCAGCAGTCATGCAGAGCCGCAGCCTGGAACTGCCAGCAGCCGGCAACGTGAAACTCTGTGGTGGCTGGAGAGAAAGGGTGAGAAGGACGAGAAAGCAGGAAGGGTTTCTCTGTGTGTGTGTGTGTGTGAGAGAGAGAGAGAGACAGAGACAGAGACAGACAGAGAGACAGAGACAGAGACAGAGACAGAGAGACAGAGACAGAGAGAGCCAGGAGGGGAAGAGGAGGAGGAGGAAGCTGAGGTGTTACAAAAAAGGGGAGCTTCCCCCGTTCTTCCACCCCTTCTCTCTTTTTTTAACTTCCTCCCACTCTGTTCAGGTGCAGCTGGAGGAAAAGGATGAGAAGGGGGAGAAAGCAGGAAGGGTTTCTCTCTCTCTGTGTGTGTGTGTGTGTGTGTGAGAGAGAGAGAGAGAGAGAGAGAGAGAGAGAGAAATTGAGCCAGCAGGGAAGCAAAACTGTGGAGAAGCATTGCAGAGTAAGCAAACTTACAAAAAGGGGATCTCTCTCTCTGTCTCTCACACACATACACACACGTGCTGCATCGGGAAGGTTGTGTGCAGGCAGGTGAGAGAGCAAACTCGCAGGTCTATTCTTGCCTCCTCCCCTCCCTAAAATCCAGGCAATAATAGAACTCTTTGGATTGAATGGGAAGTTAAGAGGAATTGGTATGAGTTGAAATTAAAAGGCCGAGTCAACTCCCCCCCCCCAATTATTTTGTCGGAGACGTGGAAAGTGTTTCTTGCTCCTACTTCCCCTCATCTGCTCTTTTATAATTTAATCCAGCCTTACCCAAACTAATATCTTTTGCATGTCATGGACCACAGTTCCCATCATCCTGTGGCTATGCTGGCTAGAAATGCAATGCCTTATTTTCTCTGCAATATGCACCTAGGAGGCAGTAGGTCTGTGGGATTTAGATGTATTTAAACATTTGTTTCTTCTGCCTAATTTATTAAATCAACATCTAATTTGAAATTAAAAGTTTCTGAGAAATCCAGGGTGGTTTTCAAGAAAACTCTCAAAGACAGCTATTGTAAAGCATCACCAGCACTGCTTAAAACAATATTAAAAGTGTGTATTCTAAGAAAGAAAAATAGTAGTAGTAATTTACTTAGTGCTGTTTGACCATAAAATGTGTTGTTGTTCGACATATGCCTGGCTGAACAGTGTGTTTGGAGTTGCCTCTAAATGGGTGAGGGATGCACTGTTCATATTTTCCTTGGGAGAAAGTTCTATAATTGGGGTGCTGTCTCTGAGAAGGCTCTGCTTGTGGCCACTGTTCTATAAACCAAACCAGGGAGACCATCTGGATGGTAAACAAAGATGATTAGGGGGCTGGAGGCTAAAACATATGACAAATGTTTGTGGGAATTGGGTATGTCTAGCTTAGTGAAAAAGACTAGGGGTGGTGACATGATAGCAGTGTTCCAATATTTGATGGGCTGCCACAGAGAAGAAGGGGTCAATCTATTTTCCAAAGCATCAGAAGGCAATAATAGATGGAAACTAATCAAGAAGAAAACCAGCCTAGAACTAAGGACTTGTGAAAACAAATAACCAGTGAAAAGGCTTGCCTTCAGAAGTTGTGGATGTTCCATCACTGGAGGCTTTTAAGTAGACATTGGATATTCCATTGTCTGGAATGGTATAGGTCCCCTGCTTGAGCAGGGGCTTGGACTAAAGACCTCAAAGGTCTCTTCCAACTCTCTTATTCTTTGAGAGAAGCGCTGCCAACCTCTCCCCCTCCCCTCGTCCCTTCCTGGGCACAGAGAGAGGGAGGAAGGGAAGGAAGGAAGGAAGGAAGGAAGGAAGGAAGGAAGGAAGGAGGGGAGGGAAATGGGAAGAAAGAAAGGGAAAGGAAGGAAGGGGATGGGAATGAAAGGGAGGCAGGGAAGGAAGGAAGGAAGGAAGGAAGGAAGGAAGGAAGGAAGGAAGGAAGGAAGGAAGGAAGGAAGGAAGGAAGGAAGGAAGGGAGATTGGAATAAGAGGGAGGGAGGGAGGGAGGGTCTGAGGGAAGTCCTGCCTTAGCAGTTGGCCACCAGTAGCCCTGTTGCCCTTTCATTATCCCCTGGTGGTGTTCCATCCTATTGCTGAGGATGCTTTGGTTACAAAGCCAGGTCTCCTCTCATGGAGAGGGAGTGAGCCTCCCTCTGACCCATGCACTTTGCCCTCCTGCACCCACCATGAGCAACCTGGCCAAGGAGAGCGAGCATAGCAGTAGCAGCCTTGAGGAGGAGGTAAGCACAGCTGGGTGCCCTCTTGGGGGAAGTGCATCTGTGGGCTCCTGGTGCCATGGGAGCTCAAGGGCCAGGCTGGGCGCTTGACCTCCACTGCCCAGGGCTCCAGGCAGTCTGTGCCACTGTCCAGCGGCCCCATGCACAGCCTGAGGCTCAGTGAGGCTTCTCCAGTGGACCATGCCCTGGCGCTTGCCCCGGTCCTACCCCCCTTCTGCTGGAGACCCTCAGATCCGCCCCAGTCCTGCCCAGGCCTGCACAGGTGCCCCTGACACAAGTGACATCAAGCTGGCCATGCCCACCCAGTAGGCCATGCCCATGCCATCCATGCCACCCAGTAGGCTACACCCATGCCAGCCACGCCGACCCGGCCCCCCAATGGCAACCACAATCCTGATGCGGCCCTCAATGAAATTGAGTTTGACACCCCTGTTGTAGAAAGACAAACCTTTTCCCCCACATGGAATTATTTCTGAGGTGCTCTTTTCTTATCAGCTTGTTTTTTTTGTAAATCTCTGAGGCTTTTGTCAACACTTTGTTTGTATTGTCCCAAACATTCCTCCAAGCAGACCCCCACTGATCTAATGTTTGAGAGGTAGGGGGTTCCTGGGGGTAGTCAGGCATCGGAATAAAATCCCTTCCAGTGGCTATTTTAAACAGCATAAGTCCAGTGCTGCTATGTTATTATAAGTGACTTCAGCAAAAGGGAGATCAGTCCAGTTCGTCTGTTGGTAATCTACATAGCATCTAAAATTGCGTTTGCTGTTTCAGCTGCTCCATTCATAGAAGGATGAAAAGTCGATGACAGTCCTTGTGTAGAACCAATCAGCTTGAGAAAATCCCTCCAAAATCTGGCCATAAATTGAACTCCCCTGTCCAAAATTATTCGTTTTGGTGCACCATGCAGCCGGTAAATATGCTTAAGGAATAACTTGGCTAATTTCTGGGCAGATGGGAGGCCAGAGCATGCTATAAAGTGAGTTTGCATTGAAAAAAGGTCAATTACAGTCCATATTACTGTATTTCCTCTACTCTCTGGCAATTCAGAAATAAAGTCCATAGTGATGTCTTCCCATGGCTGAGAAGGATCTGCAACAGGCTGTAACAGTCCAGGGGGCTTTCCTGGGATTCTCTTCATGGTAGCACAGATTGCACAACTTTTTACATAGTTCTCCATATCTTTCTTTAAGCCTGGCCACCAAAATTGCCTCCAAATTTAATGTAGTGTCTTTAAATATCCAAAGTGACCTGCTTGTTTAATGTCATGGCTACGTTGGAACGCTTGGAGTCTGAGCAATTCAGGCAAATACAATTTCCCCCCTTTCCAAGCTAACCCATCCCTATGGGTCAGGGTGGTTTGATTTTCCTTGAGCCATCAATCATTTTCCAGTTCTTGCTTTAATTTCAATCAGTCGTCTGAGTTAGGTGACTTCATGGGTCGTTGTTTCCTAGAGGTTATTTGAGAAATGGCTTGAGGTGGTGGCATAATAGAGTCTATGATCTGTTCATGTTGGCTTTTATATTGAGGCAGTCTAGAGAGGGCATCAGCAAAAAAATTCCTTCCATCCGGTATATATTTCAAGGTAAAGTTAAAGCAATTAAAATATTGCACCCAGCGTACTTGTTTGGGGGACAATTTACGGGGAGTTTTCAGTGCCTCTAAGTTTTTGTAATCAGTCCATACTTCAAAAAGCACCTTGCTCCCCTCTATGAAATGATGCCAAGTCAATAAGGTCCATCTGATTGCAAAGGCTTCCTTCTCCCAAATGGCCCACCTCCGCTCTGTGTCAGTGAGTTTTTTCAAAGTGTAAGTGCAAAGTTGTAATTCTCCTTTATGGTTCTTTTGTAATAGAACTGCCCCCACAGCCACATCGCTGGCATCAGCTTGAATAATAAATTGCTCCTAAGAATGAGGGTGTTTGAGAATTGGTTCTGCAGCAAAATTTAAATTCTCAAAAGCGGCTTGGCATTCTAATGACCAGTGTAGGGTCATGGCTTACCCCCATCCTTGTCAGTTTTTAATAGTTCTGTAAGGGGCAAAGCAATCTTGGCAAACGAGGGGATAAATTGGTGGTTGAAATTAGCAAATCTCAAAAAATTCTGGAGTTGCTTCTGAGTTTGTGGGGGCTGCCATTCAATCACGGCTTTTACTTTAGCAGGATCCATTTCAATGCCTTCGCTGGAGATTCTATAACCCAGATAATCCAAACGTGTCTAATGGAACTTGTACTTTGAGAGTTTTGCATAGAGTTTAGCGTTCAGCAGCTTTTTGAGTACTTCTCGTACTAAAATTGTATGTTCTGCCCTAGTCTCTGTATAGATTAAGATGTCATCAAAATAAATCAAAATTCCTTTATATAAATGATCATGCAGCACTTGGTTGATCAGCTGCATGAACACAGCAGGAGCTCCTTGTAATCCAAAAGGCATAACTTTAAACTGAAAACTACCCAGGGGGCTGTTGAAAGCAGTTTTCCATTCATCACCTTTTCTTATTCTCACCCGATAATATGCCTCTCTTAGGTCTAACTTGGTAAAAATTTGTCCTTTCGCCAGATGGGCTAACATATCTTTTATTAAGGGTACATATTATCCATGCTAACAGCATTTAATTCTTTAAAATCCATGCATAGCCTCAGCGATTCATCTTTTTTTCCTTAAAAAGCCACTTTGGATTTTGCGGGTTCAATAAAACCTCTCGCTAAATTCTTATCAATGTATTCCCTCAATTCCTTCATTTTGAGGGGGGTCATTGCATACATCTTCAGCTTTGGCAGTTTAGCTCCTGGTAGAATCTCAATGGCACAGTCAGTGGTTCTATGGGGGGGGTAAGATGTCACATTCCGTCTCGCTGAACACCTCAGCCAAGTCTCGGTATTCGCTGGGAATGAGAGGCTCTCCTGGTAGGGGATTTGCCGCCACCTTTAGGGTTTCAGAAGGCTGATCTGGGATCCTGCTGGTGTCACTAGAGGGGTTGGGGGTGATGGTCCTATGGCTAACCTCAGAGTTCTCATTCCATTCTCCCACCATATTAAAGGTTTCCACTTGTCCAACCAGGCTAATCCCAAGATCACTGCCTCAACCACAAACTGGATAATTCCCAGTGCTCCCCCACCTCTAATCGTACTGGCTCTGTTAGGTGGGTGACTAGGGCTCTGCCCAGTAAGGACCCGTCTGCCTGTTTGAACCTCATGGGGGAGGAAAGCTTTTTAGCTCTGATGCCTAACTTGAGAATGGTAGGGAGGTAGATTAGGCATCATGAACACCCAGAGTCTATCAGTACATGTAAGTCCATCCATGCTTCTGCCTTAGAGACCAACAGCTTGGCAGATAGGGAAAAAGGTGGAACAGGCTGACTCACCATCAGGTTGTTTTCTCCATCATCGCTGTCATACGGAGCGGGTGAAAGAGTGGCTTCAGTCGGTGCCTTGGCTTTCTCTTAAGTAGGGAGGTGACCTGAGTGGTTTGCTCTTGGTTAATCTAACTCGATTTTTCTCTGGTGGACCGCGAGCTCCCTTTTGGTTTTGCTGGTGTGGTTGAACCGCTTTTTGGCTGAGGGAAAGGAACTGGACAGACAGCTGCTCGGTGATCTGGCTGGCCACATCTAAAACATTTGATTGGGGATCCAGCTGATGCTTTTGGAGCTCCAGTGGTCCCAGCCAGTGGGGCTTGTCATGGAAGCTGACATCTCACTGGATCTGGTTTCAGTCTAGGTCCAGGAGTCAGTGGCTTCCTGTAGTGGTTTAACTCAGTCTAAATTTACAGCCAAGCGATACCACTCATGGAGTTGATCAGAGATCCCCCTGTAGACGCATGCCTGGAATAGATCTGGGTCCAATCCGGACTTGAAATGATGAACTAGCGATCGCTCAGGCCACTGCACAATTTTGCCAGCCACTCTCCGGAATCCATGCACGTATTCCTTCACTGGCTGAGCCCTCTGTTTCACCTCATGAATGTCTTTTTCAGCTTGCAGGGCTAGGGAACCATCTTCAAACCTGGTCCTTAATCCATGGATAAACAGGTTTAAGTTCCATAGTGCAAGTGATTGCTCGTTGTACAAGCCGCTCAACCACTCCGCTGCCTCCCCCTCTAAGTTTGTCGCTACCACATCGACCATGTTGGCAGGGTCTGGATAGGCATTGGCATTCTGGTTCATGTGGGAGTGCACTTGATTCAAGAAGAAAGTTAACTTCTCGGGGTCGCCATAAAATGTGGGCTTGAAAGGAGGTGCTTCCACGGGTCGCTGCTGATCTAAGAGAGCCTGCAGCAATCCATACTGTTGCAATTGATCTTGTGGGAGCCCCGCTGCGTGGTGAGCTCTTGGTAGGGGCCCTGGACTTGTGTGGCATCAGCGACGCTCAGGACTAAGTCACCAGGAGTAGTGATCAGGACTGAGTCTGTAACGATAATGGTCTGGACTAGCATGGTGCTGATATCGATCCGGACTGGCCCGATGTGGATATCGATCAGGGCTATCTGGGTATCGGCAGCTTGCTCTATGCTGATAACGTTAAGGGTGATCTGGCATGGGTACTGGTCAGGGCTCGCATAGCGATGGTACCGATTGGGGCTAACATACCATTGCCAATGGTCAGGGCTGGCATAATGTTGATGGCGATCAGGGCTGACAGGCTGCTGACAACGATCAGGACTATTGTGATGCTGACACTAGTCCAGGCTTTGCCTCCGCACTGGGCTCGAAGTTAAAGCTGGTGGCTTTTGGTCACGGGGAGGTGGCTTGGGCTCCAGCTATGGGACTTGGACTTTGCCTGGATTGGAGATGGTCTTGGGGGTGTCTGTCATCCCGTTCACTGGAAAGTAACTGACAGGTGACCTGCTCCTTTCCTCCAACCTCCAACCTCTAGTCCTTCAAACTTCTCTCTTAATCGCTCAACGGATTGGCTCCGAATTGCAGTCAGATATTTCCACTCACCCGACTCATCCCAAGGTGCTAGTTGTTTGGCGCCTCTTCGGTCAGGAGAGCGTGACTCTTTTTCAATTGGGTTGTTTCTGAACGCCAAGTGTCTCCGATAGCTAGGACCCCCTCCATAGCAATAAGGGCTCCAACTGGATCTCCCATTCCTTTGGTCTCGCACCCACTGCCGGAGCTGCCGAAGTCCCACTCTCTATCGGGGCAATGGCCTGCACCCCATCCACTGATGTGGTCACTGTAGCCTCGAGGCCAGTAGCAGGCTCTTCCTTTTTCTCCATCATGGAATCTTCCCTGAGTCTTTGTCGTCCTCCCAAGACTTTGGGTAGGCAACCAGAGCTCAGAACTCCGTGGTTTTAAAATAGTTTTGAGTCTTGGTTTAATGTCATGGTTCCGGTAAATGAGACCAATTAAAAGAACTTCAAGGCAAGGAATTCTTCCTCAAAGAATATTTTCATTTGGCTACAAAATAACGGCACATACAAGACTAAATCCCCCCCCCCCGGTTACAAAGTTGCAAGTTGCAATTACCACCCCAATTAGATGTCATAAATCACATTCACCAATTGTTAGTAAACGCGGGCACTCCTCCCAGATCTCCAGCCCGCCAAAATGTTATCAGTAATGGCCTTGGTTCCCATATATGAGAATTGTTATGGCTAACTTAAAACTTCACTTCCCCCCTCCTTTCTAAATATGTGGCAACCGAAAATGAAGTGAAAATGGCTTTAGTTCAGTTCGTTGCAGTGTTCATTCAGTTTGTTGATAAGAAAACATGTCATACATGGACATTATTATTATTTGTACAAACATGAAAAAAATGTTTATATTTAACCATTTATGCATTGAAAATATTAAGAATGATATGTGGCAACCAAAAATGAAGTGAAAATGGCTTTAGTTCAGTTCATTGCAGTGTTCATTCAGTTCGTTGATAAGGAAACATGTCATACATGGACGTTATTATTATTTGTACAAACATGAAAAAAATGTTTATATTTAACCATTTATGCATTGAAAATATTAAGAATGATATTTGTTTAAGGTTGAAGGAAATACTATTGGGAGAAGGGAAGATCAAAGAAATACACTATTAATTAATATACCAATTATGGAATTACAAAATTAATTATTATTGAATGTTAATTAACTACTATTGGTTTTTTTTTCAAAATATATGAACCACACACTGTACACTAGGCACTAAAGATTGTTATTGTAAAAAATCAATAAAACATTTCTAAAAAAAAGAAAGAAGGTGTAGGGTCTTTACAAATCCAAAGTGCCCAGCTGCCTTGGAATCATGGCATGTTTGCATAGTCTTTAGTCTCTGGCTAGCTGGGGTGTATAATTTCCCCTCTATCCATGCGAGCCCTTCTCTCATAGATCAGAGGTGTTTGTGGTTGAGGAACCAGTCATCTTTCTCTAAGGCTTGTTTAAATTCCAAATTGATAGTGCTGTTTAGCAGTGGGTTCCTTTTTGACTGCGCTCGTGGTCACTGGTGCTGCTAGCTGTTGCACCAGGAGCATCGGTTTAGCTATTTCTGTTTTTACACTGTTATATTGTGGCAGCCTCGATAAAGTGTCTGCTAGAAAGTCCCCCCCCCCGGCAAATAGTGCAGAGTAAAGTTAAAATGTTGGAAGTGTTGAGCCCACCGTGCCTGTTTGGGGGATAACTTCCTCAGGGTTTTCAGTGCTTCCAGGTTTTTGTGGTCAGTCCAAACCTGGAAAGAGATTTCACTCTCTTCTAGAAAATGTCTCCATGTAAGAAGGGCCCACCTCACCACATACGCCTCTTTCTCCCACACGGCCCAGAGGTGCTCTGTCTCAGTTAATTTTTTTTGAGGTGTAGGCATAAGGCTGTAATTGCCCCTTTTCATTTTCTTGGAGCAATACTGCACCCACCACCACATTGCTAGTGTCTGCCAGAATGACAAAAGGCCTCCCTGGGTCTGGGTGCTTCAGAACTGGTTCCGCAGAAAAAAGTCTTTTGAATTTCTCAAATGCGGCTTGGCATTCCATAGTCCACTTTAATGGCTGGCTGGGTTTTGGCTTATTCCCCCCCCCCTTCATCCTCAGTAAGTTTGTAATGGGAAGGGCAATTTGTGCGAAGAAGGGGATGAACTGCCTATAGAAATTAGCAAAGCCCGGGAAACTTTATAACTGCTTTCTGGTATGTGGGACCTTCCACTCCAAAACTGTGCGCACCTTTTCTAGATCCATTTCCATCCCCTTGTGTGAGATTTGGTAGCCTAAGTAATCGATCTCATCTTTATGGAATTCACACTTCGAAAGCTTGGAATACAGTTTAGCTGTGGGGAGATTGTTTAAAAGCACTCTGATCAATTTCACATGTTCGGCCTTGGTTTCGGTGTAAATTAATATATCGTCCAGGTACACCAAAAACCCCTTATATAGGTGCCATGTAGCACCTCATTTATAAACTGCATGAACACTGCAGGGGCTCCTTGAAATCCAAAGGCGAGCACCTTGAATTGAAAACAACCAAGAGGCAGTTAAACACGGTTTCTCACTCATTCTCTTCTTTAATTCTGACTTGGTAATAAGCCTCCCATAAGTCCAGTTTAGAAAACACTTTTCCCTTGGACATGTCCTTCATGAGGCGCAAGGGGTACATATTTTCCACACATACTGCATTAAGACCTCTATAGTCTACGCAGAGACAAAGAGACCCATCTTTCTTCTCCCAGAATAACATCAGAGCTGCCACTCAGGGTCTTGCTGGTTGATGAAACCTCAAGCCAGATTTTTTTCTATAAACTGCTGCAGTTCCTCTAGTTCCCTAGGGGTCATGGAATATATCTTGGGTTTTGGGAGCTTGGCTCCAAGGACAATTTCAATAGCACAGTCCGTGGGCTGGTGAGGGGGAAGTTCGTCTAAGGCCCTTTTGCTGAATACTTCAGCCAGGTCTTGGTACTGCCTGGGTATGCCTTTCAACCCCTCACTCATCATTGCTGCTGTGCTTCTCAGTCCGGGCTTTCTCTTTCTCCCTGGGGTTTCTTAGGGGGGTGGGGTTTGGTTCCTTTGGGAACTTCAAGCTCCCTTTCTGCTAGTCTATCCTCAGGTTCCACATTTTCAACCATGTCAATATTAGGTCAAGAGGCCATTCCATTCCAGCTGCCACTATGAATGTTAGAGTCTCGGACTGGCTCCTTAAATTTAAGCCCAGGGGTTCAGTGGCAAAGCTGGCCAGGACACCCCCTGCAATGGACCCATCGAGCTGACAAAATGTGGTGGGATTTTTTAATCTCCTTAATCGGACCCCCAGTCTCCCTACTAAGGTTGGGCTGATCAGGCATCTGGTGCAGCCCTAATCTATTAGGGCATTTAGAGCCACCTTTTCTTCCTTGCCCAAGATGAACAGTCTTATGGGCAACATGATTGGCATGATCAGCCCACTTACCAAGGGGTCATCATTGTAGTCGCTCTGAGGAGTCCCTGGCTCATCCTCCTGTGTGGCCAGAGTTCCCTCTCATGGTTTTTGGGTTGGGCGGAACTCCATGATCTCTGCGCTTTTCAGGGCTGAGTCCTTTGGGCATTGATAGGTCTTATCGGCTTCTCTCCAGACAATCGGTCTCCCTTCTTGGCTGGGCTTTTCATGTGGCACTCCAGAGCATGATGGCCCTTTTTGCCACACTTGATGCAGGCTGTTGAGTGCAGTTGAGCTGCTGTGGGTTTGGTTGTCTCTCCTTTCTTTTCTGGGGGGAGACTCTTCCAAGTTTTCCCTGACTGGTATGGGTTGTGGTTCTGATCGATCTTTGCTTCTTTGGCCAGTCATGTAGGTGGATCGGGGCTCTGCGGATGGTGCAGGCATTGTACAGGTCATTGAGCCCATTCTGGAAACAGCTCACCAGGATGTCCTCCAGCCAGTTGAGATGGCACACAAGGTCTCGGAACTCCTCCGTGTATTTGGCTATTGTCTGACTGTTTTCATGCGGTCTTGTGCCTTTCGATCAGCTAGGTGGTCTTCGAAATGCCAGCTCAGGGCCAACATGAAGTGATTGAAGTTCCGGAGCTCTGGCATGTTGGGAGTTGTGCAGGGTCACCATCCAACAGGCTGTGGCACCTTCCAGGGCCAGGATGATGACCCTGACTCTAGCTTCCTCACTTGGGAGGGTCCTCCCGTACACTTGCATGTAAGTGAGAATGTGAGTGAGGAAGAATCCCAATTGCTGGGGATCCCCACTGAACTTCATCCCGAGAGGGACCAGCTTTGGTTCAGGTTCAAGTTGTGGGGGTCTTTCCCTGGCTGCTCGGGGAGCATTTACTCCTAACGACCCAGCCCATTGAAGGGCGGCTGGGATGGCTGCTGCTGTTTTGGTAGATCTGACTGCTCCCGATATGGTTTCAGTAGTCACTGACTCGGTCTTGCCTCCTGGAGCTTCTCCAAGCTGTTCCTCACCTCTCCCCTGCATTGCTCAGACTTCACTTTTAGGTCCTGAAATGCTTCCACCATGAAATGCATTGCCCACTTCAGGATCTGGTTGGTAAGGTCCTGCTCCCCCTCAGTCTCCTCGTCATCATAGAGCTGTTCCATCTCATGTTTCCAGCCCAGTTTTCTACTGCCCCGGGTGAAGGTTACGCATTGGGCTCTTCCATCCCAATGCTCTCTTTTTCCCATGTCAACCGACCACCTCAGTTTTGTAAATTCCTCCATTGCAGCTGTCTCCCCCATCCATTCAGAGGGACTCTCTTCAGGGTGAGTCTTGGTGGCAGACTCTTCCCAGCACTGAGACTCATCATGCTCGCTGCCATGGAGCGACATGGTGTACACGGTCCCCATGGTAGGGCGGACGCATCTCTGGGTTGACCACTTTTGAAATCTTGCTTAATGTAAAGTCCTGCTTCAGCTAGTACTCCCAAGAAAGCAGAACTCTTGAAACAGGCATTGTTTCAAACAGGAACTTTTATTGAGTGTCAGTGAAAGCAGAAAGGTAAAGCAAGATCTGAGGGATTCTCACATAAACCGTTCCCTTCACAAACCCCTCCCCAGTGTCCAACTGTCCAGCACGTCTCCAATCAATCCACAATTGTGAAGTTGTTATGGGACTGGAATGATAAGGGATAGTTCCCAGGCGCTGTGTCTTCTCTTTATAATGGCTCAGAGATAAGAATCCTGGCACATTCCTCCTTCTCTTCACACCCAAAGTGATACATCAAAGGTAGAGGGAACAAAGTAAAGGAAATACATCCATACACCCCCTCCCAATAGAGTGAAACCTTCCCCCTCCCATCAGAATGGCAGAGCTCCGAAAATATGATTTTGAAGGGGTCCTGACAATCCCACAAATTCTGCAAAGTTTTGCAAAGCTTCAGCATTTCAGAAATATGACTTTACAGTAGCATAACAACTGGAAATAATGGATCTTAGCACAGGAAACAGCACAAAAACACAAAGGTTCAGAATCAATTTTGGAATATTTAGATGTCCCAGTTTGGAAATGCTCTGTGGGTAGTTTGTCTCGAATTAAATTCATGCTTCCAATTTTGTTATACTGAGAAACAAGAATATTTTTTAAATTTTACCTGTGGATGTAAGTATAACAAAATGTGGATATTTGAGCCATACAGGAAAAATACTATTTCCTCCCCCTTCCTGGCATTCATTCATATCTCATTAATAACAGATCTTTTAGATACATATATCCAAGACTAATTTAATTTTTCTAAGCCTCTCTAGAATCATTATTATTTTTCTGGCTGTATATTACAATCACCTATTTGTAATTTATTTGTCCACATACGCAATTTAACATTTGTTAAAGCAGAGTGAATTTTAAAGGTGCTTGTGATTAATAATATTAATATATAAAGTGCATGAGGGGAAAAAAATCTACTCCCTAAAATAATTACATTCAAATTGATTAGAAAAGGGAAATGGAACTTTTAACACACACACACCCCAGCAAACCCTAAAATTAACCTAGAGGTTTACATATTGCAATATACAGGGCTCTATTCAGTTCTGAATTCATCTTTCATTCATATGCTTTCTTTAAAGAACAGTGCTAATAACCTGGCTTTTTATAAAAGTATTACTATAGGAATGGTACTGTGTATGTCTGCATGATAGTCCCAAGACAAGAAAAATGGGGAGAGTTGGGATAAAACTTGGCAAAAATGCCACATTTTTTTTTATGGAAAGGCTCTCAAATGAATCAGATATGGTACCCAATGATGGGACTTCCAGGCCAAAAGGTACCCAATAAATTACTGGGGAAGAGCAAGGATCTGCAGTGAAAACTCAAGGCATTCATGACATACTGGGGCAAATCCAGCAGGAATCCCAGCTGCTGATGCAGCCATTGGTGAAATAAGGATTTGCACTGTAGGAAGCAATGTGGTAGCAATGTGTGTAGGTAGCAATGTGGAATGTCCAAGGAATGAGTCAGAGTAAACTGGATGTCAAAAAGGAGGTGACCAGATTATAAATCAATCTCCTCAGTGTCAGTGAGCTACACTAAATAGTAAATGGTTATTTTCATTCTCAGGAATTCACTATCAGTTGAATCATGATACCAGGAAAATTAATGGAGTAGCATTTAACACAGGCAAGAAACCTGTGTTTCTTGGCAGTTAATTATTGCATTATGACTATCTGATTTTGTGCCAGCCCTCAAAATCCCAGTTGTCAAAGTGTACACCCCAATAATTGATACAACAGAGATTGAAATAAAGGGTTTTATGCCAGCATTGAAAAAGCTCTGAAGCAAGTGCCTAAAAAGGCATTGTTTAGATAGCAGGTGATTTCAATGCAACATTTGTCAAGCAGAAACAAGAATCACTGGTAGCTTTGGACTTGGGAAGAGGAATGATGCAGGTGACTGTTTGGTTCAATTTTGCCATGAAAATCTATTTTGAATCATGAATCCCTGGTTCAAACAGCACAGCATTGTTTATACACTTGAACCTCACCATATAAACTGCACCATAATCATATTGATTATGCCCCATGCAGCCATCAATGGTCCAAATCAGTCCTTGCTATCAAGACATATCCAGGTCCAATGTTCAGTTGTTTGTTTATTTAGTTATATGATTAGCAGCTGCCTAACTCCTAATGACTCTGGGTGGCATACTTTAAAAAGCAGAAACAGAAAAAATGAGGACATTAATAAACATTTAGGAATTATATTCAAAATGTGCTTGTGCATTTATTTCCCTATGTGAAATATTTAAATTCTCTTATATTTTATTCCCTATATTTTGTGTGTGTTTGTATGTGTTTATTTCTGAAGAATCTTCTTCCTAAAAGCCAACAATTTAAAACAAATTAATTATGATCTATGCTCTTAAGAAAGCCAGAATGATGTAAAAGTTGAAATGTCAAGCTATGATTTGAACTATGGCTGTCACCAGTCTTTTCAGACATGATGTTTTAATTTCCAATCCTAATCCTGCTTCTTGAGTTATGGCAAAGATATATCAGGGAAAGGGAAGCTGTGTCAGCCCTACCAGTGACCAGACAAGGAATCAATACCACAGTAAGGCTGGCTACTTTTACTAAGACAACAGATTCTTGTGCTGTATCTCCCCTCCTTCTTAACTCATGTGAATTAGAGAAGTGTTTGCCTAAGCTGCTTACATATATTGTCTATTTGTTAAATCCAAATCTTCTTTGGATTTTAACCCATGTTCTTGTCTTTGGCAGATCTGCTCAATTTATGTCATTTTCTTTAATCTACTTTGTGTTTCATAGATCCCATATCAAGATCGGCAAATTTTCTGTACAAGTAATCCTTGAGTTATGACCATTCATTCAATCACTGCATAATTACAATAGTGCTGAAGAAGAGAGACTTCTTCAAAGTCTACAAAGTTAAGGCTATTGCAGCCTCACATAGTCACATGATCCATAGTTTGGATGTTTGAGTACCCGGTTTCTGATTACAACATCACGGTGAGTTATAGTCATGTGATTGCCATTTTCAACCTTCCTTGCCAAAGAAGGTCATAAGTCATTCTTATATGTCAGTCCTGTCACTTTTTCTCTTGAGAAGCCATGTTACAGAAACACCATGAACAAGAAGCTTGGGGAAACAGTGGGACAGTTCTACAGCCAAGGAAAGACAAAGGACAAGGTCTATGGCCACCTCAAACATTTAAAACAATATATTGGATTTGTTTAGAAAGAAAATATGAACACTAGCTAGACTTTGTGTCTAACAATGTTTTCACTGTCATGGATTCAATTTTGCAAGACCATTTCCTCAGGTCGGTCTGCAGTAGAATTCTTCCACATTTCTGGTACTAAATATTTTAAAGATACTTTGTTAGAGCATAAAACATTTCTTGAGATGCAATAATTTCCCATAGTGTTGTAACCTAACCCTAACCCTAATCCTAACCAATATCTGCTGCTGAATGCAACATTTAAAAGCTGTAAGACAATTGCTCATAAACTTGCCATTGGATCTACAATATTTTTAAAATAAAGCATTATTTTTCAATCCCTAAGTAGCATTACAAGAAATCTTTCTCATGAACTATCAAATGCTAATATAGAAGGAGGTGGGATCAGAAATCATTTTTTACTTCACTTGTTCTTTAAACCAATGTACAGAAGCAACCTATAGTATAGATCAGTGGTGGCGAACCATTTTGAGACCGAGTCCCCAAACTGCAACCCGAAACCCACTTATGCATCGCCAAGTGCCGGGGGCGTGGCCAACAAGTGGGTGTGGCCAACAAGTGGGCGTGGCTATGGTAGTCATGGTAGCATGGGTGGCCGTGACCTGGGTGGGCATGGCCACCTCGATGTCGCTCCTGGGGAGGGATGCCTGTGGGGGCCAGGCAGGCAGGATTGGGGGAGATCCAGGGGTTCTCTGGTGGGTAGGGCAGTGGGTAGGAGGCTTGTCCTGCAGGGTGAGGTGAGGCAAGGGAGGGGGCAGGGCAGGGGTGCCACTGCCATGGGGCAAGGCAAGGCAAGGCAGGGGCTGGGGTTGGTTGCAGACAAAGGGGGACTCCGGTGAGGAGGAGGGTTTAAGCAAGCTTAGCAACCAGAGTGGGGATTCCCCCCCCCAAACAAATGTGCTTCGTGGGTAACCTCAAAGCATGACAGAAGAGACCAAAACCTGTTGCAACCACCCAGCAGATGGGAGGGGAATAAAAACCAAACAGCCCCCCCACCAATCCTCAATGAAAGCCTCGGACAGAGGGAAGAGCGCTGGCAGGCAGGCGCCTTGCTAAGCTGATGGCTTGGAGGAGAAGGGCAGCTACACCCCCTCCCAAACGCAGGATGAAAACTCCAAAAAGCGACAAGGAAAAAAAGTTAAAACAGAAGAGTGTCTCGTGATGGTTTTCTTTCCCACTTCCTTCTAGCTGCAGGTTAAATATGTAAAGACCACAAAAGAAAAAACTTGGCTTTCTCTCTTTTTAATTCAGAAGGAAGGAACAGGAGGATTGGAGGGGTTGTTTGCTTCAAAGGAAGGGAAAGAGGGGCTGGGGGAGCGCAGCAGGAGAACGGTGATGGCGCAAGGCTTCTGGCTATGCAGGGGGGCATTGGGGTGTGTTCTTTTTAAAACAGCAAAACGAAGCAAAAATTAAAAATCCCCCTCACTCCACCTCCCAAAAACACAATAACAGAGCTTTCAATGATACAAACAAGTTTTTATTGAAAAATAAAAGTTTGCATTTGGCATGCTTTTAAAGAATTAATGTGATTTTTGCTGTTGTATGCCTGCTGATAATTTATCTACCCTTGGCTCATAGTTTGTAAGTTTGAGAGCAACACATGCAGCACTCAGGTCATCTCTTAGTCTGCTTCTGGTGTCTGATTTGATATAATTCATAGCTGAAAGCAGCTGCTCACAAGCGTAACATGATCCAAACAAAGTAAGGAAAGCAATCCCAAGTGCTTTCATACATTTAAAATTATCTGGCAGAGAATTCCACACTTTGAGGATTTCGTTCTCAGAACTAACGGTGCTGTGCTTTGTCATCCCTTCCATCTTCTCTAGTGTTTCACGCAGGTCACAGAATTTATTTTTCCAGATAGTATTTTCTTGGAATTCCAGTAGCTCCATTTCCAGATTTCCTAAATCTAACCACTCTAAGCAGGAAAGATCAAGTTCTTCAAATTTGGCTTTATCTGGAGAAGTAAGAAAACAGAAGGTTGTCTCCATCTTACGGAACTGTGAAAATCTGTTACTAAAATTTACCTTTGCAGCTGCAACAATGCTAAAAAACTCCTTGTAGATTTCCTGATGGCTTGTAGGATTGTCTGCAAATGTTGTAGAATTTTCTAAATGAACTTTTAGACTAGGAAAATATTTCAGCTGCCCACTTTCAAGGTCTCTTTCAAAAACCTGCAGTTTTCTCTCAAATGTTTTGATATCACAAAACATTCTTTCTGCTGTTTTCCCTGCACCTTGTAATTTTTTATTCAGCAGGCTGAAGTGGTGTATAAAGTCTGTGAAAAACATGAGGTTGGTAAGCCAGGCCATATCAGTGAGCTGTGGATATTCTTGCCCTTTTTTATGCATAAAAAGCCGAATTTCATCCAAGCAGGCCACAAATCTCTCCAGGACTTGTCCTCTGCTCAGCCACCGGACACTGTTGTACATAACTAAACAATCATACTGTGCCTGAACCTCCTCAAGTAGTGCTTGAAACTGCCGACAATTCAGAGCACAAGCCATGATGTAATTCACTATTTTTGTGACGTCTTTGAGGACATTGTCAAATTGTTTGTTGCTTTCCTTGGCACAAAGAGCTTCCTGGTGAATGATGCAGTGGAACTGAATGACTTTATGTTTTGTTTCTTGAAGAAACAACTGTATGAAACCAGATGTTGCCCCCAGCATAGAAGGTGCTCCATCACTTGTAATTGAAACCACCTTTTCTGGTCTTATGTCTTGTGATAAAAAAGCCTCCTTCACAGCATTGTATATATCTACACCTTGTGTTCTTTCAGGCAAAGACATCAGTTTCAGCAGCTCTTCTCTCATGATGTCACCAACAGCATAACGCAAAATTACTGCCAGCCTTGCATGGTTATTGATATCTGTGCTTTCGTCCAAGCACATGGAGTAACAGGCTGCCTTTTGTAAGTCAGTTGTGAGCTGCTGATTAACATCACTTGCCATGCGCTGGACTCTATCTTTAACGGTGTTTCTGCTTAGTGGCATTTCAGAGATGCGTTGAATAATTTTATCCTTGTTTGGGAAATCATGAAAAAGAGAATCACTCCCAGACAACATGGCCATTTTGATAATATCCCCATCAGAGAGGGGCTTACCACGTTTTGCTATGCACAGTGAAATTTTAAAACTGGCAGCTGTCAGATGATTTGTTCTGGAAAGATAGTTGGAAAAACTAAGATGCTGGGAATGATAGCTCCACAATTTCCCTTCAAGAAACTCTTTCCTTTCATTATCACCAAGTTGGGCAACATTTCTGTGGTTGGTTTCAAAGTGCCGTCTGACACTTGATGTGCAACACACAACACTTTCGTTGCATAGAACACATAATGCTTTCCCACTGCGTTCAATCACTCCAAATGACTGTGTCCAGGCCTCTTGGAATGATCTTCCACTATCTGTTTTTTATTTTTTTGGCTGTAGTCATTTTTGGGTGGGTGTACAAGACTTGGAGTCTAAAAAAACACAAAATGTAAAAAAACGAAGCAACCAATACAAATCTATCACTAAATAACTAACACTATTGGTTAACACTAAAGAAATGGATATTCCCTAAATCAACAATCCAGGAGGGGGGAATTAAACAATGAAAGCAGTGTCTTGGATTTTACAGGTTGTTGGAAAAGTACTCATTCATTTTACCAGATACTGAAAATAGCAGAGAAATCTGAAGCAGAACGCCTGTATTAGCAGATGCAACTGATATAAAAAGAATGGTCAATAAAGCATTCTTGGTTGTCTATTTTATCTTTCCTAAAAAGCTGTAACCAACTTCCTCACCTAACTTTGCAAACCCTGTGGGTCCCAAGCCATTCTACATACCTGCAAGAAAGCAGCTGCAATCCGGGTACTGTAACAGGGCTTTTCCAGTCGCCTAGCAAGGTGTCAAAAACTTGATGTAAACTTGATGACCAAAAAAAAAGGGAAAAGGTGATAAAGTACAGTAGTCCTCACCTTACAACAGTTAACTTAGTGACTGTTTGAAGTGACAACGGCACTTAAAAAAGTGACTTAAGACCATTTTTCACATTCTGGTGCACGCCCACCCCTCGCTACTGCCCCGAGAGGCTGGGCAGCCAGTGAGTGTGTGAATGCTGCCTCGTTGGGGTCTGCTGAGGCCAGCGGCCAGCTGAGGCAGCTTCAGACACCAGGCTTCCCCCCCACACACCATTGCCACTGCTTCACGAGGCTGGGCAGCCGGTGAGTGTGTGAATGCTGCCTCGTTGGGGCCTGCTGAGTCCAGCCTCCCCGGCCCCAGCTGCCATTAATGGGCCACCACTCGTGGCACACAAGATGACACAGCCCAGCCCCAGCTGCCATTAATGGGCCACTGCCGCTCACGACACACAAGGCGACACAGCCTGGCCCCGGCTGCCATTAACGTGCCACCGCCGCCGCTCGTGGCACACAAGGTGACCTGGCCCAGCGCCGGCTGCCATTAATGGGTCGGCACCACTCGTGGCACACAAGGCTACACAGCCCAGCCCCGGCCGCCATTAACGGGCCACCGCTGCTGCCGATCATGGCACACAAGGCAACACAGCCCGGCCCCGGCCACCATTAACGGCAGCCCGAGGACACAGCGCTGTGGGGACTGCACGAGGTGGGGCCTGAGGAAACGCAAGATGCTGGCACCGGAAGATGGTGGTGCCGACTTGGGGTTCTGGGTCCGCTGCGCCGGGCTCTTCATCCTTGGCCTCGTCTCCCCAGGTGGCCGCCACCTCATCTGCTGTGGCTGCGTCCGAGCCACGCATGTTTACCGAGAAGATCGCGCTGCAGAAGCAGCGGCAGGCCGAGGAGACATTGCTGTGGGGGCTGCGCGAGGCAGGGCATGAGGAAATGCAAGATGCCGGCGCCGGAAGATGGCGGTGCCGACTTGGGGTTCTGGGTCCGCTGCACCGGGCTCTTCATCCTTGGCCTCGTCTCCCCAGGTGGCCGCCACCTCATCTGCTGTGGCTGCGTCCAACCCGCGCAAGTTTACCAAGAAGATCGCGCTGCAGAAGCAGCGGCAGGCCGAGGAGACGTGGTGATGGTGGAGCTGGGCACCACCCGGGTAAGCGGGGCCCTAGGAGGGGAGGGGGGACCTCACACGGCGCATGCGGGGTGTCAGAATCCAATTATATTTTATTTCTAGCTATCTACTCTGAGAAAACCCAATTCTTACTCTCTTTTGGATTCTGTCATACTACAAAGGGGGGGGAATAAACACGGGTGTTTATGACTGGCATTCCTCCAATCAACTACAAAGGAACATCTCTGTGGATTCCCTTCGAGAGTACTAACAATAACAATGCGGCCATCAGCCTTTGATCTCACTCCCTATGAAGCCTCCTTTTACCGGCAGCAAGGAAAAGGGGGGGGGGAAGATTGCAACGTTTGGGATCCGATGGATTTAACACCCAACCATCTGCTAATTTGAATTGACTGGAAGGAGTGTGGAGTGGGGCTGCCTGGGAACACTTTAAAACATTGAATGATCAGGGGGGTCCCTCAGATCCTGTCTAGCATGCCTTCAGTCAGTTTTTCTTAATAAAGATTCCTGTTGGGAGAAACATTCCAAGAGTTCTGTCTTCTTAAGATGTAAATTGAGGTGGGTCCTTACAATGAGAGATGCGATACCCCAAATGATCAATCTTTTCCTAATGGAATTCACACTTTGAAAGTTTGGCATAAAGTCAGGCTGCACAGAGCTTATTTAAGACTGCTCTGACTAGTTTGACATGTTCCTCTTTCGTCTCGGTGAAAATTAGGATGTCATCCAAATATACCAGAACCCACTTGTACAGGTGCTCATGTAGGACCTCATTTATCAGCTGCATGAACAAAGCTGGCGCCCCTTGCAGTCCAAATGGAAACACCCGGAATTGGAAGCACCCCAGGGGGCAGTTAAATGCAGTTTTGCACTCGTCTCCCTCTTTAATTTTAATCCAATAGTATGCCTCCCATAAGTCCAATTTTGATAATATCTTCCCTTTGGAGAGGTGGGCTAACATATCTTTCATTAGTGGTAGGGGGTAGATATTATTTTTGCACACCGCATTCAAGGATCTGTAATCTATGCAGAGGCTAAGAGACCCATCCTTTTTCTCACAGAACAGCATTGGGGCGCGGCTGTTTTGGGTCTTGCTGGCTGAATAAAACCCCACACCAAATTCTTTTCTATAAACCTTTGTAACTCTTCCAACTCCTGAAGAATCATCGAGTATAGTTTGGGCTTGGGCAGTTTGGCTCCCAGTAGGATCTCAATTGCTCAGTCATTGGGACAGTGGGGGGGGGGCAACTCTGAACACTTCAGCTAGGTCCTGTATTCTCTGGGTATGCCTTCCAATCCCTGATCTCTGGCAGTTGCGACCACATCAGGACATCCCTTTCCCTTAGGTTTGCAGGGCACCCCTGGCACATCAAGTCTCCCTTTTGGGAATTTCAACTCTCCCATCCTCCAGTTCACCAGCCACACCCTTCCCAAAATCAGGGGCCATTCCATGCTGGGGGCTACTATAAAAGTCAAAGTCTCTGTATGGTCCCCTATGGTGAGCTCTACCGGTTTTATGGCAAGGGTGGCTGGGACTCCCCCTGAGATGGACCCATCTAGCTAGCCAAATGAAATTGGCTTCTTCATCCTCCTCACTGGAATCCCCAAGTTCCTCATTAGGGTTGGGCTTATCAAGCAACAGGTGCAGCTTGAGTCCAGTAAAGCCTTCAGGGTCACCTTCTCCTCCATCCCTGGGCTTAACAGTTCTATGGTCCTGGTGAGGGGTGCGATGGGTCCACTTACCAGGGGCTTGTCCTTGGAGTCACTGTCGGGCATCTCTGGTGCCTTCTCCAGTGGGGTCGGAGTTTCTCCTCCCTGGGTTCCTGAGGACCTCAGAGCCTTTCATTGCAGTCTCTCTGGGATGTTGAGGGGTCTTTCCAGGCTTACCTCCTCCAGACTGGTCCTGCTTCTGTACTGGAGTCTTTGAACGGCACTCTGCAGCCAGATAGCCTTCTTTATTGCATTTGAAACAGGCGGTCGAGTGTGCTGCTATGGCTGGGGTTTTCACTGGTTCTCTCTTCCCCTCTGGGGGGGGGGAGTGTCTCCAAGCTTGATTGAGCCATCACTGGCTCCAGGCCTGGTTGATTTCTCCCTCTTCGGCAATGACGCACCAGTCGTGGAGGTGACTGGTGATGCATGCGTGGTAGAGGTCATCATTCAGCCCCATCCTTGAAGTACCCCACCAAGACATCTTCAGGCCAGTTGAGGCGACAAGCTAGGTCTCTGAACTCCTCCGTATACTCGGCTACTGGTCGTCTGCTATCATGTCACCCCTATTTCTTCTTTTCTTTAGACTAGCCAAACCTAAGTCCTGCAGCCATTCTTCATATGTTTTAGTCTCCAGGCCTTTGATCATTTCAGTTGCTCTTCTCTGAACTTTTTCCAAGATCTCAACATCTTTTTTCTAGTATGGTGACCAAAATTGGTTGCAGTATTCCAGGTGTAGTCTTACTAGGGTTTTATAAAGCAGTACTGATATTTTGCGTGATCTTGATTCTATGCCTCTGTTTATACAACCCAGGATTGTATTAGCTTTTTTGGTTGCTGCTGCACACTGCTGGCTCATAGTCAAGTGATCGTCCACTAGGACTCCAGGGTCCCTCTCACAGTTACTGTTTTTGAACCAGGTCTAGCCTAATCTGTACTTATAACTTTGATTTTTTTTCCTGCCTAAATGTAAAACTTTGCTTTTCTCCCCATTAAAATTCATTCATTGTTCAAGTTTGTCAAGATCTTTTTGGATCCTGAGCTTGTCTTCTGGGCTATTCCTGCCAACTTAATGTCATCTGCAAATTTGATGATTTTCCCTTCTATTCCCTCGTGTAGGACATTTATGAAGATATTAAAGGGTACTGGGCCTAACACGGAGCCCTGTGGTACTCAACTGCTTACTTCTCTCCATGTGGATGTAGTACCATTGAGGACTACTTGCTGAGTATGGTTTGTCAGCCAGCTACAGATCCATCTGGGGTTATCTTTGTCTATCTTACCTTTTTCTAGCTTACTAAGCAGCAGGTTGTGGTCTACTTTATCAAATGCCTTACTGAAATCGAAGTATACTATGTCCACAGTGTTTCGCTGGTCTACTAATTTAGTCACTTTATCAAAGAATGAAATAAGATTGGTTTGGCATGATCTGTTTTTGACAAACCCATGAATTTCCTGACAGATAGAACAATTAATCAGTGGAACAACTTGCCTCTATAAGTTGTGGGTGCTCCAACACTGGAGGTTTTTAAGAAGAGATTGCACAACCATTTGTCTGACATGGTATAGGGCCGTGGTGGTGAACCTATGGCACGCGTGCCACAGGTGGCACGCAGAGCCATTCCTGTGGGCATGCGCACCATCGCCCGAGAGGGAGGCGGGGCCAGGCTGCTCCCCTCCCCCTCTCCACGTATGCCAGCTGTAAGGTTCCGAAAGGAAGATGCATTTCAAGGAATTCTGAGGCATTGTTTACCTAGAAAACTCTTTATTTTGCAACATAGCTTCGGTACGTGAAGCCAAAAACTAAACCCTCCTACTTCTTCCCACAGTGTCTAAGCATATTCCCCTCCCTCATGTAACAAGTCATTAATCACATTCCCCAATTAGTTTAAAGTGTGAGCTTTCCCTCCCGTTCCATAATGCGCCATATCTTTATCTTCTCACATTTCATCCTTTGAAGACGCTCTGCTGAAATATTGTTATGGCTAAATAGTTCTCAGCACATTCTTTCATCCCTCCCCCCCAAACTATCTAATAGTGGCTCTTAAAGTAATACACAGGTTAAATAGTGAATGTCTGCATCCATATATAATGTCAAGCATAACATTCGATGTTAGCAGCCTTGACATCCGCCCCCCCTTACAAAAATGACAGATCCTGTAATGTAAACAAAAGCATATGTTAATGATCAGGTTTCGGTTTGTTGGGATATTTTGCATGAAATCTTTTGACGAGTCTGTCAGCTTCCACCTCGCTTGATTTCACCCAGGTGGCTTCAGATAACGGGTATCCTTTCCATTGTACTAAGTACTGCAATTTGCCTTTAAAGATTCTGGAATCAAGAATACGTTTCACTTCATAATGGGTCTGCCCTGCAACTACGAGGGGCCCAGGTGCTTTCTTTGGGGGAGGTCTTAAAGTGGAGCCCCGATAAGGTTTTAACAAACTACTGTGGAAAACAGGGTGAATTATACCCAGAAGTCTAGGGAGTTTCAGTTTTATGGTGACTGGATTGATGACCTTTACGATAGGAAAAGGCCCTAAGAATTTCGGTCCTAACTTCTTGCTAGGTAATTTGAGGCGTAAATATTTGGTTGACAAATAGACCTTTCCCCCAACTTGGAACGTTCTTTGGGGAGCCCTCTTTTTGTCAGCTTGCTTTTTATAGGTTTCAAAAGTCTTTTTTAAAGCAGATTTTGTGTTTCTCCAAACTTCCTCCCATCCCCTCACCCATTGGTCAAGTGTCTGGGAAGCGGTTGGCATTTGGGGATATTCAGGTATTGGACCGAACTCTTTGCCTGTGGCTACTCTGAAAGGTGTGTAGCCGGTACTGCTGTGCACAGAATTGTTGTATGCCACCTCTGCAAAAGGGAGGAGGTCAGTCCAGTTAGTCTGTTGATAGGACACGTAGCATCTGAGATATTGCTCCACCATTTTGTTGGCGGCTTCTGCAGCTCCATTGGTGGCCGGATGAAAAGCAGATGATAAGCCTTGAGATGATCCAATTAATTTAAGAAAACTCCTCCAAAACTTTGCTGAGAACTGCACCCCCCTGTCTGAGATTATTCGCTTAGGGGCGCCGTGCAGTCGGTAGATATGCTTCAAGAACAATTTAGTCAGTCGTTGGGCGGATGGGAGTCCTTTGCAGGCGATGAAATGAGCCTGCTTCGAAAACAAGTCTATTACAGTCCAGATGACAGTATTTCCTTTACTTTCAGGTAAGTTTACGATAAAGTCCATAGCTATTTCTTCCCAGGGTTGGGAAGGATCTGCCACTGGCTGCAGTAACCCAGGGGTTTTCCCCGGGATTCTTTTGAAGTAGTACAGCTCCAACGGCCACAAAAGGTTCCCCTGGGCAGGGGTGCTTTAGAACCGGTTCAGCGGCAAATAGTCTTTTTAAATTCTCAAAGCCACTTGACAGTTCATAGTCCATGCTAGTGATTGGCCCGGTCGTGGCTTCCCTCCTTTTTTCCCTGTTTTGAGTAAGTCTGTAAGGGGTAGGGCAATCTTGGCAAAAGAGGGGATGAATTGATGGTAGAAGTTGGCAAAACCTAGAAAGCTCTGGAGCTCTTTGCGGGTTCTTGGGGGTTGCCATTCAATTATAGTTTTCACCTTAGCTGGATCCATCTCAATGCCCTCATTGGAAATTCTGTAGCCGAGGTAATCTAATCGGGTCTGATGAAATTCACATTTTGACAATTTGGCATAAAGCTTGGCATTCACTAGTTTCTTTAACACTTCTCTCACCAGCTTTACGTGATCAGTCATATTCGTGCTGTATATAAGGATATCGTTAAGGTACACCAGGACCCCTTTGTACAGGTGATCATGTAGAACCTCATTAATCAGCTGCATGAATACAGCTGGGGCCCCCTGTAGTCCAAATGGCATGACCTTGAATTGGTAGCTCCCCATGGGGCAGTTGAAGGCAGTCTTCCACTCATCTCCCTCCTTTATTCTCACTCGGTAATATGCCTCTCTCAGGTCTAATTTTGTGAAAACACTCCCCTTAGCCAGATGAGTTAATAAGTCCTGTAGGAGGGGGAGGGGGTATTTGTTTTGCACACTTACAGTGTTGAGACCCTTATAGTCTACACAGAGACGAAGAGACCCATCTTTTTTTCTTTAAATAACACAGGGGCTCCCACGGTAGATTTGGCCCTTTCAATGAACCCCCTCTTTAGGTTCTTATTCACGTATTGCTGCATCTCTTCCATTTTGAGGGGGGACATAGCGTACATTCTCGGGCATGGGAGCTTGGCTCCTGGCACCAATTCAATGGAACAGTCATTGGGTCTGTGAGGGGGTAGGACATCGCATTCATTCTCACTGAATACCTCCGCTAAGTCCCGGTATTCATTGGGGATGAGTGAATTGTCTGGTGACGGTGAGGCAGTTATAAGTGCTCGCTCATTAGGTGGCCTAAAGTGTTCCGCAATGTCTGTTGAATCAAGGGGGGGGTTGGCCCTATTGGTAACCTCACAGTTCTCATCCCTTTCTCCCACCAGATAAATGGCTTCCATTTGTCTAACCAGGCTAATCCTAGGATCACAGCCTCAGTTAGTTTTGGAGCCACTAGGAAACGTATGAACTCCCAGTGCTCACCTATTTCTAGGCATAGAGGCTCAGTTAATTGCATGACAAAAGTTCCTCCCATCAGGGAGCCATCGGCTTGCTCAAACCTCATTGGCTGGGAGAGCGATTTTGCTCGTATTCCCAATTTCATGGCAAAGGGCAAGCTAATGATACATCGGGAGCATCCAGAATCTACTAGCACTTTTAAATCTGTCTGTGCTCCTGACGTAGGGCTGATTAGCCTTGCAGCCAGTGTGAAAGGAGGGACAGGTCGACTCACCATTGGGTCATTCTCTCCTTCGTCATTGCTGTCAAAAAAGGGTAGAGCGACGGCGGGTCCAGTCTCAGCTCTGGCGTCCTCCTGTGTAGGGGAGGTAGCTTGGGCAACCAGTTGCTGTGTGATCCCGCTGGATTTTTCTCTCGACGGCTGTTGGCTCGGTCTTTTCCTCACTGCAGGTGCCGGTTTGTTCTGCTGTCGGGGGTAGGGGACTGGGCAGTTCAATGCTCGATGTCCCTGTTGTCCACACTGGAAGCATGTGATCGGTGGACCTGCAGGTGGTCTGGGCCTTTCAGTGGTCATAGCCATTGGGGGTTTTCAGGGGGGCGGTTGTCATCTGGGTTGCTCAGGTCTTATCTCGGATTCAGGTGGGGGAGGCTTCTTATAGCGGGTGAGTTGAACGTTCAGCTTCACCGCTGTCTGGTACCACTCATGTAGCTGATCAGGTACTGCTCGAATGAGGCAGGCCTGGGAGAGGTGGTCATCTAACCCCTCAATGAAGAGATGGATTAGGGATTGCTCCGGCCATCCCTCTATTCGACCAGCTATCTTGCGGAATTCACGCACATACTCTAGAGCAGGTCTACCGGCTTGTTTTATTTTGTGGATTTGTCCTCCTGCTCTAAGGCTGGTAGAAGGGTCCTCAAATCTCTCTCTGAGCCCCAAGAGGAAGAGGTGGGGATTGCCTAATTCGAGGGCTTGCTCATTGTATAAATTGTTTAGCCATTCGGATGCCTCTTCCTCTAGGTTGGACGCAATCACATCGACCATCGCACCTGGGTCTAGGTAGAGATGGGCCCAGCGATTTAAATGAGAACATACTTGATTGAGGAAAAAAATTAGCTTCTCTGAGTCCCCATCAAAAGTTGCTCTGAGAGGTGGGCCAATCATAGGCTGAAGTTTCAGATGGGAACTGTCATTGCACAGTAAGAATTATGAGTGGGTGGTCAGTAGAAGAAAAAGTATAAAAATGTTGGTTTGAGTCTGGCTCGGGGCCATTGGTTTATAGCTGTTCTATTGGAATCTACTATTGCCACTTGGTCCTCATTGCAATGGGTTATTGATGTAAGTAATACCATGTTATTATGCTATGTTCCAAATTGTTAGAAATAAACCTCTGAATCTTAAAGTAATTGTTCTTTGTGTTATTGTCTTTTGTCTCTTCTATTGGGTTTTTTCCACGACAGGTTGGATGATCACCTCTCTCAGGCATGCATCAGGCAGTACCTGATCAGCTGCAAGAATGGTACCAAGCCGCGGTAAGATTAGACGTTCAGCTCGCCCACTATAGGAAGCCTCCCCCACCTGAAGCCGAGCCGAAGCCAGAGCAACCCAAACGACAACCATCCCTTTGAAAACTTCCAATTGCTGCAACTGCTGAAGGACCCAGGCCACCTGCAGGCCTGCCAATCAAGTGCTTCCGATGCGGACAGCAGGGACATCGAGCAGTGAATTGCCCAGTCCCCTACCCCCAACAGCAGAGTAGACCAGGACCAGCCGCGAGAAAGAAACCTGCCCAGCAGCCAACGAGAGAGAAATACAACTGGATCACACAGGAACCGGTTGCCCAAGTCACATCCCCCACGCAGGAGGATGCCGGGACTAAGGCTGGATCCACCCCCACTCTGCCCTCTTTCAACAGCGACGACGAAGGAGAGAACGACCTGATGGTGAGTCGACACGTCCCATCTTTCTCACTGCCAGCCAAACTCATAATCCCTAAGTCAGGAGCACAGGCAGACTTAAAAGTGCTGGTCAATTCTGGATGCTCCCAGTGCATCATTAGCTTATCATTTGCCATGAAAATGGGCATACGAGCAAAGTTGCTCTCCAAACCTGTGAGGTTTGAGCAAGCTGATGGCTCCCTGATGGGAGGGACTTTAGTCACACAATTAACTGAGCCCCTAGCTTAGAAATAGGTGAGCACTGGGAGTTCATTCATTTCCTGGTGGCTCCAAAAATGACTGAGACTGTGACCCTAGGATTAACCTGGTTGGACAAATGGAAGCCATTTATCTGGTGAGAGAAGGGAATGAGAACTGTGAGGCTACCTATAGGGCCCAAGCCCCCTATTGATTCAACGGACATTACAGGAAACTTTAGCCCACCCAACGAGCGAGCGCACATGGCTGCCTCACCACCACCAGGCGAGCCACTCATCCCCAGTGAGTACCTGGACCTGGTGGAGGCATTTAGTGAGAAGGAATGCAACACCATGCCTCCCCACCGACCCAATGATTGTTCCATTGAACTGTTGCCGGGAGCCAAACTCCCACGACCGAGAATGTATGACATGTCCCCCCTCGAAATGGAGGACATGCAGCGATACGTGGACAAAAACCTAGAGAGGGGGTTCACTGAGCGGGCCAAGTCTGCTGTGGGAGCCCCTGTGTTGTTTAAAGAAAAAAAGATGGGTCTCTTAGTCTCTGCATAGACTATAAGGGCCTCAATTCTGTGAGTGTGGAAAATAAATACCCCCTCCCCCTCCTGAAGGACTTACTAACCCACCTGGCTAAGGGGAGTGTCTTCACTAAATTAGACCTGAGAGAGGCATATTACCGAGTGAGAATAAAGGAGGGAGATGAGTGGAAAACTGCCTTCAACTGCCCCATGGGGAGCTATCAGTTCAAAGTCGTGCCATTTGGACTACAGGGGGCCTGTTGTGAGTCCATGCCAGCCAGTGGACCCAGCAGCTGAGTCCGGGGAATCAGAGGAGGAGGAGGCATTTGGAGAGCCATCAGAGTTGGAGGGAGGCTCTGATGAGTTACAAGACTCACAATCTGATGAAGAGCCTGGCCCCTCCAATCATGTTCCGGATAAAACTCGCTGTGTGGGGAGGATGAGTCAGACTCTGAGGATTCACAGCTGGTAGACATTATTGATGCTCGTAAACGAAGGCAGTTAACTAGAGCAGGTCAGAGGGAGTCAATACGACAACTCCAGGGGAGGAGGAGAAGGCATTGAGAAGTCATGCCTTGGGGCTGCTTTATAAAAAGGGAAGGTGTGGGTGGTGCTGGTTGCTGAAGGCAACCATTTGCAAAGCACTTCCAGGGATCATGGTCTGTTTGTTTTACCGGTGAATTTCTTGTTTAACTCCTGCTCTGTTTGCTTTTTTAACCAATTATCTGTTGGAAAAGTGTTCTGTTGTTTTTGTTTGGAGAAAACTTATCAGGACTGTTTTTGAAATAAAAAGGGGTTGGTTTTTCCAGCCTACTGTTAAAGAGGGGTTTGTTCTTATGATGCAACAAGGATGGACATAGGCTGGGACAGAACAGGGCCCCAGCCGTATTCATGCAGTTGATTAATGAGGTCCTACATGATCATTTATACAAAGGGGTTCTGGTGTATCTTGATAACATCCTGATATACAGCACAAATATGACTGATCATATAAAGCTGGTAAGAGAAGTGTTAAAGAAACTATTGAATGCCAAGCTTTATGTCAAACTGTCAAAATGTGAATTTCACCAGAACCAATTAGATTATCTTGGCTATAGAATTTCCAACAAGGGCATTGAAATGAACCCAGCCAAAGTGAAAGCTGTAATTGAATGGCAGCCCCCAAAGACTCGCAAACAGCTCCAGAGCTTCCTAGGTTTTGCCAACTTCTACCGTCAATTCATCCACTCCTTTGCTGAGATTGCCCTACCCCTTACAGAACTACTCAAAAGAGGCAAAGGAGGAGGGAAACCGCAACCGAGCCAACCACTAGCATGGACTATGGGCTGTCAAACCGCTTTTGAGAATTTAAAAAGACTATTTGCTGTTGAGCCAGTCCTAAAGCACCCCTGCCCAGGGGAGCCCTTTGTAATTCAAGTTGACGCCAGCGATGTGGCCGTCGGAGCTGTATTGCTGCAAAAGAACCAAAATGGAGCCTTGCAACCCTGCGCCTACACCTTGAAAAAAATTGCTGAGAGTGAAAGGAGGTGGGCAATCTGGGAAAAGGAGGCTTTCGCAATCAGATGGGCCCTATTAAACTGGAGACACTATCTAGAAGGGAGCAAGGTGCCTTTTGAAGTATGGACAGATCACAAAAAACTAGAAGCACTGAAAACTCCCCGCAAATTGTTCCCAAAACAGATGCGCTGGGCACAATACATTAATTGTTTTAACTTCATTCTAAAATACATTCCGGGAGGGAAAAACTTTCTAGCTGATGCTCTATCCAGACTGCCCCAGTACAAAAGCCAATGCAAAGAGATTAATGAGGCAATTATCTCCAATCCACAAACTGCTGCTCAACACACGCCTCGCAGGGCCCCTAATCCTGATGACCCTGGGGCAAAGAAAATAAAACAAGAACTCCTCAATGGTTCAAGGACAATCAAACCTCCCTAACATGCAGGATGGTCTGGCCTGGAAGGGGGGGGGGATTGTACTTGCCAGAAGCCCTCCATCTTAACGCTCTCAAACATAACCATGACACAAAACAGGCTGGACACTTTGGATATTTAAAAACTCTACATCTCATCCGCCGGCAGTTCTGGTGGCCGGGGTTAAAACGGGATGTGGAAAATTATGTCAGGAGTTGTACTGTATGTGCCACCATGAAAAGAATTCCAGGGAAACCCCCTGGGTTACTGCAGCCAGTGGCAGACCCTTCTCAACCATGGGAAGAAATCGCTATGGACTTTATAGTAGACCTCGCTGAAAGTACGGGAAATACAGTCATCTGGACTGATAGATCTATTTTCAAAGCAGGCTCACTTCATTGCCTGCAAAAGACTCCCGTCTGCCCAACGACTGACTAAACTGTTCTTGAAACATATTTACTGTCTGCATGGAGCCCTAAACGAATAATTTCAGACAGGGGGGTGCAGCTCACAGCTAAGATTTGGAGGAGCTTTCTTAAACTAATTGGATCATCTAAAGGTCTATCATCTGCTTTTCACCCGGGTGCTAATGGGGCCGCAGAAGCCGCTAACAAGATGGTGGAGCAATATCTCAGATGTTATATTTCCTACCAACAAACCAACTGGACCAGCCTCCTCTCTTTTGCAGAGGTGGCTTACAACAACTCTGTTCACAGTAGCACTGGATTCACGCCTTTCAGAGTAGCTACAGGGAAAGAGTTCAGCCCAATACCTGAATACCCTCAAGCGTCCTCCGCTTCTCAGACACTTGATCAATGGGTGAGGGGTGGGAATAGGTTTGGAAAGCCATGAAAGCTGCTTTAAAAAAGACTACCGAGACTTATAAAAAGCAGGCAGACAAAAAGAGAGCCCCTCAAAGAACATTCCAAGTTGGGAAAAAGGTCTATCTGTTGACTAAATATTTACACCTTAAATTACCCAGTAAGAAATTAGGACCAAAATTCTTGGGGCCTTTCCCCATTGTAAGAATCATCAACCCGGTCACAGTAAAATTAAAACTCCCTAGGCTTTTAGGGAGAATTTACCCTGTCTTCCATTGCAGCTTGTTGAAACCTTTACGAGAATCCACTTTAAGACCTCCTCCTAAGAAGGCACCCAGACCCCTCATAGTGGCGGGTCAAACTCACTATGAAGTAAAGCATATTCTTGATTCTAGAATTTTTAAAGGGAAATTGCAGTACCTAGTACAATGGAAGGGATATTCGCTAACTGAAGCCACTTGGGTGAAAGCAATGTGAAAGCAATGTGAAAGCCAACAGACTCATCAAAAGGTTCTATAAGAAACACCCTAACATATGCTTTTGTTTTCGCTACAGGAATTGTCCTTTTTGTAAGGGGGGCCGGATGTCAACGCTGCTAACATTGGATGTTTTTGCTTTGACAACATATGGAGATGCAACCTTTTCCCCAACTTATGCTTCACACTTAGAATTAGATGTGCTGAGGGGAGGGGGAGGAATGTGATGGGAGTTAGTTAGATATAACAATATCATAATAAGAGATGTTAAAGGCATGGCACGAGAAAGAACTGGGCGGAAAGCCAGCATTTCAAGCTAATTGGAGAATGTGATTTATGACTGTTAGTTGTAGGAGGGAATTGTGCTTTGATCTATGTGCTGAGGGGAGGAGAAGTCAGATCTTGGCTTGGACTATGTAAGTGCCAATGTGTTGCAGCTCGAGTAAAGATTCTTTAAGGTAAACAATGCCTCGAAGTTCTTTGAAGAGTTTCATATGCTGGAACCATAACAGCTCCGTTGCTATCACTATTTCTCAATAAAAGTTCCTTTTGAAACAATGCCTGTTTCAAGAGTTCGGCTTTCTTGGAAGGAGTAGTCAAGGCAGGACCCTACATTAAGCAAGATCTGCAAAAAGGTCAACCTGGAGAGGCAACTGCCCTACCATGGGGACCGTGCATCATGTCCCTCCATGGCAGTGAACAAGATGAGACTCAGTACTGGGGAGAGTCCGCTGCTAAGACCCACCCAGAAGAAAGCTCTTCTGGATGGATGGAAGAAATGGTAAATGCAGAAAGCTCCATGAAGTTGAGATGGTCGATCAGAGTATGGAAGAGAGAAGAGTGGGAAGAAAAAGCCCAGTGAGTAACATTCACCCGAGACAGCCGGAAGAAGGGCTGGAAGCAGGAGATGGAGCTGCTCTCCGATGATGGGGACGAATCCAAAGGAGTGCAGGAGTCGACTGACCAGATCCTGAAACAAGCTGTGTAATATATGGTGGAAGCCTTTCAAGGCCTAAAGACAAAATCCAGGCGACTCAGGAGCAAGAGGAAGGATCAACCGGAAGAAACCGAGTGTGGGGGGGAGTGAGTTGGGAGTGATCGAAGCTGCGGCGGGGGCAACTGAATCTACAAAAATGGTGGTGGCCACCCTGGCGGCACAGCAGCCTGCAGTTCCCAGGGGAGGGAATGCTCCACAAGCCCCTAGAGGGAGAGCCCCACCGGAGGAATCAAAACTGGTTCCCCTAGGGGTGAAATTTGATGGAGACCCTGAGGAACTGGGCTTCTTCCTGGCTCATGGGTTCACCTACATGCAAGTATATGGGAGAACCCTCCCCAGTGAGGAAGCCAGAGTCAGGGTTGTCACCCTAGCCCTGGAAGGAACCACAGCCCAGTGGATGGTTAACCTGAACAACTGCAATGCACCAGAGCTCTGAAACTTTAACCATTTCATGACCACACTGAGATGGAGGTTTGAAGACTGCCTGGCTTATCAGAAGGCATGGGATCAAATCAAGACCATGAACCAGGGGTGTGGACCAGGGGCTGAATACACGGAGGAGTTTCAAGACCTTGCATGCTACCTTAACTGGCCCAAAGACATCTTAATCAGCTGTTTCCAGGATGGGCTGAATTATGATCTGTACAATGCATGCATGGCTAGGGGTGCCCTGGTTTGATTACATGACTGGTGGCTCCTGGCTTAAGAGGTGGAAATTGACCAGCACTGCAACCTGTACTGCTCTGAGAAAATGTGGAAATGGTCCCCGCCAGAGAAGAAGAGAGAAGCAGCAAAAACCTCAGCTGCACCCCCTCCCCTCTGCTCAACAGCCTGCTTCAAATGTGGCAAAGAGGGTCATCTTGCCTTGGAATGCTGCAGCAAAACTTGGATCAAAAGAGGCAATCGGCAATCTGGAGTAAAGCCGACTAAGCCTAGCCAATGCCAGAAAGACACAGCCCTGAGGAGCGCGGAGGTCATGGAGTTCTGTCCAACCCCAAAACCAGGGGGTGGAACTCCGACCCCACCAGAAGATGAACCTGGGACACCAGAAAGTGACTACAATGACAACCTGTTGGTAAGTGGGCTAATTGCACTGATGACCATGCCCATAGAGCTTTTAATTCCAGGCAGAGAAGGAAAAGTAACCCTGACTGCCCTTTTAAACTCAGGATGCACAAGATGCTTGGTCAGCCCAGCCCTGGTTGGGAAATTAGGGGTCTGGTTAAGGAGATTAAGAAACCCCATCTCCTTCTGCCAACTTGACTGGTATATCGCAGGGGGCATTCCAGCCACGTTAGCTACAAAACCCCTGAGGGTAAACATAGGGAGTCACTCAGAGACCTTAACCTTCATCGTGGCACCTGGAATGGAGTGGCCTCTCATCCTGGGGTTGGCGTGGCTGAAAAAATGGAACCCGCTGATAGACTGGAGAGAGGGACATTTGAAATTCCCCAGAGAATTTGGGTGAATGAGTCCGTCCAGGAAGGGAACAGATCAGGGAAATAGTGGCCACTGAGCGGTGAGGCCATGCAAACCATACCCAGGGACTACCGGGATCTGGCTGAGGTTTTCATGAAAGTGGATCAAACAAACTGCCCCCCCCCACCGGCCCACAGACTGTGCTATTGAGATTGTTCCCGGGGTGAAGTTACCAAAGCCAAAGCTGTATTCGATGATCCCCAGGGAATTAAGCAAACTACATAGGTTCATCAACAAAAACCTGGCCCGTGGGTTCATACAACCAGCCAGACCTCGGGTGATACACCCGTGCTGTTCAGGGAGAAAAAGGATGGGTCTCTTCATCTCTGCATTGACTATAGAGATCTGAACACTGTATGCATGGAAAATGTGTACCCCCTGCCTGTCATGAAAGATATGCTGGCCCACCTATCGAAAGGAAAAATGTTTTCTAAATTGAACCTGTGGGAGGCGTATTATAGAGATAGGATCAAGGAAGGGGACGAATGGAAAACCACTTTCAATTGCCCCCTCGGATGTTTCCAATTTAAAGCGCTCCCTTTTGGCCTGCAAGGGGCTCTAGCCATATTCATGCAGCTGATTAACGAGGTGCTCCATGAGCACCTATATAAGGGAGTTTTGGTGTACCTGTATGATATATTAATTTACACCAAAATGAAGGCGGAACACATGAAGTTGGTCAGAGAGGTCTTAAATAAACACTGAGAGGCTAAGCTCTATGTGAAATTGTCAAAATGTGAATTCCACAAAGAGAAAATTGATTACCTAGGCTACAGGATTTCGCACAATGGGGTGGAGATGGGTCCGGAGAAAGTTTGCACCATCTTAGATTGGGTGCCCCCCCACACACACCAGAAAGCAGCTACAAAGCTTCCTGGGCTTTGCAAATTTCTACTGACAGTTCATCCCCTTTCACCCAGATCACTTTACCTATCACAAACTTGTTAAAAACAAAAGGGGTGGATAAACCGAGACCCAGGCAGCCCCTGAAGTGGATTATGGAATGCCAAGTGGCATTTGAAAAATTAAAAAGACTTTTCTTGGCAGAGCTGATTCTGAAGCACCCAGACCCAGAAAAGGCATTCATATCCAGGCTGATGCCAGCGATGTAGCAGTAGCAGGGGTGCTACTCCAACAGAATGAACAGGGAAAACTGCAGCACTGTGCTTACACCTCCAAAAAGCTATCAGAGACTGAACAGCATTGGGCAGTTTGGGAGAAGAAAGCTTATGCAGTGCACTGGGCCCTCCTCACCTGGAGACACTTTCTGGAAGAGAGCAAGATTCCTTTTCAAGTATGGACAGATCACGAAAATTTAGAAGCTCTAAAGACACCTAGGAAGTTGTCCCCCAAACAAGCACAGTGGGCCCAACACTTCCACTGGTTCAATTTTACTCTCCACTACGTGTCGGGGGGAAAGAATTTCTTAGCTAACGCTCTATCTAGAATGCCGCAATATAACAGCACCAAAGTGGAGGTAGTCAAACCTCTATTACCAACCCAGCAATTGGCAGCACTTCCTCAATAGTATTCAAACAGGCTCTAGAGACAGATGAATGGTTCTTAGAGCACAAGAATCTCTGCTGAATGCAGGATGGACTGGTGTGGGTGGGAAGAAAAGTGTATGTCCCACCCAAGCAAGGGCTAAAAACTATGCAGGCCTCCCATGATTCAAAACTGGCGGGACACTTTGGGTTTGTGAAAACCCTTCACCTAGTAAAGAGGCAGTTCTGGTGGCCATCATTTAAAAAGGACATTGAAAGTTATGTAGCCAGCTGCCCCATCTGTGCCGCAGTGAAAAGAAGGCAAGGAAAAATGCCTGGCCTCTTTTTTTAGCAAGCCCTTCAGCACCCTGGAGAGAGATCTCTATGCACTTTATTGTGGAACTACCAGACAGTGCAGGAAACAGTTATTTGGGTCGTGACTGATTTATTCTCAAAGCAGGTCCACTTCATCCCATGCCAGAAGATCCCAATTGCCGGAACCTTAGCTAAAATGTTCCTCCAATATATCTACTGGTTACATGGAGCCCCCCAATGCATAATTTCAGACAGAGGGATCCAATTTACTTCCAGGTTCTGGAAAGTCTTTTTGGACCTTTTGGGCACAGAACAAGGCTTGAGTTCTAGTCATCATCCTCAAACAAATGGGGGGAACAGAACGAACAAACTCAGTTCTGGAACAATACCTTAGATGCTTTATCAACTATCAACAGGACAATCTCCTGCCATTTGCTGAAGTGGCATATAATGATGCTATCCATTCTAGTACTGGATACACTCCCTTTCAAGTAGCTACAGGGCAGGTGTTTAAGCCAATGCCAGAACTGCTTATTAATGAATCCACCATCCCTTCCCTTAAAGAATGGATGAATCAGCTACAAAACACTTGAGAATGATTCCATAGATGAGAATACTCAAGGGGAAAACAACTCAAGAAGCTTGGGAAATTTTGAAAAGCAAGATAATAGAAGCCCAGTCTAGCACAATACCAACAAAGAGGAAAAATAACAGCTCTCAAAAGAAACCAGCGTGGCTGCATAAAGAACTCTCTGATAAATTGAAAGATAAAAAGGACAAGTATAGAAAGTGGAAAGAGGGGCACATAACTAAATCAGAATATCAACAAATAGCCCGAGCCTGCAAAGATGAAGTGAGGAAAGCTAAGGCTCAAAATGAACTAAGGCTTGCGACCAAAGTCAAAAATAACAAAAAAAAGCTTCTTTCAACATGTAAAAAACAAGAAAAAAGTGAAGGAAATGGTTTGTCCATTAGTGGGTGAAAGTGGCAAGAAGGTGACAAGCAATAGGGAGAAAGCAGAACTATTTAACTCATTTTTTGCATCTCTCTTTACACAAAGGGAAAAAACAGACCAACCTATCAAAAATAGTGCCATAAAAAACAGTATAGAAACACAAGTTAAGATAGGCAAGAAAATGATAAGTGAGCCTAGACGAGTTCAAATCACCAGGACCAGATGGATTACACCCCAAGGTTCTCAAGGAACTGGCAGATGTGATCTCAGAACCACTGAACTATATTTTTCAAAGATCTTGGAGCACTGGGGAACTACCAGAGGACTGGAAAAGAGCTGATGTAGTTCCCATCTTCAAAAAAGGGAAAAAAATGGATCCAGGAAATTACAGACCTATCAGCCTGACCTCAATACCTGGGAAGATTCTGGAAAAGATAATCAAACAACGAATCAGTGAACACCTAGAGGCAAACAAAATCACTACTAAAAGCCAACATGGGTTTGTCAAAAACAGATCATGCCAGACAAACCTTATTGCATTCTTTGACCAAGTGACAAAATTAGTGGATCAGAGGAATGCTGTGGATATAATTTACTTGGACTTCAGTAAGGCATTTGATAAAGTAGATCACAACCTACTACTCGATAAGATAGAAAAATGTGGATTAGACAGCATCACCACCAGATGGATTCGTAGCTGGCTGACCAGCCGTACTCAGCGTGTGGTCCTCAATGGAACTGCATCTACATGGAGGGAAGTGTGTAGTGGGGTGCCCCAGGGCTCTGTTCTAGGCCCAGTGCTCTTCAACATCTTCATCAATGATTTGGACGAGGGGATAGATGGGGAACTCATCAAATTTGCGGATGACACCAAGCTGGCAGGAATAGCCAACACTCCAGAAGACAGGCTTAAGATACAGGACGACCTGGACAGACTTGAACACTGGGCGCTATCTAACAAAATGAAATTCAATGGTGAAAAAAGTAAGGTTCTACATTTAGGCAAGAAAAAACAAATGTACAGGTATAGTATAGGGGGTACTTTGCTCAATAGTAGTAACTGTGAGAGGGATCTCGGAGTCCTAGTGGACAATTACTTAAATATGAACCAGTAGTGTGCTGCAGCTGCCAAAAAAGCCAACACAGTGCTGGGCTGCATTAACAGAGGGATAGAATCAAGATCACGTGAAGTATTAATACCACTTTACAATGCCTTGGTAAGGCCTCACTTGGAATACTGCATCCAGTTTTGGTCACCATGTTGTAAAAAAGATGCTGAGACTCTAGAAAGAGTACAGAGAAGAGCAACAAAGATGATTAGGGGACTGGAGGCTAAAACATATAAGGAACAGTTGCTGGAATTGGGTATGTCTAGTTTAACGAAGAGAAGGACGAGGGGGGACATGATAGCAGTGTTCAAATATCTCAGGGGCTGCCACAAAGAAGAGGGAGTCAAGCTATTCTCCAAAGTGCCTGAAGGCAGGACAAGAAGCAAGGGATGGAAACTGATTAGGAGAGAAGCAACCTAGAACTAAGGAGAAACTTCCTGACAGTTAGAACAATTAACCAATGGAACAACTTGCCTCCAGAAGTGGTGAATGCTCCAACACTGGAGGTTTTTAACAAGAGACTGGACAGCCATTTGTCCGAAATGGTGTAGGGTTTCCTGCCTGAGCAGGGGGTTGGACTCGATGACTTTCAAGGTCCCTTCCAACTTTATTATTATTATTATTATTATTATTATTATTATTATTATTATTATTATTATTATTATTATTATTATTATTATTATTATTGTTATTGTTATTATTATTATTGTTATTATTATTATTGTTATTGTTATTGTTATTGTTGTTGTTGTTGTTGTTGTTGTTGTTGTTGTTGTTGTTGTTGTTGTTGTTGTTGTTGTTGTTGTTGTTGTTGTTGTTACCAAATCTGGGTTGCAACCAAATTGTATTTTGTTAATTCTATCTAGTGGTCACCTGCGTTTTTGCAGTCTAGATCTAACAGCCCTACTAATTATTTCTAGTAACTGTAAACAACTGGAGATACAGCTAAAGTATAATTCCTAGCCAATATAATCAGTGATGAGGGATATAATAATTGTAATTTATCAACATTTTAACAGGCTGTAAGTTTTCTACCCATATAAACAGTAAAAAGCTATTACATATTACCACTGAAAATATATTATGTATTCATTTTTATGATTTATGGGGCTTTAATTTTCATACAATTTGTTTATACCTTTTGCCATTGTGGTATTTTATGAACATACTTTGCAAAATTGTATGTTTAACTAATTTAACATAGTGATTATGTCTTAAGGAAAATGGAGACTTAACATGCAGAAGAGACAGAAGGGTCTGCCAGATGTGCCAGAGGCTGAAGATACTCAATCAGATATAAAAACTGAAGTTAAATGCATACTTAGAATATAAAGCAGATGCACTTTGCTATTACAATTTGAACACAATATGTTCATTTTGGTATTATTCCAATAAACTCTCATGGTTGAATTCTGACATTTTAAAGTCAATCCTTCAGAGTTATCTGCTGCCATGTTGTGCTTACCTCAACCCAGTTTCCCGGCAAACCTAGACCAGATTCAGTGGAATTCACACTAATTTGCATTTTTTAAAATCAGGAAATAGAGTGATACTCAACTAAGATTTCAGATCAAGCATTATTTTTTCTTCACAGGTCAGAAAAAATCTGCCTTTTTAATGAATCTAAATTTAGTTAAATTTAATTAATCATTAAAATTAATGCAGCTCTTTATAGCAGACACCTAAAAAAGAGGAGGATTCTGTAATGAATAGCAGAAAGTGCTGTGTTAAAGTGTACACTGGTCTGACAACCAAATAATTTTCAAAGCATATAGAGGCCTTTTTGTGTTATCTGTTGCTGCAGTACAAGTAGAGCTCTATCCACTGTTCAGGAACTGGAGAGCAACCTGGCTGATGAGTTAGCAGAAAGGTGACTTAATATATTCTGAAATGTTGGATTCAAGAGATTTTTCCTTAAAGGCATAAGAGCTCTCCAATTGCTTTAGATTTTACTCTGAAAAATAGTTTTCTGAATCAAGAATAACCCAGTAAAATAGTCAAAAGGTGTCAGATAAAATTCACCACCATGTTCTATGCTATTTAATCCAAACAACCAGGAATGACAGCAAATAATTAACTGGTCAATAAAAGCAGATATGCATAGGCAAGAGATGTCCAAGGAATAGGCAGCTAATGCCAGACCTGGAAATTACCAATCTTGTTTTTTTCTTCCACACAGCTATATGGATTTAAATACAGGTGGTCCTCGACATACGACCACAATTGATCCAAAAATTATGTTGCTAAGTGAGACAGTTGTTAAGTGAATTTTGTCCTATTTTATGACAAAATGCCATTTGTTAAGTGAATCACTGCAGTTGTTAAGTTAGTAACAGTTGTTACTATAAGTGAATTTGGTTTCCCCATTGACTTGCTTGTCAGAAGGTCACAAAAGGTGATCATATGACCCTGGGACACTGCAACTGTCAAGTATCTGAAATTTGATCATGTAACCATGGGGATGTTGCAATGGTCGTTAAGTGAAAAAAACCTTAAGTCATTTTTTTCAGTGCCATTGTAACTGCGAATGATCAATAAATGAACTGAGGTAAGTCGAGGACTACCTATACAGACTGGCAAGGTATCTGAAATATAGATGTTTTGTTTTAAATGATTTAAATATAGGGGTTAAGGTGGATAGTTATTTATAATATGGTTTTCAGGCCAGATGAACTGGATTTACCAGAGAAAATGATCTAAAAACCCTATGCATAACATATCACATAAAGAAGAATGCTTAAATATTCTGAAAACTAGAGAACTCACAAAACATGCAGCTGGTTAGGTACAGTATTTCCTGTTATTCAGAGAACATAACTTTGTTTCAGACATTTCATCTTTCAGTGCTGAAAAAAGTGATTTTGCAAGATAAAGGTCTGCATGCATATGACACCATATTTTGGCTTAGAGAAGGGGTCTTCAAACTTGGCCCTTTTATGACTTGTGGACTTCAACTCCCAGAATTCCTCAGCCAGGCATGCTGGCTGAGGAATTCTGGGAGTTGAAGTCCACAAGTCATAAAAGGGCCAAGTTTGAAGATCCCTGGCTTAGAGGCTCTGCATTATCAAGATACTAACTCACATGGAAGTCAGTCTGAGTATAATTGTATTCACAAAAGCTTTCCTGCTGAAGATATTTGCTCTAAATGAATTAATGCTGAAGAAGGCACCATAGAATAATGATGGTGGGGGCAAGGACAAATCAAAATACACATATGGAGAGCTCTTTGATGGGCCAAAGATGTTAGGGGTTATAATGAAAGGATGGCAGTAAAAACATAGCTTCTGGACTTGTTGGCAAAGTGGTTCATTGTCTAGAATTGCTGGGCTTTATTACAGATAAAAGAAGAAAGGGGAGTGGGACTCTTTCACTAATGACTCTTCAATGATCATTTCCCTGTAATTATATCATAATCTGGTGTTTCATAAAAAACAGACAAGGAATGTAAAGGTTCCAGGCAGCATCTTCTGCCAATGGCAACACAATATGAAGCTATATTTGATTTGATTAGAAAATAGATTAGAGACTAGATTGCATTACAAAACAACGGTCCTGTTTTAATTGAATTTAGCATCTAATTCACTTGGAAAATGCCAAGGAATTCGTGTGTATGTTGGAAATTCAATCCTAAATCCATTCTATAATTTTACAAATGTATAACTATAGCCTTTTCCCAATAGCATCTTAGCAGTTTGCTCTTTAAGGAAATTATAAAAGAAGTATTCAGGGAAATTAGGGTGGAAATAATAGAAACACCACTCCATTACAAGGTGAAAAAAAATACTGTACCTTTTTGGATATTTGAATTTGAAAGAACGGATATTCCAAAAGCTTTAAACATTTACATAATTTCACCATAACCATTCCTTATTCATGGTTACAATAGGTAGCTTTACATTTCAGTCCATTCCTATCATTTAGGCCAGGGCTTTTCAACCTGTGGTACGCGTACCACTTGTGGTACATTAACAAGTGGCAGGTGGTACGCAGCCCTGCCTAGCCAAGTGTAGTGGGGGAGGGAATGAGCCAGCACAGGCAAGGACTTACAGTGAGAGAGTCCTCTGGAGCTGCAGAGTGAGTGGGGTGAGACAAAGGCCCCAGGCTCACTTCTGGCTCCCCCTCCCCCATGAGAAAGGAGGAGGAGGGGGGCAGAGACAGAGGCTATAAAAGGAGGCAGTTTGGGCAGGAGAGGGAGAGAGAAAAAAAGAAGCAGCCTTGGGAGGAGGCGGAGTCAGCTCTAGCTGCACCGAAGGAAGAGGGTGGGGGGGGAGGAGATCAAATCAAGCAGGCCGGCCATGAGCTGATTTGCAACTGCTGTGGCAGCCACCTGTGCTGGCAGCAGCAAACAGGCAAGAAATGCAGTGGGGGAGGGGTCGCCCTCCAAGAGAATGAAAAAAGGTAGCAATGGCTGGAGGTGAGGCACGGAGGAGGGAGGGAGGGAGATGGAGAGTGGAAGGATTCTTGTGTGCTTTTGTGACTTTGAAATTCTGGGATTTGTGCAATGTGGGCTTTGTGTTCTTAAGGAGTGTTTGGCAATTTCTATTTGGCTGATGGCTCGTGTTAGCTTCTATTGCTCTGCTATTGTTAGCTGTAAGTTTTGCTGCAAGGGATTTTGAAGTATTTTTCTCCTGAATGGATTTTGTCTGTAGATTCCTTTACTTATGAATGGAGCCATTTGGGGAGGCTGCCTTAGCCGGCAGCCAATACTTACTACATTTTTTTTTCTTCCTTACTTTCCTTTCTAGCCAGTAGCTAATTCTTAAAGGGGAATGTGCCTTTTTAAGCTAGTTCACTCAGCAGTTTGTCTTTTCTGTTTCTGGAGGCTTTTCCTTGTTTGATGAATATATGGACGTGAAAAAATATGGGGGGGGGTCAAATTCTTCCTTCAGAAGGAGGTGGGCATGAGAAAGAGGGAGGGAGGGAAGTCCCGCCTTAGCACTTGGCCACCAGCAGCCCTGCCATTGACTTTACTTGTCAAAAGGTTGCAAAAGGGGATCACATGACCCTGGGACACTGTGACCATCATAAATATGAATCAGTTGCCAAGCATCCAAATATAAATCACATGACCCTGGGCATGCTGTAATGGTCATAAGTGTGAAAATGGTCATAAGTCATTTCAGTGCAACTGCAACTTTGAACAGGTTTTTTTTTTTGGTCATCAAGTTTTTGACACCACGAATATTGCCATATCCTAAAAGTGGTACAATCGGTGAAAAGGTTGAAAAGCCCTGATTTAGGCAACTAGTCATTAAGATGTCAAGAGAAGAATGTAAGGATGGGAGGGGGGGATATGTGGCCTTCAAAGTCTAAAGGAAGTGATATTTCAGAGAGATCAGGAAAACATTATAGTACAAACAAATGTAGCATATGACTAAAACTCACTTTTTTTTTTAATAAAGATTTTATTAAATGTACATTTAAAAACAAAAGTGGACATAATTCAACCTCCCTGTGTATAGCACTGCTATTACAGAAAGAAAAACAGAAACTTAAAATACCTATAACAGGACAGAGTATAACAAGCTGTACATATAACTTTTGCAAAAAACTTCTGTATTTACATATCTTTCCGTTGTGTCCTGATATAGATGCTACTAGGAAATCCTTGCGTTATCTACTAATCAATCAATAATCAATAATCATCTCAGCGATCCTCCTTATCTCTAACCAATCGTACAAATTTTTCCAAATTTCATAATACTCTGTTTCAGTTTTATTTTTGATCTCTAGAGTTAACCTGTCCATTTCAGCGCAGGACAAAATTTTATTTATTATTTCTTCTTCAGTGGGGGCTTCCTTTCTTTTCCATTTTTGGGCATATGCCAATCTTGCTGCCGTTAAAATATGCAATAGTAAGTAGAAAGATGCTTTGCTAAATTTATCATTAATAATCCCTAATAAGAAGATTTCTGGTTTTAAATCAATTTTTTGTAGCAGTATTTCTTCCAGCCAATTTTTTATCTGGTGCCAAAATTTTTTCGCTTTTGAACATTCCCACCACATGTGATAATAAGTCCCTGGAAACCTTCCACATTTCCAGCATGTCGGTGAGATTTTTTTATCTATTTTTGCTAGCCTTTTAGGGGGAAGGTGCCATCTATAAAACATCTTGTATAGATTTTCTTTATAAGAGGTGGCTAGCGTTAACCTCCTATTTCTGTCCCATAATGATTGCCAATTATCTAAGTCAATATTATAACCAAAATTTTTGCTCCAGATTAACATTGTTTCTTTTACCTGTTCTTCTAACAAATCTTGTTCTAATAAATATTGATATATCTTTTTTATCATTTGATCTTCTGTTCCTAGAAGGATTTTATCTAATTGGGTATACTCTAATTTTATCCCTGGTTCTTTTTTGTCTTTTCTGTATCGCGACTGTATTTGTAAGTATGCCCACCATTCCAACTCTATACCATCTTCTAATAGTCTTTTCCTTGTTTTCAGGTCTCCATTCTTGTCTAAGATATCTTTATATGTGGTTACTCTTCCTAAATTTATGAATTTGGGGTGCATAAATATCTCTAATATGGATAGCCACTTGGGGCTCTCTATATAATTAATTTTTTTAATTTTTATCCACACGTCTAATAGTGCCCGTCTAATATGATGGTTCTGGAAATACTGGTGAGCCTTATATTTCCCGTCCCACATTATGGCATGCCACCCTATTTGCATATCATGGCCTTCTAACGCCAGTAGTCTTCTGTTCCTTAAGTGTATCCAATCCTTTATCCATACCAATATTGCTGCTTGATAATATTTTTCCCAATCCGGGAGCCCGAGCCCTCCTCTTTCCTTTGCATCCTGTAATAGTTTTAATTTAATTCTCGGTTTTCTACCTTGCCAGATAAATTTGGATGTAACTCTGTTTAAATTTTCAAAAAAAGCCTTACCTAATTTAATTGGAACACATTGGAATAAAAAGAGTAGTTTGGGAAGTATGTTCATCTTGATTGTCGCTATTCTCCCCATAAAGGAGAGCTGCAAATTTTTCCATCTGTCTAGGTCTACTATAATTTGGTCTATTAATTTGTCATAATTTTCTCTTTTAAGTGTAGTACATCTTGCCAACAGTTGGATCCCCAAATACCTTACTTTTTTAGATGTCTGGATATTGATTTTATCTACTAGCTCAGTTTCTTGTAAATTGGACATGTTTTTAACTAACATTTTAGTTTTTTTCTTTATTAATCTTCAACCCCGTGACATCTCCATAATTTTCCAGCTCCTGTAAAAATCTTGTTCCAGATTCTAAGGGGTCTTCCAAAATGAAAACTAAATCGTCTGCATAAGCCTGTAATTTAAATGTCTCTTTTCTAATTTCTAATCCTTTGATCAGCTTGTCTTTTCGAATTATTCTTGTGAGTGCTTCTAAAGAAAGAATAAATAATAGAGGGGATAGTGGGCAACCTTGTCTTGTGCCTTTTTGTATTTGAATGCTATTTGTTAGTTCTCCATTTATAATTACTTTTGCTTCTTGTTTGGAATAGATTGTTTTAAACATGTTTATAATTTTCCCCCCAAAATCCATCTGTTTAAGTTGAGTCAACATAAAATTCCATTTAACATTATCAAACGCTTTCTGAGCGTCCACAAAAATCAATGCCATTTGTTTTTCGCTATGTAATTCATAATATTCTAAGATGTCTAGTATAATCCTAACATTATGTCTAATTTGTCTTTTAAGCAAAAAGCCATTTTGGTCGGTGTGAATGAATTCAACTAAATATTTTTTAAATCTTTCTGCCATTATAGTCATGAAAATCTTATAATCTGTGTTCAGTAAAGAAATGGGCCTATATTTTTTAATGCAGGTCAAGTCAGAGTTTTCTTTAGGAATTAGTGAGATGATTGCTTCTTTCCATGAGTTTGGGATTTTTGCTATGTTTAATACATCGTTAAATATGCCCAGTAAGGTTGGGGCCAAAAGTTCTTGGAGGTTTTTATATATTTCGGACGGTAATCCGTCAGGGCCAGGTGTTTTATTACTTTTTTGCTTTTTAATTGCTTCTATAATTTCCTGGACTGTTATATCTTTATTTAATATATTTTGAAATTCTTCCGGGACCTTCGGTAAGTCCGCTTTCATAAGATATTGTGATATTCTTTCCTCAGTAACCTTTCCATACTCTTTATAAAGGTTTTTATAGAAGTCATATATCACCCGTTTTTTTTTCTTCATTTTGATATACCATCTCCCCTGCTTGATTACATAATTTACTAATCCATCTTTTATCTTTTTGTTTTTTCAATCTATAGGCCAACCATCTCCCGGGTTTATTTGCCTGTTCAAAAAAAATTTGTCTAATACTTTTTAATTTTTTTGCCATTTCTCCCTTTTCTATAATATTCAATTTGTGCTTATTTAGATCTAGCTGTTGTTTTAGGTCTCTACATTGTGGGGTTTTTTGTAATTCTAATTCTAATTTTTTGTTTTCTTCTGTTAAGCTTTTCCAATGTTGCCTTTTCTTTTTATATTCATTGGCCATGTACGCAATTGCAGTTCCTCTCATAACAGCCTTGGCCATGTCCCATAAATTTTGAGTGCTAGTCTCCTCTTTCTTATTTGTCTGGAAGAATATCCGCATTTGTTCCTCCATCTTATGCTTAAATTCTATTTGGTTTAAGATTGCCTTTTTTAGCGTCCACCTCCTTGTTGTTATCTTCTGTTCTTTCCATTTAATTATAATAGGATTATGGTCTGCCCAAGTATTAATGTCTATTACTACATCATCAATATCTGCATTTAATTCTTTCGTTGTCCAGACCATATCAATTCTGGACCATGATTGGTGCCACCCTGAATAGTATGTAAATTGCTTTTCACTCAAATTTTTCTCCCTCCAACTATCCTGAATATTTAATTCTTCCGCCATTTTAAAAAAAGTACCAGGTAGTATTCTCCTGCTTCGTTTCCTTACTTCCCCACTCTTATAATCTAATTGTCTGTCTATAATTGCATTAAAATTGCCAATTATACAAATGTTCTCATATTCCATATCAGCAATAACCTTATGCAGTTTCTTATAGAATTGTCTTTGTTTTTCATTGGGAGCATAAATTCCTACCAGGGCGACCTTTCTTTTATTCAGGGAAATTTCAATAATCAGTATTCTGATTTCCTCATCTCGATAGATTTGTCTTGCTGGGATTTTTTCTTTAACATATATCACAATTCCTCCTTTCTTCTGCTGTGAAAGCGATACAAATTTGATTCCTAACTTAGAGTAATTTAGTAGATCCTGATCTTGAGTCTTTATGTGTGTTTCTTGTAGAATTGTTATGTCTAAGTTTTTCTTACTGAGCTTATTCAAAATTATATTTCCCATTCTTTGTCTTGTGGTTCTCGTGTCTTTCTATTATATCTCTCTGTATTGTTCTCTTCTCTTAATTCTCTTTCTTCTAGTTCATCTTCATTTCCTAGGTGCTGCTGTAAAAACTCTTCTGCTTTGTCAATCGAATCTAGCTTATATCTTTTTTCTTGCCAGGTCACCAGAATCCCTTCGGGCATCAGCCACCTAAAATTGATGTTTTGTCTTATTAATTTTGATGTAATATGTTGATAGGGCCTTCTCAGGTCTCTTACCCTCCTGGGGACTTGTTTAAGGACAGTTAGTTGTTTACCTCTGTATTCTATTGGATCGTCCCTTGTTCTGTGCAAAATCTCATCCCTAATTGACTTCTTCACAAATCTGATATGTACTTCCTTGGGTAGGTTATTTCTTCTTGCGTAGTTTGTGTGGATTCTGTACATTTCATCAACCTCATTTGCCATCTCTTCTTTCCCTATCCCCAGAGCCCTTGCTAACAAGTCTGCCATCATTTCTGGGAGGTCCTCCGCCTTCTCTTCTTTCACGTTTTGAAAGCGTAGATAATGGTCTGCTTTCTCAGTTTCAAGCAGGATGACGGTTTTTTCTAATTCTTTGTTTGCTTGCGAGAGTTTTTCATTCATTTCGTCTACTCTTCTTTCCTCCTTATTCATTCTGTCTTCCATTTCTAATACTTTTTGTTCATTTTTCAATATTTGTTGTTGGAAACATTCAAATTTTCCGTTCATTGCTCCCATCTTCTCTTTAAGTTCTCCAGTGTCATTCCTTATTTCACCTATTTCTTTTTTTAAATCCTCATGATTTCTCAGCATAACCTCTTGCATGGATTGTAGCATTGCTTGTAAGTCTTTAAGTGAGCCTGCTCTCTCCCGTGGCATCATCTCTTCAATAGATCTTTGCCCTGCTGGGCTTAATTCCGCTGATGAAGCTTGGGTTATCTGCCTTCTTCCGGTCCCAACTCTTGTTAGATTTGGGATACTTGTCATCTTTCTAAATGACATCAACCAACCCTCCCACTTATACACAGTCTTTATCTTTCCCTCCACCACACCTGGAGAATTTATTATTCTTCCAAGGTTATAGTCACTGGCGTCTTATATCTTAACAATGATATATTTTGTTGCTAACAGAATATGAAACCTATTACATTAACACTTCTAATACACAATAGTCAATCTTAATCAATTTCAAGTGTTTATATTCCACTACAGTCCTATATTTTGTAACCAGTATTCAATTCATTAACAATATAGACCAGGTTTTACAGTCAAACCCTTGACAGTTATAGATATTATTGTATTCAACAGAGACAAATAAATCAGTTTTCTCTCCCTTCTTAGGCATTCAACCTTTCGTTCCTAGTTAGCCTCCTCCCATTCAATCATACAATAGATTATATTCAAGCTCTCAAAACAGTTAGAGTTGATCCCTTTTGTTTTAGGAACTTTTTAAAGCAATTAATTCACTTCTTATATTATGAGTATCACTCTTCCCACCTTTAATGCTAATTGGTCGTCAGTTCTTATTTAAGATGTCCGCTCTCTCTACTCAGTCCATACTGTCACTCTTCAAGTTTATTTTGTTTTTTGTAGCTTCTTCTTGGCTCTGCTGCAAGAGCCAGAAAGAGAAACCACCCTTAATCACCAGTCCTTGCAGCCTGTGAGTCTGTTACTTTAAGGTCAGATCTCTTTTTTTCCCCTGTCTCCTTTTCGCCGCTATCTGACAGGGGAGGTGATTTCCCCCTTTCGCTCTGGGGCTTCTCCTCTTTTCTTCTCTTCTTCGAAATTCTCCGGAATGATTTCATGATCCGGAACACTTACAAGAGTTCGCTGAGTGTTCACTCTGCCAGGTTAGTTGAATCACTGTCCCGCTATTCCACCGCTATTTCTGACAGCAGTCATTTCTTCACGGCCATATTGGGCCGTCTCCTTCACCCGGCTTTCTACTAGGCTTTCCTGCTTTCTGCGTCTCGGACCGCCGTCCTGAGCCACTCAGCTGGGCACCTCCGCTTCTGATCTCCCTCCGAGAGATCTAGGGCTTTTAAAAAACCCACCGGGAACAGAGAAATAGCTGTGAAGTCGGCACGCTCATTCGGAGCGGCGTCTCAGCACAGCCATTCCATTTGACCGCTGGCTCCGCCTCCTACTTAAAGCAGTTGTTTCATTTTTTGAGATTGTATTGTTGCAATTTCAGAAATTAGGCACAGGTAATCTTCAACTTACAACATTCAGTTACGGCAGCATTGAAAAAAATGACTAATGACCATTTTTCACATGACTGTTGCAGCATCCCTATGATCATGTGATCAAAATTCAGATGCTTGGCAACTGGCATGTATTCATGATGGTTGCAGTGTCCTGGGGTCATGTGATCACTTTTTGCGACCTTCTGACAAGCAAAGTCAATAGGGAAGCCAGATTTACTTTACTGTATTACTAACTTAACAACTTAAGTGATTCACTTAACTGTGGTAAAATTGGGCAAAACTCACTTAACAACTGTCTCAACTAGCAACAGAATTTTGGGGCTCAATTATGGTTGTAGGTTGAGGTCTATCTGTAATTGCAGGAAAAGATATGTTTAAGGAATTGCAACAAGTGCAATATTCATGCTTTTGCATTCTCCAAAGGATTTTTTTAACTTTCAAATATTAAGGATTGCATTATCATAGCAAATGGTTTCTAACTTATAAAAATAACATGCAATTTATAATGGCATATACTGTAAGCATGTTGTAAAGAGACTAGAAATGCAATTCTGGCTTGTTAATTACAAGGTTGGATATACACAAGTCCTTGGGATCTGATTTAGTGCTTTGGCCCTTGGGAATATAGTGGGATGATGGGAGTGCCATGTGCAAGGCAGCTACCAGCAAATCAGTTGACTGCAGTTGACCAAACATTTTTGTCTGCTAGTGAGTTTCTACACCTATGTTTTCTTGCTTTGACAATCTCACACTTTTTTTCTCTACAAAATGGGCTACGATTATTGTTATTTGATCAATGGGTTGACAATTACTTCTGCAAATTTATGTACCAATGCCGTAATCACAACAAGAATATCACACCAATTGATCATGTCTGCTTATTTTGGCAGTCTCTCTTTTTATCACTGGTGGTTCATTTTAGAAATAATGGGTGGCCAAAAAACAAACAGGATGATTTACTCTGGTCAGGTGCTGCATTTACCATAGATCAGGTTGCAACAATAAGAAGAGCAAAGGCAGCTAGCCTTTCTATTCTGATCTATTCATTGATTACATCCTCTAAGTGTAGATTTTTTTTACTGATCTAAGCTTTTCACCTTGATCTAATCCAACAGTTTTCACTCATCATGCAGATATAACTAGTAGCCAACATGGGTTTGTTAAAACAGATCATGTCAAACCAATCTTATTTCATTCTTTGATGAAGTGACTAAATTAGTAGACCAGCGAAATACTGTGGACATAGTATACTTAGATTTCAGTAAAGCAGTTGACAAAGTAGCCCACAACCTACTGCTTGGTAAGCTAGAAAAAAGTGGAATGGACAACATCACCACCAGATGGATTTGTAGTTGGCTGACAAACCATACTCAGCGAGTAGTCCTCAATGGTACAACATCCACATGGAAAGAAGTAAGCAGGGGATACCACAAGGCTCCATCTTAAGCCCAGTACTCTTCAATATCTTCATTAATGACTTAAATGAGGGAATAGAAGGGGAACTCATCAAATTTGCAGATGACATTAAATTGGCAGGAATAGCCAATACCCCAGAAGACAAACTCAGGATCCAAAAAGATCTTGACAAACTTAAACAATGGGCCCTATCCAATAAAATGAATTTTAATGGGGAGAAAAGCAAAGTTTTACATTTAGGCAGGAAAAATCAAAGGTACAAGTACAGATTAGGTGAGACCTGGCTTAAAAACAGCAACTGTGAAAGGGACCTTGGAGTCCTAGTGGACAATCACTTGATTATGAGCCAGCAGTGTGCAGCAGCCACCAAAAAAGCTAATATAATCCTGGGTTGTATAAACAGAGGCATAGAATCAAGATCACGCAAAGTATTAGTACCGCTTTATAAAACTCTAGTAAGATCACACCTGGAATACTGCAGCCAATTTCTATACTAGAAAAAAGATGTTGAGATCTTGGGAAAAGTTCAGAGAAGAGCAATTGAAATGATCAAAGGCCTGGAGACTAAAACATATGAAGAATGGCTGCAGGACTTAGGTTTGGCTAGTCTAAAGGAAAGAAGAAATAGGGGTGACATGATAGTATTCCAGTATTTGAGGGGCTGCCACAAAGAAGAGGTCAAATTATTCGCCAAAACACCAGAGGGCAGAACAAGAAACAATGGTTGGAAACTGATCAAAGTGAGAAGCAACCTGGAATTAAGGAGAAACTTCTTAACAGTGAGGACAATTAACCCAGTGGAACAGCTAACCTTTAGAAATCATGGGCGCTCCATCACTGGAGATTTTTAAGAAGAGACTAGACAGTCACTTGTCTGAAATGGTATAGGTTCTCCTGCTCGAGCAGGGGGATGGACTAGAAGATCTCTAAGGTTCCTTCCAGCTCTATTCTATTCTATTCTATTCTATTCTATTCTATTCTATTCTATTCTATTCTATTCTATTCTATTCTATTCTATTCTATTATTTCAGTGGTGGATTTGACTATATTACTTCAAATCATAGGTGGTGGGATTTAAACTAATTTCTTGTATTGTATTGTGTTGTGTTGTGTTATATTTATTGTATTGTATTTTTTGTATTTGCATTTGTCCTTTTTCTCCTGATTTTTTTTTTTTTGCTTTGAGAGAGAGATACAGATGAATGAAAATGATTTAGGAGAAATGTTTTAGATGTCACATAAGCACAGAACTGGTATAGTATGAAAGTAACCTGGCTTTCCCACGCTCTTATGGAATCACAGGAAAGCAAAAGTATTTCTTGCTTGCAGGCCTTTCTTTAAAGACCCTATAGGCTTTAATGAGCTTATACTGCTACAGCAAAAGTCCTCCTTGAAACAAAACAATGTGCAGCATCAGACATTGGCCATACAGCATTTCTGTATTTTTCCCCATTGGATTTAGTTTGAGGTATAAAATACAGGATAAGTGGGAATCTTTGCTTTATACACTGAAAGCTCACAGATTGCTACCTTAACCACAATATTATATCTCATAAATGTGAATCCATATTTCAATATTGCTATTTTCAGTGTGTATTCATTTTCTTTCTAATTCACCCACCATGTAATCCTTGAATACATATTTTATTCTAATTTAAATTAGTAGAACTAAAGAAGGAAGAGACTACTGTATGTTAAGCTTCTCCATGTGCACAGTTATATTAAACAAGTGTGTTAACAGTATGAACCACCAGTTTTGAAAATTTTGCTACTGTCAGAACCCATATTGATTAAGGGGCTCTTTCTAATTCTATTCTTTCTATTCTTCTGGGTTCTGCTATGCTCCTGGAAGGGAGGGGGGAAGACACTGCGGGCTACCTCTTTGTTTTCTCTATCGCTACAATGTAACTCTTTCGCTGTCTCTGCATACATGCTCTTTGAACTGTCTTCCCCTTGATGTCAGCTTGAAGGGGAGGAGAAGGAAATGCACCTCCAGGCATCTGGCTTATCTCCTGTTTCAGAAGGGAAGGTGTGAAGACCCAACAAACACCACTACAAGCCTGAGACAGACTGGTGTTATCAGTTTTTCCCCACAACAGACTTAACACCTGGGGATTGGCCCATTTGAACTGACCGGATGAACTATTGGGGTGGGGTTTGCTTGGGACTCTTTTAACTTATTGATCTGAGTGGGAAACCCTCAGATCCTGTCTATTATGCCTGCTATCAGCTTCTCCTAATAAAAGTTCCTTTTGGAAGAAACTGCTTCCATCAGTTCTGCTTTCTTAGGATGAGGTTTTGAAGTGGGCCCTGACATATTATTGAAATAAGAATACTGAAAGTAAATAAATAAAATAAAAATAAAATACTTTTTCTTTAACTTCAGAAGACAATACACAAAAGGCAGTGATGATGACCTGGATCATAAGAATATAGAAGGCAAATAAATAAATATCAATAAATTAAAAGTAAACACTGCTAAAGCAGAAACTTGTAGAATTTGCAGGATTAATATCAGCCTAACTATGCAGGCCAGATTAAGAAATAAAATCCACAAGAAGACTAAAAGGACTTTTATTAGGAGTGGTTATAATAATAGAGTATTGCAAGTCTGATTATGCTCTATTTATTTTTTTATTTTTATTTTTTGCTTTTCCTTCTCCTTCTTTATAGTTCATTGAATTAAGGACATGAATGTCTGTGATGCTTCCAAATGTTACCTGGCTATTATGGACTCAAAATATATTTTAATGTTTGTCATTTTGGCAATGGGGCTTCCACATCTTTGTCAAGGTCACCATCTTTACTCTAAAGGAGTAAAGTGTGGGATTTGGGCTTTATCTCTGTCAAACCTTCAGACGCTCTGAATACAGCCATGTTTCTTCATTTTTTGGTTGCCACAGCAATGGGAGGAAAAGATGCATTCTTCTAGTTTAGTCAAAACAATAACTTTCTTGTGGGAATCAAGGTCAAGTAGCCTAAGTGTTTGGCGGGCTGGAGTTACCGTTAGAGAGCCCACCAAAGGTGTTAATTGGGGATTGTGATTTATGACACATTAAGGGGTGGGGAGTTCAACTTTTACTTTGTAACCTTTTGGGGGGGGGGAACTTTCAGTCTTGGTTTCACCTTTGTTCGTGCTGGTATTATGTAGCCATTAAATGTGTTCTTTGAGGAAAACAATTGCCTCAGAGTTCTTATTTCTACTGGTCTCATCTATCGGAACCATGACATTAAACCAAGACTCTAAAATTCATTTATCCATGGGGTCCTGAGTCCTGGTCACCTACCAACCCTTGGTAGGATGACAAAGACTCAGGGAAGACGCAGAGATGGAAAAGAAAGGAGAATCAATCTCGAGCCTTGGAGTGGCTGCAGCAGATGGGATGCAGGCATCTGCTTTCATGAAGAGCATGGTCCTGGCAGCTGGAGTGAGACCAAAGACCCGTGAAGTCCCGGTGGAGAAGCTGACTCAGAAGGAGGAAGCAATTGTCCTCTTGGGGACCTGGCGGTCCAATGCTGCCCTGCCGCTTAAGAGCACACTGAAGGCTGCAGAGGTCGAATTCCCACTGATTTCATCGCAGGGTCTCCTTTCACCTGTAGTGATGAAAGCAAAGCGGCTAGCAGCCTGGGATGAATCCAGAGACTGGAAGTATCTGATGGCCATCCACAGCCACTCAATGGAACACCTGAGGGAGAAGTTTGACTGACTGGAGATGGGTGAAGGAAGACAGGCCATCCACCAGGTGTTTTCAGGTGGGCGAGAGGACAAGTGGTCGCATGAACCTCCACCACCCTGACAGAGTCCTAGCCCTGTGGTGATCGAGCGGGCCAACTCCCCACTACTGAAGCCTGACCTGACGTCGAGCCCGGTGTACTAGCGGAGCCCCAACCGCTATCAATGCCAGGCCAACCTGGATCGACCCCAACGACAGGTTAGTCCTGAGTATTACAGGCATTCTGCCAGTCCCGAGCAATGCAGGCATCCCATTAGCCCAGATCGGCGCTGTCGTTCTCCTAGTCCCGATCGCTACCGACACCCTTCAAGCCCTGAGCGCTATCAGTGCTATGCTAGTCCCGATCGCTGGTGGTGTCCTGCCAGCCCAGATTGCCACCAGCGCCCAGTGGAACCTGACCCCTATTAACATCATGCCAGCCCTGACCACCGTCGGTGTCCTGCCAGCCTGAGACCTCCACCAGGGGTTTTCCAATGAGGGGGATTGCAGCAGCCCCAACCACAGTTCCTAACCCCCTCCCCTTGATGAAGGACATGTTAGCCGATTTGGCAAAAGGAAAAGTTTTTACCAAACTAGACCTAAGAGAGGCGTATTACCGAGTAAGAATCAAGGAAGGAGATGAGTGGAAAACCACTTTTAACAGCCCCTTGGGAAGTTTCCAATTCAATGTCATGCCTTTCGGTCTGCAGGGGGCTCCTGCTGTATTCATGCAATTGATAAATCAAGTACTGCTTAATCACCTATATAAGGGGGGTTTAGTTTACCTTGATGAGACCTATACTGAGACCATGGCTGACCATTTTAAGCATGTTAAATGTGAAGTGCTAAAAAAGCTATTTAATGCTAAACTTTATGCAAAACTCTCAAAATGTGAGTTCCATCAAACACGTCTGGATGACTTAGGATATAGGATTTCCAGTGAAGGCATTGAAATGGACCCAACTAAAGTGAGAGCAGTACTGGAGTGGCAACCCTCACAAACCCGAAAGCAACTCCAGAGTTTTTGGGGGTTCGCTAACTTCTACCGGCAATTCATCCCCTCCTTTGCCAAAATTGCCATGCCACTGACCGAGCTGTTAAAAACGGGGGGAAATGGTGGGAAGCCACAACCCTGCCAACCACTGCCATGGTCCATTGAATACCAAACTGCTTTTGAGAATTTAAAGAGACTGTTTGCAGCAGAACCCATTCTCAAACATCCCGATCCTGAGAAACAATTTACCATCCAAACGCCAGCGATGGCTGTTCTTTTGCAAAGGAATGACAGTGGAAATTTACAGCCCTGCGCTTCCACCTCCAAAACATTAAAGGACACTGAACGAAGGTGGGCAGTTTGGGAGAAAGAGGCTTTCACTGTGAGGTGGGCTCTGCTTACTTGGCATCATTTTCTTGAAGGGAGAGACTTGCCTTTTGAAGTATGGATTGATCATAAAAATCTAGAGGCACTAAAAACCCCTCGCAAATTATCCCCTAATGCTTAGGGGCACAGTATTTTAACCATTTCAACTTTACACTAAAATACATTGCAGGAGGAAAAAATTTCCTAGCTGATGCCCTATCCATACTGCCCCAATACAAGAGCCATTGAGAAGAGATTGTGAATTCCGTTATTCCACAACCAGAGGTGGTTTCTCAAGTAAAAACTGGGATCCCATCGCATGCAAAATCAGCTGAACCTGATAACCCGATTACAAAGAGGCTGAAGGAGGAGTTGAAAACCTATCCCTGGTTCCTAGCAAATAAAACCATACTAACTTGTCGTGTTGTTTTTTCTAAACAAGCTCATTTCATTGTCTGCACTGGTCTTCCCTCCACTAAAAAATTGGCTAGAATGTTTCTCAAACATATCTACCGACTCCATGGCGTTCCAAAGCGGATTATATCAGATGGGGGTGCAATTCACTGCCATGTTCTGGAGAGTCTTTCTGAAACTTATTGGGTCCACACAAGGACTGTCATCGGCTTTTCATCCATCTACTAATGGAGCTGCTGAAAAAGCTAACTCTATGGTGGAGCAATATATTAGGTGCTATGTGGACTACCAACAGACTACTCCACTTTGCTGAGGTGGCTTACAATAACACAGTACGTAGCAGCATGGGACTCACTCCTTTTAAAATAGCTACTGGTAGGGAATTCATTCCCATGCCTGAACTCCCTCAGGACCCTCCCATTTCTCAAACCTTAAATCAATGGGTGACTTCTTGGAAAACCATGTGGGACAATGCGAAAGTGGTCCTTACAAAAGTCTCAAAAGTTTACAAAGAGCAGGCAGACAAGAGGAGGACCCGCCCAGAGGTCATTTCATGTGGGTGAAAAGATTTACCTCTCTACAAAATATCTAAGACTTAAACTACCTAGTAAAAAATTGGGACCAAAGTTCCTTGGACCTTTCCCCATAGTGCGGATTATAAACCCAGTCACCATGGAATTAAAGTTTCCTCCCCTTTTAGGAAAAATTCACCCTGTATTCCACTGCAGCCTATTGAAGCCAAACAGAGAGTCCTCATTGAGACCTCCTCCCAAACAGGCACCAGGTCACCTAGTTGTGAAGGAAGGAACTCATTATGAAATAAAACAAATCCTTGACTCGGTTGTATAAGAGAAAGTTGCAGTATCTAGTGCAATGGAAAGCTTACCCACTATCAGAGGTCACCTGGGTAAAAAGTGCTGATGTAAAAGCTGATAGATTAATACGTAAATTTTATAATAAGCATCCGAATAAGCCTAGGGGTTGATTTCTGACTCTAAATTCTTTTCCATCCACAGGATTTCTCTCTTCTTTAGAGGAACTGACTGTCAAACCTTCAAATGCTCTGAATACAGCCATGTTTCTTCATTTTTCGGTTGCCACAGCAATGGGAGGAAAAGATGCATTCTTCTAGTTTACTCAAAACAATAACTTTCTTGTGGGAATCAAGGTCAAGTAGCCTAAGTGTTTGGCGGCCTGGAGTTACCATTAGAAAGCCCACCAAAGGTGTTAATTGGGGATTGTGATTTATGACAAATTAAGGCATGGGGAGTTCAACTTTTATTTTGTAACCTTTTTTGGGGGGAACTTTCAGTCTTGGTTTCACCTTTGTTCGTGCTGATATTATGTAGCCATTAAATGTGTTCTTTGAGGAAAACAATTGCCTCAGAGTTCTTATTTCTACTGGTCTCATCTATCAGAACCATGACATTCTCCTTTTAAAGTCAAATAAAACTTTTACATTTCTATGAGAGTATGGAATTATACAACCCTTACCTCAAAAACAGTTTTGTGAGGTCCTTTAGTGTTATTTATGTCACTGTATACATGTATACATGTATACATGTATACAATCTCACTGTATACATCAGTGGTGGCGAACCTATGGCACGCGTGCCAGAGGCGGCACTTGGAGCCCTCTCTGTGGGCACACATGCCGTTGCGCCAGTCTCGCCTCCTCCCATTACCCCCTCCTCACCAGCAGCCTTTCTGGAGGAGTCAGCCCCGAGCATGGCTCACGTGGAGCAATGAAGCCAAGGACATGGCAGCCAGGCAGCATGGACAAAACTCTGCCCTCATGCCCCATTGCACACAGTTGATGCTGCGGAGCGTGGGCAGAGGGCATGGTCGCCATGGCGCTTCTGGGCTGCCTGGGCAATCTGCAGCGGGCCCTGGAGGTGGTGAGTGGCCCTGCGGGCAGGCAGAGCGGGGGACAGGTGGGGGCAGAGCGGGGGCGGGGCAGGGGGTGGAGCAGGGGCGGGGCCAGTTTTTGGGCACTCAGTCTCTAAAAGGTTCGCCATCACTGGTATACATGTTATACTTTGATAATAAAGGTTCATTCATTCATTCATTATCTGCTAGCTTTAGGTAGGATTAATGGATTTGCTCAGTTCTTAAATATTATTCAAACATTCTGATTGGACATGGGTTAGTGCTGAAAACAAATTGCATTTTGAGATGTTCCAACAATTCTGTGGGTGGAAAAATTGAGTAATCTGTAGTTCTCCAAAACTGTAAGAGCAAGAACTCTTCCCTAATAGTGACATTAGCAAAGACTTTTCTAAACAAACTACCTTTCATCCAATTCAATTGGAATTAGTGAGTGAAGAAAAGCAAGGTAATTAATCTAGTAAACAATAATTATCTTGTGAGTTTGTTTGAATTCTGGCAGGAATTGTATTTTTCAGAATGCCAGTTAAGAATCCTATGACTAAGCCAAAACGGCAACATCAATGAGCTGGTTGGCTATACTATATTAGTCTGTGATTAGAAGGGCTGAATGATTTGTAGAGAGAGTCGATCTGGCCTAGAGCTAGAAAAAGAAACAGATTTAATGACGATCTGTCAGGTTTCAACTCTTCAAAACATTTGTGGAAGAACTTTCAGTAGAAAGAAAAAAAATGACAAAAAGCTGCTTCAAGATCATCATATTCTGTCTATTTATAATGGAAAATTATGCTAGCAACTTAGATAATGGAAAACTATAATACAATTTTTCCAACTGAATATCAACAAATGCCAAAAAAGAGGAAAACTCACTGATGCTTTAAAATGTAAATATAATGAAACAAATTTTTACCTCATGAAAGAACAGAACTTGTCATTTGTAGAGGTATGCATAAGCATAATATTCAGCTTTCTTTTCTTCTAAACAGCAAACTGAAAATCTAAAAATATAAGAATCATTGCTTAGAACAATGATTCTGGTCTCTTTTTTCTCCTAGTAGTTTTCATAATGCATTAAAAGAATAAAGGGTGGTGGAACAGTTCAATACTTTGCAAAGTGCTGCAAAATGTATATCTTTTCACCTCAAAATTGCTTTACATGCATTACCTAGCCTCTTGATTTGCTAACAATTACAATTCTCAAAAAGCAATTGCAACTGTCTGTTTTAAAGCAATTCAGCTTTACAAAGTCATTCACAGGCAATTTACTGGAGATGGGCAAATGCAACCACTTAAACTCTCAATATAGATCCAACCAGAACTGAGACAGAGGGCCCTGTAAAAACAATACCTTCTTAATGATATTCATTTCCTTATAAGTCCATAAATTACAGGTTCATTCCAAATGATATTTCTGTAGAGAAGACTTAAAATGTATAGTAGAAATAGTAAAGGAATCAGATACGATTATTAAACAGTGTTTATAGTTCACGTTCCCAAGCATAATACAGCAAACCATTGACTCACCCAATTTGTTCTTACTAGGGATTCTAGGAGCACATGATCATGCTGACTGGATCAAATGTCACCAGTTTTGGAAAGTATTGGTGCTCACAAATTAAAGAAAGAAAGTTACTGATACTGCATGGCTCCATCTGCTGAGAAGGCTTCATTTCATCATTATTACATCATTTTTTCCATTCAATAGGCAGGAGAAGTCGGTCATGGGCCGGTTCCCCTGTCTTATGGAGCAGATATTGGATTCCACCCGGAAGGCTTGGGTGGGGGTCTCCAAACCTGGTCTGGAGACCTTCCAGAAAATTATCAATGACCTCCAATTCCGGAGCCCCCTCATCATAGAGCATCACCATCCATTCAGTGGCTTCCCCCACCAGGTTTGCTGCTATAGTGTTCACATAGGCCACTTCATCTAGGAACACTGTCCCATACTGACCCAGATGGATCCATACCTGGTTCAGGAAATAGGCGAGCTTCTCCAGCCATCCATCGAACATGGCGGTGGTGGCTCGCGGTCATCTTGAAACAGTAGGTAGCTGGGCGGCACGCCCACAACCTGTTGGCCGGAGTGGGCTGGAGCTCCCTCCACTGCAAGGATCAGGGGGCTGCCTCATGGCTGCCAGTGGGGTTCCCCCTGTTCCCCTGCTCCCTGCTGGTCCCTGGCACACTTGGGTTAGCAACGTTGGTTGAGACAGGGAGGGGGGGACAAAGCCACAGTTTGAACCATCCCCAATGTTGTCCCTCGGCCTGAGGATCTCATGTGCTCCACTCCTAACACTTCCACCCCCAGTGCAGACCCCCAACTTGGGGATCTTGCCTATTTGTCAAAGATGAATTGCTAAGGTGCTTGCTAACCTCTGTTGCTACTCAACTTTCCATAGAAACGGGGGAGGGAGAGCCTGGGAAAGAAACAGGAGTTTCAAGAAGCCATCCATGGACCATGAGACCCAAGATCACAAAAGCAGGTGTCTGACGGAGAAGTGGATCATTCCCATAACAAACCGAAGAGGTGTGATTGGGCAATGTGAATATTTGGTGGGGATTATTAAAAGTATTAAGATTTTCACACGGGAAAACTAGAATTGATTTTGCTTCTTCAGTGCTATATGTATATTCAATAAAGTTTATCTCTTATGGCACCTCAAGACTTTAGAGTTTCTTCAATACTGAATTTGCTAGCCAGACAGTTGACACTGTCAACCTGTCACTGTCCAGTTCTGATTCACTGTTCCAGTCCTCGTATGTCCAGTTCTCCAAAGTTTTCTTGCAATTGCTCCACTGAGGGACAGAGGGAGGTGATTAGAGGTTTCCACTCCTTTGATTCCTCCCAATCTGCAGCCCTCTTGGTCTTCCACTCACTTCCCTGGGTTATTGCAACCCTCGATGGGACCAAGGGGAACTCCATTTTGGTGGCCTTCCTCACCCCGCTAATCAATTGGGTATTTTTCCTGGCTTAGAGGTATCCCACCATAGCTCTCTCTTTGTGCACTTGCGATACTGAAGAAGCAAAATCAGCTAAGTTTCCCATGCGAAAACCTGGTTAGTAACAATAGCTCTCCATAACCCCCACCCACCAAGTGTTCACATTGCCCAATCATGTTTCTTTGGTTTTTTATGAGAACAGTCCACTTGTCCATCAGACACCTGCTTTTGTGACCTTGGGTCTCATGGTCTATAGACAGCTTCTTAAAATCCAGTTTCTCCCAAGCTTCCCCTCCCCCATTTATATGGTAAGTTGAGTAGTGACAGGTTAGTAAGCATCTTAGCAATTCAATCTTGACACCCTAACTATTTTGACCTTGGTGACCTGCTTGAATCACTTTTCACAACTTTTACATTCTCTATGTGTTATTAGGAGGTGAAGTCAAACTACTTATTTTTTTCTGTCAGTCAGGTCATGCTAATGGTTAATTAATGAATGTTTAGTCTGTTTCTACATCTTTTCATTCATAAGTTTGATGACATACTATAGACTTCAAAGTTCTTTTTTGATATGCATGGATATCAGGTGCAGGAATCAGGTGGTCCAGTCTGCAGTAGTGCTCTGTAGAGTTACAGTTGAGGAATTGAATTTATAAATGACAGGTTACAAAACAAAACTGGTTTTTTTCATGTGTGTGTGTGTGTGTGTGTGTGTGTGTGAGAGAGAGAGAGTGGTGGTCCCCAAATTTGAGTTGCACTGGCTCCGTTAAGATGTCATCAACTTGCTCGAACTTCACAGGCTTCCTAAGTTTCCTCACATGCAGCTATAGTTTCTGCACTGTGGCTTTGCTAATCAGGCAGTGGGTGCAGCCCGAGTCTATGAGAGCTTTTACCACCCCTTCACCTACTGAGCAATGTCCACTTAAGCTTTGAGGTGGTTGATGGATCCACTCATCATTGGGTCATCTTCTCCCTTGCTGCCACTGTCAGAGAAGGCCATCAGCGGTTCCTCCTCAGTCAGAGTTCCCTCACCTTCACTCTCTAGGGGGGGAGACCTCGATGACCTGGGCCACCACCTGTGACTTCTTCTTCCCCTTTTTTGGTGGCTTCTTTGGCTTCAGGAGGGGAGGGGCATTAGAAGCTGCCCTGGGCACATCACTGCCCAATGGCCCTCCTGGCCACAATGAAAACACATGATGGGGGCACAACTGTAAGGTTCCACAGGAGCCAGAGAGGCCACCGCCGATTGCTTCCTCCCCCATGCATGCTTCTCCTGACTCCTCTTTGGCCACGGTTCAAACCTCCCATGGCCCTTGTACTCCATCAGGTCTAACTCCACAGCAATAACCAGCTGGTACCAGTCATTTAGCCAGTCCAGATTCCTCAGGCCAGGCACAAATGGAAAGGTCACGACTCAGCCCTTCACGAAAGTATTGAGTCAGGAGTTGTGAGGCCAATGTCTCAGCCTCCCCACAATCTTCCTGAACTCTCTGATGTACTCCACTATGGATCTGCTCCCCTGCTTGACATTACAAACCTCCGCATCTCTGTGGGGTCACCGAACCAGGCTCTGAGCTCACATAGAAATGCATCCGGATTGGCCAATTCAAGGGCTCCCTCATCATGGAGAGTTGTCACCCACTCCACCACCTCCCCTTTGAGATTGGCCATGACGACGTCCACCCAGGCCTTGTCATCAGTGTACTCTCCTCCATGCCAGTCTAGGTGCATCCAGACTTGGTTGAGAAAGCTTTTCAGGGTTCCTGTCAAACATGGCCTTCAGCAGAGGGGGCGAGGATGGCCTTGATGCAACCCAAGGTCCTAGTAGCCGTCAACTGCCATAGGGGTACATCCACGGCTGAGCATTGCTCTAGTCTAAGGGGCAGGCATTGGTGGTGGACTGTGGGAACCTGATTCTGGACTGAGACTGGGCTGCGGGGACATCCCTGGCTGTAGGCCAGTCATTCCTTGGCTGCAGTGGTTCCTGCTCCTGCCGAGGGCTGGGATGAGGGGATTGGCGTTGGTGCTGAAAGTTGAGCAGAGTCCACTCAGAGGTTAGGATCCAGCTTCTGAATCAGCTCCCCCCCCCCTCGGACTTCCAGACTGCTGAACTTCTGCCTCAGTTGCTCCACCAACTGGCTGCCACATGTTGGCAAATAGTGCTCTCTCAGTACTGCCCATTCCGAGGATGTTCGCTCCCACCATTCCTGTTCCTGGCCATGCTCAAGCCAAGGATAGTACAGAGGGAATTCTGCTTCAGCTGCTTTCTGCTCTCCCTCTCACCACTTCCCAAACTCAGGCCAGTTGAATGCTGCCATCCCGCACCTCTACTCCAGGGTCAGTGCAGCTCCTTCCATTCCTCTCGTACCTTGGGGCACATTGAGGCTCGCAGAGTTGCAAAGCTGCTTTTGGCTCCAGTCAGGGTCCCTCTGACTGACCCTGACCTGGCTTTGGCCAGCTGTTCTATTTCAGGCATCTTCCCCTGAGTCTTCACTTCCCAGAAAGGGCGTAAGGGCTTAGGACCCCCTTAGTTGAAATCGAGATTAAAAGAGAGCTGGATTAGTGTCAAGGTTCCGGTTGAAAAGCCTAACAAAGTAAATTCACCAGAGACATTGCGATCTCTAATGTAAGACTTTGTTAGCATATCAGCATGGTAGAAAGAAATCCTGCTCTGGCAATATGGCAGGAAAAAGATAATTAAAAGAGTAAAACCTTCCCTCCCCTCTCTGACAGTTCAGGTCACATTGTCCAATTAGTCTTCGAATGGTTGTTATGAGAAGAAAGTCTCTGTTTGCCAAAACATCTCTTCAGTGACTTCACACTGATAGAAACCACCTGTGCATTCCAAACCTCTTCCCTCCCCCCCCCCATAGCTGTAGGCAAGCTAGAAGCAGCATGGCAGCTCTCAAGGGGTCCTCATAGCTTGACAATTATTTTATTATTTAGATTGTACTTTTGTCCTTAGGATCTCTAGACTGCCCTTCCACCTGAAAAGAATGCTTAGTGGGGTTGAAAATCACAAAGGAAAATGAAATACAGTGAAAGATTTTTTAAAAGCAGAATTGAAAATGAAACTCAAATATGTGCAATCATCAGTACAATAACATTTTAAAAATTCAAATAAAATACTTCTTTTATTGGATTCAGTTGTTAAATAAATTGCAGAATGGGACACAGTTGGCAGCAATCACAGAAGGAACATTCTCAGTATTATAAAAAAAATGTGAAGGAAAAATGACATATTAGAAATCCTAATTTGCACAGCTCTGTTGGGCTGTAAAGTTCATTCAAAAATCTGTGAAAGAGAAACCTGATGGCAGAGAGAAAAATGTATGTAGTTCTATTCCAGTTGTAGAAGCAAATGTCTTCAATAAAATTGCTAAACATAAAGCGAGAGAGTTTTCTTTCTGTATATCTGTACCTGAACTTTACTCTCACCACTGCACCTAGCAGTATTTGTAAATGTATCTTAATGTATGTAAGAATAAGATCAGATGATAATGTTCAACTGATAGCCTACAACAAAAAGTATTTTTATTTTTTATTTTAATTTAATGATTAGGTTTCTCCCCTTTTCTTTTAAACAGAGTAGTGAAGAAATTAATTTATTAAACTAGTTTATAGGACAGTAAATTTTCAGTTCATTGTTTTATTCACTTACGAGTAGATTGCCTAATTTCAAATGTTTTCATATCAACTTGATGTGCTTGTGAGGTTATGGCCAGATTCCATGGAAAGTTAGAAAGTTAACTGTGCAATCTTACACATGGAAGTAAGTCTCATTATCTTCTCACTAAATTAGGATTGCTGCACCCTAAAGTTTAATGTTGTTTTAGTATGATTAAGTTTTAATATGATTAAAAAGTTAAAATAGCTTCCTTCCTTCCTTCCATCAGTTAATAATAAACTTTATAATGCAAGCTTTAAAGTATCATAAAGCAGTTAATATTTCTAAATCATTTTAATTTGAGAAGCTAGAGATTAAGGCATTGTTTCCTTTCCTAGAAGCAGAAATACTACCCCTGTATGCAGTGGTGGGATTCAGCCAGTTCGCACCACTTCGGCAGAACTGGTAGCTAATTTTTTGTTGCCCAGGCCCAGAATGGACTTCCGGAAGCGGCATCCACACAGAGAACCGATTGTTCACATATTTGAATCCTACCACTGCCTGTATGTATTGTACCACTCAGAGCAATTTGAGCAATAGTTTGTGAGTCATCGTTAATGTTTATGACTTATAAATTGTCTACATTCAATAGAAACTAGAAGAAATAGGATGACCCTCTAATAACTAGATTTATATTCCACCTTTTATTCAGAAGCTCTATGTGGCATACACAAAATTCCCTTCCTCTATTTTTTTCCCCTATAACAACCCTCTGAATAAATTCCATTGAAGTGCCTCATCCTCCTATTTGACAAAATTTGGATAGGTTCCAACTTCCATTCTATTGCATTGTAAGGACTATTTCAAATAGTATATATGTGAAAATCTAATAGATTCCTTTGCTTTCCCAATTATTCTCATTGTTTCTCCTCCTTCACAGTTTATTGCTGAGAAACTGTCAGAAATGTATCGGTTAATCACAATTATCCTCTGCATGCAAAATACAGAATTCAAAGGTATATAATTGTCTTTTATTTGAATATGTTGTCTTAATCTGCAAGTTATGCTATAAAATGTCAGAAGGATTTAGAAATGTCAGACACTTCTGCATAGGTAACTTTAAAATATATCTTTAGGCAGGATTTATGAACTTTTTATCAAACTTGTTTCATAACTGAGTTAATACCGAGAAGAAAAAAAGATATTTTTCCTGAGTTAATAAATGCTGAACATAATACAATTTTGATTAAAAAAATACTACTGTGAATTTTATGCCGGTGAAATAGCTAATTATATTTACTTTTTTTTCATGTTTAATGCAAATGATTCAATTTGAAGAAACCATGTGATACTGTTCAGTTATGAACATTTAGCATACTAAACTTAGAAGTCTTGATTTCTGTTAAGTGAGCTTAAGATTCTAGTCTTAATTATGTATATGCTAAGCAATTTTTAGAGGCTGTTATAAATTCAGGGATTTAATCTGTGGGAATTATCATATGAACTGACACAGTTCAGACTTGTAGTTCACAGCTGAATTATCTATCAACATTTTAATTTCAGAATGTTAATAGATTTCTCTGCTCAGAACAATACATCAAAACGTTTAAAGGCTCTAGTCCTGTGATCTTGGAAGAACATTCTGACATTGAAGAAAAATCCAATGATTTTTCCAAAAATCCACCTCCCTGCCAGTTTCTTTGCCTGGTTCTTTCTGGTATCAGGTAACCTGTCCTTAAAAAGCCTCCAAAGGAAGTAAGGTGAGGATTAGATAAGGCTGAGGGGTTTGCCTTGAACACTGCAGTGATAGATTGAGGGGCTAAGGATGCTCAATGCTCCCGTATTTTGCTATGCTCCCAAACTGATTGGAAATGTATTCCTATCCAGGGCTCAGAAACAGATAAAGCCACAGTCTCTATCCTAACTTCCATTCTAGCAATCAGTATCCAGCATAAAATTAAAATTTCAGGGTCTTCTTGGATACACACTTCTTTCTCCTGCTTGAGAAGTAGGTGGCAGGTGTGGCACAAAGTCCTTCACACAAATTCATCTAGGCCTGGAATGCTCTTTAGATGGTCACTCATGCTTTAATGACCTTGCATATTGCTATATGTTCCACATGGTATTGTTGCTTGCAAATCATTTCGAAAATAGCTCATGTCTCTATTTTTCAAAAAGGATATGTTGCTTTTAACTGTGATTTGTATTTTATTGTGATCTTTTCAGCCCACTTCTTTCTTTGTAACACCATAGTATCTTCGTTCTTCAACTTCCTCCAAATCCATGCTAAGCACCTTTTGATTCACATCGTTGTCTACAGACTACATATCATCTAACTGAACCAGAATGCAGTATCATCAGCAGATATGTAACACCTTTGGTTCATGAGTTGTATTGGTAATCAGTAGGCTTCTGGTTGCAATTCAAAGTGCAGGATATTATCTATAAAGCTCTTCATGACATAGGGTCTGATTATATGAGGCACAGAATGGGACAACTAACCACAGCCAACTTACTGTGGTGAATTCACCACTGCCAATTTGCCATGGCCAACTTGCTGTGGCCAGCTGCCCATGGCCAATTAGCCACAGGACAACTCCCTGCAGCCAATTTGCCATGGGACAACTTGCTGTCAGGCAATTCAACAATTTTATTTAATTATTAAAAATTAAAAAAAATATTTTAATTCTTGCCATCACATTTCATTTTGTCCCTCCTTTGCATCCTTTCTTTAATGATTCTATTTCACCATTTCTTCATATTATGTAACTTTTGTCCTGTGGCAAGTTGTCCCATGGCATGTTGGCTGTGGCGAATTGTCCCATAGTGAGTTGGCCACGGTGATTTGGCTGTGGTGAGTGTTCTGTTCTCGACACAGGCATGGAGACGAGGCAGTTTATGCAAAAAGATGTTCTTTATTTGGTACTTGCACTGAACAGAAGCAAGCGAAAGAATGGCAACATGCCCTTTTATACTTCCCCTGCAAGGGAAGGCTCAACCAATGAATGCAGGCCATTCTCCCGCCTCGCGCATGCTCACGAGGCTGGAGACAGCCTGTCTGGGTCCCAGGCAACTTATGGGCTACCCGGGTCTATACAACCGGTCCCGGGCAAACACGTGGTCTGCCCGGCCTCTGCAGTTATCCTGCAGGTTGCCTGTGCCTTGCAGATTGACTCAGCAAGGCTCAGGACACAACACCCCTCCCCCCTAAGCTGGGACAACACTGATGCAGCTATATCAGTACCATGTAACATTCAGCAAATGCCACCCTGGCTGTTCCCGGTACCCTCGGGTAACCTGGTTCCCGTGGATTCAAATTAACCCACGGTCTTTTAGTTTTTGATAACAAGTTCCCTCTATGGACCGCACATACTCTTGCAAGTATTTAGGCGGGGCCTTAATCTGCCCCGATCTTCGCGGATCCAAGTTAGGGCCAGGTGTGATGACACGTGGGGGAGTTATTTTTGGTGCCTGGAGTGCTGACTCTCAGTCTGCGTACAACAAACCAAGACTTTGTCGCCCAGAAGACTCAGGGATTCCCCCTAACTGCTGACTGGCTGGGTCCGCTAAAACCAAACCAGATTTCCTTGGGGGGGTCGAGTTCCCCAAAAACCCTTGGAACTCCCCTTGGGAGCAATGTCCATCGGGCCCAAGGCCAGCAGTAGGGGTGCCCTGAGTAGCCAATTTATGGCCATTTGCCCTCAACCAGGGACCTCTGCCAGAGTCAGGAACCGCCTCCATGACAGAACTCCCTGCTTCTATGCCAGAGTCAGGATCTGCCTGCATGGCCAATCCCTCATCTGGGACATTTGGAGACCCCTCTGCTTGGAGAGACTGTGATCCACAATCGTAATTGGGGTCCCCCTCCCCCCTGAGAGCGGAGTCAGGGGAGTGATGCCGACCCGGCAACCGCCAACGCAGCTGGTCAATGTGGCGCCGGAGGACACGCCCATCATCCAAGACCACTTCGTAGGACAACGGCCCCAAAACCTTAGAGATGACAGCAGGTACCCAGAGATGCCCTTGTCCATAGTTCCTGGTCCACACCGGGTCACCCAGTTGAAGTCTCCTAGGTGCCCGCGGCTGCGACACCTGTGAAGCCACCCAGTCTGAGTGAAGCCTGTCCAGCTTTGTGATGAGTCTTCGACCCCAGCGGAGTTCAGCTGGGCTCTTTCCAGTGGCTGTGCATGGTGTGGTGTGGTGTGTGAGAAGAAAATCAGCTAACCTGTGATGCCAGGGTCCTTGAGTGATTCTCTTTAAAGCATCTTTAGTGGTGCGCACCATGCGTTCAGCCTGACCGTTGGTGGCAGGATGGAAAGGAGCAGATGTGGCATGCCGGATCATGTTGGCTTGTAGAAATGCCTGAAACTCAGAAGAGGTAAATTGTGGACCATTGTCTGACACTAAAATATCGGGAAGTCCATGGGAAGCGAATATTCCTCTGAGCACCTGGATGGTCCTGGCAGTAGTAGTAGAGGACACAGGAACGACCTCTAGCCATTTGGAATGGCTATCCACGAGGAGGAGGAAGAATTGCCCCTGAAAGGGCCCAGCATAATCAATATGAACGCGTGACCAAGGAGTGAGTGTCTCCTCCCACCTATGTACAGGGGCCTGGGGCATTTCTGGCCGTGATTGCTGGCACACTTGGCATCCCTGAACCTGGGCCTCGATGTCCTTATCGAGACCAGGCCACCATAGATGGCTGCGCGCAAGCGCCTTCATCCTCACTATTCCCGGATGTCCCTCATGAAGAGAGAGCAAGACTCTAGTCCTCAATGAGGCCGGAATGAGTACTCTGTTGCCCCAGAGGATACACCCTTTAAATGTGGACAATTCGTGCTTCCTGCACCAGAAACTCTGGAATTCAGCACCAGGACACGTGTCAGGCCATCCTGACAACACACATGTCAGCACGCGTGCAAGCTTGTGATCAGTGGCAGTTTCTGCAGCCACATCCCTAGCATTGAGGGGAGATTCTGGTAAGTCCTGAATGGACAGAATATGTACAGTTGGGGCAGGGTCTGCCTCTATTTGCTTAAGAGGTAACCTGCTTAGGCCATCTGCGTGGCCCATCTCAGTACCTGGTTTGTGAACCAGTGTGTAATCATATGCTGCTACGAATATAGACCATCTCAGCATCCTAGGAGATATTATCTGGGGAGTTTGTTTGTTGGTTGTGAACAACCCTAGCAATGGCTTGTGGTCTGTATAGACTGCGAATTTGTGTCCATACAAGAAATCATGGAATTTCTTTATGCCTGAAATTATTGCCAAGGCCTCCCTGTCAATCTGGGCATAATTTCGCTCTGCAGATGAGAGGGTCCTGGAATAATAGGCCACAGGGACCTGTGTTCCATCTTCCTTGAGATGGCTTAGCACTGCTCCTACTCCATAAGGGGATGCATCACATGCGATGCACACTGGCAATTTCTCATTGAAGTGAGCCAGTACAGCATTTGAAGATAATAAGGCTTTGACCTTAGAGAAGGCTTCTTCATGGACCCTTGTCCATGTCCATGGAGCCTGTTTGTCTAAGAGCCTGTGAAGTGGCTCAGCCACAACAGCTTTGTTTGGAAGAAAGGAATGGTAAAAGTTCAAGAGGCCCAGGAAAGCCTGAAGCTCAGTTTTTGATTGGGGACTTGGGGCCATTTGGATGGCCTTACATTTGGATTCCGCGGGGTGGATGCCCTCTGCATTGATGCGGAACCCCAAGAACTTGGTGGATGGCACACCAATCTGACACTTGTCCTGCTGAAGCTTCAGCCCAGCTTGGCGGAACCTCAACAAGACAGCCCTCAGCCTTTCGGCTAAGTTTCCTGATGATTCTCCTGCAATGAGGATGTCATCAAAATAGGGGCAGACCCCTGGAATCCCTCGGAGCGTTCGCTCCATCACCCCCTGGAATATGCCAGGGGCTACATTTACCCCAAACTGCAGCCTCTTTACTTTGCACACACCTCTGTGCGTGACTATGGTCTGGGCTTCAGCAGTCACCTCGTCAACCGGCAATTGTTGATATGCTTGAGCCAAATCAAGCTTAGCAAAGTACTTTCCTCCTTTCAGTGAGGCCAGAATGTAACTCACCACGGGCACAGGATAAGCATGCTGCTGTAAGGCCTTATTCAGCGTGCACTTGTAGTCTGCGCAGATACAGACTTCCCCATTGGATTTTAAGGGAGTTACTATGGGGGTTTCCCATGGACTAGAGTCCACAGGTTCCAGGATGCCCTGTTGGAGCAGTTTGTCCAACTCGGCATCAATCTTACTTTTTAATGCAAAAGGCACCCTCCTAGGCTTGACCCTTATGGGTGTAATGCCTGGATCCAATTTTAATGTAATGGGAGGCTCCTTGTACGATCCAAGTTCCGAACTGAACACATCTGCAAACTCCTTGCAGACGCCCACAAGACTAGCCGTTTGCAGCTGGTTCAGACCGGTCACCTGGATTCCAAGTGCCTCGAACCAGTCGAGTCCAATGAGACTCGTTCTGTCCCCCTCGACAATGACCACATCCAATGCACCCGTGAAACCCTTTCGCTGTACTCTGACCGTGGCTTCCCCTTTTACTCTTACTCTCATGTTTTGAAAATCAGTAAAGACAAGGTTGGAAGGCCCGAGCTTTACTCGTGAGCCACTCTGGAAGCAAATCTTATTGAATGTGTCCATTGAAATAATAGACAACGCAGAGCCTGTATCCAGCTCCATAGCCAGGGGAACTCCCTGCAACTTCACATCAAGACGGAGCTTCTTCTTGAGGGGCCTATGCATTCCTGTCTTGAACACCCACCTCCTAGATGTGGAAAAACCCACCCTGTTTTGGCTGGGGACCTTGGTACCTTTCAGAGGCAATTCTGGGGACCTGTTCTTAGGGCGGCCCATGCAGGCCGATGCAATGTGGCCTTGCCTTCCGCATGCTCGACAGACGGCGGATCGAAACCGGCAGTCGGCCCTCCTGTGGCGTCCTCCACAGCCGAAACATCGAGGGGATGCAGGCGGTGGCCCCCTCCGATCCGGTCTCCATCTTTCCGTCGCTGGCTGGATCTTGTCCACCTCGTCCTCCTCGGACTCTTCGCCCGAAGCCTCACGGGCGGCCTCCTGGTGGATCGGGACGGTCACTGGATGACTCTTCGACGACCGCAAGGCCTTCACGGCGCCTCCGGCTGCTTCTTCTGCTGCGATCTCTCTGAGAGCATCTTGGAAAGTGACGTCTGTTCTCGCAAACAGTTTCTGCTGTACTTCGCGGCTTCGCAGCCTGCACACCAGTCTATCTCGGAGCCTTTCCTCCAAGTCTTGAAATGCACAAGGGCGTGCAGCCTGTCTCAAGGCCGCGATGAAATCTGCAGCCGATTCGCCTGGCCGTTGGTCCCTCTGTTCGAATTGATGCCTCCACGCAATGATCGAGAGCTTGGGCTCGAAATGCTGTCGCAGCATCTTTTTTAAATCGGCATATGCGACTGATTCTAAGGCTGCCGGTGCGGCAAGATTCTCCGCTATTTCAAATGTCTCTTGCCTGCACACACAAAGTAAGGTAGCCGCTTTCAGGCCATCTTCCTGGATTTTGTTTACTCGAAAGTAATTTTCAACGCGAGCTGCATACGAGCTCCAGCGTTCAGGATGCGCGATGTCAAATTCACCCAGACGGCCCAGCTTGGACATCTTCAACTAGATGGCCTTGTCCACACCTCTCGCCGTCAGGAATCAAGAAGGGGTCCAACGAAGCCAAGCCCACCTCCAGCGTATGTATGCTGGCCGGCAGCTGCTCCTCCTGGATGCCGCGCTTCTTCCAGGCCTGGGTGAGTAGGCCTACTTCTGTTTCTTCGGGATTCCCCACGGTGAATCCCATCCTCATCGCCAATGTTCTGTTCTCGACACAGGCATGGAGATGAGGCAGTTTATGCAAAAAGATGTTCTTTATTTGGTACTTGCACTGAACAGAAGCAAGCGAAAGAATGGCAACATGCCCTTTTATACTTCCCCTGCAAGGGAAGGCTCAACCAATGAATGCAGGCCATTCTCCCGCCTCGCGCATGCGCACGAGGCTGGAGACAGCCTGTCTGGGTCCCGGGCAACTTATGGGCTGCCTGGGTCTATACAACTGGTCCCGGGCAAACACGTGGTCTGCCCGGGCCTCTGCAGTTATCCTGCAGGTTGCCTGTGCCTTGCAGATTGACTCAGCAAGGCTCAGGACACAACAGTGAGTTTCAGCCATTCTGTGCAATCAAACAGTGTTGGCAAGCTCCAGACCTTTCCATTGAGCGGTTGTGGGAAGTCAGCCCCCCTCCCCAGAGAAGGAAATATTAAAAGGGCAGAATATTATATTTCCTCAAAGGATCTTAAAGAGGCAGAAAAGCATGCCCAGTTTTTCTTAATAGCCCCAAGTCTCCCTCCCCCAAACAGAAACCAGCTCTGTAGAAATGCAGATGTAATAATCCATACAGGAAGGTTGGAGCCCTCCAGCTAGAAGCTTAGGAAGACAAAGACACCTAAAATCTACATACCCCACCGAAACTCTAAGACAGGATATAATAGATTAACTCACAGATGCCAAAGGGACACACTCAGGTCAGAATACATGACATAGGAAATACAAAGCCTCAAACAGGAACAGGAAGCAACTCCAAACAAAAGCCCAAGAGGGTATAAAAACCCACTCCCTACTATATGTGCTCACTCTTTTTTCTTCCAGAGCCATCTTGCTGTCTGGCTCTCCTCTTCAATAAACTACAACCTTCTTTCTAAAGCAGTCGCCATGTTGTTTATTCCCGCTTGGACTGGATCCTGATGAAGACTTTTCCTTCAACACAGTGTTCTCTGATTAGGCCTTCTCTGTTCTAGTGTCTGCTCTCTGGAACAACATTCTCCCAGATATATTTTTGGACCCCATTCCCACCTTGTTAAAAAGAGCCTGTAAAATCTGACTCTTCCTACAGGCCTCCTTGGGCTAGAGTGAATTGCAGATCCATTGTGTCTGTTATAGCTGGTGGATCTTTTTTTCAAGATAGATGTTGTTCTTTTGTTTATACTTTTAAACTGTTTTACAGTCTCAAAGATTTTGCACAGCCTTGCAATTTAAACAAATCAGTAAAATGAGAATTTAGGATTGGTCTCCTTGAACTGTGTCTTTGACAGAAATTATACTGAGATATTTCTACTTATATATTTAAACCAAGTTGGATGCAGGCTTTTGAAAACATAAATTTGTCTGGAAATTGAATAAAATGAACTTGGAAGGTGGGCAAATGTGTGATGGATATAATAAAAAAACCTATTGATCAATTCATCCTTCACTAGCACAAGGTTAATTTAAATTTATTAATGGCAATTTATATTTATCACAAATATAAAAATTAGAAACCAAGCTGCAGGCAAATTATATATTCTCCACTGATGAACAACACTTCATGTAATGTATGCTTTTGAGGAATTACAAACTGAAAACTATTTAATGAAAGTTAATATAGTGTTTTGTACTGAGCATGTCTGCATTAGAAGTATGTGATTTATGAAGCATGTTTTATAAGGCAGATAAATTACACCAATTCATTTAGCAAGCTAATTTAGCTGGATAATTTTAAACAAATATTGACAATGACATTTAGGCATCAGTCCAGTAAAAAGCCATTATTTTTTCAAGCAGTATTTTTTTGTTTTTACTAAAGATTAGGACTTGTAATTAGGTTGCTATCTGTCTTCTGAGTAGAGAGTTGGATGAAATTAACATGAGGCTTCCATCCCCAAAAAATGTGCTGATTTACCCAGGAAGTCCCTTAACTCTGGGTGTCCAGATTGCAATTTGAAGGAAATGCCTTCCATCCATGAAACTGATTCTGTCACTCCCTGAAATAGCTATATACTGTAGGCAGAGAAAGAAGAAACATGTGATTGCCTTTTTAACTAAATACATTTGGGAAAGGTAAGCTGAATAGAAAAAGAACAGTTATAGTAGAACTATCTATGATAGAATTAAGGGATTTTCTGTACCTTTCTTGCTATCCTTTCTGCTGCAATATTCTTTAAAAAAAATAAGACATGAAATACAAAAGTAAAGAAACATCTGCTACAGAAATATCAGATGGAAATAGCTTTAAAAGGATGAGATATATCCCCAGTAGTGTACACCTTTTAGGCTTTCACCCTATATTTCATCACTATGAAACATCAAATAGATATTCTATGTGTAAGTATAGAGTAATGTGTAGGGATTGGGTAACTTTCTGTAATGTGTACAAATGTAGATAATAATTCTATATAGCTGATCTTAAAGTTCAAGCATGATGAAATTATTCATTATATTGTGTTTGTTTTTGCTAAAGTCTTTAGGAGGCACAAATATATATATCTAAATGAACATACTGACATAATGCACTTAGCATGTAGTTTTTCATGAAAAAAGACCCAGTGATTATGTAATTATGTTCTTTCCCTTTTAGTTCACAGTAACCTACAGAGAAGAGAAGAGTTTTTTCTATAAAACTATTTGCATAAATATATAATACTCAGTTAGAGAATCAATTTCTTTCAAATACAAATTATCAATTTGTAATAAAAACTCTTCAGCAAGAAAGTACATTTTTACAGTAGCCATGAGAGACTGATTTTAAAAGCAGTAGAATTTAAAATCTTTTGAAACTTACAAATTTTCTGCCAGTTAGAAAGTGAGTGGCAATAAAACCACCCAAATATTCTAAATCAGGACATTTCATTGTCCTGATATACCTTTTTAATGTAGCCAAACTAATATGGGTGTATGTACATGTATGTACACACACATAAACACACATTGTGTGAATTGTGGAAATACATGTGCCAATAGAAATATAGAAAAGTGTCAATATATTATTTTAATAATGTGATATTTTATATAACTAAGATGGAAAGCTTGTAAAAACCAACTCTAAAGTTCTGATGGAAAAAATTGTCCACATGACTGCCTTTTGTTAGAAATAACTGATTTTGCTGCATTTGCAGGAAAAAAATCTAGCTTATTATTTTCCATGAATATTGAGGTATATTAATACAATAAAGTATAGGTACTGTATTTCACTTTCTATAAAACATTGCAGATATCTTATCCAAGAAATTTGGAAAAGCTATTTTACTTTACTTAGGGAGATGTTGCTAGAGGACTTGCTTGGCTCTGATATTCTACATTGTTCTGAAGTTTGACAATGGAACAGAATCTCAAAGAGACTGGTGCCCAGCTAAAATGAGCAAAGGAGAAGAAACAATTTTATTTCAATTTCTATTTGCAGTATGTGGGAAGCCTGGATTTTTGGTTTTTTTGCTGAGGATGGCTTGTTTATTGCCTTTTTCTTCTGAATATTCTTTTGGCGTGGCATAAATAATGCTTGCATTCTATATATTTGCTTTGGCTCCACTGTTAGCTGTGAAAGACAAATATGCATTCATATCTTTGTTTAGCTGAATTCCAACATGCTGCAAAGCCACAATGCCAAGAGTTGCACAAATACGCATGGGAACAAAGAATACATTTGCAGTTTGTAAGTTTCAGACACAACAGATGGATAATAGTGTTTCTGCCTAAGCCTGTCTTTCATGTGACTTGTAGGAATAGTAAAATAGGCAGTGCTCCCTACCCTCTCAGCATCTGCTTATTTGTAACAACTACAATATGTCACTGCTGTGTAAAAAAAAAAGGTACTAACCTTTGCTTTGTAGGACACTCTAAAAATTGATAGTTTTGCTCATTGCTTTGGATAAAATTTCTTAAATATGATTCGCAAATCTCATTGTTTCAACCATAGATTTTAAATCATTCTTATTTTATGCTGCTGACTTCAGAATGACATAGCTAATGGTACATTTATATTCAGCTGCAATAACCTAAATTGAGAATTGTTATAATTTGTTCTAGCAGCAGATGCAGGTCCTCATGCTCTGCATTTTAAATTTTCCTTTATAATCATTTTCCTTTATAATGTTTCTAGAAAATTCCAGCACAAAGCACAGCCTAAATTTAGCAGACTTTCTTATAGTTCATTAAGTGTTTTATACTGGTCACTCTGTTAGCATTCTTTGGTAAGCCTACTTCAAATTACCATAAAGACAGAGGGAGAGAAAATGTAATTCATTGTGCAGAAGGAAAAGAATAACATCAGTTCTAGGAAACAAGAACAAGAGTCAATTTCATCTGAAAAAAAGAAAAAAAAGAAAAATTATGTTATCGCTTCATTTCTCCTGCTCCTTATCTACCTTGCAATTGTATTTTTTAAAGTTAATTGCTTTATCATTATAAAGTGCTCTGCCTAGAGCAGGGGTGTCAAACTGCCAGCCCATGGGCCGGACGCATCACGAGGAAACCCCGCCCACCCCATTGCCAGCAATGGGGGAAAAGCTCCGATATGTCGCACAGCGTCACGTGACGTTTGACATGTCTGGCCTAGAGGCTAGAAGCTATTTATGTTCCTTTGGCCTAGAAATGTTTCCTGATTTTTTTTTTTCAGTTTAGTCAACACTATGGAGCCTCCTTATATTCTAGTTTTGAGCTTAGGAGAAAAGCTAAAAGAAATGGATTTGTGTGTGATTAGTTGATTTAGGACAAAGCAAAGACAAAGCAATACCAGTTGTTGCTATATACTACACTTACAGCTGATGATTGTTTTACAGAATTAGTAGATACAATTCCTCCAATAACCTTACTGTTATGGTTCCAACTAATGGAACACTTCAAAGAACTTCCAGGCATTGTTTATCCTTAAAAGTCTTTAATCAAGTAACAAAGTGTCGGCACGGCATGAAGGATGCCAAGATCTGAATTCCCCTCCCCTGAGCACATATTTTGCTAGCATATTTCCCTCCCTTAATTTGCTGTCATAAATCACGTTCGCCAATCAGTTTGAAGGGCAAAGGTTCCCTTCCGTTTCTGTAGCGCGGCTTTCTTATCTAAAGTAATCCCCACACACATTCTTTCTTCTCCCCTCCCAGCATCATTTAAGTTAACTCTAAAAATACCACACAGCTCTGCATATTTTGTCAAAGCAAGAACATCCAATGTTAGCAGCATTGACACTTACTTCATCTGAATATTATTCCTTTTCATAGTTTTACCATTTCAAAGTGTGGTGTCTTCAGTACCCATTGAATCTGCCTAGTCAGCCTTTCTTTCAGCTGAAGCTCAGATATGAATCTCTGTACATGTAAAGCTGCATTTATGCATTAATCCATTTTTAGACTGTTGAAAGAAAAGTCTTCATCAGGGTCCAATCCAAGACAGGAATAAACAAAATAGAGACTGCTTTAGAAAGAAGGCTGGATGTCATGGATGTCACTTGCTCGGGAAGAGAGTGTCCCACCCCACTCCACAAGGCACACCTGTGGATTAGGATTTAAGCAGACACTGTGGGGTGAGGCATTTGCCGGGAACAAACGTGGGATCTTGATATTGTCATGACTTGTGCTCTTGTAACCTGGACGCTTTGTATTCCGGACCAGTTTGTTTCCTGCTTCCTGATCACAGCTTACATTCCTGATCTCTCCTTGCAGTTGGCAGTTGGCAGTTTGCAGTTCGCAGACAAGCCGAGACTAAAAGGACTTTTTACATTTTGTTGTTATCTGTCTTGTCTTGAGAATTTTGTAAACTTTCCTGGCTATCTTGGTTGAACTCTTGCCAGCATATGGGGGAGCGTTTGGGTGAACATTGGCAGTGATTCCAGAACTGTAGCTTTTGCCAGCCAACTGCCTTGCCTCCATTCGGGGCTCTGGGTCATCACACCCTTCCCAACCCTGGGAAGAAATAACTATGGATTTTATAGTAGACCTACCTGAAAGTAGAGGAAATACTGTCATCTGGACTGTGATAGACCTGTTCTCGAAGCAGGCTCATTTCATTGCCTGCAAAGGACTCCCATCTGCCCAACGACTGACTAAATTGTTCCTGAAACATATCTACCGGCTGCATGGCACCCCTAAGCGAATACTTTCGGACAGGGGGGTGCAGTTCACAGCGAAGTTTTAGAGGAGTTTTCTTAAATTAATTGGATCATCTCAAGGCTTATCATCTGCTTTTCATCCGGCCACCAATGGGGCTGCAGAATCCACTAACAAAATGGTGGAGCAATATCTCAGATGCTACGTGTCCTATCAACAGACAAACTGGACTGACCTCCTCCCTTTCGCAGAGGTGGCGTAAAACAATTCTGTGCACAGCAGTACCGGCTACACACCTTTCAGAGTAGCCACAGGTAAAGAGTTCGGTCCAATACCTGAATATCCCCAAGTGCCAACCGCTTCCCAGACACTTGACCAATGGGTGAGGGGATGGGAAGAAGTTTGGAGAAACACGAAAACTGCGTTAAAAAAGTCTTCCAAGACCTATAAAAAGCAGGCTGATAAAAAGAGGGCTCCCCAAAGAACATTCCAAGTTGGGGAAAATGTTTATCTGTCAACTAAATATTTACACCTCAAATTGCCCAGCAAGAAATTGGGACCAAAATTCTTGGGGCCTTTCCCCATAGTAAGGATCATCAACCCTATCACAGTAGAATTGAAACTCCCTAGGCTTTTAGGGAGGATTCACCCTGTCTTCCATTGCAGCTTGTTAAAACCTTGTTGGGGCTCCACTTTAAGACCTCCCCCTAAAAAGGCACCCGGGCCCCTCATGGTAGCAGGTCAGACTCACTATGAAGTGAAATGTATTCTTGACTCTATAATTTTTAAAGGGAAATTGCAGTACCTAGTACAATGGAAGGGGTACTCGCTGTCAGAAGCTACTTGGGTGAAATCTAGCGATTTGAAGGCTGACCGACTTATCAAAAAGCTTCATGAGAAAAACCCCAACAAACCAAGAGATAATCCCTGACATATGCTTTTGTTCACATATATGACCTACCCTTTTTGTAAGGGGGGCCGGATGTCAACGCTGCTAATATTGGATATTATTGCTTTGACAAGATATGCAGAACTGTCTGGTATTTTTAGAATTAATTCAGATGATGGTGGGAGGGGCGGAGAAAGATAAGGAATGAGCGGGAGAAGGAACGGAAGTGAATCTTTGCCCTTCGGGCTGATTGGAAAATGTGAATTATGACTGCAAAATAGGGGAGGGGAATAGCCTGGAATGTAATGTGTAAAGAAAGGGAAATTCAGATCTTGGCATCCATCCATGCCGTGCCGACGCTGAAAAATTGCCGGCGGGTGAGATGTAGAGTTTTTAGATATCCACAGTGTCCAGCCTGTTTTACATCATAGCTGTGTTTGAGAGCATTAAGATGGAAGGCTTCAGGCAAATACAATTTCCCCCCCTTGTAAGCCAAACCATCCCTGCATGTTAGGGAGGTTTGATTATCTTTGAACCATTGATCGGTGAGGAGCTTTTGTTTTATTTTCTTTACCCCAGGGTCATCAGGATTTGGGACCCTGCAAGGCGTGAGTTGAGCGGCAGTTTGTGGATTGGAGATAATCGCCTCATTAGCCTCTTCGCGTTCGCTTTTATACTGGGGCAATCTCGATAGCGCATCAGCTAGGAAGTTTTTTCCTCCCGGTATGTACTTTACAGTGAAGTTGAAATGGTTAAAGTACTGTGCCCACCGTACTTGCTTTGGAGACAATTTGTGGGGAGTTTTCAGTGCCTCTAGGTTTTTATGATCTGTCCATACTTCAAATGGCACCTTGCTCCCTTGTAGATAGTGTCGCCAGTTTAACAGCTCCCACCTAATTGCGAAGACCTCCTTCTCCCAGATTGCCCATCTTCTCTCGCTTTCAGTAAATTTTTTAGACGTGTAGGCAGTAATACCGCTCCGACTGCCACGTCGCTGGCATCAGCTTGGATTACAAAGGTTTCCCCTGTGCAGGGGTGCTTTAGGACCGGTTCAGCAGCAAATAGTCTTTTTAAATTCTCAAAAGCTGTTTGAGAGCTCATAGTCCATGTAAGTGGCTGGCCCGGTCTCGGTTTTCCTCCTCCTTTGCAAGTTTTGAGTAGTTCTGTAAGGGGTAGGGCAATCTCGGCAAAGGAGGGGATGAATTGACGATAGAAGTTGGCAAAACCCAAGAAGCTCTGAAGCTGTTTGTGAGTCCTTGGGGGCTGCCACTCAATTATAGTTCTTACTTTGGCTGGATACATTTCAACGCCCTCATTGGAAATTCTGTAGCCAAGATAATCTAATCGGGTCTGGTGAAATTCACACTTTGACAATTTGGCATAAAGCTTGGCATTCAATAATTTCTTTAACACTTCTCTCACCAGCTTTATGTGATCAGTCATATTCGTGCTGTATATCAGGATATCATCAAGATACACCAGAACCCCTTTGTACAAGTGATCATGTAGGACCTCATTAATCAACTGCATGAGTACGGCTGGGGCCCCCTGTAGTCCAAATGGCATGACTTTGAACTGATAGCTCCCCATAGGACAGTTGAAGGCAGTTTTCCACTCGTCTCCCTCCTTTATTCTCACCCGGTAATATGCCTCTCTCAGGTCTAATTTAGTGAAGACACTCCCCTTAGCCAGATGGGTTAATAAGTCCTTTAGGAGGGGGAGGGGGTATTTGTTTTCCACACTCACAGCATTGAGACCCTTATAGTCTACGCAGAGATGAAGAGACCCATCTTTTTTTTCTTTGAACAACACAGGGGCTCCCACGGTAGATTTGGCCCATTCAATGAACCCCCTCGCTAGGTTTTTGTTCATGTATCGCTGCATCTCCTCCATTTCGAGGGGGGACATAGATTCTTGGATGTGGGAGTTTGGCTCCTTGCACCAGTTCGATAGAGCAGTCATTGGGTCTGTGAGGGGGCAGGGCATCGCATTCTTTTTCACTAAATGCCTCCGCTAGGTCCCGGTATTCATTGGGGATGAGTGGTTCGCCTGGTGGTGGTGAAGCAGCCATGTGCGCTCGCTCATTGGGTGGCCTAAAGTGTCCCGTAATGTCAGTTGAATCAGTAGGAGGCTTAGACCCTATAGGTAGTCTCACAGTTCTCATTCCTTTCTCCCACCAGATAAATGGCTTCCATTTGTCCAACCAGGCTAATCCTAGGATCACAGCCTCAGTCATTTTTGGGGCCACCAGGAAGCGAATAAACTCCCAGTGCTCACCTATTTCTAGGTGTAGGGGCTCAGTTAATTGTGTGACTAGAGTCCCTCCCATCAGGGAGCCATCGGCTTGCTCAAACCTCACAGGTTTGGAGAGCTGTTTTGCCCATATGCACATTTTCATGGCGAAGGGCAGGCTAATAATGCATCGGGTGCATCCAGAATCGATTAGCATGTTTAAGTCCATTTGTGCCCCCGACTTAGGGATTATAAGTTTGGTGGGCAGTGAAAAAGGCGGGATTTGTCGACTAACCATCGGGTCATTCTCTCTTTCATCATCAGTCAAAGGAGGGTAGAGCAGGGGCGGGTCCACCCGGAGTCCCAGAGTCCTCTTGTGTGGGGGGTGTAATCTGGGCAACAGGTCCTTGCGTGACCCGGTTGTATTTTTCTCTCGTTAGCTGCTGGGCAGGTTTCCTTCTCGCCTCTGGTTCCGGTCTGCTCTGCAGTCGGGGGTAGGGGACTGGACAGGTTGCTGCTCAATGTCCCTCCTGTCCGCACCGAAAACACTTAATTGATGGGCCTGCGGGTGGCCTGGGTCTCTCAGCCATCACAGTAGTTGGAGGTTTTCGTGGGGGTGATTGTTGTTCGGGTTGCTCTCGCTGCTGCTCGGATTCAGGTGGGGGAGGCTTCTTCTTTTTTAAAAATATATTTTATTATTTTTATGGGGATAAAAAGGGGAAGGGTGGGTAAAGGTATAACATAGGGTGAAAAAACAAGGATTAGACCAGGGGTAGGGATAAATACAATAATGGGGTTACCCCCAACAGTAAATCAATGCTTTAGCAAGCAGACTATCGTCCGGGTATACGTATTAAATGTGCATAGTTAACATAATACTAAGAGCTATAGTAAATAAATTTGTCACTAATAATAATAAAAACTTAACCAATACATATCATTCATTCTATAAATAACAATAATCAGTATACTATTAATAATATATTACTAACTAAATATAGTTACATATAAATACCAGTATATTGCTTATTAATTATAATTACTTATAGGTAAAAGTAAACATCTGACATACAGGTTAAAAAATAATAATAAAAAAATACATCATTTATCTTATTTAATTTCATAACCTTTTTTCGTTCTGTCGTATTGCTAACCATTGATAGAATTTTTCCCATGTTTTAAAGTAAATTGTGTCTTCTTTCTCTTTGATTTCTAAAGTTAATCTATCCATTTCTGCACATTCCAATATTTTCGTAATAATAATCTGATCAGGTGGTATCTTTTCATTTTTCCAAAATTGGGCAAATGCTATTCTCGCAGCTGTTAATATGTGTAAAATTAAATATTCATTCTCTTTTCCATAGTTAGATCCTAATATTCCTAATAAAAACAGTTCCGGTTTGAATTCTATCTGTATCTTAGTCATCTTTTCTAACCATATAGTATATGAATCTTAAACCAATATTTCTTTGCATTAGGGCATATCCACCAGATATGATAATAAGTCCCTGGTTTTTGTTTACATTTCCAACAAATATTTGATACATTTAACTGGTGTCTAACTGGTGTCATATGCCATCTATAAAACATTTTATATAAATTCTCCTTATATGCAGCTGCTTTAGTAAATTTGATATTTCGATCCCACAGTTTTTGCCAATCTTCTAGGTCTATGGAATATCCAAAGTTCTTTGCCCATACTATCATTGTTTCCTTTACTTGTTCTTCTTCCATCTTCCATCTTAGCAGAAATTTATAGAGTTTTTTAATCAAGTTTTTGTCTGTTTTTAGCAATATTTTATCTAGTGGTGTCTGTTCTTTATAAAATCCTGTAGATTTTATATCTTTCTCATATCTTGTCTGAATTTGCAAATAAGACCACCATGTTAAGTCAATACCCTGTTGCTGAAGAGTTTGTCTGTCTTTAAGTTTTCCATCTTTGTCCAAAATATCTTTATAACTAACGAGTTTATCATAGTTAATTAAATTTGGATAGGAAAAGGCTTCCATTGTCGAAAGCCACTCAGGCATTTTCATGTAAATTTTATGTTTAATTCTTTCCCACTCTGAAAACAATACATGATTACATATGGCATACATATACATATGGCATGATTTTGAAAATATTTATGTACTTTATTTTTCTCATACCACAAAAATGCATGCCAACCTAATTGCAGATCATGCCCCTCTAAATAGAGAGGTCGTTTATTTCTCAGTGTGATCCATTCTTTAAGCCAAAGCAAAATGGTTGCCTGGTAATAAAGTCTCCAATCCGGGAGTCCGAAGCCCCCTCTGTCTTTGGAATCTTGTAATAATTTGATTTTAATTCTAGCTTTTTTCCCTTGCCATATAAATCTCATTATTGTAGCATTCAATTCATCGAAGAATTTCTGATTTAACTTAAGAGGAACCGTTTGAAATAGAAAAATTAGCTTAGGTAGTATGTTCATCTTAACGGTCGCTATCCTTCCTAGCAATGATAATTGAAGATTTTTCCATTTCTCCAAATCCACTTTTATTTGTTTTAATAGTCTCTCATAGTTGTCCTTTTTTATTGTTGTGTATTTTGAAGTTAAATGGATACCTAAATATTTAACTTTTTTAGCTATTTGAAGATTTGTCTTTTTAGCAAATTGAATTTTTTGTTTGTCTGTTAAATTCTTCGTTAATACTTTGGTCTTTCCCCTATTTATCTTCAACCCCGCCACTTCTCCAAATTTCTCTATTTTCCGCAAGAGTTTAATGGCTGTTTCTAGTGGCTCCTCCAAAATAAAAACTAAATCATCTGCAAAAGCCTGTAGTTTGTATTTTTGGTCTTTTATCTCCAATCCTTTAATCTCGATGTCTTGCCTAATATTCCTAGCCAACACTTCCAATGTAAGAATAAATAACAAAGGGGACAATGGACATCCCTGTCTTGTGCCTTTTTTGATTTCAAAGCTATCTGTGTAATCTCCATTTATAAGTATCCTTGCTGATTGTTTATTATAAATTGCTTGAATTGCATTTATAAAATTTTCACCAAAATCCATCTCCTTCAACTGTTGAAACAAAAATTGCCAATTAAGATTATCAAAAGCTTTTTGCGCATCAAGAAATATAAGCGCCAACTGTTTCCCCGGATGGTTTTCGTAATATTCCAACACATTTAAAATAATCCTTAAATTATTCTTTATCTGCCTTTTTGGTAGAAAGCCATTTTGGTCCGAGTGGACAAATTCAGTCAAAAATGTCTTCATTCTTTCTGCCATTATTGTAGTAAATATTTTATAATCCACATTTAATAACGATATTGGTCTATAATTTTTAATTTGTGTAAGATCAGTGTCTTCTTTGGGTATAAGGGAAATGTTGGCTTCTATCCATGAATTTGGTATTTTTGAAAAGGCTTCATTACAAAGATCTTTCAAAATCGGGCTGACAATGTCTTGTAAAGCTATATAGAATTCTGCAGGGAGACCATCAGGTCCCGGAGTTTTGTCCTTCTTTTGCCTTTTTATCGCCTCTGTAATCTCCATCATTGTTATGTTCTCATTTAATAGGTATTGCATATTCTCTGGTACCTTTGGAAGATCTGCTTCTTTTAAATAGTCCTGTATTGCCTCATTCGAAACCACCTCACTCTTATAAAGTGTCTCATAATAAGCTGTAGTAATTTTTTTAATTGCATCATTATGGCAGTATAATTGACTCTTTGAATCTTGTAGTTTACTTATCAGTCTTTTTTCTCTTTCTTTTTTCAATTTATATGCCAGCCATCTTCCGGGTTTGTTGGCATTTTCAAAAAAATTCTGTTTAGATCGTTTAATCTGTTGTGCCCTTATATCCATCTCCAGTAAATTTAATTTGTGTTTTATTAATTCCATTTGTGTCTTCAACTTTTTCTTTTGTGGATCATTTCGTAGCTCCAGTTCCAAGTTACTGAGTTGTTCTTTCAATCTAAGCTGTGTTTGTTTCTTTTCTTTATTCTTTTTGGCAACATAGGTTATAGCCACGCCCCTAAAATAAGCTTTCGCTGTACCCCATACATTTTGAGTGGAGGTTTCTTCTTTCTTATTTATTTTAAAAAAAAATTCCATTTCTTTCGTTGCTAATTGTAAAAATTATTTTTCTTTCAGTATAGCTTTGTTCAGCCACCATCTTAATTTCTTTCTAGTTCCTTTCCACGTCATTCTAATTGGATTATGATCTGCCCAAATATTAGGTTCTATTTCAATCTCATAGTCTTTAAATCATAGGAAGTCCATATCATATCAATTGGTGACCAGGATTTATGCCTATTTGAATAAAATGTATATTGTGCTTTATCCGGGTTCATTTCTCTCCGTATATCTTGTATACCTAATTCGTCTTTCATCTTTAGAAAATAATTAGATAAGGTATTTTCCCCTTTTTTCCCTTGTTTGTAGCTTTTATAATCCTGTTTTGCATCAGCTATCGCATTAAAGTCTCCAAGAATACAAAGATTTTGATAGTTTAATTCCATTAATTTATCATGTAATTGCTGAAAAAATTGTCTTGTTTCTCATTGGGGGCATATATCACAATCATCAGAATTTGTTTTTGATTCCATGTAATTTCCACCATTAATAGTCTTCCTTCATCATCAGCATAAATTTGTTTTGGATTCATCTTCTCTTTTATATAAAAGGCTACCCCTCTTTTCTTTTGCAATGCCGAAGAAAAATAAAGTTTGCCTATTTTTGGTTGTTCTAAGAACCTAAAGTGTTGTCTTTTTATATGCGTCTCTTGAAGACAAATTATATCCATTTTCAATTTTTGTAATCTATAAAATATTTTACTCCTTTTTGATGGGGAGTTAAGACCATTTATATTTGCTGAAAAAATTTCAATTTCTTCCATAATTTTAGTTGTATTTGGATCTCAGTCTTCTAGGAGAAGTTCTGTCTCTGATCTTTGGGCCTTACATCTTCTTCTGATTGAAGCATGTGATCGGAAGCATGTGATCGGTGGACCTGCAGGTGGTCTGGGCCTTTCAGTGGTCATAGCCATTGGGGGTTTTCAGGGGGGCGGTCGTTGTCTGGGTTGCTCAGGTCTTATCTCGGGTTCAGGTGGTGGAGGCTTCTTATAGTGGGTGAGCTGAATGTCTAGCTTCACCGCTGCCTGGTACCATTCTTGCAGCTGATCAGGTACTGCTCGATAGAAGAAGGCCTGAGAGAGGTGATCATCTAATCCCTCAATGAAGTGGTGGATTAGGGATTGCTCTGGCCACCCCTCTATTTGACCTGCTATCTTGTGAAACTCTCGCACGTACTCCAGGGCAGGCCTACCCGCTTGTTTTATTTTGTGGATTTGTTCTCTTGCCTTGAGGCCAAGGGATGGGTCCTCAAATCTTTCTCTCAGCCCTAAGAGGAAGAGGTGGGGGTCCTCTAATTCTGGGGCTTGCTCATTATATAAATTGTTCAGCCTTTCAGATGCTTCTCCCTCTAGGCTGGACGCAATCACATCGACCATGGCCTCTGGGTCCGGGTAGAGATAGGCCCAGCAATTCAAATGAGAGCGCACTTGGTTGAGAAAAAAATCAGCTTCTCTGGGTCCCCATCGAAGGTTGCTCTGAAAGGTGGTGCAATTATAGGCTGTTGTGCCCCCCATTGTGGCTGTTGCTGCTGGCCCCATCCTGGCTGCAGATTCATGCCCAGGGGTTGCACATTCGGGGGCTGTGGCCAATCTCCTTGCTGTGGTCGTTCTCCCACCAGCTGCTGATCTCCTGGCTTCTGCACCACCCCAAGCTGTTGCAAGGCCTCTATTAGCTGTGGCAAGCTCAGAGGTCACTGATAATCTACCTGCTGGGGAAGCCAATGTCCCCATTGCTTCAGAGGCCTCAGACTGGGATTCCCTCTCTCTTCAGGGCTGGAGTCCCTGGCAGGGGAAGACAGGATTTGGAAGGCTGTCTGATCTGCAATGGAAGGGCTGCAGGCTCCTCTCTGCAGGAATTGATTTCTGCTTCTCACCTCTGGGTTTTCAAATGTTTCCAGTGACTCACCCAAACCTTGAGTGGCAGGCAGTCCGTTATCTCTCCACCGATTTGCATTTGTCTGCCAGAATTCATCTTCCCATAGCATGCTGTCTGTTGCTTCCCCCTCTGGGGTATCAGCAGCTGCCGGGTTATATTCAAGCAAACTCCTGTTTCTCATGATAGCTTTTCCTCCTCCTCTTTTCCAGCTCCTCTCAAGCCTAGGAGGAAGAGGTGGGGGTATTGCACCCCCAGGTGTTTGAAAAGGCTGTAGATTTTGGCATGATGTCATGGTTCCGACTAATGGAACACTTCAAAGAACTTCCAGGCATTGTTTATGCTAAAAGTCTTTAATCAGTGGACACAGCGTCAGCACTGCATGGATGGATGCCAAGATCTGAATTTCCCTTTCTTTACACATTACATTCCAGGCTATTACCCTCCCCTATTTTGCAGTCATAATTCACATTTTCCAATCAGCCTGAAGGGCAAAGATTCACTTCCGTTCCTTATCCCGCTCATTCCTTATCTTTCTCCTCCCCTCCCACCATCACCTGAATTAACTCTAAAAATACCAGACAGTTCTGCATATCTTGTCAAAGCAATAATATCCAATATTAGCAGCGTTGACATGTAGTTTATTGAAGAGCAGAACCAGACAGAAATATGGCTCTGGGAAAGCTAACCGAATGTAGCTGGGAGTGATGGGTTTTTATACCTTCTTGGGCTTTTGTGTTTGGAGTTCCTGTTCCTGTGGCATGAACTTTGACCTGAGGTTCAGTGTGCCTTTCTGGTATTCTGATGGTGGTAGGTTAATCCTATTATGTCCTAAAGGTCATATCCTCTTTCCCTGGGGCTGGGGCTGATGATTATGTCCTGTGTTGGATTTTTTGGGGTGAGGGGTTGTTGATTCTAGGAATCTTTGTCTTTCTAATCCCATCAGCTTCTAGCTTCCTGGCTCCAACCTTTCTGAATAGGATTATCAAATCTGCATTTGTAAAAACTGGTTTCTGAGTTTTTGCTTGGGAGAGACTGGGGCTGGTTTCTGTCTATGATTTTTCTCCCATTATTACTTTGGGGGAATCTGCCTTTTTTTAGTATTTCCTTCTCTGGGGGGGGGCTGACTTCCCACAGGACAAAAATTAACATATCAGTCAATAAATATTTTAAATAATGAGAGAAAAGGAAAAATCTGAGTAAAAGTGGTCTAACCTTGTGAAGTTAATGAATGTATATATGTGAATGGAGGTGATTATGAGTAAAAAAGCTAAAGTATACATCAGCCAGTATGAAATAGTGTAGTTTAGACTATTGAATTGTGCATAATTACAGTTAAGGAGGAATTCATAGATTCATTCATAACTTATTGAAAAAGGAATTAAATCCAGGAGACAGGTTATTCTGGAAACTGAATAGATAAGTAGAAATGAAATAAGAGGGCAATAAATAAATAAATAGGGGGAGACTGTACCATTTAGAGACCCAAGAATGGGTGATTGGAATGTAGATGCTTAGAAAGAGAACTGTTTATTTTGAAATAAAGTTGTTTATTAGTGGCAATAGCAAATGAATGAATCTAAACAATCATGGATTGTTTAAAGTGACAAAGGAAAAAAATAAAGAGTATGTATGTGATGACAAGTTCTGACTTTTGGATACCATCAAGAGACCATCTTGTGAAAAATAGACATGGAAGAAAAGGAAGGAAGGAAGGAAGGAAGGAAGGAAGGAAGGAAGGAAGGAAGGAAGGAAGGAAGGAAGGAGAGTGAATATTTGAAATTAGGAAAGATAAAGTGAAAGCTGCCTTGAACAGAGTGAAGAAAAATGTGTTAGATGTCCTGTAGAATTGTTTAGAGGTGTAACGTATTTAGAGAAAATATAATACAATATTTTGGTGTTTTGTATTTTAACTTTTTTTGAATAAAATAAAAATAGTTTTAAAAAAGAGAGATATGCTAGTAGAAAGAAGGAAACAATGCTTAGTGGAATGATGAATGCAAGAAGTTGTGGATGAGGAAAAAGACACATTTAAGAGAATGCAAATATAAACTAGAAAGAGAAAAAGAATAGTGAATGAAGTAGTGAAGGACAACAAGGAATGTTTAAGATTAAAAGACACAGAGAAAATATAGTTATTTTTGCTGAAAATAACAATAATAATAGTACCTGCAAAGGGAAGTAGAATGAAGAAAACAAAGATAGTACCAATAGTAATAAGCATTTAAGATGTAATCCCAAAACATCTGAAGTATCACTTGAACACCATCAACATTGACAAAATCATCATCAATCAATTTCAAAAGGCAGCTTTATTTGGAACAGCTTACATTCTGTGACAATATATTTAATATCATCAATCAACAACATCTCCCTATCCCAGGTCCATGGGAAGGATTCTATACTGGGATATAAATGCTAAATCCAGTCTAAACTTCTGGCAGACTGTATTACTAATTATAATAAATCATGATGTACCTGGAGTGGAGGGGGATAAATAAAAGAACTTCTGTAAAAAATGAATTGTAAAAGGATTAAAGTAATGAAATGGTTTGGGATGAAACTGAAAGAAATGAATGTCGGAAGGAGAATTTTAAATATTTGTATAGAAACATAGTGACATATCAAGGAATCGATAATAGGCACAAATTATAATTAGATATGAATTATGTAACATCTTTTATGGTCTGGAAGGTTCATTGCTGAATGTAATGAGAAAAGTACAGTATATGATGGAAGTAAAGCATATATAAGAATAAATTGAATGCTTAGTGAATGGTTTAACACTGAACAGGGACTAAGAGTAAGATTTGTAACAGCTCAATGATAAGGTAATGTTCTTATGGATAAATTTATAAAGAATACTTGTGGCAAGGGAAAAGGACATGAGTTACTGTAACTGGGGACATAAATGTGTGAATACTATTATATGCAGATGTTGCCACCCCAATGAATACTGCTAATGTCAGACAGATTGTGTGATATAGTAAGTAATTTGGATATGAAACTAATGTATTAAAGGCCAAGATAGCTTTCCTTGTCTAGGAAATTGAAGCGAAGATTGTATATTATACATAAATGGCCATTTTGATATATAGCATGTTCACTGAAGATGCTAAAATAGGTGAAGAAACAACAGAATACAGAATAACAGAGTAATAGAATTGGAAGGCGCCTTGGAGATCTTCTAGTTCAACCTCCTGCTCAAACAGGAGACCCTATACCATTCTGGACAAATTTCTTCTTTAAAATCTCCAGTGATGGAACATGCACAACTTCTGGAGGCAAGCCCTTCCACAGCTTAATTGTTCTTACTGTCAGGAAATTTCTCCTTAGTTCTAGGTTAATTCTCTCCTTGATTAATTTCCATCCATTGCTTTTTCTCGTGCCTTTAGATGCTTTGCAGAATAGGTTGACCCTGTCTGCTTTGTGGCAGGCCCTCAAATATTGGAACACTGCTATCATTTCAACCCTAGTCCTTCTTTTCATTAGACTAGAATATCCAATTACAGCAATTGTTCTTCGTATGTTTTAGCCTCCAATCATCTTTGTTGCTCTTCTCTGTACTCTTTCTAGACTCTCAACATCTTTTTTATATTACCGTGACCAAAACTAGATGTAGTATTATCGAGACATTATAAAACAGTACTAACACTTCACATAATCTTGATTCTATCTCCCTGTTATTGCAGCCTAGGACTTCATTGGCTTTTTTGGTGGCTGCAGCACACTGCTAGCTCATATTTAAGTGATTGTCCATTAAGACTCATAGACTCCTCTCACAGTTATTACTATTGAGCCAAGTACTGTGCCACCTGTTCTATACCTGTGCATTTTGTTTTTCTTGCCTAAGTACCCCACTGCATACTTCTCTCCATGTAGACTACATGTTGAGTGCAGTTTGTCAGCCATGGTGACTGGGTGAATAGGTTGAGGGGAAGATCAGAAAGGAAGACAGATGTCAGAATCCAATTATATTTTATTTCTAACTAATCTACTCTGGGAAAACCCAATTCTTACTCTCTTTGGGATTCTGTCATACTACAAAGGGGGGGGAGTAAACACGGGGGTTTATGGCTGGCATTCCTTCTATCATCTACGAATAAACATCCTCTGTGGATTCCCTCTCTGGAGTACTAACAATAACAATGCGGCCATCAGCCTTTGATCTCACTCCCTATGAAGCCTCCTATTACCGGCAGCAAGGAAAAAGGGGGGAAGATTGCAACGTTTGGGATCCGATGGATTTAACACCCAGCCATCTGCCAATTTGGATTGACCGGAAGGAATGTGGGGTGGGACTGCTTGGGAACGCTTTAAAACATTGAATGATCAGGGGGGTTCCCCAGATCCTGTCTAGCACACCTTCAGTCAGTTTTTCTTAATAAAGATTCCTGTTGGAAAACTTGTTCCAAGAGTTCTGTCTTCTTAAGATGTAAATTGAGGGGGGTCCTTACAACATCCTTGGAAAGAGATATCTTAAGGTATTAATCATTATATGGATATGATGAAAATAAGGACTCTTTAGAGGATAAAAATATATGGGGATGTATAGATAATGGTGTTGGTAAATTAGATTTTTTCCACACAACCTTCCACATTTATTTTATTTAGTAGTTTTTACTTTTGTTTACATTGTATAACCTTGCTTAAGCAGATGTGGAATAATGAAATGGATACATGTGCATGTCAGTGAAGGTTCATTCTCCAAGCTTGTTGGTTGGTTTCTGAACTTTTCGGCTTAGTATCATCTTCAGTGGAGTTTAGGGATGTCAGTGTCAGTGTTCTTCTGTTTATAAGGACTTCGTGTGGTCAGTAGGTTTTGTAATGGGTCAAGTGTGAGTATGTCAAGTGAGGGACTTGTGATGAGCCTTGTGATGAATGAAAGTGTGGGTGTGTCAAGTGAAGGTCTTGTGATGGGTCTTGTGATGGGTCAAGTATGAATCATCAGTGGGAGTCTTGTGATGGGTCTTGTGATGGGGAGATTACAACTATTGCAGCTATTGCAAACATGCATGTGACAATTTTATAGAAAATATATGTATTGCGGTTTCAGTTAATGTTGATACTCAATGAGTTTCTTTGGTTTCCATTTGATGTCCAGTTTCAGCATTAGAAATTACTGGGTAATGGTGGGCCAGTCACTATCTCTGCCCAAGAGAAAATTAGAAATGTGAATGTTATACTTATTCTGGAAGAAATATGGGACTTAAACTGAATGAATAAATAATACAATTTGTATATATGATGAAATACTAAGGAGAATGAATTAGGATTGGTTTGTCTCATTTACTTTGTATAATCTTGTATAAAAAAATGGTAAAAGAGAAACAGATGGGAAAATTTGGCAACTAACAAAAAAAATCAAATGTTTTATTTCTGGAAAATATCTCTAATATATTAAACTGTTGCAAATGTGCATTTAATAATACTCTTCACACTGAAGCTATTAACTATATTTTTTTCCTTAGTAGACTGATTGAATCTTTTAAGATTTTTTCCTTTTCATTTATCAGCAGTTTGCAATTTTTCAAGGCCACAAAATATTAAATTGGATATATGTAACTTAATTGTTAATTTAACAATTAAATTAAATCAATGAAAACGTAACATGTTCCCCCTATGCTTAATATTTTCCCTTTCTATCACATGATGGTTTATCAACAGTTTTTAAAAGGGGGATGGGTATTACCTCAAATGGTTTTGAGGCATTTCCCGAAAGTAACTTAATTTAGTGCAATTGTCATGATAGGCTACTCACATGGATCCATAGTTATTACCAACAAAAAGATATTTGATTAACTTTAGAAATTGCAAAAAAAAAAAATCAACAGGAGCAATGAATATATGGTTCATGCCATTTTAGATTAATCAGAGTTGTAAGGACCTGCCTCAACGGGATCTCCCAAGAAAGCAGTACTCTTGAAACAGGCATTGTCCCAAAAGGAACTTTTATTGAAAGTTAGTGATGGCAAGAGAGCAAAGCAAGGTCTGAGATTTGGCGTGTAAAGGATTACATCAAAAAGTCAATTCAAAACTCCTCCCCCCCAGTGTCCAACCATCCAGTTGAAATTCAGCCAATCCACAGGTGCCACTGTGATATGAGAAGCTGGAGATTTAGTGCCCATCTCAAGGTCTCTCTCAGTTTTGTTTCCTAATGCTCCCAGACTCCGTTGTCTGGAGATAAGGCAGATGTTTTCAGGTCACATTCCTCTCGCCCAGAGGGAGGGCATCTCATACAGAGCAGAGCAAAGCAAATAATAATCCCCATGCAAGCACCCTCCTCCAACATTATGGCAAGCCCTGAAAATACATAGGCAAAAGCAAGAAACAAAAAACAAATATTTTCACCCATTTTCAGGCTTAACCAACTTTCAAATAATCTATTTCAATTTAGTCTTGCATAAACATATAGTATACAATTCGAGCATTCCTAAAATATCTCTATTATTCCAATTTCAATTTATATTTCTCAATCAAATTATATCTCTTATTCTATTTTATATATATTTTAAAACCATTACATAAGACAAAATAATGTAATAATGTTATAATAATAATAATAGGACAATAATTATTTCTATCATAAAGTAATAATATAACTATTATATCTTAATATTTCTCAACTATATTCTATTTCATATATTCTATCCAATATTTTTATAAATTCCTCAATTGTTTCAGTTTAGTCCATTTAATACCTCACTAATTACCATTCAATTCTTGTAAGTAAAAGTATCAATAATACTTCACCAGTCTCAATCTCGATCTGACTCCTTTAATTTTAGATTTTCCAGTTTTTCCTATTGTCATTCCAAACCATAATCAAATCCATATTTAGCTCTAATGTTGACTCAAACCAAAGTAACCTTAAAAATCTCAAAAGTATTACCTCATTCAATGTCCAAAAGCCCTTTTTACCCATCAGATAAGATTTTAACTCTCATTTTTAAATCTAATTCTAGCTTTCTTTTTATGCCAAGTAGGTTTCCACAGCAGAGCCTCTAAGTCTTCCCATCTTAGTGACTGGCTAAAGGCCTTTTCCCACCATTGAGTCCAATCATGTTCTTTTTCTCTTTTATCTAGTGTTGTCTGTACTGTCATGTTGTCAACATTTTTGGTGCCTCGTATTTGGAAGTCCAATCCTGTTGCTTTTAAAGTTGTAAATGTTTTAGTTGAGTTTTGCCTTTGATCATCAAAGATGTCCATCATGTGGGATGTGTCCTCTTCCTCTTCAATAGATTCAATAGATTCAATAGATTGTAAATGTATTTCATCCATCTCATTAAGTTGTAAATCTGATTGTATATCATAGTCAATCAAAGGTTGAGTTTCAATTTTTAATTCTAAGTCCTCCTTTTGCTAAGCATTCTGATATGTTCTTTATATTCCATTCTCATTTCCAAAAAATTTTCTAATATAAGTCCATAATTAATCTGTGAGTAGGATTCCATCCTCTTTTTTTTTTTAAAGTTCAGCTTAAATAATAAATTGCAGCATTATAAAATATAGAGTCCAAACAGAGATATATTTCCAATCAAAGATAGCAAAACGCCAATAGTCAAGTCCAGCACAGAAATAAAGAAAACAACAAAAGTCCCAAGTAGCAGTCAGTTGTTATGTTGTAATCCAGTCTGGGCATCACGCCAGAATCAGAAAGTGGGAGTTCAACTAGAGAGAGTTACAATGTATCAGTCATAGTTTCTGGGCTTCCTGCCAAGTCCCAGGTTACATTGTATCCAAAACAATCTACGTAAATCCGCCCAGAGGGGAGAAAGTTTTTTAGGGAATACTATTCAGGAGGGGGGGAGGAAAAAAAAATTCCACCCCCTCCCTTAGGATTTTCACCTAAACTGGAAATAAACAAGCTGAAAGAGAGAGTCACAGTAAGGAGTTGTTTTTTTTTCCGGGATGCCCGAATTCCAACTGCTTATATAAGCAAAGTGAAATAATAAAAAACAATAATTATTTTTCCAAGGCCCGTTTTCCCCAGTGATCAAACGCTGCTTTCTCAAAGTAGGGAAATAGTTCTTAAAGCTGTTAGCAGGGAAATAGGTAAAGTAACAAGAGGGAAGGAAAGTTCTCACCCAGATCTTCCACGGTGGTTCTTTTTGCTTAGATGTTGCTGTGACTTTCGGCTGGAGCAGCTGAGTGATCGGCCATGTTACTGGCCGATCTTTTCCCCATTGGCCCAAAGGTGATTTTCTCGGACCGCAGAGGGAGCCGCCGCTCCCTCCGCGATCAACGAGTGCCCTCCTCTACGGTGGTCGCCCCTACAGGGTGACTTTCGACCCTGTCCAGGGTCTACCGGCGGGGGGAAACCGGACGGCCAAGAGAACGAGTTCTCTGCACGTCCGCGGGTGCTGCCACCGGATCCGGAAGTTCCTTTTTTTGTCAGCCTGTGCTTTATAAGCTGCCCTAGCCTCATCCAAAGCTTTTCTAACTACTGGCCAGATGTTCTGCAATTGATGAACCCATTCCTTAAGGAAAGGAATGCCAGGTTCGTTAGCAGGCAATTCAGGCATAGGAAGGAAACTCTGGCCATTAGGCACTTGGAAAGGAGTGAACCCAGTAGTGGAGTGTACTGCATTTTTGTAAGCTGCCTCAGCAAATGGCAACAGATCAGTTCAATTGTCCTGCTGATAATTAATAAAACAACGGAGGTATTGTTCTAGAACTGAGTTTGTTCCTTCTATCCCCCCCCCCCCATTCATTTGAGGATGATGACTAGATGACAGTCCCTGGTCCAAACCTAAAAGGTCCAAAAATGCTTTCCAGAACATAAAGGTGAATTGAACACCCCTATAGGATATTATGCGCTTTGGGGCACCATGAAGGCGATAAATACTGTATGCTGCACAAACAACTTAGCCAAAGTCTTTGTGGTTGGGATCTTCTACATGGGATAAAATGGGCTTGTTTAGAAAACAAGTCAGAGACTACCCAAATGACAGTGTTTCCCGCACTTTTGGGTAGCTCCCCATAAAAGGGTTTTTCAGTATTGGCTCCACGGAAAAAAGTCTCTTAAGTTTCTCAAATGTGGCTTGGCATTCAACTGTCCATTTTAGTGGCTGGCCAGGCTTCGGCTTACTCCCTCCCTTAGTTTTCAGTAAGTTTGTGATAGAGAGTGCAATCTGAGCAAACGAGGAGATAAATTGCCTGTAAAAGTTGGTGAAACACAGAACGCTCTGCAGTTGCTTCCTGGTGCTGGGAGGGGTCCACTCCATGACAGCCCACATCTTCTCTGGGTCAGTCTCCACCCAGTTGTGAGATAGTCAATTCTATCCTTCTATCCCAGATAGTCAATTCTATCCTTATGGAATTCACACTTCGAGAGCTTGGTGTACAATTTAGCAGTGCAGAGCTTCTTTAAGACCACCCTGACTAATTTCACATGCTCAGCTTTAGTTTTGGTGTAAAACAGGATATCAACCAAATACACCAGGACCCCATTATCATCGAATATAGCTTTGGCTTAGGCAACTTAGCTCCTGGGACTATCTCAATAGCACAGTCTGTAGGTAAGGACATGAGCCAAGAAGAAGCCCAACTGCTGAGCATCAAATTTGACTCCCAAGAGAACCAGCTTTGCTTCCTCCGGGGGAGTTCTCTCTCTGGGCAGTCATGGGGTCTGAGCTCTCAGGGGATTTGCTCACTGCCGTGCTGCTGGAGTAACCTCCACCATCTCTGTCACACCCATGGCCCTCGCTGCCATCTCCATTATCACCATCTTTCCTTCTCTGCTTCCAATCTCCTCAGTCAGTTCTTCCTCTTTTTCTGGGTGGCTCAAGGATTTAGCTTTTAGGTCCTCGAAAGCTTCCACCATATAATGCATGGCTTGCTTCAGGATTCCCTCCATCGGTTCCGACTGCAGGTCTAGATATTCATCATTGGAAAACAGCTCTGTCTTTTTTTTGCAAGTCTTTTTCCGACCTCCTCGGGTGAGAGTTACTTTTTGGGACCTTTCCTCCCAGTCCTCTCTCCTCCCAACACCAAGCGACCATCTTGGCCTTGAGGCATCTTCTAGGGTGGCAGCTTGCTCTACCAGGTGGAGGTGCCTTCTCCGGGATAAATCTGAATGGCTGCCTCACTGCAGTCTTTGGTTCCAATTTCTCCCATTTTGCTACCATGCAGAGACATGCTGTGCACAACCCTCCTCAATAGGGCAGATGCCTCTCCAGGTTGGGCACTATTGCAGACCTTGCTTTATGTAAGGACCTGCCTCAACTAGAACTCCCAGGAAAGCAGAACTCTTGAAACAGGCATTGTCCCAAAAGGAACTTTTATTGAGAGTTAGTGATGGTAAGAGAGCAAAGCAAGGGCTAAAGATTTGGCATGTAAAAGATTACATCAAAAAGGCAATTCAAAACTCCTCCCACCAGTGTCCAACCATCCGGTTGAAATGCAGCCAATCCACAGGTGCCACCGTGTTATGAGAAGCTGCAGATTTAGTGCCCATCTCAAGGCTTCTCTCAGTTTCGTTTCCCTACAATCCCGGGCTCTGTTGTCTGGTGATAAGACAGATGCTTTCAGGTCGCATTCCTCTCACCCAGAGGGAGGGCATTTTGTACAGAGCAGAGCAAAGCAAATAATAATCTCCATACAAGTACCCTTCCCAACAGTATGGCAAGCCCCGAAAATACATAGGCAAAAGCAAGAAAGGGAAAAATGGAAGGATTAAAGGCAAATACATTTGAGGGGCTCTGACAAGAGTGTTTAGTCAGAAACAAAACATTCTATTCTTATGCCTTTATTTACAGAGGAAAAATCCTGCATAGAGCCAATCATAATATAAAATAAATTGAAGATAAGGAATAGTCTATCAAATAGATTAATTTTAATGTGCAAAGCTATACTTGTTCATAGACGTAAAATCTTCCCAAATAACTTATCAAATAATTCTGTCGACTGTATGATATATTACTTTGAACATCAATATTCATTGAGCTGAAATTTCCACACATTTTTATCATGCCTAAAAAATAATATCACATTTTGAGCTGCCAGCAACATTTCAACAACATTTAACTGAAAGATTAGTTTACTAAAACTGTTTCTAAAAGGATCATAGCTTTTTGATATAGTATGCAGTTCTACAAGTAGGCTAGAATGATAACAATGGTGTCTCATTTTCTAAAATTTTCATTGCAACAGTTTCAGAGCTCCTGTAAATCTGAGTCTCAGAAAGACAAACTGTTGCACTTGATAAATCCAAAAATGATTCCCAAAGTTGTGGATGAAAGTTCCTACCCATTTCTGATTCATGTCACTTTTGCAAGCTTTTACCCTTCATTCCATTCTGCATGCATATGAACATGCACACCAGGCATACATTTATATATATGCCTGATGTGCATGTTCATATGCATGCAGAATGGAATGAAGGGTAAGAGCTTTTATTTGTAAAAACTTTTGGTAAATGTTTTGAACTACTGAAGAAATGGAACAACACAGAAAAGCAATTTGGAGACCAAATAATTCAAGAACAAATTTGCCATTGAATGGAACATGTGAGTAAGGTTCCATTGCTTCCCAAGTATTCCAAATCTATGTTCCTTGTATATTAAAAACTCAGGGAACATTATTCAACCTGAACAAAACTCAGTGACCAAGTGCTAAATGTGGCAGCATAGATAGTAAATGGTGCTTTGTTTGGTGCATGTCATGCCTCTACTCCATGGGTTGCATTCATTGCCAGTGTATTTTTGGGTGCAATTCAAGGTATTGGTTGTCACTTTTAGAGGCCTTCATGGAGTTGAATCAAGTTATTTTGAAGATCCTTTCACTCCAATTGTTTCTGTCCATTGGATCAGATTAGGGAAGATCGGCATCTTCATATCACATCACTTAAGGGATGCCAGTTGGCAGGACATGGAAAAAATGTCTTTGCTGCCATAGTACTCACTTTATGGAACATTGTTCCCAAGGAGATCAGGATGGCCCACCCGCTGCTTAAAGACCTGGCTCTGGCTCCCATTTCTTGGTTTAGTAATTATGATGGGCAGTTTATTTTAATTTTTGCATTATTGTATTTATTTTTATTTTTAAAAAGAATTGTAAACCACAAAATTTGGTATAGATGGGCAGCCATACAAAATAAGTAAATAATTTTGTCATTTCCATTTACTGTGCAGTTTTAAGTATCCCTATGTCAGAAGTATTCCCATTCAATGGCAGTTCCTCTTAGAACACTATGTATAAGACTGATTTTATAGAATGATGATGTACTTAATTCTTTGCCCCTTATTTGCCTCATGAAGAACCATCTACATTTTCCTTCATATTATATTTTAGATAAAATTTGCCAGCAATGATATTCTCTTAGGACATAACAATCTGTGATTTATGACAGTTGATCAAGGGAATCATGTTTATGACTATCCAAGACCCAGAAAAATGTCTTTGAACTAGTACATGTCCTATTGCTTTGAAATAGTAGGGAGAAATCTGCTAGAGAGCTGTGCAAAATTCTGGTGAGTTAATTGTGGAGCAAAGTAAAATACAGTACATGCTGAAATCTGGACTATTTGGAACATTAACAGATATTTCCAGAGATATCCAGAGGAAAAAAGGGGAAAAAATGAAATTCTAGTAAAATACTTTTAAAAAGGGACTATCTTTGATAAAGATTTTATTAGACTGACTTCGTTACAAATGTATTTTTAATAAAACATTCTAATTCCTGCTTTATCTGCTTTTCAGTGATCATTCTTTTCTGCCCTTTCTTACATTTAATTAGAGAAAATATCATCTGGTAACATTTCTACTATTGAATGAATAGGAAGTATCTCTTTTCTATGGTGATGCAGTGAGTCAAACTGTTTTCCATTTGAAAAAAAGGGTTATCTATTTCTTTTAGCCGTGTTCAAAGACGGCTTTGCGTCATAGCGATGCAGCCAAGGGAAAGTGGGGCTCCGCTCCCCACGGCTGATTTCATCCTGCCAGGGGGCCCTAAAGGGGTCTAAAGTCGCCCCGGAGAGGCGATGAAGAAGGAGGTGACTCTTGTCAATCATGGAAAGATGGTGGTTCACCTGTTTGATCTGAGGAAAGCCCTCCAAACCAGCAGAGGAAAGACTAGCTGCATTTCTGTGGCTAGCCCGAAGCTACTGACAACCGAAGAAAGAAAGCACTAATTAGCAGATCGTGAACAGCATGCTTGGAACTGGGTGAGAATACTGATCCTTTCTCTACTACTTTGATACTTGATTCCCTGGAAAAGACAAATTCCCAAAAAGCAAGAAAGTCCCCAAATGCAAGAAGGAAGAGGATTTTTGCCCCACCCTTCCAGAGAAATGAAAGCGGCAGCTCAATTCTTTTTGGGGGACAAAAACAGAGAAGTACATAATACTAAAGTGGAAGTAATATAAAGACATAGCTTTGACAAATTCGAGAACTGAGAGAAGATTTTTCTTTTTGAAAGAATATTTGGGTGAAGTTTAAGAAACTTTAAAGTTTAAGAAATAATTTTTCGCTTTAAGGGTTGGAAAATGAATATCTAAGGACATCTAGTGGTGGAACAGAGGTACAGCACTAAATTTGTGGTGTATGGAGTGAACTTAACACGAAGCCCAGACATAGATAATTACTTAGCTTCTTTGATGTTCGGTGAAGCTCTTAGGTCAACAGAGAGCAGCTGGCAATGGAAAAAAACATTCTGGACTATTCTCTGTATGGTGGGAGCTACAACTGTTTTGAAACTTGCTGATCCTCTTGGATTACAAACAACTGAACTTTTGACTTTAAGAATTATTTAGAGAGAAAGGAAAATTTGCCTTTTGTTTACTTTTACCTGGGGGAGACTTGTGGACTGATCGTAGGGTGGTTGGACATTTTGGATTACAAACATCGGTTGATTGATAATTTTTGGATTCCTGGACAGAACTGTTACAAAACATTGCTTTTGGTGGTGGACCTATATTTTGGAACTTATTGGACCATAAAGGCTACATACAAAGACTATAAGAATTATATGAGACGATTTTAAATTTAAATTTAATTAGTATTTTGTTGTATTGATTTGACAGAGTATTTGGAGGGTGGGAACAAAAATGAGTGCTCCGCACTTAGCTAAAATTGGTAAAGAACTACCCCAGTATTTGCCCCTGAAGCCCCCAACTTGGTATATCAGAGAGAAAAAAACTAACAATTTCCAAAAGGAAATGCAATCTATACTGCAATTAATTCAAGAGGCAATTGTTTCACACAAAGAAGATTCAAGAAGAAACTATGATGAGACTAAAGGAAATCTGGATAAGATAAATGGGCAAGTTTTTAACTTAAATTCACAACTAGAAAACCTTCAGAAAACAACTATAAAGAATGAACAAGGAATTCAGAAAATAGAAGACAAATCAGAGGAAACTGATCCAAAGAAAGAGGATATAAAGGAGAAATCACAGACTGGTACAGACAAAGAAAAACCTGGAAGACTCATCGTCAATACTGGAAATGGAAAAGGCATCCCATCCCTCAAGATTTCAGAACATACCTGAAGATAAGGAAGAAGACTTTATAGAATGTATTACAGAGAAACGTTAGAAATTGGGAAACAAGAAATGAAAAGCGAACTGAGGGAGAAGGAAAGTTGGAGTTTTTCAATGAATATAAATGGGTTGAACTCCCCCTCAAAAATATCATACCTAAATGGTTTTTCCTATTTCAAATAGTACCCATAAAAACAGATACTTTTTTTTGATGATTTAAATACACTGATTTGGAAATTTATCTGGCAAAGGAAGAAAGCTAGAGTTAGATTAAAGAAAATAGAAGACTTGACCTACCGGAGGGAGCCCTATACTACCAAACAAAATAACCTACAAGTTTATGCTTTTCTATTGTGGTAAGAATGCACCACCACCACCCCAATCCTTTTTACTATGTTCCCCCAAATCACAATAAAACTCAGGAAAAGAAATACAGAAACAATGTTTCACTCATGAAAACCCTGGCTATTGCAAAAAATGCAAACATTGAATCAGGCCTGTTGATTCACAAAGAGCTCAATGGAGGTAATAGACAGACTAAAGATAAAGGAGTAAAATTAATTACATTTGTTTGACATGATTAAAACCCAAGGAAGTCAGTACTTCGAACCCATTGCTAGCCTTTGCAAAACAAGCTAAACATATCTAATAACAAAAGCAAACAAAGCAAGCCTTCAAATTATAAAATGCTGTAAAACTGTATAAAAATCCTTGTACTCATCAAATCAATTTGTCAGCTGCTATGTCACTTCTGACCAATTAAAAGCCTTCTTTTCAAGCTGCTGTCTTCATTCTTCATTTCCTGAGGTGTGCCCGTTCCTCCCTGCTGGGGATCTGAGTCGATTTCTTCCCACACGATTATTTTATTTCTATAGAAAACTATGGAGTAGATAATTCTCACTTTTTGAAGTAATTCATTTTATCATTACAACTGATATTCATTACCGGTAATATTTTTCTGCGTTTTGACCATTCTTATTCAGTTGAAAGAAAAATGTTTCTTCCATGAGAAATAGTTGGGTGAGGGCATAGAGCTTTTATTCATCCTATCTTATTTATAGCTTGCCTAAAGAGTCAATGTCTTTCTATTTCTCCATCCAATTACCTCTCCAGTAGTCTATATTCTCTTAGCCTTCCCATATTTTAATTAAATTGCAAAAGAAAACATAATAAGGGAACTATTACAAGGCTTTGGGGTATGTAACAACAACTGCACAATTGTCACATTAATAACATTAATCCTCATCTTCTTGTGATAATAAACCAAGCTTAAAATGTTACAAAAGTGGTTAGGAACAAATTTTAAATGCACTGAGAATAAGCTAAAAAAAAGAGAAGAGGTGTTTGTTTGTTTGTTTGTTTTTGTTTGTTTGTTTGTTTGTTTGTTTTAAAGGAAGGAAACTCTTTGGGAAATTGGAGAATAGATTTTGGTACAATATTATGTGATTTATTTTCATTGTACAATGTTATACATTAACTTGAAGTTTCACTGAAACCTTAAGCCATAAAATCTCTGTCCAGACGTGATCAGCAATATATGATTCTGCAATGCACTGACAGGTTTAATATTATTTTAACTATAAATCTTGTTCATTCCTAGACAGAATGCTGTGCTCTTTAAGCAACATAATAATATTGAGATTTCTGATACATTACTAAAGAAGCTAGGTCTTGCTGATGCATCATTAAAAATTGCATAAAATACTGTGTGTAACTGTTAAATGTGCTGACCTAGGCAAAATGAGGACCCTGACTTGATCCAATCAATACCCAAACCCTACACCACGGGTCGGCAACCCGCGGCTCCGGAGCCGCATGCGGCTCTTTGAGGCCTTACCTGCGGCTCCGGAGCCTCCTCCGCCATTTTGGCGAGCGCATGCGCGCATGCGCGGGCGGGTGCGGGCGGGTGCGGGGGGTGCACGCGCGCAGGTGCGCATGCTCGAACGGTGCACACGCATGCGCGAACGGCGCGCATGCGCGGGTGCGCGGGTGTGCATGCGCGGGTGCGCGGGGCGCGCGCGCATGCGCGAACGGGGCCGCGCGCATGCGCGAACGCGCGGCTCCCAGCATTTTTTTTTTTTAAGCTAAATGGGTCCGTGCGGCTCATCCGACGTTTCGGATGGCCGACCCATGCCCTACACAATCTGTTGGAAACAATAAATTACTGCAGGATGACTGGAAATCAAGAGCAGCATGGCCTCATGCAATCTTAGTACTATTCCCACAGTTTTATGATGAGACTTCTTAAAATATCTCAGTCAATGACATGTGAACATGTGTTGGCCAGCGCTGCCTCTCCTGTGACCTCCCCCATGGCTGGGACACAGCCCAGTTTGCCATCGCCAGCACCATCCTGTCCTCACCCAGCACCAGAAAGGAGAAGACCCACTGGAGGATGGCGGCCATTTGGAGGCGCTGCTGGAGCGGCAGGCACAGTGGGGCGAACCACAACCACATGGCCAGCGTGACAGGGTCGGGCTCCTACAGGTTGCCCACCAAGTGCAGCTGCAGCTTATCACGGAGGGACGAGCTCCTCCTCCTCTTCCTCCTCCTCCGCAAGGCCCCATCCTGCCCGCCCGTAAGCGAGGCGCATCTGCACTACTGCGGGGGGAGGAGGCACCTCCCAAACGGTGGCTCAGGGATGGCTGGCCTTAGGCCAGTGATGGTGAACTTTTAGAGACCACGTGTGCTGGGGAGATGGTGCGTGCCCACAGAGAGGGCTAGTTTGCCACCACTGTGTTAAAGCAAGGAAATATTGGGCAATAATACACACTTGGTTAGAATAAATGTTAGAGAAACACATAGACTATAAACCTGAATTTTTTTTACTAGGTATAATGCCAGAAAAACCTGATAAGCAAAGTACATATTTGATTCTACATATGATAACAGCGGCAAGAATTATATTTGCATAATATTGGAAGAATGAAGAAATACTACCAGAAGAAGAAATAATCAAAAAAATATTAGACTGTGCGGAAATGGACAGACTTACTTTAAGATTGAAAGAAAAAGAAGAAACAAAATATTTTCAAATTTGGGACCTATTTTATCAATGGTTAGAGAAAAGATTTAGGGATTAGGAATTTAATTTGTATTAGTGAATAAGATATTCAGACAACATGTTTTTGTTGAATAATTATTATTGAACTCTGTTTAAAATAATAATAATAAAACTTAAAAAATAGATATGTTGTTATGTCTAGTAACTTAATGGACTTTTGCTGTCATCAGGACTAAAATGACAAGGCTTTCTGGATTTGTTTATAGATAAGAGACAGAATATAGGAAGAAGAGATTATTTGTTGTATTTTAAAAGAAAGTGATAAGTTATTAAAATTGTTTCTACTTGAAGGTAGAAAGTCACTTATTTATATATTTGTTTTCTTTTTCTTTACTATATTCTATTTTTTGTTCTTTTCTTTTTCTTTCTATTTATATTTTCCCATTTTTTTCTCTTTCTTTTCTGCACCTCCTACTTTTTTATTTTTTTAGTTTGTAATAGTTTGTAATTATAATTATTAAATATAATTATTAATTAATTATTAAATTATATTTAATAAAATTACTATACAATTAAATGCATACATGCATCAATGCCTACATGCATAGCTTTCTTTAAAATACTCCTCTAAAAATGAAGAAACAAAACCACTTTAAAGTCAACGTGACTGTTTTTATCTGCCCAACATCGGGGGCTCCTGTGTGTGTCCCAGTTATTGATTCAAAGCAGCCAATTTAGTTAAACCCAGCCTCAGTATTTTGCTTAAAGACAAGGTGCTGCATGAAGAATAAGCCATTTGGAAAAAGACATTAATGTTTGAAAAAGATCAAAATTATTAGAAGAGTCAGAAGACAAGATGGCTAGATACTACCACAGATATCATAAACATGATACAATACCCCCTTCCCACAATGAAGAAATCAAAAGAAGGAATTATTGATATTGCACTTGCAGACAACCCTGGCTGACTTTGGTTTTTTACACTACAGAGTCAGAAGCAATTCAACAACAGCTAAACATTAAAGCTGCCTCAAGGTAGCAGAACCTTAGCTGATCTTCATAGGTCTATTAACTACCAGAAGTTTAAGGCAGGACATAAAACAAGACATAGGTCATAAAACAGGACATGAGTCCTAAATGCGTGTATTAGTTAGAAGAAGCAAAAAGAAAGTGTAAAATGTCAAACCACAAGTTCATTTCCGTGTTTTGCTGCTTCTAAAAGAGTATATATGTACTTGTTATTCCATGAGAAGGTGTTCAGAGGTTGTTATGATTTTTGCTCGGAACCTTTGCGCAAATAAAACCAACTTCTTTTGATTCCGGGGTCTGAGTCCTCTGGTTTTCTGCAACAAGTTGGTCTCCGATATATTACATTATATGTGTTAAAAGCCAACCCCCACAAACACTGAGAGAAAATTCATCTGCAGGGAATTTTTAATTAGGTCTGTGGAGAATAGTAATTTTTCAGTGAGATTCAGAGAAAACTCAGAAATATAAAATGTTACTTGATGGATTGATACACACCATCCAATATTACATAAAAAACTAAGGATAGCTGAGAAGCAGCTGATGCCCTGATCTTCCTGAAATTAGAGAAATTTGTAGTCTAGAACTGGGATCCTTGGGTATTGCTGAGCTACAGTTTTCAATAGTTCCAACCAGCATAAGGCTGAAAAATGTTGAGAATGTAGTTGTTCACTTTAATTTTACTTCACTTTTATCCCCATATTTTCTCTGACAGCTTAAAGCAGGGGTCTTCAAACTTGGCCCTTTTATGACTTGTGGACTTCAACTCCCAGAATTCGTCAGCCAGGGACTGGCTGAGGAATTCTGGGAGTTGAAGTCCACAAGTCATAAAAGGGCCAAGTTTGAAGACCCCTGGCTTAAAGCATCTTATTTTGAAGTCTTCATAAAACAACTCAGTGCAATAAAATGGATTTAGAGAGATTGATTGAAGTTAATGTAAGGACCCACCTCAATTTACATCTTAAGAAGACAGAACTCTTGGAACGGGTTTTCCAACAGGAATCTTTATTAAGAAAAACTGACTGAAGGTGTGCTAGACAGGATCTGGGGGACCCCCCTGATCATTCAATGTTTTAAAGTGTTCCCAAGCAGTCCCGCCCCACATTCCTTCCGGTCAATCCAAATTGGCAGATGGCTGGGTGTTAAATCCATCGGATTCCAAACATTGCAATCTTCCCCCCCTTTTTCCTTGCTGCCGGTAAAAGGAAGCTTCATAGGGAGTGAGATCAAAGGCTGATTGCCGTATTGTTATGGTTAGTACTCCAGAGAGGGAATCCACAGAGGATGTTTCTTTGGAGGAATGCCAGTCATAAACCCCCGTGTTTACTCCCCCCCCTTTGTAGTATGACAGAATCCCAAAGAGAGTAAGAATTGGGTTTTCCCAGAGTAGATTAGTTAGAAATAAAATATAATTGGATTCTGACATCCGGCTCCCCTTAAATATAAGAGAGGTCCACCTGTAGAGAAAACAAAACAGGTATAAAAGTTAGTCTGGCTTGTTAGGATACTATGTATGAAACTTCTTTAAAAGCTTCGGGGCTTTGACATGATGTTTATGGACCCACTCGTTGTGAGAGGCGGGGAGGTGCTTCCATGCTACTAGGTATTGAGTTGACCCATGATATTTTCTAGAGTCCAGGATTTCCCTTATTTCAAAGTGTTGTTCGCCTTCTATCATGATTGGTGTTGGTGGGGGGGGATTTTTGGCCGTAAGGGTGACTGTTGTTCTCTTTTCAGCAAACTGCAGTGGAAAATTGGGTGTATTTGCCTAAGATTCTTGGGTAATTCTAATTCTACTGTTACTGGGTTTATGATTCTTTTAATTGGAAAAGGCCCTATATATTTTGGTCCAAGTTTTTTACAGGGTTGTATGGATTTTAAATATTTTGTAGACAGATAACCATTTCTCCTATAATGAATGGTGTGGGCTCCACCCTTTTCTTATCTGCTTGTGCTTTGTATGCTTGCCTAGCTTCCTCTAGAGCTTTTCTAACGATTGGCCAGGTGTTTCGTAATTGTTCCATCCATTCTTTCAGTGATGGGATTGCCGGTTCGTTTGGGGTTAGTTCTGGCATGGGGTTGAAACTTTGGCCGGTAGCTATTTGAAAAGGAGTGTAACATGTGCTGGAGTGGACTGCATTATTGTAGGCAACCTCTGCAAAAGGCAACAGGTCCGTCCAATCTGACTGCTGGAAATTTAGAAAACATCTTAAATATTGCTCAAGTACTCCGTTACATTTTTCTGATTGACCATTTCCCTGAGGATGATGGCTAGATGTCAGTCCCTGAGTGGTCCCTAAAAGGGATAGAAATTCCTTCCAAAATGCCGATGTAAATTACACTCCCCTATCAGATATGATGCGTTGGGGTGCCCCATGCAATCTGTAAATATGTTGCACGAAACGTTTTGCTAAAGCTTTTGCGGTGGAGATCTTTTGGCAAGGAATAAAGTGAACCTGTTGGGAAAATAGGTCCGTGACCGTCCAAATGACAGTATTCCCATTGCTTTCTGGTAATTCCACTATAAAATCCATGGCTATTTCCCTCCAGGGGGCTGAGGGATTTGCCACTGTTTGTAACAGTCCTGGTGATTTCCCTTGCAGCCTTTTTGCCATTGCACACTTTGGGCAGCTGGCCACGTAACTTTCTATGTCTTTTTTCATGGATGGCCACCAAAATTGTCGTTTAATTAAGTGTAATTTTTTTACAAATCCAAAATGCCCTGCTGATTTTGTGTCATGGCAAAGTTGCATGAATGTGATCCTTTGGGTGGTCGGTATATATAACTTCTCCCCCACCCAAGGCAGTCCGTCTTTCATTGTGCACACGTGTTTATTTTTCTGGAACCATTCATCTGTTTCCAAACTTTTCCGGAATTCAATTCCGGTCTGGCTATCCAGCTGTGGTTTTAATTTAACTTGGGCTCTGGTAGTCACTGGCGCTGCCAGTTGTGATTCTCCCATGATCGGTTTAGAGTCAGTGGCTCGCGTGCTGTTATATTGGGGCATGCGAGATAATGCATCTGCCAGAAAGTTCTTTCCCCCCGGCAAATGCTTGAGCTTAAAATTGAATTGGTGAAAATGCTGAGACCAGCGGGCTTGCTTGGGGTTGAGTTTTCTGGGTGTTTTCAACGCTTCCAAATTTTTGTGGTCTGTCCACACCTGGAAAGGGATTTTATTGCCTTCAAGGAATCGGTGCCATGTAAGTAATGACCAACGTATCCCATATGCCTCTTTCTCCCACACGGGCCAGCGCTGTTCCGTTTCAGTGAGTTTCCTGGACGTATACATGCAGGGTTGCAACATCACTTCATCATTTTCTTGTAATAGTACAGCCCCCACTGCCACATCACTTGCATCCGTCTGTATTACGAAGGGTTTGTCCATGTCTGGATGCCTCAGTACTGGTTCGGCAGAAAAAAGCCTCTTTAATCTCTCAAATGCCGCTTGGCATTCCATTGTCCATTTTAGTGGCTGGCTAGGTTTCACTGAGGATTCTCCCTTCGTTTTTAGTAAGCTCGTGAGGGGCAGGGCTGTCTGGGCAAATGAGGGGATGAATTGGCGGTAAAAGTTTGCGAAACCCAGGAAACTTTGCAGTTGCTTTCTTGTGCGAGATGGTGCCCATTCTAATACTGCCCTGACCTTTTCTGGGTCCATTTCAATGCCTTGTGGGGATATGCGGTAACCTAGGTAGTCTATTCTTTCCTGGTGAAATTCGCATTTTGATAATTTGGCATATAGGTGGGCGGCTCGCAGTTTCTTTAAAACCGCTCTGACTAGGTTGACATGTTCCTCTTTTGATTCGGTGAAGATAAGGATGTTGTCTAGATAAACCAGGACCCCCTTAAATTGGTGCTCCCTTAGTACCTTATTGATTAATTGCATAAATACTGCGGGGCTCCCTTGTAATCCAAAAGGCAAAACTTTGAATTTGTAGCACCCCATCGGGCAATTAAATGCGGTTTTCCATTCATCTCCTTCCCTAATTCTCACGTGGTAATACGCTTCCCTTAAATCTAGTTTAGTAAAAATCTTTCCTTTCGAGAGGTGTGATAACATGTCCTTCATGAGGGGTAGGGGGTATAGGTTGCTTTCACTGATCGCATTCAGGAGCCTATAATCCACGCATAAACGTAAAGAGCCGTCCTTCTTCTCTCTAAAGAGGACTGGAGCGGCCACCTTAGGTTTGGCTGGTTCAATGAACCCCCTTTCTAGGTTTTTCTTTATAAATCTCTCCTTTTCCTCCTTCTCCTTTGGGCTCATGGAGTATAATCTGGGCTTTGGGAGTTTTGCCCCGGGCTTGAACTCTATGGCACAGTCTGTGGGTTGGTGGGGGGAAAGCTCATCCACCCTTTCCTTGCTGAAAACTTCAGCCAGGTCTCTGTATTCCTCTGGTATTTCTGGTAGCCCCTTTTCTTCACCCATGGACGCTATTTCCGTTTTTAATTTTGATAGATCCCCTTGGGGTTTTAAGTCTGTAGGGTCCTCTTTCAGGAAATTGATTTCTTTCATCCTCCAGTTTACCCAGGGGTTCCATTTTGTTAACCATTCCATCCCTAGGATCATCGGGCATTCCATGCCTGGGGTCACTACAAACGTTATGTCTTCCTCATGATTTCCCAGGGATAGGTGGATTGGTAATGTGGCTAGGGTAGCTGGCACCCCCCCTGCTATGGACCCATCTAACTGGCCAAATGAGATTGGTTGTTCCAGCCTCCTCACTGGAATGCCCAGATTTCCCACTAGGGTTGGGCTAATGAGGGAGCGGGTGCAGCCAGAGTCTATTAAGGCTTTCACCTTGACAGCTTCGGGCATGGAGGGGGCTAATATAGTCACTGTCTTGAGGATGGGTGGGATGGATCCACTTACCAGTGGTTCGCCCTCCGAGCTGTCATCTGGGGCGTCCACCGGCCCTGCGGTGTAGGCTGGGGCTCTTTCCCCACGATGGGCGGAGGTAGGGGATTCCACAGCCTCTATTCCTCTCATAGCAGATTCTTTTGACTTAGCTGGGGACTTCCCAGATTTGCTGGCCAGTGGTCTGTCTGGGTTGTGCTGGGGGGCTTTCGAGCGGCATTCTACAGCCCGATGCCCCTCTCTCCCACATTTGAAACAGCCCATTGGTTTCTTGGCCATAGCCGATGGCTTCGCTGGTTCGCGTGTTGGTTCAGTCGGTGAGCGGCTCCATTGTTTTCCTCGGCGGTGCCTCTTCAGTAGGTCGATCTCTGCTTCCTCTGCCAGGACATACCATTTGTTCAGTTGGTGTGGGACCCCCGGGGCAGGCAAGCATCATATAGGTCGTAATTCAGACCGTCTTTGAAATGGCTGTCTTCCGGCCAGTTCAGCTTGCTGGCAATGGTTCGGAATTCTTGCGTATATTCGGCAACTGGCCGTCTGCCTTGCCTCATCATTTTGATTCTTTCGCGTGCTTTGCGATCAGCCAGGTGGTCTTCAAATCGCCTTCTCAGAGAGGACATGAAACGGTTGAAGTCGTTGAGCTCTGGGGCATTGGAATCATGCAAATTCACCACCCAATCTGCGGCCGGTCCATCCAGAGCAGATTGCACGATCCGAATACAGGCTTTGTTGCTAGGGATGTGTCGCCCGTGTTCCTCCATGTAGCCAAGGACTTGGGTTAGGAAAAACCCCAAGCGTGTCGGCTCCCCCTTGAATTTCGCGTCCAACGGCGGAAGTCTTTGAATGGATCGGTGCCTTCTTCGTCGGTATTGTCTTCCATCCAGATTGCCATCTGCAGGTCGGCGGGGGGTAGGGACTACTGGATCAGCAGATGTCCCCGGGGCTGCAGGTTCCAATTCCCCCTCAGTGTCTCTCCAGTTGCGGCTCTAGGAGTTGGTGCGGCCGTGGGGCTCAGGATTCTCCTCTCCTAGGGAACTGAGGGTCCTCTTCATCAAGTCGATAGCTTTCTCTAAGATCCAGTTCGAGTGTTGTGCCCAGCTTCCTTCACCTTCACTTGTGTGCAGGGATCTCTCCATCTCCTGCTTCCATCCTGGTTGGTTGGCCCCCCGTCTCAGGGTCACCTTTCTTGATTTCTTTTCCCACTCGCCTTTCTTTCCAACGCCCATTGACCACCGAGGCTTGTGGTTACTTGTCTCCATCACCTCTTCTCCTGAGTAATCTGACCCTTCAGATCCGGATATTTGGCATGTTTCCAGTCGGGGCAACGGCTCCCTCTCCGGGGGGCTTTCCCCTTTCCCTGCTTCGTCGTCTGACATGGTAATTTTTGCAAAGTCCCCCGGCCAGGTTCTTCCTTCCAGGTTGACTAATTTTGCAGATCCTGTCTAATGTAAGGACCCACCTCAATTTACATCTTAAGAAGACAGAACTCTTGGAACGGGTTTTCCAACAGGAATCTTTATTAAGAAAAACTGACTGAAGGCGTGCTAGACAGGATCTGGGGGACTCCCCTGATCATTCAATGTTTTAAAGTGTTCCCAAGCAGTCCCACCCCACATTCCTTCCGGTCAATCCAAATTGGCAGATGGCTGGGTGTTAAATCCATCGGATCCCAAACGTTGCAATCTTCCCCCCCTTTTTCCTTGCTGCCGGTAAAAGGAAGCTTCATAGGGAGTGAGATCAAAGGCTGATTGCCGTATTGTTATGGTTAGTACTCCACAGAGGATGTTTCTTTGGAGGAATGCCAGGAATGCCAGTCATAAACACCCGTGTTTACTCCCCCCCCTTTGTAGTATGACAGAATCCAAAAGAGAGTAAGAATTGGGTTTTCCCAGAGTAGATTAGTTAGAAATAAAATATAATTGGATTCTGACAGTTAATATTCAAACGGGGACTTGAAATTGGTTCTCTTGATCGTATCCAATATTATAACCAATACTTTGTTAGATGATCACAGATCTTACAGTACTTCCTTTCTATTCAGTATCTAATTATAGGACAATCACTTTTAAAGTAAAAATAGTGTGGAAAGGCACTTCAAACATGGTTAGGCTCTTCTTTATTAACTTCCTAGGGTTGATATTAAAATGCTGGCAGGAAACAAAGAACACTATATTTTCCCACATGGCTCTTTCATCTTTTCTTAGACAATATCCACTATAATATATTGTGTTCTCCTCTGATAATGAAAATGTTCATCTGAAACCCACATATTCCATTCCATTACTAGATTATAAAGTTTATAGAGTCCAGGATTTCAGGATTTTACACACTGAAGCCTTCATATTCATAAACCACTTGTAATGAAGACAAGTTTTTCCTGATTTCCCTCCCTTTCTTTGCTTTGGTCATTTTGATGTGCTGGTGTTCACCAGCCTATAGTAAATCTTGTTCCCAATTGGCAGATTTCCCTGTTTTTTTCTCTAACTCCCACCCATGCCAATGAAACAAGCACTTTCTGTCATCATTTCTTTTGAGGACTGAAACAAGAAAAAAAAATGACAGATTTACATTTCTTCTTGTATCTTTTCCAAGGAAAAATTCTGGAAAGCCCTTCTTAGCTCTAACTGGTTTATACAATAAACAAACAGCATTCCTCTATTGGACCTAAAAAGCAGGAACCAGGGGTGTATGCCTATTAAACACATAGCAGCTATTTGGAACTGGGATATTTGTGTCAGCAGGACAACTGAACTTGTAGCAGTTGGAGGGGAAAAAAGCATTCATGTAGAGCACTTTTGTTTCACCACAGTAGTTTCTACAGGTTTTTTTACTTCTGTCTCCCATCAGATTTCCTTCAAATAAATTGGATCAATAATTCTTCATAAATGTGAGGCATAACCACCATTAAAATTAAGCATCTGTGCTTCAACAGTTGATGTGATTCCATTGTATGAAGCTAAAGTGATGGAGAAATTATTTCCATTTTGCAGTTGATATAGAAACAAGGGCCATCACCTTGGCCTGATCTAATTAATCCTTAGATGGAAGTTGTCAGATGACACTGAGGTTGCAAGTTATACAGGACGGGTGTGAAACTCGCGACGTCATGTGATGTGTCGCGACGTATAGTGACTTTTTTTCCATTGCCAGCAATGGAGTGGGCACGGTTTTGTCATGATGCATCCGGCCTGCGGGCCAGCAGTTTGACACCCCTATTATACTGGGATGTCAAAATAGTAGTAGTAATAGTAGTCATAGTAATGCAATAATCTTTTTTTTTGTTGCTGCCATGAAAATTCAATTCAAAGGAGAACTGGTTTTAACCTAATTAATAGTAATTTCTATCTACTATATACTGGCATTTATTTATTTCTCATAATCTAAAATTACCTCGTTTATTCCACATAAGACACCTGAAGAATAAGATGAAGACGAAGACGAAGAAGAGGACGAGGAGGAAGACAAAGAAGAAAAAGAAAATATTTTCCCATTATTAAAGTATCATGTTCATATTTTGCATTGTTATTTTTTGTTTTATTATTTTTATTTCAATATGTATTTGAAATATTTTTAAAAAAATATTTGATGATACTGACACTCTTCTTTCCTGCTAACTTTATGATTAATAGGGGAAAAATACTTTTCCTCTTGTTTAAGGAATGGAATAGCCAATAAATATCTGAAGCTAGAAACAAGTTATAATATTAGGATAGTGCAAAGCATACAAGGAAGGAAGGAAGGAAGGAAGTATCTGCAAGAAGCTTTTTCTGTAGCAGAGTAAAATTCAGCTTCAGAATCAATAAAACATCACTATTGTAAATTAGAGCACCTTACATATTTAAACATAGTATATGCTCTACTTTCACTTCCCTCTTTCAGTCTTCCATGTTGTGTATAATCAGCTCATTATTATTCAAAGGCTTTCACATCTAAGTGTTTAGATGTCGTGACTGAGTGTGTTTCATTAGAATCAGAATTACTCTTCCATTGCTTGAATTCAATTTTCTGTCCTCTAGTAAAGGACTTTTTAATAAAGAGGCTCACTCCATCACCATAAGCCCTTCACGTACTGTAATACTTGTGCCAGAAAATATCCTTGGAAAGCTATGAATTAAACTTCCTATCTGCCTTTTTTTTAAAACATTTTTAATCATTTATATATTCACACTTTTCTATTCTTTTTTATTCAACTTAACCTTATTCAGGCACTTTTTGGATTTAATTTATACGGGTGACCAATTAGGTTAAACCCACTGGTCCTAGTGACATCTCAGATTTCCATATGTTCTGGTGTGGACATGATTCTACAGAATTAATAACCTGGGAAATTAAAACTTTCCACTAATTAAAAAAATCAGCATAAATACACAACTGAATAAATGAAAGCCAATCCCCAAAAAATTTTTTAGTGACTGTATTTATTCACTCCTTTCAGAAAAAATCAGCTGAGAATTGGGAATCAGGTCATTTTGTCAACATTTTGAACAGAATGACCTAACTCATTATTTGAGAACTAATGCATTAATATGAATTTCTTCAAATTAGGATGTACTAGAGATAAGGGAAATATTGCACAAACACGCTTATTTTATGGGCAGTGTATGAAAGCTGCAGTACAAATTTTGTCTTCAAAGATGTATATGCCAAAACACATTAAATTAACATGTAAACTTTTGTAGATTTTTTTTAAACTTCACAGAAAGCAGTAAAAGAATTATGATGACCTAATATGCAAACTATCATAAACCAGAATTAAACTATTAGTAAACTGAAAATAAACTATTGATAAACTGCATCGGTTTTGTCTTCTGATGCTAGGAGGCAAACATCAATTACTGATATATAAACAGTGTCATATAAAATACATTTTCCTGACTAACAAACACATAATCATACAAACAAAAACACATGCAAAAATCTGTTTCTTTGTCAGATAACCCTATGAATATATTTTATTTAGTTAGTTGATCCCCAACTTTTAAAAATTAAAAATTCAATTAAAAAAATTAAAGCATATTTGGTATAGGGGCTAGACTAGAAGACCTCCAAGGTCCATTCTATTCTATTCTATTCTATTCTATTCTATTCTATTCTATTCTATTCTATTCTATTCTATTCTATTCTATTCTATTGCTAGTAAAGACAGTGTAAAATAAATAACATTCACAGTGAACCACAAAAGACATATTAAACTAGCCATTATTAAAATATTTTGCCTATCTTTGCCTATTTTGCCCTCTATCTAAAGGTAATAGAGAGGAAACTAACCCCACTCTGTGGCAGAGTGGGATGTCCTGATTGGGATAAAACTGGTCTTAGGTTACAGTTTTCCCCCCTACTCTTACTATTTCCCAGTGTCACATACACATCAAGAAATTTCTTGCCTAACAGAAACATTTGGGAACAAGCTTATCTATCTTTGTGTGAAAACAAAGGTCAGTCTGTCAGTCAATAGAAGTTAGTTGTTGGAGGTTGCTGAACATTCTGGGAGGGTGGTTGTGCTTGTATGTAGACTGGAGATGCTATGTGTATTAAGGAACAAATGGAGGAAGAAGGCATCTGCAATTGAGAAATTTGCAGAATGGACTGGCTTCTAGAAATGATTGCAATATTTGGAAAGGCCAGATTTTGTCTGGAGACTGACCAAGATGCTGGAATTCCAAGAAAATTATTTTTTGTTCTTTCCATTCTCCTCTCTAGACTAAAAGCAAGCCAGAGAAGAGAAAGTGCTGAACTTACCAAATGGAATGAACATATTAAAATTGGGATAACAAATGCCTGGTTGAATCAGGAAGGAGCAGAGTGAAATGGTAAAGCATTGAGTAATAAGATCTGTAAATAAATGTCTGTGTAACAATGTTAGTGTAGTGTTGTCCAGATGATTTACTGCAATCATTAGAAATAATCACAATTTATTTCTTGAAAAATTATAACAATAAACATTACTATAATGTTAAGAAGAGCAATGTTTGTATGTGTGTGGGTGGTTGTTTCTATGAAAAATTCTTGTTTCTTTTCCCATCATTTCATACCTTCCTGGCAAAAGTTATAACATCTGGAAGCTGCTGCTAAAAAATTCTTTTGCATTCCCATTAAAAGCACTCCCGATGGTGATGGCATCAAGATGAGATAAGAGTTTCTCATTAAGTATGTGGAGGCTTGTTAGGGAGCCTCTGTGGATCTTCAAAGAGTGGAACTGGGGCTTCACTGCATCTGGGACAAGAGTAAAATCTAGAAATGCACATAAACACCAAAGATTCTAGGAGATGTTAATGCTATTGTTCTCAAAAAGAATTCCTATTTTGTGCTTTTCTTTCACCTAGTCTAAAACTATCCTTTGGTGTCTAGACTCAATTTCAATTTGTTTGTTATCATCTAATCTACGGCAGCATTAATTGCAATAGCGTTCATGGTTTTGCATTTTGATGGTAAAGAGAGAAAGAGTAATATTCTGACACAGATACACATAGACATATGGGGGAGAGAGAGAGACAGGCAAAAAATTAGAGCTCACACTCCTACATATATACAAACAAACATATACATAAGCATACATTTTACATATAGACACAGATGTTAAATAGGACAAGGAAAAAGATGAAACAGAGGCTATCATCCATAGCATTGAGGTTTAGATACACATACAGATAGTTACAGTGGCAAAGATTATATGCACATACATTATATGCACATACATTATATGCACATACATTATATGCACATACACACAGAGAGACACGTGTGTGTGTGTACACATATACATATATATGTACAGTATGTGTGTGTATATGTGTATCTTTGCTACTGTAACTATCTGTATTTATTAGTATTAATAGTAATAATACTATTACAATTAGAATAACAGAATAACAGAGTTGAAAGGGATCTGAGGTCTTCTAATCCCTTGCTCAAGCAAGAGACCGTATAATATTTCAGTCAAATGGCTGTCCAATCTCTTCTTAAAAACCTCCAAGGATGGATCACCCACAACTTCTGAAGGCAATATGTTCCACTGGTTAATTGCTCTTACTGTCAGGAATTGTCTCCTTAGTACTAGGTTGTTTCTCTCCTTGATTAGTTTCCATCCATTGCTTCTTGTTCTGCTTTCCAGTGCTTTACAGCAGAGGTCCCCAACCTTTTGGGCACCAGGGACCGGTTACATGGAGAGAGGTTTTTCTGCGGCCCGGTACCGGTCCATGGTTTTGTGGGGGGCATGGTTTTGTGTGCTGCCTGCATCCCATGGATGGAGCTTTGCTTGTTTGTGCAGCCCAGTTGCTGGCATGCTGCGGCCCGGTACCGGTCCATGGACCAGGGGTTGGGACCCCTGCTTTAGAGAATAGGTTGATCTTCCCTGCTTTGTGACAGCCCCTCAAATATTGAAATACTGCTATCATATCACTCCTAGTTCTTCTTTTTACTAGATTAGACATACCCAATTGCTGAAACCGTTCTTCATATGTTTTAGCCTCCATCCCTCCAATCATCTTTGTTGCTCTTCTCTGAACTCTTTATAGAGTCTCAACTTCTTTTTTATATTATGGTGACCAAAACTGAATGCAATATTACAAGGCATTATAAAGTGGTACTAACACTTCATGTGGTCTTGATTCTATCCATCTGTTAATGAAGCCTGGGATAGCATTGGGTTTTTTGGTGGCTGCAACACACTGCTGGCTCATATTTAAGTGGTTTTCCAGTAGTAGTAATTTTTTTCTTGTTTTACTTGTTTGCTTCAGTTGCTATGTTAGCTCTTGTTAAGATTGTGATTTTATTTATTGTTCATTTATTTTGTAAATCTTGGAGGCTGAGATAAATGAAATAAATGCAGAAAAGTCTTAAACAGCATAAAGAAACATTTATGCATCCAATGAAAGAGAATATTTGTAGCTCAGGGTTGAAATGAGGGGTCCTTGGTGCTCTCTGAGCTTGCTTGTTTTCTTGCAAATGTTTCATTACCCTAACTAGGTAACATCATCAGTGCTAGTAAGGAGTGCTGTTTGCTGTCAATTTATATTCTGGCGTCTTGCCTGTCTGTGTGGGTGGGGGTGGTCTTAGGGATTCTTTGGTTGGGCTGTTTACTAATGGCTATTGGCGGTTTCTTGATTGGGGTATTGCTTACTTAATCGTTGGTCTGAAGTTGACTTTGAGTTAATCTATGCTGATCTGAGTGCTGATTACTGGTGGGGAGGTGCTGGAGTCTTTTTCTCTTTTGGGCTGGTTGATTGTCTCTTTTGCATATGTGTCTATTGATGGCACTCTGACAAATCAGTCATCAATAGACACATAGACATTAACAACATCTATGGACTATGCAAAAGAGACAATCAACTAGCACCTCTCCACCAGTAATCAGCACTCAGATCAGCATAGATTAACTCCAAGGTCAACTTCAGACCAACAATCAAGTAAGCAATGCCCCAATCAAGAAACTGCCAAAGAACATCAGAGACTAACATAAACAACCTCCAGGTTTTACTTGTCACATCTGATTCTCTTTCCTGTCCATACTTTCTTTTATAGATTAATTCCTTTATATTAGTTTTCAAAGGAAACCCACAATTTACTGAACTTTGGAAAAATCTGTGATGTACCATTAATGTGATAAAAATTAAGTTCAGCATCAATTCAATGAATATAAGTCATTAAAAAGTAGCAGTTTTTCAATATGGTCAATAGTTTACTTATTATGAGATAAGCAAGTTTATGTCTTTCAAGATAACTCAGAATAGCAGTCTCTTTATTGTACAACTGAGGGTGTAGTAAATGCAAGCCTCTGTATTTGATAAACTTAGTATTTTAGCCATAAGCAAAATTTCTGTCACTGATCCACTATCCCCCAACATAATCTAATAAATGTAACATTCACAGTGAAAACTATTTTATGTATTCACTTCTGGATGTTATCAAATATATTATTTTTTGTTCTGACAGTTCTGCACCCACAGCAAAGAAAATAAATTGAGAGAGAGACAATGGATGGAAGAGAATGAGAGGGGGCACATATATACTTATAGGTCTTCTCCTTTTTTGAGTAATCAACTTTTGTGTATCCTTTCCCCTGAAAGTCATTGTAGAAACTGGTCACGTCTTACAACTTTCTCATATCTAACTTTTTATGAGTCTTACATAATAACATCTGATTAGTTGTAACCATAAAACCCCTTCTGGGACATAAATACTTATGTGAATTCATTGCATCTGTGTCCAGACAATTGTCAAATGGAATTTCAACCTCACCATACTAAAAATGTGATGGAGTTAAAAGCAGACTATATATTTATGCAACTAAAACCAATTAATTGCATAAACATGTTAGCAATGAGTAAAATAGAATGTTAGCAGTGTAGTTTGAAATTATCTGAATCAGATAACACGTTTCTACATAATTGAGTACTATATCAAAACATTTCTTACCTCACCTTAGATTTTCACTCTGATTCAATTGTAGCTGCAATTGTAGTAAATAAGAGAAATAGGAAATCTTGTGGAATTATGTTTACATTTTGAAGCCTTAATCGTATCTCCTTGCATTACTTATTCATTCATAGACCCATGTAGAGCATGTTACAATAGAATAGAATAGAATAGAATAGAATAGAATAGAATAGAATAGAATAGAATAGAATAGAATAGAATAGAATAGAATGGAATGGAATGGAATGGAATGGAATGGAATGGAATGGAATGGAATGGAATAGAATAGAATAGAATAGAATAGAATAGAATAGAATAGAATAGAATAGAATAGAATAGAATAGAATAGAATAGAATAGAATAGAGCTAGAAGGGACCTTGGAGGCCTTCTGCTCTAGCCCCATGCTCAAGCAGGACGAACTATACCACCTCAGACAAGTGACTGTCTAGCCTCTTTTTAAAAATCTCCTGTGATGGAGCGCCTACGATTTCTGGGGGCAAGCTATTCTACTGGTTGTCTTCACTGTCAGGAAGTTTCTCCTTAATTCCAGGTTGCTTCTCTCTTTGATCAGTTTCCAACCATTGTTTTTTGTCCTGCCCTCTGGTGCTTTGGTGAATAACATGCCCCCCTCTTCTTTGTCACAGCCCCTCAGATATTGGAATACTGCTATCATGTCTCCCCCTATTTCTTCTTTTCTTTAGACTAGCCAAATCCAAGTCCTGCAGCTGCTCTTCGTATGTTTTAGTCTCCAGGCCTTTGATCATCTTAGTTGCTCTTCTCTGATTTTTTTCCAAATTCTCAACATCTTTTTTGTGATAAAGTGACCAAAATTGGTTGCAGTGTTCCAGGTGTGGTCTTACTGGGGTTTTTATAAAGCGGTACTAATACCTCGCATGATCTTGATTCTATGCCTCTATTTATACAACCCAGGGTTGTATTAGCTTTTTTGGCTGCTGCTGCACACTACTGGCTCATGATTAAGTGATCGTCCACTAGGACTCCAAGGTCCCTCTCACAGTTACCGTTGTTAAGCCAGGTCTCAATCTGTACTTGTACCTTTGATTTTTCCTGCCGAAATGTAAAACTTTGCTTTTCTCCACACTGAAACTCATTTTTTGGGATAGGGCCCATTGTTCAAGTTTGTCAAGATCTTTTTGGATCATGAGTTTGTCTTCTGGTGTGTTGGCTACTCCTGCCAGTTTGGTGTCATCTGCAAATTTGATGAATTCCCCTTAAATTCCCTCATCTAAGTCATTGATGAAGATATTGAAGAGTACTGCGCCTAAGACGGAACCTTGTGTTACCCCACTGCTTACTTCTCTCCATGTGGATGTAGTGCCATTGAGGACTACTCATTGAATACGGTTTGCCAGCCAGTTACAGATCCATCTGGTGGTGATGTTGTCTGTAATGTATTGTGGTGCATTACTGTGATTTACTAGGAACTGGGTTTCTGAGAAGTGTGAAGAAACCGTTAGAACCGGCAAATGTCTAAGGCCAGACTTCCTGTCTACATGCTAATCACTGGTGTTTGGGTGGGAAGGTTGCTGGGATCCTATTGGTTGCTGTTTAGGGCTGACTGTATAAATAGGGGTGGAGCAAATGTTAGTTGGCTTCTGTTTGACTAAGAATAAAGAGTTGTGTTTTGCACCTGCTGTCTCCTCAATGTTGCAACAAACCTTAAAACATAACAGTGGCGACGAGGATGGGATCGTGCTGCCGAACTTTGAAGAGCTGAGTCACTAAGGGGGAAAAGGCCTAGCGAAGAGGCCTTGGGCGGAACCACGTTCCCCCCCACTCCACTCCTACCAGTACAAAGACGCTGGAGAAGAGCTCTCCCTCAGATCCGTCTCAGCTCCGTCCCTGGGAGCTCAACAGAAGCCTGGGCAGCACGAGACAATTGAGGAGCTGGGGCAACACTCACCATGGTGAAGATAGGAAAACTCTCCGAATTCAACGTCGCCCATCCTGAGAGGTGGAGCTCCTACGTCGCGAGGGTCAAAAACTACCTATGGGTCAACCAAGTCCGGGAAGATGGCTTGAAGGCTGCAATGCTCCTGTGCGTGTGCGGCCAAGCAACATTCGACATCACCGAGAACTTAGTCACGCCAGCTCCGCTCGAGTCCATCACGTACTCAGAACTTAAGAAGATGCTCAAAGAACACTTTGAGCCCAAGCTGTCGGTCATTGCTTGGTGGCACGCATTCAAACGGCGTGACCAACGCCCGGGCAAGTCTGCCACCGATTTCATTGCCGCCCTTCATCAAGCGGCTCGGCAATGTGAATTTAAGGACCTTGAAGACAGGCTGAGAGACCGCTTAGTATGCCGGTTATGGAGCAAGGAGCTCCAGCAAAAAATATTTGTGAAAGAGACAATTTCCTTCCAAGATGCTCTGAGGGAGATCACAGCCAAAGAAGCAGCCGGAGGGGCCATCAAGGCCTTACGGCTCTACAAGAGCTCTCCCTTTGTAGAGGCCGTCCACCAGGAGGACGCCGAGAGGGTTGAAGACTCCGAATCAGACCACAAGGTTGATCGGCTATAGCAGCCACCTGAAAGAAGGCCACAATGACCAGTTGACAAGGCAGTTCCCTTCTCTCAATGTGCTGGGTGTGGAGGCCGACACAAACGGGCAGACTGCCGGTTCCGCACAGCAACATGCCAAGCGTGTGGCAAGCAAGGCCACATCGCCGCTGTCTGTAGGGGTCGCAGAAAAGAGCCCCCCAGAAGAGTTACCCTGGAAAGGTACCAGGGTCCCTGGGCAACACAGGGTGGGTTTTTGCACAAGTAGAAGGAGCGTGCATAGAACAGGGGCCCATCGCCCGCTTAAAGAGAAGCTGCAGCTTAAAGTAATGCTGCAAGGAGTTCCATGTAACATGGAACTCGACACGGGGTCCGTGTTGTCAATAATCTCCCAAGGAACACTCAAACAAATTTGCAGTCGCAGCGGCAAACGAGTTAAGCTCAAGCCGTCCAATCTTGTATTAACAGACTTCCAAAACTTCCGTGTAGCAGTCAAGGGAGAAGCTACTCTAAGGGTGCAGTTCAGGGGGTTTGAGGGTCCCTGGAAGTTGTAGTTGTTGAGGGCAACTGCACTAGCCTCATTGGGCTTGATTGGTTTGATGCATTAGGCATCCAAGTGACTGGTTTAAACAGTGTGCAAACATCGGGCCTTTTGGCCGTTTGCAAAGAGTTTGCTGACGTCTTCAGCCCTGAATTAGGGGAATACAAAGGCCCCCCAATAGCCCTCCAGCTTGATCCTACTATTGCACTGATAAGGATCAAACCTCGTCGAGTGCCTTTCGCCCTCAAGCAAAGAATCAATGCAGATGTCAGAATCCAATTATATTTTATTTCTAACTAATCTACTCTGGGAAAACCCAATTCTTACTCTCTTTGGGATTCTGTCATACTACAAAGGGGGGGGAGTAAACACGGGGGTTTATGGCTGGCATTCCTTCTATCATCTACGAATAAACATCCTCTGTGGATTCCCTCTCTGGAGTACTAACAATAACAATGCGGCCATCAGCCTTTGATCTCACTCCCTATGAAGCCTCCTATTACCGGCAGCAAGGAAAAAGGGGGGAAGATTGCAACGTTTGGGATCCGATGGATTTAACACCCAGCCATCTGCCAATTTGGATTGACCGGAAGGAATGTGGGGTGGGACTGCTTGGGAACGCTTTAAAACATTGAATGATCAGGGGGGTTCCCCAGATCCTGTCTAGCACACCTTCAGTCAGTTTTTCTTAATAAAGATTCCTGTTGGAAAACTTGTTCCAAGAGTTCTGTCTTCTTAAGATGTAAATTGAGGGGGGTCCTTACATTAGACAGGATCTGGGGATCTGCCAGCTACCCTAGCCACGTTACCAATCCACCTATCCCTGGGGAATCATGAGGAAGACCTAACGTTTATAGTGACCCCAGGCATGGAATGCCCGATGATCCTAGGGCTGGAATGGTTAACAAAATGGAACCCCTGGGTAAATTGGAGGACGAAAGAAATCAATTTCCTGAAGGAGGACCCTACAGACTTAAAACCCCAAGGGGATCCATCAAAATTAAAAACGGAAATAGCGTCCATGGGTGAAGAAAAGGGGCTACCAGAAATACCAGAGGAATACAGAGACCTGGCTGAAGTTTTCAGTGAGGAGAGGGCGGATGAGCTTCCCCCCCACCGACCCACGGACTGTGCCATAGAGTTCAAGCCCGGGGCAAAACTCCCAAAGCCCAGATTATACTCCATGAGCCCAAAGGAGAAGGAGGAAATGGAGAGATTTATAAAGAAAAACCTAGAAAGGGGGTTCATTGAACCAGCCAAACCTAAGGTGGCCGCTCCGGTCCTCTTTAGAGAGAAGAAGGATGGCTCTTTACGTTTATGTGTGGACTATAGGCTCTTGAATGCGATCAGTGAAAGCAACCTATACCCCCTACCCCTCATGAAGGACATGTTATCACACCTATCGAAAGGAAAGATTTTTACTAAACTAGATCTAAGGGAAGCGTATTACCGCGTGAGAATTAGGGAAGGAGATGAATGGAAAACTGCATTCAATTGCCCAATGGGGTGCTACAAATTCAAAGTTTTGCCTTTTGGATTACAAGGGGCCCCCGCAGTATTTATGCAATTAATCAATGAGGTACTAAGGGAGCACCTATTTAAGGGGGTCCTGGTTTATCTTGACGACATCCTCATCTTCACAGAATCAAAAGAGGAACATGTCAACCTAGTCAGAGCGGTTTTAAAGAAACTGCGAGCCGCCCACCTATATGCCAAATTATCAAAATGCGAATTTCACCAGGAAAGAATAGACTACCTAGGTTACCGCATATCCCCACAGGGCATTGAAATGGACCCAGAAAAGGTCAGGGCAGTATTAGAATGGGCACCACCTCGCACAAGAAAGCAACTGCAAAGTTTCCTGGGTTTTGCAAACTTTTACCGCCAATTCATCCCCTCATTTGCCCAGATAGCCCTGCCTCTCACGAGCTTACTAAAAACGAAGGGAGAATCCTCAGTGAAACCTAGCCAGCCACTAAAATGGACAATGGAATGCCAAGCGGCATTTGAGAGATTAAAGAGGCTTTTTTCTGCCGAACCAGTACTGAGACACCCAGACATGGATAAACCCTTCGTAATACAGACGGATGCAAGTGATGTAGCAGTGGGGGCGGTATTATTACAAGAAAATGAGGAAGGGATGTTACAACCCTGCGCGTATACGTCCAGGAAACTCACTGAAACGGAACAGCGCTGGCCCGTGTGGGAGAAAGAGGCATATGGGATACGGTGGTCATTACTTACATGGCGCCAATTCCTTGAAGGCAATAAAATCCCTTTCCAGGTGTGGACAGACCACAAAAATTTGGAAGCCTTGAAAACACCCAGAAAACTCAGCCCCAAGCAAGCCCGCTGGTCCCAGCATTTTCACCAATTCAATTTTAAGCTCAAGCATTTGCCGGGGGGAAAGAACTTTCTGGCAGATGCATTATCTCGCATGCCCCAATATAACAGCACGCGAGCCACCGACTCTAAACCGATCATGGGAGAATCACAACTAGCAGCGCCAGTGACTACCAGAGCCCAAGTTAAATTAAAACCACAGCTGGATAGCCAGACCGGAATTGAATTCCGGAAAAGTTTGGAAACAGATGAATGGTTCCAGAAAAATAAACACGTGTGCACAATGAAAGACGGACTGCCTTGGGTGGGGGAGAAGTTATATATACCGACCACCCAAAGAATCACATTCATGCAACTTTGCCACGACACAAAATCAGCAGGGCATTTTGGATTTGTAAAAACATTACACTTAATTAAACGGCAATTTTGGTGGCCATCCATGAAAAAAGACATAGAAAGTTACGTGGCCAGCTGCCCAAAGTGTGCAATGGCAAAAAGGCTGCAAGGGAAATCACCAGGACTGTTACAAACTGTGGCAAATCCCTCAGCCCCCTGGAGGGAAATAGCCATGGATTTTATAGTGGAATTACCAAAAAGCAATGGGAATACTGTCATTTGGACGGTCACGGACCTATTTTCCAAACAGGTTCACTTTATTCCTTGCTAAAAGATCCCCACCGCAAAAGCTTTAGCGAAACTTTTTGTGCAACATATTTACAGATTGCATGGGGCACCCCAACGTATCATATCTGATAGGGGAGTGCAATTTACATCTGCGTTTTGGAAGGAATTTCTATCTCTTTTAGGGACCACCCAGGGACTGACGTCTAGCCATCACCCTCAGGCAAATGGTCAATCAGAAAAATGTAACGGAGTACTTGAGCAATATTTAAGATGTTTTCTAAATTTCCAGCAGTCAGATTGGACGGACCTGTTGCCTTTTGCAGAGGTTGCCTACAATAATGCAGTCCACTCCAGCACAGGTTACACTCCTTTTCAAATAGCTACCGGCCAAAGTTTCAATCCCATGCCAGAACTAACCCCAAACGAACCAGAAATCCCATCACTGAAAGAATGGATGGAACAATTACAAAACACCTGGCCAATAGTGAGAAAAGCTCTAGAGGAAGCTAGGCAAGCATACAAAGCACAAGCAGATAAGAAAAGGGTGGAGCCCACACCATTCATTATAGGAGAAATGGTCTATCTGTCTACAAAATATTTAAAATCCATACAACCCTGTAAAAAACTTGGACCAAAATATATAGGGCCTTTTCCAATTAAAAGAATCATAAACCCAGTAACAGTAGAATTAGAATTACCCAAGAATCTTAGGCAAATACACCCAATTTTCCACTGCAGTTTGCTGAAAAGAGAACAACAGTCACCCTTACGGCCAAAAATCCCCCCCCCACCAACACCAATCATGATAGAAGGCGAACAACACTTCGAAATAAGGGAAATCCTGGACTCTAGAAAATATCATGGGTCAACTCAATACCTAGTAGCATGGAAGCACCTCCCCGCCTCTCACAACGAGTGGGTCCATAAACAGGATGTCAAAGCCCCGAAGCTTTTAAAGAAGTTTCATACAGAGTATCCTAACAAGCCAGACTAACTTTTATACCTGTTTTGTTTTCTCTACAGGTGGACCTCTCTTATTTTTAAGGGGAGCCGGATGTCAGAATCCAATTATATTTTATTTCTAACTAATCTACTCTGGGAAAACCCAATTCTTACTCTCTTTGGGATTCTGTCATACTACAAAGGGGGGGGGAGTAAACACGGGGGTTTATGGCTGGCATTCCTTCTATCATCTACGAATAAACATCCTCTGTGGATTCCCTCTCTGGAGTACTAACAATAACAATGCGGCCATCAGCCTTTGATCTCACTCCCTATGAAGCCTCCTATTACCGGCAGCAAGGAAAAGGGGGGGAAGATTGCAACATTTGGGATCCGATGGATTTAACACCCAGCCATCTGCCAATTTGGATTGACCGGAAGGAATGTGGGGTGGGACTGCTTGGGAATGCTTTAAAACATTGAATGATCAGGGGGGTTCCCCAGATCCTGTCTAGCACACCTTCAGTCAGTTTTTCTTAATAAAGATTCCTGTTGGAAAACTTGTTCCAAGAGTTCTGTCTTCTTAAGATGTAAATTGAGGGGGGTCCTTACAGCAGAGCTGGACAAACTGTTGCAACAAGGCATTTTAGAGCCAGTTGATAGCAGTCCATGGGAAACCCCCATAGTTACGCCACTTAAGGCCAACGGAGAGGTGCGCATTACTATAAATGCACACTAAATAAAGCACTCCAGCATCCAGTGCCTGTAGTCAGCCACATCTTGGCATCACTACAGGGAGGTTGCATCTTTGCCAGATTAGATTTGGCTCAAGCCTATCAGCAGCTGCCAGTGGACGATGCCACGGATGAGGCCCACCCAGACTATAGTCACCCATAGGGGTGCATTCAAGGTCCGGCGCCTGCAGTTTGGGGTTAGTGTAGCCCCGGGCATATTTCAGAGCATGATGGAGCACACGCTCCACAAATTCCTGGTGTTTGCCCGTACTTCAATGATGTCCTCATAGCTCGGGATTCAGTCGAAAGTCTAACAGAGAGGCTCAGAGAGCCGTCCTTCAGCATTTCCGTGAAGCGGGGGTGAAGCTAAAGCAGGAGAAATGTAAAATTGGTGTCGCGTCAACCGAGTTCCTCGGTTTCCGTATAGATGCCGCAGGCATTCACCCTGCTGAATCCAAGCTCAAAGCAATTCAGCAGGCACCCAGTCCCAAGACAAAAGGAGAACTTCAGGCCTTTTGGGGGCTCCTTAACTTTTACCATGCCTTCCTTCTCCACAAGGCTGCAGTGGCAGAGCCGTTACACCGGCTCTTGGACAAGAAGGCTCAGTGGAAGTGGACGAGCATCCATGAACGCAGTTTTGCAGCAGTTAAGTCACTGTTGTCATCAAACTCATTTTAATGAAAAGCTGCCAATCAGCATTGCGTGTGATGCATCCCTGTACAGGATCGGAGCTGTGTTAAGCCACCTCAAGGCTGACGGAACACAAGTTCCTATAGCCTACTACTCCAGAACCCTGTCCTCAGCTGAACGCAATTATGCCCAGATCAATAAAGAGGCATTGGCCATAGTAGCGGGCATAAAGAAGTTCCATGATTATCTGTATGGTCGCCATTTCACAGTCTTCACAGACCATAAGCCACTTCTGGGTCTGTTCACTACGAACAAGCAAACTCCCCAGATTATTTCTCCAAGGATGTTGAGGTGGTCAATCTTCCTGTCCGCTTATAATTACAGTCTAGTTCACAAACTGGGCAAAGAAATGGGCCATGCAGACGGCCTTAGCAGATTGCCCCTGCCACAACTAGACCCAGACCCCGCTCCAGCCAGTCGCATCCTGGCTATCCAGGATCTTCCTGAGTCTCCCCTTAACGCAGGGGATGTGGCTGCCAAAACAGCTTCAGATAACACTCTGAGTCACGTGTTAAACTGGATGCTCACAGGATGGCTGGAAACTTGTCCAGGCCCTAACTTTCAGAGTTTTCAGAGAAGGAAGAGCGAGTTATCTGCTCACAAGGGTTGCATTCCATGGGGCAGTCGGGTCATAGTCCTGACCTCACTGACGACTAGAGTCCTTGAATCTCTGCATGAGGGACATCCAGGAATAATCCGGATGAAGGCGCTTGCATGATAAAGATAAAGATATCGAGGCCCAGGTCCACAGCTGCCACATTTGCCAGCAGTCAAGATCAGAAATGCCACATGCCCCTGTTCACAGATGGGAAACCACACAAGCCCCGTGGTCTAGGATCCATATTGATTTTGTAGGGCCCTTTCAGGGGCAACTCTTCCTCATTTTGGTGGACAGTCACTCCAAGTGGTTAGAGGTGACACCTGTCCCCACTATGACTACTGCTAGGACCATCCAGGTGCTGTGAAGCATCTTTGCAACACATGGGTTGCCCGATATCTTAGTATCAGACAATGGGGCTCAATTTACTTCTGCAGAGTTTCAGTCCTTTTTAAGGGCTACTTCGGCTCCCTGCCACCCGGCCTTGAACGGTCAAGCGGAACGCATGGTCAGAACGACCAAAGAATCATTGAAAAGAATTGTCACTGGCAACTGGCACCATAGACTGGCAGACTTCTTACTCTGCCAACGCACAACTCCATGCACTGCAACAGGCAGAAGCCCAGCTGAGTTGTGATGGGGGCGGCGGTTGATCACGAAGCTGGATCAGCTACATCCAGACAGAGTTGCTTCACAAGCATCGCAGCCTAAGGCTCCAAGGCACTTGCAAGTGGGCGACCCAGTTTGGACGCGCAACTATGGGCATGGGGCACTGTGGGTGGTAGCTGTGGTTTGCACTCTCATACAAAGTGGCCCTGGAAGACTGTCGAGTGCTTCGCAGACACATTGACCAGCTGCGTCGGAGGCTACCAAATCACCTTTCCGCTCATGACTCTGCTCAGGGGGAGGAGGAGGAACACGATGGTGACCGTGAATCTGAATCTCCCAGCGAAAGCGAGACTTTGCGATTGCCGAATGGGGGCTTTGCAAACGAGGCTGCTCCTAACTCAGGCACTGCATCTACAGGACAATGCCGACAAGTGGCTTCTCAATCGGCTTTTCATGCCGATCCGGTGGGTTCTACCCCATCGAGGAACACTGGCTCAGGCCTACCGGAACAGGCCAGCCATAGAGAAATAGACACTGGCTTGGGTCTACCGGAACAGACCAGCCTTCAAGAATTGGCTCTACCTGTTCTGTTCTTGCAAAGCATCGAGACGAGGCAGGTTCACAACAAAGGATCTCTTTATTAAGTACATTCACAGAACAGAAGCAAGAACACAATGGCAACTGGCCTTTTTATACTCCCCTTGCAAGGGGATGCACAGCCAATCATTGCAGGCCATTCTCCCGCCTTGCGCATGTGCGCAAGGCTGGAGAGAGCCTGTCTGGGTCCCGGGCAGACATGTGGTCTGTCCAGGTCTCTGCAACCTTCCTGCAGCCTTTCTGAGCCTTGCTGAATGACTCAGCAAGGCCCAGGACATAACACCCCTCCCCCCTTGGATTAAACAATAAGTAAGCAAATTGTTTAACACTTCACATAAACAAAACATGGCAGGCCGGTTAGCACGTTATACCGTCCACCTTACTCCTTGCAACCTATTACCTTCAGGTCCCAATGGAGTCCACGGACTTTCACTCTTTGACAATATTCGCACCGCAACCTACAATTGTTTTTTTGTTTACCCCCTCAGATAGCGAGGACTAATACCCCTCCTGTATAGTGAACAGGGATCTTACATATTCCCCTAAATGCTTAGGAGGACCCTTGACCCGCTCTGATCTTTGTGGAGCCAGATTAGGTGCAGGTGCGCTTGTAGGTGTGGGATTAGGAATAGGTGCCTGGAGTGCCTGCTCCCGGTTTGTGCAAGACTCAGGGGTTCCCCCTGACTGCTGACTGGCTGGATCCACCAGACCCAAACCAGAGTTCCCTTGGTGGGGTGGAGTTCCCCAGAATTCCATGGGACTCCTCTTGGGAGCACTGTCCCTCGAGCCCAAGACCAGCAGCAGGAGTACCCTGAGTAGCCAATTTACGGCCATTTGCCCCTAGCCAGGGACCTCTGCCAGAGTCAGGAGCCGCCTCCATGGCAAGACCCCCACATGGAACATGTGTAGGAACATTTGGATAAGTGCCCTCGTGGAGAGACTGTGGTCCACAATCGTAATTGGGGTCCCCCTCCCCCTGAGAGCAGAGCCAGGAGTGGAAACATGGCCAGGAAGCCTCCAGCGCAATTGGTCTATGTGGCGTCTAAGCACATGACCATCCTCCAAGGCCACTTCGTAGGACAGTGGCCCAGAGACCTTGCATACCACAGCCAGTACCAGAGATGTCCATGCCCATAGTTTCTGGCCCAAACTGGATCACCCACTTGGAGTCTCCTAGGTGCCCGTGGTTGTGACACCTGTGAAGGCACCCAGTCTGGGTGCAGCCTGTCCAGCTTTGTGATGAGTCTGTGACCCCAGCGGATTTCAGCTGGGCTCTTTCCTGTAGCTGTGCAAGGTGTGGTGTGGTGTGCAAGGAGAAAATCGGCTAACCTGTGATGCCAGGGTCCTTGAGTGATTCTCTTTAATGCTTCCTTGGTGGTACACACCATGTGTGACCATTGGTGGCAGGGTGAAAAGGAGCAGATGTAGCATGCCGGATCATGTTGGCTTGAAGAAAAGCCTGAAACTCAGAAGAGGTATATTGGGGACCATTGTCTGAAACAAGGACATCAGGAAGACCATGGGAAGCGAAGATTCCTCTGAGCACCTGGATGGTCCTGGCAGTAGTGGTGGAGGATACTGAAACGACCTCTAGCCACTTGGAATGGCTATCCATGGGGAGAAGGAAGAATTGCCCCTGAAAGGGCCCAGCGTAGTCAATGTGTACGTGTGACCATGGAGTGAGTGTCTCCTCCCACCTATGTACAGGGGCCTGGGGCATCTCAGGCCATGACTGTTGGCACACTTGGCACCCCTGAACCTGGGCCTCGATGTCCTTATCGAGTCCAGGCCACCACAGATGGCTACGCACAAGCGCCTTCATTCTCACAATTCCCAGATGTCCCTCATGCAGAGAGAGCAAAATTCTAGTCCTCAATGAGGCTGGGATGACTACTCTGCTTCCCCACAGGATACACCCTTTGAATGTAGAAAATTCATGTTTCCTACGCCAGAAACTTTGGAACTCTGTACTAGGATACGTGTCAGGCCATCCTGACAACACCCATGTCAGCACGCGTGCAAGCGTGTGATCAGTGGCAGTTTCAGCAGCCACATCCCTAGCATTGGGAGATTCAGGCAATTCCTGAATGGAAAAAATGTGTACAGCAGGAGCAGGGTCTGCCTCTATTTGCTTTAGAGGTAACCTACTAAGGCCATCAGTGTGGCCCATTTCTGTCCCTGGTTTGTGAATCAGGGTGTAGTCATTAAGCTGACAAGAAAATTGACCATCTCAGCATTCTGGGGGAGATGATGTGTGGGTCTGCTTGTTGGTTGTAAACAAACACAGCAAAGGCTTGTGGTCAGTGTAGACCGTGAAATGGCGGCCATACAAGAATTCATGAAATTTCTTGATGCCTGAGATTATTGCCAAGGCTTCTCTGTCAATCTGCGCATAATTACGCTCTGCAGATGAGAGAGTTCTAGAATAGTAGGCCACAGGGACCTGAGTCCCATCAGCCTTGAGATGACTTAACACTGCTCCTACCCCATAAGGGGAGGCATCACATGCGATGCACACAGGCAATTGCTCATTGAAATGCGCCAGTACCGCATTTGAAGATAGCAAGGCCTTGACTTCTTTAAAAGCCCTTTCATGGACGTTTGTCCATTTCCATGGAGTCTGCTTGTCCAAGAGCCAGTGTAATGGCTCAGCCACTGCAGCCTTGTGGGGGAGAAATGAATGATAAAAATTAAGTAGGCCCAGAAAAGCCTGGAGTTCAGCTTTTGACTGGGGACTTGGGGCCAGTTGAATGGCCTAGAATTTAGACTCTGCAGGGTGGATGCCTTCAGCATCAATACGAAAGCCTAGAAATTCGGTGGATGTTACACCAATTTTACATTTGTCTTGCTGTAACTTCAGCCCAGCTTGGCGGAAACGCAGCAAGACAGCTCTCAGCCTTTCAGCCAAGTTCCCAGATGACTCTCTTGCAATGACAGACCCCAGGAATACTACGGAGCGTTCGCTCCATCACCCCTTGGAAGATGCCAGGGGCTACATTGACCCCAAACTGTAGTCTTTTTACTTTAAAAGCCCCTCTGTGAGTAACTATTGTTTGGGCCTCAGCTGTTGCCTCATCAACAGGTAACTGTTGGTAGGCCTGAGCTAAGTCAAGCTTAGCAAAGACTATTCCCCCTTTCAGTGAGGCCAGAATGTGGCTCACCACAGGCACTGGATATGCATGCTGCTGCAAGGCTTTGTTTAGAGTGCATTTATAGTCTGCACAAATTCGGACTTCACCATTGGCTTTTAATGGTGTCACTATGGGGGTTTCCCATGGACTAGAATCCACAGGTTCTAGAATGCCTTGTTGGAGCAGTTTGTCCAACTCAGCATCTATTTTACTTTTGAGAGCAAAAGGCCCCCTCCTTGGTTTAACCCTGATGGGTGTGATGGCTGGATCTAACCTTAAAGCAATGGGAAGCCCCTTGTATGAGCCAAGCTCTGGGCTGAATACATCTGCAAACTCCTTACAGACTCCTGCAAGGCTGGCAGTTTGTAGATGATTAAGACCCCACAGCCAAAACACCGAAGGGATGCAGGCATCTGTCCTCTGCGTTCTTGCAGTCTTCTCTCTGCCAACTGTTGAAGTTTGTCCACCTCTTCTTCCTCGGATTCTTCTCCGGATGCCTCTCGCACGACCTGATGGACGGGAACTGCTGCTGGAGGGTTCTTGGTCAACCGCAAAGCCTTCACTGCGCCGCCGGCTGCTTCTTCAGCTGCAACTTCTCTCAGGGCATCTTGTAAGGAAACATCAGCTCTAGCAAACAACTTTTGTTGCATCTCACGGCTTCGCAATCCGCAGATGAGTCGATCTCGGAGCCTCTCTTTCAAGTTGTGGAATGCACATGGCCTAGCAGCCTGCCTCAGAGCTGCAATGAAGTCCACAGCTGATTCTCCTGGCCGCTGATCCCGCTGCTCGAATTGGTGCCTCCAAGCTATTACAGAAAGCTTGGGCTCAAAATGCTCACGCAGCATTTTCTTTAGATCTGAATAGGCGATCGACTCCAATGGTGCTGGGGCTACAAGGTTCTCAGCAATGTCAAATGTCTCTTGCCCACAGACACACAGCAAAGTAGCAGCTTTCAATTCATCTTCTTGGATCTTATTCACCCTGAAGTAGTTCTCGACGCGAGCTATGTAAGAGCTCCATCGTTCTGGGTGCGAAGTATCGAATTCGACAAGACGTCCCAGCTTGGACATCGTTGTGACCAATAGCTTCTTCGACGTCTCTCGCCGCAAGGAAGGAGACCCTCCCACGAAGCCAAGCCCACCTCCAGCATCTTCGTACTGGCAGGCGGTTGCTTCTCTCGGACGCCGCGCTTCTCTTCACTTCAGACCTTCAGGTGAGTTGGCCCTAGCTTCTTTTCCTTTGGCTTCCTATGCGGCGGATCCCACCTTCGTTGCCAATGTTCTGTTCTTGCAAAGCAGACATCGAGATGAGGCAGGTTCACAACAAAGGATCTCTTTATTAAGTACATTCACAGAACAGAAGCAGGAACACAATGGCAACTGGCCTTTTTATACTCCCCTTGCAAGGGGCTGCACAGCCAATCATTGCAGGCCATTTTCCCGCCTTGCGCATGTGCGCAAAGCCAGAGACAGCCTGTATGGGTCCCGGGCAGACACGTGGTCTGTCCGGGTCTCTGCAACCTTCCTGCAGCCTTGCTGAGCCTTGCTGAATGACTCAGCAAGGCCCAGGACATAACACTACCCATGTCAGACGGGTCACAAAGCACTGGTCTGCCGAGCCTGGCAGGTGAGCTTGCAGCTCCGAGATGTTCGGAGCGGGCAAAGGGGCCACCGAAATACTTAAAGGACTACATAAGATTTCTGTCATTGCAAACTTGAATGCTTATGTATTTTCATTGCAACCTTGAATGTTTATGTGTTTTTTTGCAAACTGGAAAGTTTTGGTATTCTTGCTACTGGAACAGTGTAATGTCATGCTTATGTATCAGTGTATGTCATTATGCTTTTGGAATATCTGTAAGGTTGCACAAACAAACAAAGCTTGTAAGTGTCAATGATCTAGGGGGAAGGGGTGTAATGTATTGTGGTGCATTACTGTGATTTACGAGGAACTGTGTTTCTGAGAAGTATGAAGAAACCGTTAGAGCTGGCAGATGGGTATGGCCAGACTTCCTGTCTACATGCTAATTACCGGCGTTTGGGCGGGAAGGTTGCTGGGATCCTATTGGTTGCCGTTTAGTGCTGACTGTATAAATAGGGGTGGAGCAAATGTTAGTTGGCTTCTGTTTGACTAATAAAGAGTTGTGTTTTGCACCTGCTGTCTCCTCAATGTCGCAACGAACCTTAAAACATAACAGTCTATTCCACCTTTTTCTAGCTTACCAAGGAGTAGGTTTTGGTCTACTTTATCAAATGCATTGCTGAAGTCTAAGTATACTATGTCTAAGTATTTCACTGGTCTATTAATTTAGTCACTTTGTCAAAAAATGAAATAATTTGGTTTGGCATTTATAACCATGGTTATAAATTTGTTTGCTTCTAGTTGTTCACAGATCTGTTTTTTGATTATCTTTTCTAAGATCTTCCCAGGTAATGATGTTAAACTGATTTTTGGTACGTTGAGCTATAATTACTTTTTTGTGAAGACTGATGCAAAGAATGAGTTAAGCAGCTCTGCTTTCTCCCTGTTGCGTGTTACTTCCTTGCCATCTTCTCTCTTTAGTGGACCTACAGTTTCCTTGACTTTTTTCTTGTTGTTAATATGTTGGGAGAAACTTTTTTTTTATTATCCATGATTTCTGTTGCAAGTCTTTGTTCATTCTGGACCTTTGCTTTCCTGACTTCATCTTTGCATGTTCTGGCTGTCTGCTGATAATCGGCCTTAGTTATGTGCCCCTCTTTCCATTTTTTGTATTTGTCCTTTTTGTCTTTCAGTTTCTCAGAGAGATCTTTATGCAGCCATACTGGTTTCTTCTTGAATTTCTTGTTTTTCTTTTTCAGTGGTATTGTGCTGGTCTGGGGCTTTTATGATCGCATTTTTCAGAATTTCCCACATTTCTTGTGTGGTTTTCCCCTTTAGGATTTTCGTCCATGGAATCTTTCCTAGGTTCTCTCTGAGTTTGTTGGTAATGTCACTTTTTTCTCTTTTATATTGACCCATATACATTCTGGAGAAATTTTATCTTGGATCATGTGCATTTCTGTAGATTTGTAGTGTTCTCTTACATATAGTGCAACTCCCCCTCCTCTTTTTGTAGATCTGTTTCTTTTGAACAATTTGTATCCATCCATCAGTCCATTCCATTCATGGGTTTCATCCCACCAGGTTTCTGTAATGCCAGCTATGTCATACCCTCCCTCGTGTACTATTGCTTCTAGTTCACCCTGTTTGTTCCCCAAGCTTTGAGCATTTGTATATAAGCAAAGACTTTTATGCCTGTTCATGGGTATGTTTCCTGCATTTCCTGATTGTTGTTTGGGTTTTTCTTTTTTCTCATCTCTGCCTACCTCATTGTTTGATTTGTTTTCTTGGGATTTATGATTGGTTTTGGAGTCTAGAGATTCTAAAGATTGGTCACCCTCCCCCCTCAATTTTAACTTAAAGCCCTCCTGATGAGTTGGGCCCGTCTTTTTCCAAGTACCTTTTCCCCTGTTTTCGTGAAGTGCAGCCCATCTTTTGCCAAGAGTCCTTTGCGTAGGAAATGCAGTCCATGATCCAGGAAACCAAAGTTTTCTTCGTGTCACCAACCCTTTAGCCCAGTGGTGGCGAACCTATGGCACGGATGCCAGAGGCGGCACTCAGAGCCCTCTCTGTGGGCACGCGTGCCGTCGCCTCAGTCCTAGGCCTTCAGCTGGGTTTTATAAAACCTTTTCGCTTTAGGCTTCCGTCACTGTGTGCAAAAAAAAAAAAAAGGTTCAATCACTCAATTTCAACTTCTCGCGGGAAAAAAAAGATCTTGCAAAGTTGAAATTGATTGATTGAACTTTTTAGTCCCACCCAGTCTGCTGTTGCCATGCCCACCCAATTGGCCACACTCAGCCAATGGGCCACACCCACCCGGCACTCGACGATGCATAAGTGGGTTTTGGGTTGCAGTTTGGGCACTCGGTCTCTAAAAGGTTCGCCATCACTGCTTTAGCCAATGGTTTATTTCTAGAATTCTTTTTTCCTCAATGGGTGTTGGCCTTTCATTGGGAGTACGGATGAGAACACTACTTGTACTGTATTGTCAAGTTGTTTGTAATCTCTCACTATTGTACTCAGGTTCTTTGTTGTGTCATTTGTCCCAATGTGGAGGAGGAGGAAAGGGTAGTAATCAGTAGGCCTAATTATTTTGGTTAGGTTCTCAGCCACATCTTTCATTTTTGCTCCAGGGAGAAAACATACCTCCCTGGATTGTATGTCCGGTCTGCAGATGGATGATTCAGTTCCTTTGAGGATAGAATCTCCTATTACCAACACCCATCTTCCTGTTTGGGGGGCTGCAGTCTGGGGGGCTTTTCTGTTTATATCTGGTGTGTTTGTTGATGTGATTTTTTAAAGGGATATTTGAAGTTGTTTCTTTGCTAGGTGTCTGCATGTTTTCTTTGAGGGGAGGTTGTGGGTCTGTGTGTTTCCATCTAAGGGGAGAAATCAATTGCTCAGTTTTAGTGGGGCTGTTTCTGGTTGGGTTGGTTTGGGCAGAAGGGGTTTGTTAGTTGTATGGTGCTTCTTTCTTTGAGTATTGCATTTCCTTCTATGTGTGACATACCTCCATTTGTCTTCTTCCAAGGGTTTATCAGTAGGGTCAAATCCTCTGGGAGTTATTTGTTCATTAATTGGTTCGGTTTGGGTAGAGCTTTCTTTCATATATTTGGGTTTGGCTAGAGTTGCCTCTAAGTTCCTTACTTTTTCCTCCATAGTTTACATCTAATGCTTGTATAGTTTGGGTGTTCTTTGGGCATAAGCACATACATGGAACATGTATTGCATACCACAATAGTATCAGTCATCTGTTCCATGAGTTCGTTGTTTGAAAATCCCTCTTTTTGGTTGGTGGATGCGCTTTGCCTTGTTTCTAGCTTCTCTGTAGGTAATTATGCTTATTTTTTTCTATCCTTTTTTCTGCCTTGTTTGTGCTTGTTTTTTTTTGCCTTCTTATTTAGGTATAGATAAAAGTATGTGGCAGTATGCCCTTTGGTTTTAATGGGAAAAAAATGCAGTTTATATTGAAGTTAAAAGTTAGTGTTAGGATAGGGCTATTTAACAAAGGGAAGGGCTGCTTTCTCCTCAACAAGGGATTTGCTTTTTGCTTTCTGCTCTCTGCCTAAAAATTCATTCCTATCCTTCCTTTTCTTAATTTGCTCCTTATTTATCTCTATTCTCTCTGCCTTGCTTTTTTGACTGCCTTCCTGTGCTCAGCCAGTCTTTCTAATTGTCCCCAGTTGCCTCCAGCTGTTGCTCCTCTGAGGTCTCTTCTATGTTTTTCTGTGCTGAGCTGGTCTAATAGCTGGTCTTTCTGAGCTAGGCAGGTTTGCTAGTTGATTAAGTTTTGAATGGCTGGTGAAGACAGCCTCTTAGCCCAAGTGGCACTGTAACATTTGGGCTGGGAAAAATGTCTGGAACAGCAGCCTAGAGTAAAGGAGAACATCCTGATCACCAACTATCTTTTTGGAGGGAGCACAACAGCACTAGGGATTCAATATCAGATGGATGTTATCAGATTGCTCCTCTGTTTATAGCTCAGTGATGGTTTGTTTGTTCCTATTTTGATCCTCACAGCCATTTAAACTTGATTTTCAAGTGTCACACTTGATATGGCACTGAAGAATGCCTATGTCAATGCTGCTAACATTGGATGTTCTTGCTTTGACAACATATGGAGATGCAGCCTTTTTCTTTCTTATACTTTGGGGGAGGGGGAGGAATGTGATGGGAGTTAGTTAAACATACAATATTGTAATAAGAACTGATAAGGGATGGTGGGAGAAAGACCTGGGCAGAAAGCCAGCACTTCAAACTAATTGGAGAATGTGATTTATGACTGTTAGTTGTGGGAGGGAATTGTGCTTTGATCTATGTACTGAAGGGAGGGGAAGTCAGATTCTGGCTTCAATTATGTACGTGCCGAAGCTATGCTGCTCAATTAAAGATTCTTTAAGGCAAACAATGCCTCAAAGTTCTTGAAATCTCATTGTAATTGCTAGGAAGCTACTTTATACAGTAGAAGTTAATAATTGCTTTCATTATCATGCTTATGGTAATTACCTTGACATAATGAATCTATATCTCTGGATTTAATGAGGGTGCGGTAAAATAGATTCCTGATATCCTTGGTTTTGTGCCAGTATCATATTTCTAATAATATCTAAAAAACTTCTAGATGCATATGCAAGATCATTCCAAAGTGGTTGAAATGCATATTAATAGACTATACTATACTACATTAGTAGTACATTGACATAGATTTATCATACTTTGTGTGGGACTCACTGAAATCCATTCCATCTCTGGCTTACAACCAAGTGTCAGATCTATGAAGTTGTGATAAAAAAATCTAATAAAACATCATTTCATTAGAGATAGTTATTTCCAGGTTGACATTAGAGACCCTCTTCAGTGCTATTTCTATGGTAAATAGAATTTTAAACATAAATACTATTTGCAGGAACAATTATTCAGATAATTAAAAAAAAAAGAAAATTGGCAAAAAAGTATGTGATTCTTGTCCATATTTCCACAAGCAAAGAAGGCATCTTTAAAGATATCAGTAAATACACTCTGATGCTAGTTGAAGTACATTAATAACAAAAAATAGTACACTTATTATGTTATTAATTAATGCTAACATCAGTGATGCTAATAAATAACTTCTTGCTGTTCCCCAATTCATCCATCAAGGAAAGGGGTGGAAAATTTTGTTTATTTAGCTGATAATTATTTTGCTGAAGGTTACCAGATTTTAAATAAAAATCTCCAGAGGTTGCCCTTGTCAACCTAAAACAGGAAATCTGTTTTGGTGAAGAAAGCTGAAGGTTGAACTGGCACTTTCCATATATAAATGATAATCTCTACTATTTTCCAATAAGCATCCACAAAAGATAATAATCACATTTCTTATTCATTACTGAAAATTAAGTTTTGAATGAGATGAAGACAGCCTCAAGCTGTTAATTTTGCAAGTCACTTTTAACCATTTTAATAAAGATTTTCTGAAGGTTCACAGGCTTATCCTCATTTCACATGATTTCTATCATTCTTAAAGCAGTCCTTGTTTTTTATCAGATCTAACCTGTCTTCTTTTGCTTGTACAAACATTTATATTAACATGTATTACCATTTTTCATCTCGATTTCTCCTTTTCAATGGTCATTTTAGCTTCACTTTGAGTCTTTTCTTATGTATTTTGGTTGTTTTTCAACATTATTTATATTTACTGTTTATCCAAACTTTTTCCTTAGATATGTCCTGATCCAAATGTTAGAATAGAATAGAGCTGGAAGGGACATTGGAGGTCTTTTAGTCCAGCCCCCTGCTCAAGCAGGAGAACCTATACCATTTCAGACAAGTGACTGTCTAGTCTCTTCTTAAAAATCTCCAGTGATGGAGAGCCCACGATTTCTGAAGGCAAGCTGTTCCACTGGTTAATTGTTCTCACTTAGGAAGTTTCTCATTAATTCCAGGTTGCTTCTCTCCTTGATTAGTTTCCATCCATTGTTTCTTGTCCTGCCCTCTGGTGCTTTGGAAAAGAAGTTGACTCGCTTCTCTTTGTGGCAGCCCCTCAAATACTGGAATACTGATATCATATCACCCCTATTTCATCTTTTCTTTAGACTAGCCAGCTGTTCTTCATATGTTTTAGTCTTCAGGCCTTTTATCATTTTAGCTGCTCTTCTCTGAACTTTCTCCAAGGTCTCAACATCTTTTTTGTAGTATGGTGACCAAAATTGGTTGCAGTATTCCAGGTGTGGTCTTATTAGGTTTTATAAAGTGGTACTAATTCTTGATCTTGATTCTATGTCTCTGTTTATACAACCCAGGATTGTATTAGCTTTTTTGGCTGCTGCTGCACACTGCTGACTCATAGTCAAGTGATCGTCCAGATTTTATGAGTTCCCCAGCTATCCCCTCATCCAGATCATTGATGAAGATGTTGAAGAGCACTGGGCCCAGAACAGAGCCCTGGGGCACCCCACTACACACTTCCCTCCATGTAGATGCAGTTCCATTGAAGACCACATGCTGAGTATGGCCGGTCAGCTAGCTACGAATCCATCTGATGGTGATGCTGTCTAACCCACATTTTTCTATCTTATCAAGTGTAGGTTGTGATCTACTTTACCAAACGCCTTACTGAAGTCCAAGTAAATTATATCCACAGCATTCCTCTGGTCCACTAATTTTGTCACCTGGTCAAAGAATGCAATAAGATTTGTCTGGCATGATCTGTTTTTGACAAACCCATGTTGGCTTTTGGTAATGACTTTGTTTGTCTCTAGGTGTTCGCTGATTTGTTGTTTGATTATCTTTTCCAGAATCTTCCCAGGTATTGAGATCAGGCTGATAGGTCTGTAGTTTCCTAGATCCATTTCCCCCCCTTTTTTGAAGATGGGAACTACATCAGCTCTTTTCCAGTCCTCTGGTAATTCCCCAGTGCTCCAGGATCTTTGAAAGATATAGTTCAGTGGTTCTGAGATCACATCTGACAGTTCCTTGAGAACCTTGGGGTGTAATCCATCTGGTCCTGGTGATCTGAACTCATCTAGGGTGGACAGGTGCTCACTTACCATTTTCTTGCCTATCTTAACTTCGGTTTCTAATCCGTTTTTTATGGTACTGTTTTTGATAGGTTGGACTGTTTTTTCCCTTTGTGTAAAGACGGATGCAAAAAACGAGTCAAATAGTTCTGCTTTCTCCCTGTTGCTTGTTGTGTTCTTGCCACTTTCTCCCACTAATGGACCAATCATTTCCTTGACTTTTTTCTTGTTTTTTACATGCTGAAAGAAGCTTCTTTTGTTATTTTTGACGTTTGTCACAAGCCTTAGTCCATTTTGAGCCTTAGCTTTCCTTACTTCATCTTTGCAGGCTCGGGCTATTTGCTGATATTCTGCCTTAGTTATTTGCCCCTCTTTCCACTTTTTATACTTGTCCTTTTTGTCTTTCGATTTATCAGAGAGCTCTTTATGCAGCCATGCTGGTTTCTTTTGAGAGCTGTTATTTTTCTTTGTTGGTATTGTGCTAGATTGGGCTTTTATTATCTCACTTTTCAAAATTTCCCAAGCTTCCTGAGTTGTTTTCCCCTTGAGGATTCTCATCCATGGAATCCTTCCCAAGCTGTCTCTAGGTTTATTGAAATTAGCTCTCTTAAAGTCCAAGACTCTAGTTTGACCGTGTTCTATTGCTTGTGCTTGCATAATATTGAATTCCAATATTGCATGATCACTCCCCACCAAGGTTCTATCATTTCATCTCTGTTAGTGAGAATTAGGTCCAATATAGCTGATCCCCTAGTTCCCTTCTCTACTTTTTGGGAGACAAAGTTGACTGCTAGATTTGTCAGGAATCTGTTTGATCCTCCACTTGGTGTAGTGTTTGTCTCCCAATTGATGTCAGGGTAATTAAAGTCCCCCATTACTATTGTGATGTGCTTCCTACATACCTTATTTAGCCGACTAGCAAAAAGTTAATCTATTTCCTCTGTTTGGTTGGGTGGCCTATAGTATACACCTATGGCAATGTCATTTTCCTCCCTTTTATATTGACCCAAATGCATTCAAGACAGTTTTCATCATTGTGCTCCATTTCTGTAGAGATATAGTTATTTCTTATATAGAGAGCAACTCCACCTCCTCTTTTATTTGGTCTGTTTCTTTTAAATAATCTAAATCCCTCTAGCTGTGTGTTCCATTTGTGGGTTTCATCCCACCATGTTTCCGTAATGGCAACAATATCATATCTGCCCTCATTTACCTGAATTTCTAGTTCACCATGTTTATTGGTCATACTCTGTGCATTGGTGTATAGACATTTGAGTCCTTTATGACATCTTGTGTTTACTTTCTACATAACTTGTGTGATGCCTGAGTTCCCCTATTTTCTTACCAATTGTTTGATTAGTGCACTCACTATTAAAAGCTTGATTTTGCTTGACAGCTAGGTTGATATTCTTGTTCACACACACACCTGTGTTACATGAACTGATAACCCTATAATTTTTAGGTTGCCAGGGATAGGAATGTTCTGTATCAATTAACTCACTGTCCCCGTTGTTCAGTTTAAATAGTTCTCCAGAAAATCTGTGAATTTATTGCCAAGTAACTCAGTCCCTTTCCTTGATGGATGCAAACCATCTCTTTTGTACACTTTTTCATTGGACCAGATGCAGACATCGTGACTAATATAACCAAAGCCTTCCCCTTTACACCACTCCTTTAGCCACATATTGAATTCTGCCATACGCTGGCCTTTTCCATTTTGTTCCTTATACATTGGTAAAACTTCTGAAAAAGTAAGCCTACAGCCTATCCTGCTAAGTTCCGGCCCCAAGCTCTGGAAATCATTCTGCACAGAGATCACATCTTTTTGGGACAGATTGTTAGTACCAAGATGTACAATAGCATCCATATCACAATCCTTGCTGGCGTTCTTGACTATCTTAAAAATATGCTTCTTGTCCCTACTGGAAGAAACCTGACCTCTTTTGAAACCTCTGTATCCTTTCCTAAATTTATCTCCCTTATAATTGAATTGCCAACCAGAAGGTGGCTTCTCTTTTGGATGCCTTTCTCTTCTTGCACGACTGATGTGTTGCACAATTTGATGAGTTCCCTTTCTATTCCCTCATCTAAGTCATTAATGAAGATATTGAAGAGTACTGGGCCTAAGACGGAGCCTTGTGGTACTCCACTGCTTACTTCTCTCCAAGTGAATGTAGTGCCATTGAGGACTACTCACTGAGTACAGTTTGTCAGCCATCTACAGATCCATCTGATGGTGTTGTTGTCTATCCCACCTTTTTCTAGCTTACTAAGCAGCAGGTTGTGGTCTACTTTGTCAAATGCCTTATTGAAGTCTAAGTATATTATGTCCACAGCGTTTCACTGGTATACTAATTTAGTCGCTTTATCAAAGAATAAAATAAGATTGGTTTGGCATGATCTGTTTTTGACAAACCCGTGTTGGCTACTGGTTATAACTTTGTTTGCTTCTAGTTGTTTGTAGATCTGTTTTTTGATTATGTTTTCCAAGATCTTCCCAGGTTTGACTGATTGGTCTGTAATTTCCTGGTTTTTTTCCCTTTCATGGAGATGGGAACCACATCAGCCCTTTTCCAATCCTCAGGTATTTCCCTGGTGCTCCAGGATTTTTGAAAGATATGGTACAATGGTTCTGAGATAACATCTGTCAGCTTCTTCAGAACTCTGGGATGTAATCTGTCAGATCCCGGTGATTTATATTCGTCAAGGTTGGATAGTGTTCTCTTACCATTTTCTTGCTTATTTTAATTTTTGTTTCTAGTTTGTCTTTTGCAGTAGTTTTTGGGGGTATGTTGAGGTATAATTTCTTTTTTTGTGAAGACTGATGCAAAGAATGAGTTAAGCAGTTTTGCTTTCTCCCTACTGCCTGTTTCCTCCTTGCCATCTTCTCTGTTTAGTGGACCTACAGTTTCCTTGACTTTTTTCTTGTTATTAATATTTTTTTATTGTGCTTGATTTCTGTTGCAAGTCTTTGTTCATTCTGAGCCTTTGCTTTCCTGACTTCATCTTTGCATGTTCTGGCTGCCTGTTAATAATCAGCCTTAGTAATGTGTCCCTCTTTCCATTTTTTGTACTTGTCCTTTTTGTCTTTCAGTTTGTCAGAAAGAGCTTTGTGCAGCCATGCTGGTTTCCTCTTGAATTTCTTGTTTCTCTTTTTCAGTGGCATTGCTTTCGACTGGGCCCCTATGATCATACTCCTCAGTGTTTTCCACACTTCTTGAGTTGTTTTCCCCTTTAGGATTTTTGTCCATGGAATCTTTCCTAGGTTCTCTCTGAATTTGTTAAAATCAGCTCTTTTGAAGTTTAAGACTCTGGTTGGATTATTTTCTATTGTTTGTGTTTGCATTATATTGAATTTCAGCATGACGTGGTCACTTTCACCCAAGGTTCTAGCAACTTCAACTCCATCACTTCTTCTCGATTAATAAGGATTAGGTCCAGTATAGCTTTACTTCTAGTTCCCTCCTCTAGCTTTTGGATGATAAAGTTGTCAGTGTTATGGTTCCGAAAGAAGAAGCTTTTCAAAGAAACTTGAGGCATTGTTTTCCTTTAAGAATCTTTTAATGGCAACATAGCTTCGGCACATACATAAGCAAAGCCAAAATCTGAACCCTCCTACTTCATCCCACAGTATCTAAGTACATTTCCATCCCTCATTTGACAGTCATTAATCACATTTTCCAATTAGTTTAAAGTGTGAACTTTCCCTCCCGTTCCCTAATGTGCCATGTTTTATCTCCTCACATTACATCCAGCCTTGAAGATACTCTACTGAAATATTGTTATGGCTAACTAGTTCCGAAGTACATTCTTCCACTCCCTCCCTCCATACCATCTAATAGTGGCTCTAAAGTAATACACAGGTTAAATAGTAAATGACTGCATCCACATATAATGTCAGGCAAAAACATTCGATGTTAGCAGCATTGACATCCACCCCCCCTTACAAAAACGACAGATCCTGTAATGTAAACAAAAGCATATGTTAATGATTAGTTTTCGGTTTGTTGGGGTGTTTCGCATGAAATCTCTTGACGAGTCTGTCAGCTTTCACCTCACTTGATTTCACCCAGGTGGCTTCAGATAACGGGTACCCCTTCCATTGTACTAAGTATTGTAATTTGCATTTAAAAATTCTAGAACCAAGAATATGTTTCACTTCATAATGGGTCTGCCCCGCAACTACGAGGAGCCCAGGTGCCTTCTTCAGGGGAGGTCTTAAAGTGGAGCTCCGATAAGGTTTTAACAAGCTACTATGGAAGACAGGGTGAATTTTACCTCAAAAGCTGTTTGACAGTTCATAGTCCATGCTAGTGGTTGGCCCGGTCATGGCTTCCCTCCTCTTTTGCCTGTTTTAAGTAAATCTGTAAGGAGTAGGGCAATCTTGGCAAAAGAGGGGATGAATTGACGGTAGAAGTTGGCAAAACCTAGAAAGCTCTGGAGCTGTTTGCGGGTTTTGGGGGGCTGCCATTCAATTATAATTTTCACCTTGGCTGGATCCATCTCAATGCCCTCGTTGGAAATTCTGTAGCCGAGGTAATCTAATCGGGTCTGGTGAAATTCACATTTTGATAATTTGGCATAAAGCTTGGCATTCAATAGTTTCTTTAACACTTCTCTCACCAGCTTTATGTGATCAGTCATATCCGTGCTGTATATCAGAATATTGTCAAGGTACACTAGAACCCCTTTGTACAAGTGATCATGTAGGACCTCATTAATCAACTGCATGAATACGGCTGGGGCCCCCTGTAGTCCAAATGGCATGACCTTGAATTGATAGCTCCCCATGGGGCAGTTGAAGGCAGTCTTCCACTCATCTCCTTCCTTTATTCTCACTTGGTAATATGCCTCTCTCAGGTCTAATTTAGTGAAGACATGCCCCGTAGCCAGATGAGTTAATAAGTCCTGTAGGAGGGGGAGGGGGTATTTGTTTTGCACACTTACAACATTGAGACTCTTATAGTCTACACAGAGATGAAGAGACCCATCTTTTTTTTCTTTAAATAACATGGGGGCTCCCACGGTAGATTTGGCCCATTCGATGAACCCCCTCACTAGGTTTTTATTCACGTATTGCTGTATCTCTTCCATTTCAAGGGGGGATATAGCGTACATTCTCGGGCGTGGGAGATTGGCTCCTGGCACCAGTTCGATAGAACCGTCATTGGGCCTGTGAGGGGGTAGGACATCGCATTCATTTTCACTAAATGCCTCCACTAGGTCCCGGTATTCATTGGGGATGAGTGATTCGTCTGGTGACGGTGAGGCAGCTATATGTGCTCACTCATTAGGTGGCCTAAAGTGTTCCGCAACGTCTGTTGAATCGGGGTGGGGTGGGGTTGGCCCTATTGGTAGCCTCACAGTTCTCATTCCTTTCTCCCACCAGATGAATGGCTTCCATTTGTCCAACCAGGCTAATCCTGGGATCACAGCCTCAGTCTGTTTTGGAGCCACCAGGAAGCGTATGAACTCCCAGTGCTCACCTATTTCTAGGCGTAGAGGCTCAGTTAGTTGCGTGACAAAAGTTCCTCCCATCAGGGAGCCATCGGGTTGCTCAAACCTCATTGGCTTGGAGAGCAATTTTGCTCATATACCCAATTTCATGGCAAAGGGCAAGCTAATGATACATCGGGAGCATCCAGAATCAACTAGCACTTTTAAGTCTGTCTGTGCTTCTGACTTAGGGCTGATTAGCTTTGCAGGCAGTGAAAAAGGAGGGATGGGTCGACTCACCATTGGGTCATTCTTTCCTTTGTCATCGTTGTCAAAAGAGGGTAGAGTGGGGGTGGATCCAGCCTCAGTTCCGGTGTCCTCCTGTGTAGGGGAGGTAACTTGAGCAATCAGTTGCTGTGTGATCCCGTTGGATTTTTCTTTTCTTTTTTTTAATATATTTTATTAAATTTTATATGGGTATGGGAAGGATAGGAATAATATTGGTAAAGGATGTGGTTAGGAAATGGAATTGGGATAGGGATGGGAGTAGAGATAGGGATAGGTACAGTAGTGGGTTTACCCCCACACAAAAAATCCAACGCTTAAACAAGCAGACTCTCGTCTGGGTACACATATTAAATAACAGTAGTTAATACAATACTAAACAATTATAATCATTAATGTAAAAATAGTCATAGAGTTCAAGCTTACTAATTAAATATAATTTAGCTCTAGCGTAATGCTAACCATTGATAAAAATTTTCCCATGTCCTAAAATACACTGAATCCTCTTTCTCTTTAATCTCCAATGTCAATCTATCCATTTCTGCACATTCTAAAATTTTCATAATTATAATCTGATCATGTGGTAAATTTTCATTTTTCCAAAATTGAGCAAATACAATTCTCGCTGCTGTCAATACATGTAATATTAAATATTCATTCTCTTTACCATAATTAGATCCTAGTATTCCTAGCAAAAATAATTCTGGTTTATATTCTATTTGTATTTTAGTCATCTTTTCTAGCCATTTATGAATTTTAAACCAAAATTTCTTAGCTTTAGGACTTATCCACCAAATATGATACCTGGTTTTTCTTTACATTTCCAACAAATATTCAATACATTTTTAAATATTTTCGCTAATCTAACTGGTGTCATATGCCATCTATAAAACATTTTATATAAATTCTCTTTATATGAAGCTGCTTTAGTAAGTTTAATATTTCTCTCCCAAAGCTTTTCCCAATCTTCTAAGTCTATGGAATATCCAAAGTTTTTTGCCCACACTATCATTGTTTCTTTTAATTGTTCTTCTTCCATCTTCCAGTTTAGTAGAAATTTGTAAAGCTTCTTAATCAAATTTTCATCTGTTTTCAAAAGTATTTTGTCAAATAATGTCTGTTCTTTATAAAAGTCCCTTACTTTTACATCTTTTTCATATCTTGTTTGAATTTGCAGATAGGACCACCATATTAAGTCAATGCCTTGTTGATAAAGAGTTAGTCTGTCTTTAAGTTTTCCATCCTTATCCAAAATGTCTTTATAAGTAACAAGTTTGTCATACTTAATTAGATTTGGATAAGCAAATGCTTCCATTGTTGAAAGCCATTCTGGTATTTTCATATAAATTTTATGTTTAATTTTCTCCCACTCTGAGAACAAAGCATGCCTTATGGCATGGCTTTGAAAATATTTATGTACTTTGTTTTTCTCATACCATAAGAACGCATGCCAGCCCAATTGTAAGTCATGTCCCTCTAAGTAAAGAAGTCGTTTATTTCTCAACGTAATCCATTCTTTGAGCCAAAGCAAAATAGATGCTTGATAATAGAGTCTCCAGTCCGGAAGTCCAAAACCCCCTCTATCTTTTGTTTCTTGTAGTAGTTTAGTTTTGATTCATGCTTTCTTCCCTTGCCATATAAATCTCAATATTGTTGCATTTAAATCATCAAAAAATTTCTTACCCAGTTTAACAGGGACCGTTTGAAATAGGAAAAGTATTTTTGGTAAAATGTTCATCTTCACAGTCGCTATTCTACCTAACAATGTCAGTTGAAGATTTTTCCACTACTTTTATTTGTTTCATTAGTTTTTCATAGTTATCTTCTTTTATTGTTGTATATTTTGATGTTGTAAATTCCTAAATATTTAACTTTTTTAGCCATTTGAAGATTTGATCTTTCTGCAAGTTGAGATCTCTGTTTGTCTGTTAGGTTTTTTGTTAATACTTTAGTCTTTTCTTTATTTATCTTCAAGCCTGCTACTTCTCCAAATTCCTCTATTTTCTGCAAAAGTATAGTAACTGTTTCCAATGGTTCCTCTTTAATAAAAACTAAATCATCCGCAAAAGCCTGTAGTTTGTATTTCTGTTCTTTTATTACCAGTCCTTTAATTTCCGTGTCTTGTCTAATGTCTCTAGCCAACACCTCCAGTGTAAGAATAAATAACAGGGGGGATAATGGGCATCCCTGTCTTGTGCCTTTTTTGATGTCAAAGCCATCTGTATATTCTCCATTTAAAGATATCTTTGCTGTTTGTTTATTGTATATTGCTTGAATCGTATTTATAAAGTTTTTACCAAAGTCCATTTCCTTCAACTGTTGAAACATAAATTGCCAATTTAAATTATCAAAAGCTTTTTGTGTGTCAAGAAATATAAGTGCCATCTGTTTCCCTGGATGATATTCATAATATTCTAGAACATTTAAAATAATCCTTAATTTGTTCTTTATCTGTCTTTTAGGCAAAAAGCCATTTTGATCTGTATGAATAAATTCAATCTGGAATTTCTTCAATCTTTCTACCATTATTGAAGTAAAATTTTTATAATCCACATTTAATAGCGATATTGGTCTATAGTTTTTGATTTATGTAAGATCAGTATCTTCTTTAGGTATCAAAGTAATATTAGCTTCAGTCCACGAGTTTGGTATTTTTGTCTCTAAAAAAATTTCATTGCACAATTCTTTCAAAATTGGGCTTACTATATCTTGTAAAGCTACGTAAACTTCTGCAGGGAGCCCATCAGGCCCCGGGGTTTTATCCTTCTTTTGTCTTTTTATTGCCTCTGTGATCTCCATCATTGTTATCTTCTCATTTAAAATGTGTCGCATTTTCTCTGGCACCTTTAGAAGATCAGCTCTAATTAAATAATCTTTTATTGCCTCTTCAGAGACCACCTCTGCCTTATACAATGTCTCATAGTAGTCTTTAACAATTTTTTTCATCACATCATTATGGCAACATATCTCGCCTTTTGAGTCTTGTAATTTACTTATCATTCTCTTTTCTCTTTCTTTCTTCAGTCTATATGCAAGCCATCTTCCCGGTTTATTAGCATTTTCAAAAAAAAATTGTTTGAATCGTTTAATCTGTTGTGCCATCATCTCCATCTCAGATAAGTTTAATTTATGTTTTATCAGTTCCATTTGTGCCTTCAATTCCTTCTTTTGTGGGTCAGTTCGCAATTCCAATTCCAATTTTTTAATTTCTTCTTTCAGCCTCAACTGTACTTGCTTCTTTTCTTTGTTCTTTTTGGCAGTATACGTTATAGCCAAACCTCTAAAATATGCTTTCACCATGTCCCATACATTTTGGAGAGAGGTTTCTTCTTTCTTATTTATTTTAAAGAAAAATTCCATTTCTTTTGTTGCTAATTGTAAAAATTCTTTCTCTTTCAATATAGATTTATTTATTGACCATCTTAATTGTTTCTTGGTTCCTTTCCAAATCATTTTAAGTGGATTATGGTCTGCCCAAATATTAGGTTCTATTTCGACCTCTTGTATTATAGTCTTCAAATTTTGAGACATCCATATCATATCAATTCTTGACCATGATTTATGGCAATTTGAGTAGAATGTATACTGTAACTTTTCCAGATTCATCTCTCTCCAAACATCTTGTAGAAGCAATTCCTCTTTCATTTTTAAAAAGGTCTTCGGTAGAACATTTCCTCCTTTTTTCCCTTGTTTGTAACTTTTATAATCTTGTATTGCGTCAGCTACTACATTAAAGTCTCCTAAGATGCAAAGATTTTGGTAATTTAAATCCACTAGTTTATCATGTAATTGTTGGTAAAACTGATCTTGCTTCTCATTGGGTGCGTATATTGCCACCATCAATATTTGTTTTTGATTCCATGTAATTTCTACTATTAATACTCTCGCCTCTTCATCAGCGTAGATTTGTTTTGGGTTCAACTTTTCTTTTATATACAAAGCTATACCTCTTTTCTTTTGAATTTCCGAAGAAGCATAAAGTTTACCCAATTTAGATTGTTCTAAAATTCTAAGATGTTGTCTCTTAATATGTGTCTCTTGAATACAAATTATATCCTTTTTTAGTTTTTGTAATCTAGTAAATATTTTTCTCCTTTTTGAAGGAGAGTTCAGACCATTTATGTTTATTGAAAAAATTCCAATCTCCTCCATAACTTCAGTTATATCTAACCCTCAATCTTCTAGGTGAGGTTATCTGTCTCTGATCTTTCGGTCTTACATCTTCTTCTGTTTGGGTCTTTTTGGGTTCGTCCTCTTCCATCTGTTTAGATGTTCCTGCAGGGGGTGATGGCGCTCTCTGCTGCTGTAGGCCCCTCCATGGTTGCTGGGCCTCTCTCATTTGTGGGCCCACCTGCTGTTGCTCTCCTGGCTTTGGCACCACCCCAAGCTGCTGTAAGGCCTCTATTAGCTGACGCATGCTCAGAGGCCTTTGATCTTCCATCTGCGGGGGCTGCCCAACTCCCCATTGAGGCAGGGGCTCCAGGCTGGGATTCCCTCTCTCTGTGGGGCTGGAGGCCCTGGCAGGGGGCTCCAGGGTCCGGAAGGCTGTTTGGACTGTGAGGGAGGGGCTGGGGGCCTCTCTCAGTAGGGAATGTTCCGCGCCCCTCACTTCTAATTCTTCAAATCTCTCTGCCAAATTTTCTACTGACTGACTATGAGTGGCAGTTGGATATTTCCACTCACCCGAGTCTTCAGTTGCAGATGGCTTGGCAGCTCTCCACTGGTGTGGGGGATGCAATCTGAAAGGATCCCTTTGTTGTTGCTCCAACTCATCAGTCTTGGAAGTCTTTGAAGATGGGAAGGCTGTTACAAAACCTCCAGAATCCACGCTCGGTTTCTCCCAGTCTGATGACCAAATCAGCTCTCCTAATCGCTTTGGCCTTGCTCCCAGCTGGGAGATTTGTGAGAGTTCTCCCTCTACCGGCTTGTTCGCTGTCGCTCCCCCCTCTGGGGAAACTGCTGCTGCAGGGGTGCTGACCTCAGGCAATTTCTCTTCTTCCATGATGAGATCTTCTCCAAATCTTTTGTCAGTTTATCCCTTCAGTTTTAGGAATAGCGACTGGGGTTCAGAACCCCAAAAAGGTCTGAAAAGTTTGTTGGATTTTGGCTTGATGTTATGGTTCCAAAAGAAGAAGCTTTTCAAAGAAACTTGAGGCATTGTTTTCCTTTAAGAATCTTTTAATGGTGACATAGCTTCGGCACATACATAAGCGAAGCCAAAATCTGAACCCTCCTACTTCATCCCACAGTATCTAAGTACATTTCCCTCCCTCATTTGACAGTCATTAATCACATTCTCCAATTAGTTTAGTGTGAACTTTCCTTCCTGTTCCCTAACGCGCCATATTTTATCTCTGTAAGGACCCACCTCAATTTACATCTTATGAAGATAGAACTCTTGGAACGTTTCTTCCAACAGGAATCTTTATTAAGAAAAACTGAATGAAGGCATGCTAGACAGGATCTGAGGGGTCCCCCCCTACCATTCAATGTTTTAAAGTGCTCCCAGGCAGCCCCACTCCACATTCCTTCCGGTTGATTCAAATTGGCAGATGGTTGGGTGTTAAGTCCATCAGATCCCAGGCATTGCAATCTTCCCCCCCTTTTCCCTCGCTGCCGGTAAAAGGAGACTTCATAAGGAGTGAGATTAAAGGCTGATGGCCGCATTGTTATGGTTAGTACTCTTGAAGGGAATCCACAGAGGTTGTTACTTTGTAGTTGATAGAGGAAATGCCAGTCATAAACACCCGTGTTTACTCCCCCTCCCTTTGTAATATGACAGAATCCAGAAGAGAGTAAGAATTGGTTTTTCTCAGAGTAGGTAGCTAGAAATAAAATATAATTGGATTCTGACATCCGGCTCCCCTTAAAAATAAGAGAGATCCACCTGTAGAGAAACCAAAACAGGTATAAAAGTTAGTCTGGCTTGTTAGGATACTCTGTATGAAACTTCTTTAAAAGCTTTGGGGCTCTGATATGACGTTTATGGACCCACTCGTTTTGAGAGGCGGGGAGGTGTTTCCATGCTACTAGGTATTGAGTTGACCCATGATATTTTCTAGAGTCCAGGATTTCCTTTATTTCGAAGTGCTGTTCTCCTTCTACTGTCAAGGCTGTTAACATCAAGTGTTTTGCCTGACATTATATATGGATGCAGACATTCACTATTTAACCTGTGTATTACTTTAAGAGCCACTATTAGATAGTATGGGGGGGAGGAAGTGAAAGAATGTGCTGAGAACTAGTTAGCCATAACAATGTTTCAGCAGAGCGTCTTCAAAGCTGGATGAAATGTGAGGAGATAAAAATATGGAGCGTTATGGAACGGGAGGGAAAGCTCACACTTTAAACTAATTGGGGAATGTGATTAATGACTGTTAAATGAGGGAGGGGAATATGCTTAGACACTGTGGGAAGAAGTAGGAAGGTTTAGTTTTAGGCTTTGCTTTGTACGTACCGAAGCCATGTTGCAAAATAAAGAGTTTTAAAGGTAAACAATGCCTCAGAATTCCTTGAAATGCATCTTCCTTCGGAATCATAACATCAAGCCTAAAACCAACAAACCTTTCAGATGTTTAGGGATCTGAATTCCTAGTCACTATTCCTAAAACCAAAGGAGTAGACTGACGAAGGAAAGGAACGTCATGGAAGAAGAGGAGTTGCTGGAGACTAGCATCCCTGCAGCAGCAAGTCCCTCAGAGATGGGAGCTGCAGCGAGCAAGCCGGTTGAGAGAGAACCCTCACAAGTCCCCCAGCTGGGAGCAAAGCCAAATTGGAAGAGCTGATTTGGTCCTCAGACTGGGACAAGCCAAGCGTGGAATCAGGAGATTTCGTAACAGCTTCTCCATCTTCAAAGACTTCCAAGACGGATGAGTTAGAGCCACAACAAAGAGATCTTCACAGATTACATCCCCCACGCCAGTGGAGAACTGCCAAGCCTTCGGCCGCTGAAGACTCAGGTGAATGGAGATATCAATTTGCAACTCATAGTGAATCTGTGGAGAATTTGGCAGAGAGGTTTGAAGCATTATAAGTGAGGGGTATGGAACAGTCCCTGCTGAGAGAAGCCCCCAGCCCTTCCCTTGCAGATCAACCAGTTTTCCAATCCCTGGAACCTGCTGCCAGGGCCTCCAGCCCCACAGAGAGAGGGAAACCCAGCCTGGGGCCCCTGCCTCAATGGGGAGTTTGGCAGCCCCCTCAGATGGAAGATGAAAAGCCTCTGAGTGTGCGTCAGCTAATGGAGGTCTTACAGCAGCTTGGGATGGTGCCAGGGCCAGGAGAGCAGCAGTAAATGGGTCCGCAAATGAGAGAGACTCAACAACAGTGGAGGGGCTTACAGCAGCAGAGGGCGCCATCACCCCCGCAGACCAACAACAGAGAAGGCAGCACCCGCCCTCACCTATTCAGCAACCTTTAGAAAACCTCCCATGATTCGAGAGGCCAGCACTGCCAGTATTGCAACCACAGCAGGGTGGAGGGCAGCAAGCCCAGAACATGCAGCCCCTGAGCATACGACCATGACAAGGGTGGGACCAGCCACAACAGAGAGCACCACCCCTGCAGTGGAGAGTTCAGCAGCCATTAATTCAACGACCACAGTGGGCCCCACAACAGCCTATGATTGGCTCACCTCTCAGAGCAACTTTCGATGGAGACTCAGAGAAGTTATTTTTTTTTCTCAATCAAGTACGTTCTCATTTAAATCGTTGGGCCCATCTCTACCCAGACCCAGGTGCCATGGTCGATGTGATTGCATCCAACCTAGAGGGAGAGGCATCTGAATGGCTAAACAATTTATATAATGAGCAAGCCTCCGAATTAGATAACCCCCACCTCTTCCTCCTACGGCTGAGGGAAAGATTTGAGGACCCTTCCATCAACCTTAGAGCAGGAGGACAAATCCACAAAATAAAACAAGCTGGCAGACCTGCTCTAAAGTATGTGCATGAATTCCGCGAGATAGCCGGTCAAATAGAGGGGTGGCCAGAGCAATCCCTAATCCATCTCTTCATTGAGAGGTTAGATGACCACCTCTACCAGGCCTGCATCATTCGAGCAGTACCTGATCAGCTACACGAGTGGTACCATAGAGCGGTGAAGCTGGACGTTCAACTCACCCGCTATAAGAAGCCTCCCCCACCTGAACCCGAGATAAGACCTGAGCAACCCAGATGACAACCGCCCCCCTGAAAGCCCCCAATGGCTACAACCACTGAAAGGCCCAGACCACCTGCAGGTCCACCGATCACATGGTTCCGATGTGGACAGCAGGGACATCGAGCATCGAACTGCCCGGTATCCTACCCCCGATAGCAGAGCAGACTGGGACCTGCAGTGAGAAAAAGACCTAGCCAACAGCCGTTGAGAGAAAAATCCAGCGGGATCGCTCAGCAACTGGTTGCCCAAGCTACCTCCCCTACAGAGGAGGACGCCGGAGCTGAGACTGGACCCACCGCCACTCTACCCTTTTTTGACAGCAATGACCCATTGGTGAGTCGACCTGGTCCTCCTTTCACACTGGCTGCAAGGCTAATCAGCCCTAAGTCAGGAGCACAGACAGACTTAAAAGTGCTAGTAGATTCTGGATGCTCCCGATGTATCATTAGCTTGCCCTTTGCCATGAAATTGGGAATACGAGCAAAATCGCTCTCCAAGCCAATGAGGTTTGAGCAATCCGATGGCTCCCTGATGGGAGGAACTTTTGTCACGCAACTAACTGAGCCTCTACGCCTAGAAATAGGTGAGCACTGGGAGTTCGTACACTTCCTAGTGGCTCCAAAACTAACTGAGGCAGTGATCCTAGGATTAGCCTGGTTAGACAAAGGGAAGCCATTTATCTGGTGGGAGAAAGGGATGAGAACTGTGAGGTTACCAATAGGGCCAACCCCACCCCCTGATTCAACAGACATTGTGGAACACTTTAGGCCACCCAATGAGTGAGCACTTATAACTGCCTCACCATCACCAGATGAATCACTCAACCCCAATGAATACCGGGACTTCGCGGAGGTATTCAGTGAGAATGAATGCGATGTCCTACCCCCTCACAGAGCCAATGACTGTTCCATTGAACTGGTGTCAGGAGCCAAGCTCCCATGCCCAAGAATGTATGCCATGTCCCCCCTCAAAATGGAAGAGATGCAGCAATACGTGAATAAGAATCTAAAGAGGGGGTTCATTGAACGGGCTAAATCTACCGTGGGAGCCCCTGTGTTATTTAAAGAAAAAAAAAGATGGGTCTCTTCGTCTCTGTGTAGACTATAAGGGTCTCAACGCTGTAAGTGTGCACAACAAATACCCCCTCCCCCTCCTACAGGACTTATTAACTCATCTGGCTAAGGGGAGTGTTTTCACAAAATTAGACCTGAGAGAGACATATTACCGAGTGAGAATAAAGGAAGGAGACGAGTGGAAGACTGCCTTCAACTACCCCGTGGGGAGCTACTAATTCAAGGTCATGCCATTTGGACTACAGGGGGCCCCAGCTGTATTCATGCAGCTGATTAATGAGGTTCTACATGATCACCTGTACAAAGGGGTCCTGGTGTATCTTGACGATATCCTTATATACAGCACGAATATGACTGATCACATAAAGCTGGTGAGAGAAGTATTAAACTACTGAATGCCAAGCTTTATGCCAAATTGTCAATATGTGAATTTCACCAGACCCGATTAGATTATCTCGGCTACAGAATTTCCAACGAGGGCATTGAGATGGATCCAGCCAAGGTGAAAACTGTAATTGAGTGCCAACCCCCAAGAACCCGCAAACAGCTCCAGAGCTTTCTAGGTTTTGCCAACTTCTACCATCAATTCATTCCCTCTTTTGCCAAGATTGCCCTACCCCTTACAGATTTACTCAAAACAGGGAAAAAAGGAGGGAAGCCACGACTGGGCCAACCACTAGCATGGACTATGAACTGTCAAACAGCTTTTGAGAATTTAAAAAGACTATTTGCCACTGAACCGGTCCTAAAGCATCCCTGCCCAGGGGAAGCCTTTGTAAGGCGACGTGGCCATTGGAGCTGTATTACTTCAAAAGAATAAGAACGGAGTCCTGCAACCCTGCGCGTACACCTCCAAAAAATTTACGGAAAGTGAACGGAGATGGGCAATATGGGAAAAAGAGGCCTTCGCAATTAGATGGGGGTTGTTAAACTGGTGACACTACCTAGAGGGGAGCAAGGTGCCATTTGAAGTATGGACAGATCACAAAAACCTAGAGGCACTGAAAACTCCCTGCAAATTGTCCCCAAAGCAAGTATGGTGGGCACAGTACTTTAACCCCTTCAACTTTACTCTAAAGTACATACCAGGGGAAAAAAACTTCCTAGCTGATGCGCTATCTAGATTACCCCAATACAAAAGCAAACGTGAAGAAGTTAATGAGGCAATTATCTCCAATCCAGAGCCTGTTGCACAAATCACACCTCGCAGGGTCCCCAGAAGAAGAAGAAAAGAAAAAACATAATGAAGTAGAGAGTAAAGGAAAGGATGGAAAACCCAGATACAAAGTAAGAGATATAAGAAACATACCCAAGATCCATAAAGGACTCAAAGCCTATACACAAATACTCAAAGTTTAGGGAACAAACAAGGTGAACTTGAAGTACTAGTACATGAAGGTAAATATGATATAATTGCCATATAGATTAAGAAAGGAGTGGGAAAAGAGAATGATTGAAAAAAAATTGTGAAGGTAACAAAGTAATAACTGATAATGAACAGATTAAAAAATCTTTTCACAATTTTTATTCTAATTTGTATAAGATGCAGGAGTTAGGTAGGTCAAAAATAGATAAATATTTGCTAAGACAAAACTTGCTAAAACTTTCACAAACTCAGAGACAATTTATGAATGACAATAACTACCTTTGAAATATCAGACGCTATAAGAAAAATGAAATCAGGCAAAGCCCTAGCCCAGACGGACTTACAAATCAATATTATAAATGTTTTGAAAATGAACTACTTCAGCCATTAAAGGATGTAATGAATGTTATATTACAGGGTGGAAAGATACCCCCAACTTGGACAGAAGCTAATATTGTGTTACTTCTGAAAGATGGTCAGGATGCTATGATGATAAAGAACTACAGACCAATCGCATTATTAAATGAGGATTATAAATTATTTGCTGCAATTCTGGCAGAAAGGCTAAAAAAAGTTTTGCAAGTATATATTCATCATCATCAAGCTGGCTTTCTGACAAAAAGACAGTTAAGAAATAATGTGAGAATGGTTTTGAATATTATTGAATATTTACAATATCATAATGAACAACAGACAGCTTTAATATTCTTAGATGCTGAGAAGGCCTTTGACAACTTAAATTGGGTCTTTATATTTAAAGTCCTGGAAGAAATGGATTTTGATGGGAATTTGATTTGCTGTTTATACATCACAGCAAGCAAAAATTGTTATTAATGGTGATCTAACTAATTCATGTGAAATTCAAAAGGGTACAAGACAAGGATGTCCATTGTCTCCACTGCTGTTTATCCTGGTGTTGGAAGTTCTGAATAGAGATATCAGGCAAGATGGGAAAATAAAAGGTATAAATGTTAAGAAGGAAGTTTATAAATTGAGAGCCTTTGCTGATGATTTGGTGATATTTCTGCAAGACCCCAAAAATAATATAGAACATTTGATGAGGAAACTAAATGAGTTTGGGTCCTTGGTTGGTTTTAAAATAAACAAGCAGAAAATGTTGATTAAGAATATGACTTCACAGGATGGTGATATACTGACTAAAAAAATCTGGTTTTAGGGTTGAGAAAAAAGTGAAATATTTGGGGGTTATGTTAAGAAACTCAAACACAAAATTGTTCAAAAATAATTATGTGCCTCTCTGGAATGGTATTAAAAAAGATTTACTAAGATGGGATAAATTGCATTTATCATTATTGGGTAGAATTTCTGTAATCAAGATGAATGTTTTACCAAAGATGCTTTTCCTGTTTCAAACATTACAAATACTCACAACTGATATTCTGTTTAAACAATGGCAGAAGGATATTTCATAAGTTTATATGGCAGGGGAAAAAACTTAGAATCAGATATAAATTATTGCAAGATGCTAAGGAAAGAGGGGGTTTGGTTTACCTGATTTGAAATTGTACTTTGATGCTTGTTTGGTTTGGCTAAAAGAATGGGTGAACCTTCAGAATAAGAGGTTACTGGACCTAGAAGGCCATGAATTAAGGTTTGGCTGGCACAGTTACTTGTGGTCTGGCAAAGTTAAAGTAAATGTTGATTTTAATAATCATTTTGTTAGACATGCCATTTTGAGAGTTTGGAATTGGTATAAAACAAGGTTCTCTATGAAGGTGCCACTTTGGGTTTCCCCACAAGAAGCCTTTTTAAAGAAAAGAGATGGTGATGAGGCCGAATTGGTGGACCTATGGTAAAATAATATCTTTTAATTTGGGCAAGCCTACCCTCAAATCTAAGGAGGAGCTAGAATCAGAAGGTCATGTCTTCCATTGGTTTACATATATGCAATTGAAAGAAAGATTTAAACTAGACAAAAAGAATCACGGGTTTAGTTTTGTTAAAAAAGAATTGGAAATCCTACTGTGTGGTAGTGATGAACATATTATTGCTAAAGTTTATAAAATATTATTGAATTTAAATCTAGAAAATGAACAATGGGCAAGGAATTTTGGGTATAATGTAATGCTTGAACAATGGAAGAATATGTGGAATAAAGGATTAAAATTTAAATTTACATTAAAGTATAATTTAAAAGAAAACTTTTACAAGATGATGTACCATTGGTATTTAACACGAGATTAATTATCATAAATGTATAAAGGTATTTCAAATGAATGTTGGAAATGTAAAGGCAAAGAGGGGACCTTTTACCATTTATGGTGGAAGTGTGATAAAGCAAGAAAATATTGGAGTAGGATTCATATGTTAATACAGAAAATTCTTAAAGTGAATATAGAAAGAAAACTAGAGACCTGTCTTTTGGGGCTAATGGACAAAGACCTGGAAAAAAATATGGAACCTTGATGTTATATATGTTGACAGCAGCAAGATTACTCTATGCTCAGAAATGGAAGACCACATCGATTCCCACAATGGAGGAATGGTTGCAAAAACTGATGGAGCTAGCAGAGATGGCTCAATTGACTGTACTGATTAAAGAAAAGAATACAAATACTTTTATTGTTATGTGGAAACCACTTCTGGACTTTGTGCTTGAGGTGGAAAAAAATGAAATTTTGATTTTGGGCTTTACCGATTAGATAGATTTGTTGTTAATGAAATGGCTAGTTTACACTATTTTGTAAAAGTAAAAAGTTGAGGTTTGATGTTGATATTCTATTTTACTGCACCAAAGGAAGTTGGAAGTCAATGCTTTTTTTCTTTTTTCCCCTTTCCTTCCCTTCCCTCACTTTTCTATTCCCTTTCCCCTTCCCTATCTTTCCCCCTATTTACTTTTGCATTTTCTTTGTATTGTATACTATAAACTAATAAAACTTTATAAAGAGAGCGAGAGCGAGAGAGAAGAAATGATAGAGGGAGCTGAAGTTGCCAGAACTTTGAGTAAGCGTGACCACATCATATTGGAATTCAATATAATGTAAACCCAAGCAATAGAACATAATCCAGCCAGTGTCTTAAACTTCAAAAGAGCTGATTTTAACAAACTCAGAGAGAGTCTAAGAAAATTCCACGGATGAAAATCCTAAAGGGGAAAACAACTCAAGAAGTGTGGGAAACTCTGAAAAATATGATCATAAAAGCACAATACCACTGAAAAAGGAAAACAAGAAATTCAAGAAGAAACCAGCCTGGTTGCACAAAGATCTCCCTGATAAACTGAAAGACAAAAAGTGTAGGGCAAGGCAAGGCAAAATAAAATAAAATAAAAATAAATAAAATAAATAAAATAAATAAAATAAATAAAATAAATAAAATAAATAAAATAAATAAAATAAATAAAATAAATAAAATAAATAAAATAAATAAAATAAATAAAATAAATAAAATAAATAAAATAAATAAAATAAAATAAATAAAATAAATAAAATAAATAAAATAAAATAAAATAAAATAAAATAAAATAAAATAAAATAAAATAAAATAAAATAAAATAAATAAAATAAAATAAATAAAATAAAATAAAATAAAATAAAATAAAATAAATAAAATAAAATAAATAAAATAAATAAAATAAATAAAATAAATAAAATAAAATAAAATAAATAAATAAAATAAATAAAAAAAATAAAAATAAAATAAAATAAAATAAAATAAAATAAATAAAATAAAAAAATAAAATAAAATAAAATAAAATAAAATAAAATAAAATAAATAAAATAAATAAAATAAATAAAATAAATAAAATAAATAAAATAAATAAAATAAATAAAATAAATAAAATAAATAAAATAAATTTTATGACCACTAGAGGGAGCTGTTAAGATGTTTAACTCTAAGCTCGAATCTGTCATCAAAGAAATTTTTGAAAAGTCCATACAGAAAATAATTTATATATTATATCAGATAGGGTCCAAAGATACTAATTATACAGAGGATATTAAAAAAGAACAAGAGACACAATTAGGTGTAGAAAATTATCAACCCACTGTGTCAACTCTGCAAATGCTGGACAATGCAAATAACCTAACTGTACCTTTGGAATATAAATCTAACACCACTTTTTATTATGATGAAGATTTGAATATAAGCCTCTATCATGGCCCCATCAGACCCCGGGTCTGAGGAGTAGTAGTAGATGGAGCTGGGACCAATGGAGGGAGATGGCGCTGCCTCTCTGGCCCAGGAGGAATGACCAGAGGAGGGGGATGAGGGAGTCCTGGTCCCTTGGGCCTTGCCTTGCCTTGCCTTGCCTTGCCTTGCCTTGCCTTGCCTTGCCTTGCCTTGCCCTGCCCTGCCCTGCCCTGCCCTGCCCTGCCCTGCCTGCCCCTTGCCCTGCCCTGCCCTGCCCTGCCCTGCCCTGCCAGATTTCGCAGTGACACAGCTCTGTTCCGGGTTATGCTGCAGTTCCAGCAAACCCTCCATGCAATGAGGAAGCCCCGTGAACAAGCTTCTTGAACTGTGCTGCTCCCCTGGACTTCTAGCAGCCAGGAACTATTGGATGTGTTTGTGTGTGTTTAGAGCTTGCTCTTGGACTTGCAGTGAATGGTGGGAATTTTGGGGCAAAGTTGGAGCAATAAAAGGCAGTTAACCCTTCACTTCCTCTGTGTCGCTTTTGTGCCCAGCCCCAGGTCATAACATTTTGTTCCAAAACAAACCCAAGTTCCTTCCCTTCACCATGTCTTGAGATCACACACCTGCAGTTGCTGGAGAAAATGGAGTAGCTCCACACCAGAGACACACATTTGTCCCAGCAAGTTGCCCTTCTCTCAGCGCAGGTCACACAGCTGCAAGGTAACCGGTTATGCCACAAATGCCCAGTAGTGGTTCCGGACAAATTTGATGGCTCATTGGCTCAATTCCCAGCATTCTTTGGGCAATGCCAGGTGTACATGAGCCTCCAGCCTGAGGACTTCCCCACTGACTGAGACAAGGTAGGATTTTTTATTAGCCTCCTGACAGGGTCAGCGGCTCACTGGGCAATCCCCCTGCTAACCCAGCCCAACCCATTGCTGGATGACTATGCCGGTTTCTGCTGTCAGTTGCAGGCTATGTTTGAGGACCCCGTCAAGGCCCAGACGGTGAACTGGCACCTGAGAGAGTTGCAGCAGGGGCGATGGCTGGTTGCCAACTACTTTAGCAACTTCCGGGTGATCAGCCAGGACCTTCAATGGAACAGGGCCTCTTTAATGGACCAGTTCCAGGAAGGCCTCTCCTCCGAACTGCTGGATAAGTTGCACTGAATGCCCACCCATGCTTCAGGAACTCATGCATGTATGCCTGCACATTGATGCATGATTCCAGCGGTGATGGACATGATGATGGACAGAAGTCTCACCCACACCCGCCAAGACATCACCGGCACTGGAAGAGCCTATGCAGTTGGGGGCGACCCAACCATTCCTGACCCGAGCCAAGAAAGGCCAATGGCACCACAAAGGCCTTTGCTTGTATTGCAGCGGGCAGAGTCATATAGCAGCTATGTGCCTGCAAAGGCAACCAAACTGGTGGAAGGATCAGCATCGGGAAATGGGCAGGGCCCGGTCTAGAGGGCTCTGTAGGCCGGGATCACTTGGATGTGGACCACCCCAAGCCTCCATGACTGACTCCCCAGCTCAGACTGTTCTGTGACTATCGCAAGCTCAATGTGATTACAGTACAGAACCGGTACCTTCACATTCCTGAACTCATCAAGCGGTTCCGCAAAGCCAAGATCTTTACCAAGTTGGATTTGCAGGGAGCCTATAACCTTGTTCAAGTTCGAGCTAGGGACACTGGTCAATCCAAATGGCATGATTTGAAGTGACCATAGGGTGACCATAGGGTGTCCAAAAGGCCATCTTTTACTCGGAAGTTGGCCTTCCAGATGCTTATGGTCACTTCGAGTACAATGTCATGCCATTTGGATTGACCAATGCACCCGGTGTGTTTATGCATTTCATGCATGATGTTTTCTGAGATCTACTGGACCAGTTCATGGTCATCTACCTGGATGACATCATCACCTACTTGTCCTCCCCGCAGGAGCACTGGGACCATGTCCAGCAGGTCTTGAAGTGCCTGCGAGCGAACCTACCAAGTGGGAGAAGTGCCAGTTTGTGCAGACCACCATTCACTTCTTGGGCCATCTTGGGGTGAAAATGGACTGGGAGAAAGTGGAGGCACTGCAGCAATGCCAGCCCCCACAGTGGGTGAAGGATGTGCAACCTCTGTTGGGGTTTGCCAACTACTATTGGATCTTCGTTCCTCATTTTGCCACCCTGATGGCCCCCTTTCTGTTTTACTCAAGAAATGGGTAAAGTTTCAATGGAGTGCAGAGGAGCAAGGGGCCTTCGAAGCCATCAAGGTCGCCTTCACCTCTGAGCCCATTTTCAAACATCCTGATCCATTGCGGCCATTTGTAGTGGAGGGTGTGTCAGATGTAGCCATCGGGGCTGTGCTCCTCTAGGCCTACGCTCCTCATGGTACCTTGTTCCCATGTGCCTACTATCCCAGAAAGCTGTCAGCGGCGGAAAGGAATTACACGACCTGGGACAAGGAGCTGTTAGTGGTCAAAGTCACCTTCAAGACTTGGTCCCTCCATCAAGTCGAGGTCTGAATCGGTCATTGAAACCTGGTGCACCTAAGGATGGCCAGGAAGCTGAACCAGCGACAGGTCATTGTTCTTTGCCCAGAACCAGCATGCAGATGCACTGTCCTGTAAGCCCAAGTTCAACCTGAAGGAGGACAAGATACACCCCGGATGGTGATCTCTCTGGAATGGTTTGCTGCTACCGAGGAGGCTGTGGACCTATGGGCCAGGATTCGGGAGGCGCAATGGCAGGATCCATTTGTGAAGGCTCATAGTTGTGAGTTGGCTGGTGATAGGAGGTCTGTGACCCCATGGACATATGCGAAGGACCCGTTACACTTTTGCGACTGCCTCTACATTCCTGGGGGACCCCTCTGTGACATTGTCTTGTGTCAATGCAATGATAGCATGGCAGGAGGAAACTTTGGGGTCTTTAAGACATTGCACTTAGTGTCAAGCAGGTTCTGATGGCCGTGACTCTGGCATGACATGTTGGGGTATGTGGCATTGTGTGTGCAATGCCGGCAAGCCAAATATGCCACTGGTGTACCCACTGGACTAATGCAGCCTCTACCCACACCAGAAAGACCATGAGGGAACAGTCTTATTGGATTTCATCACAGAATTGCCTCCATCAAAGGGTGCCACCAAGATACTGTGGACATGTTGACCAAGATGGCCCACTTCATCCCATGTGCGGGTCTCTCAGCTGTTCATTGAGCCCAGATGTTCATTGAGCATCTATTCCAGCTACATGGGCACTGCGAGAGGGTAGTGTCTGACCAAGGCACGCAGGTCACAGTGCGCTTCTGGCAGATGCTACTAGCGGAACTGCAGGTCCAGGCACTTCTGTCATCCACCCATCACCCAGAAACTGATGGGGACACAGAGAGAGTGAATGCCACTCTGGAGCAGTACCTGCAGTGCTTCAGCAATCAACAGCAGGATAATTGGGTGGAGGTCTTGGTGTTGGTGGAATTCGCCTACAATAACTCTCAGCACGCATCCATCCAAGTGTCCCCATTCTTTGCAAGCTACAGGTTCCACCCATGGCTCTTCCTGTTGGCCCCATTGGACTCCCTGGTACTGGCAGTAAACACATTCCTCCAGGAGCTGCGCATCATACACCAGGTCATGGGAACCCAGTTGGAGAGACCGAAGGAGGACTACAAGAGGTTTGCAGACCGGCATTGTCAAGAGGGTCATGGGCGAGCAGGTTTGGTTTTCTATGTGGCACCTGCCAATGGCTCGCTCTTAGAAGAAGTTTGACCACTGCTACCTAGGGCCGTTCCCGGTCGAAGCGGTGATCAACCCAGTGGCCTTTTGGTGACTCTGCCACATACCATGTGGATCCACCCAGTATTCCACCAGTCATTGCTGGTCAGTACCATGGCAGAGAGTCCACATTATCTGGCTTCACTGCCACCAGGACCCATAGCTCAAGGCGCAGCGGAGTACAAGGTGGATAGTATTCGGGACTCCTGCTGGTTGACAGGCCTGGTTCTAGTACCTCATGGCATAGAAGGGTTATGGTTCAGAGGACTTCACATGGGTGGATACCTCAGATGTCCATGTCCCTTGCCTGGTCCGTGACTTCCATGCCCGGTTCCCACAACACCCTAGTCTGCATGGTCCTAGGGGGGGGCTCTTGCAAGGGGGATAGTATCATGGCCCTGTTGGAGCCTCTGAGGAAGAGGAGGAGATGGAGCTGGGGCCAATGGCGGGAGATGGTGCTGCCTCTCTGGCCCAGGAGAAATGACCAGAGGAGGGGGATGAGGTAGTCATGGGTCCCTTGGGCCTCAGAAGTGTCACCAGGGAGAAAGAGAGGGTGCAGGATGACTGAGCAAGGAGATGGACAGGGCAGACATCAGAGCAGAGGAGCGATGGAGCTGTGGAGACAAGCAACTGCCTTCCCTGCCTGATCCCTTGGCATGGAAAATGGAGAGGAAGCAGAGTCAGTGCAGGGCCACCCGACTACTCAAGAGGAGGGCAATCCATCCCTCTTCACAAGGCTCACCTGGGGAATAGGATTTAAAGAGATGCTGTGGGGAGGGGCTTTTGTTGGGAACAAGCATTGCATTTTTCTAGCCATACTTGTTGTTACCAACATCTTTGCCTTGCCTTTGCCTTTGCCTTTGCCTTTGCCTTTGCCTTTGCCTTTGCCTTTGCCCTTGCCTTTGGCCTTTGGCCTTTGGCCTTTGGCCTTTGGCCTTGCCTTGCCTTGCCTTCTGACCCAACTCCCTGAACTCAACAGTCACACCAATAAAGCTCCAATGTTCCTTTTATTCAGGAATGCCAGCAGTTTCGCACAGTCAACTGTTAAAATCTTTAGTTCCCTCCAAACAATGGGGCTCGTTCCCTTTTCCCCTGCAAGGGTTTCCCCAAACCCAGAGTTACAGGGTGGCTTCATTCCCAGGTGGCAGATTTTTTTGCAGAAGGAATTTCAAATCTTGTAAGATGTTATGACAAGTGCCTCAATTTGAATGGTGATTATGTCAAAAAGTAATGTCATGTTGTAGTTTTTTTTTTAAAATATATTTTATTAAATTTTATATGGGTATGGGAAGGATAGGGATAATATGGGTAGAGGATGGGGTTAGGGAGTGGAGTTGGGATCGGGATGGGAATAGGGGTAGGGATAGGTACAGTAGTGGGGTTACCCCCACATAAAAAACCCAACGCTTACACAAGCAGACCCTCGTCCGGGTACACGTATTGAATAACAGTAATTAATACAATACTAAACAATTATAGTCATTAATACTAAAAATAGTCATAAAATAAAAGCTTACTAATTAAGTATAATTTAGCTCTAACGTAATGCTAACCATTGATAAAAATTTTCCCATGTCCTAAAATACACTGAATCCTCTTTCTCCTTAATCTCCAACGTCAATCTGTCCATTTCTGCACATTCTAAAATTTTCATAATTATAATCTGATCGTGTGGTAAATTTTCATTTTTCCAAAATTGAGCAAATACAATTCTCGCTGCTGTCAATACATGTAATATTAAATATTCATTCTCTTTACCATAGTTAGATCCTAATATTCCTAGCAAAAATAATTCTGGTTTATATTCTATTTGTATTTTAGTCATCATTTCTAACCATTTATGAATTTTAAACCAAAATGTCTTAGCTTTAGGACACATCCACCAAATATGATAATAAGTACCTGGTTTTTCTTTACATTTCCAACAAATATTCAATACATTTTTAAACATTTTCACTAATCTAACTGGTGTCATATGCCATCTATAAAACATTTTATATAAATTCTCTTTATATGAAGCTGCTTTAGTAAGTTTAATATTTCTCTCCCAAAGCTTTTCCCAGTCTTCTAAGTCTATGGAGTATCCAAAGTTTTTTGCCCACACTATCATTGTTTCTTTTACTTGTTCTTCTTCCATCTTCCAATTTAATAGAAATTTGTAACGTTTCTTAATCAAATTTTCATCTGTTTTCAAAAGTGTTTTGTCAAATACTGTCTGTTCTTTATAAAAGTCCATTACTTTTACATCTTTTTCATATCTTGTTTGAATTTGCAGATAGGACCACCATGTTAAGTCAATGCCTTGTTGATAGAGAGTTAGTCTGTCTTTAAGTTTTCCATCCTTATCTAAAATGTCTTTATAAGTAACAAGTTTGTCATAGTTAATTAAATTTGGATAAGCAAATGCTTCCATCGTTGAAAGCCACTCTGGTATTTTCATATATATTTTATGTTTAATTTTCTCCCACTCTGAGAACAACACATTCCTTATGGCATGTCTTTGAAAATATTTATGTACTTTGTTTTTCTCATACCATAAGAACGCATGCCAGCCCAATTGTAAGTCATGTCCCTCCAAATAAAGAAGTCGTTTATTTCTCAGCATAATCCATTCTTTGAGCCAAAGTAACATAGACGCTTGGTAATAAAGTCTCCAGTCCGGAAGTCCAAAGCCCCCTCTATCTTTTGTTTCTTGTAGTAGTTTAGTTTTAATTCATGCTTTCTTCCCTTGCCATATAAATCTCAATATTGTTGCATTTAAATCATCAAAAAAATTCTTACCCAATTTAACAGGGACCGTTTGAAATAGAAAAAGTATTTTTGGTAAAATGTTCATCTTCACAGTCGCTATTCTGCCTAACAATGTCAATTGAAGATTTTTCCACTTTTCCAAATCTACTTTTATTTGTTTCATTAGTTTTTCATAGTTATCTTCTTTTATTGTTGTATATTTTGATGTTAAATAGATTCCTAAATATTTAACTTTTTTAGCCATTTGAAGATTTGATCTTTCTGCAAGTTGAGATCTCTGTTTGTCTGTTAGGTTTTTTGTTAATACTTTAGTCTTCTCTTTATTTATCTTCAAGCCTGCTACATCTCCAAATTCCTCTATTTTCTGCAGCAGTATAGTAACTGTTTCCAATGGTTCCTCTATAATAAAGACTAAATCATCTGCAAAAGCCTGTAATTTATATTTTTGTTCTTTTATTTCCAATCCTTTAATTTCCGTATCTTGTCTAATGTCTCTAGCCAACACTTCCAGTGTAAGAATAAATAACAAGGGGGATAGTGGACATCCCTGTCTTGTGCCTTTTTTGATATAAAAGCCATCTGTATATTTTCCATTTAAAAATATCTTTGCTGTTTGTTGATTATATATTGCTTGAATCGCATTTATAAAGTTTTTACCAAAGTCCATTTCCATCAAGTGTTGAAACATAAATTGCCAATTTAAATTATCAAAGGCTTTTTTTGCGTCAAGAAATATAAGTGCCATCTGTTTCCCTGGCTGATGTTCATAATATTCTAAAACATTTAAAATAATCCTTAAATTGTTCTTTATCTGTCTTTTAGGTAAAAAACCATTTTGATCTGTATGAATAAATTCAGTCAGGAATTTCTTCAATCTTTCTGCCATTATTGAAGTAAAAATTTTGTAATCCACATTTAATAGCGATATTGGTCTATAATTTTTGATTTGTGTAAGATCAGTATCTTCTTTAGGTATCATTAGCTTCAGTCCATGAATTTGGTATTTTTGTCTCTGAAAAGATTTCATTGTACAATTCTTTCAAAATCGGGCTTACTGTAATTTGTAAAACTACATAAACTTCTGCAGGGAGCCCATCAGGCCCCAGGGTTTTATCCTTCTTTTGTCTTTTTATTGCCTCTGTGATCTCCATCATTGTTATCTTCTCATTTAAAATATGTCGCATATTCTCTGGCACCTTTGGAAGATCAGCTCTAACTAAGTAATCTTTTATTGCTTCTTCAGAGACCACCTCTGCCTTATACAATGTCTCATAATAATCTTTAACAATTTTTCCCATCGCATCATTGTGGCAATATATCTCGCCTTTTGAGTCTTGTAATTTACTTATCATTCTCTTTTCTCTTTCTTTCTTCAATCTATATGAAAGCCATCTTCCCGGTTTATTAGCATTTTCAAAAAACGTTTTTTGAAAATGTTGTAGTTTTTTAATGTGTATAATAAAAGTTCTGTATCTGCAAGTGTCTGTCATTGATAACCAAATAGAGGTTTATTTCCGAATTGCATTCGTAGTATACTATGTCCACAGCATTTCTCTGATCCACTAATTTAGTCACTTTGTCAAAGAATGAAATAAGATTGGCCAGCAAAAGAAAAATCAAGCTGGATCGCGCAAGAACCCATCACCCAGGTCACGTCACCCATGCAGGAAAGCACCAAGGTCAAAGCCGGACCTACCACTGCTCTGCCCTCCTACAACAGCGATGAGGAAGGGGAGAATGACCCGATGGTGAGTCGACCCATTCCACCTTTTTCACTCTCTGCTAAGCTCGTAGTCCCTAAGACAGGGGTACAAATGGATTTGAAGGTGCTAGTGGACTCAGGATGCTCCCAGTGCATCATCAGTTTGCCAATTGCCCTCAAGATGGATATACAAGCAAGATTGCACTCCAAACCCATGAGGTTTGAACAAGCAGATGGCTCTTTAATGGGAGGAACTTTAGTCACCCATCTAGCCTATACATCTAGAAATAGGTGAACATTGAGAGTTCATCTGTTTTGTGGTGGCTCCAAAGATGACTGAGGCTGTGATTTTAGGTTTATCTTGGTTAGACAAATGGAAACCTTTTATCTGCTGGGAAAAGGGGATGAGGACTGTGAGATTGCCAATAGGGCCCAACCCCCCTCTTGATTCTGCTGACGTTACTGAAGGGCCTAAGCCATCGGCAGAACCAGCAACATTAACTGCCATTCCCCGGCCAGGCGAACCACTCATCCCCAGTGAGTGGGGATCTAGCAGAGAAGGTTTTTTTGATGGGTTTCATTTATCGAACCATGACACCCATGCTGGCTTTTAGTTATACCTTCTTTTGCTTCTAGATGTTCGCAGATCTGTTTTTTTTATTATCTTTTCCACTATCTTCCCAGGTATTGATGTTAGACTGATTGGTCTGCAGTTTCCTGGGTCTGTTTTTTTATCCTTTTTTGAAGATGGGAACCACATCAGCTCTTTTCCAATCCTCAGGTAATTCCCCAGTGTTCCAGCTCAGATAGGTGTTCTCTAACCATTTTCTTGCTGTAATTTTTATTTCTAGTCTGTCTTTTATATTTTTGGTAGATTGGGCTATAGTTTCTTTTTGCATGAAGACTGATGCAAAGAATGAGTTAAGCAGTTCTGCTTTCTTTCTGCTGCCTATTATCTCTTTGCCATCTTATCTCTTTAGTGGACCTACAGTTTCCTTAACTTTTTTTCTTGTTATTTATTTGTTGCCTTTGTTCATTCTGAGCCTTTGCTTACCTGACTTCATCTTTACAGATTTGAGCTACCTGCTGATATTCTGCTTTTGTTATGGATCATCTTTCTATTTTTTGTACTTGTCCTTTTTGTCTTTCAGTTTATCAGGGAGATCTTTGTGCAACTAGGCTGGTTTCTTCTTGAATTTCTTGTTTTTCTTTTTCAGTGGTATTGTGCTGGACTGGGCTTTTATGATCGTATTTTTTCAGAGTTTCTCACACTTCTTGAGTTGTTTTGCCCTTTAGGATTTTCATCCATGGAATTCTTTTTAAACTCTTTCTGAGAGTCAACACTTTTGACGTTTAAGACACTGGCTGGATTATATTCTATTGCTTGGGTTTGCATTATATTGAATTCCAATATGACACGGTCACTCTCGCCCAGAGTTCTGGCAACTTCAATTTCCTCTATCACTTCTTCTCTATTAGTAAGAAGTAGGTCCAGTATAGCTTTTCCTCTAGTTCCCTTCTCTAACTTTTGGATAAGAAAGTTGTCAGCTAAGTTGGTTAGGAATCTGTTCAATCTCCCACTTACTGCAGAGTTCGTCTCCCAGTTGATATGAGGATAGTTAAAGTGTCCCATTACTAATGTGGTATATTTCCTACATACATTTATTAACATTTATTTGTTTAGCAAAATGTTCCTCTATTTCTTCTGCTTGGTTGGGTCATCTGTAGTATACACCTATAGCAATGTCATTCTTTTTTCCTTTTATATTGACCCATATGGATTCTAGGAGGTTTTCATCCTTGGTTTTGTGGATTTCTGTAGAGATGTAGTGATATTTTTTATATAATGCAACTCCACCTCCTCTTTTGTTACGTCTAATTCTTTTGAATAGTTTATATCCTTCCATAAGTACATTCTAGTCATGAGTTTCATCCCACCATGTCTCAGTAGTGCAACTATATCAAATTTACCTTCATGTACTAGTACTTCAAGTTCTCCCTGTTGTTCTCTACCATGGTCTAGGAAACCAAAGTTCTCTTGATGACACCAGTTTTTAAGCCAATGTTCCATTTCTAAAATCGTTTGCCCCTTCATTGTATGTTGACCTTTTGTTGGAAGTATAGATGCTCCTAATTCGTTAACTTTCTTCCCTAGCTGTTTGTAATCTCTTGTTATTGTTTTTAGATTCATTGTTGTGTCTTTGGTCCCCAAGTGTAGGAGAAGAAAGGGGTAGTAATCCATGGGGTTGGTTATTTTAGTAAGATTCTCAGTTACATCTTTGATTTTTGCTCCAGGGAGACAATGTATTTCCATAGATTGTTTGGTCTGCAAATTATAATTTCCATTCCCCAAAGAATTGAATCTCCTATCACCAATATTCATCTTTTTTCCCCCTAGGAAGTCTGGGATTTGCATTATATTGACTTCCAATATGACATGGTCATTCTTGACCAAAATTCCAGCAACTTTCTACTCCCTCTATCACTTCTTCTCTAGTAGTAAGAAGTAGGTCCAGTATAGCTTTTCTTCCAGTTCCCTGTTACAGGAATGCTGGGTGTGTCTCCTTTTTAGAAACTATTGGTGACTGCTCTTTTATAGATGTCTGCATTTTTTTTCCCAGGGGGAGGCTAGGAAAGTGATTATTCAGTTCCAGAGGGGCTTCACTGGAATGGGCTAGGGTAGATAGGCTAGCCTTTGCTCTTGGTTGCTGTTTTCTTCTAAAAGTGACATGTTTCCATCGGTCTTTCTCTTTGGGTTCATATATAGAGTCATTTTGGGGGGAAGCTGTTTGTTCCCTATTGTATTCAATTTGGGTGTATCAGTTTTCTTCTTTTTATTCATATATTGGGTCATTTTTTAGAAGCTGTTTGCTCCCTATTGTGTTTTATTTTGGTGTAGTCTTCTTGTTTAGGTTGGAGATTCTTGCTTTGTTCACTGAGTTTAAGAGTGGCTAGAGTTGCTTCTAGACTATTTTTCTTCTAGTAATTCATATGATTTACATTTGATACATACATAAGTTTGGGTGTCAGAACTCATTTCTTTCCTGGAGGGGAATCTATTTTAATTCTTTTCATTTCTTTCTGTGAGTTCTGCCATTCTCCTGAGAGGGAGGGAGGAATATTCTGTGGGATGCTTTCTGATTTGCTACAATTTATCCTTTCCGCTGTTTCTACATACTTGCTCTTTGAACTGTCTCTCCCTTGTTGTCAACCTGGGATGAGAAAGGAATGTGCCTCCCACCATCTGGCTTATCTCTCGCTATGGAAGGGAAGGTGTGAAGACCCAACAACATCTTCACAGTCATGGGAACAGACTCCGTTATCAGCTCAGTTCCCACAGCGGACTTAAACACTTGCAAAGTTATTCGTTCAACATATTTATCGACTTCATGGGCCCCCACAATGAATCATATCAGACAGGGGGGTACAATTCACACCAGAGTTTTGGAAAGCATTCCTGGGACTTTGGGGGACCACTCAAGGGTTGTCATCTGGTCATCATCCATAAACAAATGGTAGGACCGAACGGTCGAACTCAGTATTGGAGCAGTACCTAGGATGTTTCATTAATTACCAGCAAGATAATTGGACCAAACTACTCCCATTTGCAGAAGTCACTTATAACAATGCAGTACATTCCAGCACAGGCTACACTCCTTTCCAGGTGGCAATGGGACAAAGTTTCAAGCCAATGCCTGAACTATCATTGAGCGAACCAACCATCCCTTCCCTGAAGGAATGGATTGCACAATTACAAAATACCTGGACGGTTGTAAGAAAGACTTTAAATGAGGCTAGGGAAGCATATAAATTCCAGGCAGATAAGAAACAAAGTGAATCCAAACTGTTTCAAGTAGGAGAGAAAGTTTATCTGTCAACAAAATACCTAAAATCCCTGCAGCCCTCAAAGAAGCTAGGGCCAAAGTTTGTGGGACCATTTTCCATTAAAAGAATAATCAATCCTGTCACAGTAGAATTGGAGCTCCCTAAGACAGGTTCACCCAATTTTTCACTGCAGCCTTCTGAAACGCGAACTGCAATCACACCTGCAGCTCCTTCCCCTCCTCCAATCATGGTGGAAGGTGAACAACATTTTGAAATCAAGGAGATTCTAGATTCCCAGAAACATCATGGTTCCACCCAATACCTAGTAGCATGGAAACATCTGCCTCCTTCCCAAAATGAATGGGTCCAGAAATGTCACATTAGAGCCCCCAGATTACTTAGTAAATTTCATGCTGCAATCCAGATAAACCAGACTAATCTTTGTCTACCTCTTTCTGTTTTATTTTCTACAGGTGGATCTCTCTTTTTTCTAAGGGGAGTAGCATGTCAGAAGCCATTTCTTTCCTGGGTAGGAATCTACTTTAATTCTTTTCATTTCTTTCTGTGGGTTCTGCCATTCTCCTGAGGGAGAGGGAGGAAGGCTCTGTGGGATGCTTTCTGCTTTGCTACGATGTATCCTTTCTGCTGTTTCTACATACTTGCTCTTTGAACTGTCTCTCCCTTGTTGTCGACCTGGGGTGAGAAAGGAATGTGCCTCCCACCATCTGGCTTATTTCTTGCTGCGGAAGGGAAGGTGCAAAGACCCAACGTCTTCACAGTTATGGGAACAGACTCTGTTATCAGCTCAGTTCCCACAGTGGACTTAACACCTGGGGATTGGCTCATTTAAACTGACCTGATGAACTATTGGGGTGAGGTTGCTATAGATCTGAGTGGGAAACCCTCAGATCCTGCCTTCTATGCCTGCTATCAGCTTCTCCTAATAAAAGTTCCTTTTGGAATGAAACTGTTCCAAGAGTCCTGCTTTCTTGGGATGAGGTTTTGAAGTGGGCCCTGACATTGGGTCTTCTGTGGTCATAAGCTCAAACATATGACATATTTTGCAAGTCACTATAATGTTAGTCTCTATGTCCATGATTTTTTTGTTTGTTAAAAAATTTAAAAAAATCTAAAAAAATATTTTCCTGTTGGGAAGTGTCAGTTTAAAATAGTTTACAAAAGTTCTTGACCCTTTGTTCTCTTTCTTCAAAAAATCATCACTATCTTCTCTGTTTAAGTATCTGTCTCTTTTCCCATGATATGTTATTTTTTCCTTTTTAGATCATTAAGAATTAAAAATTTCTAAAGAACTAAAATAAGTAAGCTGTATTTGAAAAAAGAAATTGAAAAATTGAAAAAATTAAAAAAGGATATTATAAAACAATTGAAACAAGCATTTTAAAATTGAAAAAGATTTAAAAATTGAAAATGGGATTTAAAATTAAAAATAAATTTAAAAGTTGAAAAAAGATTAAAAAATTGAAAAAAGAATTGAAAAATTGAAGAAAGAAATTGAAAAAAATGAAAAAATATTTTAAAAAACTTTTAAACATTTAAGAATTTACAAAAGTTCTTGGCCCTTCATAAAGTGTTATGCACTTCTTTATGTTGGAAATCTCAGGCTTTTTTCTAGGAGATGCTTAGGTCTTAACTCTCTGTACCCTGCCTTGAAAGTTTATCTCTAAGGACCCACCTCAATCTACATCTTAAGAAAACAGAACTCTTGGAAAATGTCTCTTCCAACAGGAATTTTTATTAAGAGAAATTGACTGTAGGCATGCTAGACAGGATCTGGGGAATTCCCTTGTACATCGATGTTTTAAAGTATTCCTAAGCAAACTCCTCCCCACATTCCTTCCAGCCGATTCAGGCTGGCAATTCTCTAGTTGTTAAACCCAGGAGAGATAACATCACTCAGCTTCCACAATCATTCACCAGCTCTTCAGTGTTTATTTTGACACGGAGAAATTAACCAGATTCTGGAGGTCTGTGGTTTTTCACCCCCCCCCCTTTTCTAGTTTCCCGATAAGGAAGAGAAGTTCAGAGGGACATAGGATAAGAGTCAAATGGTTCCATTGTAATGGTTAGTAGAGGTGAATCAACAAAAGGTTACTTTGTAGTGCAGGGAGGAAGTGAAAGTCATAAAACCCATCTGCATATCCCCCCTCCCCCTTGGAAGTATGGCAGGGTCCAGGAAAGGATAATAATTGGTTTTAGATTACAGGAGATAGATAGAAAAGAAATATAACTGGATTCTGACATCCTGCTCCCCTTAAAAATAAGAGAGATCCACCTGTAGAGAAACCAAAACAGGTATAAAAGTTAGTCTGGCTTGTTAGGATACTCTGTATGAAACTTCATTAACAGTCTCGGGGCTCTGACATGACGTTTATGAACCCACTCGTTTTGTGAGGAGGGGAGGTGCTTCCATGTTACTAGGTATTGAGTTGTCCCATGATATTTTCTAGAGTCCAGGATTTCCTTTATTTTGAAGTGTTGTTCTCCCTCCACCATGATTGGAGGTGGTGGTGGTGGGGATTTTTGGCTGTTGTTCTCTTTTCAGCAGACTGCAGTGAAAGATTGGGTGTATTTGCCTGAGATTTTTGGGTAATTCTAATTCTACTGTTACTGGGTTTATGATTCTTTTAATTGGGAAAGGTCCTATATATTTTGGTCCACGTTTTTTACAAGGTTGTAGGGATTTTAGGTATTTTGTAGACAAATATACCATCTCTCCTACAATGAATGGTGTGGGTTCAACTCTTTTTTTATCTGCTTGTGCTTTGTATGCTTGCCTAGCTTCATCTAAGGCTTTTCTAACTATTGGCCAGGTGTTTTGTAATTGTTCTATCCACTCTTTCAGTGATGGGATTGCTGGTTCATTTGGGATTAATTCTCGCATGGGATTGAAACTTTGACCATTGGCTATTTGAAAAGGAGTGCAACCTGTGCTGGAGTTGTTCTGTTCGCAACACAGACATGAAGACGAGGCAGTTTGATGCAAAAGGTGTTCTTTATTGTGCATGTGCACTGAACAGAAGCAAAGGAGAAAATGGCAACATGCCCTTTTATACTTCCCTGCAAGGGGAGGCTCAACCAATGAATGCAGGCCATTCTCTCGCCTTGCGCATGCACACGAGGCTGGAGACAGCCTGTCTGGGTCCCAGGCAACTTATGGGCTGCCCGGGTCTATACAACCGGTCCCGGGCAAACACGTGGTCTGCCCGGGTCTCTGCAGTTACCCTGCAGGCTGCCTGTGCCTTGCTGATTGACTCAGCAAGGCTCAGGACACAACACCCCTCCCACCTAGGCTGGGACAATGCCGTCCTGGCCTATATCAGTACCATGTAACATTTAATCCAAATGTCACCCTGGCTATTTCCCGGATCCCTTTGTCCCCTGGTCCCAAGGGATGCAAGTCAATCCACATTCTTCTCTTTTTGACAATGGTCGCCCCACAGGGACCTCATGTATTCATTCAAATATTTAGGCGGGGCCTTAATCCACCCCGATCTTTGTGGACTTACGGTAGGGACGGGTGTGATGGCATTTGGGGGAAGTAAGTTGGGTGCCTGGATTGCTGGCTCCTGGTCTGCACACAACAAACCAGGACTTTGTCGCCCAGAAGACTCAGGGGTTCCCCCTAACTGCTGACTGGCTGGGTCCGCTAAACCCAAACCAGATTTCCTTGGTGGGGTCGAGTTCCCCGAGTTCCTTGGTGGGGTGGAGTTCCCCAAAAACCCTTGGAACTCCCCTTGGGAGCAATGTCCTTTGGGCCCAAGGCCAGCAGCAGGGGTGCCCTGAGTAGCCGATTTACAGCCATTTGCCCTAAGCCATGGCAGAACTCCCTGCTTCTATGCCAGAGTCAGGATCCGCCTCCATGGCAAGACCCTCATCTGGAGCATTTGGAGACCCCCCTGCTTGGAGAGACTGTGATCCACAATCGTAATTGGGGTCCCCCTCCCCCCCGAGAGCGGAGTCAGGGGAGGAATGCCGGCCTGGCAGCCACCAACGCAGCTGGTCTATGTGGCGCCGGAGGACACACCCAACATCCAAGACCACTTCGTATGACAGAGGCCCAGAGACCTGAGAGATTACAGCAGGTACCCAGAGATGCCCCTGCATCTGGTCCAAACTGGATCACCCACTTGAAGTCTCCTAGGTGCCCGTGGCTGCGACACCTGTGAAGCCACCCGGTCTGGGTGAAGCCTGTCCAGCTTTGTGATGAGTCTGTGACCCCAGCGGAGTTCAGCTGGGCTCTTTCCAGTGGCTGTGCATGGTGTGGTGCATTCTGTGAGAAGAAAATCAGCTAACCTGTGATGCCAGGGTCCTTGAGTGATTCTCTTTAATGCATCTTTAGTGGTGCGCACCATGCATTCAGCCTGATCGTTGGTGGCAGGATGAAAAGGAGCAGATGTGGCATGCCAGATCATGTTGCCTTGTAGAAATGCCTGAAACTCAGAAGAGGTAAATTGTGGACCATTGTCTGAAACTAAAACATCAGGAAGGCCGTGAGAAGCGAAGATTCCTCTGAGCACCTGGATGGTCCTGGTAGTAGTGGTGGAGGACACAGGAACACCTCTAGCCACTTGGAGTAGCTATCCACAAGGAGGAGGAAGAATTGCCCCTGAAAGGGCCCAGCATAATCTATATGGACACGTGACCAAGGAGTGAGTGTCTCCTCCCACCTATGTACAGGGGCCTGGGGCATTTCTGGCCGTAATTGCTGGCACACTTGGCATCCCTGAACCTGGGCCTCGATGTCTTTATCGAGGCCAGGCCACCAAAGATGGCTGCGCGCAAGCGCCTTCATCCTCACTATTCCTGGATGTCCCTCATGAAGAGAGAGCAATACTCTAGTCCTCAATGAGGCCGGGATGACTACTCTGTTGCCCCACAGGATGCACCCCTTGAATGTGGACAATTCGTGCTTCCTGCACCAGAAACTCTGGAAATTAGTACCAGGACACGTGTCAGGCCATCCTGACAACACACATGTCAGCACGCGTGCAAGCGTGTGATCAGTGGCTGTTTCTGCAGCCACAGCCCTAGCATTGAGGGGAGATTCTGGTAAGTCCTGAATAGACAGAATATGTACAGCAGGGGCAGGGTCTGCCTCTATTTGCTTAAGAGGTAACCTGCTTAGGCCATCTGCATGGCCCATCTCAGTACCTGGTTTGTGAACCAGTGTGTAATCATAAGCTGCTAAGAAGATAGACCATCTCAGCATCCTGGGAGATATTATCTGAGGAGTTTGTTTTTTGGTTTTGAACAACCCTAGCAAAGGCTTGTGGTCAGTATAGACTGTGAAATGGCGTCCATACAAGAAATCATGAAATTTCTTTATGCCTGAGATTATTGCCAAGGCCTCCCTGTCAATCTGAGCGTACTTTCGCTCTGCAGATGAGAGGGTCCTTGAATAATAGGTCACAGGGACCTGTGTTCCATCTTCCTTGAGATGGCTTAGCACTGCTCCTACCCCATAAGGGGAAGCATCACATGCGATGCACACTGGCAATTGCTCATTGAAGTGAGCCAGTACAGCATTTGAGGATAATAAGGCTTTGACCTTTGTGAAGGCCTCCTCATGGACTTTTGTCCATGCCCACAGAGCCTGTTTGTTTGGGAGAAATGAATGGTAAAAGTTCAAAAGGCCCAAAAAAGCCTGAAGCTCAGTTTTTGACTGGGGACTAGGGGCCATTTGGATGGCCTTGAATTTGGACTCCGCGGGGTGGATGCCATCTGCATCAATGCGGAACCCCAAGAACTCGGTGGATGACACACCGATTTTACACTTGTCCTGCTGTAGCTTCAGCCCAGCTTGGCGGAAACGCAGCAAGACAGCCCTCAGCCTTTCGGCTAAGTTTCCTGATGATTCTCCTGCAATGAGGATGTCATCAAAATAGGGGCAAACCCCGGGAATCCCTCGGAGCATTCGCTCCATCACCCCTTGGAAAATGCCAGGGGCTACATTGACTCCAAACTGCAACCTCTTTACTTTGAACGCACCTCTGTGCGTGACTATGGTTTGGGCCTCAGCAGTCGCCTCATCAACAGGCAACTGTTGATATGCTTGAGCCAAATCAAGCTTAGCAAAGTACTTCCCTCCTTTCAGTGAGGCTAGAATGTGGCTCACCACGGGCACAGGATAAGCATGCTGTTGTAATGCCTTATTCAACGTGCACTTATAGTCCGCACAGATGCGGACTTCCCCATTGGATTTTAGGGGAGTTACTATGGGGGTTTCCCATGGACTAGAGTCCACAGGTTCCAGAATGCCTTGTTGGAGCAACTTGTCCAACTCGGCATCAATCTTACTTTTTAAGGCAAAAGGCACCCTCCTAGGCTTGACCCTTATGGGTGTAATGCCTGGATCCAATTTTAATGAAATAGGAGGCCCCTTGTACGATCCAAGTTCTGAGCTGAACACATCTGCAAACTCCTTACATTAAACTGCAAGGCTAGCCGTTTGCAGCTGGTTCAGACCAGTCACCTGGATCCCAAGCGCCTCGAACCAGTCGAGTCCTATGAGACTCGTTCTGTCACCCCCAACAACTACTACATCCAATAAACCATTGAAGCCCTTTCGCTGCACTCTGAGCGTGGCTTCCCCTTTTACGCTTACTCGCGTGTTTTGGAAATCAGTAAGGACAAGGTTGGAAGGCCTGAGCTTTACTCTTGAGCCATTCCGGAAACAAATCTTATTGAACGTGTCCATTGAAATAATAGACAACGCGGAGCCTGTATCCAGCTCCATAGCCAGGGGAACTCCCTGCAACTTTACGTCAATGCAGAGCTTTTTCTTAAGGGGCCTATGCATTCCTGTCTTGAACACCCCCCTTCTAGACGCGCAAAAACCCACCCTGTTTTGGCTGGGGAGCTTGGTACCTTTCAGAGGCAATTCTGGGGACCTGTTCTTTGGACGTCCCATGCAGGCCGATGCTATGTGGCCTTGCCTTCCGCACGCTCGACAGACGGCAGATCGAAATCGGCAGTCGGCCCTCCTGTGACGACCCCCACAGCCGAAACATCGAAGGGTTGCAGGCGGTGGCCCTCTCCGACCCGGCAGTCGTCTTTCCGCCGATGGCTGGATCTTGTCCACCTCTTCCTCCTCGGAGTCTTCTCCAGAGGCCTCACGCGCAGCCTCCTGGTGGATCGGGATGGTCACTGAATGGCTCTTTGTAGACCACAAGGTCTTCACGGCGCCTCCGGCTGCTTCTTCTGCTGCGATCTCTCGAAGGGCGTCTTGGAAGGTGACGTCCGTCCTCGCAAACAGTTTCTGCTGTACTTCGCGGCTTCGCAACCCGCACACCAGTCTATCTCGGAGCCTTTCCTCCAAGTCTTGAAATGCACAGGGGCGTGCGGCTTGCCTCAAGGCCGTGATGAAATCCGCAGCTGATTCGCCGGGCTGCTGGTCCCTTTGCTCGAATTGATGCCTTCACGCTATGTTCGAGAGCTTGGGCTCAAAGTGTTTTCGCAGCATTTTTTTCAAATCGGCATATGCGATTGATTCCAATGGTGCCGGTGCAACAAGATTCTCAGCTATTTCGAATGTCTCTTGCCCACAGACACAAAGTAAGGTAGCCGCTTTCAGGCCATCTTCCTGGATTTTGTTTACTCTAAAGTAATTTTCAACGCAAGCTGCATACGAGCTCCAGCGTTCAGGATGAGCGATGTCGAATTCACCCAGACGGCCCAACTTGGACATCTTCTTACTTGATGGCCTCGTCGACGCCTCTCGCCGTAAGGAATCGAGAACGGGTCCGACGAAGCCAAGTCCACCTCCAGCGTATGTATGCTGGCCGGCGGCTGCTCCTCCTGGATGCCGTGCTTCTCTTCCTGGCCTAGGTGAGTAGGCCTAATTCTGTTTCCTCGGGATCCCCAACGGCGGATCCCACCTTCGTCGCCAATGTTCTGTTCGCAACACAGACATGAAGATGAGGCAGTTTGATGCAAAAGGTGTTCTTTATTGTGCATGTGCACTGAACAGAAGCAAAGGAGAAAATGGCAACATGCCCTTTTATACTTCCCCTGCAAGGGAAGGCTCAACCAATGAATGCAGGCCATTCTCCTGCCTCGCGCATGCGCACGAGGCTGGAGACAGCCTGTCTGGGTCCCAGGCAACTTATGGGCTGCCCGGGTCTATACAACCGGTCCTGGGCAAACACGTGGTCTGCCCGGGCCTCTGCAGTTATCCTGCAGGTTGCCTGTGCCTTGCTGATTGACTCAGCAAGGCTCAGGACACAACAGGAGTGGACTGCGTTATTGTAGACAACTTCTGCGAAAGGGAGTCGGTCCGTCCAATCCGACTGCTGGAAATTAAGAAAGCATCTTAAATATTGCTCAAGTACTGAGTTAGATTTCTCTGATTGACCGTTCCCTTGAGGGTGATGACTAGATGTCAGTCCCTGAGTGGTCCCTAAAAAGGATAAAAATTCCTTCCAAAATGCAGACGTAAATTGCACTCCCCTATCAGATATGATGCATTGGGGTGCCCCATGCAATCTGTAGATATGCTGCATGAAAAGGTACGCTAAAGCTTTTGCGGTGGGAATCTTTTGGCAAGGGATAAAGAGCACCTGTTTGGAAAACAAGTCCGTGACCATCCAGATGACAGTATTCCCATTGCTTTCTGGTAATTCCACTATAAAATCCATGGCTATTTCCCTCCAGGGGGCTGAGGGATTTACCACTGATTGTAACAGTCCAGGCAACTTCCCTTGCAACCTCTTTGCAGTTGCACACTTTGGGCATTTGGCTACGTAATTTTCTATGTCCTTTTTCATGGATGGCCACCAAAATTGCTTTTTAATTAAGTGCAATGTTTTTACAAATCCAAAACGCCCTGCTGATTTTGTGTCATGGCAAAGCTGCATGAATGTAACCCTCTGGGTGGTTGGTATGTATAACTTCTCCCCCACCCAAGGCAGTCCATCCTTTATTGTGCACACAAGTCTATTTTTCTGGAACCATTCATCAGTTTCCAAAGTTTTCCGGAATTCAAATCCGGTTTGGCTACCCAGCTGTGGTTTTAATTTAGTTTGGGCTCTGGTAGTTACTGGCGCTGCCAGTGGTGATTCCGCCCTGAGTGGTTTAGAATCGGTGGCTCGCGTGCTGTTATACTGGGGCATGCGAGAAGTTCTTTTCCCCCAGCAAATGCTTGAGCATAAAATGGAATTGGTGAAAATGTTGGGACCAGCGGGCTTGCTTGGGTTTGAGTTTCCTGGGTGTTTTCAAGGCTTCCAGATTTTTGTGGTCTGTCCACACCTGAAAAGGGATTTTATTTCCTTCAAGGAACTGGCGCCACGTAAGCAATGACCAACGTATCCCGTATGCCTCTTTCTCCCACACGGGCCAGCGTTGTTCCGTGTCGGTGAGTTTCTTGGAAGTATACGCGCAGGATTGCAATATCCCTTCATCATTTTCTTGTAATAGTACAGCCCCCACTGCCACATCACTTGCATCCGCCTGCATTACGAAGGGCTTATCCATGTCTGGGTGCCTCAGTACTGGTTCGGAAGAAAGGATTCTCTTTAATCTCTCAAATGCCGCCTGGCATTCCATTGTCCATTTTAGTGGCTGGCTAGGTTTTACTGAGGATGCTCCCTTCGTTTTTAGTAAGTTTGTGAGCAGCAGGGCTATCTGGGCGAATGAGGGGATGAATTGGCGGTAAAAGTTTGCGAAACCAGGAAACTTTGCAGTTGCTTTCTTGTGCGAGGTGGTGCCCATTCTAATACTGCTCTGACCTTCTCTGGGTCCATTTCAATGCCTTGTGGGGATATGCGGTAACCTAGGTAGTCTATTCTTTCCTGGTGAAATTCGCATTTTGATAATTTGGCATAAAGGTGGGTGGCTCGCAGTTTCTTTAAAACCACTCTGACTAGATTGACATGTTCCTCTTTTGATTCAGTGAAGATAAGGATGTCATCTAAATAAACCAGGACCCCCTTAAATAAGTGCTCCCTTAGTACCTCATTGATTAATTGCATAAATACTGCGGGGGGCCCTTGTAATCCAAATGGCAAAACTTTGAATTGGTAGCACCCCATTGGGCAATTAAATGCGGTTTTCCATTCATCCCTTTCCTTAATTCTCACGTGGTAATACGCCTCCCTTAGATCTAGTTTAGTAAAAAAAATTCCTTTCGAGAGGTGTGACAACATGTCCTTCATGAGGGGTAGGGGGTATAGGTTGCTTTCACTGATTGTATTTAAAAGCCTATAATCCACGCATAAGCGTAAAGAACCATTCTTCTTCTCTCTAAAGAGGACTGGAGCAGCCACTTTAGGCTTGGCTGGTTCAATGAACCCCCTTTCTAGGTTTTTCTTTATGAATCTTTCCATTTCCTCCTTCTCCTTTGGGATCATGGAGTATAATCTGGACTTCTGGAATTTTGCCCCGGGCTTGAATTCTATGGCACAGTCCATGGGTCGGTGGGGGGGAAAGCTCATCCGCCCTCTCCTCGCTGAAAACCTCAGCAAGATCTCTGTATTCCTCTGGTATTTCTGGTAGCCCCTTTTCTTCTCCCATGGATGCTTTTTCCGTTCTTAATCTTGGTACATCCCCTTGGGGTTTTAAGTCTGTAGGGTCCCCTTTCAGGAAATTGATTTCTGCCATCCTCCAATTTATTCAGGGGTTCCATTTCTTTAACCATTCCATCCCTAGGATCATCGGGCATTCCATGCCTGGGGTCACTACAAATGTTATGTCTTCCTCATGATTTCCCAGGGATAGGTGGACTGGTAAAGTGGCTAGGGTAGCTGGCACCCCCCCTGCTATTGACCCATCTAACTGGCCAAATGAGCTTGGTTGTTCTAGCCTCCTCGACGGAATGCCCAGATTCCCCACTAGCGTCGGGCTAATGAGGGAGCGGGTGCAGCCAGAGTCTATTAAGGCTTTCACCTTGACAGCTTCGGGCATGGAGGGAATTAATATAGTCACTGTCTTGAGGATGGGTGCGATGGGTCCACTTACCAGGGGTTCACCCTCTGAGCTGTCGTCTGAGGCATCCACCGGCCCTGCGGTGTAGGCTGGAGTTCCTTCCCCACATTGGGCAGAGGTTGGGGATTCCACAGCCTCTATCACTCTCATGGCGGATTCTTTGGGTTTAGCTGGGGACTTCCCGGATTTGCTGGCCGGTGATCTATCTGGGTTGTGCTGGGGGGCTTTTGAGTGGCGTTTTACAGCCCGATGCCCCTCTCTCCTGCATTTGAAACAGCCCGTTGGCTTCTTAGCCATAGCTGGTGGTTTGCTGGTTCAAGCGTCAACTCAGGTGGTGAACGGCTCCATTGTTTTCCTCGGCGGTGCCTCTTCAGTAGGTTGATCTCTGCTTCCTCTGCCAAGACGTACCATTCGTCAAGTTGGTGTGGGTCCCCCCGGGGCAGGCAAGCGTCATATAGGTCGTAATTTAGGCCGTCTTTGAAATGGCTAAGGAGGATGTCTTCCAGCCAGTTCAGCTTGCTGGCAATGGCCCAGAATTCTTGCGTATATTTGGCTACCCGGCGTCTGCCTTGCCTCATCGTTTTGATTCTTTCACAGGCTTTGTGATCAGCCACGGGGTCCTCAAATCGCCTTCTCAGAGAGGACATGAAACGGTTGAAGTCGTTGAGCTCTGGGGCATCAGAGTTGTGCAAATTCACCACCCAATCTGCAGCCGGTCCGTCCAGAGCAGATTGCACGATCCGAATACAGGCTTTGTCGCTAGGGATGTGCCAGCCGTATTCTTCCATGTAGTTGAGGACGTGGGTTAAGAAAAACCCCAAGCGTGTCGCCTCCCCCTTGAATTTTGCATCCAGTGGCGGGAGTCTTTGAATGGATTGTAGCCTTCGTCATCGGTGGTATTGTCTTCCATCCGGATCGCCATCTGCGGGCCGGCGGGGAATGGGCACTCTTGGTGTGGTCGCTACTGGATCAGCGGACATCCCCGGGATGCTGATTCCAATTCCCCCTCAGTGTATCTCCAGTTGCAGTTCCAGATGCTGGTGCGGCCGTGGGGCTCAGAATTCTCCTCCCCTAGGGAGCCAAGGGTTCTTTTCATCAGGTTGATAGCTTTCTCTAGGATCCAGTTTGAGTGCTGTGCCCAACTTCCTTCCTCTTCGCTTGCGTGCAGGGATTTCTCCATCTCCTGCTTCCATTCTAGTTGGTTGGCCCCCCGTCTCAGGGTCACCTTTGTTGATTTCTTTTCCCACTCGCCTTTCTTTCCAACGCCGATTGACCACCGAGGTTTGTGGTCACACGTCTCCAACATCTCTTCTCCTGAGGAGTCTGACATTTCAGATCCCGACATCTGGCAGGTTTTCAGTCGGTGAAAAGGCTCCCTCTGTGTGGGGTTTTCTCCCTTCCCTGCCTCGTTGTCTGACATGGTATTTTTTGCAAAGTCCCCCGGCAAGGTCCTCCCTTCCAGGTTGACTATTATTGCAAATCCTGTCTAATGTAAGGACCCACCTCAATCTACATCTTAAGAAAACAGAACTCTTGGAAAACGTCTCTTCCAACAGGAATTTTTATTAAGAGAAATTGACTGTAGGCATGCTGGACAGGATCTGGGGAATTCCCTTATATATCGACGTTTTAAAGTATTCCTAAGCAAACTCCTCCCCACATTCCTTCCAGCCGATTCAGGCTGGCAATTCTCTAGTTGTTAAACCCAGGAGAGATAACATCACTCGGGCTCCACGATCATTCACCAGCTCTTCAGTGTTTATTTTGACACGGAGAAATAAACCAGATTCCGGAGGTCTGTGGTTTTTCACCCCCCCCCTTTTCTAGTTTCCCGATAAGGAAGAGAAGTTCAGAGAGACATAGGATAAGAGTCAAATGGTTCCATTGTAATGGTTAGTAGAGGTGAATCAACAAAAGGTTACTTTGTAGTGCAGGGAGGAAGTGAAAGTCATAAAACCCATCTGCATATCCCCCCTCCCCCTTGGAAGTATGGCAGGGTCCAGGAAAGGATAATAATTGGTTTTAGATTACAGGAGATAGATAGAAAAGAAATATAACTGGATTCTGACATTATCCCTTTCTTCTTCTTTTTTTAAAATAAGTTTTATTAGTTTTTATTTTTATTTTACATCAGAGTGCTTGAGAATCACCGTGGAGATAGGGTAGTCAATCATCCAAAAAAGAAAACATAATCATACACATATAATTCAACAATTCTTTAAAAACTCCTTCTCTATTTCCCTCAGATGCTATAACATAATCAAATTAATACGTTTCTGAATAAAGTTCAACCATTGTAAAGAAAATCAATAATATTTCACCTATATCAATCCAAATCCTGTTTTTAAGTTTAACTAATTTACAATTACCATTTTCCAATTAGCCTTAAATAAACATGTAATTTACATTTCGGGTCACCCAGTTTCCCATAAACAATAATTATTTCTAAAGTATATAGATTATTCCAACCATTATATTTTAATATTTCCCAACTATATTCTATTTTCTATTCTACTCCATTTCAAATATACTTTTTACAAATCAATCCATATCTCTAAAAGTCCCTCAATTGTTCTTACATAATCAAATTAGTACATTTCTGAATAGAATTTAATCATTGTAAAAAAAAAACAGATCTAAATGAAATTCAATCATTGTAAAGAAAATATCAATAATATTTCACCTATATCAAAACATATAATTTGCATTTCGGGTCTCCCAATTTCCCATAAAACAATAATTATTTCTAAAATATACATATTATTCCAACCATTATACTTTAATATTTCCCAACTATATCCTATTTCCTATTCTACTCTATTTCAGGTATATATTTTATAAATCAATCCAATCCATTTCCTGTTTTTAAATTTTACTAATTTACCATTACCATTTTCCAACTTAGCCTTGAATAAACACATAATTTACTAAAAAACATATTATTCCCGAAAAAGTACTTTCTTACTTCCTTTCAAATCTATATTCTATTTCTTATTCTATAAACTTTTACAACCTTTTCCCTATTAACCATTCCAGACCATAATCAGATCAGTCATTTTCATCCCAATAGTAATTATCTCAACCAAAATCTTAAACCCTTTTAACCCTTCAGTTAAATTTTTAATTCTCATTTTTAACTCTAATTCTAGCTTTCTTTTTGTGCCAGGCAGGTTTCCATAAACGAGCCTCGTCATCAAATCCCAATTGATTATATGTATTCTTAAACAATTCAGACTGAACATGTTTCTCTTCTCCTTTTTCCAGTGTTATCTGAGATATATAGTTCTTTTTGTTCAATGTAATAATTACTCGTTGATTATCCAATAATAATAATAATAATAATAATAATAATAATAATAATAATAATAATAATAATAATAATAATAATAATAATAATAATAATAATAATAATAATAATAATGTTGGAAGGGACCTTGGAGGTCATCGAGTCCAACCCCCTGCGCAGGCAGGAAACCCTATACCATTTTGGACAAATGGCTGTCCAGTCTCTTCTTAAAAACTTCCAGTGTTGGAGCATTCACCACTTCTGGAGGCAAGTTGTTCCACTGGTTAATTGTTCTAACTGTCAGGAAGTTTCTCCTCAGTTCCAGGTTGCTTCTCTCCTTGACTAGTTTCCATCCATTACTTCTTGTCCTGCCCTCAGGCGCCTTGGAGAATAGCTTGACTCCCTCTTCTTTGTGGCAACCCCTGAGATATTGGAATACTGCTATCATGTGACCCCTAGTCCTTCTTTTCATTAAACTAGTCATACCCAATTCCAGCAAACATTTTATCACAGTTCTCCAAATCTCATGTTTGCAAGTCAGCTCCCATTGCTTTTAACTTTGTAGTTGTTTTAGTTAAAGTCTGTCTTTGATCCTCAAAGTTCTCAGTGGTATTTTCTTCTATATTGCTTTGTTCTTCATCTATTGTTGTTTGAATGATAGAGTAATCCATTGAAATCTGCAAGTCATTTTGAAGTCTTATAATAAAAGCATCTAATCTGGCATTCACTCTCTCATGAAATTCATGGATTCTTCCCAACATCAGTCTACAAAAAGATTGTGAATGGGATTCTTCCATCACTTCCATTTCAGTAAAAATCAATTCTTGTATTTATAATCCAAAAGGCAAAGCAGAACTGTGTCTCTAAGATAGTACTATAAAATCAAGTTAGAATACTAGAGGAGAGAATAGAAAAAAAACCTGAAGAAAGTGTCTTCTTGCGGTCAGAAAGGAATTTCTGGGCGTATCGCCAAATGTCTGGGCGTTTTGCCAAGTTTGAGCTGAATACACACAAACGAAAGCTAGTGAAAGTCAGCTTAACTCGGCTATTTACCGAAACTTTAAACAGCAAAAAAAAGAAAAAGACACAGCCGTGTGCCGCCCAGAATAAAGGCAAAAGAAGTTTTAGACTAAACAAGGAATGGTTAGAATGGTTTTTCTAGATGTAATACAATATCTTTAGAGAAATAAATTCCAAGAAAATAGCTTAAAGCACTCTTATGTACAGAGGGGGGGGGAAGGAATAAAAAAGACACTCCACCCCCCTCCCTAAAGATTCACTTAAGCTAAAACAGTAGGTAAAAAGAAAGACAGACATTCCAACTTCAGAAACAAAAGTTTTTCAGGATCTCCGAAATTCAGCAATTTCAATAGTCAATAAAAGTTAATTATTTTTCAAAAGCTCTTTTTCCCAAGTATCCAAACGCTGCTCTTTTAAAGTAGGGAAATAATTCCAAAAGCTTTTCACAGGAAGGTAGTTAGGGTACAGAGAGGGAAGGAAAGGTCTCACCCGGATCTTCCATGGTGGTTCTTTTTGCTTAGCTGTTCTTGTGGCTTTCGGCTGGAGCAGCTAGGTGATCGGCCCAGAGGAGCTGTCTCGGAGCTCCCTCCGCAATCAATGAGTGTCCTCCCCAGTGGTAGTCGCCTCTCCAGGGCGACTTTCGACCCTGTCCAGGGTCTACCGGTGGGGGGAAACCGGCCGGTGAGGAGAGCAAACTCTTCACACGACCGCAGGCACTGCAACCGGATCCGGAAGCCACATTATCCCTTTCTCCTCTGTCCACAAGTGTTATGTACTTATCCTTTTATTCTCTGCCTTCTTGCTCTTCAGTTGCCTGGCCACTGCTGGGGTTTTCAGGCATAGTATGCTGATCTGGGTGCTTAGCCACTGCTCACCTGTTCTGTCACGCTGCTCTCAGCCAGTGCTGGTCTGCCACGCTGCTCTCAGCCACTGCCATGGGCACTCCAACCTGCTGTCATACTTAGCTCTGCGCCACTGCTGCTCTCAGCTACTGATGGTCTACTGCACTACTCTGAGTTGCCGCTCTGGGCATTCCACTCTTCTGCCACTTAGCTCTGCATAGCTGCTGCTCAAGGTCTACCCAGTGGCCTCCGTTTGTACCTCATTGCCTCAGCTTAGCTGCCAGGCTGGGTCGCTGGGCCACCTCTCCATTTCTTAGCTGGGCTGCTGGGCTTCAGCTGGGACACTGGGCTACCTCATAGCTGTGTCACCTCTCAGCTGTTCCCTCTCTCAGTTGGAACACTGGGCCACGTAGTTAAAGGATTTTTTCCAAAATTTTAAAAATTCTAGAAGTTTATTTTCATAATTCCCAAAATTTAGAAGATTTTTTAAAATAAAATTTATACTGAAATGTCTATTCTTAGAAGTTAGTCTTCTAGAATAATAGAGTAGCAGAGTTGAACGGACCTATACTATTTTGGACAAATGGCTGTCCAATCCCCTCTCAAAAACCTCCAGTGATAGGGCACCTACACCTCTGAAGTCAAGTCATTCCACTGGTTAATTATTTATACTGTCAGGAGTTCTGAGTTCTCCTTTTGGTCCCTTCTATTGCTAATGTTGATGTTGCCCTCTTAATATATGTATTAAAAAGATGTATTAAAAATGACAGATGAATAAAATTTGAAAAGGAAAACAAAATCCTAGCTGAAATAAAAAAGTATCTCAGCTAAGAGTAATGTCAGCTTTTTGTTAGTCTGTCTGTCTGTCTGTCTGTCTGTCTGTCTGTCTGTCTGTCTGTCTGTCTGTCTGTCTGTCTATCTATCTATCGTAAGGATTATATAAAGATGGTCCACAAAAATTCACAAAGATATTTAAAATATTTAAAAATATTGTAAAAGTATTGCAGTCTCTGATCATTTGTAATCTATAAAAGAGGGTAGAGGGTATAATTTCAGCCCAAGGCAATAAAAGTTACTATCAGGGCAATAAAATTTACAGTCTAGGAAGTAAAGGTTTAAAATCTTTTGGTGATAGTTGTAACAACTTTTTAAAACGATCACTCAGTTTTCTCAGGAACATTCAATATGTAGAAAAAATTGTATTCAATTCATTCATGATTATTTAGTTAATAAAAATTGTAATCCTTATAAATCCTTATACATATGCAGAGAAAAAAGAAAAAAAGAGGAAAAAAAGAAAAAAACCCAAGATCTGTACTAATTCATTAGAGGGGGAGAAGAACACTTGTGCAAATAGATCTTTTTCTAATTCATTTTGCAGTTATATCTCTGTATATAATTGCCACATATGTATTAGTGCTAAAAAAATTATGTAGTCAGGGTTGCAATCAATACTGAAGAAAAACAGTACAGAGAGCACTATTTCCATGCTAAGATGCTGTGCTGACTGTCCAGCAAAAACAAAGGAAGCTAAAGAGAGAACTCAGCAGAACTCAGCAGAATAATATTTGCATCCAAATAAATGTTTTAATTCCAAATTTTCTCTTCTCTCCAATTTCAGTCTTTTCCTCCATTCACTCCCCCCCCCCCATGGGTGCAGTTCTGTGCATGTTTAGGGTTGTTTTTAAGCTTTTAAATAGATTATTCAGACCTTGCCTGGCTTTTGCTGCAATCAGTTCTTTCCTAGTAAAAGTACCTTTTCTCTGAATCTATGGATTCCAGGGTTTTCTTTCCTATGGATTGATCAGAGGCAGCTTTGACATTAGGCAAGGTCTGCTTCAATGGTCAACCCAGAGACTGCAGTCTACTGTGGGGACCAAGCATTTAAATGTCCAGCCACGAGAGTGAACTGGAGGAGACTGGTGCTCTGGGCTGGTCACCTCCTAGACCACGTTGTGCCTGAGACAAAGTGGAATGGCTGGAAGAGCTATACATCAACGAGGAACCCAGATGGTCATTGGGCATGGAGCGAAAGGAAGAGCCAGAGGAATGACCTTTGGGGGTGACTTTTACACAAAGAAGCAGAGGTTCCCACAAGTGGGAGTGATGTGAGGGGGACAGAGGCGAACTTCCCTCTCTCGATTTGGATCCAGAAGATGTCATGCTGAGCCATGCCCTGTACCTGTTGCAAGAGGCGATCGAGAATCGGAGACCCCAGGAAACTCTTGCTCAGATGACCACTCAGGCTCTTTGTGCTGCCCCAAGCCAAGCCGCAGATGGAGCTGCCACACCAGCAGCCACAGTGACAGTCACACCTGATATGCCTGGACCAGCACTAGCACCAGCACCAGTGATGCCACCACCAGCTGCTGATGCATGAGCCCCTCCACCTGCAGCAGCTGCTGATCAGAGATGCCAGACCCCAAAGGTCCCAGCCTTGGGGTAAAGTACAGGGGAGACTCGAAGCAACTGGAGTTCTTTTTGGCACAAGTCTGGAACTACATGCAGGAGTATGGGGCTGAATTGGGGATGGAGGTAGCCCAAGTAAGATGCGTGACCATGGGTCTCAAGGATACAGTCACTGAATGGATGGTCTCCCATCCATAATGATGCAGAACTACAACCACTTTATAGCAGCATTTCACCAGCTGTTCAAGGACCCACTGGCAGAGTGCAAGGCCCGGACCCAGATGAAGACCATCACCCAAGGTCGATGGTTGGTGGTCTCGTATATCCAAGAGTTGGCATGCCAGCTAGCCACATGGCCTGAAGACATCCTAATGATTGCTTCAAAGATGGCCTCAACAATGATGTCTACCACACCTGCATCCTGTGTGGGGTCCCACACACCCTACAACACTGGTATGTGCTGGCAGATGAAGTAGAGATCAACCTAGCCTGAGACTGACCCTGTGGTGGCTGCGGGTGGTGCAAATCCTCCCACCCTGGGCATAGGAAAGTCAGCAAAGGGTGAACCCAGGCCCAGACTGCAATCCATGGTGTGCTTCAAGTGTGGGAAGGAGGAACACTGTTGCAGAATGTTGATCCACTAAGCCCAACCTCAAAGTGGGGCAACCCTGGGAAGGGAGGCAGAGAAGCCAGCTCCAAGAACTCATGAAAGGGGTGGAGGTTGTTGAGTTCATTCCTCCTGATTATGAAGGGCTGAGTGAGAGTGAGTTTAAGTTAGCAGAAAAATTCCACCACCACCCTCCCATTCTGGTGGCAATGAAAACAAGCCAAATGGTGTCATTCAAGTTTGTTGCAGACAGTTGGATCCCCCAAAAAGAAAACAGATCCTGTAGAGAAATAAACAGAGAAGTTAGGAATCTCCCTGAGGTTTCTGAGGATGCTTATTGTAAAAAATGTTTATCAACCGATCTGCCTTGACGTCTGTACTTTTCACCCAAGTTGCCTCTGACAATGGATATCCCTTCCACTGTACTAAATACTGTAATCTCCCCTTGTATAATCTAGAGTCAAGGATTCATTTTATTTCATAATGAATCTCCCCCTCAACCAAAAGGGAACGAGGTGCTTTCTTAGGAATTGGTCTTAAGGACGACTCTCTGAGAGGTTTTAGCAAACTACAATGGAAAACAGGGTGGATTTTCCCCAACAAGCAAGGAAGTTGTAACTCCACTGTCACAGGATTTATAATTCTAACTATAGGAAAACGACCAAGAAATTTTGGTCCCAATTTCTGACTAGGTAATTTAAGTCTTAAATATTTAGTTGAAAGATAGACTTTCTCCCCCATCCAGAATGGTCTCTGAGGGAATCGCTTATCAGCCTTTTCCTTGTATGTTTTTGTGGCTTGTGTTAGAGCTTTTTTTACATTAGTCCAAACAGTCTGCCATGATGTCACCCAGTGATCTAAAGTTTATGAGGCAGGTGGTTCTTGGGGGTATTCAGGCATAGGAATGAACTCTCTGCCAGTGGCTATTTTAAATGAAGTAAGCCCAGTACTGCTGTGCACGGTATTATTGTAAGCCACTTCAGCGAAAGGCAGGAGGTCAGCCCAGTCAATTTGTTGGTTGTCAATGTAGCATCTGATGTATTGTTCTACCATCGCGTTAGCTCGTTCAGCCGATCCATTCGTGCTCAGATGAAAAGCCGATGAAAGTCCTTGAGTGGACCCAATTAACTTGAGAAAGTCTCTCCAAAAATTTGCCATAAATTGAACTCCCCTGTCTGATATAATCCTCTTTGGAGCACCATGGAGGCAGTATATATGTTTCAGAAACATCTTGGCTAATTTCTTTGCAGAGGGAAGCCCTGAGCAAGCTATAAAATGAGCCTACTTTGAAAAGAGATCAATGACAGTCCATATTACCATATTCTCCCTACTTTCTGGTAATTCAACAATAAAGTCCATAGTTATCTCCTCCCACGATTGAGAGGGGTCCACTACCTGCTGCAACAATCCAAGCGGTTTTCCAGGCACTTTTTCATGGCAGCACAAGTGGCACAGCTTTTTACGTAGCTTTCAATGTCGTTTTTCATCCCTGGCCAGCAAAATTGCCTCTGTACCAAATATAATGTCTTTAGGAACCCAAAGTGGCTGCTTGCTTGGTGTCATGACTGAGTTGAAGCACCTGGAGTCTGAGGGAATCGGGCAGGTATAATTTAGAACCCTTCCAGGCTAAACCATCCCATTGGGTCAGTAGGATCTTATTCGCCTGGAACCAAGTGTTCGTTTTTAACTCTTCCTTAAGTTTTTTTTTTATCAAAGGGCTATCTGGCTTGGTAGATTGTGTGTGCGCTTGGCCGCTAGTGATTACTTGTGACACTGATTGTGGCAGTGGAATAATAGAATTTACAATCTCCTCTTGGTGGCTTCTATACTGGGGTATCCTAGACCAGGAATCAGCTAGGAAATCCCCCCCCCCAGGGAAGTATTTCAGAGTGAAATTGAAATGATTAAAGTACTGTGCCCAATGGACTTGTTTGGGGGACAGCTTTTGAGGTGTCCTTAGTGCCTCTAATTTTTTATGATCAGTCCACACCTCATGTCAGTCTGCACTTTACCCCCCTCAAGGAAATGGCACCAAGTTAGTAGAGCCCACCTCACCACAAAAGCCTTTTCCCATACAGCCCATCGCCTTTCCGTGTCAGTTAATTTCCTGGAGGTGTAGGGTTGTAGGTCTCCTCTTTGATTTCTTTGCAGAAGAACTGCTCCCATTATGACATCACTTGCATCAGCCTGAATTATCGTCAGGATCAGTGTTAAGTATTCGGTTCTTGAAGGCATTAAGCGAGACGAGTGTGAAACAGAAGCAACACAAATAGCTGCTGCGCAGATATTTATATGGCTAGCCTCCAGGCGGCAGCCAATAGGTTTAAAGCAACAGTTTCCCGCCCCAAACCTAATTACCAGCCTGGAGACAGCAAGTCTGGCTTAAGTAACAGCAGCCATTACATAACAGCAGAATCAAGGTCAGACATTCAAACAAGTGATTAGACATTAATCAAGTGATTCAAAACAGTTGTGACCAATACATTACACACCTTCCCCCTAGATAGTTCAAACCCTTAATTGTTTAACATAATCTTGCAGATACTTAGGTGGCCTTCTTGACCATTCAGAACGCCTAAGGGTTGCCGGGGTTCCCTGGTCTACCTGCTTGCCTGCCAGGCTGGGTAGACCAGGACTCAGAGGTTCAGTGGAGTCGGGTTGACTCGAGTCCCTTTGGCCGGCCGGTCCCGGCCGGCCCAACCAAAGTCCATTCATGCAGCAAAGTCTGCAGGGCTGTCTCTCAGCGCCGTTTGCCTGTCCTGTTCAGCGGATGCAGTCTGTGTGTCCAGAGAAGGCTTTTCTATGGCCATTCCCCCATCTCCTTGAGAGAGGGTTCGGAGCGTGCAAACCCTTCTGTTGGGCCGCTGTCGTGCGGGCCCTGTGTTTGGCCTTCTTGGGAGTCCTGAGCCGGTGACTGATCTGCCAGCCGCTGACGCAGCTGATCAATGTGCCAGCGAATGACTCGCCCATCTTTGAGGACCACCTTGTAGGAAAGTGGCCCTGACACCTTTACAACCACTGCTGCCACCCACAAAGCCCCTTGCCCATAATTCCGGGTCCAAACCCGGTCACCCACTTGCAGACTTCTGGGCGCCTTTGGCCATGCAGCATCCAATGCAACTTGGTCGGGGTGGAGCCTGTGCAGTTTAGTGATCAAGCGTTGGCCCCATCATAGCTTGGCTGTGCTTCTGCCTGTAGCTGTGCATGGAGTTGTCTGCTGGCAGAGTAGAAAGTCTGCCAATCTGTGGTGCCAGTTTCCTGTGACAATCCATTTAAGGGACTCCTTGGTTGTGCGGACCATGCATTCTGCTTGGCCATTCGAGGCCAGGTGAAAGGGAGCCGACGTGGCGTGCCTTATGAGGTTTGTCCTGAGGAAGGACTGGAATTCTGAGGCAGTAAACTGAGCCCCATTGTCTGATAGTAAGACGTCGGAAAGCCTGTGTGATGCAAAGATTCTGCGCAGTTCCTGGATGGTCCTGGCAGTAGTCATAGTGGGAACTGATGCAACCTCTAACCATTTTGAATGGCTATTGACCACTATTAAAAACAGCTGTCCCTGAAAGGGCCCAGCAAAGTCAACGTGGATTCTTGACCACGGTGTGTGAGTGTCCTCCCATTGGTGGACAGGAGCTTGCGGCATTTCCGGTCTGGATTGTTGACACATGATGCAGCCATGTACTTGGGCCTCGATAGCCTTATCTAGCCCAGGCCACCAAAGGTAGCTCCTTGCGAGTGCCTTCATCTGGACTATTCCCAGATGGCCCTCGTGCAGAGACTCAAGCACTCTGGGTCTTAATGAGCTGGGAACTATGACCCTACTTCCCCAAAGGATGCACCCTTTATGAGCTGAAAGTTCATCTTTTCGCATGAAAAAGCTCTGAAATTCTGGGCCTGGACATTTGTCTAGCCATCGTGTGTGCACCCAATTCAACACACGACTCAGTATTTTGTCAGCTGCCGTCTCAGCAGCTACATCCCCAGCATGAAGGGGAGACTCTGGCAGATCCTGGATAGCCAGGATGCGTGCAGCTGGAGCTGGAGCTGGCTCTACATGTGGTAGGGGCAACCTGCTAAGGCCGTCTGCATGGCCCATTTCTTTGCCCGGTTTGTGAACCAGCCTAAAGCTGTAGGCTGACAGAAAAATAGACCACCTCAACATTTGAGGCGACAGAATCTGGGGTGTCTGTTTGTTTATAGTGAACAATCCTAGGAGTGGCTTGTGGTCTGTAAAGACCGTGAACTGGTGACCGTACAAGTAGTCGTGGAATTTTTTAACTCCAGCCACGATTGCCAAAGCCTCCTTATCAATTTGCATGTAGTTGCGCTCTGCGGATGACAGGGTCCTAGAATAGTAGGCGATGGGAGACTGTTTCCCATCAGCTGACAAATGGCTCAACACAGCCCCAACCCCATATGGAGATGCATCACACGCAATGCAGACTGGCAGCCTTTCGTTAAAATGCGTAAGTACAGAGTTCAAGGACAGCAGTGATTTGACTGCTTGGAAACTCCTTTCGTGGATGCTGGTCCACTTCCACTGGGCTTGTCTGTCCAAGACCTGGTGTAATGGCTCTGCCACAGTGGCCTTGTTTGGAAGGAAGGCATGGTAAAAATTAAGAAGGACCAAAAAGGTCTGAAGCTCTCCCTTGGACAAACCCTACTTGGTGTTGTCCTGGGGCCCTGGTACCTCTCCTGATTGAGTATTACTGTGGACGGTCCCTCTGGCAACCTTGACAGATGGCAATGTGGCCTGACTTGCCACACTCCCTGCACGTTGCTGTACAGAAACGACAATCTGCGCATTGATGGCGGCCTCAACTCATACACCTAAGGAACGGAACTGCCTTGTCAGCTGGCCTCGGTCCCTTCTCTTGGTGTTTCTGTAGCTTGTCGACTTCGTAGTCTGAGTCGGTGTCTTCCATTCGCTCAGCGTCCTCGTGGTGTACTGCTTCGGTGTTTGATGCTCTCTTGGAGGACCGCAGCGCCTTAACCGCCCCTCCAGTGGCTTCGTCTGCCATGACCTCCTTCAAGGCCTCCTGTAGCAAGAGAGTCTCCTTAGCGAAAAGTTTTTGTTGGAGCTCTCGATTCCGGAGGCCGCAGACTAAACGGTCCCTTAGTCTCTCCTCCAGATCTGAGAAACTGCAGAGTCGGGACGCTTGCCGAAGAGCAGCGATGAATTCTGTGGCCGACTCACTGGGTTGCTGCTCCCACTGCTCAAAAGCGTGCCTCCACGCTATCACGGATAATTTTGGCTCAAAATGGTCTCGGAGCCTTTTCTTCAAGTCCGCGTAGGTGACGGACTCGAGTGGTGTCGGGGTGACCAGGTTTTCTGCAAAGTTGAAGGTGGTGGGGCTGCACACGCAGAGGAGGGTTGCGGCCTTCAGTCCATCTTTGGCGACCTGGTTGACGCGGAGGTAGTTTTCTACACGGGAAATGTAGGACGCCCATCTCTCTGGGTGGGTGACATCGAACTCTTTGAGTTTCCCCACTTTCGCCATGGTGAGTTGCTAGTGTTTCTTGTTGCTTGCATTGCCTTGTGCTGCTGGCTTCTGCGTAGGCCCTAGGATGGATCCTTAGGGCGTGGTGGTCTCCAGCGTGGCTTGCTTGACAGACCGAGGGGGGGGAACGTAGTTCCTGCCAAGCTCTGTGTTGGCCTCACCCCCTAGTGACTTCAGATTCTTATGATGAAGCAGCACATCCCATCATCGTCGCCACTGTTAAGTATTCGGTTCTTGAAGGCATTAAGTGAGACGAGTGTTGAAACCGCAACAAGTTTATTTAACTCTGAACAGAAGCAACTCAAATAGCTGCTGCGCAGCTATTTATATGGTTAGCCTCCAGGCAGCAGCCAATAGGTTTAAAGCAACAGTTTCCCGCCCCAAACCTAATTACCAGCCTGGAGACAGCAAGTCTGGCATAAGTAACAGCAGCCGTTACATAACAGCAGAATCAAGGTCAGACATTCAAACAAGTGATTAGACATTAATCAAGTGATTCAAAACAGTTGTGACCAATACATTACAATCAGGGTGTTTGATAATAGGTTCAGCAGCAAATAGTCTTTTTAGGTTTTCAAATGCCGCTTGGCATTCCATAGACCACAGCAGGGGCTGACAGGGTTGAGGTCCCCCCCCACTTTTCTGCTTTTTAGTAGTTCAGTAATTGGTAGAGCTATTGTAGCAAAAGAGGGAATGAATTGCTGATAAAAGTTTGCAAACCCCAGGAAGCTTTGAAGTTGCTTGCGGGTTCATGGGGGCTGCCATTCCAGCACCACTTTGACTTTGGCTGGGTCCATTTCCACCCCTTCGCTGGAGATTCTGTAACCAAGGTAGTCAAGGCGCATTTGATGGAATTCACATTTGGAAAGTTTAGCGTAAAGTTTTGCTTTCAGTAATTTTTTGAGCACTTTGTGTACTAATCTGAGGTTCTCCACCATAGTCTCTGTGTAAATAAGGATGTTGTCAAGATAGACTAGTACTCCTTTATACAGTGATCATGCAGCACTTGATTGATCAATTGCATGAACACAGCAGGGGCTCCTTGGAGGCCAAAGGGCATAACTTTGAACTGAAAGCTTCCCACATGGCTGTTGAAAGCTGTTTTCTATTCATCCCCCTCTTTAATTTGCACCCAGTAATAAGCCTCTCTTAAGTCCAATTTTGTGAAAAACTTTCCCTTTGCCAAATGGGCCAACATATCTTTCATCAGGGGGAGGAGGTATATATTCTTCACACTGACTGCATTTAACCCTTTAAAATCCATGCACAGTCTCAGCGACCCAACTTTCTTCTCCTTAAACAACACGGGAGCAGCCAAGCATGACTTTGCAGGTTGAATGAAATCCCTGGCCAGATTCTTGTCAATGTACTCCCTCAGTTATTTTAACTCTTTGGGTGTTATTGAATACATTTTTGGCTCAGGGAGTTTGGCACCCAGTGGGATTTCAATCGCACAGTCAGTCGGCCAGTGGGGGGGGGGGGAAGGATGTCACATTTCTTTTCACTGAAAGATTCCTCTAAATCGCAGTACTCACTTGGTATAAGTTGGGTCTCTGGAATGGGTTTTATGGCAGTTCTTACAGGTTCAAGGGTCAGTTCTTGATCTTTAGTAGCAACAGCTTCTTGCACCTCGCTAGGTGTGTAAGGGGGAAGGGGTCTCATTGCTAAGTTTAAGGTCCTCACTCCATCCTCCCACCAAATCAAAGGGCGCCATTTATCAAGCCAAGACAATCCGAGAATTACAGATTCAGTCATTTTGGGGACCACTACGAAGCGGATGATTTCCCAGTGCTTCCCCATTTCTAAATGCATGGTTCAGTTAGATGCATGGCAAGAGTTCCCTGTATAAGTGACCCGTCTGCCTGTTCAAACCTCATTGCTAGGGGCAGTAGTTTGGCATGAATTCCTAGCTTTAGCACCATAGGGAGGTTGATTATACATCTGGTACAGCCTGAGTCAATTAAAATGTTTAAGTCCATTTGGGCTCCTGTCTTGGGTACTATGACTTTCATGGGAAAGGCAAAAGGCGGGATGGGTTGGCTCACCATTGGATTGTTTTCCTCCTCATTGTCATCGTCACTGTCATAATGTGCTGGCATCAGGAGTCATTCTGGATGAGGTTCTGTTTCTCCCTGGGATGGAGAAGTGACCCAGACAGCTTGCTCTTGGCTGGTCCACTTTGATTTCTCCCGCACAGAATGAGGCTTTCTCTTTGTCTTTGTGGTGGTGGCAGGTGTACTCTTGGCTTGGGAAAATGGAACTGGACAATCAGCAGCTCGGTGTCCTAGTTGGCCACACCTGAACCACTTGATCAGGATCCCCGCTGATAGCTGAAGGGAACTGGTGGCTGCAGTAGCTTGGGAGTGTCAGACCACTTGTCGTCTCCCCTGGACCTGCCTCGGTCTGGGCTCAGAGGTGGTGGGCCTCTGATGGTGGTCCAGTTCAATGTCTAAGGTTATAGCCACGGAGTACCATTCATGGAGCTGATCAGGAACTTCTTGGTAGGTGCATGCCTGAAACAAATCACGGTCTAGCCTCGCTTTGAAGTGATGGATCAGCGATGGCTCCAGCCACTGTATGAGCCTGCCAGCCACCTTCTGGAACTCTCGAACGTAGTCCTTGGCTGCTCTCCCTCTCTGCTTCAGGTTATGAATGTCTTTCTCAGCTTGCAGAGCTAGGGACTTATCTTCAAACCTGGCTCCCAGTTCACCCATAAACAGATTGATGTTCCACAGTTCTGGTGCTTGTTCATCATGCAGGGTGGTCACCCACTCGGTTGCTTCCCCCTCTAGATTCACTGGCATGACATCAACCATCCCAGCCCCGTCAGGGTAGGTGGGAGCATAGCGGTTCAGGTGAGCCCACACTTGGTTCAGGAAGAAAAACAGCTTCTCAGGATCTCCATCAAACATGGGTTTGATAGGAGGTGGGTCTCCAGACCGTTGTCCCCAGTACGCTTGTTGCATACACGGTTGCTGGCATTGTTAGGTAAGTGACTGGGGCTCAAGTATAAAATTTTAAGGAGTCTTGGTTTAATGTCATGGTTCTGATAGATGAGACAAACTAAAAAAGAAGAGGCTTGAGGTTTCCTTTAAGAACATATTTATTGGCTACAAAGTATCGGCACTATCAAAAGTGAAACCAAGATTAAAATTTCCTCCAAAGAGTTACAGTAAACAGAGTTAAACTTCCCACCCCATTACTATGCAATCAACTATGTTTCCCAATAGATTAGTTTGGCGGGCTTTCTAACAGAAAGCTCAGCCTCCCAGTCTAGCGAACAGAAATGACTTTGGTTCCCACAGGACAGAGAATTGTTTAAGCTAGCAGAAAAATTCCACCATCACTCTCCCATTCTGGTGGCAATCGAAAATGAGCCAAATGGCTTCATTCAGGTTTGTTGCAGAGTTGACAGTAGTATTGAAATCCTTCCTGGGGCTAAACTCCCAAAACTTAAGCTGTACTTGATGACTCCACGTGTCAGGGCCCACTTCAAAACCTCATCCTAAGAAAGCAGAACTCGTGGAAGCAGTTTCTTCCAAAAGGAACTTTTATTAGGAGAAGCTGACAGCAGGCATAATAGACAGGATCTGAGGGTTTCCTGCTCAGATCAATAGGTTAAAAGTGTCCCAAGCAAAACCCCACCCCATAGTTCATCCGGTCAGTTCAAATGGGCCAATCCCCAGGTGTTAAGTCCATTCTGGGAAAGAGTAGATAACGCTGGGCTGTCTCAGGGTTGCAACGATGTTTTGTCGGCTCTTCACACCTTCCCTTCTGAGTGCGGAGATAAACCATTTGCCGGAGGCACATTCCTTTCTCCTCCCCCCTTTTCTAGCTGACATCAAGGGGAGAGATAGTTCACAGAGGAAGTATGCAGAAACAGCAAAATGTTACAATGTAGTGACAGAGGAAAATAAGCAATAGCCTGCAGTGCTTTCCCCCCTCCCCTCCAGGAGTATGGCAGAACCCATAGAGAGAACAGAGTTTGAGTTTAAAGCAAGAAAGGGGTCCCCTTAGAATATGGGTTCTGACACCACGGGAGCTAGCTTCATGCTTTCATAGATAAAACATGGATTCATTCAGCTGGCTAGACCACAAGTAGTAGCCTCGGTATTGTTCTGGGAGAAAAAGGACGGAACATTTCATCTGTGTATTTACTATATAGGGCTAAAAGCAATGTGCATAAAAAAATCTACCCATTGCCCTTGATGAAGGACGTGCTTGTGCATCTAGCTAAAAGCAAAATCTTCACTAAATTAGATTTGTGGGAGGCTTATTATTAGTTTTGGATCAAAGAGGGTGACAAATGAAAAACTTTGTTCAACTGCCCTCTGAGATGTTTTTAGTTCCAAGTGCTTCCCATTGGTTTGCAAGGGGCCCCAGCTGCTTTCATGCAACTGATCAATGAGGTGTTGCATGACTATTTGTACAAGGGGGTGTTGGTGTATTTGGATCACATTTTACTACATACTAGGACTATGAGCATGTGAAATTGGTACGGATGATTCTAAAGAGACTCCAATGGGCTGAATTGTACACTAGACTCTCTAAATCTGAATTTCACCAAGATAAGATTGATTACTTGGGTTATCATATATTTCATGAAGGAATAGAGATGGATCCAGAAAAGGTGCAGGCAGTGTTAGAGTGGGCTCCTACGCACGCTAGGAAGCAATTGCAAAGTTTCCTAGGCTTTGCCAATTTCTACTGGCAACTCATCTCTTCATTTGCAAAAATCACGTTACCAGTCATCAACCTTTTAAAGACTAAGGGCAATGGCAAGCTAAAGTCAAGTCAGCCACTTAAGTGGACCATGAAGTGACAAGTGGCATTTGAAAAACTCTAATGGCTGTTAGTGATGGAACCCATGCTAAAGCACTCTGACCCAACTTCTTTTTTGTAATTCATGCAGATGCAAGTGATGTAGCCACGAGGGCTGTACTGTTACAAGAAAATACCCAGGGCCTGCTACAACCCTGCACATACACATCTAAATAATGTAGTATGGGAGGAGGAGGCCTATGCAGTGCGATAGGCCCTGCTTACTTGATGGCATTTCCTAGAGGGAGCAAAAACACCATTCAAGGTCTGGACTGACCATAAAAATCTGGATGCTCTAAAAACCCCATGCAAGTTATCCCCTAAGCAAGTCCCCCGGGCTCAATACTTTAACTGGTTCAATTTCACCCTGCACTATATTCTAAGAGGGGAAATTTTATGGTGATGCTTTATTCAGATTGCCTCAATACAACAGTACTGAAGCTGAAGTGGTTTGACTGGTTATTCCTTCTAAGCAGCTAACTGCCCCAGTAACCACTAGGTCTGAGGAAAAAAAGAGCCTGAGATCTCAAATGAACTCTGTGAGAAGCTTAAAGAAATGCTAAAATTTGACAAGTGGGTTACTGCTCATAAGAATGACTGCACCATGCACAATGGACTGGCTTGTGTTAGGGCTAAATTATATGTGCTTCAGGAGCACTGCTCATGACTCCATGTTGGCAGGACATTTTGGATTTGTAAAAACCCTGCACCTGATCAAGTGGTAGTTTGGGTGGCCTTCTTTGAAAAAAGGACATTGAAAGCTATGTGGCCAGCTCTCCCATCTGTGCAGTGCCAAGAGACCACCTGGGAAGCCAATGGGACTTTTGCAAACTATGTCCAGTGTCTGGGCACCATGGAAGGAAATATCAATGGACTTTATAGTGGAACTACCTGAGAGTGGAAGGAATACTGTTATTAGGGTTGTTACTGATCTTTTTTGAAACAGGTGCATTTTATTTCTTGCCCCAAGAACCCCTCCACAAAAATGTTACTTTCTGTGCAAATAGATTACATGGTGCTCCTGAATGCATCATCTTGGATGGGGGAGGGGTACAATTCACATCACAGTTTCAGCAAGAATTTTTGAAGTTGTTAGGAACCACCCAAGGCTTAAACTCCTCCCATAATCCTCAAACTAATGGAGTATGTGAGAGGACTAATTCAGTCCTGGAACTGTATTTCAGGTGCTACATTAATTACCAACAAGACAATTGGGCTGTGCTTTTACTATTTGCAGAGGTGGTATACAATAATTCAGTGTATAGTAGCACAGGGTTTATCCCATTTAAGATGGCCTCTGATCAGGATTTTGTAGATATGCCAGAGCTGCTTCAAGAGAAACCTCAAATACCCTCCTTGCGGAGTGGATAGAGCAACTGTAAGGACCCACCTCAATTTACATCTTAAGAAGACAGAACTCTTGGAACGTTTCTTCCAACAGGAATCTTTATTAAGAAAAACTGACTGAAGGCATGCTAGACAGGATCTGAGAAACCCCATTGACCATTCAATGTTTTAAAGTCCCTGGGTGGTCCCTAAAAGGGATAGAAATTCCTTCCAAAATGCAGATGTAAATTGCACTCCCCTATCAGATATGATGCATTGGGGTGCCCCATGCAATCTGTAAATATGCTGCACAAAAGGTTTCACTAAAGCTTTTGCTGTGGAGATCTTTTGGCAAGGAATAAAGTGAACCTGTTTGGAAAATAGGTCCGTGACCGTCCAAATGACAGTATTCCCATTGCTTTCTGGTAATTCCACTATAAAATCCATGGCTATTTCCCTCCAGGGGGCTGAGGGATTTGCCACAGTTTGTAACAGTCCTGGCGATTTCCCTTGCAACCTTTTTGCAGTTGCACACTTTGGGCAGCTGGCCACGTAACTTTCTATGTCTTTTTTCATGGATGGCGACCAAAATTGCCGTTTAATTAAGTGCAATGTTTTTACAAATCCAAAATGCCCTGCTGATTTTGTGTCGTGGCAAAGTTGCATGAATGTGATCCTTTGGGTGGTCGGTATATATAACTTCTCCCCCACCCAAGGCAGTCCGTCTTTCATTGTGCACACGTGTTTATTTTTCTGGAACCATTCATCTGTTTCCAAACTTTTACGGAATTCAATTCCGGTCTGGCTATCCAGCTATGGTTTTAATTTAACTTGGGCTCTGGTAGTCACTGGCGCTGCCAGTTGTGATTCTCCCATGATCAGTTTAGAGTCAGTGGCTCGCGTGCTGTTATATTGGGGCATGCGAGATAATGCATCTGCCAGAAAGTTCTTTCCCCCCGGAAAATGCTTGAGATTAAAATTGAATTGGTGAAAATGCTGGGACCAACGGGCTTGCTTGGGGTTGAGTTTTCTGGGTGTTTTCAAGGCTTCCAAATTTTTGTGGTCTGTCCACACCTGGAAAGGGATTTTATTGCCTTCAAGGAATTGACGCCATGTAAATAATGACCAACGTATCCCATATGCCTCTTTCTCCCACACGGGCCAGCGCTGTTCCGTTTCAGTGAGTTTCCTGGACGTATACGCGCAGGGTTGCAACATTCCTTCATCATTTTCTTGTAATAGTACAGCCCCCATTGCCACATCACTTGCATCCATCTGTATTATGAAGGGTTTGTCCATGTCTGGGTGCCTCAGTACTGGTTCGGCAGAAAAAAGCCTCTTTAATCTCTCAAATGCCGCTTGGCATTCCATTGTCCATTTTAGTGGCTGGCTAGGTTTCACTGAGGATTCTCCCTTCGTTTTTAGTAAGCTCGTGAGGGGCAGGGCTATCTGGGCAAATGAGGGGATGAATTGGTGGTAAAAGTTTGCGAAACCCAGGAAACTTTGCAGTTGCTTTCTTGTGCGAGGTGGTGCCCATTCTAATACTGCCCTGACCTTTTCTGGGTCCATTTCAATGCCTTGTGGGGATATGCGGTAACCTAGGTAGTCTATTCTTTCCTGGTGAAATTCGCATTTTGATAATTTGGCATATAAGTGGGTGGCTCGCAGTTTCTTTAAAACCACTCTGACTAGGTTGACATGTTCCTCTTTTGATTCAGTGAAGATAAGGATGTCTAAATAAACCAGGACCCCCTTAAATAGGTGCTCCCTTAGTACCTCATTGATTAATTGCATAAATACTGCGGGGTCCCCTTGTAATCCAAAAGGCAAAACTTTGAATTTGTAGCACCCCATTGGGCAATTAAATGCGGTTTTCCATTCATCTCCTTCCCTAATTCTCACGCGGTAATACGCTTCACTTAGATCTAGTTTAGTAAACAAAATTCCTTTCGAGAGGTGTGATAACATGTCCTTCATGAGGGGTAGGGGGTATAGGTTGCTTTCACTGATTGCATTAAGAAACCGGTAGTCTACACATAAGCGTAGAGAGCCGTCCTTCTTGTCTCTAAAGAGGACCGGAGCGGCCACCTTAGGTTTGTCTGGTTCAATGAACCCCCTTTCTAGGTTTTTCTTTATAAATCTCTCCATTTCCTCTTTCTCCTTTGGGCTCATGGAGTATAATCTGGGCTTCGGGAGTTTTGCCCCGGGCTTGAATTCTATGGCACAGTCCGTGGGTCAGTGGGGGGGAAGCTCATCCGCCCTCTCCTCGCTGAAAACTTCAGCCAGATCTCTGTATTCCTCTGGTATTTCTGGTAGCACCTTTTCTTCACCCATGGACGCTATTTCCGTTTTTAATTTTGGTAGATCCCCTTGGGGTTTCAAGTCTGTAGGGTCCTCTTTCAGGAAATTGATTTCTTTTGTCCTCCAATTTACCCAGAGGTTCCATTTTGTTAACCATTCCATCCCTAGGATCATCGGGCATTCCATGCCTGGGGTCACTACAAACGTTATGTCTTCCTCATGACTTCCCAGGGATAGGTGGATTGGTAACATGGCTAGGGTAGCTGGCACCCCCCCTGCTATTGACCCATCTAACTGGCCAAATGAGATTGGTTGTTCCAGCCTCCTCACTGGAATGCCCAGATTTCCCACTAGGCTCGGACTAATTAGGCAGTGGGTGCAGCCAGAGTCTATTAAGGCTTTCACTTTGACAGCTTCGGGCACGGAGGGGGCTAACATAGTCACTGTCTTGAGGATGGGTGGGATGGATCCACTTACCAGTGGTTCGCCCTCTGAGCTGTCATCTGGGGCATCCACCAGCCCTGCAGTATAGGCTGGAGCTCTTTCCCCACGATGGGCGGAGGTAGGGGATTCCACAGCCTCTATCCCTCTCATGGCAGATTCTTTTGACTTAGCTGGGGACTTCCCCGATTTGCTGGCCGGTGGTCTGTCTGGGTTGTGCTGCGGGGCTTTTGAGCGGCATTCTACAGCCCGATGCCTCTCTCTCCCACATTTGAAACAGCCCATTGGTTTCTTGGCCATAGCCAATGGCTTCGCTGGTTCACGCGGCGGTTCAGGCGGTGAGCAGCTCCATTGTTTTCCTCGACGGTGCCTCTTTAGTAGGTCGATCTCTGCTTCCTCTGCCAGGACATACCATTCGAGTTGGTGTGGGTTCCCCCGGGGCAGGCAAGCGTCATATAGGTCGTAATTCAGACCGTCTTTGAAGTGGCTAAGGAGGATGTCTTCTGGCCAGTTCAGCTTGCTGGCAATGGTTCAGATTTCTTGCGTATATTCGGCTACTGGCCGTCTGTTTTGCCTCATTGTTTTGATTCTTTTGCATGCTTTGCGATCAGCCAGGTGGTCTTCAAATCGCCTTCTCAGAGAGGACATGAAACGGTTGAAGTCGTTGAGCTCTGGGGCATTGGAATCATGCAAATTCACCACCCAATCGGCAGCCAATCCATCCAGAGCAGATTGCACGATCTGGATACGGGCTTTGTCGCTAGGAATGTGTTGCCCGTGTTCCTCCATGTAGCCAAGGACTTGGGTTAGGAAAAACCCCAAGCGTGTCGGCTCCCCCTTGAAATTCGCGTCCAGTGGCAGAAGTCTTTGAATGGATTGGTGCCTTCTTCGTCAGTATTGTCTTCCATCCAGATCGCCATCTGCAGGTCAGTGGGGGGTGGGGACTACTGAATCAGCGGATGTCCCCGGGGCTGCAGGTTCCAATTCCCCCTCAGTGTCTCTCCAGTTGCGGCTCCAGGAGTTGGTGCGGCCGTGGGGCTCAGGATCCTCCTCTACTAGGGAGCTGAGGGTCCTCTTCATCAAGTCGATAGCTTTCTCTAGGATCCAGTTCGAGTGCTGTGCCCAGCTTCCTTCATCTTCGCTTGTGTGCAGGGATCTCTCCATCTCCTGCTTCCATCCTGGTTGGTTGGCCCCCCGTCTCAGGGTCGTCGTCTCACATGGTAATTTTTGCAAAGTCCCCCGGCAAGGTTCTTCCTTCCAGGTTAACTAATTTTGCAGATCCTGTCTAATGTAAGGACCCACCTCAATTTACATCTTAAGAAGACAGAACTCTTGGAACGTTTCTTCCAACAGGAATCTTTATTAAGAAAAACTGACTGAAGGCATGCTAGACAGGATCTGAGAAACCCCATTGACCATTCAATGTTTTAAAGTGTTCCCAAGCAGTCCCACCCCACATTCCTTCCGGTCAATTCAAATTGGCAGATGGCTGGGTGTTAAATCCATCGGAATCCCAAAAGTTGCAATCTCCCCCCCCCCCTTTTCCTTGCTGCCGGTAAAAGAGGCTTCATAGGAAGTGAGATCAAAGGCTGATGGCCACATTGTTATTGTTAGTACCCCACAGAGGGAATCCACAGAGGATGTTGCTTTGTAGTTGATAGTAGAAATGTCAGTCATAAACACCCGTGTTTACTCCCCCCCCCCCTTTGTAGTATGACAGAATCCAAAAGAGAGTAAGAATTGGGTTTTCTCAAAGTAGATAGCTAGGAATAAGTTCTAATTGGATTCTGACAGCAACTTCAAAACACTTGGTCGGTAGCCCGTAAGGTGCGGGAAGGAGCACGTCAAGGACAAAAGAAACAAGCTGACAAAAAATGTGTGAAACCAAAAGATTTTAAAGTGGGTTGTTGAAGGAAAAGTCTTCATCAGGGTTCAGTCCAAACTGGGAATAAACAACATGGCGACTGCTTTAGAAAGAAGGTTGTAGTTTATTGAAGAGGACAGCCAGACAGAAAGATGGCTCTGGAAGAAAAGAGAGAGAGCACATATAGAGAGTGGGTTTTTATACCCTCTTGAGCCTTTTGTTTGGAGTTGTTCCTGTGGCATGAACTTTGACCTGAGTCTGAATGTGCCTGTAAGAACCCACCTCAATTTACATCTTAAGAAAACAGAACTCTTGGAAACCGTCTCTTCCAATAGGAATTTTTATTAAGAGAAATTGACTGTAGGCATGCTAGACAGGATCTGGGGAATTCCCTTGTACATCGATGTTTTAAAGTATTCCTAAGCAAACTCCTCCCCACATTCCTTTCGGCCGATTAAGGCTGGCAATTCTCTAATTGTTAAACCCAGGAGAGATAACATCACTCAGCTTCCACAATCATTCACCAGCTCTTCAGAGTTTATTTTGACACGGAGAAATAAACCAGATTCCGGAGGTCTGTGGTTTTTCACCCCCCCTTTTCTAGTTTCTCGATAAAGCAGAGAAGTTCAGAGGGACATAGGATAAGAGTCAAATGGTTCCATTGTAATGGTTAGTAGAGGTGAATCAATAAAAGGTTACTTTGTAGTGCAGGGAGGCAGTGAAAGTCATAAAACCCGTCTGCATATCCGCCCACCCCCTTGGAAGTATGGCAGGGTCCAGGAAAGAATAATACTTGGTTTTAGATTAGAGGAGATAGATAGAAAAGAAATATAACTGGATTCTGACATCCTGCTCCCCTAAAAAATAAGAGAGATCCACCTGTAGAGAAAACAAAACAGGTATAAAAGTTAGTCTGGCTTGTTAGGATACTCTGTATGAAACTTCATTAACAGTCTCGGGGCTCTGACATGACGTTTATGAACCCACTCGTTTTGTGAAGAGGGGAGTGTTTCCATGCTACTAGGTATTGAGTTGTCCCATGATATTTTCTAGAGTCCAGGATTTCCTTTATTTCGAAGTGTTGTTCTCCTTCCACTATGATTGGAGGTGGTGGTGGGGGGGGTTTGGCCGTAAGGGTGACTGTTGTTCTCTTTTCAGCAGACTGCAGTGAAAGATTGGGTGTATTTGCCTTAGATTTTTGGGTAATTCTAATTCTACTGTTACTGGGTTTATGATTCTTTTAATTGGGAAAGGTCCTATATATTTTGGTCCAAGTGTTTTACAAGGTTGTAGGGATTTTAAGTATTTTGTAGACAAATATACAATATCTCCCACAATGAATGGTGTGGGTTCCACCCGTTTTTTTATCTGCTTGTATTTTGTATGCTTGCCTAGCTTCATCTAAGGCTTTTCTAACTATTGGCCTGGTGTTTTGTAATTGTTCTATCCACTCTTTCACTGATGGGATTGCTGGTTTGTTTGGGATTAATTCTGGCATGGGATTGAAACTTTGACCATTGGCTATTTGAAAAGGGGTGTAACCTGTGCTGGAGTGGACTGCGTTATTGTAGGCAACTTCTGCGAAAGGGAGTCGGTCCGTCCAATCCGACTGCTGGAAATTAAGAAAGCATCTTAAATATTGCTCAAGTACTGAGTTAGATTTCTCTGATTGACCGTTCCCTTGAGGGTGATGACTAGATGTCAGTCCCTGAGTGGTCCCTAAAAAGGATAAAAATTCCTTCCAAAATGCAGACGTAAATTGCACTCCCCTATCAGATATGATGCATTGGGGTGCCCTATGCAATCTGTAGATATGCTGCATGAAAAGTTACGCTAAAGCTTTTGCAGTGGGAATCTTTTGGCAAGGGATAAAGAGCACCTGTTTGGAAAACAAGTCCGTGACCATCCAGATGACAGTATTCCCATTGCTTTCTGGTAATTCCACTATAAAATCCATGGCTATTTCCCTCCAGGAGGCTGAGGGATTTACCACTGATTGTAACAGTCCAGGCAACTTCCCTTGCAACCTCTTTGCAGTTGCACACTTTGGGCATTTGGCTACGTAATTTTCTATGTCCTTTTTCATGGATGGCCACCAAAATTGCTTTTTAATTAAGTGCAATGTTTTTACAAATCCAAAACGCCCTGCTGATTTTGTGTCATGGCAAAGCTGCATGAATGTAACCCTCTGGGTGGTTGGTATGTATAACTTCTCCCCCACCTAAGGCAGTCCATCCTTTATTGTGCACACGAGTCTATTTTTCTGGAACCATTCATCAGTTTCCAACGTTTTCCGGAATTCAAATCCGGTTTGGCTACCCAGCTGTGGTTTTAATTTAGTTTGGGCTCTGGTAGTTACTGGCGCTGCCAGTGGTGATTCCGCCCTGAGTGGTTTAGAATCAGTGGCTCGCGTGCTGTTATACTGGGGCATGCGAGATAGTGCATCTGCCAGGAAGTTCTTTTCCCCCAGCAAATGCTTGAGCATAAAATGGAATTGGTGAAAATGTTGGGACCAGCGGGCTTGCTTGGGTTTGAGTTTCCTGGGTGTTTTCAAGGCTTCCAGATTTTTGTGGTCTGTCCACACCTGAAAAGGGATTTTATTTCCTTCAAGGAACTGGTGCCACGTAAGCAATGACCAACGTATCCCGTATGCCTCTTTCTCCCACACGGGCCAGCGTTGTTCCATGTCGGTGAGTTTCTTGGAAGTATATGCGCAGGATTGCAATATCCCTTCATCATTTTCTTGTAATAGTACAGCCCCCACTGCCACATCACTTGAATCTGCCTGTATTACAAAGGGCTTATCCATGTCTGGCTGCCTCAGTATTGGTTTGGCAGAAAAGAGTCTCTTTAATCTCTCAAATGCCGCTTGGCATTCCATTGTCCATTTTAGTGTCTGGCTAGGTTTTACTGAGGATGCTCCCTTCGTTTTTAGTAAGTTTGTGAGGGGCAGGGCTGTCTGGGCAAATGAGGGGATGAATTGGCGGTAAAAGTTTGCGAAACCCAGGAAACTTTGCAGTTGCTTTCTTGTGCGAGGTGGTGCCCATTCTAATACTGCTCTGACCTTCTCTGAGTCCATTTCAATGCCCTGTGGGGATATGCGATACCCTAGGTAATCTATTCTTTCCTGGTGGAATTTGCATTTCGATAATTTGGCATATAGGTGGGCGGCTCGCAGTTTCTTTAAAACCACTCTGACTAGGTTGACATTTCATCTTTTGATTCGGTGAAGATAAGGATGTCATCTAAATAAACCAGGACCACCATAAACAAGTGCTCCCTTAGTACCTTGTTGATTAATTGCATAAATACTGCGGGGGCCCCTTGTAATCCAAATGGCAAAACTTTGAATTGGTAGCACCCCATTGGGCAATTAAATGCAGTTTTCCATTCATCTCCTTCCTTAATTCTCCCCCGGTAATATGCTTCCCTTAGATCTAGTTTAGATCTAAGAGAGGTGTGACAACATGTCCTTCATGAGGGGTAGGGGGTAGGGGGTATAGGTTGCTTTCACTGATTGTATTTAAAAGCCTATAATCTATGCATAAGCGTAAGGAACCATCCTTCTTCTCTCTAAAGAGGACCGGAGCGGCCACCTTAGGCTTGGCTGGTTCAATGAACCCTCTTTCTAGGTTTTTCTTTATGAATCTCTCCATTTCCTCCTTCTCCTTTGGGCTCATGGAGTATAATCTGGGCTTCGGGAGTTTTGCCCCGGGCTTGAATTCTATGGCACAGTCCGTGGGTCGGTGGGGGGGGAGCTCATCCGCCCTCTTCTCATTGAAAACTTCAGCAAGATCTCTGTATTCCTCTGGTATTTCTGGTAGCCCCTTTTCTTCTCCCATGGATGCTTTTTCCTGTTCTTAATCTTGGTAGATCCCCTTGGGGTTTTAAGTCCGTAGGGTCCCCCTTCAGGAAATTGATTTCTGCCATCCTCCAATTTACCCCGGGGTTCCATTTCTTTAACCATTCCAGCCCTAGGATCATCGGGCATTCCATGCCTGGGGTCACTACAAATGTTATGTCTTCCTCATGATTTCCCAGGGAGAGGTGGACTGGTAAAGTGGCTAGGGTGGCTGGCACCCCCCCTGCTATTGACCCATCTAACTGGCCAAATGAGATTGGTTGTTCTAGCCTCCTCGACGGAATGCCCAGATTCCCCACTAGCGTCGGGCTAATGAGGAAGCGGGTGCAGCCAGAGTCTATTAAGGCTTTCACCTTGACAGCTTCGGGCATGGAGGGAATTAATATAGTCACTGTCTTGAGGATGGGTGCGATGGGTCCACTTACCAGGGGTTCACCCTCTGAGCTGTTGTCTGAGGCGTTCACCGGCCCTGCGGTGTAGGCTGGAGTTCCTTCCCCACATTGGGCAGAGGTTGGGGATTCCACAGCCTCTATCACTCTCATGGCGGATTCTTTTGGTTTAGCTGGGGACTTCCCGGATTTGCTGGCCGGTGATCTATCTGGGTTGTGCTGGGGGGCTTTCGAGTGGCGTTCTACAGCCCGATGCCCCTCTCTCCTGCATTTGAAAGAGCCCGTTGGCTTCTTAGCCATAGCCGGTGGTTCGCTGGTTCAAGCGTCAACTCAGGCGGTGAACAGCTCCATTGTTTTCCTCGGCGGTCCCTCTTCAGTAGGTCGATCTCTGCTTCCTCTGCCAAGACGTACCATTCATCAAGTTGGTGTGGGTCCCCCCGGGGCAGGCAAGCATCATATAGGTCGTAATTTAGGCCGTCTTTGAAATGGCTAAGGAGAATGTCTTCCAGCCAGTTCAGCTTGCTGGCAATGGCCCAGAATTCTTGGGTATATTTGGCTACCCGGCGTCTGCCTTGCCTCATCGTTTTGATTCTTTCACGGGCTTTGTGATCAGCCATGGGGTCCTCAAATCGCCTTGTCAGAGAGGACATGAAACGGTTGAAGTCGTTGAGCTCTGGGGCATCAGAGTTGTGCAAATTCACCACCCAATCTGCGGCCGGTCCGTCCAGAGCAGATTGCACGATCCGAATACAGGCTTTGTCGCTAGGGATGTGCCAGCCATATTCTTCCATGTAGTTGAGGAGTCGGGTTAAGAAAAACCCCAAGCGTGTTGCCTCCCCCTTGAATTTTGCATCCAGTGGCGGGAGTCTTTGAATGGATTGGTGCCTTCGTCATCGGTGGTATTGTCTTCCAACCGGATCGCCATCTGTGGGCCGGCGGGGAATGGGCACTCTTGGTGTGGTCGCTACTGGATCAGCGGACATCCCCGGGATGCCGATTCCAATTCCCCCTCAGTGTATCTCCAGTTGCAGTTCCGGATGCTGGTGCGGCCGTGGGGCTCAGAGCCAAGGGTTCTTTTCATCAGGTTGATAGCTTTCTCTAGGATCCAGTTTGAGTGCTGTGCCCAACTTCCTTCCTCTTTGCTTGCGTGCAGGGATTTCTCCATCTCCTGCTTCCATTCTGGTTGGTTGGCCCCCCGTCTATATTAATATAGTCGCTGTCTTGAGGATGGGTGCGATGGGTCCACTTACCAGGGGTTCGCCCTCCAAGCTGTCGTCTGAGGTGTCTCCTGCGGTGTAGGCTGGAGTTCCTTCCCTACGTTGGGCAGAGGTAGGGGATTCCACAGCCTCTATCACTCTCATGGCAGATTCTTTTGGTTTAGCTGGGGACTTTCGAGCGGCATTCTACAGCCCGATGCCCGTTGGCTTCTTGGCCATAGCCAGTGGCTTCGCTGGTTCACGCGTCGGCTCAGGCGGTGAGCGGCTCCATTGTTTTCCTCGACGGTGCCTCTTTAGTAGATCGATCTCTGCTTCCTCTGCCAGGACATATCATTCGTCGAATTGGTGGGGGTCCCCCCTGGGGCAGGCAAGTGTCATATAGGTCGTAATTTAGGCCGTCTTTGAAATGGCTAAGGAGGATGTCTTCCGGCCAGTTCAGCTTGCTGGCAAAGTCCTGGAATTCTTGTGTATATTCAGCTACCGGACGTCTGCCTTGCCTCATTGTTTTGATCTTTTGCAGGCTTTGCGATCAGCCAGGGGTCCTCAAATCGCCTTCTCAGAGAGGACATGAAACGTTGAAGTCATTGAGCTCTGGGGCATCGGAGTCGTGCAAATTCACCACCCAATCTGTGGCCAATCCGTCCAGAGCAGATTGCACGATCCGGATACGGGCTTTGTCGCTAGGGATGTGCCGGCCGTATTCTTCCATGTAGTTGAGGACTTGGGTTAGGAAAAATCCCAAGCATGTTGGCTCCCCCTTGAATTTTGCATCCAGCGGTGGGAGTCTTTGAATGGATCGGTGCCTGTAGGCATGCTAGACAGGATCTGGGGAATTCCCTTATACATCGATGTTTTAAAGTATTCCTAAGCAAACTCCTCCCCACATTCCTTCCGGCCGATTCAGGCTGGCAATTCTCTAGTTGTTAAACCCAGGAGAGATAACATCACTCGGCTTCCACAATCATTCACCAGCTCTTCAGAGTTTATTTTGACACGGAGAAATAAACCAGATTCCGGAGGTCTGTGGTTTTTCACCCCCGCTTTTCTAGTTTCTCTATAAAGCAGAGTTCAGAGGGAGATAGGATAAGTGTCAAATGGTTCCATTGTAATGGTTAGTAGAGGTGAATCAACAAAAGGTTACTTTGTAGTGCAGGGAGGAAGTGAAAGTCATAAAACCCGTCTGCATATCCCCCCCTGAATAGTCATTATTCAGGAAAGAATAATACTTGGTTTTAGATTAGAGGAGATAGATAGAAAAGAAATATAACTGGATTCTGACAGTGCCTTTTTGGCATCTGTGGTTTAATCCTATTATGTCCTGTCTTAGAGTTTGTGTGGGGTATATAGATTTTAGGTGTCTTTGTCTTCTTAATCTTCTAGCTTCAACCTTCCTGAATGGTTTACATCTGCATTTCTACAGAGCTGGTTTCTGCTTGGGGGAGGGAGACTTGGGGCTATTAAGAAAACTGGGCATGCTTTTCTGCCTCTTTAAGATCCTTTGAGGAAATATATTTTTCTGCCCTTTTAATATTTCCTTCTCTGGGGGGGCTGACTTCCCACAGGGTGATAGGGTTTACCTTTCCATAAAATATCTACAGTCCTCCCAGCAGTCTAAAAAGCCAGGTCCTATATATGTTGGATCATTCCCCATTGTTAAAATAATTAATCCAGTTACAGTGCAATTGGAATTGCCTAAGAACCTTAAACATATTCATCCCATGTTTCATTGCAATTTACTAAAATCAGAAAATGTTTCTCCTCTTCGCCCTATACTGATGCCCCACTGGTGCCCATTTTAATTGAAGGAGAGCAGCATTTTGATATTAAAGAAATTCTAGATTCCAGGAAACATAAAGGAAAAGTCCAATACCTAGTTGCATGGAAGCATTTCCTTCTTTGCAATGCTAAAGATGTCCAGGCACCTGAACTTCTCCAAACCTTTGAAATACCCTAACAAACTCCAAATGGATTAGTTGCTTTACTTGGTTTATATTGCTTTACCTATGTGTATGTTGTTTTCTTGTTTTAGGGCTAACATCTCTGTTTTGGGGGGGGGGGGAAATGTCAGCCTGGCTGTCTTCACTTCCCTTCAAGCTTGCTGCCAGCTGCCATGGAAACGGAGGGGAGGAGCAATGGGTATTTGGGAGGGGAAGCATGCAGGAGGTGTGAGACTGGAATTTCTGAGAAGGGATGGGGAGGCCTGGACTCAGAGAAGCCAGCTTGGATTGTTTACCATCTTCAAGGCCAACCATCCTGGGAAAGGCATGTACAAAGGAGGATCAGTGCACCTGAACCAGAGACATTCCCAAAACATCTTCCTGGCTGATGATTGGACTCTGGCACATGGGGGGGTGGGCTCTGGGATTATTTTCAATTTGTCTTTTTGTGCAGGTTTGCTTCAGATCTTGTCTGGCTTTTGCTACAATCAGTTTTTTCCTAGTAAAAGTATCTTTTCTCTGAATCTATGGAATCAAGGATTTTCTTTCCTAGGGATTGATCGGAGGCAGCCCTGACACTTCCTGTGATTCATCTGAGATAAATGTCCAAACACGGTCAGGAAACTATTGTTTAAAGGAAGAAGATTGCTCTTATTATTCCAATAAAGATCCAACAAGTGATCTCTTGACAAAAATAAATAAACCCTAACCCTTTTGTTACATTTTAAAATATTGTCAGCTTCTCTTCTGTTGTCAGTGCAAGTGTTATGTACTGGGCTTAATTGAGAACAGATGCAGGGAGCTGCACCGGAACACCCAGCAGACCACGTGGCCTGCTGGGTCAGACTTGCTGTCTGCTAAGAATAACTAGCATGCAATTGAGCGGGAAAATACGTTGCAATGATTGACTGGTGACACCCCAGGCTGAATGTATAAAAGGGGGTGGAGCCATTTTGTTCTGAGTTCTGTTTAGCTGTGAATAAAGAAGTACCTGTTGTTGAGTCCTGCCTCTTCAATGCCTACCAACGCAAGAAACAGAACATTGGCGATGAGGATGGGATTGTGCTGCTGCAAAAGTCAAGTGCTGACTCACCACGGAAAGCCTTGAAGATGCTGAGAAGTGCGACGTTCCAACCTCCTTCGCTCTGCCTGCCAGTCCGGAATCGCTGGAGGAGAGTACCGCTAGGAGTTGTCCTGAAACCACTTTGGAAGCCTGCGCAGCAGGAGGCATTGAATAGGCTGCCAACATTACACCATGGCAAAGATTGGTCGTCTTTCTGAATTCGATGTCAAGCATCCAGAACGATGGAGCGCCTACATTGCTAGGGTGGAAATTTATCTCAGAGTCAACCAGGTTCAGGAGGACGGACTGAAGGCCGTGACGCTGTTGTGCGTTTGTGGTCAAGAAACCTTCGATATCACGGAGAACCTGGTTGCTCCGGCACCCTTGGAGTCTATCACTTACGCAGAGCTGAAAAGAATGCTCAAACAACATTTTGAGCCGAAGCTGTCGGTCATCGCTTGGCGACATGCTTTTGAACAGCGGGACCAGCATCCTGGGGAGTCAGCTGCTGACTTCATTGCTGCTCTTCGACAAGCTGCAAGGCCATGCGAATTTAAGGATCTGGAAGAGCGGCTACGAGACTGGCTCATTTGTGGTCTGAGAAGCCGCGAACTTCAGCAGAAGAAACCGTTTCCTTCCAAGACGTTTTGAGGGAGGTAACGGCCGAAGAAGCAGCGGGTGGAGCTGTTAAGGCCTTGCGGCTATCAAAGAACCCTCCAAGCCCCAGAACCATCCACCAAGAGGACACCGAGAGAGTTGAAGACTCCGAGTCGGACAGCGAGGTCGATTGGTTACAGCAACCACAAGAAAGGAGGCCTCACAGGCTTCCTGAGAAGGCAGTTTCCTTCCCTCGATGCACCGCAACTTGCACCGATGTGGCAGGCAAGGCCACATCGCCGCCGTTTGTTTGGGTCACACAAAAGACCGTCCATTGGAAGAGTTGCCTCAGAAAGGTACCAGGGTCCCCAGTCAGAACTGGGTGGGTTTTTGCGCAACGAAGAGAAGTGTGTTTAGAACAGGTGCCCACCGGCCATTGAAGAAAAAGCTGCATCTTAAAGTCACACTGCAGGGGGTTCCTTTAGACATGGAGCTGGACTCGGGCTCTGCTCTGTCCATAATTTCTCAAAAAACCCTGGGACAGATTTGCTGTAGAAGCGGCCATCGAGTTAAGCTCAGGCCGTTGAATCTCCTCTTGATTGATTTCCAGAATTCCCGAGTCAGCGTCAAGGGGGAGGCCACACTCAGTGTGAAATTCAGGGATTTCGAGGGCCCTTTGGACATCGTAGTGGTTGAGGGCAACCGCACAAGTCTGATTGGACTCGATTGGTTTGATGCACTAGGCATTCAGGTGACTGGGTTAAACAGTTTGCAAATGGCAAGCCTTGCAGAGGTTTGTAAGGAGTTTGCTGATTTTTCAGCCCAGAGTTAGGGGCATACAAAGGGCCTCCTATTGCTTTAAGGCTAGATCCCTCAATAGCACCAATCAGGATTAAGCCTCGTTGGGTGCCATTTGCTCTCAAACAAAGGGAGAGCTTCAAGCCTTTCTGGGACTTCTCAACTTCTACCATGCCTTCCTTCCCCACAAGGCCGCAGTGGCAGAGCTGTTACACCGGCTCTTGGACAAGCAGGCCCCATGGAAGTGGACAAATGTCCATGAGAGGAGTTTTGCTGAGGTTAAGGCATTGTTGTCCTCTAATGCGGTGTTAGTTCATTTCAATGAGCAGTTGTCAGTAAGCATAGCGTGTGATGCATCCCCTTATGGAATAGGGGCTGTCTTAAGTCACCTTAGGGCTGATGGAACACAAGTTCCTGTAGCCTATTACTCAAGGACTCTATCTACTGCTGAGCGCAATTACACGCAAATAGATAGAGAAGCACTGGCAATCGTGGCTGGCATCAAGAAGTTTCACGACTTCTTGTATGGCCGCCGTTTTACGGTCTTCACTGACCACAAGCCACTTCTGGGGTTGTTCACAACGAACAAGCAGACACCCCAAATCATCTCTCCTAGAATGTTGAGATGGTCAATATTCCTTTCTGCTTACGACTATTGTCTGGTTCACAAACCGGGCAAAGAAATGGGCCACGCAGACGGCCTTAGTAGATTGCCTTTAAAACAAGTAGAGCCTGATCCTGCACCGGCCAATCACATCCTGTCTATCCAGGATTTGCCTGAGTCCCCCCTCCATGCAGGGGATGTAGCTGCAGAAACAGCTGACAACACGCTAACACGCGTGTTGAACTGGGTGCTCACAGGATGGCCTGACACGTGTCCTGGCACTGACTTCCAGAGTTTCTGGAAAAGGAAGCATGAGTTATCCACCTTTAAGGGTTGTATACTGTGGGGAAGTAGGGTAGTAATCCCGACCTCACTGAGGACTAAAGTCCTTGTTTCTCTGCATGAGGGACATCTGGGAATAGTCCGGATGAAGGCGCTTGCACGCAGCTACCTTTGATGGCCTGGGTTCGATAAAGAGATCGAAGCCCAGGTCCAAGGGTGCCACATTTGACAGCAGTCCAGGCCAGAAATGCTCGAGGCTCCCGTCCATAGATGGGAAACCACACATGCTCCTTGGTTGAGGATTCATATTGACTACACTGGCCCCTTTCAGGGGCAGCTCTTCCTCATTGTTGTGGACAGTCACTCTAGGTGGCTGGAAGTCGTTCCAGTGTCCACTACGACGACTGCCATCACCATTAGGGTACTTCGTGGCATTTTTGCCACACATGGCCTCCCAGACGTGCTTGTCTCCGACAACGGAGCTCAATTTACTTCGTCGGAGTTCAAGTCCTTTTTAAGGGTGAATTTGATCAGGCATGCTACATCGGCACCATTTCACCGGGCCTCAAACGGTCAAGCAGAACGGATGGTTCACACCACCAAAGAAGCCTTGAAAAGAATGACCAAGGGAAGCTGGCACCATAAGTTGGCGGACTTCCTCCTCTGCCACCGCACAACTCCGTGCACGTCCACGGGCAACAGCCCAGCCAAGCTCTGCTGGGGTTGCCATCTTATCACCAAGTTAGATAGATTACACCCAGACCGGGTTGCATCACAGATGTCACAGCCGCGGGCACCGAGGCAATTGAAAGTGGGTGATCCGGTTTGGACTCACAATTATGGTCCAGGTCAACTGTGGGTGGTAGCTGTGGTTTGCAAGGTTACCGGGCCACTGTCATACGAAGTGGCGTTGGAGGATGGTCGCGTGTTAAGAAGGCACATTGACCAGCTTCGTTGGAGGTTATCTAGCCACTCTTCCACTCCTTGCTTTGCTCTTGGGGGGGAGGAAGCCCACGATCCTGATCATGAAGCTCAGCCGCTCAGTGACAGAGGGACATCGCAATCACCAAACGGGGGGTTTGCCAATGAGGCGGCTCCTAACTCGGGCACCACATCCATGGGACATTGCACTCAATTGGCTTTCCAAGCCATTCCTACCTCAGGCCTTGCACCAACGGGACAGTGCTCCCAACCAGCTGTTTATGCCGATCAGGGGAATTCCACCCCACAGCGGAACTCTGGCTTGGGCCTACCGGAACAGGCCAGCCAAAATCAAATGGACAAAGGTTCGGGTCTACTGGAACAGGCCAGCCTTAACAATCTGGGCTCACCTGTATCAAACGGGTCCCAAAGTCCCGGTCTGCCGAGCCTGGCAGGCGAGCTTGTAGATCGGGCGCTTGCAGCAGCTCCAGGACGATCAGAGCGGGCCAAAGGCCCACCGAAGTTCTTAAGGGACTATGTAAGGTCTCTGTCTGTAAAAATGTAAATGCTTATGTATTAATTATAAGTATAATGGAGATGCTTATATATGTTCCAAGGGAATGGAAGACCTATAATGTTGTGCATTATTGTCTGTTATACTGTATTGAAATGGAAAACCTATAATGTTGTGTATTATTGTTCGTTATAATGTACATTGTGAAAGAATGCTTGTAGTATTGTAAAATATTACGTATCTGCTCCTGAACCAAGAGGGGAGGGGTGTTATGTACTGGGCTTAATTGAGAACAGGTGCAGGGAGCTGCACCGGAACACCCAGCAGACCACGTGGCCTGCTGGGTCAGACTTGCTGTCTGCTAAGAATAACTAGCATGCAATTGAGTGGGAAAATACGTTGCAATGATTGGCTGGCGACGCCTCAGGCTGAATGTATAAAAGGGGCAGAGACATTTTGTTCTGAGTTCTGTTTAGCTGTGAATAAAGAAGTACCTGTTGTTGAGTTCTGCCTCTTCAATGCCTACCAACGCAAGAAACAGAACAGCAAGGATTCTGTTTTCAAGTGTAAGTATGGAATTTTGTTTGACTGAGCTTTGAATGTTGCTACTATATTGTTCTTATTATTATAAGGAAAATTATTTGTAATTCAAAACTTCATTTCATTATTACTTAAGTTTTGATAAGAGCGATTTTGATTTTCCTTATCTTACTTCCTGCCTTTTTGGTAATCAAATGTAATATAGAAGAAATAGATGTTGTCCTGTTTTAAGAATGAAGGTTATCATGGTAGCCAAAAGTGTTCTTAGTTTATTCCCTGAAGAAACTGTAAAAGATGAACAGTACAGAAATCTTATCCACTGCAGAGACAACAATCAGAAATGGTCCATCTACATGAAAAATAGTAGATTACAGAAAATCTGTCTGTCCAAAGAAGTTATCAATGCTGTTACAAAATGATGCTCTGGTAGAACTCAGAAATGAAAAAGTAGTGTTGGTAGTGATTTTCAAATAAAAACAAAACAAAACATACCAGCAAAATGTAAATTCTTGTTGTACTTAATGCGCATTAGAGATGCTTCCTATGCGAAGAAATTTAAAATATATTGAATGCTCCATTTTCTATATTAGTAGATGCTTAATAAACAGAAACTGCTTAACCCCCCCCCAAAAGCTTAAACATAAAAAAGGGTGAATGTTATATGTCTTTGCTGAAAGTTGGTAGATTTAATGGGATAAAAATGCACTTCACTTTATTAATATATTCAACACATTAACATGGTCTGCTGTATGATGGATGATACTTAAAATTCCCTTGTCATACAAAGTTATAGACAAAAAACATATAGACAAGCACATTGGGATGATTGTTCTTAATCAGACCAGACTAAATAAATCCTGAATGAATCCCAAAGAAGTATTTGTTTATATATTAAACAATAATATCCAATAATCCATATAAATAATATTGTCCATCAGCATATGTTCATGGATCACATATTTACAATATAAGCTAAATATAGCAAAGATTTGCTCAGAATGTGAGTTACTACAGGTAGTCCTCGAGTTACGAATGTAATGGAGCTTGAGGATTCATAGGACTGAATCTCATACCTTGAATGCGATTCACTCCCAGCTTTCACCCACACATTCGCTAATTTAATGCGTGGGCGAATACATGGCTCATTAAGTGAATATGAGGTATCTCAGGGTGGGAAAGGCCATGATGGGCCTAGTTATGGAACAGGCCATCTTCAGACCACCCAAAGCCTCCCCCAACCCACTGAAATACCTCATGCTCCCTCCCCTGGGGGCCCACAATTGCTCCCCCCATCCTGCCATGCCGGATCACATAGCTTGTGAAGATCTGTGTCCTCTTCAGTCTGTTTCTTTCTCTGCTCCCGGCAAGAGCAGAGGAAGGCCTCCAAGGAGCAGAACAGACCTGTGGAAGCATGTGGCTGCATCCCCGGCCTCCGTTCTGGGCCTCGGAGTCCTGGAGGAGGCCTCTGAGGCCTAGAACGGGCCTTCCGAGCCCCACTGAAGTGTCCCCCGGCGTCCTTTCCAGTTGGCAATGGCCTGGAAAAGGCCTCCAATGCCCAGACCGGGCCTCTGGAGTTCAACTGAAGTGTCCCCGGTATCATTTCTGGCAGGCAGCATCCCAGAAAAGGCCTCCGACACCCAGATTGGACCTTTGGAGCCCAGCTGAAGTGTCCCCTGGCATCATTTCCGGGCAGCAGTGGCCCAGAAAAGGCCCCCGACACCCGGATTGGGCCTATGGAGCCCCACTTTCCCAGAAAGGACACTGGGGAATGCTTCAGTGGGGCTCCAGAGGCCCATTCTGGGCCTCGGAGGCCTCCTCCACTCCTCCGAGGCCCAGAATGAAGGCCATGGGTGGTAGCCACATGCTTCTGGAGGTCCGTTCTAGGCCTCGGAGGCCTCATCCAAGTCTCTGAGGCCCAGAATGGAGGCTGGAGGCTTTTGCATGCCTCTGGAGGTCTGTTCTCACCTGGCTTCCATTCCATTCTCTGTTGCAGAGAACAGAGGCCTAAACTACTGTGAGATCACACAAGATCAATAGCATGAGATCTCGCACCACTGATTTTGCTTGGTCTTGCATTACTTTAGGCCTCTATTCTCTGCGAATGCAATGAAGGAAACAGCAAAACAGCCAAGAAAGTGAAGGATCTCTCGATCTTTGCAAGGTGAGTATACATAGGGGGAGGGGGAGGGAGGGAATAGCCAGGGTGAATATTGCAGTACCACTGTGGTCATTCGTAAGGATGAACAACTGCTGTGGTGTGGCAACATTCACAGTTTTGGGACTTTTTTGTAAACACTAGGGGGTGCTTATCATGTAACTTTGAACGTTCACTAAGGGAATGGTCATAACTCGGGAATTACCTGTACAAGAACATGTGGGCATTATCTTGACATCTCTGTTCCTTCAATGTTAGATTTTAGGATTGCAAATAAATACAATTCTTATAGATCCTTAAATCTAAATTGAAGTAATCCTAAAGAAAGAGAAAAAAAAACATTAACAACATTTCAATAATGGATGCTCATGTTTTTAAGTTTTAGCAGGAGGTATAAGACAGAAAGTAAAAGCACTGAGAAGACCCCAAGGATCCATCAAAGATGGAGGCCTTTTAACTAACATAAAGGTCCTAACAAAAACAAAGTTATCAAATTGAGCCAAACAGGATCATGAGGAATCTGAAGCTGTATTGTTTCATAAGGAGTGGCCTAGAGTTGAGGCAAGGAAAGAAGCATAAGCATAATACTTATCGGAAAAATGGTCAGAATGAAAAACAGGAGTTTACAGATATGCTAATTCACCATAGTATTACTGACTTTATGCCTACCTTAAATAGAAATGCATGTAATGACAAATTAAAAAGTCAGGTTTTTCAGTACAGCTTCTCACCATTTTTAATTGTTGTCATATGCTTCTAAAATATACAGTAATGTTGAGCACAAATAGGTGTGACTTTGTTCTTAGAAAAAGTTAAGTGGTCTTCTCAGGGCACTATATTGGAAAACAAATCAACTTTTTTTTTTTTACACAAGGTATGGGGTATGTGTAAAAGAGTTACTGTAAGTGAATGAAATATACAAGTGAATGAAAGCAGAAAGTGTTTAGAAGAAAATAGCAACCAATTCAAGAACTAAATGTAATTTATATAATAAATTGTCTGTGGAGACAGCGTTTGGTGACATATACAGTTATACTGATGTACAATTACTAATGATATACAGGTACTATTGATAGTGGTGACATATACTATATATACATGCACGCACGCATGCACATACACACACTCTCCTACATGTATGAAATAATTTCTGGGCATATGGTATTTGTTTCAAAAAGCAGTACTTTCACAAATCTAATCATGAAATGAAACACTAAAACAATTTTCCACTTTGCATCCTTGGATCTGATGCAGCATAAGGAGTTGTAATACAAAATTTGCAAGGCCCATATTTCATATGGAAAATATTTTCAGGTATAAAGAAAGAAGCCTGATTATTTAGTTTAACATGGACATGGTTTATAATACCATGAAATCATAATTTGTAAACAACCAAAATGACTGTGACAACACAAATGCCATTATTATTTTTTAATTAGATAGTCATTTCATGCATCTGCTCTGCCTGCTTTGTCAATAACCTGCTTACACAGATTCATGTTTAGATTTATTTTAATAAAAGCAATTAAACAATTCAGCTAATCCTGAAAATTTTCCATTTCCACTATGGAATTCCACTTGTGAAGAAATGTCACAACTTTACAACATCCACTCACACACACAAAGAAATAACTCACAAATTTTCCCATTTCTCATCATTGCATCCTCCAGTTGGTTCAGAAATCCAATCAAATATGATCCTTGAGCACCAAGCATATTAAAGGAGAATCATAGTAGCATATAAAATTATTACAAATCTAGGAAATGTTTTGCTCTTCAGCCATCTTCCAGAAATACCAGACCTGAGCTTGAAGCAATTAAAACAAAAGGTTAACCTTACTTCAGTAAATATAAAAGCCTACTTATCATTTCATGCATAATTAACTCGCTGCTGGTTAGTGACATGAAGGTAATCATAATGAGAAATTAGCTACACCATTTTTTTCTTTAGGAATTGTATCAATTTGTTGTATCATTTGATAAGTTTTCTTTTTTTAAAAAAGTACTATAAGTTGCAATTTTTAGCCTGAGTGATTGAAATGCAAACTATTTCATTCTATAAGGAAGATTAACTTACTCTCGGCTTCTTTTTACAGAAATTTATCATACCATGAATGATAAACAAGTATAAATGATAAACAAGCAATTAAAAATGTGGAAACTTGTAAGCTTTGTCACTTAAGTAGTATTAAACTCTAACCCCTTCTTTTCAATGCTGTGCTACATAAATACCATTGTAAAATTATTGAGTTATAAGCTCAAAAAGCCTCTCAAGGAAATATTAAGCCCAATCTATATTAACGTATGACTTTATGCTACGTAAACTAGTTTCAATCACAAGGGATATCACAATCATCCAATATGTCAGGTTTAGAAGGTGACCAATTTCTGCCACCAGTACAAGATCTTGGCTTTGCCAGTCTTTTTCCGTGGAGTAAATTTACAATTTTGCAAGCATGTGACAGGCAACATATCTGCTATTAGTATGTACATGGCCCATTCATAAGATAGCTATTGCCATGGGTTCCATGTAAGAAAAGAGAAAAGTGACAGGAGAAAAAGAGAAAAGTGATGGGAGAAACAAAGAAAATATACTTGGACTTATTGGTGCCAACAGACTTTATGTTGGAATCCTCAGTTTAGAACTTCTTCTTACTAATTATTCCAAGAAGCTATCAATAGTGAGCAACTAAAACTTGTATTTGGAATTTTATAATAAAGTTAACCTTGAAGAAAACCAGAAGAACATAAGCAATGCTTGCCTCTTAGTTCTCCTACTTGAAGAAAAGAAAAAGTTTAGAATAAGGAAATAGAAGATAACAAGTGCTGTTCCCAACAAAGGTACACCAGCTCCTTAAATAATTTCCCTTTATACTGTATATAAATTGTTGAAAATGAATAGACATTCCTGAAAACAATATCAGTACTATTTCTTGCCCCTACAAGTTTGTTTGAGTTGTGAATCAATATATTCCAATTCATGCCTGAATCTATTTGTAGCAAATACACATTATTGTATGTACTTTCTCTTAAAATATGCATTATATTACATTTGCAGAAATGCAAGTTCCAAAGAATAATGCATTTTTTAGAGATTGACATCAGAATTTCAGAATTATTTCTTGAGGGATCCATATTCATTATTTTATATATTACTCTTTTCAATAATTAAATACCCCTACACATACCACACAAACAACATCAAGTCAATTGATGATGCTCATTGGTTGGCAATAAGTATATACAATTCTGTAAAACAACATGTGAGAAAATTTCATCATTCTGATGAAAGTAAGTAAGCTGATTATGCTCACTTCCTTACTTGTGCAAGAGAATAATGGAAACCTTCATGCCCAATTTTAGAAGACATTCATTTATGTATGATAATAGAAATAGAAATAGAATAGAATAGAATAGAATAGAATAGAATAGAATAGAATAGAATAGAATAGAATAGAATAGAATAGAATAGAATAGAATAGAATAGAATAGAATAGAATAGAATAGAATAGAATAGGAATAGGAATAGGAATAGGAATAGGAATAGAATAGAGCTGGAAGGGACCTTGGAGGTCTTCTAGTCCAGCCCCCTGCTCAAGCAGAAGGACCTATACCATCTCAGACAAGTGACTGTCTAGCCTCTTCTTAAAAATCTCCAGTGATGGAGCGCCCACGATTTCTGGAGGCAAGGTGTTCCATTGGTTTATTGTCCTCATTGTCAGGAACTTTCTCCTTAATTCCAGGTTGCATCTCTCTTTGATCAGTTTCCAACCATTGTTTCTTGGCCTGCCCTCTGGTGCTTTTGAGAATAAGGTGACCCCGTCTTCTTTGTGGCAGCCTCTCAAATACTGGAATACTGCTATCATGTCTCCCCTATTTCTTCTTTTCTTTAGACTAGCCAAACACAAGTCCTGCAGCCGTTCTTCATATGTTTTAGTCTCCAGGCATTTAATCATCCTAGTTGCTTTTCTCCTAATTTTTTTTCTCCAAACTCTCAACATCTTTTTTGTGATACATTGACCAAAATTGGCTGCAGTATTCCAGAAGTGGTCTTACTAGGGTTTTATAAAGCGGCACTAATACTTTGAGTGATCTTGATTCTATGCCTCTGTTTATACAACCCAGGATTATACAACCCAGCAGCTTTTTTGGCTGCTGCTGTACACTGCTGGCTCATAGTCAAGTGATCATCCACTAGGACTCCAAGGTCCCTCTCACAGTTACTGTTTTTAAGCCAGGTCTCGCCTAATCTGTACTTGTATCTTTGGTTTTTCCTGCCTAAATGTAAAACTTTGCTTTTCTCCACATTAAAACTCATTTTGTTGGATAGGGCCCATTGTTCAAGTTGGTCAAGATCTTTTTGGATCCTGAGTTTGTCTTCTGGTGTGTTGGCTACTCCTGCCAGTTTGGTGTCATCTGCAAATTTGATGAATTCCACTTTCATTCCCTCATCTAAGTCAATGATGAAGATATTGAAGAGTACTGGGCCTAAGACGGAACCTTGTGGTACCCCACTGCTTACTTCTCTCCATGTGGATGTAGTGCCATTGAGGACTACTCACTGAGTATGGTTTCCTAGCCAGCTACAGATCCATCTGGTGGTGATGTTGTCTATTCCACCTTTTTCTAGCTTACCAAGGAGTAGGTTGTGGTCTACTTTATCAAATGCCTTACTGAAATCTAAGTATACTACGTCCACAGCATTTCACTGGTCTACTAGTTTAGTCATTTTATCAAAGAATGAAATAAGATTGGTTTGGCATGATCTGTTTTTAACAAACCCGTGCTGGCCAATAGTTATAACTTGTTTGCTTCTAGTCGTTCGCAGATCTATTTTTTGATTATCTTTTCTAGGATCTTCCCAGGTATTGATGTTAAACTGATTGATCTGTAGTTTCCTGGGTCCGTTTTTTTCCCTTTCTTTTTTTTTTTTTTTTAATATATTTTATTGGATTTTTATGGGGGTGGAAAGGTTACATCAAGGTGCTTAGGAAACACCGTGGAGATGGGTATATCAAACATCCAAAAGAAAAATCACAGATATATAGCTCAAATTGATTCATTGAAAACTCCCTCTCCAATTCCCTCATATAGTATTGCATATTCAAATTAATACATTTCTAAATAAACTTCAAACAATCCTATCAAACATCAATCACATTTCAATTATAAAAATCCAAGTCCTGTTTTTAGGCTTTACTAATTTACAGTTACCATATTCCAATTAGCCTTAAATAGACATATTATTAACACTTTGGGTGTCCTTCATTTCCCTTTTTAACATAATAATTATATCTAAAATGAGTATATTATTCCCACAATAACATTCTTATATTTTCTTCATTAATACCATTTCTTCTCTTGTCACCAATCCCTCTTATTCTTCTTCTATTACAAAATAATTATCTTATTTAAAATAAAAATATCAGTCCAATAGATACATTTCTATCTGATTTAAATATATATTCTATCAATTCATCTATGTCTATAAAAAGTCTTTTTAACCCAGTAAAGTTTACCTCTCCATCATATCTAAAACAAAATATTATTACAAAGGATATCCTCTTACAGAATTCACGTACTCCGTTAGTTATTAAATCAGTCAAAATCTCAAAAGCCTTTTTAAACCCATTAAATGAAATTTTAAAACACATTTTTAAATCTAACTCTAGGTTTCTTTCTGTGCCACACCGGTTTCCATAATAAAATTCCTACATCATCAAAACACAATATTAAAAAGTCAGTATTCCTCAACGCTTCAGATTGGTCAAAGTTCTCTTCCCTTTCTTCTAGTAGCCTTTGGATGGTGGAAGCCGTTTTATTCCATGTTGTAGTTACTAGTTGTTTATCCACATTATCACAATTTTCAATAACTTGTATCTGAGTGTCAGTCTCTATTGATGTTGATGCTTCAGGCATCTCAGTTAAAGTTATTCTTTGATCATCAAGCTTCTCCATAGATTGCATTTGGGGTTGTATAAAGTTGATTTGTTCCTTAGTTTCCACAATTTCTCCCGGTGTAGTTTCATAGTTGAGTTGTAGATATGGTTCCTCTTTAGGTTGTATATATTGCTCACTAGTCTCTTTAGCACCACTCTGCTCCTTCTCCACTGTTCTTCGACCTATAACTTGATCTGTCAAAATTTGGAAGTAAGAGTGCATCTCCTCCGTGGCTTCCAAGATTTTTTCCAGTATAAGCTCATAATCCAGCTGTGTGTTAAGTACCTCCATGTCAGTAGTGAAAGGATCTTTTCTATATTTCGTAAAAGTCAACAAATATTCACCTCCAATTCTTAGTAGACCAAATCACCACACAGCTGTTTCAGTTATCTTACTCTTATCATCCTTTGAAGGTTAAAGCCATCCTCCAGCAATGAAAAAAAATATACAGTTGCAGTAACACTTTTCATCACAAGATGTCCTCAGCAGGCTATAAGGTCTTTCTTTCCAAGTTAATAGATTTTTTATTTTTCACATTAAAAAAAAAAAAAGAGAGGCCTCTCCAAAATAGTGAATAGCGTAGTTATAATAGTAATAATCAAAAATAGAAATGTTTTCAGCCTCCCTCAGTATTCCAGGAGTTGAATAGTCAATAAAAAATTAACTGGTTTATTTATTTATTTTTTTCAATTCCCAAAGCTGTTTTTCCCAAGTGCCCAAACGCTGCTCTCTCACAGCAGGGAAGTAATTCAAATACAAAAGCTTTTTACAGGAGAGTAATTAGGGAAAGAAGGGGAAGGAAAGGTCTCACCCGGATTCTCCATGGGGGTTCTTTATGCTTAGTTGTTCTTCTGACTTTCGGCTGGTGCAGCAAAGTGATCGTCCATTTTACTGGCCGATCTTTTCTCCGACGGCCCTAAGGAGCTGGCTCGGACTGAGGAAGGAGCTGCCGCCCTTCCCCAGTCAAACGAGGGCCTCCTCAACGGTGGTCACCCCTCCAGGGCGACTTTCGACCCGATTGAGGGTCTACCGGCGGAGGGAAAACAGCCGGTGGGAGAGACGGATCTCTCCGTGCGACTGCGTGTGCCGCGATCCGGAACTGGAAGTCCGTTTTTTTCCCTTTCTTGAAGATGGGAACCACATCAGTCCTTTCCCAATCTGCAGGTACTTCCCCAGTGCTCCAGGATTTATGAAAGATGTGGTGCAATGGTTCTGAGATAACATCTGCCAGCTCCTTCAAAACTCTGGGGTATAATAATAATAATAATAAAGTTGGAAGGGACCTTGGAGGTCATCTAGTCCAACCCCCTGCTCAGGCAGGAAACCCTATACCATTTCAGTTAAATGGCTGTCCAGTCTCTTCTTAAAAACTTCCAGTGTTATTGATTAACAAAGGAGTGAATTTTAGATGGTTGGTCCCAGAAGGGATACTAATTTTCTGGGACTCGAAAAGATACAGATTGGATACCCCAGTTAAAGCAGCAGAATTTTTCGATAAGCACAGATCTTTTTTGGAAAAAGGGGATCCTGAACCCAAGAAACAAGAGAAGATGGGTGCCATAGAAGCGTCAGAACAACTAGAGGAGGAAGAAGTTACAAAGACTACTCCAGAGGAAGAAACAAGACCGAGAGACCAAAGACAGGTAAGATTGCCTAGAAGACTGAGGCCTAGATACAATTGAAGTCATGGAGGAGATTGGAATTTTATCAATAAATATAAATGGACTGAATTCTCCCTCAAAGAGGAGGAAATTTTTTACCAGACTACAAAAGTTAAAAATGGACATAATTTGCTTACAAGAAACACACATTAAGAGACAACATGCTAGAATTTTAGAACAATTGAAAATGGGTAAGCTTTATTCCACCCATGCAATCCAAAAGAAAAGAGGTATAGCCCTCTATATAAAAGAAAAGATAAACTCTAAACAAGTTTATGCAGACGAAGAGGGGAGAATACTAATGGTGGAGATTATGGTTGATCAAAAACCGATACTGATGGTCACGATATACGCACCCAATGATAAACAAGAGCAATTTTATTACCAGTTACACAATAAAATAGTGGACTTAAATTACCAAAATCTTTGTATACTGGGAGACTTCAACGCAAAAGCAGACCCAGCCCGGGACTATAAAAGCCATATACAAGGGAGAAAAGGGGGAAATATTTTACCCAAAGCTTTCTTAAAAATGAAAGAAGAATTGTCTATTCAAGATATATGGAGAGAGATGAATCCAGAAAAATCACAATATACATTTTACTCAAATAGGCATAAATCATGGTCTAGAATTGACATGATATGGACATCCTATAACTTGAAAACGATAATACAAGAGGTCGAGATAGAAACCAATGTCTGGGCAGACCATAACCCAATAAAAATGACTTGGAAAGGTACTAAGAAAAAATTAAGATGGTCTCTGAATAAATTTATACTGAAAGAGAAAGAATTTTTACAATTAGCGACAAGGGAAATGGAATTCTTTTTCAAAATAAATAAGAAAGAAGAAACCTCTCTTCAAAATGTCTGGGACACAGCCAAAGCATACTTTAGAGGTCTGGCCATAACATACTGCTAAAAAGAATAAAGAAAAGAAACAACTACAGTCAAACCTGAGAGAAGAACTTAAAAATTTGGAGTTGGAGCTAAAAAATGACCCACAAAAGAAAGTTCTTAAGAAACGAGATAATAAAACATAAATTAAACTTGGCTGAGATGGATATCATGGCAGAGCAGATTAAATGGTCGAAACAGAACTTTTTTGAAAATGCCAACAAGCCGGGAAGATGGCTGGCATATAGGCTAAAGAAAGAAAGGGAAAAAAGACTGATAAATAAGCTACAAGATTCAAAAGGAGAGCTACACTTTCATAATAATCCAATGAAAAAGATTACTAAGGCCTACTATGAGAGTCTTTATAAGGCAGAGGTGGTCTCTAAAGAGGGAATACAAGCCTATATGAAAAAAAGCAATTTGCCAAAAGTCCCGGAGAGCATTTGAAAAATAGTAAACCGGAAAATATCAATGATGGAGATTACAGAAGCTATAAAAAGGCAAAGAAAAGACAAGACTCCGCACCCTGATGGACTGCCTGCAAAGTTCTACATAGCATTACAGGACTTATTAAGCCCAATTTTGAAGGAACTCTGTAATGAAACTTTTTTAGAGACAAAAATACCAAATTCGTGGACGTAAGCCAATATTACTTTGATACCCAAAGAAGACACCAATGCCACACAAATTAAAAACTATAGACCAATATCATTATTAAATGTAGACTATAAAATCTTTGCTTCGATACTGGCAGAAAGAATGAAGAAATTCCTGACAGAATTCATTCACACAGACCAAAATGGTTTTCTACCCAAAAGACAGATAAAAAATAATTTAAGGATTATCTTAAACGTTTTGGAATATTATGAAAACCATCCAGGGAAGCAGATGGCATTGATATTTCTTGATGCCCAGAAAGCCTTTGACAACTTAAATTGGCAATTCATGTTTCACCAGCTGATAGAAATGGACTTTGGCAACGATTTTATAAACGCAATTCAAGCCATTTATAATAAACAAACAGCTAGGATACTTTTAAATGGAGACTATATAGAAACCTTTGATATTAAAAAAGGCACCAGACAGGGATGTCCACTATCCCCCTTGCTATTTATTTTAACATTGGAAGTACTGGCTAGAAATATCAGGCAGGACATGGAAATAAAAGGACTGGAGATAAAAGACCAAAAATATAAATTACAAGCTTTTGCAGATGATCTGGTCTTCATTTTGGAGGAGCCACTAGAGACATCTACTAAATTGTTACAGAAAATAGAAAAAATTGGAGAAGTGGCTGGTTTGAAAATAAATAAAGACAAGACTAAGGTATTAACAAAGAACTTAACAGATAAACAGAAAACCTATTTCACAAAAAAGATAAATTTGCAAATAGTTAAAAAAGTGAAATATCTAGGCATCTATTTAACATCAAGATGTACAACTTTAAAAGAAGATAACTATAAAAGACTGTTGAAACAAATAAAATTAGATTTGGAAAAGTGGAAAAACCTCCAACTATCATTGCTAGGAAGAATAGTGACAGTGAAGATGAGCATCCTACTGAAACTACTCTTTTTATTCCAAACAATTCCTGTAAAATTGGGGAAGACTTTCTTTCACGACTTAAATGCAACAATACTAAGATTTATATGGCAAGGGAAGAAAGCACGAATTAAAGTTAAAATGCTACAAGAAGCTAAAGACAGTGGAGGATTTGGACTCCCAGATTGGAGACTCAACGTAATCCATTCTTTAATCCATGGTAAAATCGCTGCTTGATAGTATCAAGCAGCGATTTTACCATGGATTAAAGAATGGATTACATTGAGAAATAAAAGACCTAGAGGGGCATGACCTACAATTGGGTTGGCATGCCTTTCTGTGGTATGGGGAAAACAAAATACACAGATACTTTCAAAGCCATGCTATAAGGAATGTACTACTTTTAGAATGGGAGAGAATAAAACAAAAAATCTATATTAAAATACCAGGGTGGCTCTCAACAATGAAAGCTTTTGCTTACCCAAACTTAATTAATTACGACAAACTCGTTACCTATAAAGACATTTTGGACAATGATGGAAAACTTAAAGACAGGCAAGATCTACAACAACAAGGTATTGATTTATCATGATGGCCTTACTTACAAATCCAAACAAGATACGAGAAAGATTTAAAGACATTGGGATTTTATAAAGAACAGATAGAATTTGACCAAATACTCTTGAAAACAGATGAAAACTTGATTAAGAAACTTTATAGATTTCTGCTAAAATGGAAGATGGAAGAAGAACAAGGAAGAAGAACAACCACATGCTGAGTACGGCCGGTCAGCCAGCTATGAATCCATCTGGTGGTGATGTTGTCTAACCCACATTTTTCTATCTTATCAAGTAGTAGGCTGTAATCTACTTTATCAAATGCCTTACTGAAGTCCAAGTAAATTATATCCACAGCATTCCTCTGGTCCACTAATTTTGTTACTTGGTCAAAGAATGCAATAAGATTTGTCTGGCATGATCTGTTTTTGACAAACCCATGTTGGCTTTTAGTAATGACTTTGTTTGTCTCTAGGTGTTCGCTGATTTGTTGTTTGATTATCTTTTCCAAAATCTTCCCAGGTATTCAGGTCAGGCTGATAGGGTCTGTAATTTCCTGTATCCATTTCCCCCCCTTTTTTGAAGATGGGAACTACATCAGTTCTTTTCCAGTCCTTTGGTAGTTCCCCAGTGCTCCAGGATCTTTGAAAAATATAGTTCAGTGGTTCTGAGATCACATCTGCCAGTTCCTTGAGAACCTTGGTGTTATGTCCTGGGCCTTGCTGAGTCATTCAGCAAGGCTCAGGAAGGCTGCAGGAAGGCTGCAGAGACCCAGACAGACAACGTGTCTGCCCGGGACCCAGACAGGCTGTCTCTGGCCTGGCGCGCATGCGCAAGGCGGGAGAACGGCCTGCAATGATTGGATGTGCATCCCCTTACAAGGGGATATAAAAGGCCAGTGGCCATTGTGTTCTTGCTTCTGTTCTGTGATTGTGTTTCAATAAAGAGATCTTTGTTGTGAACCAGCTTCGTCTCGATGTCTTCTTTGCAAGAACAGAACATTGGCGACGAAGGTGGGATTCACTGCAAAGGAAAAGAAGCTAGGCCAACTCACCTGAAGGCCTGAAGCGAAGAGAAGTGCGGCGTCCAGGAGAAGCAACTGCCTGCCAGTATGAAGACGCTGGAGGTGGGCTTGGCTTCGTGGGACCCCTTCTCCTTCCTTGCGGTGAGAGACATCGAAGAGGCTATCGGTCACAACGATGTCCAAGCTGGGCCATCTTGTCGAGTTTGATACTTTGCACCCAGAACATTGGAGCTCTTATGCAGCTCGCGTCGAGAATTACTTCAGGGTGAACAAGATCCAAGAAGATGAATTGAAAGCTGCTACCTTGCTGTGTGTCTGCGGGCAAGAGACTTTTGACATTGCTGAGAACCTTGTAGCCCCAGCACCACTGGAGTCGATCGCCTATCCAGATTTGAAGAAAATGCTGCGTGAGCATTTTGAGCCCAAGCTTTCCATAATAGCTTGGAGGCACCAATTCGAGCAGCGGGATCAGCGGCCGGGAGAATCAGCTGCGGACTTCATCGTGGCTCTGAGGCAGGCTGCTAGGCCATCGTGGCTCTGAGGCAGGCTGCTCTTCCAAGACTTGGAAGAGAGGCTCCAAGACCGGCTCGTTTGCGGATTGCGAAGCCGTGAGATGCAACAAAAGTTATTTGCTAGAGCTAATGTGTCCTTCCAAGATGCCCTGAGAGAAGTTGCAGCTGAAGAAGCAGCCGGCGGCGCGGTGAAGGCCTTGTGGTCGACCAAGAACCCTCCAGCAGTAGTTCCCGTCCATCAGGAAGTCGTGCGAGAGGCATCAGAAGAAGAATCCGAGGAAGAAGAGGTGGACAGACTTCAACAGTCGGCAGAGAGAAGACTGCAAGAATGCAGAGGAAAGACGCCTGCATCCCTTCGGTGTTTCAGCTGTGGGGGTCGCCACAGGAGGGCCGACTGCCATTTTCGTTCTGCTGTTTGCTGGGCATGTGGCAGGCAAGGCCACATCGCATCAGCCTGCTTGGGTCGCCAGAAAAACAGGTCCCCCGAAGAGTTGCCTCTGAAAGGTACCAAGGTCCCCAGCCAACACAGGGTGGACTTCTGCGCATCCCGTAGGGGGGTATTCAAAACTGGGGTTCACCGGCCCCTTAAGAAAAAATTTCGCATTGATGTAAAGTTGCAGGGAGTTCCCCTGGCCATGGAGCTGGACACAGGGTCTGCTCTTTTTATTATTTCTGCTGACACTTTTAAAAAGGTTTGTTCCAGGAGTGGCTCACGAGTCAAACTCAGGCCCTCCAATCTCATCCTCACTGACTTTCAGAATTCCTGAGTCAGTGTGAAGGGGGAGGCCACGCTTAGAGTACAGCGTAAGGAATTTGATGGGTTGTTAGAAGTGGTGGTAGTTGGGGGTGATCGCACGAGTCTTATTGGACTCGATTGGTTCGAGGCACTTGGGATCCAAGTGACTGGGCTTAACCAGCTACAAACTGCCAGCCTTGCAGGAGTCTGCAAGGAGTTTGCTGATGTGTTCAGCCCAGAGCTTGGCTCATACAAGGGGCCTCCTATTGCTTTAAAGTTAGATCCAGCCATCACACCCATCAGGGTTAAACCAAGGAGGGTGCCTTTTGCCCTCAAAAGTAAAATAGATGCTGAGTTGGACAAACTGCTCCAACAAGGCATTCTAGAACCTGTGGATTCTAGTCCATGGGAAACCCCCATAGTGACACCATTAAAAGCCAATGGTGAAGTCCGAATTTGTGCGGACTATAAATGCACACTAAACAAAGCCTTGCAGCAGCATGCATATCCAGTGCCTGTGGTGAGCCACATTCTGGCCTCACTGAAAGGGGGGAAAGTATTTGCTAAGCTTGATTTAGCTCAGGCCTACCAACAGTTACCTGTTGATGAGGCAACAGCTGAGGCCCAAACTATAGTTACTCACAGAGGGGCTTTTAAGGTAAAAAGGCTGCAGTTTGGGGTCAATGTAGCCCCTGGCATTTTCCAAGGGGTGATGGAGCGAACGCTCCGTGGTATTCCTGGGGTCTGCCCCTATTTCGATGACGTCCTCATTGCAGGAGAGTCATCTGGGAACTTGGCTGAAAGGCTGAGAGCTGTCTTGCTGCGTTTCTGCCAAGCTGGGCTGAAGTTACAGCAAGACAAATGTAAGATTGGTGTAACATCCACCGAATTTCTAGGCTTTCGTATTGATGCTGATGGCATCCACCCTGCAGAGTCTAAATTCCAGGCCATTCAACTGGCCCCAAGCCCCCAGTCAAAAGCTGAACTCCAGGCTTTTCTGGGCCTGCTAAATTTTTATCATTCATTTCTCCCCCACAAGGCTGCAGTGGCTGAGCCGTTACACCGGCTCTTGGACAAGCAGACTCCATGGAAATGGACGAACGTCCATGAAAGGGCTTTTAAAGAAGTCAAGGCCTTGCTATCTTCAAATGCGGTACTGGCGCATTTCAATGAGCAATTGCCTGTGTGCATCGCATGTGATGCATCCCCTTATGGGGTAGGAGCAGTGTTGAGTCATCTCAAGGCTGATGGGACTCAGGTCCCTGTGGCCTATTACTCCAGAACTCTCTCATCTGCAGAGCATAATTATGCGCAGATTGACAGGGAAGCCTTGGCAATAGTCTCAGGCATCAAGAAATGATTTCTTGTATGGCCGCCATTTCACGGTCTACACTGACCACAAGCACTTGCTGAGTTTGTTTACAACAAACAAACAAACCCCACATATCATCTCCCCCAGAATGCTGAGATGGTCAATTTTCTTGTCAGCTTATGACTACACCCTGGTTCACAAACCAGGGACAGAGATGGGCCACGCTGATGGCCTTAGTAGGTTACCTCTGAAGCAAATAGAGGCAGACCCTGCTCCTGCTGTACACATTCTCTCCATTCAGGAATTGCCTGAATCTCCCCTCAATGCTAGGGATGTGGCTGCTGAAACTGCCACTGATCACACGCTTACACGCATGCTGACATGGGTGTTGTCAGGGTGGCCTAACACGTGTCCTGGTACAGAATTCCAAAGTTTTTGGCATAGGAAACATGAGTTTTCCACTTTCAAAGGATGTATCCTGTGGGGTAGCAGGGTAGTCATCCCAGCCTCATTGAGGACTAGAGTCTTGTTCTCTCTGCATGAGGGACATCCAGGAATTGTGAGGATGAAGGCGCTTGTGTGTAGCCATCTTTGGTGGCCTGGACTCGATAAGGACATCGAGGCCCAGGTTCAGGGGTGCCAAGCGTGCCAACAGTCACGGCCTGAGATGCCCCAGGCCCCTGTACATAGGTGGGAGGAGACACTCACTCCATGGTCACGCGTACACATTGACTATGCTGGGCCCTTTCAGGGGCAATTCTTCCTTCTCCTCATGGATAGCCATTCCAAGTGGCTTCAGGTCGTTCCTGTATCCTCCACTACTACTGCCAGGACCATCCAGGTGCTAAGAGGTATCTTCGCTTCCCATGGTCTTCCTGATGTCCTTGTCTCAGACAATGGTCCCCAATTTACCTCTTCTGAGTTTCAGGCTTTTCTTCAAGCCAACATGATGGCATGCTACATCTGCTCCGTTTCACCCTGCCACCAACGGTCAGGCTGAACACATGGTGCGTACCACCAATGAGGCATTAAAGAGAATCACTTGAGGACCCTGGCATCACAGGTTAGCCGATTTTCTCCTTGCACACCGCACCACACCTTGCACAGCTACAGGAAAGAGCCCAGCTGAACTCCGCTGGGGTCGCAGACTCATCACTAAGCTGGACAGGTTGCACTCAGACCAGGTGGCTTCACAGGTGTCACAACCGCAGGCACCTAGGAGACTCCAAGTGGGTGATCCAGTATGGGCCAGAAACTATGGGCATCGACATCTCTGGGTAACTGCTGTAGTATGCAAAGTCTCTGGGCCACTGTCCTACGAAGTGGCCTTGGAGGATGGTCGTGTGCTTAGACGCCACATTGACCAATTGTGCTGGAGGCGTCCTGGCCATGTGTCCGTTCCTGGCTCTGCTCTCAGGGGGGAGGGGGACCCCAATTACGATTGTGGACCACAGTCTCTCCACGAGGGCATTTATCCAAATGTTCCTCCACATGTTCCAGGTGGGGGTCTTGCCATGGAGGCGGCTCCTGACTCTGGCATAGACTCCGGGGGTCTTGCCATGGAGGCGGCTCCTGACTCTGGCAGAGGTCCCTGGCTAGGGGCAAATGGCCGTAAATCGGCTACTCAGGGTACTCCTGCTGCTGGTCTTGGGCTCGAGGGACAGTGCTCCCAAGAGGAGTCCAATGGAATTTTGGGGAACTCCACCCCACCAAGGGACTTGGGGAATTCAACCCCACCAAGGAACTCTGGTTTGGGTTTGGTGGATCCAGCCAGTCAGCAGTCAGGGGGAACCCATGAGTCTTCTGGGAGACAAAGTCCTGGTTTGTTTTGCGCAAACCGGGAGCAGGCACTCCAGGCACCTAGTCCTAATCCTTCACCTACAACTACACCTGCACCTAACCTGGCTCCATGGAGATCAGAGCGGGTTAAGGGTCCTCCTAAGCATTTAAAGGAATATGTAAGGTCCCTGCTTACTATACAGGAGGTTTACTAGTCCTCGCCATCTGAGGAAAAAGACAATTGTAGTGCTGCGCTGTTAATATTGTCAAAAAGTTAAAGTCCGTGTGGATAACAGGGAACTGAAGGTAATGGGTTGAAATGGAGTAAAGGTTGAATGTATGCCAACCGGCCTGCCATGATGTGTTTGTGTGTAAAGTGTTAAACGATATGCGTAGTATTGTTTAATCCAAGAGGGGAGGGGTGTTATGTCCTGGGCCTTGCTGAGTCATTCAGCAAGGCTCAGGAAGGCTGCAGGAAGGCTGCAGAGACCCGGACAGACCACGTGTCTGCCCGGAACCCAGACAGGCTGTCTCCGGCCTGGCGCGCATGCGCGAGGCGGGAGAATGGCCTGCAATGATTGGATGTGCATCCCCTTGCAAGGAGATATAAAAGGCCAGTGGCCATTGTGTTCTTGCTTCTGTTCTGTGATTGTGTTTCAATAAAGAGATCTTTGTTGTTACCCAGCCTCGTCTCGATGTCTTCTTTGCAAGAACAGAACACTTGGGGTGTAATCCATCTGGTCCTGGTGATTTGAACTCGTCTAGGCTGGATAGGTGCTCACTTGCCATTTCCTTGCCTATCTTAACTTGTGTTTCTAATCTATTTTTTATGGTACTGTTTTTGATAGGTTGGACTGTTTTTTCCCTTTGTGTAAAGACAGATGCAAAAAATGAGTCAAATAGTTCTGCTTTCTTCCTGTTGCTTGTCACCTTCTTGCCACTTTCCCCCACTAATGGACTTGCCATCTCCAGTTCCTCACAGCCGAAGGATTGCTGTAGGCCTTTTGTCCTCTGCCAGACCAGGCTAGCAGGAAGCGGGGGAGGGGGCTGCTGATCTCGCTGGGGAGATAATCCATGTATACTTACTTGCATGGTAATATTTAGTTACTGATCAATAAAGTGATTAGACTGGAACAACTCACATATAATTCCCTACTTATTTATAGAATGCCATGAATAATCAAGGGGCAGCTACAGCTAGAAAAAAGCTATGAAACTTTGTTTTTATATATGAGAATTACAGGGAGATTACTATATTCTCAAAAATTGAAAAGTTCAAATACCTACAACAAAGGAATGCTTGGTGAAAATTATGGATCCTGTGGAGATAATTATATTGATTTCCTTGATTAGAGAAAAGACATGCATTTATAAACTTATAAACTTTTTGTATAAAACAGAAAAAATGTGACTTCCGGTTTTGATAATAGAAAAAACAAGCTTCTTATGCAACCATAAGTAAGAGATAACTTTGTAATCATGCTTATGTTTATTGCAAAATTTCTTTTCTTTTTTCTCTCCATTGTTGACTTTTTTGTCTTTTTCTTTTTTATTTAGTTATTAATTAAGTTCTTTTTTTAAAAAAAATCTGATAACCATGGGGTACTTAACCTCTTTCAGTCCAATTCAGTCCAATACATGGTTCTGGAGCATAAATGCATATTAGTAGTTTAAGCTCATCAGTGATTGGAAAATAAAAATAACTAGAAAAAAAATCATCTCATTTTTGTAATCACTAATTCTATCAATATACTTTTTTTTAAAGCTCAGTAGGTTATGAAAGGGAAAATATGAGTGAACATATTATGTTTGATCCTCACTATGTCATATGCATCTGTATCACAGATTTCATCCTGTTTTTCAGTTGAAAACTGGCTTCCAATTACATTGCTTATAGGATGCCAATGTTTGTCTGGAGGCAATTTCCTGTCAAAGGCTAAATGGCCAGAGATAAGTTTTGATGGAAAGGATGAAAATATATATTTTTAAAAAAGTTATTTTTCACAAGAATAGTGATAGATTTCCTCTTTTTATTTTTTCCTCTGTGTAAAATATTGTAATCTCATCAAAGTTACTTACTCCTTTTTTGTTTCTCCTTTAAAGACTGTTTTAGTTATCAGCAAGCACTGATTTTGTTCTTCTATATTGCTCAGATACTATTTTGTACATTTTCCCCCAAACAAGGATAAAAAAATAGACAAAATGATTCCACATCCTCACATATTCTATTATACTGTCCTTATTCCACCACACCATCATAATGGTAGCACAGGACAGTAAACTACTGACTTGGTTACCTTGGTAACAATGCATTATGGTACATACTGACATCTTAACTCCTCTTTTAAAAGAGACACTGTGATTAGTAGACAAATAGAAGTGCCTTTCATTATTCCAGAAAACTTAAAAACATTTTCCACTTTTGGATCCGTTCTAATTATAAATACTTTGTCTAATTTTTATTACTTCTGTTTATTTCAGACAAAGAAAACATGAAAAAAAGTATCTAATATTCATGGATTTCACTTTTCTTTTGAAAGAAAATTGTGTCATTTCTAATTAGAAGTATGATAAGGATGGATCTTCTTTATTAAGCATATTGTTCTAACTGAACACAAATTATGGCTCCTTTTCATTCTCTCATTCTAAACTTTCGGCTAATGTAGAAATTATCTATTTTGTTATTGAATAATTCAAAATGAGCCATAAAAAGTTATGGACAGGAGAAATCCTATTGTATTCCTGGACTTTAGGATGTATTATTTTAATAGTAAATTAAATAGCAGAATATTTTAAATATAGCCTAATTCTGATGAAACAATAATTAAGGAAGCCTGTGTACAAAGTGGGATACAGAAAAGGAAGGCAATCTAATGACTTGACTTCTGGCCCATAGTTTTTATATAAAGGGCCTTTTTCCTCAATTTCCTCAATTCCTTAATTCAACTTGGGCTGAATATGTGTTTTCTTGAAAGTTTTTGCAAGGATGAAAGATTGTCTGGTTCATCTGAGTAAAGGAAAGGAACTTCAAAAAAAAAGTATATGTATTTGTCTGGGCTAGTGTCAGCATCCATTTATATTTCATTTCTAACTATCTCCTCTGATCTAAAATCAAATCTCACCTTTCCCTGGATTCTGCCATACTCCCAAGGGGGAGGGGGATATGCATGCGGGTTTATTGCTTTCACTTCCTCTATTCAGTACAATGTAACATTTTGTTTATTCACCTTCGTGTCTGTTATCCATTACAATGTAACAAATTGCCTCCTATACTATGCATCCCTCTGAACTTCTCCTCCCTAACGGGGCATCTGGGAAAAAGGGAGGGGGGGGGAAAGAGATACAAACCTCCAGGACCTGGTTTATTTCTCTGTCCTCTAAATGAGGTGTGAAGAGCTGTGGAATGATCGTGCACAAACAGAGCCGGACTGATGTTATCTCTCCTTGCCCATCGATGGACTTTACACCTGGGGATTTGCTAGTCTGAGCCGCCCGGATGAACTGTGGGGTGGGGTTTGCTTAGGGACACTTTAAAATACCAATCTGTAAGGGAATCCCTCAGATCCTGTCTATTATGCCTGCTATCAACTACTCTTAATAAAAGTTCCTGTTGGAAGAAATTGCTTCCAAGAGTTCTGCTTTCTTAAGATGTGGGATTGAAATGGATCCTTACATTAGACAGGAGCTGCATTAATAGTCAACCTGGAAGGAAGAACCTTACTGGGGGACTTTGCAAGAAATACAATGTCGGACAATGAGGCAGGGAAGGAAGAAAACCCCGTGGAAAGGGAGCCTTCCCCCCGACCAAGATCCCGCCAGCTGTCGGGCTCCGAAACGTCATACTCCTCAGGAGAAGAAGTGGTGGAGATGTGCAACCACAAACCTCGGTGGTCGATGGGCATTGGGGAAAAAGATGAGTGGGAAAAGATATCGAGAAAGGTGACCCTGAAATGGGGCAGCCACCAACCCGAATGGAAGCAAGAGATGGAGAAATCCCTGCACGTTAGTGAAGAGGAAGGAAGTTGTGCACCACACTCGAACTGGATCCTAGAGAAAGCTATTGACCTGATGAAAAGAACCCTGGGCTCTCTAGGGGAGGAGAAACCTGAGCCCCGCGGCTGCACCAGCACCTGGAGCTGCAGCTGGGGAGACACTGGGGGGGGGAATCAGAACCTGTAGTCCCGGGGACGTCTGCTGAACCAGAAGCTACCACTTCAGCAGCCCCCACTCCCCGCCGATCCGCAGATGGCGATCAGGATGGGAGACAATACCGCTGGTGGCAAAGGCACCGATCCATTCAAAGATTCCCACCACTGGACGCATAATTCAGGGGGGAGCCGCCATGCTTGGGGTTCTTCCTAAACCAAGTCCTTAGCTACATGGAAAAATACGGACGGGACATCCCCAGTGACAAAGCCCGTATCCGTATCGTGCAATCCGCTCTGGACAGGGCAGCCGCAGACTGGATGGTGAACCTGATGATTCCAATGCCCCAGAGCTCAACAACTTCAAATGCTTCATGTCCCCTCTGAGAAGGTGATTCGAGGACCCCCTGCTGATCGCAAGGCCCGTGAGAGAATCAGAATGGTGAGGCAGGGCAGACGCCCGGTAGCCAAATATACAAGAATTCCGGGCCATTGCCAACAAGCTGAACTGGCCGGAAGACATCCTCCTTAGCCATTTCAAAGACAGCCTAAACTACGACTTGTATGATGCTTGCCTGCCTCGAGGGGACCCACGCCAACTTGATGAATGGTACATCCTAGCAGAGGAAGCAGAGATTGACCGACTGAAGAGGCACCGCCGAGGAAAACCATGGGGCCACTCGCCTCCTGAGCCGATGCGCGAGCCAGCGAAACCACCGGCTACGGCCAAGAAGTCAACGGGCTGTTTCAAATGCGGAAGAGAGGGGCATCGCACCGTAGAATGCTGCTCAAAAGCCCCTCAGTGCAAACCAGACCCATCACCGGCCAGGAAATCAGGGAAGTCCCAAGCCAAACCAAAAGAACCCACCATGAGGGCGATAGAGGCTGTGGAGTCCCCAACCCCTGCCAAGTGAGGGCAGGGAACTCCGGCCTACACCGCAGGGGCAGTGGGCACCTCGGAGGACAGCTCGGAGGGCAAACCCCTGGTAAGTGGATCCATTCCACCCATCCTCAAGACAGTGAGTATATTAGCTCCCTCCATGCCCAAAGCTGTCAAAGTGAAGGCCTTAATAGACTCTGGCTGCACCCGCTGCCTCATTAGCCCGACACTAGTGGGGAACTTGGGCATTCCAGTGAGGAGACTAAAACAACCAATCTCATTTGGCCAGTTAGATGGGTCCATAGCAGGGGGGGGGGGTGCCAGCGACCCTAGCTACTTTACCAGTCCACCTATCCCTGGGGAACCATGAGGAAGATATAACGTTTGTAGTGACCCCAGGCATGGAATGCCCAATGATCCTAGGGCTGGAATGGTTAAAGAAATAGAACCCCTGGGTAAATTGGAGGATGGCAGAACTCAATTTCCCAAAGGGGAATCGTGCAAACTTAAGACCCCAAGGAGCCCTACCAAACCCAGGAATGGAGAAAGCTTCGGTGGGCGAGGAAAAGGGGCTACCCAAGATCCCAAAAGAATACCGAGACCTTGCTGAAGTTTTCAGTGAGGAACAGGCAGATGAGCTCTCCCCTCACTGACCCATGGATTGTGCCATAGAATTCAAGCCCGGAGCAAAACTCCCGAAGCCCAGACTATACTCTATGAGCCCTAAAGAGAAGGAGGAAATGGAAAGCTTCATAAATAAAAACCTAGAAAGGGGGTTTATCAAACCTGCCACACCTAAGGTAGCCGCCCCGGTTCTCTTTAGAGAGAAGAAGGACGGCACTTTGCGCTTGTTCGTCGATTACCGTGCCTTGAATGTAATCAGTGAAAGTAACCTATACCCCCTACCCCTCATGAAGGACATGTTATCACACCTCTCGAAAAGAAGAATTTTCACTAAACTAGACCTAAGGGAAGCGTATTACCGCATTAGGATTAAAGAGGGAGATGAATGGAAAACCGCATTTAATTGCCCAATGGGGTGCTACCAATTCAAAGTTTTGCCATTTGGACTACAAGGGCCCCCCGCAGTATTTATGCAATTAATCAACGAGGTACTAAGGGAGCACCTATTTAAGGGGGTCCTGGTTTATTTAGATGACATCCTTATCTTCACCAAATCCAAAGAGGAACATATCAACCTAGTCAGAGCGGTTTTAAAGAAACTGCGAGCTGCCCACCTATATGCCAAATTATCAAAATGTGAATTCCACCAGGAAAGAATAGACTACCTGGGTTATCGCATATCCCCACAGGGCATTGAAATGGACCCCGAGAAGGTCAGGGCAGTACTAGAATGGGCACCACCTCGCACAAGGAAGCAGTTGCAAAGTTTCCTGGGTTTTGCAAACTTTTATCGCCAATTCATCCCCTCATTTGCCCAAATAGCCCTGCCCCTCACGAACTTACTAAAAATGAAGGGAGTATCCTCAGTGAAACCTAGCCAGCCACTAAAATGGACAATGGAATGCCAAGCAGCGTTCAAGAGGTTAAAGAGACATTTTTCTGCCGAGCCCGTACTGAGGCACCCAGACACGGATAAACCTTTTGTAATACAGGCAGACGCAAGCGATGTGGCAGTGGCAGCTGTACTATTACAAGAAAACGACGAAGGGGTATTGCAACCGTGCGCATACATGTCCAAGAAACTCACCGAAACTGAACAGTGCTGGGCCATGTGGGAAAAAGAGGCTGGTCATTACTTACGTGGCGCCATTTCCTTGAAGGAAATAAAATCCCTTTTCAAGTCTGGACGGACCACAAAAACCTGGAAGCCTTAAAAACACCCAGGAAGCTCGCTGCCAAGCAAGCCCGCTGGTCCCAGCATTTTCACCAATTCCGTTTTACGCTCAAGCATTTGCCGGGGGGGAAGAACTTCCTGGCAGATGCACTGTCTCGCATGCCCCAATATAACAGCATGCGAGCCACTGATTCTACACCACTCATGCCTGAACCACAACTGGCAGCACCAGTAACCACCAGAGCCCAAGCTAAATTAAAGCCGCAGCTGAGTAGCCAAACCGGAATCGTATTCCGGAAAACTTTGGAAACAGATGAGTGGTTCCAGAAAAATAGACACGTGTGCACAATCAAGGACGGACTGCCATGGGTGGGAGAGAAGTTGTATATACCAACTACCCAGAGGGTCATTTTCATGCAACTATGCCATGATACAAAATCATCAGGGCATTTTGGATTTGTAAAAACATTACATTTAATTAAAAAGGCAATTTTGGTGGCCGTCCATGAAAAAGGACATAGAAAGTTACGTGGCCAGCTGCCCAACATGCGCAATGGCTAAGAGGTTGCAAGGGAAATCGCCTGGACTGTTACAACCAGTGGCGAACCCCTCAGCCCCCTGGAAAGAAATATCCATGGATTTTATAGTGGAATTACCAGAAAGCAATGGAAATACTGTCATCTGGGGGGTTACGGACTTGTTTTCCAAACAAGTGCACTTTATCCCTTGCCAAAAGATTCCCACCGCAAAAACCTTAGCGAAACTATTCATGCAGCACATCTACAGACTGCATGGGGCACCCCAACGCATTATATCTGATAGGGGAGTGCAATTTACATCAAAATTTTGGAAGGAATTTTTATCCCTCTTAGGAACCACTCAGGGACTGTCATCTAGTCGTCATCCTCAATGTAACAGCCAATCAGAATGTTCGAACTCAGTACTTGAGCAATACTTAAGATGCTTTATTAATTTCCAGCAAACGAATTGGACGGACCTACTCCCTTTCACAGAAGTTGCTTGCAATAACGCAGTCCACTCCAGCATAGGCTACACCCTCTTTCAAATAGCCACCAGTCAAAGTTTCAACCCTATGTCAGAACTAATCCCAAACGAACCGGAAATCCCATCGCTGAAAGAATGGATTGCACAATTACAAAACACCTGGCCAATAGTTAGGAAAGCCATAGACAAAGCTAGGCAAGCATACAAAGTACAAGCAGACAAAAAGAGAGTCGAACCCATACCATTCAGTGTAGGAGAAATGGTATATTTGTCTACAAAATACTTAAAATCCCTACAGCCCTGTAAAAAAACTTGGACCAAAATATATAGGACCTTTTCCAATTAAAAGAATCATAAACCCAGTAACAGTAGAATTAGAACTACCCATAAATCTCAGGCAAATACACCCAATTTTTCACTGCAGCTTGCTGAAAAGAGAACAGTCACCCTTACCGCCAAAAATCCCCCCCCACCTCCAATTATGGTTGAAGGAGAACAACACTTCGAGATAAAAGAAATCCTAGATTCTAGGAAGTATCATGGAGCAACTCAATACCTAGTAGCATGGAAACACCTTCCCTCCTCAGAAAATGAGTGGGTCCATAAACGTCACGTCAGAGCACCGAAACTGCTAAAGAGGTTTCATACAGAATATCCCAACAAACCAGACTAACCTCTATTTTTTTTTCCTCTACAGGTGGATCTCTGCTATTTTTAAAGGGGGCAGGATGTCAGAATCCATTTATATTTCATTTCTAACTATCTCCTCTGATCTAAAACCAAATCTCACCTTTCCGTGGATTCTGCCATACTCCCAAGGGGAAGGGGGGATATGCATGCGGGTTTATTGCTTTCACTTCCTCTATTCACTACAATGTAACCTTTTGTTTATTCACCTTTGTGTTTGTTATCCATTACAATGTAACAAATTGCCTCCTATACTATGCATCCCTCTGAACGTCTCCTCCCTAACCGGGCATCTGGGAAAAAGGGAGGGGGGGACAGAGATACAAACCTCCGGCACCTGGTTTATTTCTCCGTCCTCTAAATGAGGTGTGAAGAGCTGTGGAATGATCGTGCACAAATGGAACCGGACTGATGTTATCTCTCCTTTCCCATCGATGGACTTAACACCTGGGGATTTGCCGGTCTGAACCGCCCGGATGAACTGTGGGGTGGGGTTTGCTTAGGGACACTTTAAAATACTGATCTGTAAGGGAATCCCTCAGATCCTGTTTATTAAGCCTGCTATCAACTACTCTCAATAAAAGTTCCTGTTTGAAGAAATTGCTTCCAAGAGTTCTGCTTTCTTAAGATGGGATTGAAGTGGATCCTTACAGCTAGCTAATAAAAGGATCCCTATTTCTATAGAACTATAAATACTATTCTAGAAATTGGGATAGCTATTAAAATTTTATTGAACCCACAATTAGGTCAAAATAAAACTAATGTTTGGGTAAAAGTTTTCAAAATCAAATACTAAGTTACAGGTTTGCAGCCCTTGGAATTTGAACTCCAAATGGTGATTTAGAACTTATGAGAACATGGATTGTTGCACTTGTCTGCAGCTTTTAAAACAATGAGATGATTTCTGGGTTTGTGCAGTCCTAATGTTCAGCAAAAACAAAGTTTCTTCTTTTTTGCTGCTCTATAAAGTTATTTTATAGACCAACTATGACATGCAAAAAATATTCATTAACATGCTTGCTTCAAATAAGCCTATCTTTAACCTTGCTTTTTTGTTGATTCAATATTAAAAACACTAGCAACAATCCTGAGATTTCTTGAACTTCTGCTACATATGGTTGAAATATTTTCTTTACTTCTAATGTATTCTTTGTCTATGATGGTTTGAATGTTTATTTGGCATTTAGTCAAAAACCCATGAGATCATATTGTTATTACAGAAAACATTGTAATAACTAGATTGGAGCAAGAGTAACTGCATTGAAATAATATATTTATGTCATGTTGTCCTTACTAATTTTTACATGTTAACAAAACAGTCAAATGAAAATGCAACCCTGGATTGTGTTGACAAATTAATTATAGAGGTTTCAGACAGCCTGTCTCTCTGTTCTTATGTTAATTATGTCTTGTGTTTTTATGGATCATGTAAGAACAGTCAAATCAGAATGTATGATTGATTTACATATATCTTTTAGAGAGTTATTAAATGGAGCTGCTCCCAGAAAGGTGCCTCTATGTACAAACACCTTGCTGATTGCCATCCTACCAGCTATCAAGTTAATTCATGAATACTTAATCCAAATGCATTTCCAGCTTTAAAACAGATCATGAATACTGAATTATAGGTTCTGTTTGAATCTAGACTGATTAGTCACCCATTGGAGAACCCATTATTTGTTGGGTCATTCTCAGTGATGTCAGTCACTATTTCAAAGATATTTATTTACCTAAACAGGTCAACAGAATGATCACAGGTTGGCAAACAAGCAGTGGGAGTAGGAGTGATTTCTAATTTCTTATCAGCTTCCTTCCTGACTTGCAAGGAAGCCATCAGGAAAGGTTGCAAGTTGCTTGGGTAAGACTCCCTCACCCATGCATCCTTCCGTCCCTCTCCACTCATGCCATGCCAGCCACTCTCACCAAGGAAACTCATCAGCACAGCAAAATATCAAGAAATTTCTATTCTAAAAACCAGTACATTAAAATATATTGAAATGTGTTTCTCCACATCAGTGGATCATCAGATTTTCAGAGTGGACAAGGAAGCAGAGATGAACTGAAATAACCATCATTATGAAAACATAATAGTGTCAAATTGTGTGCTTGGATGCAATTCCAAAATTATTATGATGATCCTACTCTATTCCAACTATTCCAACTGCAGAACAAAAAGAAATTGAACATTTTTATGAACTGACAACACCTAGAGCAGCACAGTCCTTGCCCTAAAGTATGCTTATTATATGAGAATACAATGCTAAATTTGGAAGCAAAATAGCATCTGAAATAATGGGAAAAGCTGACCTCTATTTATCAGACAAAGTAGAAAATAGACAAATAGACTTCCACTCAAAAAGGTCAATGTTTATACCAAATACTTTCTACAAACAATCTGAAGAAATGACACTACACACAGAGAAGTGGAGAACACCAAAATAAAATTAGCTATACACACTTCAAGAAAAGATGGAAATGTTAGAGTTTTACAGCTTTCCAGTGCAAAAATAAGCCCAAAAAATAAGCACACATTCAAAATGAGCAGGAGGCGTAGTTTAGAAATATTTTATCTATAAAATATATATAAACATGATACATACAGTTTCATTCAGCTCTGGGGAACATCAACAACTCTTAACTTGGAGATCAGAAAAACAACACAGTGAAGACTAAGACACGCCCAGACCTAGGCTGGATCACATGTCTCACACAGCCAATACTATGTCTTAATTAAAAACAGTTCTCATTGGCTGGTTTGTTGCTATGTCTATTCCAGTTCATAAAATTTCTTACACACTGACACTCCTCCCTTTATGACTGGAATAGACATAAAACCAAATAATTTAATACTCTTCCCATGGTATACTCCACCCAATGGCTTGGTCATTACATCTGCCAGATTGTCATCTGAAGAACAATGAAGCAAGTGAATTAGTTTACTTTTGATGGTTTCTCTGACATTACAATACTTAATATCCACATGCTTGCTTCTACTTTTCACTCTGTCACCTGTTGCCATTTTAATGCAAGCAGCATTATCTTCAAATACTGTTACAGCTTGTTTAACTTCTATACTTAAATCCTTTAACAGCTGTACATACCAGGTTACCTCTGAACAAAGTTCAGACAGAGCAATAAATTCTGCCTCCACAGTAGAAATAGCTACAGTTGTTTGTTTTCTGGACTTCCATCCAATTAAAGTCCCTCCAAATAATACCACAATCCCAGAATTGGACTTTCTGGTTTGCATATCATTGGCATAATCACTGTCAACATAATATTTTAACTTTAACTCTTCAGAGACCTGTATTTGAAGACCCAAATTCACAGTTCCCTTCAAATACCTGAAAATTCTCTTCACACCCATCCAATGCAATTGCGTTGGTGCAGCAGTAAAGTGACTTAAGATGCTTACTGCATAAGCTATGTCTGGTCTGGACCACTGTGACAGATATACTAGGCTCCCTATTGCTGACTGATATATCTCCTGATCACAGGCTTCACTTTGCCCTCGCTCAAAGTGTTGTGAAAATCTATGCTCATAGGTGTTGGAGCAGAATTACAATCCTTCATGTTGTATCTCTCCAACAGTTGTTCAATTTTCCTTCTTTGACTGAGAACGTAGCCACCTTTCTCAGTTTTTTGTATCTCTACACCAAGATAGTTTTGTATTTCACCCAGACTTTTCAAATCAAACTTTTTCTCCAATTGATTAGCAAATTCCTTCACCTGTGCCAGAACCTTTGTAATGAAACAAAGATCATCCACAAATGCTAATAATTGGCAATCCCCACCATGGAACCTTGCAGTATATATGCAACTATCAGCCTTACAACTCTTGAACCCAAGACCTTTCAGTGCCACATCTAAACAGATGTTCCAATTTCTGGCTGATTGCTTCAGCCCATAAATGGCCTTGTTCAGTTTATACACAGTGCCAAGCTTTTTACTTTCATACCCTGGTGCTTGAACCATGTAAAGTTCTTCCTCCAACTCTGCATTGAGGAATGCTGTGGTTATATCAAAATGCCAAATTTTATGCTCACGTGCCATTGCCAACGCTAGTGCCAACCTTATAGTTTCACTTTTTACCGTTGGTGCAAATACCTCATGATAGTGCACATTTTTCTTCTGCGAAAACCCCTGTGCCACTAATCTTGCCTTATATTGGACTTCATTGTTGGGTAACACTTTCTTTTTGTATACCCATTTACATCCTACAGCTTTGTAACCTTGTGGCAAAGTCATAGAGGTGAACACTTTACGTTCATCCATGGATTTCATTTCTTTGTCCATGGCTTCTTTCCACTTCCCTTTGGGTAGTGCCAATACTTCCTGATAGTTTCTTGGCTCATACCACACATTACACACCTTTACTTTCCCAGCAGAATACCTGTCAAGTGGAATCCTTTTGTTCCATCACTCTGACCTGCGTGGCATTGACTGCTCTTGACTGTCAACCCTTTCCTGCTTCACATCAGAGTCACCATCATTTTCTGACTCCTTTTCTTGTCCTTTTTTAACTTCTCCTCCCTGAACACTGACTGTCACTAAGTGAGTCATCCACAGAATTGGCATCAATTCTGCCCCAATTCTCCTCTGTAAAGCTAGAAGATCTGGAAATTACTATCCTTCTGCTTCCATCACTAAAGTGATAGCTCTTTGAGCCAGGCTCATAGCTCACAAATCTGAGATTTCTAGCCTTTTGTTGCCCTTTTCTCCTGATTGCCTTTGGAATATGCAGCCATGCATTGCTTCCAAATACCCTTAAATGTGCCAGAGATGGCTTTCTCCCATATAGCACAGCATATGGAGTATCATTGATAGAGGAAATCCACAGCCTATTGACCAAATAATTTGCAGTCAACATGGCTTTGCCCCAATATGATCTGCTCAGACTAGAATCCTCCAGCAGTGAGTCTTTCATGGTCTGCAAGACTCCATTCCATCTTTCAGCCACACCATTCTCAGCTGCTGTGCACGGATTTGTGCGTCTATGTCTTATTCCTAGATGCCCCAACCACTGTTGAAAACTTGCTGACATGAATTCTGAACCCCTATCAGTTTGCAGCTGGCATACCTGTTGCCTATATCTTCTTTCTGCAAAGCTCACCCATTGCTTGAACTTCTGCAGCACTTCTGTTTTGCTCTTAAGCAAATAGCAGAACCCAAATCTGCTATGGTCATCTACAGTGACCAGCGCATACCTGGATAGGCTAGGCTGGGCTGCGGGGTCCCTGAACGTGAGGGCTGGGTGCTTGACCTCTGCTGCCCAAGGCTCTGTGCAGCCTGTGCCACCGTCTGGGGCCCGCCACACAGCCTGAGAGGGATGGTGAGGCTCCTCCAGTGGACCATGTCCCGGTGCTCGCCCTGGTCCCACCCTCCTCTGCCGGAGACCCTTGGATCCGCCCCAGGCCTGCCCAGGCCTGCCCAGGCGCCCCTGACGCGAGCAATGTTAAGCTGGCCACACCCACTCTATAGGCCACGCCCACCCCGTAAGCCACACCCACCCAGTAGGCTACGCCCATGCTAGCCACACACCCCTGCCCCCCCCCGAGGGCAACCACAATGCTAATGCGGCCCTCAATGAAATTGAGTTTGACACCCCTATGATAAAATGATTCTTTTGGAACATGAAGAGTCAGAAACAACTGAATTACTGAAACAAAACCACAAAGATTTCCAGTATATCTGGTCCATTTCAATCTTTCATATACCTAGTGGTAACTACATTTAATCAAGTCAAATCTTTCTGCATTTTTTTTAAATACAGCTGTACTTTACACACAGCTTTCCCTTACACATGGAATTGTTTACATACCTTTAAAATGCTACATTTTTTACAAACTATACAATTTAGTAAAGCAACCGTTGAGACAATAAACTGCATCAAAAAATCTGGAGAAAGAAGGAACTTGGATATATCTTATTCCAGCTGCACACCAGCCTGGGAACCACATGTTAGGTCAGATTCCAGATAGCTAGTTAAAGCAGCCTGTGACATAAAAACATCTTTAAAGATGAACAATTTATCATGGAATGAATGCTCTCAAACCATCCTCATGGATGTGAAAAAATATTCTACTTTCAAGTATACTTGAAAGTATAAAGCTCTATGACAAATGCTTCCATCAGGAAAAAAGAACAGCCAAGTTAAAGTTTACCTTATATGAATATTTTGTTTTTCACAGTAGCCAATCAGATATCTGTAAGCGGGATATGGAAAAACACTATCTCCTACAACCTATATTTGAAAATTTTGAAGCATACTTTTCCAATCCAGAAGGTAATATTGCATCTTCAAGATTAATATCTCTTGACAAGCCTATCTTCTATGAATTTATTCAATCCTCCTTTAAAGCCATCCCGGTCATCTCCTTTAAAATGCAGACAAGAGGGACATTTATAGCATCCCTCTCTTGTTCTTTAGAGGTTTGGAAATATCTGCCCAGGGAGAAATCTTCTCATGTGCTTGTTTTTTATGATTCAAGGCTTCTAATATTGTCTTCTGTGATTCATATCCATTTTAAAGATGAGACATGCAGAATATTTATGTTTGTTGTTGCCACATACTTTTAGGCTATTTTATGACTTTGTTTTCATAAATTGCTACATAGAAAGCAGCAACAAATGGAACAGCTTGCCTTCCATTGACAATAATCTTACGAAACACAAAACAGGGATACTACATCTCAAGCTAGCATGGCAAGATAAACCATCTGCTGTACATGGATGACTTAAAACTGTACGCGAAAAGCCACACTGAACTTGAATCAATACTCAACGCAGTCCAACTATTTAGCAGTGATATCAGAATGAACTTTGGACTTGGAAAATGTGCTGTACTATCCATGCAACGAGGAAAAATGGCAAAAATAGAAGGAATAGAACTGGGAAATGGAAGTATTGTGAAAGCACTAGCAAAGGATGACGGTTACAAATACCTAGGCATATTGGAAGCAGTTAACATCTTGAATGGAAAAGTCAGAGTCAACGCAAAAGGAATACATCAGGAGAGTCTGCAAAATTTTAAAATCAAAGCTGAATGCTGGAAACATAATTAAAGCCATCAATACATGGGCAATCCCAGTGATACGCTACCCAGCTGGAATTATCAACTGGACTTTGGCTGAACTGGAAAACCTAGACCGGGAAACACGTAAACTTTTGAATATGCACCACGCTCTACATCCACGAAGTGACATCGACAGGTTGTACCTGCCAAGAAAAATAGGGGGCAGAGGACTATTGCAAATCCACCAAACTGTAGAAGAAGAAAAACGAAGTTTGAATGACTATGTGAATCAAAGTACAGAAAAACTGCTGCAGGCTGTGAAAACAGAGAGCACTATAAAAATAACAGAAACAAAGGCAGAATATAAGGAAAAACGGCTGGATGACAGATTAAATAGATGGAAAACCAAAGCTTTGCATGGACAGCATTTGAAAAACATTGAAGGAAAATGTGATAACAACTTGACATGGGCATGGCTTAAGATGGGAACCATCAAGAAAGAAACGGAAGGCTTAATACTGGCTGCTCAAGAACAAGCATTACAAACTAATGCCATGAAAGCGAAGATACAAAAATCCACTGACAATCCAAATTGCCGACTTTGCAATGACAAAGTTGAAACTGTTTCACACCTAATCTGTGAGTGCAGCAAAATCGCACAAACTGATTACAAATCTAGACATGATCGAGTTGCTAAATTAATCCACTGGGCATTGTGTAAAAAATACGACTTGCCTGTGTCTGAAAAGTCGTGGGAACACAGGGTGGAAAAAGTTGTTGAGAATGAGAGGGTGAAGATCTTGTGGGACTTTCGAATACAGACAGATCGCCATTTGGAACACAATACGCCAGATATCGCAGTTGTAGAGAACCGAAGCGTACAGCTGATTGATATTGCTGTACCAGGAGATGCCAGAGTCGAAGAAAAAGAACTGGAAAAAATTATGAAATATCGCGACCTGGCCATTGGAACTGCGCGATTATGGATGAAACGTGTAACAGTGGTACCCATTGTCATCGGGGCACTGGGAACTATGTCCAAAAACTTCGCAAAACACATCAAGAAACTGCAACTTCCTGCAATAACTCCAGCAATGTTACAAAAAACTGCGCTACTCGGAACATCTTATATTTTAAGAAGGTACCTGGTTGACACCTAGGATGCTGGTAGCAACCCGTGTCAACCATCAGCACCAGCCAATTTGAATGTTCAGTTGACTGAGGTTCATGTTTAATGAATAAAAGATAATAATAATAATAAAGTTGGAAGGGACCTTGGAGGTCATCTAATCCAACCCCCTGCTCAGGCAGGAAACCCTATACCATTTCAGACAAATGGCTGTCCAGTCTCTTCTTAAGAACTTCCAGTGTTGGAGCATTCACCACTTCTGGAGGCAGGTTGTTCCACTGGTTAATTGTTCTAACTGTCAGGAAGTTTCTCCTTAGTTCTAGGTATCAAAAAAACCCATATCAAAAACACAATTTATATACTATAGTAAGCAGCCTTATTACCCAGTATACTTGATGAGTGGATGCTTCTCTATTTAACTGTATGTTGTATTTGAGCTCATCAATTTAGAAATAATCTGCATTTTAAAGAGTTGCTAACCAATCAGTGGGAGGCTTGTAACAACATTCAAGATGGTTATAAAGAAGCAGTAAGCCAGTATACAGAATGTAACATTTTGATTAAATTTAATTTTCTAGATAGCTGGACTGTGATATTGTATAGGGTTATAATACAAGTTATCTTTGATGTTCCAAAATTCTAAACAAGTTTATCCAGATTCTGAGGGACTGCCACAAAGAAGAGGGGGTCAAATTATTCTCCAAAGCACCAGAGGGCAGGACAAGAAACAATGGTTGGAAACTGATCAAAGAGAGAACAACCTGGAATTAAGGAGAAACTTCCTAACAGTGAGGACAATTAACCAGTGGAACAGCTTGCCTTCAGAAATCGTGGGCTCTCCATCACTGGAGATTTTTAAGAAGAGACTAGACAGTCACTTGTCTGAAATGGTATAGGTTCTCCTGCTTGAGCAGGGGGCTGGACTAGAAGACCTCCAAGGTCCCTTCCAGCTCTATTCTATTCTAACAAAAAGCCATCAGCTGGTGTAAGAAGTTATCATCATGTATATTCCAGTTCCCAGCTACAGCTTTAATAGGAAACCTAACATTATTCCAATGGTTGCTTCCAAGTCATTAGTTTCAAAAGTAGCATTTCAAAAGGTGAAAATAAAACGCAGGAAAATAATCTAAACAAATTGGATGAAACATACATTTTTAGATGCCTGGAGAGTTACTGTGCAGCTTTACAATCCCAACAATATGACCTGTATACGACATAATTTTGAATTATTGGGAAGATTCCTAAAAATCAATATATGTACTCAAGTCAAACTCAGTCTCCAACATGCTTTTGCTCCAAGTATAATACAATGATTAAATATCTTATTTGTCATTATTAGTAAGATGCAACATTTTTTAGCCTTATTCTAGTGTCATGGAAGATGAGGGAAGGAAAAAAAGAAGCAGCAGCAGCTGAAGAACATAAACATATCAAGCTGTCGTTCTATAGAATATCAGGAAAAATATTAGAAGAATAAAGGATGGGTTACCCTGATTGCTGCTATAATTTTGCTGTTATTCCTCCCCAGCCGCTTTGAGAAACACAGGAAAGACGGCCGATGCAGCAAGAACGACGACAGCGCCACTTCATTCCCCGACGCTAGAGGAGGAGGAAGAAGAGTGGGGAGCACTCCATGATGGAGGATGGCGGTGCCAGTTAGGTGGCTTGGCCTAAGCGAGGAGGAGCCGAGCGCCTAAGGCGGTTTGGAGGCGGTGGCGGTTACATGGAGAGCAACAGTCTTTTACATGGCACAGTATTGGATCATAACTCATTCAATGGGATAGGAACTCAGAAAATAGCGTTTCCTGTGGCAGCTCTCTCATTACACCGTGTCTCTCACCAAATTAGATAGCAGCCCTTGGCTAAAGTTGGCTGATCTTGAAAAGCTGAGAATAAATTGACTCAGTAATAACTGTACCTGAATGGGAGAATATTAGGAAATTCCAAGGCAGTATTCAAGTTGAGTTGATCGGGTGTTTTGCCATGGAGAATGAAAATGCTAAAGTCGAACTCCCATTTGTACAGCTGCGAGAATGGCTCTAACCCAGCCGCTTCGCCTTCAGGCGGCAACATCACGACGACGCACCTGAGGCCACCGCCGCCACCGCCGCTCACCACGGGGTGAAGAACATGACGAAGTGCGGCTGAAATGGCGTTAGGAAGTGGCTTTACATGGCTGAAATGGCATTTGGAAGTGACGGGGTAGTAAGTGAGGGAATGAATGAATGAGTAAATGGCGTTTGGAAGTGATGGGGTAGTAAGTGAGGGAATGAATGAATGAGTAAATGGCGTTTGGAAGTGATGGGGTAGTAAGTGAGGGAATGAATGAATGAGTAAATGGCGTTTGGGAGCGACAGGCAGCAAGTGAGGGAGTGTCTGAGCAAATGGTGTTTGCAACTGATGGGGTAGTATGTGTGGGAGTGAATGAGCAAATGGTGTTTGGAAGCAATGGGGTAAATGGTGTTTGGAAGTGACGGGCAGTATGTGTGGGAATGATGGGGTGACGGGTGTGTGTGGAAGCGATGGGGTAGTATGTGTGGGAGTGAATGAGCAAATGGCATTTGGAAGTGACGGGGTAGTAAGTGAGGGAATGAATGAATGAGTAAATGGCATTTGGAAGTGACCGGCAGCAAGTGAGGGAGTGTATGAGCAAATGGTGTTTGCAACTGATGGGGTAGTATGTGTGGGAGTGAATGAGCAAATGGCGTTTGGAAGCGATGGGGTAGTAAGTGAAGGAGTGAATGAGCAATCCCGAGGCAAAATCTGGAGTAGTAGTCCTGGAGTGAGGAGGAGTGCTGGAGGAGTAATACCTCCTTAAAAAACCTTGTCCAGCTGGCCCGGCTGGTAGCACCTCATAAGGGCCCCTTTCTAGGGTTACAGGAGAAGATGGTCAATGGTTTTGAAGGCGGAAGAGGGCTTTATGCCCCAATGGCAGATAAAGCGATAGAACCATCTTCTAGAAGAAGGGAAACTCTGATTTCAAACCTCCACTGCCTTGTGGCTATATCTACTATTGGAAAAGGCTTCAGGAGTTAACCTCGAGGCAAAATCCAGAGCCGGAGTCCTGGAAGCAGTTCGTGACTGTGTACAATCATGTTCTGGTAACTCCTGCGACTCAGCTGGAACTAATCGTATCGGCTTTGCCATTCCATTGGACTATTTCAGTGACGTGGAGAGGGGGGATCTGCTGCCTGGGTAACAGCCTATCCTCCATATTAATCTACCCAGGCCTCGTGCTCTGGAGAGGACACTCCAGCTTTGCATGAGGCAGGCTGAGGCAAAGAGGCAGTCCAGCGAAATCTGGGGGCTGGACAGGGGACAGATTGTAACTGCCCTCCGTGTGGAAGGGACTGCCACTCTCAAATTGGCCTTTTTAGCCACACCAGATGCTGCTCAAGGACCTTTTTCCAGAGCACAATACCATAGTCTCTCAAGACTGAAGGATGCCAATGAATCCCTCTCATCCCCATTAAATTATGGCTTGGTTGGGGGAACAGAAAAGAGAACTGGAAATTATTATGTAGAATGAATTATATGTAGGAATGAGAAGGATATGAGGACAGGATGAAATTAGGAATTTAAGGAAAAAGTGGTAGTCAGTAAGAAGGTCAAGATACATTGCTTTAGAAATTAAACATGTGTGTGTGTGTGTGTGTGTGTGTGTGTTAAAGTTAATTAGGTTTAACAAGTAGGTTTTCCAAGTGTGTGGACTTGTGAATTTAAGAAGAGATTCTATAAATATTTAAATAAACAATTAATTTCTTTCGTCTAGTTTCAACATGTTAGTAGATATTGAGCATCATTGAAAATTCCACATACTTTCTGAAGTTAGTTTTCTTACTTTCTACTGATCTCAGAAAGAATGCTATCATGCATAAAACTTAATCCACGGAAAGAACAGTGTACCACACTGAGCTAAGTTTCATTAATGATAATTTGTGTTGCTGATCCAGTACATTTTTGTTGCTGAGCCTTATTATTCAGTTATATTCAATCTTTTTCTAAGGACTTCAAGTTTTGCCAACAGTTGTTATGGATCTAAGTTGTTTTTGTTATTTATTCTCTACTCTCTACTCTATTCTCTACTCTTCCTTCTGTCTACTACCATATTTCCCCGAAAATAAGACCCAGTCTTATATATTTTTTTTGCCTCCAAAAGAGCCACTAGGTCTTATTTTCGGGAGATGTCTTATTTTTTCCCCCAACACCTGCCTCGCCTCACAGTGGTGGCACCAACAGGAGCGGCACCAACAGGTCCACTAGGAGCTTGCATGGCCACTGCCTCACTTCTTCTGCAGCTGCTCACAGCAGGATGCCACATGGTGCATCATGCTGGTGCCACCACCGCCATGAGCAACAGCAGAATCCCCCTGGGACGGCCTCACCAGTGCCAGCTGTATGCTATTTAACCCTAAGCACATAGACTGAGCCTCAGTGGGTTTAAAGGAGACTACCTTGCAGCTCCGAGGGGGAAGCAGCGGTAGTGGCAGAGTGCTCTGCTCATTGCCTGGTCTGCCCCATTGTGGCTGCCATCCTTGCCCGGAGCCTCTGCCTCCTTACCAGCCCGAGGCTCCGGTCTGGGCTCTTAGGGTTAACTAGCATGCAGCTGGCACTGGCAGGGCCATCCTGGGAGATTCTGCTGTTGCTGCTGATGCTGGGCCAGCCTGGGCTGTGCCCTGCCACTGCCTCCCAAGGAAGCCAATGTGCATGAAAATCCTGGGCAACAGGTGAAGGTGGAGCTTGGGAGGCAGCAGCAGGGTGAGGCCCAGGCTGGTCCAGCAGCAGCAGCAGCAGCAGCAGCAGCAGCAGCAGCAGCAGCAGTAGCAGCAGCAGCAGCAGCAGCAGCAACAGCAACAGCAACAGCAACAGCAACAGCAACAGCAACAGCAACAGCAACAGCAACAGCAACAGCAACAGCAACAGCAGAATCCCCCTGGGAGCACTCCGCCATCGCTGCTGCTTCCCAAGCCAGCTGCCGTACATGAAAATCCTGGGCAGTGGGCAAAGGTAGAGCTTGGGAGGCAGTGGTAGGGCACAGCCCAGCCCAGCCCAGCAGCAGCAGCAGCAACAGTAGAATCCTCCCCCCGGGATAGAGCATTTCATTGCCACCACTGCTTCCCCCTCAGAGCTGCAAGGCAGCCCTAAGGTAGTGCCTGTCTCCTTTAAGCCCACTTTTTTTCATAAATATGTACTTTACCTGTGTATATATAAAGCAGTAGACCGTTAAATCTTAATTTATGACTCTCCAAAATAGGCAAATTGTATAATCCCCTGGGTTTTCAGAAGTCCTGCATACAGGCTAATCTATCATGTCTCTACTGCTCATTCAAACTGAACAAAACATGCTTTTTATTGTTATTTTTTTCAACTTTTTTAAAAATAGGATAGGTTTTAGCATTTGTATTTAAATACATCCATCAATTATCCATCTTTTTTTCCAGAATTTGACATCCTTAGCTTTGAGATTTGTTGCCTACTTAAGAAGAGCAACATAATTTAGTTCCCATGTCAACTTTAGTTTATGCAGCCATCTGTTGGCACATGACTAGGGTTAAAGTAGAGCTATATATACATATTCACACAGGCTCCATTTTTATAATAACATATGCCCAGTTGTAAGGACCATCAACACTTGTCAATGCTAGAGAAGAAGTGATAGAAGGAGTTGAAGTTGCCAGAACTTTGGGGGAAAGTGACCACTTCATACTGGAATTCAATATAATGCAAACACACACAATAGAAAATAATCCAACCAGAGTCTTAAACTTCAAAAGAGCTGATTTTAACAAACTCAGAGAGAATCTAGGAAAGATTCCATGGACGAAAATCCTAAAGGGGAAAACAACGCAAGAAGTGTGGGAAACTCTGAAAAATATGATCATAAAAGCCCAGTCCAGCACAATACCACTGAAAAAGAAAAACAAGAAATTCAAGAAGAAACCAGCATGATTGCACAAAGTTCTCTCTGACAAAAGACAAAAAGGATAAGTACAAAAAATGGAAAGAGGGACACATAACTAAGAGTGATTATCATCAGACAGCCAGAACATGGAAAGATGAAGTCAGGAAAGCAAAGGCTCAGAATGAACAAAGACTTGCAACAGAAATCAAGGACAATAAAAAAGTTTCTTTCAACATATTAATAACAAGAAAAAAGTCAAGGAAACTGTAGGTCCATTAAGAGAGAAGATGGCAAGGAAGTAACAGGCAATAGGGAGAAAGCAGAGCTGCTTAACTTATTCTTTGCATCAGTCTTCACACAAAAAGAAATTATAGCCCAACATACCAAAAAAACTACTGCAAAAGACAAACTAGAAACTAGAAGTTTATAGTCATTGTTCAGTAGTGAAATTGGTCTATAATTCTTTGTCTTTGTAAGATCTTGACCCTCCTTCAATAATAACACAATATTGGCTTCCTTCCATGTTTGGGGTATACTTCCCTCCTGAAGTATATCATTCATTATGTCCTTTAGTGACTGTATAAGTTCCTCCTTGAAGCATTTATAGTATTGACTTGTAAGGCCATCTGGTCCTGGAGCTTTACCTGATTTCATTTTTTAATAGCTTCTGATATTTCAAAGACTGTTATTGGGTCATTCATAAGTTGCCTTTGGGATTGTGATAACTTAGATAACCTTTGTCTTAAAAGATATTTGTCTATTTTAGACCTATCTAACTCCTTTTTTAATACAAGGTAGAATAAAAATTATGAAAGGTCTTTTTAACAAGTTCATTATCAGTTATTACCTTATCCCCTTCACAAATTTTCTCAATCATTCGCTTTTCCCTTTCCTTCCTTAATTTATATGCCAATCGTCTCCCTGGTTTATTTGCAAATTCAAAATGTCTTTGTTTCACATACTTCATTTTTGTTTCTATTTCTTGAACTGTTAACATAGACAATTGTTGCTGTAACAATTTAATTTGATGTGAATTTTTTACATCCGTAGGTGTCTTTTGCAATTCAATTTCTTTCTTTCTAATCTCATCTAATATTTTTGCATCTTTTCCAGGGATTTCTTCTTCTCTAAACAATTATACTATATGAAATAACCCTTCATAACAGCCTTACTTGCATCCCACACAGTTGTTAAAGCTGTTTCTCTACCTAAATTATCAAAATACTATTTTAATTTCTTTTTACAGTCTTTCACAATCACCTCCTTTTGCAAAATAACTTCATTTAATCTCCATCTGTAATTCAACCTCTTTCCTCTAAGTACCAAAAGCACTGGGTTATGATCAGAGAAGGATTTAGGTAAAATGTCAACTTTAAAAATTTTATTTGCAAGATTTTTAGAAATCCAAATCATATCAATCCTTGAAAAGGATTACGTCTTTCTGAAAAAAAAAAGTATATTCTCTAGCAGAACCATTTTTATATCTCCACAAGTCTATTAATACTAAGTCATCCATCATGTCAGAGAAAATCTTTGGTAATTCACCCTGGGAGGGTTTAATCTGCTTAGATGATAATCTATCTAAAGCTGGTAAAGTCATTCCATTCCAATTCCCCAATGTGAACCAATTACATATGAAAATGCTATTAACTGGTCCATAAGATATTCAAAAAATTTACATTTATCATCATTTGGCCTATATAGACCTACTACTATTGATTTTATTCCATTGAGCTCAGTTTCCACTACTACACATGTATCATTAGGCAAATTATATCAACATTAAGTTTCCTCAAATAATGAAATATTTTTTTATGTTTGGATGGGGCACTCACCCCATTAATATGCCAGGTGATAGCCGACTTTCATTTTGCGCAGTAGTGCAGCAGCCAAGGAATTGCGGGGCTCCGCTCCCTATGGCTGATTTCTGCCTGTCAGGGGACCCTAAATGGGCCTGAAGTTGCCCCGTAGAGGCAACACAGAAGAGGGGAAGTCCCGCTGATTACAGAGAGATGGCAGTTGATCTGATCGGTTTGGGAAAAACCCTCCAGAAACCAGCAGGAGAAGAGGCTAGCTCAATTTCCGAGTCTAGCCCAAGCTACAAGCATCCGAAGTCCAAAAGTACTACTTCAAGCTGACTGAAACAATGTGTTTGGAACTGGGTAAGAACAGTGATTTTCTCTCTCCTATTTGGAAATTGATTTCCTGGAAGAAGGAAGAAGAAAAACCCCAAGAAGCAAAAAGCCTCTGAAAGTGAGAAGGACGGGGACTTTTGCCCCACCCTCCTGCAGACGGAAGCAGTGAATTAAACCTTTCAGGGGGAATAAAAATATATTGAAATGAAAAGATTATAAGACTTAATTTGGATAAATTTGAAACAGGTGGAATCTGTTAAGGTTTTCCTTTTATATCATGAAAATAGAAGTAAATAATTGTCTATTACTGAAAGAACTGGTGTTGACATCTAGTGGTGGATGAAAATATACAATAACAGCTGCTTTACTACAGAGACCGGCAAGGCCCAGGAAAAGATAAATTTGATTTTGGTGACCTTCAATGTCTTAATAACAAAGAACAGCTGTGACAAAAAAAAGAAAGAAAAAGAAAACATCTTGGGCTTTCTACAAAATGAGAATTATAAATTCTAAAAAAGAAAAGAAAAGAAAAAAGAATTGACCTTTCTGGATTATAACTAACTCAACTATGACTCTAAAGCTGTCTGCAGAGAAAGGAAAAACCTTGATTTTTGGCTATCATGGAAAACCAGAGATCTGAAGAAAGAATATACCAAGAAAAAAACAAATACTTTCCAGAAGGAGATCTATGCTATGTTGCAAGTAATTCAAACAACAATAATCTCAAACCACGAGGAAATTAAACATAACCTTGAAAACATAAATGAACACATCTCCAGTTTAACTTTACAACATAAATAGATTTTCAAAAGGCGAAACTTTCCTTACCTGTTTGGCCTTTTGTATCTGCAACAACATTTATAAGATTATGGGAAGACTCTTTGACTCACTGAAGCATATTGAACAGGAAAGATATTGGGCAAAAAAAAGGCTAAAGTGAGAATTAAGAAATTAGATGATGGAAATTATCAGAGGGAGTATTTAAAAATTAAACATTTGCTTGAATATGGTTAAAGAAATAGAAGGATTTTGAATATAAATGAAAATTAGTTTAAGAGGGATAAGCCCCTAAAGTAATATAGTATGCCTTCTTTCTTTTTTCTTTTGTGTTTGGTTTTTTGACATGAGAAATATAAAAATGTTGGGATGGTTTATATAAAAGAAATGTTTTCTCTGTTTTGTCTTTTTTTTCTCTATTTTTTTTTTTTTAAGATATAAGAAATGTAAAAATGTGATGGCTTGTATGAGAAAAAAAGACTTAAATATTTAAATGTAACTAATTTTGAGAAAATCTTAACCGGTAAGAAAAGTTTTGAATATTGTGGGGAAACAAATTTAAATAAGAATGTAAACAGGATTATGATGAGGCAATCAAAATGATCAATGAAAAGAAGCTTTATATTGATGTGGTTATTACTTGCAGAAACATGAGAAAAATGTTTATATTTAATTGTCATTCATTTAAATAAGAATTGTATTAATTTAAGGACTTCTGGTTTGCCATCGTGGCCGCCGCGGCCGCTGGAAGGCAAGCTCCGTCTTCCGTGTTTGGTTTTGCTCCGCTGGGGGACCCTGGAAAGGGTCAAGCGTCACCCTGTAGGGGCGACAAGCAAGGAGGGGACCCTTGCTTGATCACGGGAGGGCGGTAGCCCTTCTGCTCAATCTGGGGCAGCCCTCCAAACCGGCGGATGAAAGACCGGCCATAGAAATATGGCTCATCACTAGGCTGCAGACAGCTGAAATCAGACTTACCACCAGACACTTCTAAAGCAGTGTGGATGAGACTGGGTGAGATCTGAACCTCTCTTCAATCCCAAGTATTTTCTTTTCCTGTAAAAGCTGCCCAAAGCATCTTCCCCCCTGTGAGAAGGAAGGGAACTTCTATCCCACCCTCTAAGAATAGTGGCGACTGACTATCTAGGGGAGTTAAAACACTGAAATAATAACCTTAATCTAACTGGATTTATATGCTTCTAAAATTTGGGGACCAAAAGGTTTCTTATCTTTACTGAAGACTTTTTTTTTACAAAAAAGAAATAAAATTGGAAAAAGGATTATAAAAATTTTGGACTTAAAAACCTTAAATGGCATTGGTGACATCTTGTGGCCAGGTTTGATATTACAACTTGTTTTTGTCTAAAGGAGACTTGGCTTGAAGCCCAGACTATAGATAAGACTTTTTTTAACCTTGACAAATACCAGCTGTGAGAAACTCAGCTGTGTCCTATACCCAGTTATAAAATTATTTTCATTCTCTGACTTTAAAGCCCTCAACTTAACACACCATCAAGAGAATATGGATGAAGACCAGGGACAGATTCTTTTTATGTTGAAAACAATACATGAAACCATTCTTTCAGCTTGTGATGAAATAAGACGCTACAGAAAAGAACAAGATGTCAGCCTAGATATACGAACCCAAATTTTGACTACAATTAAAGAATCAACTACGCAGAAGATAACAAAAGAAGTGGAACAATTAAATACTATGATAGAGGATTCAACTGACCAACAAATATAGTCAATGGAAAATCCAGAAAAGGGACTGACAACACTGAAAATGGAAAAGACTTTCTATATAAACCAGAAGAAATTTGAGGAGCAAAGAAGAACAGACCAAAGGGAAGACAAACATATCAGGACAACTACGGGGATTTGGAATAATAGAGAGACGATTCATTAGCTCTTCCAAAAAAATGGCAAATGGATGGTCTCTCTTATTTCAAATAATATATATAACAACAGAGGGAGATTTATTTGATGACTTAAAAGCATTGACATGGAAGGCGAGCTGCCAAAGGAAGAAAGCTAGAATAAGGCTGAAGAAAATTGGGGTTTTGATTTATTAGAGAGGATTTTATATTACTAATTAAAATAGAATATACTCAAATAGATAAGATGTATATTTTGAATACTAGATTTTGTTATGAATTGAGATAAAGAAAACTTTGGTCACTTAAAACTTGGAAATATAAATATTAAAAGTTAAATTTGAATATTGATGGGAAATTTAAAATTGTGAAAAACAAATAAATAGGATATTGATTGTCTATAAAGATTGAATGTAAAAGTAATTAAGATATGTATAAGCTAAAAATTTATTGATAAATTTAATAAGTATGTTTTTACTTAGTTGATATAATAAGAACTGTATTAGCTTAAATATGAGACAGTAGATATTAAGGGAAAAAGAGAGGAAGTATTTGATGTTGAAATAAGGGAAATATTGGTCATTAAATTTAAGACATTTGGAAATTAGTTGAAAATAAGGATGTTATATTGTATTATTAGCTAGATGATGCAAGATGGTGGGAAATAGAATATACTTAAATAGATAAGATGTGTATCTTAAATATTAGACTTTGTTATGAATTGAGATAAAGGAAACTTTGGTTACCTAAAACTTGGAAATTATAAATATCAAATGTTAAATTTAAATATTGATGGGAAACTAAACATTGGGAAAAACTAACAACAGGACATTGATTGTCTATAAAGATTGAATGTAAAAGCAACTAGGATATGTATAAGCTAAAAATATTGATAAATATAATATTGCTATTTTTACTCAATTGATATAATAAGAACTGTATTAGTTCAAATATGAGACAGTAGATATTAAGGGAAAAAGAGAGGAAATATTTGATGTGGTACCTTGAGATTTGTACTATAGATTTTTGTATGCTATTGAATTATCGATTAACCCAGCCACCACATTGCTTTTAAATACTTAAATGTAAAATTAGAAAATTAATAAAATATTACAAAAAAAAAAAGAATTGTATTAATTTAAGGTTGGCAAAAGAGAATATTATTGGAAGAAGAGGAAATCATGTAAAGCTATCATATGGACTATAGAATTATAGAAATTAATTGTTATTGATTGTTTTTTAAACATTAACCCGGACAACACGATGTTTACCAAATATTAAGGTGTATGTTAAAAATCAATAAAACATATTTTTTTTAAAAAATATTCCAAGTGATAGCCTTAATCTCCATCTTTGCACAAAGTAGCAGATGCCTGTACCACTATCTCAATTCTACCCTCTTGACATTGTTCTGCCACAGATTTCTTTTCTCCATCCAATTCCTCAGCTGACTCTAAAATTAGTTTATGTCTAATCAGAAAATCCTTGGCTTTTTCTATAGAGTTCAATCTGAATCTTGCTTTGATAAGTAAATATCACTCATTCGAGTTTATCCCAATGAAAGGGGATCTTTCTCTTTTTTAAGAAATCAGTATGAAAAGCATAAGTTTTCCTTTTTCTCAAAATTCTCAATGGGATTTCCTTCAGCACAATAATATCCACATTTTCCATTCTCAGTTTAGATTTAAAATGGCAATCCAAAACAAGATCTCTTGTTGTTCTTCTTACAAAATGAACTAACACATCCCTTTGTAATCTTCTCATAGTAGCAAATCTGGAGTTTACTCTATACATGTTATCTAATTCTAGGTTCATATTTTTTCTTCCCAATTGGTCAACTGAGTCAAAGCTTTAACCATACTTAATCTAATGTCTTCTCCTGGCTGTTCTCGAAATCTTAATTGGAACTGTTTTATCTGACATTCCAAAATTGCATTTTGGTCCAAATCAGCTTCCAGCAAATTATTCACTTTCTCCATTTCATGCTCCATAAGGTCAGTTCTCACTTCCACCTTCTTTTTTTTTTCTATATAACAAGTTTTATTGATTTTTTTTAATTTTACAGCCAAGTGCTTAGGACTCATCGTGGAGATAGGGCACTCCATAAAACAAAATAAAACATATAGTCATACATAAACAATTTAGGTTACTTTTTAAAATTTCCCTCTCTATTTTATCAATCAAAAAAACAAAAAAACAAAAAACAAAACTATCAATAGTGTTTCCACCCATTTTGAGCTTAATTAACTATTAACATATTCCAATTGGCATTACACAGACATATAGTATACATTTCGGGTATCCATATAATACAGACCATATTACTCCAAATATTCACTTTATATTTCTCAATTAGATTCTGTCTCTTATTCTATTTCACATACATATTTTATAAACAAATATAACTTTACGTTTTTAAACCATTTTACATTAACTTAAGTTATTTCTAATTATTTCTAAGCTAAACATATAGCTATTATATATATTTTAAAATTTCTCCACTATATTCTATTTCCTATACTCTATCAAACATTTTTATAAATCAATCCATTCTTCAATCATTGCAAGTAAAAATATCATTAATATTTCACCAATCTCAATACAACTCCTTTAGTTTTAACTTTTCCAGTTTTCCATAGTTGCCATTCCAAGCCATAATCAAATCCATAATTCAGATCAATATTAATCAGACTAAAATCTTAAACCTTAAAGATCTCAAAAATATTAGCTCACTTAAAGTCTCTAAAAACCATTTTACCCATCAAATAAAGTTTTAACACACATTTTTAAACCTAATTCTAGCTTTCTTTTTATGCCAAGCAGGTTTCCATAATAGGGCCTTTAGCTCCTCCCATCTTAATATTTGATTATTCACATTTTCCCACAGTTGCGTCTGACCATAGTCTTCTTCTCTTTTTCCCAATATTGTCTGCACTATGTAATCAGTCTTAGTCAGTATGGTGATTATTCGTTGTTTGTATGTATTGTCAGCATTTTTAATGTCTCGTATTGGAGAGTCCATTTCTGTTGTTTTTAAATCTATAGATGTTTCAATTAATTTCTGCCTTTGGTCCTCAGAAATCTCCATCCTTTGTATATAAGGTGTAACATCTTCCTCTTAAGTAAATTGTAGATATAAATCCTCCATCTCATTAAGTTGTAAATCCAATTGTGTATCATGATCAGTTGGAGTTTGAAATTCAGTTGTTAACTCTGAACCATTCTCATTCCTAAGTGTCCTGAAATGTTCACTTAATTCTTCTCTCATTTCCAAGATTTTTGCTAATATGAGTCCATAATTAAGCTGTGGATAAGCTTCCATTCTTCTTCTCTCTCTTTTTTTTTTCTATCAGAAAGGTACAGCAATGTCTGGGTGTAGCGCCAAGTTCAGCAGTTCTGCTATCTTGGTTACAATGTTACAATGTTACGATAAGGCTTTCTGGGCTTCACGCCAATTTCCTGGATACATTGTAACCCTCCAATCCACATAACTCCACCCAGTAGCCAGGATAGTTTTTTCCCCCTTTTAAAGTGGATAAAAATGTTCAGAAGGGGGGGGGAAGAGAGACACTCCACTCCCCTCCCTAAAAATTTCCACTTAAGTTGAAAACAAGCAAACAGCGAGAAAGAGTCACAGTAAGGCTTTTTTTTTCCTTTTTTTTTTTTTCAGGATCCCCCGAATTCCAGCACTTCAAATACACAATAAAGATTAGTTACTTTTTCCCCAAGTATTCAAACGCTGCTTTTTCAAGGGAGGGAGTAGTTTCTAAAGGCTTTTCATAGGGAAGTAAAGAAAATAACAAGAGGGAAGGAAAGGTCTCACCCAGATCTTCCACGGTGGTTCTTTTTGCTTAGATGTTGCTGTGACTTTCGGCTGGAGCAGCTGAGTGATCGGCCATGTTACTGGCCGATCTTTTCCCCGTCGGCCCAAAGGTGATTTCTCGGACCGCAGAGGGAGCTGCCGCTCCCTCCGCGATCGACGAGTGCCCTCCTCTATGGTGGTCGCCCCTCCAGGGCGACTTTCGACCCTGTCCAGGGTCTACCGGCGGGGGGAAACCGGACGGCCAAGAGAACAAGTTCTTTGCACGTCCGCTGGCGCTGCAACCGGATCCGGAAGTCTCACTTCCACCTTCTTAATCTCTCCAGTCAACTGTTGTATTTCACCACGCAGCTCTTTTGCCAAAGCATCAAATTTAGCTTCAATGGTTCTTCCCATGTTCTGAATTAACTCACGTGTTTTGGCTGTATATTCATCCAAAAATAGTTTTAAGAGTTCTAAATCTCCTGATAATCTCTCAGTCTTCTCCATTCTCTTCCTGGTTGCCATTTTTAATGTGTAGATAAAGCTTAAAATTTGAAGTTAAACATTTTAAAGTTATAAATTATAACTTTAAATTATTATAAATCTAATGAGTTTTCAAAACTAGTAAAAAAAAAGTAATAGTTAATCATATCATAATCTTTTGGCTCCCTCTTTTGGTCAAACAACATTACTGACCGAGGAAAGGCCTTAAGAAGAAAAAGAAAAAGAAAAAAAGGCACAGTCTGGACCAATCAAAAGCTGTTAAACTTGGTGTTGTTTAACTCTCCCCTCACAGCAAACTCAAAGCCTTGTTTAAACAATCCTTTGTTTTAAAGGAAAAAAAGGAAAAAGAACAGAGAGATCCCACAAAATCAACCAGCCATATGGAGTCCTCCAAAGATTTATGTCCTTAAGTTTCAAAAATAGTTTCCACAATGATTTCCAGCTTCTTTAGTTTGGCTCGAAAAAGCCAACACCTCCCTCCATGCCATTTTTAAAATTACAGAACTTCAGAAATGATAATAGTTCCACAAAAAGGAAATGACAAGTTGCAACTAGAGGAAATCTCTCTTGTCAAGAAAGGTAAATATACTGAGAAGTGTCTAAGTGTCTAAGAACCAGTGGCATCCCTTAATGTCCAAATAAATGGCTGGTTCTTCCATAGTGAACCTGTATGGTTGCCCGACCCCAGCTAGGACTCACCCGGTTACTTCTTCTTCATCAAAAAGCAGTCTGAGAGCGTCTGGCTATTCAGGGGAGCAAGAGGGTTGATTTCCAAAGCTTCCCCTTTCCCAGGGAAGTTTCTTCTGGCTTAGAAACCATTCTAAGCCTAAAACTGTGGAGAATCTGCAGAAGCTCTAATGAGATCCTGCTGATAGGGAGCTTTTCTTCTGGTGGAAGTCTAAAAAGCAATTCTTAAATTGATTTGTATATCTACAGTGTGTTGGCTGAACTACATTTTGTCTGGTTTTCTTTGAATTTTTATAAACTATAGATGACTGAATAAACTATAGCTGCCAAAAATTCATGCAATGAAACAAAAGACATGATGGCATAGCTCAATGTTGATTACTTCCTTTGCAATGGGTTTATGTTTCTAGTTGTATGTTTTTGAGCTACCAATGTAACTTTCAACCTACAATGAGGTGTGCATAAGAATATACTTGTTTCATCACAGATTAACAATGCCTGAAAGAAACTGGCCAACTGTTGATAATAGGAATCAACCCACAGAGAATCATACTTTTATAACAACCAAATATATTTTAAGAAACCAGAAATTATGTCCTGCCTTTGAAGATCATACAGGCTCTTGGAAGCCAAATATAGTTTGAAAAGAAAGAAATATCCACAAGCTGACAGCAAAAATGGAACTTTGTTTTAAACAAAAATTCATAAAATAACAATTGTAAAGCATAATTGTACAGTAGTGTTTACTAGAAACTCTGGCAATGCATTGTCTGAAAAGCTAAAAGAAATAGAGTCTAATGGATGATATTTCCTTTTCCTGAAACATTTCTTTTTCTGGCACAATATAAATTGGTGTCATTTTAAAGCAATTTTGCAGCAATCAAAATGGTATCATGAAAAAGAATGAACATAACTGAACTGCCTTTGCAGTGGCAATAACAAGAAAGTTCTTACTTCTCCTGATAATGTCAGATAGTATGCCAGACGTGAGGGCTCAAGTGTTACATTTGGGATCTTATCTACTATACAGACAAGATAAAGCCCAGTATTTACAATAAAATGTGGCTGAGGAAGGAAATTTGATATAAAAGCTAGCCTAGTTACACAGGGAGAGAGAAATGAAGAGAAAAGACGTAAATGAGAACTATAGGAATTGACAAAGATGAAATTAAATTATATCTATAAATGATTTATATATATAATTTAAAGTTAAGAATGTATACATATAATTTAATTTATTTAAGAATGTATAAGTATCTGTGTCTGTACATGTATGTTTTAATTTTTAAGATATGATGTATTAGCTATTTTATTTATTATTAAATTTATATGTTATGTAAATTTAATAATAAATATAAATATAATTAGCTCTTTTGAAAGAAAGTATTTTTAAAATGCTGCAAGTTAATCCTTTTTAAATGTTTGTTAGATAAGCTTCAATGAAGATGAATGTTTAGGCTTAAAATTAATAACAATTATAAAAGCTGGTAAGTGAATGAAGGCAAATATACATATCCCAGGATAATGTTGCAGATTCCAATCTGGGTGAGAGAGAAATTCCCTGAGGATGGCTCTAGCATGAGTCTGAAATCTCAGAAGATTAAACCTCTTGTCCTGGTGCCTGACCCAGATTGGATCCTACAAAGTTGGTAAACTGTTTTTAGTATACTCATTTAAATGAGCAGCATAACTTTTAGTATATTTTGATACCAAGTTATAATTTTGGAATAGCATCCATTGCCATTTTCCATTTTAGGATTTTTTCTTTTTAAAAAAGGCAATGATATTGTAGTGTACTGAGTTGTTAAGACAGCAGGTGCAAGGCGTGCACCAACAACGCTAGCAGACCACGTGGCCTGCTAGCTAGACTGGGTGTCTGAAAACCTGGGAATGCATGTTTAGCGCGGGAAGAAATCATGCATCTATTGGTTAACAGTTCCCTGGCTCCTTGTATAAAAGGGTGGAGTCAGTTTTGCTTTCTGTTCTGTTTTGTGTGTGTGTCATGAATAAACTAAGTTCATTTACTATTGAGTCTCTTCAATGTCTACTTCCATAAGAACAGAACATTGGTGACGAAGGTGGGATTGCTGCCACAACAACAAAGGCCCGACTCACCCTGAAGGAAAGGCCTAGACCACGTAGAGGGACGACGTTCCTACCTCGGCTCACTCACCTGCCAGTACGCAAACGCTGGAGGAGAGTGCTGCGAGGAACTGCCCCGGAACCTCTCCAGCAGATTGTGCAGCATGTGGTAGTGAAGAGACCGCCGAAACCCTGCCATGGCGAAAATAGGGCGACTTGCAGAATTCGACGTCACTCACCCTGAAAGGTGGAGCTCTTACGTCGCCCGGGCTGAAAATTACTTCAGAGTTAACCAGATTCTGGAAGACGAGTTGAAGGCCGCAACGCTGCTCTGTGTTTGTGGCCAAGCTACTTTTGACATTGCGGAGAACTTAGTGGCCCCCGCACCATTGGAGACTGTGACTTACGGCGATTTAAAGAAAATGCTCAAAGAACATTTCGAGCCAAAACTGTCAGTCATTGCTTGGCGACATGCTTTCGAGCAGCGGGACCAGCATCCTGGAGAGTCCACCGCAGACTTCATTGCAGCGCTTCGCCAAGCAGCGCAGCCGTGTGAATTTAAGGATCTGAAAGAACGGTTGCGGGACTGCTTAGTCTGTGGCCTCAGGAGCCGAGAGCTGAAACAAAAGATCTTCACCAAAGAAACTGTCTCTTTCCAAGATGCATTGAGAGAGATAACAGCCGAAGAGGCAGCAGGAGGTGCTGTTAAGGCCTTGCGGCTCTCAAAGAACACCCAGTGCTTGAATACCGTCCACCACGAGGATGCAGAACCTGGGGAAGATGCCAAATCGGACCAAGAGCTTGATCAGATGCAACAACCCTTGGGAAGAAGACCTCCACGGCCTACTGACAAGGCAGTTCTCTCCTCAAGGTGCATCGGGTGCGGAGGTTGGCACAAACGAGCTGACTGCCGTTTTCGCGCAGCAATTTGCAGGGGGTGTGGCAAGCAAGGCCACATCACCGCAGTATGTTTGGGCCACAGGAAAGACCTCCCAAAGGAAGAGTTGCCTCGGAAAGGTACCAGGGTCCCCAGCCAGAACAGGGTGGGGTTTTGTGCAAGCAGGAGAAGTATTTATAGGACGGGGGCTCACTGGCTGTTAAAAAAGAAACTGCACATCGAAGTCAGGCTACAAGGGGTCCCCTTGAGAATGGAACTGGATACGGGCTCGGCTGTCTGAAAACTCGGGAATGCATGTTTAGCGCGGGAAGAAATTGTGCATCTATTGGTTAACAGTTCCCTGGCTCCTTGTATAAAAGGGTGGAGTCAGTTTTGCTTTCTGTTCTGTTCTGTTTTGTATGTGTGTCATGAATAAACTAAGTTCCTTTACTATTGAGTCTCTTCAGTGTCTACCTCCGTAAGAACAGAACAGATACACTTAAGAAAACAAAATTTAAATTTAAAAAAATTATTAGAGCCAGACTGCATGACCAATGCAATTTTCTCAACTGAAGAAGCATCTAAATCCTAGAAATATCAAACCTTATCTTTGAATTACATCACGGGTGGTTCCAGGGTGAATTGAGCATACATTTTTCTGACAGATAAATATATTTTTCATTTTTCAATCGTATAGTCATGCCCTCTCAGTGTATCTTTCACTAATATAAGTATAATATGTTTCAGTGTCTGGTGACTCTCATATATGCATTTTGAGGTATATTTTTTCCTAATGTATACAGAACCACAAAGTAAGTGAAATTTGAAGGAGAGTGAGGATACCTATATAAGTACTCTTTAGCATTTCAAGAGCAGTTCCAATCCTGTGATCTCATAATCTCAACTGATTTATTTTTGGCACACTTGGTTTGTTTTTTTGTTTAGCAATTTTCAAAATACAGAGCTTATGAACAGTCTAGTTTTTCCACTAGACTAGAGCTGGAAGAGACCTTGGAGGTCTTCTAGTCCAGCCCCCTGCTTGAGCAGGGGAACCTATACCATTTCAGACAAGTGATTAGTCTCTTCTTAAAAATCTCCAGTGATGGAGCGCCCACGATTTCTGAAGGCAAGCTGTTCCACTGGTTAATTGTCCTCACTGTTAGGAAGTTTCTCCTTAATTCCAGGTTGCTTCTCTCTTTGGTCAGTTTCCAGCCATTGTTTCTTGTCTTGCCCTCTGGTGCTTTGGAGAATAATTTGACTCCCTCTTCTTTGTGGCAGCCCCTCAAATAATGGAATACTGCTATCATGTCACACCTGTTTCTTCTTTTCTTTAGACTAGCCAAACCCAAGTCCTGCAGCCATTCTTCATATGTTTTGGTCTCCAGGCCTTTGATCATTTTAGTTGCTCTTCTCTGAACTTATCTCATCCTATCTCCTAATTCTTTTTTAAAAATAATATGTTTTATTGGTGTGTTTTTTTACATATCACCATCAAAATTTGGTAAACAGTGTGTTGTCTGGGTTTGTATTTACGAATAATCAATAACAGTTAGTTTCTATAGTTCCATATTCCACATAGTAGCTTTCCTTGATTTTCTCTTCTTCCAATAATATTCTCTTTTATCAACCTTAAATTAGTACATTTCTTGATAGTTTTAGAAGATAACAATTAAATATCTACAAATATTCTCCACCTCATTATTAAGCTTCTTTTCTAATTAATCATCTAGATCATCTTATCATAGATCCTGTTTTTAGAGTTCTCATTTAAATTTATTTTCCCCTCAATTTTCAAAAGAAAACATTTCTTTGGGGTGGCTTTTGGCCCATTTAGGGTCCCCAAACAGAGAGAAATCAGCTGTAGGGTGCAGAGCCCCACGATCCCTTGGCTGTTGCACTAACTGTGCAAAACTAGAAGCCCTATCTACTAATTATTAAGGTCAAGGCAAATATAGTCTTCTCCTTCTTTCTCTCTTCCATACCAACAAAGATTTTGAACATATCTCCACAGTATTTCCATTACCAGTTAGCCACTAAAATTTACTAATCAGTCACATTGCAGTCAAATAGTTTCCTGCCAAAGAGAAAGGAAAAAGAAAAACAGAACTCCTTCTCCCCATGTGCTTCATCTAGTCTCTTGGGAAGATTTGGAAGGATATGTAGTCAAAAGAGCCTGGATAAATCCCAGTTCCATTTCCACACTCTTACCATCACCGTATCAGAGGGCACTTCCATACAGCCTACTTGTTCACCTTCAAAGCTAATGAACGTGCCATCTCCTGAGGGTCCTTACATCTGGCTGCCAGCAACTGGGCATAAAAATGATCTTTTGACCAGCATTTTAATCTCTTGTCTTTGTCATTATCTCACAACATTTCATAGAAGGTTGGGTGGAGGTTGTGGCCATTATTAAGGATGAGGATTTTTTAGATCATCTGGGAAAGTCAGGGAATGGTACCAAGTTGTCATGGTGTTAAATTCCTGGCAGTCAATTTCAACAGAAAGGAAGGATGCCAAGAATGTTAGAAGATATTTTATTAATGAGTCTCATAAATACCAAGGGGCAATTACATAAACTAAAGGACATCACTGTTTATTCAAATTCTCCATAATGTCTATCAAGGGCAATTAAATATTCATATCCCTCTGTCATATGAATCAAACTGTAAGTCTCTGTCAAGACAAATTTAGTAAACAATACTTGCCTTTTGCAGTTCTTCCAGAATATCAGATTAAAATATTAGTGGAAAGAGTTGCAAAGTTCAACAGTCTAAAATAATGATCCAGTCTTAAAAAGCCATTAAAAAGCCAAATAAAGTAGGAGAAAAGAAGAGGGTATAACAAATTCCCTCTGCAGGTTGTCTTCAATAAATTCCTTTAAACAAGTCAACTCTCCTATAGACATTGGATATTAATGTTTATCAAGGATGTGAGCTCAAGAAACCAAGGTGACAATGTGTTCATAGGAGTAATGTGTGGAGAGAGAAATGTACCTTCTCCTTTCCAAAGACATCTGCAAAGTATTTATTTATTTATTTGTTTGTTTGTTTGTTTGTTTGCTTGTTTGTTTATTATGTGGCATAGAGTACATGGATAACAGTAGTAAAATATATAACAGGAGCACACAATACTATGGTACATGTGTGATGGAAATGTGTAGTTAATTTTGTAAGGTAAGAGGAATTCCAAAAGTTATATATAAGTTATATGTTACATTTTGAAATACATTGGTTCATGAGAATGTATAAGTGTTCTATATATTAATATCTAGGCCATTTATCCAATTAAGTGCAGTATTTGTTAGTTAGAGTAAATCTGCTTTTCCTCCTGTATAAGCTCTCAAATGTCAGCTAGTCATAAAATACAGTAACACAGGACAAATAGCCTGTTGAGTTGTAATAATAGGGATGCTGACTGGATGCCTACAAATAGTGATTCCGACAGTCCTGGAAGTAAATGATTTTTATCAGAGAGCCAGTTTGCTGTAAAGGTTAAAGGACCAGTAAGAAACTGAGAAATCAGGCATTCTAGCCATGAAGGCACAAAGCCAGTGGGTGACCTTGGGCTAGTCATTCTTTCTCAGCCCTAGGAAGAAGTAATGGCAAATCATTTCCAAAAAACCTTGCCCAGAAAACTGCAGGGACTAGTCCAAGCAGTTACCAAGACTCAACAGTGGCAGAGAGAGACAGAGAGAAAGAGAGAGAGAGAGAGATATCACATAGTAAATGTCAAGATTAAGAATATCACCATTCCATTTCCAGGACAATGGGAACACACAAGGAATAAGTTAAGGTGTAAGGTTTCCAAATGATTGTCAATGATAAGATGAAGTGGAACAATATGTTCTATGTTTGGTCCAGAAGCTCAAAGTTTTCCATGTCTAGTTTTAACATGCCTTGTCAGTTCAACTGTCTGAATGGATAAGGTGAATTTTTGTCTCATCAATAAAATTGACTGTTGTTTCCAAATCTAATGATGCTGAAAGAATATATCAGAGCCAGGTTAGAAGCAGAGAAGAAGAAGCAGGATAAAATGTTTCTTCTTTATATTGTATGTCTGAACTCCTCCCCTCCCAGCTTCATTTCCCAAATCTTGGAATGATTGTGGCGCTAGTAACATGATCTGTAAGGACCCACTTCAATCCACATCTTAAGAAAGCAGAACTCTTGGAAACAGTTTCTTCCAACAGGAACTTTTATTAAAAGAAACTGATAGCAGGCATGATAGACAGGATCTGAGGGATTCCCTTACAATTCAATGTTTTAAAGTATCCCTAAGCAGCCCCCCACCCCGCAGTTCTTCCGGCCGATTCAAACTGGCAGATTTCTAGGTGTTAACTCCAGGAGAGATAACATCAATCCGGCTCTGTTGGCACGATCATTCAACATCTCCTCACACAGATCCCAGATGCTGCATCTTCCCCTCCCCTTTCTCTCGCTGGCCGGTAAGGAGGAGAAGTTCAGAGGGGCATAGGATGAAAGGCAAATGGCTACATTGTTATGGTTAGCAGATACGAAGCGAATCAACAAAAGGTTACTTTGTAGTGAATAGAGGAAGTGAAAGTAATAAAAAAAACCATGCATACCCCTCTCCCCCTTAGTAGTATGACAGGATCCAGGAGAGAGTAATAATTGGTTTTATATCAGAGAAGATAGATAGAAATGAAATATAACTGGATTCTGACATGATCATTGATTCCATAGGTTATGGTAATTCATAGCTGATTTAAGCCAGGAAAGACAAATGTAGAAACAAAACCCAAGGTGAATCTGTATTGTTTTTCTGCAGCTGACAGATGGGATGTGTGATACAATTACCCCTAATTTCTTAGGCTCAACTCCAGAGATTGAAAAATCAGGAAAGAAAGGTAAAATGAGTTTAGAAAAGCTAAACAACTTCCTTTCTGTTCTATATCAATTGTACCCTCCCCCTCCAAGATGGCGGCAGTGTAGGAAGCAGTATTGGATCATGGGGAGAGAAGTAACCAAACTAAGTAGGAAGGTACTAGGAGAGGGGAAAAGGGGAGGAAAAAGAAGCAGAAAGTTAGATAAGGAAGATAGAAAGGATAAAAGAAGAAGAAATTGGAGCAAGGGATAAAACACCAGCAAACAGGAGCACAATGAATGAATGGCTGCACGTGGAGTCAGAGGCAGCCGGCAACAGAGAACAAGACATCCAGCTCCAGAGCACAACTAAGCAGCCCAATGCTGGGGGAAAAATAAAAGGCAACTCAGAGCAGTGAATCAGCAGCTGAATAGCAGACAAGGAGGGAGACTATTGGAAGCAGCGAACTGGTGGGTCACAGCATATTCTGTAATTGCCTAGACCCATGCCCCAGCTCCTCAGCCCACCAAAATGTTATCAGTTTGTCCTTGAGTCCCACGGAGCTGCATTGTTATTATGGCTAGCTGAGCTCAAGCATTCACCCCATCCCCCCTTCAATACCTAATTTCTACACAGAAGAAAAAGCATGTTAAAAGCAAAGTAAAAATGGCTGCAATTTCCATCAGTTGACCGAGCAGGAACATCCAATGTTACAGCATTGACACCAGGTTTCTGTAATGCCAACTATGTCATACCTCCCTCGTGTACTATTGCTTCTAGTTCACCCTGTTTGTTCCCCAAGCTTTGAGCATTTGTACATAAGCATTTAAGACTTTTATGCCTATCTGTGGGTGTGTTTCCTGCATCTCCTGATTGTTGTTGGAGTTTTTCTTCTTTCTCATCACTGCCTTTCTTGGGATTTATGATTGATTTTGTGTTCTAGAGCAGGGCTTTTCAACCTGTGGTATGCATGCCACTTGTGGTACATTAATGAGTGGCAGGTGGTACGCAGCCCTGCCTAGCCAAGTGTAGTGGGGGAGGGAAAGAGCCAGCACAGGCATGAACTTACAGTGAGAGAGTCCTCTGGAGCTGCAGAGGCACGGAGGAGAGAAGGAGGGAGGGAGATGGAGAGTGGAAGGATTCTTATGTGCTTTTGTGACTTTGAAGTTCTGGGATTTGTGCAATGTGGGCTTTGTGTTCTTAAGGAGTGTTTGGCAATTTCTATTTGGCTGATGGCTGATGGCTGATGTCTTGTGTTAGCTTCTATTGCTCTGCTATTGTTAGCTGTAAGTTTTGCTGCAAGGGATTTTGAAGTATTTTTCTCCTGAATGGATTTTGCCTGTAGATTCCTTTACTTATGAATGGAGCCATTTGGGGAGGCTGCCTTAGCCGGCAGCCAATACTTACTACATTTTTTTTCTTTCTTACTTTCCTTTCTAGCCAGTAGCTAATTCTTAAAGGGGAATGTGCCTTTTTAAGCTAGTTCACTCAGCAGTTTGTCTTTTCTGTTTCTGGAGGCTTTCCCTTGTTTGATGAATATATGGAAGAGAAAAAATACGGGTTTTTTTTTTTCAAATTCTTCCTTCAGAAGGAGGTGGGCATGAGAAAGAAGGAGGGAGGGAGGGAAGTCCTGCCTTAGCACTTGGCCACCAGCAGCCCTGCCATTGACTTTACTTGTCAAAAGGTTGCAAAAGGGAATCACATGACCCTGGGACACTGTGACCATCATAAATATGAATCAGTTGCCAAGTATCCAAATATAAATCACATGACCCTGGGCATGCTGCAATGGTCATAAGTGTGAAAATGGTCATAAGTCATTTCAGTGCAATTGCAACTTTGAACAGGGTTGGTTTTTTTGGTCATCAAGTTTTTGACACCTTGCTAGGTGGTACTCGAATATTGCCATATCCTAAAAGTGGTACAATCGGTGAAAAGGTTGAAAAGCCCTGTTCTAGAGATTCTAAAGATTGGTCACCCTTCCCCCTCAATTTTAGTTTAAAGCCCTCCTGATGAGTTGGACCAGTCTTTTTCCAAGTACATTTTCCCCTGTTTTCGTGAGGTGCAGCCCATCCCTTGCCAAGAGTCCTTCTTGTAGGAAATGCAGTCCATGATCCAGGAAACCAAAGTTTTCTTCATGTCACCAACCCTTTAGCCAATGGTTTATTTCTAGAATTCTTTTTCCCCTCAATGGGTGTTGGCCTTTCATTGGGAGTACTGATGAGAACACTACATGCTTCTAGCTTCTTAACTTTATTGCCTAGTTGTTTATAATCTCTCACTATTGTACTCAGGTTCTTTATTGTGTCATTTGTCCCAATGTGGAAGAGGAGGAAAGGGTAATAATCAGTAGGCCTAATTATTTTGGTTAGGTTCTCAGCCACATCTTTGATTTTTGCTCCAGGAAGACAACATACCTCCCTGGATTGTATGTCCGGTCTCCAGATGGATGATTCTGTTCCTTTTGAGGATAGAATCTCCTATCACACTTGCCTTTCTTTTTTTGGGCTGCAGTCTGGGGTGTTTTTCTGTTTGTCTCAGGTGTGTTTGTTGATGTGACTTTTTAATGGATATTTGAAGTGGCTTTTTTAGGGATATTTGAAGTTGTTTCTTTGCTAGGTGTCTGCATGTTTTCTTTAAGGGGGAGGTTGTGGGTCTGTGTGTTTCCGTCTAAGGCAGGGGTGTCAAACTCCATTTAATTGAGGGACGCATCAGCATTGCGGTTGCCCTTGGGGGGGTGGGGGGTGGCCAGGGTGGGCGCGGTCTACTGGGTGGGTGTGGCTGGAGTGGGTGTGGCCTACTGGATGGGCATTGCCAGCTCTACATCATTCGCGTCTAGGGTGCCTGTTGGGGCCTGGGCAGGAGTGGGACAGATCTGGGGGTCTCTGGCAGAAGGGGGTGGGACCAGGGCAAGTGCCAAGGCATGGTCCACTGGAGGAGCCTCACTGTTCCTCTCAGGCCATGCAGGGTGGGGGCTGGATGGTGGCACGGGCTGCCCGGAGCCCTGGGCAGCAGAGGTCAAATGCCCAGCCTGTCCCTCGAGCACCCGTGGCACCAAGTCCAACCCCACTTCCCCAAGGGGACACCCAGCTGCACTTACCTCCTCCTCAAGGCTGCTGCTGCTGTGCTTGCTCTCCTTAGCCAGGTTGCTCATGATGGGTACGAGGGCAAAGTTAGAGGGAGGCCCATTCCCTCTCCATGGGAGAAGACCCGGCTTTGTATCCAAAGCTTCCTTAGCAATAGGATGGGAGACCCCCAGGATAGGCCAGGAGGAGGGGACAAGGAGATGGTGAAAGGGCAGCAGGGCAGGACTAAGGCAGGATTTCCCTCAGACCCTTCCTCTCCTTCTTTCCTTCCTTCCTTCTTTCCTAAGTACAGAGTGGTGGGAAAATATTTGAGATGAGGGAGGGAGAAAAACAGGCAAGAAACGCAGCTGGGGAGGTATCACCCTTCGTGAGGAATGAAGAAATGCACCATCACCTGGAAGTGGCCAGGACATGGCCCTCACCTACTTCACATATCTGGCTTGGTGGGCTCTGGGGGAGGGGATGCCATGAGCAGCATGAGAGTCAACGTTACCTACGCAATGCCGCCCAGCCACCAGCCTGCCCGGTTTCAGCAGGCAGCAGGGCGCTCTCCTCACAGCGCCAAGAGGCTGAGCCAGGCAGCATGAATCTGAAAAGAAGCATGATGCCGCCCTGCCCCCAGCCTGCCCGGTCTTGGCAGGCAGTGGGGCACTTTCCTCACAGCACCGCGAGGCTGAGCCGGGCGGCGTGAATCTGAAAAGAAGCGTGATGCTGCCCTGCCCCCAGTCTGCCTGGTCTCGGCAGGCAGCGGGGCGCTCTCCTCACAGCGCCGAGAGATTGAGCCAGGTGGTGTGAAGCTCGCCAGCTTTGCACCTTGCTGCCTGCTGAAACTGGGCAGGCTGGGGGCTAGGCAGCATTGCACTTCTCATCAGATTTGCGCCACCCGGCTCAGCTCTTGGCGCTGTGAAGAGAGCGCCCCGCTGCCTGCCGAAACCGGGCAGGCTGGGAGCTGGGTGGCCTCGCGCTTCTTTTTGGATTCGCGCCACCCAGCTCAGCTTCTCGGCCCTGTGAGAGCACCCCGCTACCTGCTGAAACCGGGCAGGCTGGGGGCTGGGCGGCATCGCGCTTCTTTTTGGATTTGCGCCGCCTGGCTCAGCCTCTCGGTGCTGTGAGGAGAGCGCCCCACTGCCTGTCGAAACCCCTCCCCCGGAGCCCATCAAGCCGGATATGTGAACTAGGCGAGGGCCATTTGCTGGCCACTTCCAGGCGATGGTGCATTTCTTCATTCCTCACAAAGGGTGACACCTTCCCAGCATGCAGCCAGGGGGTGGGGCTGATGCGGCAGGGGCTGGTTCCTCGCTGTTTCCAGACGGCCTTGTGGAGCTAAGACTGAATACATTTCAGCATAGATGGCCACCACAAAATTGTACATTGGCTCCCGGCTGGCCTGGGCCAGGGCCAAGGCAGTGGGGGCCGTTCCCTCATTGTTTCCAGGATGGCTTTGCAGACCACATGAAACCACTTCGTGGGCCGCATCCGGGCCGCAGGCCTTGTGTTTGACATGTCTGAACTAAGGGGAGAAATTGATTGCTCAGTTTTAATGGGGCTGCTTCTGGTTGGGTTGGATTGGGCAGAAGGGGTTTGTTAGTTGTATGCTGCTTCTTTCTTTGAGTATTGTGTTTCCTTCTATGTGTGACATACCTCCATTTGTCTTCCTCCAAGGGTTTATCAGTAGGGTCAAATCCTCTGGGTGTTATTTGTTCATTATTTGGTTTGGTTTGGGTAGAGCTTTCTTTTGTACATTGGAGTTTGGCTAGAGTTGCCTCTAAGTCCCTTACTTTTTCCTCCAATAGTTTACACAGTTTACATCTAATGCATGTATAGTTTGGGTGTTCTTTGGGCATAAGCACATACATGGAACATGTATTGCATATCACAATAGTATCAGTCACCTGTTCCATGAGCTTGTTGTTTGAAAATACCTCTTTTTGGTTGGTGGATGTGCTTTGCTGTTAGCCTTGTTTCTAGCTTCTCTGTTTTAGGTAATTATGCCTATTTTTTGTATCCTTTTTCTGTCTGTTTGTGCTTGTTTTTTGCCTTGTTATTTAGGTATAGATGAAAGTATGTGGCAGTATGCCCTTTGGTTTTAAAGGAAAAATTTTGCAGTTTATACTGAAGTTAAGAGTTAGTGTTGGAATAGGGCTATTTAACGAAGGGAAGGACTGCTTTCTCCTCAACAAGGGATTTGATTTTAGCTTTCTGCTCTCTGCCTAAAAATTCATCCCTATCCTTCCTTTTCTTAACTTGCTCCTTATTTATCTCTATCCTCTCTGCCTTGCTTTTTGGACTGCTTTCCTGTGCTCAGCTGGTCTTTCTAATTGCCCCCAGTTGCCTTCAGCCTTTGCTTCTCTGAGGTCTCTTCTATGTTCAGCTAGTTTTTTCTGTGCTGAGCTGGTCTAATAGCCAGTCTTTCTGAGCTGGGGAGGTTTGCTAGTTGGTTTTTCTCTGCTGAGCAGGTTTAATAGCTGGGTTTTCTCCACTGGGCCTTCCTACCAACTGCCTCCATATGCTGGTCCGCTGCTCCGTCTTTGGCCATTGCTCTGTCTCTGATGTTCATCCAGGTTCTATCCAGCTGCCAGTTGGGTCCTCTGTCATGCTGCCTCATTGTCACCTGCAGGCCTCCCAGTCATGTCCCGGTAGCATCTGGTCTGCTGCCGTCTGTAGGCCCTGGTCTACTGCTGTCTGTAGCACCTGGTCTACTGTGCTGCAGCGTTCCTCCACCCCCACCAACAGCTCCGCAGCCACGTGGCTCCCATTTGCTGGTTGGTGTTCTGCTTCCTTCAGCAAACAGGGCTGCCTGGATGGTTCACTGTAAGCTCTCCTCTTCTCTCCCTGGCTGGCTCTCCTCCCTGCTCCACTATCTCACTGGCTCTCCTGTTTCTCCTCTTTGCCAGTCATTGTGCTGCCCTCAGTCAGCTTTTCTCTCCGCTCCACAGCTACTTGTATCTGTTTATTTATTTACTTGATTGCTTATTCACTTATTCATTGTTTATATGTAGACATTTAAACAAATAAAAACAATGCTTTTTTAAAAATGGAGATATACTAACAATGCATTTTCTTTTGCTGTACTGAAAAATAAAATGAGGGAAATGTGTAACTCAAAGAATTGTGACAGCTTAGAGAATAGACTACCTATTGATTTTTTTAAAAAATACTATTCTATTGATTGACTGAGGGAGCACTGATGTGAAGATAATTAGAATACATTTATCCCCAATTTGTTTTTGAAGGATTGGGAAGTAAAATATTTATATGTAAATGGACTGACTTTATCTTCCAAGCAAAATTCTATGCATGTAATGGCTCCCTCAGCCAATCAATAGGATAGTATTTTTTTAAAAAAATTAATAGGTAGTCAATCAATCAATCAATCAATAACTTTATTACGGTCATAGACCAGCAATAGACGTCACTTTTTACAATATATTAAAAAATAGTACTGACATTAATAGTAAATAATAACATCCCTGTTAAGAAAATACATGTTCTCAAAATGTTAGGGTCACTCCCTAGTTTACGTGAGTAAAAAGCCGATAAGTATGTGAATAAATATAGTGTTCCAAAAATTATTAGAGATATCTCCAAAAAATTGGCACAAGTTGACGGCTATAAATCTGCAACTAATTTTTTTCTTGTGGACATTGCAGCAACACAGTATTTTGCCACTGCATGCATGGTAGAAGGGTTTGAGTCCTGGAGGAGAAAGCCTACATAAAAATTGTCTGCCCTCCCTGGCAATCTCTCTAGTAAGGGGAGAATATATGCTGACCTATAAACTCGATATAACTCACAGTACAATAAAACATGTGAGATATCTTCGACTTCTCCTTTACCACATATACATACCCGTTCTGCTATTGGTGTTCTCTTATACCTGCCCTGGAGAAGTGCTGAGGGAAGCATGTTAAATCTGGCTCTGCAGAAAGCTATTCTTTGTTTTGGGAAGGTCAGATCATTCAGATATCTTGCCAATTCCCACACACCCTGTTTGATTCTATCCCTACTGTGGCGAGGCAACCTATTTAGTTCTTCTTGGAACTCCATGTCCTTCATTCTATTGAATACTACTTGCTTTGCTTGGTCAAAACCTAGGGACATTAAGAATATCGATGAGAGCCCATAAGAGCCCAGTTTATGATCTATCGCCTGCTTCCAGGGGGAGGGGAAGTTGTCAGTCAGCACTAGCGGGGACAGTCCCTCTGGAAAGAAATGCATTTTAAGCCAGTGAATGATCATCACCTTCCAGGCTCTTACCTGAATTTGAGGCATGCCTGTCTCAATTCTTAATTGGGCATTTGGAGTTCCTTTGGGTGCAGCTAAGATGGCTCGCAGGAATTTGGTTTGTATGGTTTCTAGCAGGTTTTTCTTTGCAAGGATTCCTGTTTGTGCCCCATATAGAATTTGCGCCAATGTTTTGGCCTCAAAAAGTTTTAAGGCAGCAGGTACTAATTGACCTCCACCTGTGTAAAAGTAATGTTTAATTGCATTTGAGGACCTATTGGCTGCTTGCAATGTATGGTCCAGGTGTGCCTTCCATGTTCCTTGCGAGTGGAAAACCACCCCAAGGTATCTAAATGTTCTAACCTGTTCCAAACTATGTCCTTCTATTTTCCAGGAGTATTGGCTGGGTCTTTTAGCAAAGACTAAAATTTTTGATTTATCAAAGTTAAGGACCAACTTGTTCTGTCTGCAATAGCCAAGTGTTGCCCTAATTGCTCTCTTCAGTCCTACAGGCGTTTGTGAAATGATAACAGCATCGTCGGCATATAGAAGAATCGGGATTTTGCATTGTGCTAGATTAGGTGGATGCAAATCAGGGTTCTGTAAGAGATCGATCAGGGGGTTGATATAGAAGTTAAAAAAGGAGGGGGACAGGATGCAACCCTGCCGTACCCCTTTTTGTACCCTTTCTGAGCTGGTTAAAGTCCCTTGAGGATTACACCTCACTTTCAAGGTGGAATTGGCGTACAATTTTTATATGAGGAAAAGGAGGCGTTTATCGATAGTAGTGCAATTTAATTTCTTCCAATGGGTGTTCCTGGATATTGAATCGAAGGCCTGCTTAAAATCAAGGAAGGCCATGAAAAGAGAGGATTTTTTTTTATGTATGTATTTTTGTACTAGATGGTGAAGTACCAAGATATGATCCACCATTGATCTTCCTTCTCTAAAACCGGCTTGTTCATCTTTGATTATCCCCCCCAAAATTAGCCAATCCTGAAATTTGTAGTTTAGGTGTTTGGCATACAGTTTACTATTAACACTCAGAAGACTAATGGGTCTATAATTGCCTGGGTCATTTCTACTGCCTTTTTTATAAATTGGTATGATAATTGCTAATCCCCAATCTCTTGGCATATGACCCGTTCTATCTATAAATGTAAACAGGGATGCTAAAAGTGGAGCCCACCAACTGGAATTATTTTTTATTATTTCTGGTAGGACATTGTCCGCACCCGGTGCCTTATTAGCCTTGAGGGCTCCAATCAACCGGGATATCTCGTCTGGTGTCACAGGGGGCCAGTAAGGGGTTTGGTCCAAACTAATTTGGCTCTCCTTAGTTACATAATCGGGGTCTGCATATAGCTCTCTAAAATATTCTTCCCAGGCATGAATCGGTACCTGATTAGTTGGAGGTAGGGGGGATTTCCCCAATCCTCTGGTGATGTACCAAAAAAGGGATGTATTTTTTGTCCTGACTGATGCAATTAGTCTATGCCAAGACTCCTTCAGAGCTGCACTTTTCTTTTCTTTTAAAAGAGTCTTATATTGTGCCTTCAACTGCTTTAAGCAGTGAGTGTAATCCTCAGAAGGGGCATTTTTACTTTTTCTGTACTCCTTGTGATATGTTTTTTTAGTTGCACGCAATCCCTGTCAAACTATCTTTTATTCTTTAAAACCGACTTTTTGGGGAGAGCTAGTATTCTGTTAGTGAGAACCGACTTCAAATTTAAAATTAAAGTTTCAAACCCCTCTAAGTATGATCCTTCAAACTTATTCCTTAGTAGAGATGTATGTAGTTCTATGGTTTCTGGGGCTAACATCCATTTAGTAACTTCCTTTGCATTTTTCTCTGTCCATTTAATTTTTATCTGGGTATTTTGGTTTTCTAACCTGGGTAGGTAGGTTGACCCAGCCCTTAGCAGTTTCTCATGTAATGTAAAAGTAAGGATTAGTGGAACGTGATCGCTTTCCAATCGCGAGTCTACCTCCATCTTCTGCAAGAACTTCAGGAGGTCATATGATATTATCCAATAATCAACTGTGGATTTTCTTCCTGCTCCCCGGTACGTATAGTCTGCTGGGTAGTCATCCCATGTGGAACCGTTAAGGATACAAAGGTCCAAATGTACAGTCATCTGTCTTACACACAGACCTGCCCAATTTGCCTTGGTGTCTTTAAATTATCTGGAATGCAGGGGTTCTCCTGGTACATTCTCATCATAATGGGTCTTAAATTGATTAAATAATGCTCGATCATTTGGGCCCATCCTAGCGTTTAAGTCCCCCCCAATAATTATTGCTGCTGTGGGGTATTTGTCTAAGCAGCCCAGGATAAAATCTTCTATACCATCCCAGATCTTGTTGATCAAATTATTCTTGTTGAGTGGAGGAATGTAGATATTAAAAAGCAAAATCTCCATCTGTTTAAATAAGAGTAAGGTAGTCACAACCCATGGCTGAAGAGGTGGCAGCGATACACATTTAAAATACAAAGATGTATTCACTAATGTCACAATGCCCCCTTTAGCTCTCCCACCCACCTTACTTGGGACTGCTGGGATAGAGTTACCCCAGTAACCATCTAACTGTATCTCTGTAGAGGCCCAGGTTTCCTGTAAAAAAAGAATGTCAAATTGTGAAATATAGTCAAAAACATGTTGGTCTTTTGATGGCACGGTCCAACCCGCTATATTCCAGGTTATAATGGAGAGGGGATCATCTTTTGCAGCTCATCAGGAGATTTCATTTATACAAAGGGAAGTTGTAGGGTTGTTGCAATGGCTTGAGGTGTCGTCACACATGAAATTGGCCTTCTCTAAAAGGAGGGGAGCCCCATCAAAATTCTGTGTAGACTCCTGGGGAAATTGTTCAAGGTAAGAGGATTTAGCACCAGCTAACAAGGCTTGCCATTCTGGAGCCTCTTCTCTAGATGTAGAGCAGGGAGTTATTAAGTCATACTCCATTCAGCTTTGAGATGATGATACTGACATGATTCCTCTCTTGATTTCTTGATGTGGTGCAGAAGGTATCATCGGAAAATCACCTAAAGATGTTAGCATCTTCTTCTCTAGTGGGGCCTCTACTGGCCCCTGTGTATCTTGGCTTCTGCTTTCCATGAGCTCATATTCATGCAAACTCTTGCCCCCTGGGGGAGAAGTAAGAGGCTCAATTATAGGGGAAACCAAATCAATAAGCGGTTCAGCCATATCGATTGTGACCAATAAGGATTTCTTTAGGTTTTCTAACTTGAATAATATATTATCTTGTTCCCTCCTTGGGAGAGTGCCAAAAGCATTGATAAGACCAGTTTCTGTGCTATTAAGTACATCTTCACTGAACGAGACTGGCTTACTCCCATTTTCTTCCTCTCCCTTTCCCAAGGTTGAGAGTGCGGAAGAGACAGCAACCTTGGGAGTTCGCATGTTAACAAGGGTTTAACCCTTTTCTTGGAGAAAACTCTGATGGGAAAGATTTGAAAGGAGGCTAGATGTGCCTTCATCTTAAATAGCATCAGCGGTATGGTGGGCTGCTTAAAAGACAGAAATATCCGCTTCCAATTTGGGGCCTCAGGGAGCCACTCCACAGTATGTAAATCAATCTGCCCCCAGTGACAGTAAAGAAGCTGGCTTAGGGAATTTAGTATAGCACTCTTGGTATTCCAGCGACCATAGTTAAGCCTGTTCATGTGGATTCTCAGCGCAACCTGATGTGTTTGTAGTGAGCAATGTAATTGATATGATTGATGTAATTGTAGGTGAGGTGCTTTATTGTCTTCCCATGAAACTTCTCTATTAATATCTCCTCCTCTTGTTGCCTTAGCTGGAGAAGGACTGTTTTTCTGAGTGGGCTGCCACTTTTTAGCAGGCTCTTTAACTGTTTCCCAAGGTCTGTGCTCATTTTCCTCTTTTTCCTCTTCCTTCTCCTGAGTATTGGATTTACCCGCGTCTGCTGTAAGGACTTTAGTGGGGGTGCCTGTAGCCCAATGTTGTGCTTGGAGAAGAACAGCTATATCTTTTTTCAGTGTCTCTACATCATGTTGAATGGTTATTAGTTGTTCAAATATTGAAACTACCGTTTGCGCTGTGAGAAGACATTGCTTTGCCATAAACTCTGTTGTATTCTCCCACGGTAAGCTCTCCCCACTCTGATTTAGATTGTTGTTAATCTTTTTAGTCTTTATCTCAGTCTCCATACCGGCTGTTGCTGGACTCATTGTTTGTGAAAGTAGCTGGCTGTCATTTTGCTCCCTCCCCCCCAGATCGGGAAAGTCTAGTATCTGTTGTTTTGTCAGATCTCTTTGCAGGTCCCGTTCTAATCTCTCCGGATTGTTGGAAATGGAGGGGGGGATAGTTTTATTTAAAAATCTCTTGCCAGCAAAGTGCTCTTCAATTTTTGGTTGTTTTGTGTTCTTCACTGGTGGGAAATATCCCGGGCTGGTGCCATGGCGCTTCTTTCTTTTCCCCATACCTCGTCGGCTTGGCTCCGGTTAAAATAGGTAACAAATGGGTAGGTTAAAAATGCAGAGTTAAAAGGAGTTAAAAAGTTAAAATAAAAATAAAATAAAATAAAATAAAATAAAGCTTTTACTTTTGGAGGAGCTCTTTACAGCCTTTGCTGCCTGTCCACCATCTTGGCTCCTCCCCCTCCCAATAGGTAGTCTATTCTCTAAGCTGTCACAATTCTTTGAGTAAACCATTTCCCTCATTTTATTTTTCAGTACAGCAAAAGAAAATGCATTATTAGTATATCTCCATTTTTAAAAAAAGCATTCTGTTTTTATTTGTTTAAATGTCTACATATATTGGTCACAGCCTCAGAGAATTTGGAAATACAGTATCATGCGTATAATGTGTAATTGTAAGTTTTGGAAGATAGCTGACTTTATAATAGTTCAAAATTAGGTAAGCTTAGGTTTACATATGAATAATAAATGTTTGCAAACCATTCCAATTTTGAAATCTGACCTTGAATGGTCTGTTATGAACTGGAAATCTAACCCTAATCCTCAAAATGGTTTGTACATGCCTAATGAATACATATGATCTCCAGTCCTATGTATAAAACTGTTTTTGGGGTAAAAGTGAATGTGAGGAACAAAAATATTAAACAGAACTATTCTGCCTCACGCAGAATAAGCTGCTAGTTTCTGCTGAGACAGAGAGATAACTCGGTGGAATAAGTCAAACCAAAGATTACTTTTATTCTAGGTATCCTCAAACATTAACTCACATTTATGTAGAAGTTCTTCCAGAATATAGGTAGTAATATGGACTCATTTCACAAGTAAATGAACAATGGATTTTCCCTCTTCTGCATACAAGTTACATGCTTTGGCATGGAGCTTCCAGCCATGTGGTTGGAAGCCATGCAGAGAGATAAAACAAAGGCACAAAGGCACAAAGGCACGTAATGTCCTGCAATAACTTTTAACTCCTCCCACTGACTAGATAAACTATAGAATTAACTGACTGCTAAAACTATATTACCCATAAGCCATCTCTTAAGGAAACAGCATTTAACCCTATAAATGCTAAATGTTCTAACATACAGTTCTTAAGCTAATTGGCTGGTCCAGCACCCTCCCCACTTGGAAATATAAATTTCCACTACTAACTAACTAAAATAAGCAAAAAACAGCATCAAAGCATGCAATTTTCATTACTGACTATTGACTAAAATAGGCAAAACATGGTATCAAAACATGCATAACTATAAGGTAAATACAAACATGCATAACTATAACTGAGATAAACAAAGCATTACATCAAACAATGCAATTATGAGGTAAACATAATATACATAGTTTGAGGATCAAACTTCAAGTTCAGGCTTCTTCAGCAACAGGACCAAGTCAGTGATCAGTCTGGTGTAAAGCCTTTTAGCGAGAGTCTGCAAGTTGCGACCCGACTCTTGATCTGGACTTCAACTTGGCGAACTAGTCCATCAAAACTGGGTAGGGCCCGATGCACAAGTCTCATGAGCCAATAGTTCTGGTATGCGTCCTTGTCTCTCAGCAAAACAAGGTCTCCTTCGTGTAGGAGAAACTGGAACCAAAAATTCTCAGGAACAAAAGAAACTGGAACCACAGGATTCTCAGGAACAGAAGAAGTTGGAACCACAGGATTCTCAGGAACAGAAGAAGCTGGAACCACAGGATTCTCGTTGGTGATGGCTGCTACTTCTGCCATGAGGGTAGTGAGGGCCTCATGTGTCAGCGTGGGTGTCTTTGTCGACTTAAAGTCCATGATTTTGCGGGGTACGCCAATCATGCACTCCCATGCTTCTCCCATGTGGGATGCATGGGGAGGATAATTTTTGGTCTTCAGGTATTTGTCAATTGTTGGGTCATGACAAATGCTTCAATAGTCTGTAAGTCCTTGCAGGCTCCTACAAAGCTAGTTCCTGGGATGCTAAGACAAGTGATCAGGACGATTACTGCTATGCCCAATACACGGGGTCTCTGTTTGGAGGAGCGTTTGAAGTGGGCTGGTTCTAGGAAACAGCTAGAAGGCAGTTTCTCTGTCTCTTTGCCTATTGAGGACAAGCAGATGGTCTGGACGGTCGTTTTCTCATCCTGTCTGAGAAATTTGCTGGGTGCCTGAGGTTGAACATTGTCATCTTGATCTGGGTCTAAAAGCGCATAGTGTTCTGGTCCCTGAGGCATCAGGCTGGCTGGACAAGCCAAGAGCTCAGGACCCTTTAGCCAGTTCAATTCTGCCAACTGTGATCCAAGGGTGGACTGCTTAGCTTGGTCCACAGAATTCTGTTCTGTTGACACATGTTGCCATTGCTCAGGGCTTGAAGATCTTTTAATCTTTTCTACTCTGTTGCTCACATAGACGTAGAAGCATCTGCTTTGGTTGTAGATGTAGCTTGACACCACCTTGCTGTTTGTGTAGAAAGTGGTGGATTGTAGCTCAAGGCCTATCGTTTTCGTTGTCAGATTGGTGAGTTTTACGGCCAGTATGGTACCGCAGACTTCCAACCTTGGTACGGTGTGGCCTTGTTGTGTTGTTAGTTTCACTTTTCCCATGATGAAACTGATGCTGCAGTTCTCCCCGCTGTAGACTCTGATGTATTCTATGGCTGTAATCACCTTCATTGACACATCTGAAAAGGAGTACAATTATTTCTTTTGTACGGTGGCAGGTGAGATGGAGACATATGTGCGTTGCATGCGGATACTTTGGAGACAACTTAGGAATGTACTCCACGTCTCCCAGTCTTGCTTCTGTTCTGGCGGATGCAGCTCGTCCCAGTCTGTGTTCCTCTGGGAGGACGTGCGTAGCTGCAGAAATTTTGTGTCCTCTATTGACAAGGCTGAGTCATTGTGATTTTTGCTGGTCTGGAACATTGTTGCTTCCAAAATTGGTTTGGTTGTCATAAGCATGAAGTATTCTTGGTGTGGTTTTAGGTGAGGTGCTCTTCCATTACTGAGAATGGAGGTTGTTGAGATATTCACCTGGGTTGGAGTTTGCAGTTGGTCAACACAGACCGTTCCTGGGATGACCCATCCAGGTTCCATCTTAGAGGCAATTGGGGGGCTTGTTGGGCCTCTGACCATTCCGTGGTAGGTGAAGGTGACAGGGCATCTACTCTCAACGGAGCCAAGATTTCAGCTTCAGGATTTAGGAATCGTAAGGCAATTGGGGGGAGCTGGTTGACACAGAATGTTCCTGGGATGACCAATCCAGGATTTAGGAACCGTGAACTCCCATCTAACGGCTGGATGCGGAGTCCAGTGACTTTCCTCCCCACCGTGCTCTGTGGGACAGAGCACGTTGTGAAGGGCGTTTCTTCGCTTGGGAGTTCACTGGGGAATGGTGAGTCGCTACACACTGATGTGCAGTCAACCTTGGCGGGCACCTCTGGGCGCACTTTGGAGCCATGCTGGGGCTCCTTGGTTGAAGGAGGAGTAGAAGCTGCTTGTTGTAGCTGTTCAGAGTCTGGATGCAGGGCTCCCGAGTGCTTGTCACTCTTGTTTGGGTGACACTTCCCCTTAGCTGTGCAAGCTTTGGCCGCGTGTTCTGGAGACTCACAGCATTTGAAACAGACCTTGTACTCTCCTAAGTCCAACTTTCTTCTCCAGGGTGTTGGAGGATCCAATGGTGCTGTGGAGGGGCTGCCGTCAGGCTGGGTTGGTACAGTGTTGAGGTCATCAGGAGCACGATCAGTGGCTTCTTGTTGATCCTCATAGGCATTGTTTCCAAGAGCAGGGAAACGTGGCACAGATGGCTGACATTTTTCTTCAGAATACTTCTTTTTTTTTTTTTTAAATATATTTTATTGGATTTTTATGGGGGTGGGAAAGTTACATCAAAGTGCTTAGGAAACACCGTGGAGATGGGTATATCAAACATCCAAAAGAACAATCACAGATATATAGCTCAAATTGATTCATTACAAATTCCCTCTCTAATTCCCTCATATAGTATTACATATTCAAATTAATACATTTCTAAATAAACTTCAAACAATCCTATCAAACATCAATCACATTTCAATTATAAAAATCCAAATCCTGTTTTTAGGCTTTACTAATTTACAGTTACCATATTCCAATTAGCCTTAAATAAACACTTTGGGTGTCCTTCATTTCCCTTTTTAACATAATAATTATATCTGAAATGAGTATATTATTCCCACAATAACATTCTTATGTTTTATTCATTAATACTATTTCTTCTCTTGTCACCAATCCCTCTTATTCTTCTTCTATTACAAAATAATTATCTTATTTAAAATAAAAATATCAGTCCAAAAGATACATTTCTATCTGTTTTAAGTATATATTCTATCAATTCATCTATGTCTATAAAAAATCTTTTTAGCCCAGTAAATAAAGTTTACCTCTCCAAATAATTATCATATCTAAAACAAAATATTATTACAAAAGATATCCTCTTACAGAATTCACGTATTCCGTTAGTTATTAAATCAGTCAAAATCTCAAAAGCCTTTTTAACCCATTAAATGAAATTTTAAAACACATTTTTAAATCTAACTCTAGGTTTCTTTCTGTGCCACACCGGTTTCCATAATAAAGTTCCTGCATCATCAAACCACAATATTAGAAAGTCAGTATTTCTCAACGCTTCAGATTGATCAAAGTTCTCTTCTCTTTCTTCTAGTAGCCTTTGGATGGTGGAAGCCATTTTATTCCATGTTGTAGTTACTAGTTGTTTATCCACATTATCACAATTTTCAATAACTTGTATCTGGGTATCAGTCTCTATTGGTGTTGACGCTTCAGGCATCTCAGTTAAAATTATTCTTTGATCATCAAGCTTCTCCATAAATTGTATTTGGGGTTGTATAAAGTTGATTTGTTCCCTAGTTTCCTCAGTTTCTCCCGGTATAATTTCATAGTTGAGTTGTAGGTATGGTTTCTGTTTAGGTTGTATATATTGCTCACTAGTCTCTTTAGCGCCACTCTGCTCCTTCTCCACTGTTCTTCGACCTATAACTTGATCTGTCAAAATTTGGAAGTAAGAGTGCATCTCCTCCGTGGCTTCCAAGATTTTTTCCAGTATAAACTCATAATCCAGCTGTGTGTTAAGTACCTCCATCTCAGTGGTGAAAGGATCTTTTAATCTTTTAGCGAAGGCTACATTTCGTAAAAGTCAACAAATATTCACCTCCAATTCTTAGTAAACCAAATCACCATCCAGCTATTTCAGTTATCTTACCCTTATCATCCTTTGAAGGTTAGAGCCATCCTCCAGCAATAAAAAAATATACAGTTGCAGTAACACTTTTCGTCACAAGATGTCCTCAGCAGGCTATAAGGTCTTTCTTTCCAAGTTAATAGATTTTTTGTTTTTCACATTAAAAAAATAAAGAAGAAAGGCCTCTCCAAGATAGTAAATAGCGTAGTTATAATAGTAGTAGTCAAAAATAGAACTATTTTCAGGCTCCTTCAGTATTCCAGGAGTTAAATAGTCAATAAAAAATTAACTGTTTTTTTTTTCAATTTCCAAAGCTGTTTTTCCCAAGTGCCCAAACGCTGCTCTCTCATAGCAAGGAAGTAATTCAAATACAAAAGCTTTTTACAGGAGAGTAATTAGGGAAAGAAGGGGGAGGAAAGGTCTCACCCGGATTCTCCACGGGGGTTCTTTATGCTTAGTTGTTCTTCTGGCTTTCGGCTGGTGCAGCAAAGTGATCGTCCATTTTACTGGCCGATCTTTTCTCCGACGGCCCTAAGGAGCTGGCTCGGACTGAGGAAGGAGCTGCTGCCCTTCCCCCATCAATGAGGGCCTCCTCAACGGTGGTTGCCCCTCCAGGGCGACTTTCGACCCGCTTAAGGGTCTACCGGCGGAGGGAAAACAGCCGATAGGAGAGACGGAGCTCTCCGTGCGACTGTGTGTGCTGCGATACGGAACCAGAAGCCTCAGAATACTTCTTGTTGGGGGTAACTTCCAGTGGCGCAGATGAGGGGCCTTGAGGGTTTGGCCTGAATTCCTCTGCCTTTATATTGAGCTGAGGAGGCCTGACTTCTTGTGTGCTTACTTGTCGGGGGGGTTCTTGTCGTTCAGATGGTGCGTTGCCAGCTCCCTGGCCAGTTGGCACATCTGGTGATTGAGATTCTCCTCCATGGTTGGGCGTGAATGCGGCTCCTCATGATGCTATTTCCTGTTGACGCAGTAGAGACTCTAGCCTGGCCTGAGTCCTGGCAATCTCATCCTTTAGCGGCAGCTCTTCCTGCTATGGAGCTGTCGCCGTTGCAGATGGACCTATCCAGTTACCATCTGTGGTTTGGTTCGTTGGAGTCAGTGGTGTAGCTCTGGGGGGAAGGTCTCGTGATCCAGATAGTGCAACATCGGCTCTCTGGCTGGCTGGCACATCTGGTCATTGAGATTCTCCTTTCTGTCTACTTGGTCTTGGGGGCTTATGGATAACCATGGCGCTCCTGCCTGCTCGGACTCCCCTAGCTGCGACTGGACCCTTTCGAGACGGTGCTCATAGTCTTTCCATTTGAAGAAAAACACTTTCAATGAAAGAGTGTGTTCGGGAGAAAGCTCCTCTATGGGTGCTTTGCAGAGTTTCTGTAACTTCTCCCAGTATCTTTCATGACGTTGATAAAATTCATCCCATTTTTCCATCAGGCTCGACCTCATGACTTCTGTGGGCTTTCTTTGTTGCCTCAGGTCATAGGGTATCTGAGATGTCTTTGGCCTCACTGAAGCTTGGACATCCGCTTCTGTGCACAAGTCAAGGTTGGCTGGTTGCAGCAGTTCTCCATAGCTGGCTGGTTGGAGTGGCTCACCAAAGTTGACTGGTTGGACCAACTCTTCTGAATCAATGGGACACTCCGCCATGGCTAGGACAGGCTCAGAAAACTTCCTAGCTATTTTGAAGCGAATTCAGTGAACTTCACTCTTTGACCACCAGGGGGCATGCTATCTGGGTAGGCACGCTGGGGGAATTCCTTCCTTGGCTGCCAGGGTACACTGTCTGCGTGGTTAGAGACTTCAGGGAAGTTCACCCTTTGGCCGCTAGGGGGCGCTGCTTGCGTGAGTGATTACTTCAGCAAAGTTCACTCTTTGGCCACTGGGGGCACTCTATCTGGGTAGGCACTTCAGGGAAATTCCCTCCTTGGCCATTAGGAGGTGCTTGTGCATAGGTAAAGCAAGCCTGTTATTTGCAGATCAGGGGAGCTCTGTCTGTCAGTAGAGGCACCACTGGGGGTCGCTGATTGCATGTGTGGGTTCACCCTTTGTCCATTAGAGGGCGCTCTCTGTGCGTGTTTAAAGGCTTCCGCGAAGTTCCTTCTTTAACCACTAGGGGGAGCTCTCTGTACGTGGGCAGAAGCAAGCTTGCTGTTTCAGGTCGCTACTACTCAGTGTTGCTTCTAGATATCGCTTGGAGGGAAGTCAGCCAAATTCTGTCTTCTTAGAACCACAAGCTGTAAGCCGGCCTGGAAATTACGGAGGCACTAGCTGGTCTCTAGTAAATATCCACCTGGGCTGTGAAGCCTTGTGATAATAACAAAGATTAATTTGCTGCTATGTTTCTCCTTAATTTGCACTGAGTAGGTTTTCCATAAACAGCTTAGCTCAGGCTATATTTGCTGACAAGTTGAATTCAGGCTTTGTTAGCAGATTGGTCACCAGAGGGCCTTGCTGCATTGAGACTATGCATAGAATAAACTTCGTTTCCAGGTTGGCCACCAGAGGGGCTTGCTGCAATTAACATAAATGCAGGCTTGTAGTTTGTAGTTTGGCCACCAGAGGGTGCTACTGCGTTTGCTATTTGCAGTAGTGGGGTTGGTTCTGCCTTTGAAACCAGATGCCTTTTTTCCCATCCAAATTCCTCAGTTTCCTCCCTCCAGTTGCTTGTTACCATGACAATTAATGGTTTTATTACTCTTTTATTACTCTTTTATTACTGCCCCCAAAGGGGCCTCTTGAAGGAGCCTGCTTTCTTTCTCTGAGTGATGTACAAACAGGAGAAACAAAATTCCTTGCCCAGTAACGTTTCTGGGCTATTTGCTCTTTTCAGTTCGAAATGCTGACTCTTGTTTCTTAGAAACACATTCCTTTTATCCCAAGCTAAGGAAATTGGCATGTAAATAAATGCTACTAGCAAGCAGCTAGTTAACCAGGCATACGAAGAGTTAATTACACGGCTCTTCATCTCTGAATTGTCCCTTTTACACACACACACATGTCTCTGGCCTCCTCCCCCTTCCTTCCTTGTCTTGCTTCACGCTGCTGAGTTGCAGGCAAGGGGGGGGTCTCTGCCCGTTCTGAACATTAGACAAAGGCAACAGAGGTTTTGAGAACTGTACTGGCAGCAATTACTTTATGGTATAGGCAAACAAGGCATTGAGGTTTTGTTGCAATTCGAAGTCTCTCTCATTCAGCTTAACTCCTTCCAAGTAAATGCTTAGGGATTTTACAGACTGAGTAGCAAGCAGATCTTTGCAGCCAAACATGCGAAGATGTCAGAATCCAGTTATATTTCCTTTCTATCTATCTCCTCTAATCTAAAACCAATTATTATTCTTTCCTGGATCCTGCCATACTTCCAAGGGGGAGGGGTATATGCAGAGGGGTTTTATTACTTTAACTTCCTCCATTCACTACAAAGTAATCTTTTGTTTATTCACCTCTACTAACCATTATAATGGAACCATTTGACTCTTATCCTATGTCCCGCTAAACTTCTTTTCCTTACCGGGCAACTAGAAAAGGGGTGTGGGTGAAAAAGACACAGACCTCCGGAATCTGGTTTATTTCTCCATCGTCAAAATAAACTCTGAAGAGCTGATGAATAATTGTGGAGCCGGATTGATGTTATCTTTCCTGGGTTTAACACCTTGAGAATTGCCGGCCTGAATCGGCCGGAAGGAATGTGGGGAGGAGTTTGCTTAGGGACACTTTAAAACATCGATGTATAAGGGAATTCCCCAGATCCTGTCTATTATACCTATTATCAATTTCTCTTAATAAAAGTTCCTGTTGGAAGAGATTGTTTCCAAGAGTTCTGCTTTCTTAAGATGTGGATTGAAGTGGTTCCTTACAGAAGAGTTAAAAGCTACATTCCATTCATTCCAAGCAAATGCTTGGCTTCAGAGGCTTGGTTTATTAGCAATTCACAGGCAGGGCTGATAAGCGTTTCCTAAAGCACACATATCTTCTTTAGAAGCAAACAGACTGAGTAGCAAGCAAAACTTGGTTGCCGGAGATAAAACTTTGCAGCCTAGTATGTGAAGAGTTAAATGCACATTGCTGGCTTCAGAGCTTGCAAGGGAGAAACTGCCTTTACTTCAGTTAAGCAAGGCATAGAGAAATTCCCTGTACTTTAAAACGTTAGCTGGCAAACAGAGCACTTTCTTGGAGCAGACATAGAGATTAGATATTGCCTTTACTTGCGAGGGTGCAATCTACTAGCTTTAATTTTTCACTTTGCCTGCCAGCAGAGATGAAGATTAAATACTGTTTTTTACTTGCAAGGGTGCAATCTACTAGCTTTAATTTTTCACTGTGCCAGCAGATGCGTGGAACACAATTCATCTCTTTTTCTTTTACTTTAACGAAGAGAAATGCAGGCAGACAAAATTGGCACTCAGGGAAAATTAATCCTGTTTATTTACTATTCTGCCTCACACAGAATAAGCTGCTAGGTTCCGCTGAGACAGACAGATAACTCGGTGGAATAAGTCAAAACAAAGATTACTTTTATTCTAGGTATCCTCAAACATTAACTCACGTTTATGTAGAAGTTCTTCCAGAATATAGCTAGTAATATGGACTCATTTCACAGGTAAATGAACAATGGATTTTCCCTCTTCTGTGTACAAGTTGCATGCTTTGGCACGGAGCTTCCAGCCAAGTGGCTGGAAGCCATGCAGAGAGATAAAACAAAGGCACAAAGGCACGTAACAGGATGTCCTGCAATAACTTTTAATTCCTCCCACTGACTAGATAAACTATAGAATTAACTGACTGCTAAAACTACATTACCCATAAGCCATCTCTTAAGGAAACAGCATTTAACCCTATAAATGCTAAACATTCTAACATACAGTTCTTAAGCTAACTGGCTGGTCCAGCACAAGAACCATGAAAGTTGGCAACATTAGACTACATGTTCTCTTTCAACTCTATCCTAACTTTAATAAACTCAGAGTATTAAATTTATTGTGCCGAATTCTACAAAGAGCCTGGCATTATGGAAGAACTAGTGATAAATTATTGCTATTTCCCATAATATTTTTTAAATCTTCATCTCTGGTTTTCATTTACTGCAATGATCAACTTCTCTGCACCAGTCATAAAGGATTTAGGAAAAAATATTTATTTTTCTTCATTTAAACATCAAGCTTCCATGGCATTAAGCACAGCAAATATGTATAAAAGCTATGAATATGGACACAAGCTATTTATATCAGTAAATTCATAGGGATGTTTGGAACTGATACAGTAACACATAATACAGGATCGCTTAAGGGAAAGAAATCCATGTAGAGACTGGATATTCAGCTTTCAAAACTGATTATCCTCTGAATGAAAAACACCTCTATTTCTCAAATACAATGAATTGCCTTATGGAGCTCCATGACAGCTCATTTGGTAGACAGTTAGAAAACTACCAGGAATGAACCAAATTGCTTTTCTTAAAATCCAAGTTGTAAAACAATTCATTTCAGTAGCAAAGCCATTTTGATTAGCAAAGCCATTCTTATGCAGATTGACTGCATGGAATATGCAGAAAAATCATTTGTTCTGCTGGATTTCTTCTTCTTTTGACTAGAAATGTTTTTAATTCATAGCTACATCATTCTGCAAACTGTGTGCTTCTCCCACAGAAGGGAATTTGTTTTAATTAAACCAATCTGGCAGTCATTATTTTATACTTTGGTGAACTTTTTCTTCCCTTTGGTACTTGTTGGTTTGCAGATCAATTAAATGTTGAGTGAGGGTGGCCACAAAAAAGCAGATGATTTTTAAATGAAATACAGTATCAACCAGGGGAAAAAAGCAATGACTGTACTTTTACATATGTATAGGAGGCTTAAGCAATAAAAAAAATCTTCTGACACCTTTCTTTTCCAGCAAAATATACAGCTACTGAATAAAAACATATTTGCAGTGTCATCAATATTTACTTGTCCTAAAGATAATTCGAAGGAAGGAAGGAAGGAAGGAAGGAAGGAAGGAAGGAAGGAAGGAAGGAAGGAAGGAAGGAAGGAAGGAAGGAAGGAAGGAAGGAGCTATAAAGCCATATTTTCCAGGTATTTTTTTTTAAAAAAACATGTTTTATTGATTTTTAACATAATTACCTTAATATTTGGTAAACAGCATGTTGTCTGGGTTAGTATTTAAAAAATAATCAATAACAATTAATTTCTATAATTCTGTAGTCCATATAATGGCTTTGCTTGATTTTCTCTTCTTCCAATAATATTCTCTTTTGCCAACCTTAAATTAATACAATTCTTATTATTTGGATAACAGTTGAGTTAGTATTTGTAATCCAGAAAGGTCAATTCTTTTTTTTTAGAGTTTATAATTCTCACTTTGTAGACAGCCCAAAATGTTTTCTTTCTTTTTTGTCTCAGCTGTTCTCTGTTATTAAGACATTGAAGGTGACCAAAACCAAGTTATCTTTTCATGGGCTTTGCCAGTCCCTGTAATAAAGCAACTGCTGTTGTATATTTTCACTCACCACTAGATGTCAGCACCAGTTCTTTCAGTAATAGACAATTGTTTACTTCTATTTTCATGATTTAAAAGGAAAATCTTAACAGATTCCACCGATTTCAAACTTATCCAAATTAAGTCTTATATTCATTTCATTTCAATATATTTCTGTTCCCCCTGAAAAGTTTAATTCACCGCTTCCTTCTGTAGGAGGGTGGGGCAACCCCCCCCCCCTTCTCACTTTTGGAGGCTTTTTGCTTCTTGGGGTTTTTCTTTTCTTTTTTTCCAGGAAATCAATTTCCAAGTAGAAGAGAGAAAATCACTGTTCTTATCCAGTTCCAAACATGTTGTTTACAGTCAGCTTAAAATAATGCTTTTGGGCTTTGGCTGCTTGTAGCTTGGGCTAGACTCTGAAGTTAAGCTAGCCTTTCTCCTGCTGGTTTCTGGAGGGCTTTTCTCAAACCGATCAGATCGATCGCCATCTCTCCACAATCAGCGGGACTTCCTTCTTTGTTGCCTCTACGGGGCAACTTCAGGCCCATTTAGGGTTTCCTAGCAGGCAGAAATTGGCCATAGGGTGTGGAGCCCCGCGATCCCTCAGCTGCTGCACTACTGCGCAAAACCAGAAGCCATATTATCCCAGTATTTTTGTTTACTCTTAACTCATCATGATCCCAATTTGGATCATAATTTGTGGAAGGAAAGCTATCTTCAGTATATTAAACAAGAAAGAGCAAAGCTTCCATCTTAAATATCAGTCTCTTGCACATCAATACTATGAATGTAGCAGACTAGAAAGCAACAATGGAAGATACTAATGTTATCTTACAGGTTTCTGACTGGCATCTGATTGCCTACCATAGGAAATGCAATATTGGAGTAGACTGATTTCTTCTACCATATCATTATTAGGTCTTTCAGAGATATAATGTAATGTAATGTAATGTAATGTAATGTAATGTAATGTAATGTAATGTAATGTAATGTAATATAGCATAGCATAGCATAGCATAGCATAGCATAGCATAGCATAGCATAGCATAGCATAGCATAGCATACAATACAATACAATACAATACAATACAATACAATACAATACAATACAATACAATACAATACAATACAATACAATACAATACAATACAATTCTTGGTGCTCCCTGAGCTTGGTTGTTTTCTTACAGATGATTCATTACCAAACTAGGTAACATTATCAGTGCTAAAGAGAGTGGGGTTTGAAGTAAACAATAGCCCAATCAAGTAATTACAGTACCAATGCAGACCAAGAAGCCAACAGTAAAAACAGCCTAATCAAGGAACCACTAAGAACACTCCCACCAACACAGACAGGCAAGCCAGTGGTATATAAAATGAGAACAAACCTCACTCCATTCTAGTACTGTTGATGTTACCTAATTTGGTAATGAAACATCTGCAAGAAAAGCACCAAGCTCAGAGACCACCAAGGACCCCACCATTCAACTCTGAGCTACAAATATTCTCTTCTATGGATACTAAAATGCCTTGAATTTTTTTAAAAGAAATCCTTTTTAGAACACTTTTAAGTAAAAGCAGTGTCATGACTATTAATAAAAATTCATTAAGTTCACTATACTCACCCCAATGCAAACCTATGGACATCTTATGGACAATTTTCTACTTGACTACTGGTCCACCTAGAACCTTTTAATAATTTTTGCTATTAGAGATTGTGAATTTTGGGTTTTTGTTTTGTTTTGTTTTGTTTTTTGGATTCAGATTGGATTCACACTTTGTGTTTTACTTTCTTTTAACATTTTTTGTTACGATGATTTTATTATGCAGGAATCCACCCACTGGAATTATCCAACAGTAGAAGTTAATCTATGTTTTCTTCTCTCATCAAAATGCAACTCAGCTTCATAATTAGGATCAGAAAGAACATGATACAATCCATTCATACCGACATTATGTATGAATGTACCCTGGAATATAACTTGAATTGGCACATTTTAATGCAATTCTTCTGTTGGAATATTATGAGATTCTTTTACTCATAATAATTTTTTCCTCCCCTGTTATACCATGGTGAATTTGAAATGGTGCCATCAAGTCAAGGACTGAAGCCAACGGTGAGATCAAAACATAACAGCCTGGAGCCTTCCCATAAAGTTGTAAACCTACAGAGTTTTCATGTAACATAATGGAGCACATACTGGGGCAACATTAATATTCTATTGAGCTTCTTTAATGTTATTATTTCTAACTTTTTTTTAAATAGCCTACTATTGCTGGAATGTAAATTTGGTCTTTATGAGACTATCTGAATGAGAATTGCCACCCGGGTACCTAAATGAGTTCTCATGCTTATCAAAAAAGCCTGCTTTATTCAGATTCTGCCACTGTATCTGGCAGGAAGAAATGGTATCAAATGTAAATTCTGTCTCCAGGCAGATAGAGTATTGTGTGGAATTGCAATAAAATGTGAAGGCTTCTGTTATGGAAATTTTGAAAAGTTGATTTTGAAAAGATATAGGTGGGACCAAAGAGTTTATTGGCTATTTCTGGTGACTATTTTAATGCCTAGTTGTCTGAAAGAAAACAAAGAGCTAATGTTGAGGAGGAAATTGTTGTGATGGTTATAAAGGTATCCAGATTCTTTGATTTCTACCGGTCCATCCCATTTTTCTGATGGAACAGTTCTAGTCACGTTCTACAGTACATCATAACTTTTAGTTATGGAGAAGGAGAAGTTCTCCTTCTCTCTCTTTCTCTCTCTCTTTTAAAGGGATATATCTGGCATTCTGTATTGAGTAAATTTGATAGTAGCATCTGGTGTTGGTTAAAATATGCATAAGATTAATAACAGGAGGTTTATAGGGTATCAATAGTTTAGAGGTTAGGTAAGAGTAATAACTATAAAAGGAAAGAAGTTCAAACATCATTGTCCATCACTGCCTAATGACTAAAATCCATTATGATGTTATCTTCATTGTTATTGGATGTATTTCTGTCATGGAAACAAAGTCTTGCTTCATATCAGAATTACATTACTGCCAGAAGTACATGAATAGAATCCCAGTCTGGAGACAAAATAAGTCGGACAGGTTTTTTTTCTCAGAGGAAAACAAATCATGAACAACATTCCCCATTTGTTGCCTTTTTGTTAAACTAGTGATGGTATAATTTAGATTAGGTTTACCAATTAATGTGGTGGGAGATATTTAATGTTTGCAAAATTAATTTTAATTTCCTCATTCATGGATGTCAATTTTCTCCTTTCTATTTTTAAGAATCCATTGGGTATTTTAACTCAGAAAACAAGAGGCTTATTAATAGATACAGTTAATTCCAATCCTATACACACACGGATACACACACACATACACACAGAGAGAGAAATGAAAACACCATTGGGATCCTCGCTGGTTTTTGAGGATAGCACTGGTGATGAAAACTAAAAAAAAAGGACCATAGTGAGAGACATTCTTTCATGCTATCTTTCTGTAAGATTCGCTTGAAGTATTAAAAGCCAAAGACACTGAAAAAAGGTTGTATGACAAAAGGCAAGATGTCCAGACACATTTTTGGCTTGTTCGTGATTTTACATTCAATTAAGAAATATTCCATTCATGGGGATTTCATATACACACACACACACAGACAAATCTGAATAGAAATAGTTCTCAGCATATTGTGGGGTTGTTAGCAGTGGTGGGATTCATATATGTGAACAACTGATTCTCTGTGTGGATGCCACTACCGGAAGTCCATTCTGGGCCTGGGTAACAAAAAAATAGCTACTGGTTCTGCCGAACTGGTGCGAACCGTCTGAATCCCACCACTGGTTGTTAGATTTAGAAGATCTCTTGTAATGCCAATATTCTTGATTTCATTACTAATTTTAAACTATTGAAAACAGTTACAGCAGATAAAACAGATTCTAACAAAATAGGATGTTTTATATGCTTGTTTCCTTTAGGTGCATTCAGAATGGAAGATAATCTGTTAAAAAACACTGCTATTATTTAATGCACAGTAATAAAATGTCCTCAACCTCCTACCACACTTGAGTCCAAAATTTCCATTGCTAAGCAAGACAGTTGTTAAGTGAGTTTTGCCCCATTTTATGTCCTTTCCTGCAACAGTTGTTAAGTAAATCACTGCGATTGTTAAGTTAAAGTAAATCTGGCTTCCCCATTGACTTTGCTTGTCAGAAAGTCGCAAAAGGTGTTCATATGACCCCGGGACACTGTAACTGTCATAAACACGTGTCAGTTGCCAAGCATCTGAATTTTGATCACGTGACCATGGGGATGTTGCAATGGTCATGTGAAAAACAGACATAAGTCACTTTTTTCAGTGCCATTGTAATTTCAAATGGTCACTAAATGAATTGTTGTAAGTTGAGGACTACCTTTACAGAGGGAAAGAGAGAAAGAGAAAGAGAGAACTTTCTGCACTCAATTCTTTGTAGTATTTTTATAGAGTGTTTTATAGAGTATTCATAAATAGAGGAAAAATGGATTAGTTCTCAGCTTTACAACTGAAAATTTAGATACTAAACTCAACTTAAAAACATGAATGAAAATTCTTTAAAATTCTTTGATATTTTCTATAAATTAATATTACACATTTTGGGTCCTATTTCAGACCCATTATGCAAAGACCTAGCTCTCTGAAAAAAATTGTAATACTGTGGAAGGAAAGTGAAGAAAATGGTAGCAGCAAGGTGGATGAACTCAGTTATCATGGTGATGACTCCACTGTTGATAGATTTGAAAGAACAGGTAAGGAACATGTTGTATGAGAAAAATATATCTAGTAATATTCTTGTTAATCTGATCCTGCATCTCCCTAATAGATAAAAAGGTTGGCTATTAAAGTAAAAAGCCATGTTCTATCTTTCCCAGTAATTTAGGAATCATCTCCAAAGGTTCTTCTAAGATAAATACTAAATCATCAGCAAATGCTTGTAATTTATATTTTTCGCCTTTAATCTCCAGTCCTTGAATTTCTGTATCTTGCCTGAGATTTCTATTTAAAACTTCCAGAGTGAAAATGAATAACAATGGGGATAATGGACATCCTTGCCTTGTGCCTTTTCTTATCTCAAAGCTCTCCGTACAATCTCCATTGATGATCACTTTGGCTGTCTGTTTGTTATATATTATTTTTATCATATTTATAAAGTCCTGTCCAAAGTCCATTATTTGTAGTTGCTGAATCATAAATTGCCAGGAAACGTTATCAAATGCCTTTTGGGCATCTAGAAATATTAGTGCCAATTGTTTCCCTGGATGTAGTTCATAATATTCTAATACGTCCATTATCACTCTTAAGTTATTTTTGATTTGTCTCTTTGGTAAAAAGCCATTTTGGTCTGGATGTATGAATTCAACTAAGTATTTTTTCAGTCTCTCTGCCATTATTGAAGTAAAAATTTTATAATCCACATTAAGCAGCGAAATCGGTCTGTAATTTTTAATCTGTGTCAAATCTGAATCTTCTTTTGGTATTAGAGTAATATTTGCTTCCATCCACATGCCTCTAACAAAAGTCCATTACAAACATTTTTCAATGGTTCGCTTAGTATATCTTGTAAGTTTTTATATAGCTCCGCCGGGCCCATCTGGACCCGGTGTTTTCCCATTTTTTTGTCTTTTTATGTCCTCTAATATTTCCATCATTGTGATTCTTTCCTCTAACATGGTTTTAAATGTCTCTGGGATTTTTGGAAGATTATTTCCTTCTAAGTATTGAACGGTTCTCTCTCTTGAAATTTCCTCTTTATCGTACAATTCCTTGTAGTATTCCTTAATTATCTTTTTTATTTCTTCATTTTTAAACTGTAGACAGCCTTTTCCATCTACCAAGTTGTATATCATTTTCTTCTCCTTCTGTTTTTTAAGTTTATAAGCTAACCATCTTCCTGGTTTATTTGCATTTTCAAAAAAAAATTCTGTTTTGCTCTCTTTATCTGCTCTGCCACTTTTTCTGAGTCCAACAAATTTAGTTTATGTTTTATTATTTCCATTTCTCTTTTCAAAGTCTTTTTCTGCGGGTTTTTCTGTAGTTCTGATTCTAATTTTCCAAATTTTTCTTTTAATAATGCGTATTGCTGTCTTCTCTGTTTATTTTTCTTTGCCGTATATGTTATAGCTATGCCTCTAAGGTATGCTTTAGCTGTATCCCATACATTTTGTAATGTTGTGTCTTCCTCTTTATTTTCTTTAAAAAGAGCTCCATTTCTTTTTTCGCTAATTCTATAAATTCTTTTTCTTTTAATATAGATTGATTTAAAGTCCATCTTGATCTTTTTTGTATTCCTCTCCATATCACTTTTAACGGATTATGATCTGCCCATGTACCTATTTCTATCTCAATTTCCTGTATATTCATCCTCAATTCAGACGTCATCCAAATCATATCAATTCTTGATCAGGATTTTTGGCTGTTTGAATAAAAGGTGTATTGTAATTTTTCTGGATTAATTTCCCTCCAGACGTCTTGTATTCCAATTTCATCTGTCATCTCAAAAAACGTCCTGGGTAATCTTCTTCTTCCAGTTTTCCCTGTTTTGCTGCTTTTATAATCAGTTGTTCCATCTACTATCGCATTAAAGTCTCCTACTAGACAGATATTTTGATACTCCATTTCTGTTACTTTTCTATGTAGGCTTTGATAAAATTCTTTTTGGTTATTATTTGGTGCATAAATTGCTAGTAACAATGTTTGGTTTTGGTGTAAATATATTTCTACCATTACAATTCTTCCTTCTTCATCTGAGTACACCATTTTAGAATCTATTGTCTCTTTAATATATACACCTCTTTTTTCTGATGTGCTGATGCATAGTAAAATTTCCCAATTTTTGGATGTTCCAATAATTTATGATGTTGTTTTTTTATATGTGTCTCTTGCAAGCAAATTATATTTATATTCAATTTCTGTAGTTTCCTAAAAATTGTGTTTCTTTTTGATGGAGAGTTTAGTCCATTTACATTCACTGAAAAAATTCCATTTTCTTTCTTCATTTCCATTTCCATTATTTATATTTTGGTCTAGTCAGTCTCGTAATCCTCTGTTCTCTATCCGTTCCTTCACCTTCACCCTCTTGCTCATCTTTCTCTTTCTGTTCTCCTACTTGTATAGTTGTTCCTTGGGCTGTCTCTTCCGTTTGCTTCTGTTCCTTGCTCTCCTCTTGTCGTTGTTGCACTCCTTCATCTAGAATTGCTCGGTTTCTTACTTCGAAGTCCTCCACCTTCCAAATTGAATCCAGTCGGTACCTTGTATTATTCCAGTTTATTAAGATGCCTTCTGGCATTAACCATCTAAAGTTTATGCCTTTTGCAATCAGCTTTGTAGTTAAGAAATGGTAGTATCTTCAAGTATCTCTTACTCTCTTAGGTATCTGCTTTAAAACCACAATTTCTTTATTTTTATATTTAATGGCTCATCTCTCACTTTTCTCAGTACTTCATCTCATGTTGTTTTCTTTATGAATCTTACATGTACTTCTCTTGGCAGCTTATTCTTCCTTGCATAGCTTGAATTCATTCGAAATGTTTCGTCTATCTCCATTTGCATCTCTGCTTTATCTGCCTTCAAAGCCTCTGCCAAAAGCTCAATGATCACATCTGCTATATTTTCTTCTCTGTCCTCAGGGATATTTTGAAATCTCAAATAGTGTTCCGCCTTTTCCATTTCTAGAATTGCAACTGCCCCCTCTAGATTTTGATTGGCTTGTTCTAGTTTTTCATTTTCTTGTGATAACATTTCCATTTTTGTCAATATCCTCTGATTTATTTTCCATTTTCTGAATTCTTTGTTCATTTTTAATAATCATTTGGTGTTGAGCTTCAAATTGTCCCTTTATATCTAAGATTTCTTCGCTTAATTTCTCAAAATTACTTTGTGTTTCTTCATGATTTTTTTCTGTCTCTTCATGATTTTTTTGCATCATCTCTTGAATCAATTTTAGTGAAGCCTGCATTTCATTTTGGGCAGTGCTTATTTTCTCACACTGCAACATTGTTTCAATAGATCCCTGGGTTGTTGGGCTGGATTGTCCAACAGAGGGTGCAGAAGAGGTCTTCTTCATAAGTCTAGTAATGTTGGATGTACTCATTTTACAGCCAACAATCTTAAAATAAAGTCCTGAATGTAGGAAGAAGCCAGCTGTTTTTGAGCAAATCCACCTCCTCCAGTCTGAAGCAAAACGTTCACTTTCTCCAAATAATTTCTATTTAGTTATAGCCAAAGTCAACAAATATAACTATAAAGGGTCTTTTCCTTGTAATCTCACACCAAGGCACTGTTTTCTGCAGGTATTGTTTTTTCAAGGTCAAAAGAGTTTTTCCAATATTTATTTATGCTGTCGTTTCTTCTTTCGCCACTAGATGTCCTCATAGACTCAATTATTAATGTCTGATATTCTTTAAGAATTTTTCCCTTTGTAGTTACTCGCCGCTTTTAAGTTAATTCTTCTGGGGGTCTTTGCTTTTAGCTCTTCCCCATCAGGGGCTCAACGTTTTATAATCCACAAGGAAAAGGAATGAAGCACTGGCTCACCCGTCTCAGCACGCTGTTGACAGTCAGCTGTTTAGTGGAGCGCTTAGGCTGCGGCTCCTCGTTTCCCCTCCAACTGGGGACAACTTGGGCTGCATTGGCTCATCCGGCAGCCTTTCCTTCACCTTTCCAGAGGATTTCTTCAGTTCGCTCTGATTGGCCGCTGCCTGATCTGAGCTTCTGGAGATAGAACAGTATGGAGAAATGGCAGGATTAAAAATAAATAAAGAAAAAACTAAAGTAATAGTCCAGAACCTCACAGATAAACAAAACAAATGTCAGAAAAGACAGAGTTACAGATAGTGAAAAAGGTCAAATATTTGGGCATACATCTATCGGCAAGATGTTCAACAATAAAAGAAGATAACTACATAAAATTATTGAATCAAATAAAACTGGACTTGGAAAGATGGAGAAATTTGCAACTGTCAATATTAGGAAGTGAAAATGAATGTATTGCCGAAAAATTTATTTTTATTCCAAACAATTCCGATAAAACTTGAAAAAAATTCTTTCAAGATTTAAATTCATTAATTTTGAAATTTGTTTGGCAAGGAAAGAAAGCTAGAATCAAGATGAAAATATTACAAGATGCTAAGGAAAATGGAGGTTTTGGGCTACCGGAGTGGGCTCTGTATTATCAAGTGTTCTGTTCGCAATGCAGACATGAAGACGAGGCAGTTGGTACAAAAGATGTTCTTTATTGAAGACATTTACTGAACAGAAGCATGGAGAAAATTGAACAGAACTCTAACAGAATCAGGCAACAAGCCCTTTTATACTCCCCTGCAAGGGGAGGCTCAACCAATGAATGCAGGCTATTCTTCCGCCTCGCGCATGCGCTCAAGGCTGGAGACAGCCTGTCTGGGTCCCGGGCAGACATGTGGTCTGCCTGGGTCTCTACAACCGGTCCCGGGCAAACACGTGGTCTGCCCAGGTCTCTGCAGTTGTCCTGCAGGTTTCCTGAGCCTTGCTGATTGACTCAGCAAGGCCCAGGACACAACACCCCTCCCCCCTTGGCTTGGACAATGCCGTCCCCGCCAATAACCAGTACCATGTCACATTTAGTCCAAATGGCAGCCTGGCTGTTCCCCGTACCCCGAGCAACCTGGTCTCAGTGGGATTCAAGGTCAATCCAAGTTCTTTCACTCTTAGACAACATGGGCCTCGCAGGATCTCACATACTCCTGCAAATATTTAGGTGGGGCCCTAATACGCCCAGATCTCCATGGATCCATAGTAGGGACGGGTGCGATGACATTTGGGGGAAGTGTATTGGGTGCCTGGAGTGCCTGTTAGGTGTTACAATAGGCATAGGTGCCTGGAGTGCCTGTTAGGTGTTACAATAGGCATAGGTGCCTGGAGTGCCTGCTTCCGTGTTACGCAAACACCCCAGGGCTTTTCCCCCAGACACTCAGGGGTTCCCCCTGACAGCTGACTGGCTGGATCCACTAGACCCAACACCAGAGTTCCTTGGAGGGGTTGAGTTCCCCCAGTCCCTTGGTGGGGTGGATTTCCCCGGAATTCCCTGGGACTCCTCTTGAGAGCATTGTCCCTCGAGCCCAAGACCAGCAGCAGGAGTACCCTGAGTGGCCCATGTACAGCCATTAGTCCCTAACCAGGGACCTCTGCCCAAGTCAGGAGCCATCCATGGCAAGACTCCCCCATCTGGAGCTGTCCCTAGCCAGGGACCTCTGCCAGAGTCAGGAGCTGCCTCCATGGCAAGACCTCATCAGAGCAGTAGAAGATGCGCCCTCGTGGGGAGACTGTGATCCCCCAATCATAATTGGGGTCCCCCTCCCCCCTGAGAGCAGAGCCAGGGGAGGAACCGTGCCCTGGAAGCCGCCAGCGCAACTGGTCGATGTGGCGTTGAAATAAGCCACAAGATGGAAAAGGACTTGGATTCCTCCCATTGAATGAATGCACTCTGAATAGAATGTGTCACAATCGCTTTCACATCCTGAACATAAGAGCATGAGGAGAAGGTACAAATGTGCAGAATTTTCCTTCATGAGGATTCCAGTCATGGTTAATCCTCTGTAGCCTCAGCAATTGTAGGTACACAATACTACAGTCTAAGTTGGAAGCATACATTTTGCAATGGTGAAACCCTTGTTTACCTCATGACTTCACTGATGTGACTATTTACAGTGACTAACACATGTACAGAATAGACATTCTCTTTGATACAATAAGGAGATGGTTTTCCTTCACAGTAACATGATACATACAACCAAGTGTTAAGGTAACCCCTTTATTGATGAAACCACTTGGAATCCCCGAGGTGCCTGCAGCTGTGACACCTGTGAAAAGCCACCCGGTCTGGATGAAGCCTGTCCAGCTTGGCAATGATTCTGCGACCCCAGCGAAGTTCAGCTGGGCTCTTTCCAGTAGCTGTGCATGGTGTGGTGTGGTGTGTGAGAAGAAAATCAGCTAACCTGTGATGCCAGGGTCCTTGAGTGATTCTCTTTAATGCGTCTTTCGTGGTGCGCACCATGCATTCAGCCTGACCGTTGGTGGCAGGATGAAAAGGAGCAGATGTGGCTTGGAGAAATGCCTGAAACTCAGAAGAGGTAAATTGTGGACCATTGTCTGAAACTAAAACATCAGGAAGGCCATGGGAAGCAAAGATTCCTCTGAGCACCTGGATGGTCCTGGCAGTAGTAGTGGAGGACACAGGAACAACCTCTAGCCACTTTGAATGGCTATCCACAAGGAGGAGGAAGAATTGCCCCTGAAAGGGCCCAGCATAATCTATATGGACACGTGACCATGGAGTGAGTGTCTCCTCCCACCTATGTACAGGGGCCTGGGGCATTTCTGGCCGTAATTGCTGGCACACTTGACATCCCTGAACCTGGGCCTCGATGTCCTTATCGAGGCCAGGCCACCAAAGATGGCTGCGCGCAAGCGCCTTCATCCTTACTATTCCCGGATGTCCCTCATGAAGAGAGAGCAAGATTCTAGTCCTCAATGAAGCCGGGATGACTACTCGATTGCCCCACAGGATGCACCCCTTGAATGTGGACAATTCATGCTTCCTGCGCCAGAAGCTCTGGAAATCAGTACCAGGACATGTGTCAGGCCATCCTGACAACACACATGTTAGCACGCGTGCAAGTGTGTGATCAGTGGCAGTTTCTGCAGCCACATCCCTAGCATTGAGGGGAGATTCTGGTAAGTCCTGAATAGACAGAATATGCACAGCAGGGGCAGGGTCTGCCTCTATTTGTTTAAGAGGTAACCTACTCAGGCCAGCAGCGTGGCCCATCTCAGTGCCTGGTTTGTGAACCAGGGCATCATAATAAGCTGCTAAGAAAATAGACCATCTCAGCATTCTAGGAGATATAATGTGTGGGGGTTGTTTGTGGGTAGTAACAACCCCAGCAAAGTCTTGTGTGTGGGGATTGTTTGTTAGTAGTAACAACCCCAGCAAAGGCTTGTGGTCAGTATAGTCCGTGGAATGGCGGCCATCGCATTCCTTACGCTGAACTCTTAGCGTGGCCTTCCCCTGCACACTGACTCTTGAAACCTGAAGGTCAGGGAGGAAAAGCTTGGAGGGCCTGAGCTGGACTCGTGAGCCACTCCTGGAACAACCTGTATTAAGGGTGTCAGCAGCCATCATAGGACGAGCAGACCTTGTGTCCAGCTCCATGGCCAGAGGAACTCCCTGCAACTTAACAACCATGCACCATTGTGTCTTAAGGGGCCTGTGAGTCCCTGTTTTAAACACCCCCCTACGGGACGCGCAAAAACCCACCCTGTTTTGGCTGGGGACCTTGGTACCTTTCAGAGGCAACTCATTAGGGGGCCTGTGTATCTGGCGACCCAAGCAGGCTGATGCGATGTGGCCTTGCCTGCCACATGCCCGGCAACAGCAGAAGGAGAACGGCAGTCGGCTCTCCTGTGGTGACCCCCACAGCCAAAACAGCAAATGGATGCAGGCGTCTGTCTTCTGCGTTCTTGCAATCTTCTTGCCGCCAATGGTTGAAGTCTGTCCTCGGATTCTTCTCCGGAGGCCTCTCGCACGACTTCTTGATGGACGGGGACTGCTGCTGGAGGGTTCTGGATCACGAAGTGTTGGACTCGACAAGACGGCCCCGCTTGGACATCTTCTTTCTCGATGGCCTCGTCCACGTCTCTCGCCGCAAGGAAGGAGGAAGGGATGGGAAGGAGTCCCACGAAGCCAAGCCCACCTCCAGCGTTTGCGTACTGGCAGGCGGCTGCTTCCCCAGGATGCCGCGCTTCTCAGAGAAGGGGTCCCACGAAGCCAAAAGCCCACCTCCAGCGTATTTGTACTGGCAGGTGGTTGCTTCTCCTGGACGCCGTACTTCTCGGGGAAGGGGTCCCACACAGCCGAGCCTGCTTCCAGCGTATTCGTACTGGCAAGCAGTGGCATCTCCTCGATTCCTTCCACTTCGAGGCATGAGAAGGGGTCCCTCGAAGCCGAGCTCACCTCCAGCGTCTTCATGCTGGCAGGCAGTCGCTTCCACCGGACGCCGAACTTCTCCACTCGTCAGACCTTCAGGTGAGTAGGCCTATCTCTGTTTCTTTGGGATTCCTGACAGCGAATCCCACCTTCGTCGCCAATGTTCTGTTCGCAACGCAGACATGAAGACGAGGCAGTTGGTACAAAAGATGTTCTTTATTGAAGACATTTACTGAACAGAAGCATGGAGAAGATTGAACAGAACTCTAACAGAATCAGGCAACAAGCCCTTTTATACTCCCCTGCAAGGGGAGGCTCAACCAATGAATGCAGGCTATTCTTCCGCCTCGCGCATGCGCTCAAGGCTGGAGACAGCCTGTCTGGGTCCTGGGCAGACATGTGGTCTGCCTGGGTCTCTACAACCGGTCCCGGGCAAACACGTGGTCTGCCCGGGTCTCTGCAGTTGTCCTGCAGGTTTCCTGAGCCTTGCTGATTGACTCAGCAAGGCCCAGGACACAACATCAAGCATCTGTTTTAACATGGGTGAAAGAATGGATAACTCTCAGAAACAAAAGGTTGTTATATTTGGAGGGGCATGATTTACAATTGGGGTGGCACTCTTTCTTATGGTATGGGAAAAACAGAGTTCATAAGTATTTCCAAAGCCACTATATAAGGAATGCATTGTTAATACTATGGGGAAAAATTAAAAGTAAAATATACCTGAAAATTCCAGGGTGGTTGTCAACTGTGGAAGCATTTGTACATCCAAACCTGGTAGACTTTGAAAAAATTTGGACATATAGAGATATTCTAAATCCAGAAGGAAATTTAAAATCGAAACAAGAATTGGAAAATCAGGGTATCAACTTGTGGTGGGCACATTTACAAATGCAAAGTAGATATGAAAAAGACGTTAAACTATTTGGCTTTTATAAATAACAAACTGTATTTGATACGATTTTGTTAACTTCAGACGAGAAAACAATTAAGAAAATGTATAATTTTTTGTTAATTCTGGAAATGGAAAGTGAACAAGTTAAAGAAACAATGATAAGATGGGTGAAAAATTTCGGGTATAATATAGAACTAGAAAAATGGCAAAAGTTATGGGAAAGAAATTACAAACTGACAATGTCAACTTCGTATACAGAAAATTTATATTCAATTCAATCTGTTTATTACAGCCGTAAGGCCAGACACAATCAAAATGTATAACAACAGTAACAATCTTACTTCCATATTTACAAGATATGAAACCACCAAACAATCAATATAATATAATCCAAAATTCTCAAAGTAAAACCCCCTTAATAATGGTGCAACGTATTGTGCAAATGGTGGCACAAAATTGGGCAACCTGAATAGATATTTTCGGATCCTTATCCGAAAGTAGCAACTTCAAATACAATTCATATCCCCTGCCTGGAAATTTCTTCAATATCGGATATATAAGAATCTATCTAGAGTCATTATATAGAGAGCAATGAAGCAGCATATGGCTTAGAGTTTCTATAGAGCCATCGCCACATGGACACAACTGAAGGTGCATAGGAATGCCCTTAAACCGTCCAAAAAGGACTGCTGAGGGCAATGCATCCAGCCTGGCTAAGGTGAAAGCTTTACGAAATTTCAAAATTGTAATGGAAAATAGATAAGAAGCTGGGAACAATCCTTCTGGAAGCAAGTGACAAATGTTGGAATGTGCCACCTTACTTAGATTTGTTTGAAAGTCAATATCCCAGATTCGTTGTTTCAAGGCATTTCCAACATTATCAAATCCTAATGAACACAGTCTTTCCATAAAGAAGCCCAGCGATTTAATTTTATCTAGGGCTTTTTTTCCCCATAACGATTTAAAATGGTCTATAAATACTAATGGGACCAAACCCACAGGCATCAAAGTTAACTTTAGCCAAAAGGTAAGAAGAAGGAACCATGCTCTAGCTTCTAATGAAACCATACCTATTTCTACCCATAGGATGGCATTTTTGATACTTTTAGGTACCATCAGTATGGCTCTAATAAACTTATTTTGAATAATTTCTATAACATTAAGCTTTGCTAGTGAACATATTTGTGAGCCATAAAGGAGCTGAGGGACCACCTTAGCTTGAAAAACCTTACAAGTAGGCTCCTTTTGAATGATAAAATTTTATGATAGCTGAAGAGGTGCGCTGTGCTACACTTGCCCGATAAAGAAAATGAGTATTCCAGGATAGGGAGGCATGGAACTGCATTCCAAGATATTTGTAAGTATGCACCTGTTCAATTGAAGTCCCATCAATTTGCCATTTATGGATCTTATAATGGTAAGAGGCAAATACTAAAACTTTAGTTTTTTCATAATTTATTAAAAGTTTGTATTCTGTGCAAAATAAAGCTAGTGCCCTAAGTGCTTTTCTCATTCCCACCTGGGAAGTGGACAAAATGACTATATCATCGGCATACAATAGTGCTGGAATTGCACGATCAGCTAAGATAGGTGAATGATGGGTTGGATCAGCTAGCACTTGCATTATTGGGTTTAAATACAGATTAAAAAGTAGTGGAGCTAATATGCAGCCTTGCCTAACACCACTATAAGTTGGAACTGCTTTAGATAAATGTCCCCAAGGGGTACATCTAATTTTTAGGGAGGTTTTGGAATAGAGCGACTGAATAAGAATCAACAGCCTTTTATCAATCGTGGAATGTCTTAGACTATACCACAATCTCTCCCTTGATATTAGATCAAAAGCTGACTTAAAATCAACAAATGTTGCATAAAGAGAACCACGAGAGGGGGTAGAATATTTTTCAGCCAAATGATGCAGAATTAGACAATGATCCAGTGTTGAACATTCCTTCCTAAATCCGGCCTGTTCTTCAGCAATAATATTTTCATTTTGTACCCAATCCACTAACTTTGTGTATAAAAATCTGGCATAGAGTTTATTTATTGTATTTAATAAACTAATAGGCCTATAGTTTACAGGGTGAGGCCTACTTCCTTTATTTTTGTAAATCGGTACTACAATGGCCTGATTCCAGTCAGATGGAAAATGTCCTGTATTATTAATAAGAGTGAATAGAGTGGCTAAAACTGGGGCCCACCAGTCTTTATTTTCCCTTATTAATTCTGGGGGGATATAATCCCCTCCAGATGCTTTACCTGATTTCAATTGGGCAATAAGATCTTTGACCTCAGCTATAGATACTGGAGGCCAATCCGGGAGGTCATTACAAGGGGGAATCACTTCTGGAATTACAGTAGAAACCCGCTTAAAAATATTTTTAAAATGATCCTCCCATTTATCAGCAGATATTTGTGAGATAGGACCAAAACGTCTATTTGTAAAGGACTGATTTATTAAATGCCAGAACAGAGTAGAATTTTTGAGCTTTGCTGCTGAAATTAGATTACTCCAATTTTCTCTTATAGCCTGTTGTTTCTTTATCTTTAAAAGATCTTTATATATTTTTTTTGTAGTCTTGAGTAATTTGGAGGCATTCACAGAATTTTCTTGGCAAAAGAAAATTATTGCATTTAAGAGAGCTTTTTTTGCTTTAATGCAATCACTATCATACCAAGGTTTAGATCTTTTATGCGCATACGCACCATAAGCTGTTGCAAATCTTGTCAAGGGAGTTTGGAGATTAATGGTGATTGATTGATACAACGAGATTGCTTGTTCATATGACTCAGATGTTGCAGAAAATCACAGGACTCAGACCACGTAATCAAAAGAAGTTGGTTTATTTGTGCAAAGGTTCAGAGCAAAAATCATAACAACCTCTGAACACCTTCTCATGGAATAACAAGTACATATATACTCTTTTAGAAGCAGCAAAACACGGAAATGTAACTTGTTAGCATTGATTGGTTACTTGAATTACAACCCCCTGTTAGCCCCCCTGTTAGCCCCCCGTTGCTATGCTAAAGTAGCGAAATATCTTGTCCCCCTCTCATGGATCGAGGTCACAGATGTCTTGCCAAAGCATCTAAGTTTCTGGCAGCACATTTGTGGTTAGTTACCAGCGAGAGCAAGACATAGAAACGAGACATATGTGGTTAACTGTAACAGAGCTTCAAGCTTGACACCTTTGTGCGACCGACAGATGAACTTGTGGTTTGACATTTTCCACTTCCTTTTTGCTTCTTCTAACTAATACACGCATTTAAGACTCATGTCCTGTTTTATGACCTATGTCTTGTTTTATGTCCTGCCTTATTCCCCCCTTTGAGACTCCATTTTAGGTAACAATTGAGTCTCACTTTTATAGTTTCTACTTAAGCATTAGCTTTTTCCCAGCAAGCGAAGATAGCTGAGCAGAATTTACGCATATATGGATAGGCATAACATATGGCATGATTAACACTTTAGACTGGCACACCTCTTTCTGTTTCCTGCTGCCAGTTCAAGATAGAGGCAGATAGCAATAATAAGAAAGAGTGAAAAATCCATAAAGTGATTCTCAAAAATCATCTTCCTCAGGCACGTCCTCCAATCCCCAGGGTGTAAGCCATACATACACCCCACTGTCTGGATCCTCACTTTCCCTTCCTGGGTCTGAGGTGAACCTATTTTCCAAGGATCCTTCTATCACAACTAATTCCTTTTCAACCCTGATTTCTTTCACTGATCTCGTAACTAATTGTCTGATTAAAGGTTTTACACAGGGGATGAAGGCTAGTCCTGCTATTCCACATAATAACACAAACAGCATCTGTTTGACCCAGGCAGCGCCTGGTAGCCATGAGAACCATGAGTCAGTTCCTTGCATTCCTTGTTTAATTCTGGATGCTCTATCTTGCAAGTCCTTTGCCACTTCTCTGACTACTCCTGATTTATTCATGTAAAAGCAACACTCTTCTCCCAAGAACAGACACAAACCTCCTTTCTCAGCTGTCAAGAGGTCTAGGGCACGCCGGTTTTGTAAGACTACTGCTGCCAAAGAGTCTATCTGATCTTGGACTTCTACCAGAGTCCCAGCAATCTGGCTTAGGCTTTGTTGAAATTCTTCAGAAAGTTGCTGAAACTGTATTACAGAATGGGCTAAACTACGTACACCTATTCCAACTGCAGTGCCTATCCCTAGGATGGCTAATAATGGTATTACTAGGGGAACTCTTTTCTGTATATGTCCCATAAGAGGAACAGGGAGGGCTTGTTCCCCATTAACAACACCCATCTTTGGGATGAGGTGAACCAGAGTACACGTTCCAGTCCAGTTGGTAGGTAAACATACATACGCCTTTTTCCCACATAAGAAAAATACCCCATTCTCTTCTAAGCATACTGCCATGTTCATGGAAAAGGCATGAACTCGATGACCGTTCTCATTACTCCAGACCCACAAGGTGCCAGCCATAAACATGCCAGTTAACGGCTGTAGTGGAGGTTTTTGACAAGGGTTTCTTTTTTCATCCCTGAGATAGGGACCTTCAAGGAGATAACGGGAGCTGTCGTTTCCAAAGGGAAATGGAATACAGAATTTCTGCATGGGCTTACTATAGAGCCAAAGTGGGAATCTGGGTGGTTCAAATTGGCTTGGGCACTTTATCAAAATAGCATTTCCTTCCCATTTTGTAAAGCTCAGTTGTGGCGGAGTCGAGAAGGTGACCTTCTTTTGGAATAGGTGATGTGCAGAAGGAGAAATGCTGCGAGTTAGTTTCACATCCATAAGTCTACGCCGAGGGCTCATGGTTAATTCTATTTGACAGTTTTGACAGTAATTTCCTGTCTCTGATCCCACTGAAGTGCCCTTCCAAGGTTCCTGACTCCTTTTAACACATATGGAGGGCGACCCTAGGAGGTCCACACCAACAGCCACAGGGCCAATGATGGGAAGATGGCTAACTCCCAGCTTTTCTAACGTATTATAGAAATCACCATGTAATTTTGCCTCTACAGTGATGGTTCCCCATCTGCCACCCCTGTCAAAAGCTAAGGTGGCATTGGTCTTTGCCCAAAGATCTGGTGAAACTGGGACTGCATGATAGGCTGATGGAGATGCAGACAAACACAGCCAGCATTTCTTTTTGGCCTAAAGTAGGGTCAGATTGATTAATCAAAGCCTGACCTAGTTCCAGTATTTTCAGTATGTATTTCTCTTCTCTCAATTGTCGCAGAGGCCCTCCTTCTACCTTGATAATGTCCTGTCTTTGAGATCCTCAATGTCCCAGGAGCCTTCTTCAAGTGTGAGAGGAGTTAATTGGCCATTCTCACAACATTTGGGACTATCATTCAGGGTCTCATTACTCAACATGCCACTTGCAAACATTAGCCAAAGCCATAGAAGACTCATGTTTGATAATCTAAAATGAGTCAATGTCAATTTTTCTTTCCTTTTCTATCTTACAAGCCCAATATCCCACTCAGTTTCACACTCACAGTCACACCAAGGGGAACAATTGCAATTATGAAATTACCACATCAGGAAGATGGATGGGATTAGGTGTGATTTGGGAAAGGACAGGGTCAGTCTTGGGTGAGCCACAAAGCCGAGTCTTATTTGCTAAATATAATGCCCACACTCCCAAGACTCCTACTATATTACAGAGACCCACTCCCAAGGTGCTTCAAACATAAGTGTCCCCAAGAGATACACACTGTCCTTGGTCACAGTTAGTGCTTTTTAGGTGCAACACCTGTTTCTTTGGGATTGGGACATTTCCAGAAGAAAAGGTGTCCAATACAACAGGTCACAACCAGGGTGATCAGACCCACTAAGGCCAGACTCACTGCACCTATGGCTATGTATGGTCGGACTACCATTCCTTAAAATAAATCTAACCTACACCACACACTCCACTTCTACCACATTAACAGCTGTTTTCCTCATTCTTTTCTTCAGCCGTACATAGAGGGTCAGCTTCCGGAGAGACACCAGTAAGGCCTCTTCTGCCCCGTATGCTGCCTGCCCGTTTCCGGTAGGGCAGTTATAAGGGGCTCTTCTTCAAGCGGACCACTAAAGGATGGGCCTCGTCCTGCTCTGCCTCCCAATATTCATCAGCTGCAGGCTTAACTCGAGTCCAGTGAATCCAAGACTTGGATTCTAACACCTTTACTGCAAGTGGAGAACACATGACCACAGTATACGGGCCCTTCCATTTAGGTTTCAAGTTTTCTCCTTTCCAGTGTTTTACCCATACTATAAGTCTTTTTATAGGAGTCAGCCGGGAGAGGAGGAGGTGTCATACTTGATGTTTTAATACCATTTAACGACCTTCTCAAGTTTGTAAGTTCGATGTTTATCATCTCCTCCTTTAGAGGGTATACGGCCCTATGGATCTTTATTTGCGAAGCAGGACTATTGTTTTTGATGTCTGTAAGGGCATTTATCACCTTCCCAGAGATGAGATCTCGGACTAATACATCTTTAAAGACCCTAACTGTTCTTATTAAATGATTCTGCCAGAGTTTCCTTTTCATTTGTGTAATTCTTGTGGGAAAATTTGACTGCTTAAAGGTCAATAGAATTTTTTTTTATACCCCTTAGGCCAGGCAAGTAATAATAATCTTCCAAATCAATCATTTTTCTTTGACAGTTTAACAGCTGTGATAGCGAGAGCATGATTGCTTTATGATTGCTCCACCTGTGAGCATTTTGGTGAATTTCTAAGAGGAGTTGCTTCTCTTGTAGCACAAGACGGTAATTAGCTGTATCTAATGCTCTCGAATTTCCCAATGATGACAAAATGGGAGGGGAGGAACAAGCCTCCAACAACCCAGCATCTAGAGAGGTTTTAACCCCTTGTCTGCTCTGCATATCTCGCAAACCCAATGATTGTTGAAAATTGTCCACCTTTAGGCTAAGATCATTTAACCTTTGCAGTATAAGAAATAGGGTTTCAGCAGACAAAAGGCATACCTCTTGAAGATGATTATATGAAGTGTTGAAAATCTGTTCTAAATATTTATCTTCGTTACCTCTCTGTTTTAAATGCTGGTTTAAGTTCAAACTTGAGAGGGTTGGAAATTCCTGTGCATTCACATTTTTAGTAGGCGAAATACTCACAGTTTGTTTTAAACCTGCGGTGGGGAGGTAGGAAACAATTTTCTTCTGTTTCTTTGCCTCTTTTGGATTATTGGTTCCAGTGGCATTACTTGTGCTTAAACGAGGTCCTTTCTTGCCTTTAATCACAGGAATTGCTGCCTCGTTGTTAAAAACTGCTGCTTTTACTGCTTTTACTGGAACGGCTGCTGTCTTTAGGAGCCGGCATCTTCCGCCCCATGGCTTATCCTCCATAGCTGAAAACTTAAAAAGTTAAAAGTTAAAAAGTTAAAAGGTTTAAAAGTTAAAAGTTAAAAAGTTAAACTAAAAATAAAAGAAAATAAAAGAAAGCTTTTGCTTCTGGAGGAACTCTTTACAGCCTTTGCTGCCTGTCCTCCATCTTGGCCCCCCTCCAGAAATCATATCAACAAATTTATATAAAATTTATATAAAATGTTTTATAGATGGCACTTGCCAACAGCAAGATTAGCAAAAATGTTTAAAAATATGTCAGATAGATGTTGGAAATGTAAACATAATTCAGGCACATATTATCATGTTTGGTGGACATGTGATAAAGCAAAGAGCTATTGGAAAAAGATACATACTTGGTTAGAAAAGATATTGGGAGAACATGTAGACTTTAAACCTGAATTTTTCTTACTAGGTATAATGCCAGAAAAGATTAACAAACAAAGCCTATATTTGATTTTACATGTCACAACAGCAGCAAGAATAATGTTTGTGCAATATTGGAAAAATGAAGGAATACCACCAGAGGAAGAAATAATTAAAAAAATACTGGAATGTGCAGAGATGGACAGATTGACTATGAGATTGAAAGAAAAAGAAGAAACAGAATATTATCAAACTTGGGACTTATTTTATCAATGGCTAGAGGAAAGAATTAATAATTAAATATGTACTAGCGTTTTTTAAACCCAGATAGCACATTGGTTGAAAAATTATTATATGTATGTAAGAGAAAAAATCAATAAAATCTTATTAAAAATAAATAAATAAAGTAAAAAGCCATGTTCATGCTGTTAGGACATTTAATCAAGCCTTGAACTGGGGCCTCTTGCAATATTATGTTGTCCGTCCTTTCGCATTGAATGTTCTTGATGTGTGCGAATATCTTTCATTTTGGGTTGTTCTCTCTCTTTACTTATTAAATTATGCCAGCGATATGCTAGAATAGGCAATCTTTTGACTTGCTTACTGTATTCAGTTGCTTTCGTACTTCCTATGTACTCTGTGCCATTGTATGGTTTTAGCTGTGTTTCCAGCTACCTTCCCCATAGATAAGGGTCAGCTTGTTTGCTGGGGTACTGTATTCTCTTATTGACACTGACAGTAGTGTCACTTTTCCTGTAGATAAGGGTCAGCTTGTTTGCTGGGGTGGTGCACTCCACTATTGTTGCTAAACAGAGGGAGTGGGCCTTTTCCATACATAAGGACTGCCTTGTTGGTGGGGCTCAATATCCCTCTATTCCCCTGGGTGATTGCCTCTCTTGGTTGCCCAGGAGAGAGAAAAAGAGAGAAGTAAAAGCAAAAAACAAATAAACAAACAAATGGATTGAACTTTGCCCCCAACTATGAATGAAGTAAGGGTGAAATGCCCCTAAAAGAACGAAGCGAGTGTGGAGTCCCAATCTGCAGTTCTGTCCTCCCGCAAAGGAAACAGCAAGAGATGGACAAAGTAGATGATGCAATGCATGGATGCTTGGTTGGGTGATGAATTTATTGTAAGCACACACATTTTTTTTGCCTAATTGAACAACTCAGTGTTCCTTGTCCTTTACTATGCAATCAACTTCTGTTTCACCCTTGTTTACTTTGCCTCTTTGTCAGGCCTTGTTCTCACTTATTTGCCTTATTTTGATGGCCCTTGCTTTTGAGGTAGAATTGAGTAATGGGAGGTTTACTGATCCCCGAGGTGGTAGCTACATGGGCAATTACAGACCATCCCCTTGATAAAATCACAAAAGATCAACAGGGTCTGGGAGTCTTGGATTGTATCCCAGTACCTCAACCAATTATTTGGGCCACTGTATATGTCAATAAAAAAGCTGTTGTCTATAAACAGCCACTGACCACAGGGACCCATTTAGTGGTTAGGCAACAACATAGTTACTCCCTCCTCATGTATAATCTGTATTTTAACCAGAAACCCTATTGGGTTAAATGACTGAAATGCCTGATATGGTGATTTTATGATATTTTCCCTCAGTTGACTCTGGTGTTGATTCTATTTTACCTTCACACCTGAAAACCTCCTGGCCCCTTGACCTTTCCAAACAGCCTTTAGGCCAATTTCCACTTTGTACTATGTCCAATTCTTTGGAAAACCTCACTCCGAGAGTGAAATTCCTGAAAAGGGTACTCCAGCATGGTATACATATTCATAAGGGACCCAGGTTCTGCCAATACTTACAGCAATGACATGCCCTTAGTGCACAAGACTCTAAATGCCAGTTGCCCCTTGCTGGAACCTTTGACAGAGATAAACTTATTTTTTTACGGCACCCATTGGATGCTGTGGACACTTCTCTCAAACCAAGCAATTGGTCCGCTTTTATGATTGAGTATGCTGAGATGGAGAAACAGCGCTGGGACCATCATTTGCAATTCTTCAAACATACTAAGGAAACATTGGAAAAATCAGTCACTGATCTTAAGGCCTCTATTGCTGCTATTCAAAAAGATGTAATGGTGGAGTCCACCAAGAGAAACAAATGCCCATCACCAGAATATGCCCTTTGATCCCTGTTTCCCCTAGTTTTGAAGAAAATGCTCCTGACCCACTATTGGAATATCTGCATCATCCTTCCTCCCGTCCTCCCTATGCCAATGCAGATATTGGCGCTTCACTCCCTCCTTCTGCACCAGTGCCACCTCCTGCTAGCATTGTCCAGTCCCCCCCATTGCTTCCACTCTCCTTTCACCAACCCCTGCGGTTGCCGGTGCTTGTGTTCCTCCTACCCCTTCCCCTTTTCCCACTTTCAAAGCCCATGTTCAAGGTATCAAAGCATCTCTGCAAGCTGCAGATAGCCTATTGATTAGTCTGCCTTCCCTTCTCCAAGCTGACTTGACTAAACTCACTGAAACTATAGGTCTGGAAATGGGGGGAAACCTCTCTTCTCCATCTGAATCTACTGCATTGCTCTCTCCTGATGTTGCTTCTGATCTGTCCTATGTTAGGTCATATGATTGCATTGCCTTTTGCACTCATAGTGCTCTTCCTGTTTCTTCCACCCCTATTGGTGTTAATTCTATTTTACCTTCACACCTGAAAACCTCCTGGCCCCTTGACCTTTCCAAACAGCCTTTAGGCCAATTTCCTGTACTATGCCCAATTCTTTGGAAAATGTTAACAGCACCCTTGTACCAAGTTATTCATGTTCATGTTCCTTGGTCTCAGGTTGAAATTTGAAATATGGCATCTTCCTTTCCCAGTATCCAGGACAAGCCTGCCAAATTTAAAGAAGAGTTGGAAACCATTATTGAGGCTTATAAGCCGACTTGGGCTGATCTCAACCAGCTCATGCATGCGGTTTGCCCAAATGGGATTTGGGAATGGATCAAAGAGAAAGCTGCATAGCCTTCTAATCAGCCCTCAATTACTGACCTCAATAATATACGTTTGCGTCTGCTTGCTAATATTACTGAGGTCTGTCCCATTAAAACTGATTGGGGCAAAATCAAAGGTTGCAAACAGCACGATTGTGAATCACCAGCTGAATTTATGGAACACCTCACCCTGGTGTTTGAGCAGCAGTACAGGACCTCTGATCAAATGCTAGAGAAGGTATGGTTTCCTTTTTTGTTGATGGCTTATGTCCCAAAATTTCTGAAGCCATCAGAACCAATGATTGGATGGAAAGCGAAATCTTTCTCTGAGATATTAGATATTGCTGACAATTACTCCTCTTCTTTTTAAACAGAATGAGGAGGAGAAAGAAACCAAGCTTATGCAAACAGTTTGCATAAGAAAATGCCTTATGCCTGCAGTATGGACTGTCATTGTGTTACTGTTTATCGGCACTTGTCTAAATTTGTATAATACTATGTATCCTCCAGTCTCCAACCCTACATCTATGAAAATCATACCTACATGTACTGAAGCTGAATGCGTTTTTCAGGATGAATCCCTCCCCAGGGTAGAACCAAGATGATAAAGAAATATCCGCTGAGTGCCCTCTGTGTTTTCCACTGAGGAGCCCCGTGACTTTTCCACTAACATGTATTTGAATCTGGTTGAGGCCTATCGAGCTGCTGAAAGCTCGGCCAACATGAATAATTGTTGGGTGTGTAACTATGGCTCAGGAGCAGGGGGGACATGGTTACCCTGTTTGCTAGGCCCATGGTGCTACAATGGCTGCTTGACCCCGGGTGCAAAGGTGGTAGACAGCCACTTACAAAATATGGCAAGTACTACTGCCTGCATGACACCAAGAGAGGTGGAATATGTATAGAAATGAATGGCCTTAACATATCCTCTGTGGGTGCACTACCACTAGGCTTTAGTTCCCGCAATATCATTATTCGTATAACTTCCTCATGGCGGGAACATGCAGAAATCTCCAGGAATCACCCTTGCTCTTATACAATTGGCATGAATGCTGTGGTTTGCTCCATGATCCGACACATTGAATGTGCTGTAAATAAACTCATCAATTTTAAGGGTTTCATGAAGAGCAACTGCTCATCTGAATCTGATCCTTGGCATAAGTACCCATGTTTTGACTATGCATTTTGTGATATACATCCAACTCTTAAATTGTCAAGGGATTATATGACACAGCTGAGGTCCATGATTTCCCAGCTTGAGATCTGCTATCAAATAGCGGGTTCGAAGGAATGCATGTTTGGTCATTGTACCACACTGATTAACATAACAAGTGCCTCCCCCCCCATATTTCAAGTCTGCCAATAGGGAGGACCAAGCTACTGATGCTGACTTGTTTGTTTTTGATCCGACTAGGTGGCTCCATGGCATAGTGGCCCCCAGAGAAATGTACTTCGTTTGTGGTGACTGAGTGTATCTTATGCTCCCCCTGGGATGGCCAGAACGCTGTTACTTGGGGATAATTTTTCCAGCTCTGTTACCTCTGAAAGAACATACAGACCTTCATGTTTCAACTTTGCTCCGACTCCATAGACAAAGTTTATTACACAATGGCTGGGCCCATTTTTTTGCCACCCTCCTTCCTCAGTTAGGAATTAATATGTTATGGGAACAGTATAAAAGATTCTCTGTTCTCTTGGAACAATTGGCCAATACTACTGCTGATGGATTTGGAGTCATTGCAGCAGAACTGACAGCTGTCAGAGAAACAATTTTGCAAAACTGGGTTGCCCTTGATTACCTCTTGACCAAAGAGGGTGGGGTCTGCAAATTGATTGGTGAATCCTGTTGTGTCTTTATACTAGATGGAAATCAAAGCTTGTTTAATGACATTACAAAAATATGAAAGGCTGTTACTGACTATAAGAAAGTCTCCATAAAGCCATTTGGGTCTTTTAGCACAAGGGGCCTTTGGAGCATATTTTCTGGTATCTTTTAAGGATTGGGGAGGAAAAATCCTGCTGCTCCTTTTCAATATATTTTTCATTATTATACTCCCTTATCTAATTATTTCAATAGTGAAGAAATGTGTGTCCTCATTGTTCCGTATATCCCCAGTGGTGCCTCTCATGTCAGTAGAGACACATGAGGTAGCCTACAGCATTACTTTCTGTTCCAGGGACACTTCCCTTCCATCTGAGGCCCAAACATCCTCAATAATATCATTTGACCAGCCTCCCTCTGAACAGCTTTCCCAGGCCTTGTTATTACAGCATTTAGGCATCAGCTTGTCTATTGATGATCCAATCAATGCTCCAATGAAATGCCTTGACACTTCTGAGCCTCATTGACCTCATTGTTGAGAATTTGGAAAAAAATAAGAGAAGAGCAACTAAGATGATCAAAGGCCTGGAGACTAAAACATACAAAGAACGGCTGCAGGACTTGGGTTTGGCTAGTCTAAAGAAAAGAAGAAATAGGGGAGACATGATAGCAGTATTCCAGTATTTGAGGGGCTGCCACAAAGAAGAGTGGGTCACATTATTCTCCAAAGCACCAGAGGGCAGGACAAGAAACAATGGTTGGAAACTGATCAGAGAGAGAAGCAACCTCGAATTAAGGAGAAACTTCCTGACAGTGAGGACAATTAACCAGTGGAACAGCTTGCCCCCAGAAATTGTGGGTGCTCCATCACTGGAGATTTTTAAAAAGAGGCTAGACAGTCACTTGTCTGAGATGGTATAGGATAGGTTCTCTTGCTTGAGAAGGGGGCTGGGCTAGAAGGCCTCCAAGGTCCCTTCCAGCTTTCTATTCTATTCTATTCTATTCTATTCTATTCTATTCTATTCTATTCTATTCTATTCTATTCTATTCTATTCTATTCTATTCTATTCTATTCTATTCTATTCTATTCTATTCTATTCTATTCTATTCTATTCTATTCTATTCTATTCTATTCTAGGATTGGGGACTGTGAGAAAAATAAAATCTAGTAATATTCTTTTTAATCTGATCCTGCATCTCCCTAATAGATAAAAAGGTTGGCTATTAAAGTAAAAAGCCATGTTCATGCTGTTAGGACATTTAATCAAGCCTTGAACTGGGGCCTCTTGCAATATTATGTTTTTGCATGCCTGTGGCTACATATTTCTACATATCTATAAAATAAGGAAGCGTAAGGTATGGGAAATAGGGAACTTCAGTTTGTAACCGTATGTACTCTGTTGCAACAACACATGTTAGAACGGTAATGTGAAAAGTTGTGGTGAGAACGAGAATGAGTTGGAAAGCTGTGGTCAGGACAAGAACAAGGAACTGACTCAGTTACTGTAACTGGCTCAGTTACTGTTATGACCCCAGAGGTCATAAGCTCATCATAAGCTTGTGGTTTTAAGGTATAAAAATTGAATTCAGAAAGGGGTCGGGGCCATTTGCCCACTAGCCTTCACTCTTTTGACTGCTTGTGCATTTGGTCCTCATTGCAATGGATTATGATATGTAAGCACTTAATGTGTAATCTAAATTGTAATAAACCTCTGCATCTGTAAAGCCCTGCCTCAGATACTGTTCCCAAGAAAGCAGAACTCTTGAAACTGGCATTGTTTCAACTGGAACTTTTGTTGAGAGTTAGTGATAGCAGAAGAGCTAGGCAAGATCTAAATTCTTCCCGTGTGAAATATTACATTAAAACTGCCCTTTCAAATCCCTCCCCAGTGTCCAACCATCCGGTTTGATTTTAGCCAATCCATAGGTGTGAAGTTGTTATGGGAACCAGGTGATAGTGCAGTTCTCAAGTTTTCAATTCCTCTGTGGTCCCGTCTCATCCAACTGGAGATAAGGCAGATGGCTGCAGGCACATTCCTCCCTCCTTTCACACCCAGAGAGGGTTACTTCAAAGAAGATAGAACAAAGCAAAGGAAACATCCTAGAGCCCGCAGAACTTTCCTCCCTCCCCACAGAGCAAGCCTCCCCCTCCCAACAGAATGGCAGTATCCGAAAATGAAATGCATGAGTAAATACAATGGGTAAAATGCAGTGAGGGTATGACATACTGCCCCCCTAAAGAAAAGACAGATCCACCTGGAGAAAAAGAAAACAATGGGGAGAAAAAGAGAGTACATTAGTTAGGTTTATCAGGATAACAGGTATGAAAACATTTGAGTACTCTAGGGGCCCTAATGTGCTTCTTATTAACCCATTCATTTTGGGATGCTGGAAGGTCCTTCCAGGCTACCAAATACTGAGTGGCCCCATGATATTTACATGAGTCTATAATTTCTTTAATCTCAAAATGCTGTTCACACTTTACCATAATGGGTTGTTGCAGGCCTTAAAGGCGAGATTATCTCGGGTTTTAATAAACTGCAATGAAATACGGAATTTGTCTTAATGTCTTGGGGAGTTCTAACTCCATTGTAAAGGAGTTTATGATGCGTTTGATGGGGAAAGGTCCCTCAAACATTTGTCCTAACATTTTTGAGGGTTGTAATGACTGCAGGGACCTGGTGGAAAGTTTCCCAACATGGAAAGGTTTAGGTTCCATTCTCTTTTTATCTCCTTGGCCTTATAGACTGCTCTGGCTTCATCCAGAGCCTTTCTGACAACTGGCCATGTGTTTTGCAGTTGCTTTACCCATTCCTTAAGGGAAGGAATTGTGGGTCCATTAGTGAGCAGTTCGGGCATTGGGTTGATACAATAGCCTCCAGCCCCACGAAGAGGGAAAGCCCCAGTCACCATTCCAGACATGGCAGCCCAGATCGCCATTGCCCAGAAGCCCAGATTGCTGCCAGCGAGACAAGAGCTCGAGCCGTCACCAGGACAGCCAAAGCCCGGACTGACGTGCCTATCAGCCACCCAGCCCGAGGCCTCTACAGCAATGGGGGATGCCACAACCCCCACAGCTGGGAGGCCAACAGCCACTGGCAGTGCAGCAACAGCATTGGGGGTAGCCGCAGCCCCAAATGTGCAGCAGCAGCTGGGAACCTTGCAGCAACCGGGGATAATACAGCTGCCAGAAGGTCTGCAACCATTGGGAGCGCAGCAGCAGCAGTGGGGCAAGCCACCATCTCTGAATGTGCAGCAACCACTGAGGGGCCCGCAACCACTGGGGATCCCACAACAACTACCGCTGGGGCCACAGGGGGGCCTACAACAACTGGGGATGCCACAATCGCCTGTAGGTCAGCAGCAGTGGGGGTGGCAACAGCCCCCAAATGTGCAGCAACCACTGGGAGGCCTGCAGCAACTGGGAGTGCTACTTCAGCAGCCGCTGAGGCCATTGGGGGTCCTACAGCAATTGGGGATGCTACAGCCACTGGGAGAACAACAGCCGCCGGCAGTGCAGCAACAGCCGTGGGGGTGGTAACAGCCCCCGAACGTGCAACAACCACTGGGAGGCCTGCAGCAACTGAGGATGCCGCAGCCACCATGGGGAGGCCAGCAACTGATGGGGGTGCAACATCCATAGTGGGGAGGCCAGCAACCACCGGGAATGCAGGCTCACTGGGGAGCCCAGCAACCTCTGATGGCGCCTCCGCTTAGAGCAACTTTTGATGGAGACCCAGAGAAGCTGATTTTCTTCCTCAACCAGGTGGGTTCCCACATGAACCGCTGTGCCTATTTCTATCCAAACCCAGCCACTATGGTCGATGTGGTTGTGTCCAATTTGGAGGGGGAAGCATCCGAGTGGCTGAACAATTTATACAATGAGCAAGCACCTGAGTTGGGGGACCTCCACCTCTTCCTCCTAGGACTGAGAGTAAGGTTTGAGGACCCATCCATTGCTCTCAAAGCGGAGGAGCAAGTCCATAAGATAAGACAAGCTGGCAGGCCTGCACTGGAATATGTGCGAGAGTTTCGCAAGATAGCCGGCTGAATAGGGAGATGGCCCAAGCAATCCCTAGTTCATCACTTCAAGGAGGGATTGGATGACCACCTCTCCCAGGCTTGTGTCTATCGAGCAGTCCCTAATCAATTGCAAGAATGGTACCAGGCAGCAGTAAGACTGGACGTCCAGCTTGACCGCTATAAGAAGCCACCCCCACAAGAAGCTGGGCCGAGGCCAGATCAACCCAAATAGTAACCCCCCCTGAAAGCCTCCAACCACCGGGGCCACTGAAAACCCCAAGCCACCTGCAGGCCCATCGATCAAATGCTTCAGATGTGGACAACAAGGACATTGAGCAGCAAGTTGCCCAGTCCCTTACCCTCAACAGCAGAATAGACTGGGACCACCAGCGAGGAAGAAACCAGCCCAGCAGCCAGCGAAAGAGAAATCCAAATGGATCGCGCAGGAACACATTGCCCAAGTCACGTCGCCCACACAGGAAAGTGCTGAGGCCCAAACTGGACCTGCCGCCACTCTGCCCTCCTATGACAGCGACGACAAAGGAGAGAACGACCTGATGGCGAGTCGACCCATTCCACCTTTCTCTTTGCCTGCCAAGCTCATAATCCCTAATACAGGGGCACAGGTAGATCTGAAAGTACTAGTGGACTCAGGATGCTCCCAGTGCATTATTAGCTTGCCACTTGCCCTGAAAATGGGCATACGAGCAAGGCTGCTCTCCAAACCCATGAGGTTTGAGCAAGCCGATGGCTCCCTAATGGGAGGAACCTTAGTCACGCAATTAACTGAACCTATGCACTTAGAAATAGGTGAGCACTGGTAGTTCATTCGTTTCATGGTGGCTCCAAAAATGACAGAGGCTGTGATCCTAGGGCTAGCCTGGTTAGACAAATGGAAGCAGTTTATCTGGTGGGAGAAGGGAATGAGAACTGTGAGATTACCTATAGGACCCAAGCCCCCCCTTAACTCGGCTGATGTTACCGGAAGATTTAGCCCTTCTAACGAGCTAGCGAAAATAGCTGCTCTGTTTCAACCAGGTGAGCCACTCATCCCCAGCGAGTACTGGGACCTAGCAGAGGTGTTTAGTGAAAAAGAATGCAACACCCTGCCTCCCCACTGGCCTGATGATTGCTCTATCGAACTGTTACCGGGAGCCAAACTCCCACAACCGAGGATCTATGCCATGTCCCCCCTTGAAATGGAGGAAATGCAGCAGTATGTGGACAAGAACCTAGCGAGAGGATTTATTAAAAGGGCTAAATCTCAGGTGGGAGCTTCGGTATTATTTAAAGAAAAAAAAAGATGGGTCGCTTCATCTCTGCGTGGACTATAAAGGGTTAAATGCTGTGAGTGTGGAAAACAAATACTTCCTCCCCCTCCTGAAGGACTTACTAACCCACCTGGCAAAGGGGAATGTCTTCACTAAGTTGGACCTAAGAGAGGCATATTACCGAGTGAGGATAAAGGAGGGAGATGAGTGAAAGACTGCTTTTAACTGTCCCATGGGGAGCTACCAATTTAAAGTCATGCCGTTTGGACTACAGGGGGCTCCAGCTGTCTTCATGCAGCTGATCAATCAGGTACTACATGATCATTTATATAAAGGGGTTTTGGTGTATCTTGAAGATATCCTGATATACAGCACGAATATGGCTGACCACGTAAAACTAGTGAGAGAAGTACTAAAGAAACTGTTGAATGCCAAACTTTATGTTAAACTATCAAAGTGTGAGTTTCCCGAGACCCGATTAGATTATCTTGGCTACAGAATTTCCAGCGAGGGCATTGAAATGGACCCGACCAAAGTGAAAGTCGTAATTGAATGGTAAGCCCCCAAAGACTCGCAAACAGCTCCAGAGCTTTCTGGGATTTGCCAACTTTTACTGCCAGTTCATCTCCTCCTTTGCTGAAATTGCTTTACCTCTTATGGACTTACTGAAAACAGGCAAAGAGGGAGAAAGCCGTGACCGGGCCAGCCACTAGCATGTCAAACTGTCAAACTGCTTTTGAAAATTTAAAAAGGCTATTTGCGGTCAAACCGTTCTTAAAGTATCCTTGTCCAGGGAAGCCCTTTTTGATTCAAGCCAATGCCAGCGACATGGCCACCAGAGCTGTGCTATTGCAAAAGAACCAGAATGGGATCCTACAACCCTGTGCCTACACCTCAAAAAAATTCACTGAGTACGAGAGGAGGTGGGCTCTATTAAACTGGCGACACTATCTAGAGGGGAGCAAGGTGCCTTTTGAAGTATGGATTGATCACAAAAACCTAGAAGCACTGAAAACTCTCCGCCTCCTCCCTTTTGCAGAGGTGGCTTACAATAACTCTGTTCGCAGCAGCACCGGTTTCACACCTTTCAAAGTGTCCACATGAAAAGAGTTTAGCCCAATACCCGAATATCCTCAGTGATCCTCCACTTCCCAAACTCTTGATCAGTGGGTGAGGGGGTGGGAAGAAGTCTGGAAAGCCATGAAAACTGCTTTGAAAAAGGCTTCTGAGACATATAAAAAGCAGGCAGATAAAAAAAGGGCTCCTCAAAGGACATTCCAAGTTGGGGAAAAGGTTTATTTGTCCACAAAATATTTACGGCTTAAGTTACCTAGTAAGAAGCTAGGACCGAAGTACTTAGGACCCTTCCCCATTGTAAGGATCATTAACCCGTTCACGGTAGAATTAAAGCTTCCCAGACTGTTAGGGAAAGTCCACCCTGTGTTCCATTGTAGCCTGCTGAAACCTTTTTGGGATTCCACCTTAAGACCTCCCCCTAAGAAGGCAACTGGACCTCTTGTAGTAGCAGGGCAGACTCACTATGAAGTGAAGCATATTCTTGATTCTAGATTTTTTAAAGGGAAATTGCAGTACTTAGTGCAATGGAAGGGGTATCCGTTGTCTGAAGCCACTTGGGTGAAATCCAGCGATGTAAAAGCTGACAGACTCATTAATAGGTTCTATAAGAAACATCCTGACAAACCAAGAGGCAATTCCTAACCTATGATTTTGTTTGCATTACAGGATTTGTCCTTTTTGTAAGGGGGCCCAGATATCAACACTGCTAACATCGGATGTTCTTGCTTTGACAACAGATGAAAATGCAGCCATTTTCTCTATGCTTTTAAAATTAGTTGATGCTGGGAGGGGGGGTTAGGGATGAGAGTCCGGCTAGTCATAACAATAATAACTCAGCCGTGGGAACCCAAGGACATTGGGCCCAGAGCTGATAGCATTTTGGTGGGCTGGGGAGCTGGGGAGGGAGAAGCTAATTGGGGAATTTGATTTATTGGAGGTGGGAATTGTACTTTGTTATTTTGTATCCAGGGGAGGGGAATTTAGTTTTTGGGTTCAACTATGTAGTGCCGATACTTTGTTTCCCGAATAAAAGATTCTTTAAGGTAAACAATGCCTCGAAGTTCTTTTGAAGGGTTTCATCTGTCGGAACCATGACACCGAAATGTCCTGCCAATTTTGAATCATAGCAGGCTTTCATGGTTTTCAGTCTTTGAGCGGCTGGAATGTACAATTTTCCTCAAACCCAAGCCAATCCCTCTCACATTGAACAGAGGGCTTTATTGCCGAGGAACTACTTGTCTTTCTCTAGGGTTCCTTTCAATTCAATGGCCACTGCATTATCCAATGGTGGGGTGCTTTTTGTTTGTGTTCTCGTGATCACTGGGGCTGCCAGTTGCTGTGCAGGTCACAGCGGTTTGACTATTTCTGCTTTTACGCTATTATATTGTGGCATCCTTGACAAAGCATCTGCTAGAAAGTTTTTTCCTCCTGGTAAATACCGGAGGGTAAAATTGAAATGGTGGAAGTGCTTGGCCCATCCTGCCTGTTTAGGAGACAGTTTCCTGGAGGTTTTCAGTGCTTCATGTTTTTTATGATCAGTCCATACTTGGAAAGGAATCTTGCTCCTTCCAGGAAATGTCTGAGGGTAAGGAGGGCCCACCGCACAGCGTAAGCTTCTTTCTCCCAGATTGCCCATCGTTGCTCGGTCTCTGTTAATTTCTTTGAGGTGTAAGTGCAGGGCTACAATTGGCCTTTCTGGTTCTCCTGAAGTAGTACCGAACCTATGGCTACATTGCTGGCATTGGCCTGAATGATGAATGTTTTTTCTGGATCTGGGTGCTTCAATACCGGCTCCATTGAGAAAAGTTTCTTTAGCTTTTTGAATACAGCTTGGCATTCCATAGTCCATTTTAGTGGCTGGCTGGGTTTCAGTTTATTTTCTCCCTTGGTTTTTAGCAAATTTGTGATGGGGAGTGCAATTTGCATGAAGGAGGGGATGAATTGCCTGTAGAAGTTTGTGAAGCCCAAGAAACTCTGCAATTGTTTTTGGGTGTGTGGTGGAGACCATTTCAAAATGGCCCGCACCTTTTCTGGGTCCATCTCCACCCCTCATGTGAAATCCGGTAGCCTAAATAATCAACCTTTTCCTTGTGGAACTCACATTTTGAAAGCTTGGCATACAGCTCAGCTGCAAGGAGCTTGTTTAAGACTGCTCTAATTTCACATGCCCGGCTTTTGTTTCGGTGTAAATTAATATATCATCCAAGTACACCAAAACCCCTCTATACAGATGTTCATGGAATACCTCATTTATCAGTTGCATAAACACTGCTGGGGCTCCTTGTAGTCCAAGTGGAAGCACTTTATATTGGAAGCAGCCTAGAAGGCTAAAAGCGGTTTTCCACTTATCTCCTTTTTTGATTCTGACCCTGCAATAAGCCTCTCACAAGTCTAGCTTAGAAAAGATTCTTCCTTTCACCTTCCAGTTTGCCATCATGGCAGAACAGGCACAGGAAGATGGGGCTCCATCTTTTGTGTTCAATTTCACCCTGCTGGGGACCCTGGAAAAGGTCAAAAGTCACCCTGTAGAGGCAATGAGCAAGGAGGGGACCCTTGTTGATCGCGGGAGGGTGGTGGCCCTTCCGTTTGATCTGAGGAAGCTCTCCAAACCAGCAGGGGAAAGACTGGCTACATTTGTGTAGCCAGTCAGAAGCTGCTGACAACCGAAGAAAATAAGCACCAACAAGCAACTTTTCAGCAATGTGGATGAAACTGGGTGAGACCTTATCATCTCTTTATGATTTTAAGACTTTTTCCTGGGGAAAAAAATACCCAAAGCACCCTCCCCAATGAGAAAGGGAAGGGGAATTTTCACCCCGTTCCCTCAAGAAAAGAAAAGCGATGAATTAATTGCTTGGGGGGAAAATAGAGAAAATTACAAGATTAACTTGGAATTAATACACACATATGGCTTTGAAATTTGGGGACTAAAAGTGCTTTTGAGACTTTTTTTTAAAAAAAAGAGACTTGAAAACCTTGTAATATAAATTTGGATTTAAAAAGCTGGAAGGCGTTATTGACATCTAGTGGCAAATTACGGCACTACAATTTGTTATGCTCAAAGGAAACTTGGCTTGAAGACCAGATTCAGACAAGACTCTTGCTGTTCTTGGAAACTTTCACTTTTGAAGACTGCAGCTGGGTAAAGGGAAAAAAAAACCCTCTTGGGCTGCTTATTGGTGTGGCAGAGATGATGAACAACTGGCCTGACTGAACTATGAATATAAATATTAACTGACTTTCAGAGCTGTGTTGTGGAACTATTTCCCTGCAGGAAAAACACACATCATTGCTTGAGATGATGGAATATTTTGGATTATAAATCTTTGATTGATGAACACTTTTTACTGTAAAGACCACCTACAAAAAATAAAATGGATGTCCCATACTCAGCTTTAAATGGTAAAAAAACCATCCCTAACACTTGTCCCCAAAGTCTTCCGTTTGATATACCAGCTAGAAAATATGGATGAAGATCAGAAAGAATGTTGAAATCAATACAAGAGACTATTGCTTTAGCTCTGATGAGACTAAAAATAACACAAAGGAGATAAAAAAACAATTTTCTAACCTAAATTTACAAATCCAGAAAATGACTACAAAGAAGGAACTAGCAACCCAGGAAATAGAAAGAAAACTAGAGGAAGCAGATCCAAAAATCAAACACCTAATGGAAGGAACTAACAGACAAACTCTGACAATTGAAGAACTAGAAGACGTAGCGATAATATCGGAAATGGAAAAGACATCTTACCAATCAAGATTTCAGAACACATTTGAGGAAAAAGAACTGATTGAATGTTAGGAGAACTGTGGAGAATTGGAGAAAGAGGGAGGCTGTTTAATGAATATCAATGGGCTGAGTGTTCTTCCAAAAATACTTTAAACAAATGGTCTTTTTTATTCCAAACTATATACACCAAAACAGAGGAAGAATTACTTGATGATTCAAATGCATTGACTTGGAAAGGTAGTTGGCAAAGGAAGAAAGCTAGAGTAAGACTAAAGAAAATAGAGGTTTTGACCCATTAGATGGGATATACTATTAATTAGATGTTTGAATATGGTGGAGAATAGATAATTGCTAGAAATAGAAGTATTATTATAATTAGAAAGATAAGATTTGTAATTAGAACATTAGATTTTGGTATGAGAAGGGAAACAGGAAAATGCTAAGTAGTTTGAATAAGGGAAGCTTTTGATTACCCAAATATAACTTACTTTGGAATTATAAACAATAGAGACATTTTGAACACTGATGGGAAATTAAAATTTTAAAAAAGCGAAAACACATAATAATAATAATAATAATAATAATAATAATAATAATAATAATAATAATAATAATAATAATAATAATAATAATAATAATAATAATAATAATAATAATAATAATAATAATTTCACCAATGTTCTTATTTTGAAATTATTATTATTATTATTATTATTATTATTATTATTATTATTATTATTATTATTATTATTATTATTATTATTATTATTATTATTATTATTATTATTATTATTATTATTATTATTATTATTGTTATTATTGTTATTATTATTATTATTATTACTTTTGTTCACCAGTGGAAGCTACCCCAGCTCGACATTGGTGAAATTAACATCAGACGAGGAATTTTCCAAGGGGACTCACTTTCACCACTACTGTTCAACATCGCATTAATTCCATTGACAATAATCTTACGAAACACAAAACAGGGATACCACATCTCAAGCCAGCATGGCAAGATAAACCATCTGCTGTACATGGATGACTTAAAACTGTACGCGAAAAGCCACACTGAACTTGAATCAATACTCAACGCAGTCCAACTATTTAGCAGCGACATCAGAATGAACTTTGGACTTGGAAAATGTGCTGTACTATCCATGCAATGAGGAAAAATGGCAAAAATAGAAGGAATAGAACTGGGAAATGGAAGTATTGTGAAAGCACTAGCAAAGGATGACGGTTACAAATACCTAGGCATATTGAAAGCAGATAACATCTTGAATGGAAAAGTCAAAGAATCAACGCAAAAGGAATACATCAGGAGAGTCCACAAAATTTTAAAATCAAAGCTGAATGCTGGAAACATAATTAAAGCCATTAATACATGGGCAGTCCCAGTGATACGCTACCCAGCTGGAATTATCAACTGGACTTTGGCTGAACTGGAAAACCTAGACCGGAAAACACGTAAACTTTTGAATATGCACCACGCTCTACATCCATGAAGTGACATCGACAGATTGTACCTGCCAAGAAAAATAGGGGGCAGAGGACTATTGCAAATCCACCAAACTGTAGAAGAAGAAAAACGAAGTTTGAATGACTATGTGAATCAAAGTACAGAAAAACTGCTGCAGGCTGTGAAAACAGAGAGCACTATAAAAATAACAGAAACAAAGGCAGAATATAAGGAAAAACGGCTGGATGACAGATTAAATAGATGGAAAACCAAAGCTTTGCATGGACAGCATTTGAAAAACATTGAAGGAAAATGTGATAACAACTTGACATGGGCATGGCTTAAGATGGGAACCATCAAGAAAGAAACGGAAGGCTTAATACTGGCTGCTCAAGAACAAGCATTACAAACTAATGCCATGAAAGCGAAGATACAAAAATCCACTGACAATTCAAATTGCCGACTTTGCAATGACAAAGTTGAAACTGTTTCACACCTAATCTGTGAGTGCAGCAAAATCGCACAAACTGATTACAAATCTAGACATGATCGAGTTGCTAAATTAATCCACTGGGCATTGTGTAAAAAATACGACTTGCCTGTGTCTGAAAAGTCGTGGGAACACAGGGTGGAAAAAGTTGTTGAGAATGAGAGGGTGAAGATCTTGTGGGACTTTCGAATACAGACAGATCGCCATTTGGAACACAATACGCCAGATATCGCAGTTGTAGAGAACCGAAGCGTACAGCTGATTGATATTGCTGTACCAGGAGATGCCAGAGTCGAAGAAAAAGAACTGGAAAAAATTACGAAATATCGCGACCTGGCCATTGGAACTGCGCGATTATGGATGAAACGTGTAACAGTGGTACCCATTGTCATCGGGGCACTGGGAACTATGTCCAAAAACTTCGCAAAACACATCAAGAAACTGCAACTTCCTGCAATAACTCCAGCAATGTTACAAAAAACTGCGCTACTCGGAACATCTTATATTTTAAGAAGGTACCTGGTTGACACCTAGGATGCTGGTAGCAACCCGTGTCAACCATCAGCACCAGCCAATTTGAATGTTCAGTTGACTGAGGTTCATGTTTAATGAATAAAAGATAATAATAATAATAAAGTTGGAAGGGACCTTGGAGGTCATCTAATCCAACCCCCTGCTCAGGCAGGAAACCCTATACCATTTCAGACAAATGGCTGTCCAGTCTCTTCTTAAAAACTTCCAGTGTTGGAGTATTCACCGCTTCTGGAGGCAGGTTGTTCCACTGGTTAATTGTTCTAACTGTCAGGAAGTTTCTCCTTAGTTCTAGGTATCAAAAAAACCCATATCAAAAACACAATTTATATACTATAGTAAGCAGCCTTATTACCCAGTATACTTGATGAGTGGATGCTTCTCTATTTAACTGTATGTTGTATTTGAGCTCATCAATTTAGAAATAATCTGCAATTTAAAGAGTTGCTAACCAATCAGTGGGAGGCTTGTAACAACATTCAAGACGGTTATAAAGAAGCAGTAAGCCAGTATACAGAATGTAACATTTTGATTAAATTTAATTTTCTAGATAGCTGGACTGTGATATTGTATAGGGTTATAATACAAGTTATCCTTGATGTTCCAAAATTCTAAATAAGTTTATCCAGATTCTGAGGGACTGCCACAAAGAAGAGGGGGTCAAATTATTCTCCAAAGCACCAGAGGGCAGGACAAGAAACAATGGTTGGAAACTGATCAAAGAGAGAACAACCTGGAATTAAGGAGAAACTTCCTAACAGTAAGGACAATTAACCAGTGGAACAGCTTGCCTTCAGAAATCGTGGGCTCTCCATCACTGGAGATTTTTAAGAGAGACTAGACAGTCACTTGTCTGAGATGGTATAGGTTCTCCTGCTTGAGCAGGGGGCTGGACTAGAAGACCTTCAAGGTCCCTTCCAGCTCCATTCCATTCCATTCTATTCTGATGTATTGCTTTAGTAATGCCTATTCTCTACTATATTATAACACTTCAGCTGTCTCGTTCTTTTTTTACTAAAACAAAGCACAAGTAAATTAAATAGTCTACCTTTTTGTCACCAAAAAATAAAATTGATTTATTTCCATTAACTCTTTCTTCCTGGCTCTAATGCCTCACCATCTGAAAAGCAAAGCAAAGCAAATGATCAAACAAGTACCTTCCTCCTCAATACATCCACAATAGATATTTTATATTAATAACATTTCCTCTGCTGCCTTGTCTTTTTATCCTCTGCTCACCTAAAAATGAAAATCCCACCCCCCAAAAAAACAAATAATAGGCTTCTCCCACTTCTTTGTTTCTAGGCTTTCCTGTCCTCAGTTCCCCCAAATTTTATAAATGGATATCCCCAATAAAAATAAAAAAGACATTTATTTACATTAACTCCATTTTTTATCTTCCCTTATTCAATCCACCTATACAGTCAAGAGATTAAAAGCCACACTTTAAATACTTACTGCAGAAACTAAACTGGAAGATGCAAAGTTATAGTCAAAGAGATCACGACAATAGAAGATAGGTTTCCAAACCTGTTCTGAGACTATCTGCATTTTGTAAAAAGAGACAGAACTTAAGTCTTGGGATAGCAGCTGCAATCCACAGACTGAACAGTGGGGTCCTCTAAGAGCTTCTTTTTCTGGCCTACTCTGAGCCATACCATTCCATAAGGGTTGTCAACTGAGGCTGCAAAAATCTGGATGAATTTTGTTTTGTTTTATGATGTTGTCATTCACATGTTTGCAGCCCTGATATTGTAACTCAAATTAAAGCAGGAAAAATAACAAGGAAGCATAAAGGAAATTCGTGGGATACTCCATAGTTTCCTTTGGGTTCAGATATTGTTATGTATTGGGCTGTGTCAGAGCAGGTGCAGAGAGATGCACCAGAACATCTGGCAGACCACGTGGCCTGTCCGGGGTTTGACTTGCTGTTTGCAAGCAAGGCTAAGCTTGCAGTTTGCGCAGGAGAATCTGCTGCAATGATTGGTTGGCGACGCCCCGGGAGATTGTATAAAAAGGGGTGGAGCCATTTTGTGTGAGCTCTGTTCTGTTTTGTTTGAAACTAATAAAGAAGCACTTGTTTAACGCTTGGTCTATTCAATGCCTTACCAACGCAAAGAACAGAACATTGGCGATGAAGGTGGGATCGTGCTCCTGCAAAGGTCAAGTGCTACCTCACCACTGAAGCCTTGAAATAGCTGAGAAGTTCGGCGTTCCAGCCTCCTTTGCTTTACCCACCAGTACGCAATCGCTGGGGGAGAGTGCCACTAGGAGCTGTACAGAACCACTTCGGAAGCCTGCACAGCACGAGGTGTTGAATAGGCCACCAGCATCACGCTATGGCAAAGATTGGGCGTCTATCCGAGTTCGACATCAAGCACCCTGAACGTTGGATCTCCTATGTTGCCAGGGTGGAAAATTACCTCAGGGTCAACCAGGTTCAGGATGATGGACTGAAGGCAGTGACATTGTTGTGCATCTGCAGACAAGAAACTTTCGATATTGTGGAGAACCTGGTTGCTCCGGCACCCTTGGAGTCCATCATGTATACAGAACTGAAAAGAATGCTCAAACAACATTTTGAGCCCAAGCTATCAGTCATAGCTTGGCGACACGCTTTTGAGCAGCGGGACCAGTGTCCTGGGGAGTCCACTGCTGACTTCATCGCCGCGTTAAGGCAAGCTGCAAGGCCATGCGAGTTTAAGGACTTGGAAGAGCAGCTACGAGACAGGCTCATCTGTGGGCTGAGAAGCCGCGATCTGCAGCAGAAGATATTCGCCAGAGAAACCGTATCCTTCCAAGATGTACTGAGGGAGGTCACGGCTGAGGAAGCAGCGGGTGGAACTGTTAAGGCCTTGCGGCTATCAAAGAACCCCCCAGGCCCCGGAATGGTCCACCAAGAGGACATCGAGAGGGTCGATGACTCTGAGTCAGAAGGAGAAGTCGATCAGTTACAGCAACCGCAAGGCCTTAACAGTTAAGCTTTGTTATCTTCCAATGCAGTGTTGGCTCATTTTAACGAGCAATTGCCAATTAGCATAGCTTGTGACACATCCCCGTATGGGATTGGGGCTGTCCTAAGTCACCTTAGGGCTGATGGGACACAAGTCCCTATAGCGTACTATTCAAGGACTTTGTCTGCTGCTGAGCGAAACTACGCTCAAATAGATAGGGAAGTGTTGGCAATCATGGCTGGCATCAAGAAGTTCCACGACTTCTTGTATGGCCGCCATTTTACGGTCTTCACTGACCACAAGCCGTTTCTGGGGTTGTTCACCACGAACAAGCAGACACCCCAAATCATCTCTCCTAGAATGTTGAGATGGTCAATATTCCTTTCTGCTTATGACTATTGCCTGATTCACAAACCGGGCAAAGAAATGGGCAGATGGCCTTAGTAGATTGCCACTTAAACAAATAGAGCCAGGTCCTGCACCGGCCAACCACATCCTGTCCATCCAGGATTTGCCGGAGTCTCCCCTGAATGCAGGGGATGTAGCTGCAGAGACAGTTACCGATAACACGCTGACATGTGTGTTGAACTGTGTGCTCACAGGGTGGCCTGACACGTGTCCAGGCCCCAACCTCCAGAGTTTCTGGAAAAGAAAGTATGAGCTATCCACCTTTAAGGGTTGTATCCTGTGGGGAAGCAGGGTAGTAATTCCAGCCTCCCTGAGGACTAGACTCCTCGAGTCATTGCATGAGGGACATCCAGGGATTGTCCGCATGAAAGCGCTCGTGCCCAGCCATCTCTGGTGGCCTGGGCTCGATAAAGACATCGAGGCCCAGGTCCACAGATGCTCTATTTGCCAGCAGTCATGGCCAGAAATGCCACAGGCTCCCGTCCATAGATGGGAAACCACCCATGCTCCTTGGTCGAGGATCCATATCGACTATGGCGGCCCCTTTCAGCTCTTCCTCATTGTGGTGGACAGTCACTCTAAGTGGCTGGAGGTCATTCCAGTGTCCAGTATGACAGCCGCCATCACCATTCAGGTGCTTCGTGGCATTTTTGCCACTCACGGCCTCCCAGACATAATTGTTTCCGACAACGGAGCTCAATTTACTTCGTCGGAGTTCCAGTCCTTTCTTAGGGCAAATCTAATTCAGCATGCTACGTCGGCACCATTCCACCCAGCTTCAAACGGGCAAGCAGAACGGATGGTGCACACAACGAAAGACTCCTTGAAAAGGACAACTCATGGAAATTGGCATCACAAATTGGCCGATTTCCTCCTTTGCCACCGCACCACTCCATGCACATCTACGGGCAAGAGCCCCGCCGAGCTCCGATGGGGTCGCTGCCTTATCACCAAGCTAGATAGATTACACCCAGACCGGGTTGCATCACAGGTGTCCCAGCCGCGGGCACCGAGGCATTTGGAAGTGGGTGATCCAGTTTGGGCTCGCAATTATGGTCCGGGCCATCTGTGGGTGGTCGCTGTGGTTGCCAAAGTTACCGGGCTGCTTTGTTATGAAGTGGCGTTGGAAGATGGTTGTGTGATACGACGGCACATCGACCAGCTTCGATGGAGGTTGCTGAGCCACTCTTCTGCTCCTTGCTCTGCTCTAGAGGGGGAGAAAGCCCTCGATCCGCCTGATCCTGATCAGGAAGATCAACCGCACAGTGACCGGAGATCACTGTAATTGTCGAAAGAGGGGTTTGCCCATGAGGCGGCTCCTGACTCGGGCACCACACCCATGGCTCCTGACTCGGGCATCATGCCCCTGGGACATTGCTTGCAATTGGCTTTTCAAGCCAGTCCTACTCCGGGCTTCACTCCTATGGGACAGTGCTCCCAACCGGCGGGTTACGCCGACCAGGGGAATTCCACCCCACAGCGGAACTCGGACTTGGGTCATCCGTTCCAACCGGCTGTTTATGCTGATCAGGGGAATCCCACCCCACCGCGGAACACAGGGTTGAGCCGACCGGAACAGGCCAGCCTGCACGATCTGGTCTCACCCGCATCCCGCGGGTCACAAAGTCCCGGTCTGCCGAGCCTGGCAGGCGAGCTTGCGGACTGGGCATTTGCAGCAGCTCCGAGGTGATCGGAGTGGGTCAAAGGCCCTCCGAAGTTCTTACAGGACTACGTGAGGTTTCTGTCAGCTTGAGTGGGCTGTCTAGTCTTTCCCTAGAAATCAGAACACGCCAAAAGAAAGTGTGTTCTGACGTGTGTATTATTGCACGTTGTAAAAATAATAATAATAATAATGCATGCAACATGTTAAAAGGGTCCATGTGTACTCCCGAACCAAGAGGGGAGGGGTGTGTCAGAGCAGGTGCAGGGAGCTGCATCAGAACATCCAGCAGACCACGTTGTAAGGTTCCGAAAGAAAGATGCATTTCAAGGAATTCTGAGGCATTGTTTACCTAGAAAACTCTTTATTTTTGCAACATAGCTTCGGTACGTATAAAGTGAAGCCAAAAACTAAACCCTCCTACTTCTTCCCACTGTGTCTAAGCATATTCCCCTCCCTCATGTAACAAGTCATTAATCACATTCCCCAATTAGTTTAAAGTGTGAGCTTTCCCTCCCGTTCCATAACGCGCCATATCTTTATCTTCTCACATTTCATCCTTTGAAGATGCTCTGCTGAAATATTGTTATGGCTAAATAGTTCTCAGCACATTCTTTCACTCCCTCCCCCCCATACTATCTAATAGTGGCTCTTAAAGTAATACACAGGTTAAATAGTGAATGTCTGCATCCATATATATTGTCAAGCATAACATTCAATGCTAGCAGCCTTGACATCCGGCCCCCCTTACAAAAATGACAGATCCTGTAATGTAAACAAAAGCATATGTTAATGATCAGGTTTTGGTTTGTTGGGATATTTTGCATGAAATCTTTTGACGAGTCTGTCAGCTTCCACCTCGCTTGATTTCACCCAGGTGGCTTCAGATAACGGGTATCCTTTCCATTGTACTAAGTACTGCAATTTGCCTTTAAAGATTCTGGAATCAAGAATACGTTTCACTTCATAATGGGTCTGCCCTGCAACTACGAGGGGCCCAGGTGCTTTCTTTGGGGGAGGTCTTAAAGTGGAGCCCCGATAAGGTTTTAACAAACTACTGTGGAAAACAGGGTGAATTTTACCCAGAAGTCTAGGGAGTTTCAGTTTTACGGTGACCGGATTGATGACCTTTACGATAGGAAAAGGCCCTAAGAATTTCGGTCCTAATTTCTTGCTAGGTAATTTGAGGCGTAAATATTTGGTTGACAGATAGACCTTTTCCCCAACTTGGAAAGTTTTTTGGGGAGCCCTCTTTTTGTCAGCTTGCTTTATGTAGGTTTCAAAAGTCTTTTTTAAAACAGATTTTGTGTTTCTGCAAACTTCCTCCCATCCCCTCACCCATTGGTCAAATGTCTGGGAAGCGGTTGGCACTTGGGGATATTCAGGTATTGGACCGAATTCTTTGCCTGTGGCTATTCTGAAAGGTGTGTAGCCGGTACTGCTGTGCACAGAATTGTTTTACGCCACCTCTGCAAAAGGGAGGAGATCAGTCCAGTTCGTCTGTTGATAGGACACGTAGCATCTGAGATATTGCTCCACCATTTTGTTGGTGGCTTCTGCAGCTCCATTGGTGGCTGGATGAAAAGCAGATGATAAGCCTTGAGATGATCCAATTAATTTAAGAAAACTCCTCCAAAACTTTGCTGTGAACTGCACCGCCCTGTCTGAGATTATTCGCTTAGGGGCACTGTGCAGTCGGTAGATATGTTTCAAGAACAATTTAGTCAGTCGTTGGGTGGATGGGAGTCCTTTGCAGGCAATGAAATGAGCCTGCTTCAAAAACAAGTCTATTACAGTCCAGATGACAGTATTTCCTTCACTTTCAGGTAAGTCTACGATAAAGTCCATAGCTATTTCTTCCCAGGGTTGGGAAGGGTCTGCCACTGGCTGCAGTAACCCAGGGGTTTTCCCCGGGATTCTTTTCATTGTGGCACATATGGTACAACTCTTTAAATAATTTTCCACATCCCGTTTCAGTCCAGGCCACCAGAATTGCCGCTGGGTGAGATGTAGAGTTTTTAGGTATCCAAAGTGTCCAGCCTGTTTAACATCATGGCTGTGTTTGAGAGCATTTAGACGGAGGGATTCGGGTAAATACAGTTTCCCTCCCTTGTAAGCCAAACCATCCCAGCAAGTCAAGGAGGTTTGATTATCTTTGAACCATTGACCGATGAGGAGCTCTCGTTTTATTTTCTTTGCTCCAGGGTCATCCGGATTGGGGACCCTGCGAGGTGTGATTTATGCAACAGGCTGTGGATTAGAGATAATCGCCTCATTAACTTCTTCACGTTTGCTTTTGTATTGGGGCAATCTAGATAGAGCATCAGCTAGGAAGTTTTTTCCCCCTCGGATGTACTTTAGAGTAAAGTTGAAGCGGTTAAAGTACTGTGCCCACCGTACTTGCTTTGGGGACAATTTGCGGAGAATTTTCAGTGCCTCTAGGTTTTGTGATCTGTCCATACTTCAAATGGCACCTTGCTCCCCTCTAGGTAGTGTCGCCAGTTTAACAACCCCCATCTAATTGCGAAGGCCTCTTTTCCCCATATTGCCCATCTCTGTTCACTTTCCGTAATTTTTTTTGAGGTGTAGGTGCAGGGTTGCAGGATTCCATCCTTGTTCTTTTGAAGTAGTACAGCTCCAACGGCCACATCGCTGGCATCGGCTTGTATTACAAAAGGTTCCCCTGGGCAGGGGTGCTTTAGAACCGGTTCAGCGGCAAATAGTCTTTTTAAATTCTCAAAAGCCATTTGACAGTTCATAGTCCATGCTAGTGGTTGGCCCGGTCGCAGCTTCCCTCCTTTTTTCCCTGTTTTGAGTAAGTCTGTAAGGGGTAGGGCAATCTTGGCAAAAGAGGGGATGAATTGACGGTAGAAGTTGGCAAAACCTAGAAAGCTCTGGAGCTGTTTGCGGGTTCTTGGGGGTTGCCACTCAATTATAGTTTTCACCTTAGCTGGATTCATCTCAATGCCCTCATTGGAAATTCTGTAGCCAAGGTAATCTAATCGGGTCTGATGAAATTCACATTTTGACAATTTGGCATAAAGCTTGGCATTCAGTAGCTTCTTTAATACTTCTCTCACCAGCTTTACGTGATCAGTCATATTCGTGCTGTATATAAGGATATCGTCAAGGTACACCAGGACCCCTTTGTACAGGTGATCATGTAGGACCTCATTAATCAGCTGCATGAATACAGCTGGGGCCCCCTGTAGTCCAAATGGCATGATCTTGAATTGGTAGCTCCCCATGGGGCAGTTGAAGGCAGTCTTCCACTCGTCTCCCTCCTTTATTCTCACTCAGTAATATGCCTCTCTCAGGTCTAATTTTGTGAAAACACTCCCCTTAGCCAGATGAGTTAATAAGTCCTGTAGGAGCGGGAGGGGGTACTTGTTGTGCACACTTACAGCGTTAAGACCCTTATAGTCTACATAGAGACGAAGAGACCCATCTTTTTTTTCTTTAAATAACACAGGGGCTCCCACGGTAGATTTGGCCCTTTCAATGAACCCCCTCTTTAGGTTCTTATTCACGTATTGCTGCATCTCTTCCATTTCGAGGGGGGACATAGCGTACATTCTCGGGCGTGGGAGCTTGGCTCCTGGCACCAATTCAATGGAACAGTCATTGGGTCTGTGAGGGGGTAGGACATTGCATTCATTCTCACTGAATACCTCCGCTTACTCCTGGTATTCATTGGGGATGAGTGAATCGTCTGGTGACGGTGAGGCAGTTATAAGTGCTCGCTCATTAGGTGGCCTAAAGTGTTCCGCAATGTCTGTTGAATTGGGGGGGGGGGGTTGGCCCTATTGGTAACCTCACAGTTCTCATCCATTTCTCCCACCAGATAAATGGCTTCCATTTGTCTAACGAGGCTAATCCTAGGATCACAGCCTCAGTTAGTTTTGGAGCCACTAGGAAATGTATGAACTCCCAGTGCTCACCTATTTCTAGGCGTAGAGGCTCAGTTAGTTGCGTGACAAAATTTCCTCCCATCAGGGAGCCATCGGCTTGCTCAAACCTCATTGGCTGGGAGAGCGATTTTGCTCATATTCCCAATTTCATGGCAAAGGGCAAGCTAATGATACATTGGGAGCATCCAGAATCTACTAGCACTTTTAAGTCTGTCTGTGCTCCTGACTTAGGGCTGATTAGCCTTGCAGCCAGTGTGAAAGGAGGGACAGGTCGACTCACCATTGGGTCATTCTCTCCTTTGTCATCGCTGTCAAAAAAGGGTAGAGCGATGGTGGGTCTAGTCTCAGCTCCGGCATCCTCCTGTGTAGGGGAGGTAGCTTGGGCAACCAGTTGCTGTGTGATCCCGCTGGATTTTTCTCTCGACAGCTGTTGGCTAGGTCTTTTCCTCACTGCAGGTGCTGGTTTGTTCTGCTGTCGGGGGTAGGGGACTGGGCAGTTTGATGCTCGATGTCCCTGTTGTCCGCACCGGAAGCATGTGATCGGTGGACCTGCAGATGGTCTGGGCCTTTCAGTGGTCGTAGCCGTTGGGGGTTTTCGGGGGGGGGCGGTTGTCGTCTGGGTTGCTCAGGTCTTATCTCAGGTTCAGGTGGGGGAGGCTTCTTATAGTGGGTGAGTTGAACGTCCAGCTTCACCACTGTCTGGTACCACTCATGTAGCTGATCAGGTACTGCTCGAATGAGGCAGGCCTGGGAGAGGTGGTCATCTAACCCCTCAATGAAGAGATGGATTAGGGATTGCTCCGGCCACCCCTCTATTTGACCAGCTATCTTGCGGAATTCATGCACATACTCTAGAGCAGGTCTACCTGCTTGTTTTATTTTGTGGATTTTTCCTCCTGCTCTAAGGCTGGTAGAAGGGTCCTCAAATCTCTCTCTCAGCCCCAGGAGGAAGAGGTGGGGATTGCCTAATTCGAGGGCTTGCTCATTGTATAAATTGTTTAGCCATTCGGATGCCTCTCCCTCTCCCTAGGTTGGACGCAATCACATCGACCATCGCACCTGGGTCTGGGTAGAGATGGGCCCAGCGATTTAAATGAGAACGTACTTGATTGAGGAAAAAAATTAGCTTCTCTGAGTCCCCATCGAAAGTTGCTCTGAGAGGTGGGCCAATCATAGGCTGTTGTGGGGCCCACTGGGATTGTTGCTGCTGGGCCCAGCCTTGTTGCTGTTGCATGCCCAAGGGTTGCACGTTCAGGGCTGGCTGCTACAGGGGTGGCGCTCTCAGTTGTGGTTGGTCCCAGCCTTGTTGCTGTTGCATGCCCGAGGGTTGCACGTTCGGGGTTGGCTGCTGCAGGGGTGGCGCTCTCAGTTGTAGTTGGCCCCAGTCTTGTTGCTGTTGCATGCCCAAGGGTTGCACATTCAGGGCTGGCTGCTGCAGGGGTGGCGCTCTCAGTTGCTGTTGGCCTCAGCCTTGTTGCTGTTGCGTGCCCAACGGTTGCACGTTCGGGGCTGGCTGCCCTCCACCCTGCTGTGGTTGCAATACTGGCCGTGCTGGCCTCTCTAATGGTGGGAGGTTTTCTAAAGGTTGCTGAATAGGTGAGGGCGGTTGCTGCCTTCTCTGTTGTTGGCCTGCGGGGGGTGATGGCGCCCTCTGCTGCTCTCCTAGCCCTTGCACCATCCCAAGCTGCTGTAAGATGTCCATTAGCTGACGCGTGCTCAGAGGCTTTTCATCTTCCGTCTGAGGGGGCTGCCAAACTCCCCATTGAGGCAGGCCCCCCGGGCTGGGTTTCCCTCTCTCTGTGGAGCTGGAGGCCCTGGCAGGGGGTTCCAGGGATTGGAAAACTGGTTGATCTGTGAGGGAAGGGCTGGGGGCCTCTCTCAGCAGGGACTGTTCCGCACCCCTTATTTCTAATGCTTCAAACCTCTCTGCCAAATTCTCCACAGACTCACTATGAGTTGTAAATTCACATCTCCACTCACCCGAGTCTTCAGCTGCCGAAGGCTTGGCAGTTTTCCACTGGTGTGGGGGATGTAATCTGTAAAGATCTCTTTGTTGTGGCTCTAGCTCGTCCGTCTTGGAAGTCTTGGAAGATGGAGAAGCTGTTACGAAATCTCCGGATTCCACACTTGTCTTGTCCCAGTGTGAAGACCAAATCAGCTCTTTTAATCTCTTTGGCTTTGCTCCCAGCTGGGGGACTTGTGAGGGTTCTCTCTCAACAGGCTTGCACGCTGCGGCTCCCATCTCTGAGGGACTTACAGGTGCAGGAAAGCTAGTCTCCGGTAATTCCTCTCCTTCCATGACGTTCCTTTCATTCATCAGCCTACTCCTTTATTTTTGGAATAGTGACTAGGAATTCAGATCCCTAAACGTCTAATAAGTTTGTTGATTTTTGGCTTGATGTAAGGTTCCGAAAGAAAGATGCATTTCAAGGAATTCTGAGGCATTGTTTACCTAGAAAACTCTTTATTTTTGCAACATAGCTTCGGTACGTATAAAGTGAAGCCAAAAACTAAACCCTCCTACTTCTTCCCACCGTGTCTAAGCATATTCCCCTCCCTCATGTAACAAGTCATTAATCACATTCCCCAATTAGTTTAAAGTGTGAGCTTTCCCTCCCGTTCCATAACGCGCCATATCTTTATCTTCTCACATTTCATCCTTTGAAGACGCTCTGCTGAAATATTGTTATGGCTAAATAGTTCTCAGCACATTCTTTCATTCCCTCCCCCCCATACTATCTAATAGTGGCTCTTAAAGTAATACACAGGTTAAATAGTAAATGTCTGCATCCATATATATTGTCAAGCATAACATTCGATGTTAGCAGCCTTGACACACGTGGCCTGTCCGGGGTTTGACTTGCTGTTTGCAAGCAAGGCTAAGCTTGCAGTTTGCGCGGGAGAATCCGCTGCAATGATTGGTTGGCGACGCCCCGGGAGATTGTATAAAAAGGGGTGGAGCCATTTTTTGTGAGCTCTGTTCTGTTTTGTTTGAAACTAATAAAGAAGCACTTTTTTAACGCTTGGTCTATTCAATGCCTTACCAATGCAAAGAAGAGAACAGATATGTTGGGGCTCAAGGCTTTGCTGGAAGTTTCGTTTGCATGTTTGTGTATTTTTCTATGTGATTTAAATAGCCCAGTTGTAATGTGTTGCTTTCTCAGAACTGATAGGATGCCAAGAATGTCTCACAGTCAGGCCTGGTAACTGCCCCTAAAGCCAGGGTAGCTTTAGTTTCTAAAGATCCCAGAATTTACACCAAGTGATATAATAAACCTGAGTCCCACACATTCAGACGTCATTTATTTTTTTTATTTGGAAAACTACAATAACAAGGTAAGCAAGAACATTTGGTAGGTGGTACCATCCCCTTTGAATGCAGCACAGCCAGTTCTATATAACATGAAATCCATTTATTTAGCCCATAGAAGTCAGGAAATGAGGCTTGGTACCCAAGCAGTAACTGCATAAAATGTAAGAAAACTACATTTACAGTAGCTCTGAATGCTTTCTGTAGACTGACATTTTTTGTTCTACTCTTATGAATTCTTAGTACAAAATAGCTTTTACTGTATGAGTAGTACATAACTTGAGATAGAAATATACTCGAGACCAGTAATCTTATCCTTTAATGTAACCACTTTTTCTATTCATTATAATCAAAATAAATATTTTACATTAGGTGCTAATTATATGCATTCTATATAAGTCCAAAATGAATAATTATCTCTAGTTTTCTCCCTTGGATATTAGATGTTCAATCTTGAAAACCATGATATCTTTAATATGTGAGATTAAAGGTTTAAAACATACAAAGGACTTTCTGTAGACTAAAAAATACTGTGTTGTCCCAGTAAGGAAAAGGAAAAATAATAGAATTGATTCTACTAATTATTATTAGGAAAATATGTACAATTAACTTCAAATATGTACAATTAACTGATGAATTGCTAAAAGAAGGTACCTCTCAAAAGTATTTACCAATAGGATTAATCATGATAGGGTGACTGAAGAGTGGAACATATTGTCATTGTTTATAACCAATAGGAGATGGCAATGGAAAAAGGATTAACTTCACACACATTGATAGCAGCACCCTATATCTCCAGTAATCCAGTAACCCTATCTCTCTCTCTCTCTCCCTCCCTCTCTCTCATATCTCTATCATCTCGGTCACAATCTCGATCTCTCAGTCTCTTGATCTCTATCTACCTATATCTATATCATCTAGATATCACATTTTGGAAACTCACGGAGGGAGGTTTTTACACAAGATAAGGTTTCCTCTGCTGTGCAGAGAAGAAAATATAATTAGTTGCCTTATCATCAGTCTGCAATCAATATAAGTCATATATTTTGTTTCTGATGCTGATTTGGCAAAATTGATTCATTTAACCTCTTAGCTTGGCAGATTCAAGCTGACATAAGACTGGAGAACATTCAGAAGTATTTTACAAATCACTGTCATTGGGTCATCCCACATTTTATATACAAGTAAAATTAAGAGGCTTTGCGGCCTTTGTGGTTTCTACTGTATCAGTACTGAGTGGCAGGAAAGAAGAGTTAAAGCTATCACTCAAGAAAAAAGCCTAATATTGTCAAAGAAGAACAAGAAATCAAGAGATATATAGTAATGGAATAGTTTAGGTTAAGTATTACTATTTTTATCAATAAAACAGTGACTTTTTCCAGTGGCATTGAATACAATTAAAATATTCAGTTCCATAAACTTTTTCCATCCAACACATGGATATTTTTTCCAGTCATTTTTACGTAGGTTCTACAGTTTATTGATCAACTGCTTCTACATTAAGCAAATTAAACTCTTATAGATCTTGTTTTCTTTATAATTATATATCTGTACATCCACAGAGGCACATACACAGACTAGAATGCTTAGGTTGACTATTTGAAGAGCCTCAATAAATCATCTATTTGGGGTTTGGCTGAAATATGAACATAGTGCAGCTTCTCTCTTATGTCTTTGTTTCCTTGCTGTGCAAACTTTAATATCTTTACTCAAAGTTATCCAAAATATGTCCAATTTGAAAACCAACAACTGCAAATCAAGTGAAAAATATGTGTCCTCCATATATTAATGAACAACAACATGTGCTTCACCCTTAGTAATGCTGGCTGGGATTGCTATTGTTGCTCAGTAAGAATTGGAGGTGGTTAATAAGTTCCTCATGCCCATTATTCAGTGTTAGGCTTTCAGAATTGAAATTGTAGAGTATTCATTTTCTGCCTTGACGAATAAGAGAGACTTTCCAAACTAAAATTAATGACAGATAAGCTAAGTCTCAGACAAGATAAAGAAATGAAATTTCTCTTACATCGGATTTGTGAAAGATTTAATGGGCAAATATTTTTCATTTTCCAGCTTTAATGACTGGATTCAATTATCATTTGTTATTTGAAAATAGGCAATTTATTGTCATATGATAATTGCAGGATTTATGCATCCATGGACAATAGACAATGATCAATAGAGTATATAAAAGAAAAGTACTAGATGAATACTAGGATGTTCAAATTCATTCTGACATTCTTTTTTTTTTTTAATTAACCCAGTACATGGCTTCAGAAAACGTACAAGGGAGGGAGGATACTCAGTATTCTTCTCCAGCAGAATCCATATACTTCCATTACTCTTATATGAGATACATTTAATAATCCAGTAAACTTGTATGCTGCCCAACTTTCAATGACTCTGGATGCCTCACACAATCAAATAAATTACAATAAAATCAATAAAACATAAAAGGTAAAGATAAATGATTTCAAGCACCATGTAGTGAGGAGTCTCACTTCCATGCCCCAAAGGCTTGGATGAAGAATCAGATATTCATGGCTCTTCTAAACAACAGCATAACAGAGATCATCCAGATCTGTGAGAGAACTTCATTCCAGGCACTGCTAAAGAGAAGGTAAACTTCCAGGTTCAGGATAGAATAGAATAGAGATGGAAGGGTCCTTGGAGGTCTTCTAGTCCAGCCCCCTGCTCAATCAGGATAGATGACATTGTTAAATTTAAGGAATTTAGAGCTTACCAATCCTGCAAGATCAAACTAGCTGGACAGATGTTACTAGAGACAGGTGTCCCTCACACAACCAAGCCATATAGCATGTAGTGATTTATAAATAACAACCAGCACCTTGAATTGCATCCAGAAGGAAACTAGTGCAATTCACAAAGCAGAAGAGTTACATGGATCTACTGAAGCATGCCCATTACTGCTCACACTGCTGCATTCTGGACTAGTTGATGTTTACAGATAGTCTTAGAAGGCAGTCCCATGTAGGGGATGTAATGTATTGGTCACAACTGTTTTGAATCACTTGCTTAATGTCTAATCACTTGTTTGAATGTCTGACCTAAATTCTGTTGTTATGTAACGGCTGCTGTTACTTAAGCCAGACTTGCTGTCTCCAGGCTGGTAATTAGGTTTTGGGCGGGAAACTGTTACTTTAAATCTATTGGCTGCCGCCTGGAGGCTAACCATATAAATAGCTGCACAGCAGCTATTTGAGTTGCTTCTGTTCAGAGTTAAATAAACTTGTTGCTGTTTCAAAACTCGTCTCGCGTAATGCCTTCAAGAACCGAATAGTTAACAGTGGCGATGAGGATGGGATGTGCTGCTTCATCATAAGAGTCTGAAGTCATTAGGGGGTGAGGCCAGCACAGAGCCTGGCAGGAACTACGTTCCCCCCCCTGGTCTGCCAAGCAAGCCACGCTGGAGACCACCATGCCCTAAGGATCCATCCTAGGACCTACACAGAAGCCAGCAGCACAAGGCAACGCGAGCAACAAGAAACGCAAGCAACTCACCATGGTGAAAATGGGGAAAGTCAAAGAGTTCGACGTCAACCACCCGGAGTGATGGGCATCCTACATTTCCCGCGTGGAAAACAACCTCCTCGCCAACCAGGTCGCCGAAGATGGACTGAAGGCTGTGACCCTCCTCTGCGTGTGCGGCCCCACCACCTTCGACATTGCGGAAAACCTGGTCGCCCTGACGCCGCTCAAGTCCATCACCTACGTGGACTTGAAGAAAAGGCTCCGAGACCATTTTGAGCCAAAATTATCCGTGATAGCGTGGAGGCACGCTTTTGAGCAGCGGGAGCAACAACCCGGTGAATCGGCCACAAAATTCATTGCCACTCTTCATCAAGCGTCCTGACTCTGCAATTTCACAGATTTGGAGGAGAGACTAAGGGACCGTCTAGTCTGCGGCCTCCGGAATTGAGAGCTCCAACAAAAACTTTTTGCTAAGGAGACTCTCGCTACAGGAGGCCTTGAAGGAGATCATGGTGAACGAAGCCACTGGAGGGGCTGTTAAAGCGCTGTGGCCCTCCAAAAGCATGTCAAGCACCGAAGCAGTCCACCATGAGGACGCCGAGTGAATGGAAGACAAGGCAGTTCCGTTCCTTAGGTGCATGGGTTGCGGAGGCCGCCATCAATGTGCGGAATGTCGTTTCTGTACAGCAATGTGCTGGGCATGTGGCAAGTCAGGCCACATTGCCGCCATCTGTCGAGGTTGCCAGAGGGACCATGCACAGGAAGACTCAATCAGGAGAGGTACCGGAGCTCCAGGGCAACACCGAATAGGGTTCTGCGCCAGCCAAAGGAGCGTTCTCCGCACTGGTGCCCATCGCCCCCTTAAGCCGAAGCTTCGACTCCAAGTCAAGCTTCAGGGAATTCCACGTAAGATGGAACTAGACACAGGCTCAGCCATGTCCATCATCTCTATAGGAACATTTAGGCACATATGCAGCCACAGCAATAGATGGGCCAAACTTCGGCCATCTAATTTAATGCTCACCGACTTCCAAAACTCCCGAGTGGCGGTCAAGGGCAAAGCCACACTTCTAGTGAATTTCAAGGGGTTTGCAGGCCCACTTGATGTTGTTGTGGTAGAAGGCCAACGCACGAGCCTCATAGGGCTCAATTGGTTCGACGCATTGGGCATTAAAATAACCGTCATTCACCGGACACAAGCGGCGGATTTGTCTTCAGTCTGCCAAGAATTCTCAGATGTTTTCAGTTCATGCCTAGGGGAGTACAAGGGTCCTCCGATAGCCTTCAAGCTTGATCCTATGGTAACGCCAATATGGATCAAGCCTCGTTGATTGCCTTTTGATTTAAAACAAAAAATCAACGCAGAGCTGGACAAGCTGGTCAGTCAGGGGGTATTGCAGCCCGTAGACAGTGGGGAGTGGGAGACCCCCATAGTAACACCACTAAAGGCCAACAGGGAAGTACGAATATGCGCTGACTACAAGTGTACCATTAACCGGGCACTTCAGCAGCACATGTACCCAATGCCAGTTGTCAGCCATATTTTGGCATCATTGCAAGGTGGCTGCATGTTCACCAAATTAGATTTGGCACAGGCCTACCAACAGCTGCCGGTGGACGAGGCCACGGCAGCTGCCCAAACCATCGTCACCCATCGGGGGGCCCTCAAGATCAAGCACCCACAGTTTGGGTGAGTGTAGCCCCAGGGATTTTCCAGGGAGTAATGGAGCGAATGCTCCATTATGCTCCAGGGGTCTTCCCATACTTTGATGATGTTCTCATCACTGGAGAAACCGCAGAGGTCCTGGCTGAACAACTTAGAGCCATCCTTCAGCAGTTCCGCACAGCGGGACTCAGATTAAAGAAAGAAAAATGCAAGATTGGGGTTGAGTCAATGGAATTCTTGGGGTTCTGCATTGATGCCGATGGCATCCATCAGGAGGACTCAAAGCTGAAAGCAATTCAGCAGGCCCCAAGCCCGAAGTCCAAGGGAGAGCTTCAGGCCTTTTTGGGTCTTCTTAATTTTTACCATGCCTTCCTTCCAAACAAGGCCACTGTGGCAGAGCCGTTACACCGGCTCTTGGACAGACAAGCCCAGTGGAAGTGGACCAGCGTCCACAAAAGGAGTTTCCAAGCAGTCAAATCACTGCTGTCCTCGAACTCTGTACTCACGCATTTTAACAAAAGGCTGCCAGTCTGCATCGCATGTGATGCATCTCTGTATGGGGTTGGGGCTGTGTTGAGCCATTTGTTGGCTGATGGGAAACAGTCTCCCATCGCCTACTATTCTAGGACCCTGTCGTCCGCAGAGTGCAACTACGCGCAAATTGATAAGGAGGCTTTGGCAATCGTGGCTGGAGTTAAAAAATTCCATGACTACTTGTACAGTCACCAGTTCACGGTCTTTACAGACCACAAGCCACTCTTAGGGTTGTTCACTACGAACAAACAGACACCCCAGATTCTGTCACCTCGAATGTTGAGGTGGTCTATTTTTCTGTCAGCCTACAACTACAGGCTGGTTCACAAACCAGGCAAAGAAATGGGCCATGCAGACAGCCTTAGCAGGTTACCCCTACCACATGTAGAGCCAGATCCAGATCCAGCTGCACGCCTCCTGGCTATCCAGGATCTACCGGAGTCTCCCCTTCACGCTGGGGACGTAGCTGCTGAGACGGCAGCTGACAAAATACTGAGTTGTGTATTGAATTGGGTGCACACAGGATGGCTAGACAAATGTCCAGGCCCAGAATTTCAGAGCTTTTTTATGCGAAAAGATGAGCTTTCAGCTCATAAAGGATGCATCCTTTGGGGAAGTAGGGTCATAGTTCCCAGCTCGTTAAGACCCAGAGTGCATGAGGACCATCCGGGAATAGTCTGGATGAAGGCACTCGCGAGGAGCTACCTTTGGTGGCCTGGGCTAGATAAGGCTATCGAGGCCCAAGTACATGGTTGCATCACGTTTCAACAGTCCAGACCGGAGATGCCGCGAACCTTTTCTACCAACGGGAGGACACTCACACACCATGGTCAAGAATCCACATTGACTTTGCCGGGCCCTTTCAGGGACAGCTGTTTTTAATAGTGGTCGATAGCCATTCAAAATGGTTAGAGGTTGTACCAGTTCCCAATATGACTACTGCCAGGACCATCAAGGAACTGCGCAGAATCTTTGCAACACATGGGCTTCCAGATGTCTTAGTATCAGACAATGGGGCTCAGTTTACTGCTTCAGAATTCCAGTCCTTCCTCAGGACAAACCTCATAAGGCACGCCACGTCGGCTCCCTTTCACCCAGCCTTGAATGGCCAAGCGGAACGCATGGTCCGCACAACCAAGAAGTCCCTAAAATGGATTGTCACAGGAAACTAGCACCACAGATTGGCAGACTTTCTACTCTGGCAGTGTACAACTCCCTGCACAGCCATGGGCAGAAGCCCAGCTGAGCTACATTGGGGCTGACGCTTGATCACTAAGCTGGACAGGCTCTACCCCGACCGAGTTGCATCGGACTCTGCATGGCCAAAGGCGCCCAGAAGTCTGCAAGTGGGTGACTGGGTTTAGACCCAGAATTATGGGCAAGGGGCTTTGTGGGTGGCAGCAGTGGTTGTAAAGGTGTCAGGGCCACTTTCCTATGAGATGGTCCTCGAAGATGGATGAGTCATTCGCCGGCACATTGATCAGCTGCGTTGGCAGCTGGTGGATCAGTCACTGGCTCAGGACTCCCAAGAAGGCCACACACAGGGTCCGCATGACAGCAGTCCAACAGAAGGGTTTGCACGCTACGACAGGAGCCTCCCTCAAGGAGACGGGGGAATGGCCGTAGTAGAGCCTCCTCCGGATGCACAGACTGCATCCGCTGAACAGGACAGGCAAATGGCGCTGAGAGACAGCCCTGCAGACTTTCCTGCATGAGTGGACTTTGGTTTGGGCCGACCGGAACTGGCCAGCCAAAGGGACTCGAGTCAAACCAACTCCACTGAACCTCTGAGTCCTGGTCTACCCAGCCTGGCAGGCAAGCAGGTAGACCAGGGAACCCCGGCAACCCTTAGGCGTTCTGAACAGTCAAGAAGGCCACCTAAGTATCTGTAAGTTTATGTCAAACAATTAAGGGTTTGAAGTATCTAGGGGGAAGGGGTGTAATGTATTGGTCACAACTGTTTTGAATCACTTGCTTAATGTCTAATCACTTGTTTGAATGTCTGACCTAGATTCTGTTGTTATGTAATGGCTGCTGTTACTTAAGCCAGACTTGCTCTTCTCCAGGCTGGTAATTAGGTTTTGGGCGGGAAACTGTTACTTTATTGGCTGCCACCTGGAGGCTAACCATATAAATAGCTGTGCAGCAGCTATTTGAGTTGCTTCTGTTCAGAGTTAAATAAACTTGTTGCTGTTTCAACACTCGTCTCGCTTAATGCCTTCAAGAACCGAATACTTAACAGGGGACACTGCAGTAAACAAGTTGTGAGGTGACTAGGGTGTTAGTGACTTCCTGAAGGGCCTTTTTGTCTAGGGAAAAATTGCCAGATAGATAGGCCTTCCTAACCACAGCTAACTCCTGCTCTAATGTCAAAGTTTTAGTGAGATGTAAGGTGAAGACAGTAAATTAACTACCATTAGACTGAAATAATATGCATGAGCATTATGTCACAATCTGGATGGACTCTAAGGCAACACACATTATAAAAGTAATATTGTATAATAATGATTAACAATAATAAACAACAATAATAGAAGCATTGTGGAACCAATGATTTCATTAATAACTCCAAAAGTATTTGGAGAAGGCTATGAAAATTGGAGTACTAAATGCATTCCAGAGGAGGATAGAGGAAGTATCAAGCCTCCCACCATCATATTTCATGATAATAGGAATCTTCACCAAATGTATTTAGGCTATCTGGTTGGGCAGTCAGAATCTATAAGAAACAGACTGTCCCTGAATTATGCAGACACCAAGCCTTTGGTGGCTTTATTATGATAACCAGCAATTTTACTTATACTTTGAAACACACTGGTAACCATTGCAAGTCTCGAAGTTGCATTGTAAAGTGAGAGTAATGAGACCAATCAAGAAGCATTGGGTATACTGCATTTTATAATAGCTGAAATTTCTGAAAGGTCTTCTAGAGCAGTCCCATGTAAAGTAAGCTACAGTAATCTGTTTGAATGACAAATGTTTGAGTTTCAAGGTAAAGTAAAAAGTGGAGCAGAAGACAGAGTTGGGTAATGATCCTCCAGGACAGACCCTTCATCTATTTTTCTAGCATTCAGTCTCTCCCCAGGGGACCAAGCCCCATTAAAATGAATGTTCTAGATGTTCTAATGTCCTAGAATCAGAATGATTTTGAATTGATAGTTAGATCATTGCTGGGAAACTTTCACTGGGAGACGATCATTGACTCGTGAACATCTACACTTCCTCCATGAATGCCTCCGCAAACAAACAACCCCCAAAACCATACACTACTGACCACCAATCAACCACCCATAAGCATGGAAACTGACCTTCCAAAACTGATGCAAACTGCTTCGATTCATGATCATTGATGTCCACTACTGCCTGGAAAAATACCAATGTCATGGTTCCGATAGATGAAACCATTTAAAAGAACTTCAAGGCAAGGATTTCTTCCTTAAAGAACATTTTATTTAAGAAACAAGATATCGGCACATAGAAAGGTGAACCCAAGACTAAAATCCCCTCCCTTAGGCTACAAAGTAACAAGTTGCAATTCCCACCCCAAATTGCTGTCATAAATCACATTCATCAATTATTTCAAAACACGGGCTCTCCTCCCAGCTATTCAGCCCACCAAAACTCTTATCAGGACTGACCTGGATTCTCACACAGAAGTATTGTTATGGCTAACTGAGAAACTTAACATCCCCCCTCCCCCTCCTTCATCTAAAATCTCTAAACTAAAATGTGGCAATGAAGACAAAATGAAAAAAGGCTTCAGTTCAGTTTGTCACAGCATTGACATTTGGCTCCCCTTAAAAGAAAGGAGAAATCCTGCAAATCAAACAAGAATAAAAGTTAGGAATCCCCCTTCGGTTTGTTCAGATGTTTATTACAAAATTTACGTATGAGCCTATCAGCTTTCACATCAGTACACTTCACCCAGGTAGCCTCTGATAATGGATATCCCTTCCACTGCACTAAATATTGCAATTTTCCTTTATACCATCTAGCATCAAGAATATGCTTCACTTCGTAATGAGTCTCTCCAGCTACCACAAGCAGTCCAGGTGCTTTCTTGGGAGGGGGTCTCAGAGTAGAATCTCTGAAAGGCTTCAACAAACTGCAGTGAAATACTGGGTGGATCTTTCCTAAACGTCAAGGGAGTTTTAGTTCCACAGTCACTGGGTTTAAAATCCGCACTATGGGAAAAGGTCCCAGGTATTTTGGCCCCGATTTTTTGCTAGGTAATTTGAGTCTTAAATATTTTGTGGAAAGATAAACCTTCTCTCCCACACGAAATGACCTTTGAGATGCCCTTTTCTTATCAGCTTGTTTTTTGTAAGTCTCTGAGGCTTTTTTCAAAGCTTTCTTTGCATTGTCTGACACCTCCTTCCAAGCGGACACCCATTGATCTAAAGTCTGAGATGCAGGTGGTTCCTGGGGGTATTCAGGCATCGGGATGAAATCCCTCCCTGTGGCTATTTTAAATGGCATAAATCCAGTGCTGCTGTATACAGTGTTGTTATAAGCCACCTCAGTGAAAGGGAGGAGATCAGTCCAATTTGTCTGTTGGTAATCCACATAGCATCTAAGATATTGTTCCACCATTGCATTCGCTTTTTCAGCCACCCCATTCGTAGATGGGTGAAAATCCTATGATAGTCCTTGTGAAGAACCAATTAACTTTAGAAAGTCCCTCCAGAACCTGGCCGTAAACTGCACCCCCCTGTCGGAAATTATTTGCTTTGGCACACCATGTAGTCTGTAAATATGCTTAAGGAACAACTTAGCCAATTTCTGGGCAGAAGGGAGGCCTGAGCAGACAATAAAATGAGCCTGCTTTGAAAATAGATCAATCACAGTCCATATTATCGTATTTCCTCTACTCTCAGGTAATTCAACAATAAAATCCATAGCAACCTCTTCCCATGGTTGGGAAGGATCCACAACAGGCTGCAATAGCCCAGGAGTTTTTCCTGGGATTCTTTTCATGGTAGCACAGACTGCACAGCTTTTTACATAGTTCTCCACATCCTTTTTTAAGCCTGGCCACCAAAATTGCCTCTGGATTAAGTGTAATGTCTTTAGGTAACCAAAATGACCAGCTTATTTAACACCATGACTGCATTGGAGCACTTGGAGTCTGGGTGATTTAGGTAAATATAATTTCCCCCCTTTCCAAACTAGACCATCCCTATGGGTAAGGGTGGCTTGCTATTCTCCCCAGCATTGAAAGTTGTAGATTTTTTCCATTTTTCCAAGTCTAGTATATTTGTTTTAATAGTTTTACGTAATTATCTTCTTTTATTGTTGCACACCTTGCTGTTAGGCAAATTCCCAAGTACTTAACTTTTTTAACTATTTGAAGACCTGTTTTTTCTGATAACTGGTTTTTTTTGTTTTTCTGTAAATCTCCTTTTGAGTCTTGTAGTTTATTTATCACTTTTTTCTCTCTTTCTTTTTTCAGTTTGTATGCTAGCCACCTCCCTGGTTTATTAGCATTTTCAAAAAAATTCTGTTTGGCTCTTTTAGTTTGTTGTGCCATTTTTTTGGCCTCTGCTAAATTTATTTTATGTTTTATTAGTTCCATTTGTTTTTTAAGTATTTTCTTTTGTGGGTCTATTTGTAGTTCTGATTCTAATTTCTTAAGTTCTTCCTATAGTTTTAACTGTTGTTGTTTTTTCTTTATTGTTTTTCGCCATGTAAGTTATAGCCAACCCTCTGAAGTATGCTTTAGCCATGTCCCACACATTTTGAAGGGATGTTTCTTCTTTTTTATTTATTTAAAAAAAGAATTCCATTTCCTTTATTGCTGTTTGTATAAATTCTTTCTCCTTTAGTAAAGATTTATTCATAGACCATCTTAATTTTTTCTCAGTTCCTCTCCAAGTCATCTTTATTGGATTGTGATCTGCCCATATATTAGGTTCTATCTCGATCTCTTGTATAATCATACTTAATTCAGGAGATATCCATATCATATCAATTCTGGACCACGATTTGTGTCTATTTGAATAGAAAGTATATTGTAGTTTTTTTGGATTCTTTTCTCTCCATATATCCTGAATACAAATTTCTTCTGCCATTTTAAAAAAAGTTTTAGGGAGTATATTTTTCTCTTTTTTCCCTATTTTACTACTTTTATAGTCCAGTGTTCCATCTGCTATTGCATTAAAATCTCCCATTTAACAGATATTTTGGTATTCCAATTCTACTATTTTTTTATGCAATTTTTGATAGAATTCTTCTTGTTTGTTATTAGATGCATATATTGCTACTATCAATATCTGGTTTTGGTTTATCATTATTTCCACCATCAATATTCTTCCCTCTTCATCTGCGTAGATTAGTTTGGGATTCATTATTTCTTTAATATATAAAGCTATTCCTCTTTTCTTTTGTTGGGCTAATGCACAATGAAGTTTCCCAATTTTTGGTTGCTCCAACAGTTTGTAGTGTTGTTTCTTAATATGTGTTTCTTGGAGATAAATTATATCCATTTTTAATCTTTGTAGTCATGTATTTCCCCCCCCCTTTTTATAGGGGAGTTCAATCCATTTACATTCATTGTAAGAATCCCATTTTTCTTCTCCATCTCCTTCAATTATATATAGATCTTAATCTTCTAGTTATTCTTATCTGTCTCTGTTCTCTTGCTCTTACCACTTCTTCTATCTTTGTATTTTCAGTTTCTTCTTCTTCCTTTGGCTTGGCTGTTCCTTCTATTGTCGTTTCTTCCTGTCTCTTTGTTTCTTTCTCTGAACGGGGTTCCCAACTTTTCCCTTCTATGAAAGCTCTGTGATTGTCAAAGAACTCCATTGCCTTATGTCGTGTATCTAATCTGCATCTTTTCCCATCCCAATTAATTAAAATCCTTTCTGGAATCAGCCATCTGAAATTCACTCCTTTTTCAGTTAATTTTCTAGTCAGGAATTAATATTCTCTTTGTACCTCTCTTATTCTCCTTGGAATCTGTTTCAGGACTACAATCTCTTTTTCTTTGTATCGCAAAGGATCATCTCTCACTCTTCTCAAAATCTCATCCCTTATGGATCTTTTGACAAATCTAACATGTACCTCTCTGGGGACTTTATTTCTTCTCGTATAGCTTGAATTGACTCGGAATATTTGATCTAACTCTCCTTCAATTTCTTGTTTCCCAATTTCCAGTGCTTCAGCCAATAGCTCCATTATCAAATCTGTGAGATCCTCTTCTTTGTCCTCTATTATGTTTTGAAATCTTAGGAAATAAGATGCCCTTTCCATTTCCATAACTGCAACTGAGTCTTCCATTTCTCTATTAATCTGCATCAGCTTTTGGTTCTCATCTTTCAATTCTGCCAACTTTTGATCAGTCTCTAGTGACTTATCTTCTATTTTTTGAATTCTTTGTTCATTTTTTGTAACCATCTGTTTAAAGTTTTCTAGTTGAGAGTCTATGTTGTTAATTTTTTGGTTCATTTTATCAAGATTATCTTTTGTCTCCTCATGGTTTTTCCTTGTATCTTCCTTATGGGAGGAAATTGCTTCTTGAATCGCTTGTAATGTCGCTTGCATCTCCTTCTGGAAATTGCTAACTTTTTCTTGTTGGAGCATTGTTTCAATTGATCTCTGATACACCGGGCTTGCTGAGGCAGAGGATGGGGCTGAAGACACTTTCTTACCGGTTTTACTTAGATTCGGAACACTCATTTTATATCTACACCCCCAAACTCCTTTTTCAAACTCTAAGGCTTTTCCCCCACACCCGCCTTCAACCAAGCCATTAACACAATATATCTTTCAAGATTATCTTTAAAAATTCTTATAGTCCTTATCTATAGTCTCTAGATCCGTAAGTTCTCACAGGAAAAAGATGAGCAAAAACAAACCAGGAAAAAGAAATTTATAGTCCACTTCTGAAGATAGATCCCATTTTCAAAAGCTGTTGAGACAGATCAAGTTGATAATCCATAGACTGTCAACGCTGTTAATATAGGATATTATTGATTTGACAAGATATGCAGCACTGTCTGGTATTTTTAGAGTTAACTCAGATGACATAGAAAGGGAGGAGATTTATGAAGAAAGTGCGGGATAAGAAACGGAAGTGAATCTTTGGCCTCCAGCCTAATTGGAACAGGTGACTCATGACTGTAAAGTAAGGGAGGAGTTTAGCAAGATAAGATAGATGCAAGCCAGAGAAATTCAGATTCTGGCATCCGCTTTGTATGTGCCGAAGCTATGTTGCAAAATAAAGATTCAAAAAGGAAAAAAATGCCTCAGGTTTCTTTGAAAAGCATCTTCCTTCGGAACCATAACATCATGCCAGAATCTCAAACATTTTCAAACAACTGGGGGTGCATTACCCCCACCTCTTTCTCCTAGCCTGGAGTGAAAATTACAGAAATCAGGAGGAAGACCATCTATCATGAAACGGGAGTTTGTTGAATACAACCCGGCAGCTGCTGATATCCCAGAGGGGGAAGTAACAGACAGCATGCTGTGGGAAAATGAATTTTGGCAGACGAATGAGAACCAGTGGACAGACAATGGGCAGACTGCCACTCAAGGCCTGGGTGAGTTACTGGAAATATCTCAAACCCCAGTGAAGAGAGGCAGAAATCAACTCCTGCAGAGAGAAGCCTACAGCCCCTCCATTTCATATCAGACAGCCTTTCAGATTCTGTCTTCCTCTATCAGGGACTCCAGCCCCAAACAGAGAGGGAATTCCAGTCTGAGGCCTCTGCAACAAAGGGGAGTGTGGCATTCAAAGCAGGCAGGGAGCAGACAACTTCTGAGCTCACCACAGCTGATAGGGGCCTTGAAACAGATTGAGAGGGAGCAAGAGCCACAGTGGGGGCCCCAACAGCCTATAAATCCTCTGAACTTGCCACAGCTAATAGAGGCCTTGCAACAGATTGGGGTGGTGTAGGGCCCAGGAGATCAGCAGCTGGAGGGAGGACGGCCACAACAAGGAGATTGGGTCCAGCCCCCGAAAGTGCAACCCCTGGGCATAAACCAGCAACCAGGATGGGGCCAGCAGCAGCAAAGCCACAGTTGGGGCCCAACAACCTATAATTGCTCCACCATTCAGAGCAACCTTCAATGGGGACCCAGAAAAACTGATTTTTTTCCTCAACCAAGTACGCTCTCACTTGAATCACTGGGCCTATCTCTACCCAGACCCAGGGGCTATGGTCGATATGATTGCATCCAGCCTAGAGGGAGAAGCATATGACTGGCTGAACAATTTATATAATCAGCAAGCCCCAGAATTGGAAGACCCCCACCTCTTCTTCCTGGGTCTGAAAGAAAGATTTGAGGACCCATCCCTTGACCTAAAAGCAAGAGAACAAATCCACAAAATAAAACAAACCGGCAGGCCTGCCCCGGAGTACGTGCGAGAGTTTCGCAAGATAGCAGGTCGGATAGAGGGCTGGCCAGAGCAGTCCCTAATCCATCACTTCATTGAGGGATTAGATGATCACCTCTCTGCATTATTCGAGCAGTACCTGACCGACTGCACGAGTGGTACCAGACAGCGTTGAAGCTAGACGTTCAGCTCGTCCGCTATAAAAAGCCTTCCCCACCTGAATCTGAGCAGCAACCAGAGCAATCTGAACAACAATCACTCCCACGAGACCCTCTGACTACCGCGATGACTGAAAGACCCGGGCCACCTGCAAGCGCGTCAATAAAGTGTTTCCGATGTGGAAAGAAGCGACATCGAGCAGCAAACTGTCCGATCCCCTACCCCCAACTGCAGAGCAGTCCGGAACCAGCAGCGAGAAGGAGACCTGCCCAGCGGCTAATGAGAGAAAAATCCAACTGGACCACGCAAGAACCTGTTGCCCAGGTTACACCTCCCACACAAAAGGACTCCAGGACTCCAGGTGGACCAGCCCCTGCTCTACCCTCCTTTGACCACAACGACGAAGGAGAGAATGACCCGATGGTGAGTTGACAAATCCCATCTTTTTCACTTCCCGCCAAGCTTATAATCCCTACATCGGGGGCACAAATAAATTTAAACGTGCTAATCGATTCTGGATGCACCCGATGCATTATTAGCCTACCCTTTGCCATGAAAATGGGCATACGGGCAAAACAACTCTCCAAACCTATGAGGTTCGAGCAAGCTGATGGCTCCCTGATGGGAGGGACTTTAGTCACATAATTAACTGAGCCCTTATGCCTAGAAATAGGCATGCACTGGGAATTTATTCGGTTCTTGGTGGCCCCAAAAATGACTGAGACTGTGATTCTAGGTTTAGCCTGGTTGGACAAATGGAAGCCATTTATCTGGTGGGAGAAAGGAATGAGAACTGTGAGACTACCTATAGGGCCTGAGCCTCCCACTGATTCAACTGATGTTGCGGGACACTTTAGGCCACCCGATGAACAAGCACACTTGGCTGCCTCACCATCACCAGACGAATCACTCATCCCCAATGAATACTGGGACCTAGAGGAGTTATTTAGTGAAAATGAGTGCAATGTCCTACCCCCTCACAGGCCCAATGACTGTTCTATTGAACGGATACCAGGAGCCAAACTTCCACGCCCGAGAATGTACGCCATGTCCCCCCTCGAAATGGAAGAGATGCAGCAATACGTGAATAAAAACTTAGCGAGGGGGTTCATTGAACGGGCCAAATCTACTGTGGGAACCCCCGTGTTATTTAAAGAGAAAAAAGATGGGTCTCTTCGTCTCTGTGTAGACTATAAGGGCCTCAACGCTGTGAGTGTGGAAAACAAATACCCTCTCCCCCTCCTAAAGGATTTATTAACTCATCTGGCTAAGGGGAGTGTCTTCACTAAATTAGACCTGAGAGAGGCGTATTACCGAGTGAGAATAAAAGAAGGAGATGAGTGGAAAACTGCCTTCAACTGCCCCATGGGGAGCTATCAATTCAAAGTCATGCCATTTGGACTACAGGGGGCTCCAGCCGTATTCATGCAGTTGATTAATGAGGTCCTACATGATCACTTATACAAAGGGGTTCTGGTATACCTTGACGATATTCTGATATACAGCACGAATATGACTGATCACATAAAGCTGGTGAGAGAAGTGTTAAAGAAACTACTGAATGCCAAGCTTTATGCCAAATTGTCAAAATGTCAATTTCACCAGACCTGATTAGATTACCTCGGCTACAGAATCTCCAACAAAGGCATTGAGATGGATCCAGCCAAGGTGAAAACTATAATCGAATGGCAGCCCCCCAAAACCCGCAAACAGTTCCAGAGCTTTCTAGGTTTTGCCAACTTCTACTGTCAATTCATCCCCTCTTTTGCCAAAATTGCCCTACCCCTTACAGATTTACTCAAAACAGGGGGGGAAAGGAGGGAAGCCGTGACCAGGCCAACCACTAGCATGGACTATGAGCTGTCAAACAGCTTTTGAGAATTTAAAAAGACTATTTGCTGCTGAGCTGGTCCTAAAGCACCCCTGCCCAGGGGAACCCTTTGTAATACAAGCCGACACCAATGATGTGGCCGTTGGAGCTGTACTACTCCAAAAGAATAAAAATGGGGTCCTGCAACCCTGTGCCTACACCTCCAAAAAAATTACAGAAAGTGAACGGAGATGGGCAATCTGGGAAAAGGAGGCCTTTGCAATTAGATGGGGATTATTAAACTGGCGACACTACCTAGAGGGGAACAAGGTGCCATTTGAAGTATGGACAGATCACAAAAACCTAGAGGCACTGAGAACTCCCCGCAAATTGTCCCCAAAGCAAGTACGGTGGGCACAGTACTTTAACCGCTTCAACTTTACACTAAAGTACATGCGAGGGGAAAAAAACTTCCTAGCTGATGCTCTATCAAGATTGCCCCAATACAAAAGCGAACGTGAAGTTAATGAGGCAATTATCTCCAATCCACAACCTGTTGCACAAATCACGCCTCGCAAGGTCCCTAATCCGGATGACCCTGGAGCAAAGAAAATAAAACGAGAGCTCCTCATCGGTCAATGGTTCAAAGATAATCAAACCTCCTTGACGTGCCGGGATGGTTTGGCTTAAAAAGGGGGGGAAACTGTATTTGCCCGAATCCCTCCGTCTCAATGCTCTCAAACACAGCCATGATGTAAAGCAGGCTGGATACTTTGGATATCTAAAAACACTACATCTCACCCGCCGGCAATTTTGGTGGCCGGGACCGAAACGAGTTGTGGAAAACTATGTGAAGAGTTGTACCGTATGTGCCACAATGAAAAGAGTTGTACCGTATGTGCCACAATGAAAAGAATATTGGGGAAAACCCCTGGATTACTGCAACTGGTGGCAGACCCTTCCCAACCCTGGGAAGAAATAGCTATGGACTTTATCATAGACCTACCTGAAGGTAGAGGAAATACTGTCATCTGGACTGTAATAGACCTGTTTTCGAAGCAGGCTCATTTCATTGCCTGCAAAGGACTCCCATCCGCTCAACGACTGACTAAATTGTTCCTGAAACATATCTACCGACTGTACGATGCCCCTAAGCGAATAATCTCAGACAGGGCGGTGCAGTTCACAGCAAAGTTTTGGAGGAGTTTTCTTAAATTAATTGGATCATCTCAAGGCTTATCATCTGTTTTTCATCTGGCCACCAACGGAGCTGCAGAAGCCGCTAACAAAATGGTGGAGCAATATCTCAGATGCTATGTGTCCTATCAACAGACGAACTGGACTGACCTCCTCCCTTTTGCAGAGGTGGCGTACAACAATTCTGTGCACAGCAGCATTGGCTACACACCTTTCAGAGTAGCCACAGGCAAAGAGTTCGGTCCAATTCCTGAATATCCCCAAGTGCCAACCGCTTCCCAGACACTTGACCAATGGGTGAGGGGATGGGAGGAAGTTTGCAGAAACACAAAAGCTGCTTTAAAAAAGACTTTTGAAACCTATAAAAAGAAAGCTGACAAAAAGAGGGCTCCCCAAAGAACGTTCCAGGTTGGGGAAAAGGTTTATCTGTGAACCAAATATTTATGCCTCAAATTACCCAGCAAGAAATTAGGACCGAAATTCTTAGGGCCTTTTCCTATTGTAAAGATCATCAATCCGGTCACCGTAAAACTGAAACTCCCTAGACTTTTGGGTAAAATTCACCCTGTCTTCCACAGTAGCTTGTTAAAACCTTATCGGGGCTCCACTTTAAGACCTCCCCCATAAGAAAGCACCTGGGCCTCTCGTAGTTGCGGGGCAGACCCATTATGAAGTGAAACATATTCTTGATTCTAGAATTTTCAAAGGGAAATTGCAGTACCTAGTACAATGGAAGGGATACCCATTGTCTGAAGCCACTTGGGTGAAATCCAGTGAGGTGAAAGCTGACAGGCTCGTTAAAAGGTTCCATGCAAAACACCCCAACAAACCGAAAACTAGTCATTAATATATGCTTTTGTTTACATTACAGGATCTGTCCTTTTTGTAAGGGGGGCCGGATGTCAATGCTGTTAATATAGGATATTATTGCTTTGACAAGATATACAGCACTGTCTGGTCTTTTTAGAGTTAACTCAGATGACATAGAAAGGGAGGAGATTTATGAGGAAAGCACGGGAAAGGAATGGAAGTGAATCTTTGGCCTCCAGCCTAATTGGAAGAGGTGACTCATGACTGTAAAGTAAGGGAGGAGTTTAGCAAGATAAGATAGATGCAAGCCAGAGAAATTCAGATTCTGGCATCCGCTTTGTATGTGCCAAAGCTATGTTGCAAAATAAAGATTCAAAAAGGAAAAAATGCCTCAGGTTTCTTTGAAAAGCATCTTCCTTCGGAACCATAACATAGACCTTCTCCAAGATGTTTCTGCACTATTTCAGTTTCCACTGTCCATAGGTAGTTCTACAAACCAATGTTTATATTTTATAATCCACTGGGCTCTCCCAAGCCAATGGGAGAGATAAAAAGTGAAGAGGAAAAAAGAAAAAAAATTATCCCAAGGTCCAACTTTACCCCTCTGCCAAAAATTAGTCGAAACTATCTTGCTAGCAGAAGTTTCTTCACTCAGTCTGTCTTTAAGTAGCTGTAATAATCACAATTCAAACAAATTCAAACAATTCAAACAACATTTATAATCCAAAGGGAGGGGACTCACTTCCAAAAACAATTGTTCCGCATCCAAGTTGCCCCTCAGGCAAAATTTATAATCCACCAAGACCTGCTGTTTGAATTAGTAGTCCATAGGCCTTCTCCAAGAGGTTTTTCCACTATTTCAGTTTTCACTGTCCATAAATAGTTCTTCAGTCCAACGTTAAGAATTTATAATCCACACTCACTCTGTCTTTAGGCAGCTTGTAAAATCGCAGTTCAAACAGTTCTTATAATCCATAGAAAAAAACAGATAGTTTTAAAGTAGTTTATATCTTTTAGTTATAATCCATCCTGCAGAAGAAAAAAACAGCCCAGAGAAAGCCTTCTCTTTTCAGTTATAATCCACAGGACTATGAAGGTCAGGAACATCAAACATCAAAGGGTTTAAACTGCAAACTATGTCTGGGCATCTAGCCAAATTCTATTTTTCTAGACAAAATATAGATAGGTTCAGTAAGTATTTTAATGTAGTTCTTTACTCTTGCCACTACATGTCCTCAGATGCCCACTTTGTAATTTTCCAGTTAGTTTAAACCAAGTTTAATCCAATATTCTCCAAAAGTAATATAAAATAATATAAAAAGAAGAAAAAAATTAAAATTCCCCAAACTTTTCTTTTTTCTGTTTCTCTTTGTTATATTTACAATGACGTTGTAGACTTTTCTGTTTCCTCCAAACGCTTAAACCACCGCTTTTTTTCTGGAGGGAGGAATAACACCCCCTTCTTAACTCTGGGAAGTTGCCTTCAGATGTTTTTTCTTTCCCAAAACAGGTTTTCACATTGTAGAGAAAAAAGGAAAATAGTGTCACCCAAGTCCAAAATGTTGCTCACGCTTGTCCTAAATCGCTTTTCCTCCTGGCAGTCAGCAGCTTCTGACTGGCTGTGTAGATGGAGCCAGTCTTTCTCCTGCTGTTCTGGAGGGCTCCTTGGATCAAGTGGGTTGGCTACTGCCTTCCCGCAATCTACAAGGGTCCCCTCTTGGTCTGTCACCTCTACAGGGTGACTTTCGGTCCTTTTTGGACCCACAGCATGCCGAAACCAAGCATGGGAATCAGAGCCCTGATTCCCTTCGCCCGCCTCGCCGCGCAACGGAACCGGAAGTCCCATCTTTTTTCTCTTTAAAGAGCACCAGGGCAGCTACTTTTGATTTGGCAGGCTCAATGAAACCTCTGGCTAAATTCTTGTCGATGTACTGCCATAATTCTTCCACCTCGAGGGGAGTCATGGCATACATCTTTGGCTTTGGCAACTTGGCTCCTGGCAAAATCTCAATGGTACAGTCATTTGTTCTATGGGGTGGCAGGATGTCACATTCTGCCTCACTAAACACCTCTGCCAAGTCTCAGTATTTGTTGGGAACGAGAGGCTCTCCTGGGAGGGGATTGTCGCTATTTTTATTGTTTCGGATGGAGGTTTTGCTTCCCCGCTAGCGTCATGGGAGGAGCTGGGAGGTGATGGCCCTATGAGTAATCTCAAGGTTCTCATCCCATTCTCCCACCATATGAAGGGTTTCCACTTGTCCAACCAAGCTAAACCTAGAATCATCGCTTCAGTTATTTTTGGAGCTACCACAAATCTAATGAATTCCCAATGCTCTCCCACTTCTAGCTGCACCGGTTCCATTAGGGGGGTTATTAGAGTTCTGCCCATTAAAGATCTGTCTGCCTGTTCAAATTTCATGGGGTTGGAGAGTTGCCTTGCCCTGATGCCTAACTTTAGGACAGTTGGGAGGTTGATTAGGCATCGTGAACACCCTGAGTCCACCAACACTCGTAAGTCCATTTGAGCGCTTGTCTTAGGGACTATCAGTTTGGCAGAGAGGGAAAAAGTCGGAACAGGCTGACTCACCATCGGGTCATTCTTCCCCTCGTCATCGCTGTCATATGGAGCAGGTGTGATGGCAGTTTCAGCTGGGGCCTTGACCTTCTCTTGAGTGGGTGAGGTGACGTGGGTAATTTGCTCTTGTGTAATCCAATTTGATTTCTCTCTGGTGGAAGGCTGGCTTCCCTTTCTCTTTTCTGGCTGGGCTAAGATGCTTTTCTGCTGAGGAAAAAGGAATGGGGCAAGCTGCTGCCCGGTGGCCTGGCTGGCCACATCTAAAACATTTGATCGGTGGTCCCAAAGATGATTTTGGAGGTTCAGTCATCCCAGTTGCTGGGGTTTGTCTGGTCTCGGTCCAGGTCCAGGAATTGGCGGTTTTTTGTAGTGGGTTAGCTCAATGTCCAATTTCACTGCTGCACGATACCACTTCTGAAGTTAGTTGGGAATTCCTCGGTAGACACAAGCCTGGAATAGATTGGGGTCCAGGTCATTCTTGAAATGGTAAACCAGGGATCATTCTGGCCCCCGCTCAATTCTGCCCGCCACTCTCCGGAATTCACCCACATACTCCTTCGCTGGTCTTCGTCCCTGCTTTACTTCATGAATGTCCTTCTCAGCTTGCAAAGCTATGGACTCATCCTCGAACCTGGTTCTTAACCCTTGGATGAATAGGTTGTAGTCCCATAGCTCAGGTGCTTGCTCATTGTGCAGGCTGTTCAAGCCATTCCAATGCCTCTCCCTCTAGATTAGCCACTATCACGTCGACCATAGTGGCAGGGTCCGGATAGGCATTGGCATTTCTGTTCATGTAGGAGTCCACTTGGTTCAGGAAGAAAGTTAACTTCTCGGGGTCTCCATCAAACGTCGGTTTGAAAGGAGGAGCTGCTATGGGCTGCTGCCTGTCTAAGAGAGTGCGCAGCCATCCATATTGTTGCACTAGATCTGATTGGATTCCCCCTGCCCAATCAACCTTTGGCAGGGGGCCTGGACTGGTGTGGTGACAGTGATGGTGGTTGGGGCTGGCCTGGTATTGATAATGATCTGTACTAGCCCGAAGTGGATACCTGTCAGGGCTATCAGGATATCGGTGACGATCAGGGCTTGTCCTGCATTGATGGCGGTCTGGGCTAACATGACGTGGGTACTGGTTGGAGCTCATGTAGTGGTGGCACCGTTCAGGGCTAACATACTGTTCTCAATGATCAGGGCTGTCACAATGTCGATGGCAGTCAGGGCTCAGTGGCTGCCAATGATGATCGGGGCTAGCACGCCACTGATAATGATCTGGATTGCACTGGACTAGAAGTTAAAGCTGGTGGCTTCAGTCTTGGGGAGGCAGCCCCAGCCCAGACTATGGGACTGGGACTCCTCCTGGACTGGGAACAATCTTGGGGGCATCTGTCATCCCGCTCACTAACAAGTAACTGGCGGGTGATCTGCTCCTTACTTCCCAAGTCCAGTCCTTCAAACTTCTCTCTCAAATGCTCGACTGACTGGGCTCTGAATTGCTGTCAAGTATTTCCACTCACCCGACCCATCCGAAGGTGCCACATGCTTAGTGCCTTTTTGATCAGGAGAGTGTGACTCGTGGGAGGCAGTCAGCGGAAAATCAGCTTCAGCTGCTTTTGCAGAATTCTTTTTCAGCTGGGGTGCCTCTGAATGCCATGAATCACCACTAGGCAGGATGCACTTCGATGACCAGATGTGTTCCCATTCTTTTGGTCTCGCATCTGCCGCTGGAATTACCAAAACCACACTCTCTATCGGGGCAATGGCCTGCGCTCCAACTGCTGAGGTAGCAGCTGTGGTTGTGGTGCTGGTGACAGGTTCCTCCTTTTTCTGCATTTTGGGTTCTTCCCTGAGTCTTTGTCTACCCCCTCAAGCTTTGGATAGGCAACTGGAGCTCAGGACCCTGTAAAGTTAAAATAAAAGAGAGTCTTGGGTTAATGTCATGGTTCCGATAGATGAAACCATTTAAAAGAACTTCAAGGCAAGGATTTCTTCCTTAAAGAACATTTTATTTAGGAAACAAGATATTGACATATACAAAGGTGAACCCAGGACTAAAATCCCCTCCCTCAGGCTACAAAGTAACAAGTTGCAATTCCCACCCCAAATTGCTGTTATAAATCACATTCACCAATTATTTCAAAACGCGGGCTCTCCTCCCAAGTATTCAGCCTGCCAAAACTCTTATCAGGACTGACCTTGATTCTCACATAGAAGTATTGTTATGGCTAACTGAGAAACTTAACATCCTCCCTCCCCCTCCTTCATCTAAAATCGCTAAACTAAAATGTGGCAATGAAGACAAAATGAAAAATGGCTTCAGTTCAGTTTATCACAGCATTGACAACCAACAGATCATTAATGAACAAAAAACTGCATGCCTCAACTCCATTGGACAAGACCTGACAGACAGCTAGAACACATGACCCACAGGAATGCCAAAAAATACAAACCCAAAAACGTAACTCACTAGAAGAGAAACTCAATACCACTATCCCAAAACCACAAGATGACAACTCAGAACTATGGATCAGAAATCTATCCAGCAGACCTCTATTTGACAATGAAAAGACCGTCCTCAATTTCAACCACAAAGATGCTGGTCCCATTGAATTCTTTGCCAATCTCAAATCTATTCTAAAAACCCACCACCTGGACCAAGAAACACAAGAAGACATCAGACAAAGAATTATCCCCAATGTGCAATGCAACAGAAAAAATGAAACACTCAGCCAAAAGGACAAGAGAGCACTAAAGACACTGAAAGAAGATGAAAGCATTGTTATCGTACTGGAAGACAAAGGCAGACTGATGGTAGTAATGAAAAAAAATGACTACATCAACGAAGCTGAAAACCATCTAAACAAAACCAACACCTACCAAATAATCCACAATGATCCGACAAAACAGCTAGAGAAAAAAATAAAGGACACCCTAAGAAAAATGGAAAAACAGCTAACATCACTAGACAGAAATCACATGCAACCACAAGACTCCTCCACACCCAGGTTCTATGGACTCTCCAAAATACATAAGAATGGGATCCCCTTATGCCAATTATGTCTCTACCTGGAACACCAATGTACAAACTAGCAAAAAGCCTGCAGAAGAAACTCAGACACCTGGTCAATGACTCAACCCACTCAATAAACTCCCCAAAACAATTTCTACAATGCATCAAGCACACCAAGATCAACAAAGAAGAAATCATGGTCTCCTTCAATGTCACCACTCTCTTCACCTCGACTGACATTGACCTGGCTAAACAAACCATACACCACCTATTCATTAAACACCATACCCACAAAGATGATGCCACCACAGTAGATTCCATGTGTATGGAAACCATAATGAAAATTCTGGATCTAGGCCTCAACACATACTTCAATTTCAATGGGAAACTCTATAAGCAAGTACAAGGTACCCTGATGGGATTACTCATATCAGGCCTAATAGCAGAAGCAGTCATGCAATGACTCGAATCCATAGCTCTAACCATCCAACCAAAATTCTGGACATGTTATGTCAATGATACCTTTGTCATCATCAAATGCTCCCAAATTGAAACACATCACCTACTCAATAACACATTCCCTGGGATCAAAGTCACATGTGAAGAGGAAACACATAACAGACCCCCGTTCTTTGAAATTAACATAAGGAGACTAGACAACGGAGAACTGGAAACCTGTGTCTACTTGCATGCACGCAGAGCAGATCCTCAGCTTTGCAAGCAACCTCCCCACTGCACACAAAAGAAGCTGTATCCAGATCCTCTTCAGAAGGGCTGGGACACACTGCAGCACCACAATACTAAGAAAAGTGGAAGAGAAATGGCTGCTTGATGTCTTCCTCTGTAATAGCTATCCCAAAAACTTCATATTCTGACACACAGCACCCAAACCACAACACATCACATAGCTAACCACCATGCAAAAATTAACTCTACCATACATAAAAGGGGTGTTGGAAATAGCCAGAATTCTCCAATCTCTAGGAATAGCAATAGCCCACAAACCCACAGCCATACTCCACCAGAATTATCCAGAGCCAAAGACAAGATACAGAAGATGAAAGAAACAATATAATCTATAAAATCAACTGTAACAATTGCAACCAATTCTATGTTGGACAAACATCTTGTCAATTAAAAACCAGGATCCACAAACACTGGCTGGCAGTCAAAAGCCACGATTCCAAATCCTTAATCTCTACCCATAGCGACACCAAACAGCACCAGTTCAATTGGAGCAACACAAAAATCACCGGCCACGCTACCACCCACCATGCTCATGATTTCATCAATGCCTGGCACTCAATAAGCAATTCCATCAACAGACACATTGACCTACAACCAGCCTATGAACCCCTCAGAATTCAAATCAATCATACAGCCAACCAGAGACAGCACTGACCTTCAACCAACCCATGCAAGCCCCCCCAACCAGCACTTCACTTCCCAATGACCCTCACCTGATGTAACCTCCCCATCTCAAGACCCATCACAAGACTCCCGCTGATGACTCACACCTGACCCATCACCTGACCCATTACAAGTCCCTCACTTGACATACCCACACCTGACTCATCACAAGACCCATCACAAGACCCTCACGTAACACACCCACACCTGACCCATCATGAAGCCCTTATAAACAAAAGAACACTGACACTGATATCTCCTAAACCCTGCGGAAGATTTTACCAAGTGTGATAATGAAATGTTCAGAAACCACCCCACAAGCTCAGAGAACAAACCTTCACCCCTAATTGATAGTTACTCCATCTTGCCATGGTTAAGCCTGAGCCAGTCCCCCCCCTTTCAGACCCCAACAGGCAGCAGATTAGAACTTGCAACTCATATATTACTTGGCCTCAATTGGAGATGTATAACTGAGTATTAACTGGGTATGGCTAGTGTAGAGAAAAGAAGGACTACAGGTTACATGATAGCAGTATTCCAGTATTTGAGGGGCTGCCATAAAGAAGAGAGGGGTCAACTTATTTTCCAAAGCACCAGAAGGCAAGACAAGAAACAATGGATGGAAACTAATCAAGGAGACAAGCTACCTGAAATTAAGGAGAAACTTCCTAACAGTGAGAATAATTAACCAGTGGAACAGCTTGCCTTCAGAAGTTGTAGGTGTTTCATCACTGGAGGTTTTTAAGAAAAAACTGGATAGCCACTTGTCTGAAATAGTATAGGGTCTCCTGCTTTAGCAGGGGGTTGAACCAGAAGACCTCCAAGGTCCCTTCTATCTCTATTCTGATTGATTGACATACTGATCCAACCCATGTGTCATGGTTCCAAAAGATGAAACTCTTCAAAGAACTTTGAGGCATTGTTTACCTTAAAGAATCTTTAATCGAGTAGCATAGCTTCGGCACATACATAGTCGAAGCCAAAATCTGACTTCCCCTCCCTTCAGCACATAGATCAAAACACAATTCCCTCCTACAACTAGCAGTTATAAATCACATTCTCCAATTAGTTTGAAATGCTGGCTTTCTGCCCAGTTCTTTATCCCGCCATGCTTTATCAGCTCTTATTACAACATTGTATGTCTAACTAACTCCCAACACATTCCTCCCCCTCCCCCAGTATAATCTAATTCTAAGAGTAAAGTATAAGAATGAAAAAGGCTGCATGTCCATCTGTTGTCAAAGCAAGAACATCCAATGTTAGCAGTGTTGACATCCGGCCCCCCCTTACAAAAAGGACAGATCCTGTAGTGTAAACAAAAGCATATGTTAGGGACTGTCTCTCGGTTTGTTAGGGTGTTTCTTATAGAATCTTTTGATGCATCTGTTGGCTTTCACATCGCTAGATTTCACCCAAGTGGCTTCAGATAGCGAGTATCCCTTCCATTGTACTAGGTACTGCAATTTCCCTTTAAAAATTCTAGAATCAAGAATACGCTTTACTTCATAGTGAGTTTGACCCGCTACTACGAGGGGTCTGGGTGCCTTCTTAGGGGGAGGTTTTAAAGTGGATTCTCGCAAAGGTTTCAACAAGCTGCAATGGAAGACAGGGTGAATTCTCCCTAAAACCTTAGGGAGTTTTAATTCTACTGTGACCGGGTTGATGATTCTTACGATGGGGAAAGGCCCCAAGAATTTCGGTCCTAATTTCTTACTGGGTAATTTAAGGCGTAAATATTTGGTCGACAGATAGACCTTTTACCCAACTTGGAATGTTCTTTGAGGGGCTCTCTTTCTGTCTGCCTGCTTTTTATAAGTCTCGGAAGTCTTTTTTAAAGCGGCTTTCATGGCTTTCCAAACCTCTTCCCACCCCCTCACCCACTGATCAAGTGTCTGAGAAGCAGAGGGTGCTTGAGGGTATTCAGGTATTGGGCTGAACTTTTTTCCTGTAGCTACTCTGAAAGGTGTGAAGCCAGTGCTGCTGTGAACAGAGTTGTCATAAGCCACCTCTGCAAAAGGGAGGAGGTCAGTCCAGTTGGTTTGTTGGTAGGAAATATAACATCTGATAAATTGCTCCACCATCTTGTTAGCGGCTTCCACAGCCCCATTAGTAGACAGGTGAAAAGCAGATGATAGACCTTTAGATGATCCAATTAGTTTAAGAAAGCTCCTCCAAAACTTAGCTGTGAACTGCACCCCCCTGTCCTAAATTATTCATTTAGGGGCTCCATGCAGCTGGTAGATGTGTTTCAAGAACAGTTTAGTCAGTCATTGGGCAGACGGGAGTCCTTTGCAGGTGATGAAGTGAGCCTGCTTTGAAAATAGGTCTATCACAGTCCAGATGACTGTATTTCCTCTACTTTCAGGAAGGTCTACTATAAAGTCCATAGCAATTTCTTCCCATGGTTGAGAAGGGTCTGCCACCGGCTGCAGTAACACAGGGGGTTTCCCTGGAATTCTTTTCATGGTGGCACATACAGTACAACTCCTGACATAATTTTCCACATCCCGTTTAAACCCTGGCCACCAGAACTGCCGGCGGATGAGATGTAGATTTTTTAAATATCCAAAGTGTCCAGCCTATTTTACATCATGGCTGTGTTTGAGAGCGTTAAGATGGAGGGCTTCTGGCAAGTACAATTTCTCCCCCCTTCCAAGCCAAACCATCTCTGCATGTTAGCGAGGTTTGATTGTCCTTGAACCATTGGTCGGTGAGGAGCTCTTGTTTTATTTTCTTTGCCCCAGGGTAATCAGGATTAGGGGCCCTGCGAGGCGTGAGTTGAGCAGCAGTTTGTGGATTGGAGATAATTGCCTTGTTAATCTCTTCGCGCTGGCTTTTGTACTGGGACAGTCTGGATAGAGCATCAGGTAGGAAGTTTTTCCCTCCCAGAATGTACTTTAGAATGAAGTTAAAATGATTAAAGTATTGTGCCCAGTGCACCTGTTTCGGGGACAATTTGCGGGGAGTTTTCAGTGCTTCTAGATTTTTGTGATCTGTCCATACTTCAAAAGGCACCTTGCTCCCTTCTAGATAGTGTCTCCAGTTTAATAGAGCCCATCTGATTGCAAAAGCCTCCTTTTCCCAGATCACCCACCTCCTTTCACTCTCCGTAATTTTTTTCGAGGTGTAGGCGCAAGGGTTGCAAGGCCCCACTTTGGTTCTTTTGCAGTAATACAGCTCCTATGGCTACGTCGCTGGCGTCGGCTTAAATTACAAAGGGCTCCCCTGGGCAGGGGTGCTTTAGGACCGTCTCAACAGCAAATAGTCTTTTTAGATTCTCAAAAGCAGTTTGACAGCCCATAGTCCATGCTAGCGGTTGGCCCGGTCGCAGTTTCCCTCCTCCTTTGCCTGTTTTAAGTAGTTCTGTAAGGGGTAGGGCAATCTCAGCAAAGGAGTGGATGAATTGACGGTAGAAGTTGGCAAAACCTAGGAAGCTCTGGAGCTGTTTGCGAGTCTTTGGGGGCTGCCATTCAATTACAGCTTTCACTTTGGCTGGGTCCATTTCAATGCCCTCATTGGATATTCTATAGCCAAGATAATATAATCGGATCTGGTGAAATTCACATTTTGACAGTTTGACATAAAGCTTGGCATTCAATAGTTTCTTTAACACTTCTCTCACCAGCTTTATATGATCTGTCATATTCGTGCTGTATATCAGGATATCATCAAGATACACCAGAACCCCTTTGTATAAATGACCATGTAGAACCTCATTAATCAACTGCATGAATACGGCTGGGGGCCCCTGTAGTCCAAATGGCATGACTTTGAACTGATAGCTCTCCATGGGGCAGTTGAAGGCAGTTTTCCACTTGTCTCCCTCCTTTATTCTCACCCAGTAATATGCCTCTCTCAGGTTTAATTTAGTGAAGACATCCCCTTAACCAGGTGGGTTAGTAAGTCCTTCAGGAAGGGGAGGGGATATTTATTTTCCACACTCACAGCGTTGAGACCCTTATAGTCTATGCAGAGACGAAGAGACACATCTTTTTTTCCTTTAAACAACCCAGGCGCTCCCACAGCAGACTTGGCCCGTTCAATGAACCCCCTCTCTAGGTTTTTGTCCATGTATTGCTGCATCTCCTCCATTTTGAGGGAGGACATGGTATACATTCTCAGTCGTGGGAGTTTGGCTCCCGGCAACAGTTCAATGGAACAATCATTGGGTCGGTGGGGAGGCAGGGTGTCGCATTCCTTCTTACTAAATGCCTCCGCCAGGTCCCGGTACTTGTTGGGGATGAGTGGCTCACCTGGTGGTGGTGAAGCAGCCACGTGCACTCGCTCGTTGGGTGGGCTAAAGTTTCCTGTAACATCTGTTGAATTGATAGGGGGCCTGGGCCCTATAGGTAGCCTCACAGTTCTCATTCCCTTCTCCCACCAGATAAACAGCTTCCATTTGTCCAACCATGCTAATCCTAGGATCACAGTCTCAGTCACTTTTGGAGCCACCAGGAAACGAATGAACTCCCAGTGGTCTCCTATTTCTAAGCGTAGGGGCTCAGTTAGTTGAGTGACTAAAGTCCCTTCTATCAGGGAGCCATCGGCTTGCTCAAACCTCACAGGTTTGGAGAGCAGCTTTGCTCGTATGCACATTTTCATGGCAAATGGCAAGCTAATGATGCACCGGGAGCATCTGGAATCGACTCGCACTTTTAAGTCTGTCTGTGCTCCCAACTTAGAGATTATGAGTTTGGCTGGCAGTGAGAAAGATGGGACGTGTCGACTCACCATCGGGTCATTCTCTCCTTCATCATCGCTGTCGAAAGAGGGTAGAGCGGGGGTGGATCCAGCCTTAGTCCTGGCATCCTCCTGTGTGGGGTTCCTGTGTGATCCAGTTGGATTTCTCTCTCATTGGCTGCTGGGCAGGTTTGTTTCTCGCTGCTGGTCCCAGTCCACTCTGCTGTTGGGGGTAGGGGATTGGGCAATTCGCTGCTCGATGTCTCTGCTGTCTGCATCAGAAGCACTTGATTGGCAGGCATACAGGTGGCCTGGGTCCTTCAGCAGTCGCAGCAATTGGAAGTTTTTTTGGGGGGGGGGTTGCCATTTGGATTGCTCTGGCTTCGGCTCGGCTTCAGGTGGGGGAGGCTTCTTATAGCGGGCGAACTGAACATCTAGTCTTACTGCTGCCTGGTACCATTCTTGCAGCTGATCAGATACTGCTCGATAGATGCATGCCTGAGAGAGGTGATCATCCAACCTTTCCCTGAAGTGAGGGACTATGGACTGCTCAGACCACCTCTCTATCCGATTGGCTAACTTGCAAAACTCTCGTACATACTCCAGGGCAGGCCTGCCGGCTTGTTTTATTTTATGGCTTTGTTCTTCTGCTTTGAGGGCAATTGATGGGTCCTCAAATCTTTCTCTCAGTCCTAGGAGGAAGAGGTAGGGGTCCTCCAATTCGGGGGCTTGCTCATTATATAAGTTGTTCAGCCATTCGGATGCCTCTCCCTCTAAGCTGGATGCAATCACATCGACCATAGCGGCTGGGTCCGGGTAGAGATATGCCCAGCGGTTCAAATGAGAGCACACTTGGTTGAGAAAAAAAATCAGTTTCTCTGGGTCCCCATCGAAGGTTGCTCTGAAAGGTGGAGCAATCATTGGCTCTGGGCTCTCTACTGTGGTTGTTGCACCCCCAGTTGCTGTTGGCCCCAATCTGTCTGCTGATTCAATGGCTGCTGGGGACCCCATCATGGCTGTTGCACCCCCAGTTGCTGCTGGGACCCCCACCCTGGCTGCTGCATTCCCAGGGGTGGCACATTTGAGGTCTGTTGCTATTCCCCCTGCTGTTGGTCTGCTGGGATCTGTGGCATCGTCAACTGCTGTAAGGCCCCTTGCGGCCTCGGAGGGGGTTGTTGTTGGAACTCCATCATCTGCAGGCCCCTCAGTGGTTGCTGTACATTAGGGGGTGGCGATCAGCCTCCTTGCTGTGGTCGTCTTCCCACCAGCTGCTGATCTCCTGGCTTCTGCACCACCCCAAGCTGTTGCAAGGCCTCTATTAGCTGCTGCAAGCTCAGAGGTCATTGACCATCCACCTGCAGGGGCTGCCAAACTCCCCACTGCTGCAGGGGCCTCAGACTGGGGTTCTCTCTCTCTGTGGGGCTGTGAAGGCCCTGGCAGGGGATTTCAGGGGCTGGAAGGCTGTCTGATATGCAAAGGAGGGGCTGGAGACTTCTCTTGGCAGGAGTTGATTTCTGCTTCTCTGTCCTAGCCCTTCAAATCTCTCCACTGGCTGGCTACAAGCTGCAGACAGGCATTCCCACTCACCCGAGTCCTCAGTGGCAGACGTCCTGGTAGCTCTCCACCGGTCTGCTTTTGAAGCGTTTGTGGGTGGCAAGGCAGTCTCGAGGTGTCTGGAGTCTCCGTTGCAGCTGGGCCCAATCTGATGACCAGATCAGCTCTCCTAGCTGCTTGGGTTTTGCCTCCAGCTGGGAGTCCTGCAAAAGTTCTTCCTCCCCTGGCTTGTTTGCTGTCGCTTCCCCCCCTGGGGTAGCAGCTGCTGCCGGGTTGCTGGCTTCAAGCAATTTTTTTTTCTCCATGATGAAATCTTCTCCCAAATCTTTGTCAGCTTCCCTCAAGTCTGGGGACAGTGACTGGGGCTCAGGATCCCTAGAAAGTTTGGAAAGTTTGTAGACTTTGGCTTAAAATCATGGTTCCAAAAGATGAAACTCTTCAAAGAACTTTGAGGCATTGTTTACCTTAAAGAATCTTTAATCGAGCAGCATAGCTTCAGCACGTACATAGTCGAAGCCAAAATCTGACTTCCCCTCCCTTTAGCACATAGATCAAAGCACAATTCCCTCCTACAACTAACAGTCATAAATCACATTCTCCAATTAGTTTGAAATGCTGGCTTTCCGCCCAGTTCTTTATCCCACCATGCTTTATCAGCTCTTATTACAATATTGTATGTCTAACTAACTCCCATCACATTCCTCCCCCTCCCCCAGTATAATCTAATTCTAAGAGTAAAGTATAAGAAAGAAAAAGGCTGCATGTCCATCTGTTGTCAAAGCAAGAACATCCAATGTTAGCAGCGTTGACACCATGGATCTAATTGGTATTAACTATTAATTATTAAGCCATTAGTTAAAAAGCAGTTGATGAAACAGCTAAGATTGCAAATAGACATGAAGAGAAGTCCAGTGTAATCATTTTTTAAACCAGTGCCTCCATAAGGGAAGTATACAGCTGAAGCAAGTTATAATGAGTTAATTTTTCCATCTATAATTTGACCACCAAGTTTGTCTCAGCATGTTAGCTATTATCTTGTCAGTTTTACTGAAGCTTTCATTTCATATACATTCCAAAGAAGCACATTCACAGCTCATTATTAAATAGCCATCATCTGTCAGTGTACCATGAAGAAAAAAATAATATGCAACCATAGATGATTTGCTAACACAATCAAAAACATTTCTTAGATGAAAAGTTTCAGATTAAATCAAACCTGCATCTTTTCATACATATATACACAGAGATAAAAACACTCATAAAAACAGGTAAAACCATTGCATATGATGCATTGGTTCCAAAATATAAATAACTTTCTTAAATTGGTGGCTTATGCCATTTTCCAGCTTGCTCAATATTGTCTCCAGTAATTAGAAAAGCTGTTTAGACAGAAATACTTTGATGTTAAGAGCATGCCATATCTCTAGCAGAGCTATATTCAGAAACACATTCTACCTTTATATCCAGTTCCTAATCACTTCAAAGTGCTAGTATCCTTTTATAATTTATAACACCTCTTGTGCCTTGGAACAATAATATCTGCCACAAGGAAGGCCCCTTACCATCTCTCTCTCTCTCTCTCTCTCTCTCTCTCTCTCTCATTTTTAGGGAAATTAAAATCAGCCACCTTGGAAAACTCCACTTTATAAATGATATATAAAGTCTAAAATAATTAATTAAACCAAATTAAGATCAACAAAATGAAAGTAAGCAGATAAAAGATGTAAGTATACAGTGCTGTTTATTTCTAGACATAGCCAACAGCTTCTCTGAAACTCAGTTCTTCTGCTGCTGTTATCTTGAATGACTATGTAAATTGTACATTATCTGAAACACATGGAGGCCTTCTCTTCTGGAGCTAGAATATCATACAAAAGTGTTTCTTTGATTTCTCTGCAACAGAAGCAATATGGTACTAACTCACTTTGCTTTCTGTCTGTCTGCCTTCACTTTTATTTCAATATTCATCTTGTAATGTGAGGAAAAGATAGTTAATGCATTATATTAAATCACTATGTTAGATGGATGGCTATACAAATGTGAAAATATGTTACAAGTATAGTATGCATTCTGTGAAAACATTTAGGTTACTTCTGTTGAAACTTTGACTGCAGTGTTTCATGTTTATATATATCATGGTTGTAAATTATATCTTACAAATATCTGAATGGCAGGCTAAGTTATAAAAAAAAAACTTTAGAGCTATAAATTCTAGAATTTTTGGTAACTGGTAGTTCAGAGTTTCATCAAAAAAAGTAGCACACAATAGTATAATTATTCAAGAATGATTGTGTTCTGTTCTTGACACAGACATGAAGACGAGGCAGTTGATGCAAAAAAGATGTTCTTTATTTGGTACTTGCACTGAACAGAAGACAGAACAGAAGAGAGCAGAAGAGCTTGCTGAAGAGAGAGAAATAATGGCAACATGCCCTTTTTATACTCCCCCTGCAAGGGGAGGCTCAACCAATGACTGCAGGCTATTCTCCCGCCTCGCACATGCGCACGAGGCTGGAGACAGCCTGTCTGGGTCCCGGGCAGACATGTGGTCTGTCCGGGTCTTTGCAACGGTCCCGGGCAGACATGTGGTCTGTCCGGGTCTCTGCAACTTGTTTCCAATCTTCCTGGGCCTTGCTGAATGACTCAGCAAGGCCCAGCCTCTTTACAGACTTTCTGAGCCTTGCTGAATGACTTCAGCAAGGCCCAATACATAACACCCCTCCCCTCTTAGATTAAACAATACCTACATACATTGTTTAACGCTATATACACAACAATATCAATCAGGCCAGATGGCCCGTCTTACAACATCCTTTACTTTACAATCCTTCCCCAGTTCCTGGGTGAATCCACGTTCTTTCCCCTTTTAACAAAATGTACACCTCAGGGACCTCCATGATCTTGTAACTGTTTGGAGGACCCTTACTCATTCTGCTGCATGGAACAGACTGGCTTAAATTAAAGTTATACTTCTGAGGTAGGTGTTGCATAGGCATAAGTGCCTAGATTGCCTGTTAGTTGTTACTATAGGTATAGGTGCCTGGAGTGTCTGCTAGGTGTTTCAATACCCCAGGGCTTTTCCCTCAAACAACTCAGGTGTTCCCCCTGCCAGCTAACTGGCTGGATCCGCTAGACCCAACACCAGAGTTCCTTGGGGGGGGTTGAGTTCCCCCAGTCCCTTGGCGGGGTGAATTTCCCCGGAATTCCTGGGACTCCTCTTGGGAGCATTGTCCCTTGAGCCCAAGACCAGCAGCAGGAATGCCTGAGTGGCCCATGTACGGGGATTTGTCCCTAGCCAGGGACCTCCCCCATCTGGAGCTGTCCCTAGCCAGGGACTGCTGCCAGAGGTAGGAGCCGTCTCCATGGCAAGACCCCTCTCATCTGGAGCTGTCCCTAGCCAGGGACCGCTGCCAGATTCAGGAGCCTTCCGTGGCAAGACCCCCATCAGGAGCATTGGCAGATACGCCCTTGTGGGGAGACTGTGATCCCCCAATCATAATCATAATTGGGGTTCCCCTCCCCCCCGAGAGTGGAGCCAGGGGAGGAACCGTGCCCTGGAAAGCCGCCAGCGTAACTGGTGGATGTGGCATCGGAATGAGCCACAAGATGGAAAACGGACTTGGATTCCTCCCATTGAATGAACACCCTATGATCAGAATGTGTCACCATCGCTTCCACATACTGAACATAGGAGCAAGAGGAGAGTGTATAAATTTTTCAGAAGTTCTTACATGAGGATTACATGCAGGGTTTAGCATCTGTAGCCTTAGCAATTGTTGGTACACAATGCTACATTCTAAGTTGGAATCATACATTTAGCAATGGTGAAACCCTTGTTTTCCCCATGACTTCTCTGATGTAACTCTTTACAGTGACTAATACATGTGCAACCTAGGCATTCTCTTTGGTACAATAAGGAGATGGTTTTCCTTTACAGTAACATGATACATACAACCAAGTGTTAAGGTAACCCCTTTATTGATGAAACCACTTGGAGTCCCAAAGGTGCCTGCAGCCGTGATGCCTGTGCAGCCACCCAGTCTGGGTGCAGCCTGTCCAGCTTCATAATGCATCTGCGACCCCAGCGGCGTTCAGCTGGGCTCTTTCCAGTAGCTGTGGATGGTGTGGTGTGGTGTGCAATTAGAAAATCAGCTAACCTGATGATGTCAGAGTCCTTGAGTGATTCTCTTGCATGTGTCTTTTGTTGCGTGCACCATGCGTTCAGCCTGACTGTTTGTGGCAGGATGAAAAGGAGCAGATGTGGCATGCCGGATCATGTTGGCTTGTAGGAATGTCTTTCAGTAGACTTGGAGAAATGCCTGAAACTCAGAAGAGGTAAATTGTGGACCATTGTCTGAAACTAAAACATCAGGAAGGCCATGGGAAGCGAAGATTCCTCTAAGCACCTGGGTGGTCCTGGCAGAAGTAGTAGAGGACACAGGAACGACCTCTAGCCACTTGGAATGGCTATCCACAAGGAGGAGGAAGAATTGCCCCTGAAAGGGCCCAGCATAATCTATATGGACACGTGACCATGGAATGAGTGTCTCCTTCCACCTATGTACAGGGGCCTGGGGCATTTCTGGCCGTGATTGCTGGCACACTTGACACCTCTGAACCTGGGCCTCGATGTCCTTATCGAGGCCCGGCCACCACAGATGGCTGCGTGCAAACGCCTTCATCCTTACTATTCCCGGATGTCCCTCATGAAGAGAGAGCAAGACTCTAGTCCTCAATGAGGCCGGGATGATTACTCTGTTGCCCCACAGGATACACCCCTTGAATGTGGACAATTTGTCCTTCCTGCGCCAGAAGCTTTGGAAATCAGTACCACGACACGTGTCAGGCCATCCTGACAACACACATGTCAGCACGCATGCAAGCGTGTGATCAGTGGCAGTTTCTGCAGCCACATCCCTAGCATTGAGGGGAGATTCTGATAAGTCCTGAATAGACAGAATATGTACAGCAGGGGCAGGGTCTGCCTCTATTTGTTTTAGAGGTAACCTGCTTAGGCCAGCAGCGTGGCCCATCTCAGTACCTGGTTGTGAAACAGGTGTGTAATCATATGCTGCTAAGGAAATAGAGCATCTCAGCACTCTAGGAGATATAATGTGTGGGGGGTTGTTTGTAGGTAATAACAACCCCAGCAAGGCTTGTGCGTGGGGATCGTTTGTAAGTAGTAACAACCCCAGCAAAGCTTGTGTGTGGGGATTGTTTGTAAGTAGTAACAACCCCAGCAAAACCTTGTGGTCAGTATAGAAAGTGGAATGGCAGCCATCGCATTCCTCACGCTGAACTCTTAGCGTGGCCTTCCCTTGCACTCTGACTCTTGAAACCTGAAAGTTAGGGAGGAAAAACTTGGAGGGCCTGAGCTGGCCTCGTGAGCCACTCCTGGGACAACCCGTATTAAGGGTGTCAGCAGCAATAATAGGAAGAGCGGACCTTGCGTCCAGCTCCCTGGCCAGGGGAACTCCCTGCAACTTAACAACCATGCTCAGTTGTGTCTTAAGGGGCCTGTGAGTCCCTGTTTTACACACACCCCTACGGGATGCGCAGAAGCCCACCCTGGATTGGCTGGGGACCATGGTACCTTTCAGAGGCAACTCATTAGGGGGCTTGTGTATCTGGCGATCCAAGCAGGCTGATGCGATGTGGCCTTGCCTGCCACATGCCCGGCAACAGCAGAAGGAGAACGGCAGTCGGCTCTCCTGTGACGACCCCCACAGCCGAAACATCGAAGGGATGCAGGCGGTGGCCCTCTGCGCTCTTGCAGTCTTCTTGCCGTCCATGGTGGAAGTCTGTCCTCGGATTCGTCTCCGGAGGCCTCTCGCACAACTTCTCAATGGACGGGGACTGCAGCTGGAGGGTTCTTGGTCGCGAAGTGTTGGACAGTGCTGTGCCCGATATCCTCGTCCACGTCTCTTGCTGCAAGGAAGAAGGAAGGAAGGAGAAGGAGTTCCACGAAGCCAAGCCCACCTCCAGCGTTTGCGTACTGGTAGGCGGCTGCTTCTCCAGGACGCCGCGCTTCTCGGAGAAGGGGTCCCACGAAGCCAAAAGCCCACCTCCAGCGTATTCGTACTGGCAGGTGGTTGCTTCTTCTGGACGCCGTACTTCTCGGAGAAGGGGTCCCACACAGCCGAGCCCGCTTCCAGAGTCTTCATACTGGCAAGCGGTGGCTTCTCCTCGATTCCTTCCGCTTCAATTCATGAGAAGGGGTCCCTTGAAGCCGAGCTCACCTCCAGCGTGTGCATGCTGGCAGGCAGTCGCTTCCGTTGGATGCCGAACTTCTCTGCAAGGAGTGAGAAGGGGTCCTTTTGAAGCCGAGCTCACCTCCAGCAGGCAGTCGCTTCCATCGGACGCCGAACTTCTCCGCTCGTCAGGCCTTTAGATGAATAGGCCTGACAGCATCGTAGCAGTCTTCCGATGCGGCGCATCCCACCTTCGTCGCCAATGTTCTGTTCTCGACACAGACATGAAGACGAGGCAGTTGATGCAAAAAAGATGTTCTTTATTTGGTACTTGCACTGAACAGAAGACAGAACAGAAGAGAGCAGAAGAGCTTGCTGAAGAGAGAGAAATAATGGCAACATGCCCTTTTTATACTCCCCCTGCAAGGGGAGGCTCAACCAATGACTGCAGGCTATTCTCCCGCCTCGCACATGCACACGAGGCTGGAGACAGCCTGTCTGGGTCCCGGGCAGACATGTGGTCTGTCCGGGTCTTTGCAACGGTCCCGGGCAGACATGTGGTCTGTCCGGGTCTCTGCAACTTGTTTCCAATCTTCCTGGGCCTTGCTGAATGACTCAGCAAGGCCCAGCCTCTTTACTCTTTAATGACTTCAGCAAGGCCCAATACATAACAGATTGTGTTTTCTTTGATCAATACTAAACATTCAAGCTCAGAAACCATGATTTTTCAACCAGAAACCTGCAGAGTTGATGCAAATGTAGGGCTTAATGGCATCACATCAATACAAATATTGCTGCTGACTGTTTTACTTGTGCAATGTCAAGACTCCTATGCATAATTGTAAGACTTTGTTTGAAGAAATTTAAATATATATAATTACTACAAATGATATTAAACACAATTGAATCAAATATTTATCTAACTGTAATTACAGCAATTCAAGTATTATAATTAATATTTATATTGCAAAAATTGAGTCAGGAGAGTGCAGGGACAGAAATATCATATCATCCAGAGCCCTACTGACTCACAGTGACCAGAGCAGAATATGTATCATATGTATTTCCAAAGAAAAGGGTATGATGATTACCATATATTTTCATCAGTACTCACAAAATAAAGGGAAGGTCATACAAAATATTTAAAGTGATGCAGAAAAAGTGGCTGATGCTGAGGTTCAAAGGAGTAGATATATGATTCTGTAGATTAAATTTTCCCATAGCTATATATTAACTATAATAAAATTGCATCCAAAATAGACTCATTGAAGCAACAAATCAAAATTGAGTCATATCTTACCTTTGTATTTAATTGCTTATAAATGAAGAATCACCCACCTTACTTCTTCGTGTTGTTTGCAAACTGCTTTCAAGAGCATGCTATTTTCTAGAAGCCCCACATAGGGAAGCAGGGAATAGTGGGAAATCACTATTGTATTCTTTACAATACAGATGTAAGGGGGGAAAAGACATCAAAAGCTGCACAGCAACCATAATTTTTTGTTACTTGGCATGTGCTATTGCCAGATTGCAGGCAGTATAATGAGAACTGGAAGGATACGTATTACTGCAGATACTTGGTATCTTCTAAGTCTGGTAGGACTAATTCACTTCTTTCTTTTTAAGCACAGTAATAATTCAAAACCAGGGCAGCATCTGATCCTGAGGTCCACATATTTTGCTGCTGCTGAGACATTTGAATATCTGATTTCCTTTCAGATCATATAGCCCTGCAAATGCCCAGAAAAAGAAGCTTTTGGGTGCTGAATTATATATATATTGATGCTGACAATGCAGCAGTCTAGAGTGTGTGGAAGACTTCATAGGTATAGATGTAATAGGCTATGAGAATAACCTTGAGGAAAAGAAAAAAGAGCCATAACCAAGACAATGGTCAGATAACAGAAATCTGAGTGGAAAGTTTGGTCTAGCTTGATCCAGTTTGGTCTAGTGGTCAAAGCATCAGGCTAGAAAGTGAGAGACTATGAGTTCTAGTCCTACCTTAGCCATTAAAGCTAGCTGGGTGATTTGGGGCCAGTCACTCTCTTTCAGCCCAACTCACCTCACTGCATTGTTGTTGTGGGAAAAATAGGAGGAGGAAGATGTGTTGGCTTATTTGTAAAGTGCCACCTCTGATATATTTGTAAAAATAATAAAGGCAAGATACAAATAAATAAATAAATAAAAATGTAGGAATGGGATTTGAGAAAATTTCTCAGACATGATACTTGCTAGTTTTCTTACTTTGGGGTTCAAGTCTGGTCTAACTCAGGGCTGACAATAAAGTCACATATAAATTTCCCTTCCCTTCAGTTGTTTAGTAAATATACAATGGTTTAGTCATATTCTGACTAGCCGTGTGTTGGGAGGAATTCCCCTGTTTAGGCTCTTCCAGCTGGGATTTTCTGCAAATGGCGCTAGAAGAATAAATAGAACATGAAGCCAGCTACTGGAAAGAGAAGTTTAATCACGGAGATTAAAGTTGAGTGACAATTCAGCATGAATCCCCAGCTAGCTAGGAAGAGTGGTCCCCAAGCGTGAGTTTTTATACCTTTTCTTGGTTTTCAAAACTGTCATTTCTGATTCATGATTTCAAAACTGTCATTTCTGTTTCGTGGAGCAGTGTCTATTGATGGGTTAATTTATCAGATATTGCTCAGGAAAAAGGTTAATCCTTGCCTCAGGAAAGGATCTGATGTGTTTCTATTTGTTATCTACTTGTTATTATTATGTTCTTTTTTTGTGTCCTTGTTCTAATCCTATCAGTCTTAACTGTTGATAGCCGGTCTCGCATTCTGGTGGTTAAGCTTATTTTAAATGTTTAAGCTGACACTTTGTATCTGATATATTGAGTGTTTGTTCGTCTGGGGCTGCTTAGCTTGGACTTGAGTCAGACTGATTTTCTTTGTATTGGAGGTTTTTTTCCTGTATTGGCTAATTTATTTTGTTTGATTAAGTTATATATTTTTTATTGGGGTGAAGGGGGTTTCTCATCAATTCCCCCATTTGGGGCTATCACTGGTGTTCCAATGATTAGCCCAACTGGTTCTGCATATACTTGGTAGTGGTGATCAATCCGGCACATCATGAAAGAGGTCTTCCTATCCTGCTTGTTAGTTCTGGTAGGGACCGTGCAGATCTTTAGGCATCTTAAGCCTAAAGGGATTAATTGACATAGGCAACAAAGGATGACTCCACCTACTATGGCTGTGATTATGCTAGCAATGAGAATTGTTAACCAATGAAAATCTGGTAACCATGAAAAGAGCCAGGAGAGGTCCCAGGATGATTGGTTGTGCCCAATATTTTGTGCCAATTCTTTCAGATGTTTAATGTCCTGTTCAATTAGTCCAGATTGGTCAGATAGATTAAAACAGCAAAGTCCCCGGAATTCTTCACAGCCATGATTATGCCTTAATAATAAGCAATCAATAGCTGCCTGATTCTCGAGGGTTGCTTCTCTGACTTGCCTTAATTCTTTGTTTAGGGCATCAAGGGCATGGGAGGTAGTATTCAAACTTTTTGCTAGGGTGCATGCCAAGCTGTTGAGGTTCCTGGAGTTACGTTCTGCCATTCCTGGTACTCCCACTAGCAAAATAGCCAATGCAACATATTCTGCTTTAGTGAGAAGAGAGACTTTTGAATCACAGTCGGGTGTTAAAATGTGGAAGCTTCTCCTTTGTCACCTACGCAGAGAGGGCATCAACATGGTTAATCGCCCAAGCGTGCAGGGTCCTCCTGTAGAGTTAGCTGGTAAGTAGGAGTAAGCCATTTCCCCACAGAGTAGGAACCATCCTGGTGGAAGTTTCATGTGGCTGTAAGAGAAGGTGATAGCTTCAGTGTGGTTGCAAATTAACTCTGTGTTGTTGAGGTTATGGATTTCTGTAAATCTGGATGTGTGGTGCCCTATTAGTGTAAAACATGTTGCTGAGTGTGTGACAGCTGTTACCTGAAGAGTGTACATGCTCTCGTCCTTTGTGTCTGTACTAGCTGCCCAGTCAAAAATGTTGGTGTATGTGGCATTGAGTGGGAATTCCCTGAGTTTTGTGTCATTAGTGATGGCTTCTGGTCTTAATGCTACCCCCATTAGACAGGTGGTCAGAATATATTTTACTGACCTCCCTCCCGACAGGCAGAAACCTGTAGTATTTAATAGCTCTTTTGCTAAATATTCCCATACATTTCCTTTTTCGGGGAATAGTTTTGGTTCCATAAATCTGGTGGGGAATACAATACATGTGAATATACAATACATTCTTATAAACCTTTTTACAATTTTAGAGTCAGATGTTTTGCCCTTCCCCTTCCCCATTTTGTTCAGCTTCAAAGAGTTGTTTCAAGGTCCACTCTTCAGTCTCTGGGTCTCTCCTGAGTATTATAGGTGGTACTTTTGGTGTTGCTTCAATATTGGAACTATGGTCCAGCTCTGCAGGTTTTATATGTGTCCAATGGATCCAGGAGTTTCTTTCTACAACTTTTATTGCTGTGTGAGTTGCCAGCAGGACTTGGTAGTGGCAGGTCCACTTAGGTTGCAATGGTGATTTTCTGATATAGGCCTTTATCCAAATCCAGTCGCCTGGCTCGAAGGGATGCAGGTTTTCTTCCAATGGCAAGGTCTGCATCAAAGCATTCTGTTTCCACAACTCCCAGAGCTGCTGCTGTAGGGCTATAAGATAAGAAGATAGGACCACCTCCCCTCTCTCTAGGCAGAGGGAGTGTGAGTCTAGACCTTTTAGTGTGTCAGGTGGGCGACCAAACAGTAGTTTGAAGGGGGAGATGCCCAGATCCCGTCTTGGCCAGGTTCTAAGGTGGAATAGGGGCCAGAGTAGGTGTGTCTCCTGGCATAGCTTGCTCAGGAGGGTTTTTAACTCTCTATTTTGGCATTCTATGCCCCCTGAGGAGCGAGGGTGCGCTGGTGTGTGTAGTTCCTGTCTGATTCCAAGTGCTTGGAGAACGTAGGTGACAACTTGTGACACAAAGTGTGTCCCTCTGTCCATATCTAAGACAGTTGGGACCCCAAACCTGGGCACTAAGTCTTTTAGGAGGTGTCTGGCTGTCTCCAGGGCCTCTACCCAGTGGCTTAATTAGTCCCTGCACACCAGTATATATTGGAAGTTTTTGGAAGTTGTATGTATTCTAGCTGAAGTTTTTCAAAGGGGCGTTGGACCCATGGTCTCCCCCCCTGCCTTTTTGGAGGATGAATTGTTTGCTTGGCATGTTTGACATCCTCTGGCTATGCGGGTAGCCTCACTGTACACTCCTGGAGCATACCATACCCTCCTTATGGTGTCCACCATAGCCTTTGCCCCGCAGTGCCCTCTAGAGTGTAGCTGCTGGCAAATTAGGCGTAGTAGACACCTAGGGGCTGTAGGTCTATCATCAGGAACCCACCAGATACCATCATGATAAGTTGCTTCGCATTTTTCTTCCCATATTTTGGTTTCCTCTGGTTCCAGCAAGTCTAGGTATTGTATTTTGTTTTCTAAGTGTGTCGCTGGGAAGGTGGTGGATACTGGCACGGGTTGGGTAGCAGCCCATTTAGCTGTGGCATCGGTGAATTGGTTACCTTTCATGATGCTAGAGTCATCTCTGTTGTGGGCTCTACAGTGGATGACTGCAAGGGAGGAAGGCAACTGGATGGCTTTAAGTAGATCAGCTATAAGGTCAGCATGGGCAACTGGTTGGCCATTCGATGTTAAAAAGCCTCTGCTTCCACAGAGAACTGGTCGCATGACAGGCTCCAAAAGTGTATCTGGAGTCAGTATATATATTGGTAGACTGGTTCTCAGCCATCTTGCATGCTTTTCTCAATGTGATTTGCTCAGCCACTTGTGCGCTATAGTGCGGCAGCAGTGCGGAAGCCCAAACTGTTTCATGGAGGGAAACGACAGCTGCCCCTGTTACTCGCTTTCCTTCTTGTAAGTAAGAGAACCATCAGTGAATAGTTCTAATTCTGGGTTTTGTAAGGGGTGTCGGTCAGATCTGGGTGGGGCAACTCAGCGTCCTGTACTAGGTGTAAGCAGTTGTGCAAGGGTTCAGTTGACAGTTCAGTGGGCAGGAGGGTGGCCAGGTTTAGAGTATTGCAACGTTCAAAGGAGATGTGCTCCGATGTAAATAACTCTGCTTCATATTGGGCTAGGTCACGGGTCAGCAACCCGCGGCTCCAGAGCTGCATGTGGCTCTTTCAGCTGTCTCCTGTGGCTCCGTCCTCCTCCACCATTTGCAGAGAGAGAGACAGAGAAAGGCACTTGCGCTTCCCTTCTCTCTCTCTCTCCTCTCTCTCTCTCATGCAGACTTTCCCCCTCACGGGGCTCCTGATTGACCCTGCGCCTGGGTGCCCCGCCCCCTGGGAGAAGCGCAGCCATGAAGTCCCTTTCCCGAGCTGGCCCCGCCCGAGGCTGCTACCCTCTTCGTGATGGTGGCATTGCCTTCCACGCTGGTCCCATCGCAAGCTAGGCACGCCCCCGCACGCTCACGGGAAGGATGGGAAAAGGGGTGGGCAGTGCCGGTGTTGGGGTGGGGGGAGGGAGTTGGGGGAGGAAGAAGGGATGCGTGGGGGTGGAGTGTGTGGGAGGAAGAGTCGGAATCCAAGATGCTCAAATCTGGGTGGGCTCCCAGCAAACGTGCGCTGAAGAAGTGATGGGAGAAGGAAGAGAGGAAGAGAAACAGTGGGTGGTGGGGGGAAGCACCCCGTTTCTTCTTCTTCTTCTTCTGGTGCAAACTCTGTGCTCAAGCCAGAATGGGGGGGATGAGGAGGAGGAGGAAGAGGAGGAGGAGGAGGAAGAGTGGCAATTGACAAACTCTGCCAGCCAATCTCTTTGGGGGAGGGGGCACAGGATGGAGAGGAGGGCAGCTTGCCTTGGAGAGGGAGGGGGGAGCCCTCCCAGTCTGCCTTTCGTTCTCTCTCTCTCTCCTCACCTGGCCAGCCAGCCGGCTTGTTCTCCAGCAAGATGACACACTGTGGACATTCTTATTCAGCGGAGATGCAGCAAGGGCAGGAGAGAAGCACCGGTGGGAAGAGAGAGAGAGAGAGAAGGGAAGCGCAAGTGCCTCTCTCTCTCTCTCTCTCTCTCTCTCTCTCTCTCTCTCTCTCTCTCTCACACACACACACACACACACACACACACACACACATTTTCCAACCAGCAGCAGAGCCGGAGATGGAGGGTCGGTGGTGGGGGGGAGGGAGGGGGCTCAGAGCCCTTGGAGCGCCGCAGCGAAGCAGCCGCGGGACACACACAAACACACACACAAACACACTGAGTGGGGGAAGAGGACTGGCAGATCAAGGGCAGAAAGAGAGAGAGGGAGAGGGAGGGAGGGAGGGGAGGGAGAGAGGGAGGGAGGGAGAGAGAGACAGAGAGAGAGAGACATATATATATAGACATATATATAAAAGTAAAAAAGGATATATGCAGTGTTATCTTTATTTTAGATGTCAAAAGGGTTTTGCAGCTCCCAGTGTTTTGTTTTTGGTGGGAAATGGGTCCAAGTGGCTCTTTGAGTGTTTTGGGTTGCCTACCCCTGGGCTAGGTGCTGTTGTGTGAATGCTTGTGTTTGTGATTTTAGGAGTATAGCAAACACGTCATGGGGGACTCGCAGGATGAGGGAATGACCTAAGACTAAGTCCTTTGATCGCTTAACCAGTTGGACCATTGCGGCCACTGCTCTTAAACAGGGAACTGTTCCTCTTGCTACTGGGTCTAACTGGACAGAATAATAGGTTACTGGTCTGAGGGTCGGACTGAATTTTTGTGCCAGCACCCCTGAACCCACACCCTTACATTTGTGGACAAAGAGAAGAAAAGGCTTTTGGTAATCAGGGAGACCCAGGGCAGGGGCGGAGGATAGGGTTTGCTTTATCCTTTGGAAGGTGTTAGTAAATTATTTTGTCCATTCAATGGGGTCTGGTTGATCCTTTGCAGTTAATTGGATCAGAGGTTTTGCCATTTCACCAAATGAAGGAATCCATGAGCGGCAAAAACCCAAGACTCCTAATAGGGCTTGAACCTGTCTTTTGGTGTGTGGATGCTTCATTCCTAATATTATTTTAATCCTGTCTGGTGCCAGTTTTCGAGTTCCAGGGGCTATGATGTACCCTAGGTATGTGACTTCTTGCTTGAAGTTTAGTAGGTGAGGCTTTATGTCCCCTATCGCTCAGGCATTGGAGTAAGTGGTAAGTGTCAGTCCTGCAGCTGTCTTCTGACTGTGAGGCTAGTAATAGGTCATCTACATATTGGATCAAGGTGGAGTTTTGGGGCAGTGAGATGGAGGCCAGGTCTGCCTTTAAAATTTGAGAAAAAAGTGTGGGTGACTTGGTGTAGCCTTGGGGCAAGCAAGTCCCACATGAAGGCAAACAGTTATTGGGATGCTGGATCAACTGGGATACTGAAGAAGACTGTGCAGAGATCCACTACTGTAAAGTGGGTAGCTGACGCTGGCACTTCCGTAATTATAGTGGCCGGATTAGGCACCACAGGTGTTGTAGGGATCATGTGATTGTTGACGGCTCTGAGGTTATGAACAAAACGGTAAATGGGTCTTCCTTCTTTGTCGAGTCGGGGCTTTTGGACTGGGAAAATAGGGGTATTGCAGGGAGAGGTACATTTGTGCAAGACTCCCTGTTCCAAATATGCTTTTATAAGTTTTCTGATCAGCTCTATGGCTTCAACTTGTATTTTGTATTGGGGAATACACAGGGGTGGGCCTGCCTTATCATGGATCTGGACTGGGGTGGCTCCTTTTAGCAAGCCCACCTTGGTAGTCCCATCCCAAAAAAGAGTCTGGTAAGCTTCTCAGGTCTATGGGTACTTGTTTCTCCTCCTCCCCCTGCTGCATGGTCAAAAGGCAGTTGTGTTTAATCGGGATATCCAAAACCAGCCCCTTTCCTGTGCATTTGATGGTGGCTTTTAACTTGCAGAGCAGATCCCTGCCTAAGAGGGACAGGGGTGATTGGGGGCAAACAGTGAATGTGTGTTTTAATGAAAAGGGGCTGATTTCAACTTTAATGTATTTTGTAAATGCTATGGGAATTACTTTCCCTCCCACTCTGATTATGTTATCACTTGCAACGGGTGCCATGGATCTGTTGGGTGGTTTGGTAATGAGTGATGAAGTGGCTCCTGTGTCAAGTAAACAATCATAGTTGTTTCCTCCTATAGTGAATGTAATTAGGGGTTCTCCATCATGGCCATTACTTAAGGGGACGGTTAGCTCATGGAATGTGGCTTGAAATTCCTATGGCTGTCCTTCTAGTCAGGATGTTTCGTATTCCTGCCATTCACATTGGGGTCGGGCTTGCTCTCTACCTCCGGTGGTGTGGGGTTTCCCTAGTGAAAGGGGGTCTTGGTGGGTTATGACAATTCCACCGTTTTGGTTTTTCCAGCAATTTTTGCTAAAATGTCCCTCTCTCCCACACAGGAGGTAATGCCTGCAAAAAGGTTCCCTGTTACGTTCGCATTGCCGGCATCTTTTCCTTTGCGGGAGGGATCGATGTTGCCTTTGCCTGCTATCCTCGTTTAACATTGCAAAGGCTTGTAGGTCCTCCCTTCTTTCTGCTCTATGTCTCTTTTCTTTCTCTGTCTCTTTTTCTGCTTCCTTTCTTTCCTTTTCTTCCTCGACTAATTTTTCCCTCTGGTCGAACACAAAGTTTACGATCCTGCGCAACTCTGAGATTTCTAATGCTGACCAGTTAGAAAATGTCTTGTGAAAATGTCCTGGGATATCACTTGCTGATATTGTTGCTGATATCAACAAAGGCAGCAGCTAGAATTTTTTGGTCCTTTTGGCAGTTTAAATCTAAATGGGCAAATGCCACTCCGGCCTCTAGGAGGCGAACGCAGAAGGCATCTGGGGTTTCTTTATCCCTCTGCATTGGAATTCAGACCAGTTCAGAGGCTTCCTTCTTATCTCCTGGAGGGCCTCCATTAAATTGTCCTTAGCCCTTGTATATTCATCCCAGTGGTTCGTGTTGTTATAATCCCAGTCTGGGCGGTTCAGTAGCCAGGCGACTCTGGAAAGGGCTACTTGCCCCGGCGTAATTATTATGGGTCATCTGGCTATTTCCTCAGTTTTCTCAAAGAGTTTCATTAATTCGTCTTTCGACAGAAAGACATGCAATAATTGGGTAATGTCTCCCCATGATGGGTTATGGCTGTCAATGATCGTTTTTAAGGTTGTTATAACCGCTTGTGGGTCTGCTTGGAAGGAGGAGGTATCTCTCTTCCAAATAAGTCAGCCGGGGAGAAGGGGGTATGGGTTAGGACATATTCAGCTTGGCCATTCAGATGCCCAGATACAGGCCTGCTCAGCAGAGGGGCCATGATTTTTGGTTCTGGATTGTCCAGGGGTATCTGAGGTTTGAGTTCAATTTCTGTCTGGTTTAGATTTTTTGATCTGGAAAGTTCAGCCCAGTAATACCAGTAAGATAGCTGAGCCAGTTCTATTCTAGACCTAAGTGCTTTCAGAATTTTAAATTCAAATGCACTGCCTTCTGGCCAGATCTGTCTCCTGCACTCATCTCTAAGCAAAGCCCATTTTTTGCATAATTTCTCTACCTGTCTTTTTTTCATTCCTGGCTGAATGGGTAGCCGATTTCCAGCCCAGGCCTCAAGCAAGTCTTTCATGGGGGAGCCTACCTTGACCCTTGAGCTAGAGCATCCGATGATACCCCTATTTACAATGTAGTGGTTCACTTTGGCTCTGCCAGGTCCTGACAACTTGAAGCCTCCTAGTGAGACGTCCACCACCTACTGCAGTTTTTGGACCAAAAAGGGGTCCAGGAGGACTCTGGTTCCCTAACAGAGTACGGGTGGCTCCTTCAGGGATTCTCCTACCACAGTTTCAGACCAAAAAGGGGTCTACAAGAGAGTACGGGACACTCTTTTACCGGCTTTACCTTCTCTTTTCACTTAACCACAGTTTGTGGACTTCCAATGTCCAGGAGGACCTCTGCTTGCTTTTCAGAGGTAAGGGATGCTCCTAGCCCGGGGCTTAATTTACTGATGTGGGGCTTTGCTTATAAATTGCTGGCAGGTGGGCCTGGTCTACCAATGCAGAAATTTCTCCAACACTTTCATTGCCGACTCAGCTCCTCTCTCTTTCTCAGAAGGTCCCACGTTCCAGAGCCCCCCCTTGCTTTCCCGGATCCTGCCGGTCACGGCTCCAGAAGAGCTAGCAGCAGGCTGGGGGGCAGCTAGAGAGCACACGAAGGGAGTGGGATCCAGCTGTTGTCAGAGGAGGGTGCCCCATGCATACATTCACACATTTCCTTTCGTTCTCCTTTAAATCTAGAAATTTGCATTTGGCAGTACTCACCCTCTTTCCAGGTAGCTGCTTGAGTGCAAGTCTCAAAGACTCCTCTTAATACCTGTTGCCAATTGGGCAGGGTCTGTGGAAGCTTCCCCATGGATAAAGCGTCTGCTGCTGGGTAGTGGCTCTTCTGGGCCCAGTTCGGTGGCTGGTTCGGTGGCCCAGTTTGGTGGCTGGGTGAGCTGGAAGTCCCTTCATGGTCACCAGGAAATTGTTGGGAGGAATTCCCCCATTTAGGCTCTTCCAGCCGGGATTTTCCGCAAACGGTGCTAGAAGAATAAATAGAACATGAAGCCAGCTACCGGAAAGAGAGGTTTAATCATGGAGATTAAAGTTGAGTGACAATTCAGCATGAATACCCGGTTAGCTAGGAAGAGTGGTCCCCAAGCGTGAGTTTTTATACTTTTTCTTGGTTTCCAAAACTGTCATTTCTGATTCATGGTTTTAAAACTGTCATTTCTGATTTGTGGAGCAGTGTCTATTGATGGGTTAATTTATCAGATATTGCTCAGGAAAAAGGTTAATCCTTGCCTCAGGAAAGGATCTGATGTGTTTCTATTTGTTATCTACTTGTTATTATTATGTTCTTTTTTTGTGTCCTTGTTCTAATCCTATCAGTCTTAATTGTTGATAGCCAGTCTCGCATTCCGGCGGTTAAGCTTATTTTAAATGTTTAAGCTGACACTTTGTATCTGATATGTTGAGTGTTTGTTCGCCTGGGGCTGCTTAGCTTGGACCTGAGTCAGACTGATTTTCTTTGTATTGGTTTTTTTCCCCCTGTATTGGCTAATGTATTTTGTTTGATTAAGTTATATATATTTTTATTGGGGTGAAGGGGGTTTCTCATCACATGGTTGCTACATTAAATTAACATTCTTTTTTTAAAAAAATGCCTGCCTAGGTCTTCCTTGCAAGTATCATGTAGATGATCCCCAGACCTATTAGAAAATTTAACATTTGCAAGATTTTATGAAGTATGCAGATTGCATATATTGATTTGCATGATTTCAGTTTCCTAGAAAAAATATTCTCAACCCATATTTTGACATCTATTGTTTTCTCCTACTTGCCTCATACAAATAAATCACACTTCTTCCAGTTATTATGCCTCCAAGCTGCCCTCTTTTTCTCTCTCTGGCTCAAATGAGGAGCTGTTAAATGGCATCCTAATGTGCATGAGAACTGAAAAGAATACAATAACATACATGTGAAACATACCCAGCAAAAACAAAAGAATATCTTTAGAATCATAAAAACTCTATAAATCTGTGCACTTAACTTTGTAAGGGGAAGCAATGTACAATTATATTTGCATCTACAAACCTCAGGGCATGAAATATAATCATCACATGTTGTTTCCATGGGCACATGCATATTAACATACCTCTAAAAAGTAAGTAATCATGCAAGTGAAGAAAATTAGATCCTTATGCTTGAGAATTATTTTTAGTCATTTAATTTGACACTTTAGTTCCCTAGTGACAACAAACACATCACTGTCGTTATTGTAATTTATTATATTTAAGCTCCATGTCCTCCAAATCTATTCACCCTATTCTTTTCCCCAGAAAGATATTTTAAATACCCTCATTTGTTTTCCACTGAGAAAATGCTGTGTGATGGGGGCCTTGGCTAAAATATAAAAGCAATAAAACAAGTCTTGCTTGTAGTCTTGCTGTTGAGCTGTTGAGCTCATGGCAACCCCAAAAAGTTATTTTACTAGTTAATACCTTAGTCTTTTCTCTATTTATTTTCAAACCAGCCACTTCTCCAATTTTTTCTATTTTCTGTAACAGTTTAGTAGATGTTTCTAGTGGCTCTTCCAGGATGAAAACCAAATCATCTGCAAAAGCTTGTAATTTATATTTTTGGTCTTTTATCTCCAAACCTTTTATTTCCGTGTCCTGCCTGATATTTCTAGCCAATACTTCCAATGTTAGGATGAATAGCAAAGGGGATAGTGGACATCCCTGTCTTGTGCCTTTTTTGATATCGAAGCTTTCTGTATAATCTCCATTTAAAAATATCCTAACTGTTTGTTTGTTGTAGATTGCTTGAATTGCATTTATAAAATTGTTGCCAAAATCCATTTCCATCAGCTGCTGGAACATAAATTGCCAATTTAAGTTGTCAAAAGCTTTTTGCGCGTCAAGAAATATCAATACCATCTGCTTCCCTGGATGGTTTTTGTAATATTAAAGACGTTTAAGATGATCCTTAGATTATTTTTTATCTGTCTTTTGGGTAGGAAACCATTTTGGTCTGTATGGATAAATTCTGTCAGGAATTCTTTCTGCCATTATCGAAGCAAAGATTTTATAATCCACATTTAATAATGATATTGGTCTATAGTTTTTTATTTGTGTGAGATCGGTGTCTTCTTTAGGTATCAAAGTAATATTAGCTTCCATCCACGAGTTTGGTATTTTTGTCTTGAAAAATTTCATTACACAGTTCCTTCATAATCGGGCTTAATAAGTCAATCTAAATAAGGCAATCTAAAAATTATAGGGCTATCAGTGCATGTAACATAGATGTGTGTGTGGACAAGAATATCAACCTTTCTGTCAAGCAAAATCAAGCTTCTAATAGCGAGTGCCACACAAAGTGCACTAACCAAATAGGTGGTAAGACAATAGGGGGACTCAGGCACCACACAGGTTATGTAGAAAGTAAACACAGGGTCAGTCATAAAGGACTCAAATGTCTATACACCAATGCACAGAGTATGAACAGCAAACAGGGTGAACTAGAAATTCAGGTTAATGAGGGCAGATATGATATTGTTGCCATTACGGAAACATGGTGGGATGAAACCCACAAATGGAACATACAGCTAGAGGGATTTAAATTATTTAAAAGAAACAGACCAAATAAAAGAGGAGGTGGAGTTGCTCTATATGTAAGAAATAACTACATCTCTACAAAAATAGAGCGCAACAATGATGAAAACTGTCTTGAATGCATTTGGGTCAATATAAAAGGGGGGGAAATGACATTGCCATAGGTGTATACTACAAGCCCCCCAACCAATCAGAGGAAATAGATGAACTTTTTGCTAGTCAGCTAACTAAGGCATGTAGGAAGCACATCACAATAATAATGGGGGACTTTAACTACCCTGACATCAACTGGGAGACAAACTGCACCAAGTGGAAGATCAAACAGATTCCTTGCAAACCTAGCAGACAACTTTGTCTCCCCAAAAGTAGAGAAGGGAACTAGGGGATTAGCCATTTTGGATCTAATTCTCACTAGCAGAGATGAAATGATAGAAGGTGTTGAAGCCACAGGAACCTTGGGAGGAAGTGATCATGCAATATTGGAATTCAACATTCTGGAAGCACAAGCAATAGAACACAGTCAAACTAGAGTCTTGGACTTTAAGAGAGCTAATTTCAATAAACGTAGAGAGGGCTTGGGAAGGATTCCATGGATGAGAATCCTCAAGGGGAAAACAACTCAAGAAGCTTGGGAAATTTTGAAAAGTGAGATAATAAAAGCCCAGTCTAGCACAATACCAACAAAGAGGAAAAATAACAGCTCTCAAAAGAAACCAGCATGGCTGCATAAAGAACTCTCTGGTAAATTGAAAGATGAAAACGACAAGTATAGAAAGTGGAAAGAGGGGCACATAACTAAGTCAGAATATCAGCAAATAGCCCCAGCCTGCAAAGATGAAATGAGGAAAGCTAAGGCTCAAAATGAACTAAGGCCTATGACCAAAGTCAAAAATAACAAAAAAAGCTTCTTTCAACATGTAAAAAACAAGAAAAAAGTGAAGGAAACGATTGGTCCATTAGTGGAAGAAAGTGGCAAGAACACAACAAGCAACAGGGAGAAAGCAGAACTATTTAACTCATTTTTTGCATCTGTCTTTACACAAAGGGAAAAAACAGACCAACCTACCAAAAATAGTGCCATAAAAATCAGAATAGAAAGATAGGCAAGAAAATGGTAAGTGAGCACCTGTCCAGCCTAGACAGGTTCAAATCAACAGGACCAGATGGATTACACCCCAGGGTTCTCAAGGAACTGGCAGATGTGATCTCAGAACCATTGAACTATATTTTTCAAAGATCCTGGAGCACTGGGGAACTACTGGAGGACTGGAAAAGAGCTGATGTAGTTCCCATTTTCAAAAAAGGAAAAAAAATGGACCCAGGATATTACAGACCTATCAGCCTGACCTCAATACCTGGGAAGATTGTGGAAAAGATAATCAAACAACGAATCAGCGAACACCTAGAGGCAAACAAAGTCATTACTAAAAGCCAACATGGGTTTGTCAAAAACAGATCATGCCAGACAAATGTTATTGCATTCTTTGACCAAGTGACAAAATTAGTGGATCAGAGGAATGCTGTGGATATAATTTACTTGGACTTCAGTAAGGCATTTGATAAAGTAGATCACAACCTACTACTTGATAAGATAGAAAAATGTGGGTTAGACAGCATCACCACCAGATGGATCTGTAGCTGGCTGACCGGCCGTACTCAGCGTGTGGTCCTCAATGGAACCGTATCTACATGGAGGGAAGTGTGTAGTGGGGTGCCCCAGTGCTCTGTTCTGGGCCCAGTGCTCTTCAACAACTTCATCAACGATTTGGATGAGGGGATAGATGGGGAAATCATCAAATTTGCAGACGACACCAAGCTGGCAGGAATAGCCAACACTCCAGAAGACAGGCTTAAGATACAGGAGGATCTGGACAGACTTGAACACTGGGCACTATCTAACAAAATGAAATTCAGTGGTGAAAAAAGTAAGGTTCTACATTTAGGCAAGAAAAACCAAATGTACAGGTATACTATAGGGGGTACCTTGCTCAATAGTAGTAACTGTGAGAGGGACCTCGGAGTCCTAGTGGACAATCACTTAAATATGAGCCAGCAGTGTGCTGCAGCTGCCAAAAAGGCCAACACAGTGCTAGGCTGCATTAACAGAGGGATAGAATCAAGATCACATGAAGTATTAATATCACTTTACAATGCCTTGGTAAGGCCACACTTGGAATACTGCATCCAGTTTTGGTCACCACGATGTAAAAAAGATGCTGAGACTCTAGAAAGAGTACAGAGAAGAGCAACAAAGATGATTAGGGGACTGGAGGCTAAAGCATATAAGGAATGGCTGCTGGAATTGGGTATGTCTAGTTTAATGAAGAGAAGGACGAGGGGGGACATGATAGCAGTGTTCCAATATCTCAGGGCTGCCACAAAGAAGAGGGAGTGAAGCTATTTTCCAAGGCGCTTGAAGGCAGGACAAGAAGCAACGGATGGAAACTAATCAAGGAGAGAAGCAACCTAGAACTAAGGAGAAACTTCCTGACAGTTAGAACAATTAACCAGTGGAACAACCTGCCTCCAGAAGCAGTGAATGCTCCAACACTGAAGTTTTTAAGAAGAGACTGGACAGTCCATTTGTCTGAAATGGTATAGGTTTCCTGCCTGAGCAGGGGGTTGGACTAGATGACCTCCAAGGTCCCTTCCAACATTATTATTATTATTATTATTATTATTATTATTATTATTATTATTATTATTATTATTATTATTATTATTATTATTATTATTATTATTATTATTATTATTATTATTATTATTATTATTAGTCCTGTAACGCTATGTAAAATTCTGCAGGAAGTCCGTCTGGGCCCAGAGTCTTGTCTTTTTTTTGCCTTTTTATGGCTTCTGTAATCTCCATCATTGATATTTTCCGATTCAGTATATTTCGGATATTCTCCGGGACTTTTGGCAGGTCACTTTCTTTCATATAGGCCTCTATTCCTTCTTTAGAAACCACCTCTGCCTTATAGAGTATCTCGTAGTAGGCCTTAATAATCTGTTTCATTGCATCATTATGAAAGTGTAGCTCTCCTTTTGAATCTTGTAGCTTATTTATCAGTCTTTTTTTCCTTTTCTTTCTTTAGCCTGTATGCCAACCATCTTCCCGGCTTATTAGCATTTTCAAAAAAGTTCTGTTTAGACCATTTAATCTGCTGTGCCATTATATCCATCTCAGCCAAGTTTAATTTATGTTTTATTATCTCCATTTGTTTCTTAAGAGCTTTCTTTTATGGGTCAATTTGTAACTCAAGTTCCAAGTTTTTAAGTTCTTCTCTCAAGTTTAACTGTAATTGTTTCTTTTCTTTGTTCTTTTTAGCAGTATATGTTATGGCCAAGCCTCTAAAGTATGCTTTGGCCGTATCCCACACATTTTGGAGGGAGGTTTCTTCTTTCTTGTTTATTTTGAAGAAAAATTCCATTTTCCTTGTCGCTAATTGTAAGAATTCTTTCTCTTTCAGTATAGATTTATTCAGAGACCATCTTAATTTTTTCTTAGTGCCTTTCCAGATCATTTTTATTGGGTTATGGTCTGCCCATACGTTGGTTTCTATCTCGATCTCTTGTATTATCATTTTCGAGTCATAGGATGTCCGTATCATGTCAATTCTAGTCCATGATAAAATGTATATTGTGATTTTTCTGGATTCACCTCTCTCCATATATCTTGAATGGACAGTTCTTCTTTCATTTTTAAGAAGGCTTTAGATAAAGTATTTCCCCCTTTTCTCCCTTGTTTATGGCTTTTATAGTCCCGGGTTGAGTCTACTATTGTGTTGAAGTCTCCCAATATACAAAGATTTTGATAGTTTAAGTCCACTATTTTATTATGTAGTTGGTAGAATTGCTCTTGCTTATCATTAGGTGCATATATTGCAACCATCAATATCTGTTTTTGGTCGACCATAATTTCCACCATTAATATTCTCCCCTCTTCATCTGCATAAACTTGTTTAGGGTTCATCTTTTCTTTTATATAGAGGGCTATACTTCTTTTCTTTTTGGGTGCAAGTGTGGAATAAAGCTTACCCATTTTCGATTGTTCTAGAATTCTAGCATGTTGTCTCTTAATGTGTGTTTCTTGTAGGCAAATTATGTCCATTTTTAACTTTTGTAGTCTAGTAAAAGTTTTCCTCCTCTTTGAGGGAGAATTCAGTCCATTTATATTTATTGATAGAATTCCAATCTCCTCCATGACTTCAATTGTATCTGGATCTCAATCTTCTAGGCGATCTTATCTGTCTCTGGTCTCTCGGTCTTGTTCCTTTCTCTGAAGTGGTCTTTTTAACTTCTTCCTCCTCTAGTTGTTCAGACGCTCCTACAGCACCCGACTCCTCTTGTTTCTTAGGTTCAGGGTCCCCTTTTTCCAAAAAGGATCTATGCTTGTTGAAGAATTCTGCTGCTTTAAGCGAGGTATCGAATCTGTATCTTTTCAAGTCCCAGAAAATTAGTATCCCTTCTGGGACCAACCATCTAAAATGTATTCCTTTGTTAATCAATTTCCTAGTTAAAAACAGGTAATCTCTTCAAGCCTTCTCTTATCCTTCTAGGAATTTGCTTAAGGACTAGTATTTCTTTTTCTTTGTATTTTAACGGTTGATCTCTTACTATTCTCAAAATCTCATCTCGGATAGATCTTTTAAGGAATCTAACATGGACTTCTCTGGGAACTCTGTTTCTTCTGGTGTAACTTGAATTAACTCTGAAGACCTGGTCTATTTCTCCTTCCATTTGGGCCTTTCCCATTCCTAAGAGGTCCGCAAGTAGCTCAACTATCAATCCTGACAAGTTCTCATCCTTGTCTTTTATTATGTTTTGGAATCTTAAAAAGTATGATGCTCTTTCCATCTCTATCACCGTGAGAGAATCTTCCAGTTCCACATTTGTTTAAGCCAGTCTTTGATTCTCCTCTTGTAAGGACTCTAATTTATGATCAACTTCCACTGATTTATCTTCTATCTTTCTGATCCTTTGTTGATTGTCTGTAATCACCTGTTGGAAGTTTTCAATTTTTTGATTCATTTTAGCGAAATCATTTTTCAAATCTTCATAATTTTTGTCAAGATCCTTTTTTAAATCTGCATAGTTTTTAGTCGAAGAGGCCGCCTGAGCTGTGATTGCCTGCAATATTGCCTGGGTGTCCTTTTGTTGGGCTCTTGCTGTAACACTATAGTAACTGATTTTTGATAGACTGGACTGATGGAGGTTGAGGCGGGAGCAGAAGATCCTTTTCTCCCAAGTTTAGTCAAGTTTGAAGTGCTCATCGTTGAATTGATATGTTATATTATAATCCACCAGGTGGCCCAATGGCCAATTGTAATCCAATACACTCCTATTACTAGGAGGGGGAGTCAGAAAAAAGTTAAAAAGAAAAAAAATGGATAATTCCAACAAAAGGAAAAAAAGACCAAAAAAATATATCCAAAAGAAAAAAGTCAACAGGCAAAGAGAAAAAAAATAAGTAAAAAAAAGACAATAAAAGAAAATATCCAATTTATAATCCAACAGCTTCTACTCAAAGGCAGAGAAAAACAGAAAAAAAAGAAAAAAGAAAAAGGTTCCTTGATATTCAGTTCTTCATAGCAAAACATTTATAATCCAAGGAAAAAGATGACACCAAATGTCATGTATCTAGGATGAATAGTCTGTGCTGTACAGGCAGGCTAAGGCAGAGAGGAAAGTAGAAAAAAAGAAAAAAGCCTCCCTCAGCTGGTCTCAAGGTCATATAAGGGTGTTTGGGCATACAGCCAAGTGTCTGGGCGTGGAGCCAAGTTCCTAGTCAGAATAAACATCAGACAAAGGGATAGAAAAAAAAAGCTTTCACTGTAGCGGCCAGAGATACAATGTATCCATTGCCAGCACTTGAGTAAAGAGAAAAAAGGCAGTCCAGAGTGGGGAAAAAAAGGACGTTTGTAAAGTTTTGAAAATAGAGAATTACAATGGCTTTTCCGAATTAAAACACAAAAAAGAAAAACAAAAATGTCTTTAAAGCAGCAAGCTTCCCAAAATTTCTGTTGAAACTTAGAGTTTTAGCATACTGAAAGTTTATTTTGCAAAAATACAAAAAGCTTAAACTGCCACTTATACGCAGGAGAGGGAAGAAAAGAACCCCCCCTCCCTAAAGGCTTCATGCTCGGGCTAAAGACAGGGTATTTAAAAAGAGAGTCCACCTTCGGCAGGAAAGAAGAGCCTGTTCTTACCCGGCTCAGTTGCTTGCTATCAATCTGTGCTGCTTCTCCATCTCCGATGATCAGCTGTTAATGGTGGATCACATGATCGCAGTCCACCTTTCTTCTGCTGGTTTCAGGGGCTGCTTTGACTTCAACAGGCCGGCTGCCACCGGCCCGTGATCCTCAAAGGTTCGCCTTTCAGTGGCCACCTCTCCGGGGCAGCATTCGGCCCCAAAGGGCCCACCATCAGAAGAAATTCGGACCTGGGGAATGGAGCATTTCCCCCCGGGTCTAGCCTCAGCGACGTCACCGGAAAAAACTTAACAGACAAACAGAAAACCTATCTTACAAAAAAGACAAATCTCCAAATAGTCAAAAAAGTGAAATATCTAGGCATCTACTTAACACCAAGATGCACAACATTAAAAGAAGATAATTATGAAAGATTGTTGAAACAAATAAAATCAGATTTGGAAAAGTGGAAAAATCTCCAACTATCACTCCAACTAGAATAGCGACAGTGAAGATGAGTGTCCTACTGAAATTACTCTTCCTATTTCAAACAATTCCTGTAAAACTGGGGAAGATATTCTTTGACGATTTAAATGCAACAATATTAAGACTTATATGGCAAGGGAAGAAAGCATGAATTAAAGTTAAAATGCTACAAGAAGCTAAAGATAGTGGAGGATTTTGACTCCCGGATTGGACACTCTATTATCAAGCAGCCATCTTACCATGGATCAAAGAATGGATAACGCTGAGAAATAAAAGACTTCTCTACCTAGAGGGGCATGACCTACAATTGGGTTGGCATGCCTTTCTGTGGTATGGGAAAAATAAAATACACAGATATTTCCAAAACCATGCTATAAGGAATGTACTGCTTTTAGAATGGGAGAGAATAAAACAAAAAATCTATACTAAAATACCAGAGTGGCTTTCAACAATGGAAGCTTTTGCCTACCCAAATTTAATTAATTATGACAAACTCGTTACTTATAAAGACATTTTGGATAAGGACGGAAAACTTAAAGACAGGCAAGACCTACAACAACAAGGTATTGACTTATCATGGTGGCCTTACCTACAAATCCAAACAAGATATGAGAAAGATCTAAAGACACTGGGATTTTATAAAGAACAGATAGAATTTGACCAAATACTCTTGAAAACAGATGAAAATTTGATTAAGAAACTTTATAAATTTCTGCTAAAATGGAAGATGGAAGAAGAACAAGTAAAAGAGATAATGATAGTTTGGGCAAAAAACTTCGGATATTCTATAGACTTAGAGGCTTGGCAAAAGTTATGGGATAGAAATATTAAACTGACTAAAGCAGCTTCATATAAAGAAAACCTGTATAAAATGTTTCATAGATGGCACATGACACCAGTAAGGTTAGCGAAAATGTTTAAAAATGTTTTGAATAATTGTTGGAAATGTAAACAAAAGCCAGGTACCTATTACCATATCTGGTGGGTATGTCCTAGTACAAAGAAATTTTGGTTTAAGATTCATATGTGGCTGGAAAAGATGACTAAAATACATATAGAATTTAAACCAGAATTGTTTCTGCTAGGAATACTAGGATCTAACTATGGCAAAGAGAATGAGTATCTAATACTACATATATTGACAGCTGCGAGAATAGCATTTGCCCAATATTGGAAAAATGAGAATGTACCATCTGATGAGATCATAATTAGGAAAATCTTAGAATGTGCAGAAATGGACAGACTAACCCTAGAGATTAAATAAAAAGAAGACTCAGTTTATTTTAAAACATGGGAAAACTTTTATCAATGGTTAGCAAAATGAGTTAACGAAAAATGATTGTGAAACTTATTAAGATGATTGATATTTTTTGATTAATTGACATGGTTTATAATTATTGTTATTTTTGTTGACTATAACTACTTATTACTATATTAACACTGAACACCTGTACCCGGACAATAGTTTGTTTGCTAAAGCTTGAAATGTCATTGGGGGCAACCCCATCATTGTACCTACCCCCATCCCAACCCCTTCCCTGAACCCTACCCTGAATCCCACTACCTATATTGACCCTCCCTGTCCCTTACCTTTATAAAACCTAATAAAATATCGTCAAAAAAAAGTTATTTTACTTAAAATCACATTTGTTAGAAGTAGAAAGGCTTCATGCAATCTTATTACAAAATTCACATGGATTAAAAATATTATTATTATTATTATTATCATCATCATTGTTATTGTTATTGTTATTGTTATTGTTATTGTTATTGTTATTGTTATTGTTATTGTTATTGTTATTGTTATTGATTTAAACTTCAATTCAATTCACAGTCTGGGATTGGTAAAAACTTAACAGTTCAAGTCCTAACCAAGGACCTAAGAGCTATTAAGGTAACATCTAAGTATATAGGCAGTTCCGAGTAAAGTGGTTTTTTGCAAAGTCAGAATATTCAGGTCTGATAAGTTCAAAATTTCCAATGTATTTAGGCAGCCATTTGGGTATCGCTCCAAGGGCTCCTATTACTACTGGTACAACCATTGATTTCTTCCTCCATAGTCACTCAACTTCAATGTGCAAATCACAATGTTTTGTTATTTTTTCTAGCTGTTTCTCTTCCATTCGTGCACCACCTGGTATTGCAATATCAATGAACCAGACTTTTTTCTTTTCCACAATAGTGATTTCAGGTGTGTTGTGGGCCAGATGTCTGTCTGTTTGGATCCAAAAATCCCACAGGATCTTGACGTTCATTTTCAAGAACTTTGTCAATTTGGGGTTCCCAATAATTTTTGCTGCATTCAAACCCAATATTCTGGCAAAGCTTTCAATGTATAATTTTGGCAACTTGATCATGACATTGTAGATAATCAGTCTGTATGATTTTGCTGCAACCACTGATAAGGTGATCCACTATTTCACCTTTCTCATTGCATAAGTGACATATCCTGTTGTTGCTGACATGTTGAATTTTTGCTTTCATGGAATTGGTCTGCAAGGCTTGTTCTTGGGCAGCCCAAATGAAGCCTTCAGTTTCTTTTTTCAGCACTCCTGATCTCAACCAGCTCCATGTTAGCTTTGTATCTACCTTTCCTTTAATGCCCTTCAAGTATTGATTGTACATAGGCTTCTTTTTCCAGTTAAAAACCTGATACTCAATTTTTCCTTTCAATATTCTGCTTGTTATGGTTCCAAAGGAAGATGCTTTTCAAAGAATTCTGAGGCTTTGTTTCCCTTTTAGAATCTTTATTTTGCAAACATAGCTTCGGCACATACAAAGCGGATGCCAGAATCTGAATTTCTTTGGCTTGTGTCTATCTTATCTTGCTAAACTCCTCCCTTACTTTACAGGCATGAGTCACCTCTTCCAATTAGGCTGGAGGCCAAAGATTCACTTCCGTTCCTTTCCCGCGCTTTCCTCATAAATCTCCTCCCTTTCTATGTCATCTGAGTTAACTCTAAAAATACCAGACAGTACTGCATATCTTGTCAATGCAATAATATCCTACATTAACAGCGTTGACATCCAGCCCCCCTTACAAAAAAGACAGATCCTGTAATGTAAACAAAAGCATATATTAATGACTAGTTTTCGGTTTGTTGGGGTGTTTCATATGAAACCTTTTGATGAGCCTGTCAGCTTTCACCTCACTGGATTTCACTGGATTTCAAGTGGCTTCAGACAACGGGTATCCCTTCCATTGTACTAGGTACTGCAATTTCCCTTTAAAAATTCTAAAATCAAGAAAAATTCTAGAATCAAGAATATGTTTCACTTGGCTTCCGGTTCCGGATCGCCGCAGACACAGTCGCAAGGAGAGCCTCGTCTCTCCATCGGCTGTTTTTCCCTCCGCCGGTAGACCCTTAATCGGGTCGAAAAGTCGCCCTGGAGGGGCGACCACCGTTGAGGAGGCCCTCGTCGATGGGGGAAGGGTGGCAGCTCCTTCCTCGGTCCGAGCCAGCTCCTTAGGGCCGTCGGAGAAAAGATCGCCGAGTAAAATGGACGATCATTTTGCAGCGCCAGCCCAAAGCCAGAAGAACAGCTAAGCACAAAGAACCCCTGTGGAGAATCCGGGTGAGATCTTTCCTTCCCCCTCTTTCCCTAATTACTCTCCTGTAAAAAGCTTTTGAATTTGAATTACTTCCCTGCTGTGAGAGAGCAGCGTTTTGATACTGTGGGAAAACCAGCTTTGGGAACTGAAAAAAATAAAACAGCTAATTTTTTATTGACTATTCAACTCTTGGAATACTGAGGGACCCTGAAAATATTTCTACTTTTGATCATTACTATTATAACTACGCTACTTACTATCCTGGACTTTCTTTTTTTATTTGTTCAATGTGAAAAACAAAAAATATATTAACTTGGAAAAAAAGGCTTTATAGCCTACTGAGGACATCTTGTGATGAAAAGTGTTACTGCAACTATATATTTTTTCTTGCTGGAGGATGGCTTTGACCTTCAAAGGATGAGATATCTTGAAACAGCTGGGTGGTGATTTTGTTTACTAGGAATTGGAGGTGAATATTTGTTGACTTTTACTAAATATAGCCTTCACTAAAAGATTAAAAGACCCTTTCACCACTGAGATGGAAGAATTTTGCCCACAGCTTGATTATGAACTTATACTGGAAAAAATCTTGGAAGCTACGGAGTACACGAAATCTTACTCTCAAATTTTGACGGATCAAGTTATAGGCCGAAGAACAGTGGAGAGGGAGCAGAGTGGCTCCAAAGAGGCCTTTGAGCAACATATACAACCTAAAGAGAAACCATACTTACAACTTAAACATGAACTTATACCGGGAGAAATTGTGGAAACCATTGAACAAATCAACTTTACACAACCCCATATACAATTTATGGAGAAGCCTGATGATCAAAGAATAATTTTAACTGAGATGCCTGAATTGTCAAAACCAATAGAGACTGACACCCAGATACAAGTTACTGAAAATTGTGATAACGTGGATAATCAACTAGTAATTACAACATGGAATAAAACTGTCTACACCATTCAAAGGCCACTAGAAGAAAGGGAAGAGAACTTTGACCAATCTGAAGTGCTGAGAAATACCTTTTTTCAAATATTGGGATTTGTAGGGACCTTACTATGGAAACCGGTGTGGCACAGAAAGAAACCTAGAGTTAGATTTTAAAATGTATTTTAAAATTTCACTCAATGGGTTAAAAAGGCTTTAGAGATTTTGACTGATTCAACAACTAATGGAGTACGTGAATTCTGTAAGAGGATATCCTTTGTAATAATATTTCGTTTCAGATATGATAACTATCTGAAGGGGTAAACTTTACCTATTGGGTTAAAAAGACTTTTTATAGATATAGATTGATTGATAGAATATATATTTAAAACAGATAGAAATGTATTTTTTGGACTGATATTTTTATTTCAAATAAGATAATTATTTTGTAATGGAAGGAGAATAAGAGGGATTGGTGACAAGAGAAGAAATGGTATTAATGAATAAAATATAAGAATGTTATTGTGGGAATAATATATTTATTTTAGATATAATTATTATGTTAGGGAAAAGGGAAATGAGGGATACCCGAAGTGTTAATAATATGTTTATTTAAGGCTAATTGGAATATGGTAACTGTAAATTAGTAAAGCCTAAAAACAGGATCTGGATCTTTACAACTGAAACGTGATTGATGTTTGATAGGATTGCTTGAATTCTATTTAGAAATGTATTAATTTGAATATGTAATAGTATATGAGGGAAATAGAGAGGGAACTAATAATGAATTAATTTGAGCTATATATTTATGATTTTTCTTTTGGATGTTTGATGTACCCATCTCCATGTTGTTTCCTAAGCACCTTGATGTAACTTTCCCACCCCTATAAAAATCCAATAAAATATATATATATAAGAATATGTTTCATTTCATAATGGGTCTGCCCCGCAACTACGAGGGACCCAGGTGCTTTCTTCTGGGGAGGTCTTAAAGTGGAGCCCCGATAAGGTTTTAACAAGCTACTGTGGAAGACAGGGTGAATTTTACCCAAAAGTCTAGGGAGTTTCAGTTTTACGGTGACTGGATTGATGATCTTTACGACAGGAAAAGGCCCTAAGAATTTCAGTCCTAATTTCTTGCTGGGTAATTTGAGGCATAAATATTTGGTTCACAGATAAACCTTTTCCCCAATCTGGAACGTTCTTTGGGGAGCCCTCTTTTTGTCAGCTTTCTTTTTATAGGTTTCAAAAGTCTTTTTTTAAAGCAGCTTTTGTGTTTCTCCAAACTTCCTCCCATCCCCTCACCCATTGGTCAAGTGTCTGGGAAGCGGTTGGCACTTGGGGATATTCAGGAATTGGACCGAACTCCTTGCCTGTGGCTACTCTGAAAGGTGTGTAGCCGATGCTGCTGTGCACAGAATTGTTGTATGCCACCTCTGCAAAAGGGAGGAGGTCAGTCCAGTTCATCTGTTGATAGGACATGTAGCATCTGAGATATTGCTCCACCATTTTATTAGCGGCTTCTGCAGCTCCGTTGGCGACCGGATGAAAAGCAGATGATAAGCCTTGAGATGATCCAATTAATTTAAGAAAACTCCTCCAAAACTTTGCTGTGAACTGCACCCCTCTGTCTGAGATTATTTGCTTAGGGGCGCCGTGCAGTCGGTAGATATGTTTCAGGAACAATTTAGTCAGTAGTTGAGCGGATGGGAGTCCTTTGCAGGCAATGAAATTAGCCTGCTTCGAAAACAGGTCTATCACAGTCCAGATGACAGTATTTCCTCTAGTTTCAGGTAGGTCTACGATAAAGTCCATAGCTATTTCTTCCCAGGGTTGGGGAGGGTCTGCCACCGGCTGCAGTAATCCAGGGGTTTTCCCCGGTATTCTTTTTTTTTTTTTTTCTATAACAAGTTTTATTGAATTTTTTTTAATTTTACAGCCAAGTGCTTAAGACTCATCGTGGAGATAGGGCACTCCGTAAAACAAAATAGAACATACAATCATGCATAAACAATTTACACTTTTTTTTTTTAAATCCTCCCTCTCTATTTTATCCATCAAAAGAGCAAGAACAAACAAACAAAACCAAACTATCAACGATATTTCCACCCATTTTAAGCTTAATTAACTATTAGCATATTCCAATTAGCATTACATAGACATATAGAATACGGTTCGAGTATCCATATAATAAAGACCATATTATTCCAAATATTCAGTTTATATTTCTCAATTAAGTTCTATCTCTTATTCTATCTCACATACATATTTTATCAGTGAATATAACTTTACATTTCCAAACCATTTTGGATTAGCTTAAATTGTTTCTAATTATTTCTAAGTTAAACATATATACGTATATTTTAAAATTTCTCCACTATATTCTATTTCCTATATTCTAAACATTTTTATAAATCAATCCATTCTTTAGTCATTGCATGTAAAGATATCATTAGTATTCCACCAGTCTCAATACAACTCCTGAATTTCGCTTTTCCCGTTTTCCATAGTTACTATTCCAGACCATAATCAAATCCATAATTCAAATCAATATTGGTCAGACTAAAATCTTAAACTTTAAAGATCTCAAAAATATTAGCTCACTTAAAGTCTTTAAAAACCATTTTACCCATCAAATAAATTTTTAACACTCATTTTAAACCTAATTCTAGCTTTCTTTTTATGCCAAGCAGGTTTCCACAATACAGCTTTCAGCTCCTCCCATCTTGGTATTTGGTTATACACATTTTCCCACAGTTGCGTCTGATCATAGTCTTCTTCTCTTTTTCCCAATATTGTCTGCACAATATACTCAGTCTTAGCCAGTGTGGTGATTATTCGTTGTTTATATGTACTGTCAGGATTTTTAATGTCTCGTATTAAAGAGTCCATTTCTGTTGTTTTTACATCTATAGATGTTTCAATTGAGTTCTGCTTTTGGTCTTCAAAAGTCTCCATCCTTTGTGTATAAAGTGTAACATCTTCCTCTTCAGTAGATTGTAAATATAGATCTTCCATCTCATTAAATTGTAAATCCAATTGTATATCATGCTCAGTTAAAGTTTGAAATCCAGTTTTTTGCTCTAAACCAACCTCATTCCTTAGTGTCCTAAACTGTTCTTTTAATTCTTTCCTTGTTTCCAAAATTTTTGCTAATATCAATCCATAATTGAGCTGTGAATAAGCTTCCATCCTTCTCTCCTTTTTTTTTTCTATAATAAGAAAACAGCAGTGTCTGGGCGTAGCACCAGGTTCAAAAGTTCAGCTACCATGGCAACGTTATGATAAGACATTCTGGGCTTCACGCTAGTTTCCAAGATAGATACAATGTAGCCCTCCAATCCACATCTCAGTAGCCAAGGCAGTTTTTTTTTCTTTTCCTTTTTAAAGTGGATAAGAATGTTCAGAAGGGGGGGGAGGAAGAAAAAACACTCCACCCCCCTCCCTATAATTTCCACTTAAATTTAAAACAGGCAAACAAAGAGGAAAAGTCACAATAAGGCTTTTTTCTTCTCTTTTTTTTTTTTCCCAGGATCCCCCGGATTCCAACAGCTCAAATACACAATAGCAAAGTCACTTTTTTCCCCCGAGTGTTCAAATGCTGCTTTTTTAAGGAAAGGAGTAGTTTCTAAAAGCTTTTCATAGGGAAGTAAGGAAGGTAACAAGAGGGAAGGAAAGTTCTCACCCGGATCTTCCACGGTGGTTCTTTGTGCTTAGATGTTGCTGTGACTTTCGGCTGGAGCAGCTGAGTGATCGGCCATGTTACTGGCCGATCTTTTCCCCGTCGGCCCAAAGGTGATTTTCTCGGACCTCAGAGGGAGCCGCCGCTCCCTCCGAGATCAACGAGTGCCCTCCTCTACGGTGGTCGCCCCTACAGGGCGACTTTCGACCCTGTCTAGGGTCTACCGGCGGGGGGAAACCGGACGGCCAAGAGAACGAATTCTCTGCACGTCCGCGGGCGCTGCCACCGGATCCGGAAGTCCCCGGTATTCTTTTCATTGTGGCACATACGGTACAACTCTTTACATAGTTTTCCACATCCCGTTTCAGCCCCAGCCACCAAAATTGCCAGCGGGTGAGATGTAGAGTTTTTAGATATCCAAAGTGTCCAGCCTGTTTTACATCATGGCTGTGTTTGAGAGCATTGAGATGGAGGGATTCGGGCAAATACAGTTTCCCCCCTTTGTAAGCCAAACCATCCCGGCATGTTAAGGAGGTTTGATTATCTTTGAACCATTGATCAGTGAGGAGCTCTCGTTTTATTTTCTTTGCTCCAGGGTCATCAGGATTTGGGACCCTGCGAGGCGTGATTTGTGCAGCAGGTTGTGGATTGGAGATAATCGCCTCATTGACGTCTTCACGTTCGCTTTTGTATTGGGGCACTCTCGATAGCGCATCAGCTAGGAAGTTTTTCCCCCCTGGTATGTACTTTAGAGTAAAGTTGAAGCAGTTAAAGTACTGTGCCCACCGTACTTGCTTTGGGGACAATTTGCGGGGAGTTTTCAGTGCCTCTAGGTTTTTGTGATCTGTCCATACTTCGAATGGCACCTTGCTCCCCTCCAGGTAGTGTCGCCAGTTTAACAGCCCCCATCTAATTGCGAAGGCCTCCTTCTCCCATATTGCCCATCTCCGTTCACTTTCCGTACATTTTTTGGAGGTGTAGGCGCAGGGTTGCAGGACTCCATTCTTGTTCCTTTGAAGCAATACAGCTCCAACTGCCACATCACTGGCGTCGGCTTGAATTACAAACGGCTCCCCTAGGCAGGGATGCTTAGGACTGGTTCGGCAGCAAATAGTCTCTTTAAATTCTCAAAAGCTGTTTGACAGTTCATAGTCCATGCTAGTGGTTGGCCTGGTCACGGCTTCCCTCCTCTTTTGCCTGTTTTGAGTAAATCTGTAAGGGGTAGGGCAATCTTTGCAAAAGAGGGGATGAATTGACGGTAGAGGTTGGCAAAACCTAGAAAGCTCTGGAGCTGTTTGTGGGGTTTTGGGGGGCTACCATTTGATTATAGCTTTCACCTTGGCTGGATCCATCTCAATGCCTTCATTGGAGATTCTGTAGCCGAGGTAATCTAATCGGGTCTGGTGAAATTCACATTTTCACAATTTGGCATAAAGCTTGGCATTCAATAGTTTCTTTAACACTTTTCTCACCAGCTTTATGTGATTAGTCATATTCATGCTGTATATAAGGATATCGTCGAGGTACACCAGAACCCCTTTGTACAGGTGATCATGTAGAACCTCATTAATAAGCTGCATGAATATGGCTGGGGCCCCCTGTAGTCCAAATGGCATGACCTTGAATTGATAGCTCCCCATGGGGCAGTTGAAGGCAGTCTTCCACTCGTCTCCCTCCTTTATTCTCACTCAGTAATATGCCTCTCTCAGGTCTAATTTGGTGAAAACACTCCCCTTAGCCAGATGAGTTAATAAGTCCTGTAGGAGGGGGAGGGGGTATTTGTTTTGCACACTCACAGCATTGAGACCCTTATAGTCTATGCAGAGATGAAGAGACCCATCTTTTTTTTCTTTAAATAACACGGGGGCTCCCACGGTTGATTTAACCCGTTCAACGAACCCCCTCGCTAGGTTCTTATTTACATATTGCTGCATCTCTTCCATTTTGAGGGGGGACATAGCGTACATTCTCGGGCATGGGAGCTTGGCTCCTGGGCCTGTGAGGAGGTAGGACATCGCATTCATTTTCACTAAATGCCTCTGTTAAGTCCTGGTATTCAGTGGGGATGAGTGATTCATCTGGTGACGGTGAGGCAGCTATGAGTGCTCGCTCATTAGGTGGCCTAAAGTGTCCCGCAACGTCAGTTGAATCAGTGGGAGGCTCAGGCTCTATAGGTAGTCTCACAGTTCTCATTCCTTTCTCCCACCAGATAAATGGCTTCCATTTGTCCAACCAGGCTAAGCCTAGAATCACAGTCTCAGTCATTTTTGGGGCCACCAAGAACCGAATAAATTCCCAGTGCGTGCCTATTTCTAGGCATAAGGGCTCAGTTAATTGTGTGACTAAAGTCCCTCCCATCAGGGAGCCATCAGCTTGCTCGAACCTCACAGGTTTGGAGAGTTGCTTTGCCCATATGCCCATTTTCATGGCAAAGGGTAGGCTAATAATGCATTGGGTACATCCAGAATCGATTAGTACATTTAAGTCTATTTGTGCCCCTGATTTAGGGATTATAAGGTTGGCGGGCAGTGAAAAAGATGGGATTTGTCAACTCACCATCGGGTCGTTCTCTCCTTCATCGTCGCCGTCAAAGGAGGGTAGAGCAGGGGCGGGTCCACCTGGAGTCCCGGCGTCCTCTTGTGTGGGAGGTGTAATCTGGGTAACAGGTACTTGCGTGGCCCGGTTGGATTTTTGTCTCATTAGCCCCTGGGCAGGTCTCCTTCTCGCCACTGTTTCCGGACTGCTGTGCAGTTGGGGGTAGGGGACCGGACAGTTTGCTGCACGATGTCCCTTCTATCTGCACCGGAAACACTTAATTGATGGGCCTGCAGGTGGCCTGGGTCTTTCAGCCATCGTAGTAGTCAGAGGGTTTCGTGGGGGTGATTGTTGTTCGGGTTGCTCTGGTTGCTGCTCGGATTCAGGTGGGGGAGGCTTCTTATAGCGGGTGAGCTGAATGTCTAGCTTCACCGCTGTTTGGTACCACTCATGCAGTTGATCCGGTACTGCTCGAATAATGCAGGCCTGAGAGAGGTGATCATCTAATCCCTCAATGAAGTGATGGATTAGGGACTGCTCTGGCCACCCCCCTATCCGACCTGCTATCTTGTGAAACTCTCACACATACTCCGGGGCAGGCCTGCTGGCTTGTTTTATTTTGTGGATTTGTTCTCTTGCTTTTAGGTCAAGGGATGGGTCCTCAAATCTTTCTTTCAGACCCAGGAGGAAGAGGTGGGGATCTTCCAATTCTGGGGCTTGCTCATTATATAAATTGTTCAGCCATTCAGATGCTTCTCCCTCTAGGCTGGTCCGGGTAGAGATAGGCCCAGTGATTCAAGTGAGAGCGTACTTGATTGAGGAAAAAAATCAGTTTCTCTGGGTCCCCATTGAAGGTTGCTCTGAAAGGTGGAGCAATTATAGTCTGTTGGGCGCCCCACTGTGGCTGCTGCTGCTGGCCTCATCTTGGTTGCTGGTTTATGCCCAGGGGTTGCACGTTCCAGGGTTGGGGCCAATCTCCTTGCTGTGGTCATTCTCCCACCAACTGCTGATCTCCTGGCCCCTCCACCACCCCAAGCTGTTGCAAGGTTTCTATTAGCTGTGGCAAGCTCAGAGGTTGGTTGCTCCCTGCCTGCTTTGAATGCCACACTCCGCATTGTTGCAGAGACCTCAGACTGGAATTCCCTCTCTGTTCGGGGCTGGAGTCCCTGATAGAGGAAGACAGAGTCTGAAAGGCTGTCTGATACGAAATGGAGGGGCTGTAGGCTTCTCTCTGCAGGAGTGGATCTCTGCCTCTCTCCTCTGGGGTTTGAGATATTTCCAGTAACTCACCGAGGCCTTGAGTGGCAGTCTGCCCATTGTCTGTCCACCAGTTCTCATTCATCTGCCAAAATTCATTTTCCCACAGCATGCTGTCTGTTACTTCCCCCTCTGGGTTATCAGCCGCTGCTGGGTTGTATTCAACAAACTCCTGTTTCATGATAGATGGTCTTCCTCCTGAATTCTGTCATTCTCACTCCAGGCTAGGAGAAAGAGGTGGGGGGTAATGCACCTCCAGTTGTTTGAAAAGGTTTGAGATTCTGGCATGTTGTTATGGTTCCGAAGGAAGATGCTTTTCAAAGAATTCTGAGGCTTTGTTTCCCTTTTAGAATCTTTATTTTGCAAACATAGCTTTGGCACATACAAAGCGGATGCCAGAATCTGAATTTCTTTGGCTTGCTTCTATCTTATTTTGCTAAACTCCTCCCTTACTTTACAGTCATGAGTCACCTCTTCCAATTAGGCTGGAGGCCAAACATTCACTTCCATTCCTTTCCTGCGCTTTCCTCATAAATCTCCTCCCTTTCTATGTCATCTGAGTTAACTGTAAAAATACCAGACAGTATTGCATATCTTGTCAATGCAATAATATCCTATATTAACAGCGTTGGCACTGCTAGTGTTTTTCCTGTTTCAGTTTGTATCACCTGTAAGAGACCTCTGCCACCCTGATATTTTGGCAAGTACAATCAATCAACATCACTTTGGGTGCAGAGTATGGACTCCATCATCTTCAACAATTTTTCCTGTCTTAACAGCAATTATTGCACATTTGTCAATGGCAAATTGCATTTCAATGTCTCTGCTAAACTCCTCAGTGCTTTTCAGCAGTGAGCTCAATTCAGCTTTTGTTTTTCCAAACAGTTTAAATCATCCATGTAGAGCAAATAGGAAATTGTTAACCCTTTTTTAGCCAATACATAGCCAGTTTGTTTTGTTCAAAATGCTTGTTAGTGGCGCCATTGATAGTACAAATAACAGAGGTGACAATGAGTCATCTTGGAAGATTCCTCGTTTGATTTCAACTTCACCAAGTTCTTCTACACAGGCCATCAGCTTAGTTTGCCATAGCTTCATGGGAGTCTTCAGGAATTTCTGAATGTTGTTGCTAATTCCAAAATGTCTAAGCATTTCTCAATCCAGCTGTGTGGAACAGAATCAAATGCTTTCTTATAATCAATCCAGGCCATGAACAAATTTGTTCATCTTTTCTTTGAATTCTTCAAAACCATTTTATCAATCATCAGATGGTCTTTGGTTCCACTTGAATTTTTGCAGCACCCTTTCTGTTTTACAGGTAGCAAATCCTTGCTTTCTAGATATCCATAAATTTGGTTTGCAATAATGCCTGTAAGTAATTTGTAAGTTGTTGGCAGGCAAGTGATTGGCCTGTAATTTTCAGGTTTATTTCCCTTTTCTGCATCCTTCTGAATCAAATTATTATTATTATTGTCATCATTATCATCATCATCATTATTATTGATCATCGCATAGTAAGCCAGATGTTCAGACTGGGTTTGGCATTTTTGTCTACCTATCAAGTCCTTACCAAGGACCTAGGATAGGCAGATCTGGATGTTTGATGATGTTACAGATATCATTGCAGGATGCAAGCTGTCCCCAGAAAAGCCACCTTTTGAAACTGACTGATGGCAAATTTGTCAATACCAATGGTGTTCATGTGGTGCTCCAGTTATTTCGGGATTACACCCAAGGCACCTATTACTATAGGTACTACTCTTGCTTGCCTTTGCCACAGTTGTTCTATTTCTATTTGTACATCTTCATATTTTGGTGCCCTCCTCAGGAGTAATGGAGGCCCTCACAGACCTGTTGGACTCAGGGTGCACTCAGTGCCTAATCAGCCTTCAGACAGTGGAGAAACTAGGACTGAGGCTGAGTAAGTTAAGGCAGCCCATGGGGTTCTCCCAGTTAGATGGATCCCTTATAGGAGAGGCACCAGCAACTTGCCTAATGGAGCCAGTGGGCCTCAGGGCTGGGACACAAATAGAGACTATCCATTTTATTGTGGTTCCTGGAATGTCCAAGACCATGGTCCTAGGACTACCCTGGTTGAAGAAATAGAATCCATCAGTAGATTGGAACAGCAACAAGTGGCTATTGAGAAAGAAAGTGGCTAGCCAGCAGAGGCCAGCAAAAACACCATATGCCAGCCACGAGTCTGCGGTTATCAAAGTGAAAGCTGAGTCAGTGAATACACTAAAGGGAAGTGAGGAGTTAGAATCACAGTCAAGGTTCCGACTGACAAACCCAACCAAGCAAACACCTTTGAGACATTTTGATCTCTTAATGTAAAACTTAATTATTGAGTACATCACTTCAGCACTAATAAAAGCAAAACCAGCTCTGGCAAAACCACACCCAAGCCCTACATAGTGAAAGCATAGAATTCTCTCTCCTCCCTCTGGATCAGGTCACGATGCCCAATTAAATGCAGCAATATTGTTATGAGAAAGTATCTCTGTGTCTGGCCATACACCTGGTAAATGTCCTTGGTTCCCATGGCCTGCTTCCTTAATCTTTGAAGTCTGCATTCCACTCCGATTCCCTCCCCCCCGAGTTCATTGGCAAGCTGAGAAGCAATAACTGTTGCAGCAGGAAAAAAAATGCTTTGAAACTTGACAGTCGCTCATTCCGAATGAATACCATGACCCTAGCAGAAGTGTTCAACGAAAGGGAATCAGACGTGCTCTTGCCCCATTGCCCCACAGACTGTGCTATTGAGATCTTGCTGGACCAAAATTGCCAAAGCCAAAGATGCTGAGGGAGATGGAGGAACTTTGGGTGTTTATAGACCAGAACTTAGCCAGGGGATTTATCCAGCCAGTCAAATCAAGGATGGCTGTCTCTGTGCTTTTCAAAGACAAGAAAGACAGGTCTCTTAGGCTGTGCATGGATTATGGTGGACTGAATTGTATCTGCATAGAGAATATGTATCCCCTCCCCCTCATGAGGGACATGCTGGGTTACCTATCCAAGTGGAAGATTTTCACCAAACTGGACTTAAGGGAAGCCTATTACTGAGTGAGGATTAAAGAAGGAGATGAATGGAAAACTGCATTTAACTGCCCTTTGGGTTGCTACCTATTTCAAGTGATGCCATTTGGGTTGCAAGGAGTGTGAGCAGTATTCATGCAGTTAATAAATGACGTCCCACATGAGCACCTGTACAAAGGGGTACTGGAATACTTAGATGACATTCTAATTCATACTGAGACCATGGAAGAGCATGTAAAGCTGGTGAGGGTAGTACTTGAAAAGTTATGTAAAGCCCAGCTGTACTTTAACTTATCTAAATGCGACTTCCACAAGAACAGCCGAGACCAGGGGTCGGCAACCTTAAACACTCAATGAGCCATTTGGACCCGTTTCCCACAGAAAAGAAAACACTGGGAGCCACAAAACCCCTTTGACATCTAAAATGAAGATAACACTGCATATATCATTTTTTACCTTTATGCTATGTATAAAAAATCTATAGTGTGTTGCATTTATGAAATCAATGAACTGCTACAAAGAAAACAAATTTTTATTTCTGCATGCAACAAAAACATTTTGAACTCCAAAAAAAAGACGCTGGGTCGAAGGTTACTTTCAAATAAAATACTCATAATAAAATTATCTCCATACCTCATCTCTTAATTAAAAAAAACATCAAAATATTTCATTAAACGTTCTTTACTAAAAGTCTAGTAAGGACAACCACATATATTCATATTCTCTCTCTCCCTCCCTCCCTCCCTCTCTCTCTCTCCCTCCCTCCCTCTCTCTCCCTCTCTCTCCCTCTCTCCCTTCCTCCCTCCCTCCCTTCTCTCTCTCTCTCTCTTTCTCTTTCCTCTGCCTTGAGAAGAAACTGATTCAAAGGCTGAGAAATTTCATTCAGCCAATTTTGGGGGTCTGGGAGAAAGCCCCCCTTAAAACCCCCTTTTTGGCAATAGACTCAGCTTCACCTGCAGCCAAATTGCTTCCCTCTTCACACTGGGGAAGGTTCCTGATTTGGGGGAGGGAGTCCAAAAACACTCACAAACATTAAAACTAAAATTCAGGTCATAAGAAACACATCCTGCGGCAAGTTGTCTGGCATTGAGTTGGCTGTGGCAAGTTGGGTCCCCCTGTCCCCCCCATCCTGGGCAGAAGCTGCCATCAGGTAGTGGGACCCCTTCCCACCTCCTTCCTCAGGAATGGCCGGTTCCTGAGGCTGGGAAGGAGGCTGGCCGGCTGCAGGCAGAGGGTGGTCTGGGGGGGATCTCCCACTGAATCCCCCCAAAGGCCCCCCTTGAGATTCCCCCAAAATCTCTTCTGTCCACCCTGCTCCGAAAGGGGGATTTGGGGTTTGTCAGTCTTCAGTCGGGGGGAGAAGCTCTTCCTTCAGGGGATTCTGGCAGTGATGGGAAGCAAATGGCTGCCCCTCATTGGGGTCCTTTGCCCTTTCCTTAAAAATGTCTCTTTGTGTTGATGCTGCCTAAAATTGTTGGGTTTTGCAGCCACCTCACACTTTGCACTTTTCCCCCTTGAATGTTCTGCTGGATTTTGCTTATTTGTGTATATTGTGGGTCACAAAGGCAAAAAAGGGAAAGTGAAAAGGAGAAATTTTCTTTCTCCAAATAAAACTTTTTGAAAAGTGATTGAAACACAGGAGAAAATTAGGAGAAAGATGGGCCTTGGCTTGAACCAATCAAGCTTTTCTTTTTCTTTTCTTTTTTCTTTAATTTTCTTTCTTTCTTTCTCATGTATTTAAAACAGTGTTTTTTTATTGTTTTTTTTTAAAAGATATCTGTGAATCAACACAGTATTATGGAAGGCATAGCATTCTTTCTTCCAGCATTCCGTAAAGTTTGTCCTTGCAGCCTTCAGCTTGCACCTTCATCAATTGTGGCATTTTTATTGGAGGGGAGGGGAGGTGGAGGGGCAGTGGTCATCCCAGAACCCCTCTTGCCACTCAGGGGCTTTGCTTCCCCCCCGAGTTTCCATGTCTGGGGCTCCCGGGGTCAGCTGGGAGTGAGGCTGCTGTCCCAGCCTCTGCCCACTGTCCGGTCAATTTCAAGAGTGAAAGAAACTCCTGGGACAGCTTCCAGTTCCAGATTGTGGAGCTGGCGGATGCGGGGTGATTGCTCCCTCCGCTGTCCGTTTTCTCTCGCCGGGGGACCCTGAAAGGAGTCGAAAGTCTCCTTGGAGGGGCGACGAGCGGGGAAGAGGACCTTTCCGATTGATCGCGGAAGGGGGCAGCCCTTCCGTTTGATCCGGAGGAGCTCTTCGGACCGACGGAGAAAAGATCGGCCACCCATGTGGCCCATCATTAATGCCGTTTCCAGCTGAGGCCAAACTCACAACTAAGCACTTGAAAGCACCACGGAGGAACTGGGTGAGATCCTACCTTCTTTCTACCCCAACTATTTCTTTTTCTGCAAAAGCGTTTTGAAATTGCTTCCCCTGTGAAGAGAGAGGGAAGGGAACGTCTTTCTCCCACCCTCTAAAGTGGCGGCGGCTGCCTACATATGGGAGATAAAGCCCTGAAAAAATATAATTAAATAATTGGACTTACATGACTCTTAGATCTGGCGACCCAAAAAATTCCTATTTTCACGGGAACTGGCTATCTTAACTATCTGGGAAAAACCCCGAAAAGAACCTAAACTGGATAAAAGCCTAGCCTTTCTGAAAAGGATTTCAAATGCCATCGGGGACATCTTGTGGTGAAGCCTGGTATAGCAAGTGAATATCCCTGCTAAAGAGACCTGTTTACAACTTAGATCTGTCTTTGGTACTATCTAAAGATAAAAAGCTGCAGCTGGGAGTTGAAACTGGCTCTTAAGAACTGTGGAGGTGAACATTTACTGAAATCAGCTGAAATCAGCCTCCACTAAAGAACTATCTATAACTATCTCAGAAATGGAGGGGGACCAGCAACAAACTTTGCTTGACTATAAACTTATACTTGAAAAAATCCTTGCAGCCAGTGAGGTGATTAAATCCAGACTGAAAGACAAAGGCGCTAGCTTGAACCTACAAATTGAAACCCAGATTTCAACTAAAGAACTTATAACCCAGAAAATAACAGAAGCGGAAGAAATCAGTACCAAAACAGAGGACTTTAAGGAACAACAACAATATATTGAAAATTCTGATAATCAAATCCTGATTGCAATCAAAGAACCTACAACCCAAAAAGCCACAGAAGTGGAACAAAGTAATACCAAAACAGAGGATGTTAAAGATCATCAAGGACAGCACATTGAAAACCTAGATAATCAATCAATAACCATAAAACTGGACATGAATTGAAGATAAAGATACTAGAACAAACACTGAAACTTGAACGACCAGGACAACTTAATGATTATAAATGGACCTTGGTTTTTGAAGAATTGATGACTAGATGGTCTCCTTTGATTCAAGTAACTTGTGCCAGAATGAAAGGAGACCTACTTGATAACTTAAAGACATTGGTATGGAAACCTGGTTGGCAGAAAAAGAAAGCTAGAGTTAGGTTTTAAAAAAGGGGTCTTCTGACTTACTTGGAGAGATCCTAAAGTCTCAACCAGTGGGCTAAAGGGAGACCTGGAGATGAAGGGAAAGATGACTATTAGACTCAAATGTAATATAGATGATGGATTTGAGACAATAAAGGTCACTCTATTAGTAAGTCGTGATATACTAGGATGAGAATTAGAAAATGTTTATGAAATAAAATAAGAATATATTTAAGTTAGTAATATGTGTATTTTAGATAATATAACTTTTGTGTAAAGGAGATTTGGGTTACCAGAAATTTGAATATTATGGATGTTAAAGGTTAAAATTGGAATACTGTAATCAGAAATTAAGAATTAGGTAAAACCCCAAAACAGGATGTGGATATGTATAAGCAAAAAATAGATTGACTAATGTTTTAATTGAACTTGCTATGGTTAGAAATTTACTAGTTTAACTATGTTATATCAAATGTCAATGGGAAATAGAGAAGGAATTTTTGACAATATAACCTGAGATATGTACTAAAAATGCTGTTACCGAACTATTGATTATCCAGTCGCCACGTTGCTTTCTAAATACTTGGATGTTAAATTAGAAAACTAATAAAACTTGTTATATAAAAAAAAGAAAGAAACTCCTGGGACTTTGTTTCTCCCAGAGCGGAACTGGACTGAGATTAAACCCACAGAGGCGCAGAAGCAGCAGAGCCGGTTCTGGAGTTTTCGCGTGAAAACAGCCTGGGTGAAATCCCCTTTTTTCCCTCGGACCTCTGTCTGCTCATCGTCCACCAATCAATTGCCTTCATTTTGTTTTGGGAAGGATCAGAGGGTTTCGGAGTGTCCCTGCATTTGGCCTGGGGGTGTCTATTGTGTCCAAGGCTGGGTGGGCTCACACGCCTCCCTCCCAAAACTCTCTTCCTGTCTGGAATCTGGGATCCCTTTGATCCCCCCTGAAAATCCACCCACATATGAGTTTGGGGGTTGGGATGAGAATCCAGCCAGTCTCTCTCTCTCTCTCTCTCTCTCTCTCTCTCTCTCTCTCTCTCTCTGCTCTTCTCCTCACCTGGCCAGCTGGCCCCACACTCTTCTCTGACAAGCTGACACACCATGGACATACTTATTCGGCTGGAGTTGCTGGAAGGAGAGAGAGGGGGGGAAGCACAAGTGCCTCTCAGTCTCTGTCTCTGTCTCTGCAAATGGCGGAGGAGGACTGGGAGCCACAGTAGAAGGCTGAAAGAGCCGCATGCGGCTCCAGAGCTGTGGGTTGCCGACCCGTAGCCTAGACTACCTGGGATATCACATTTCCAAAGATAAGGTGGAAATGGACCCAGGTAAAGTGAGGGCAATTCTGGAATGGGAGGTCCCTTGAACCAGGAGGCAGTTATAGAGTTTCCTGGGATTTGAAAACTTTTACTGGCAGTTCACCCCCACATATGCCCAGATAGCCCTGCCCATCACCAACTTGCTCAAGACAGGAGGGGGATGAAGCCCAAAACAAGTCAACCACTAAACTGATCCAAGCAGTTTTCAAGAAGCTAAAGCGGCTCTTTGCTGCAGAGCTAGTCTTGAAGCATCCAAACTCAGATGAGTCTTTTGTAATCCAGGCAGATGCCAGCGATGTGGCAGTAGGGACAGTTTTACTCCAGAGGAACAAAAAAGGGGAGCTGCAGCCCTGTGTTTAAACATCTTGCAAGTTAACTGATACTGAGAGGCATTGGGACATCTGGGAGAAGGAGGCTTATTCTGTCTGATGCTGTCTTCATCCCTATGGTGACCTGGGTGGAGATTTTGGTGTCCTCGGGAGTAAGGGGGCCCTCATAGTCTTGCTGGATTCGGGGTGCACTTGGTGCCCAATTAGCCTTCAGACAGTGGAGAAACTAGGGCTGAGCTGAGGAAGCTAAGGCACCTATGTGATTCGCCCAGTTAGACGGGTTTTTTTAATGGGGGGGCACCAGTGACTTTCCTAACAGAGTCAGAGCCTCAGACCTGGGACCCACGTAGAAACTATCTGTTTTATTTTGACTCCTGGAATGACCGAAATCATGGTCCTAGGACTAGCCCGGTTGAAGAAATGGAATATTTCAGTAGATTGGGACAGCAACTAGTGGTGAATGAGGAGGAAAGTGGCTAACCAGCAGAAGCCAGTGAAAGCGCTGAACACCAGACATGAGCTGGCAATTAAGAAAGTGAAAGCTGAGTCAGCAAATGCACTAAAGGGAAGCAAGGAGTTAGAGCCGAATGAATACCACAACCTAGCAAAGGCACTTAGTGAGAAGGAATCAGATGTACTCCTGCCCCACCATCCCACAGACTGTACTATCTTGCCAGGGGCTAAATTACCCAAGCCAAAGATGCCTTCCATGACACCGAGGGAGATGGAGGAACTTCAGGGGTTTATATACAAGAACTTAGCTAGGGGATTTATCCATCTAGTGAAATCAAGGATGGCTGTCCCTGTGCTCTTCAAGGAAAAGAAAGACGGGTCTCTCAGATTGTGTGTTGATTACCGGGGGCTGAACTGTATCTGCATGGAGAATATGTATCCCCTCCTCCTCATGAGGGACATGCTAGGTTACCTAGCTAAAATCACTAAGCTGGACTTGAGGGAAGCCTATTTCTGAGTGAAGATTAAAGAGGGTGTAAAGTCTTGCCTTAGCTAGTCCTCCAAAGAAAGCAGAACTCTTGAGACAGGCATTATCTCAAATGGATTTTTTTATTGAGGGACAGTGACAGCAAGAAAGCAAAGCAAGATATAGTATCTTCCCACACGAAATATTACATTAAAGCATCCCTTACAGACCCCACCCCAACGGCCAAAAGTCCCATTTCATTTCATCCAATCCTCAGATGCAAAGTTGTTATGGGAACCAAGTTGATAAACGCAGTTTCCAGGCACCATTCTCAGGGTTTCAGTTTCCTCTCGGCCTCTTGATCTCCTCCCCTCGGTGTGGAGATAAGACAGATGGTCCGGGGCACATTCCTTCTTCCATTCACACCCCATACCAGCCTCCCCCCTCCCAGCAGCTTCCCCCCTCCCAGCAGAATAGCTGAGCATACTCCTCCCCCCTCCCAACAGAATGGCAGACTCGAACATAGAAAAAAACCCCATAAAATAAATGAGGGTCTGACATGGTCCCCCCCTTAAAAAATGGAAGATCCATCTGCAGGAGAAAGAAAATAAGAAAATGGGAAAAGAAAAATAGGTAGTTAGCAAGGTTTATCAGGATAGTGTTCAGGGAAGCATTTAAGTAGCATTGCGGCCCTAACATGCTTTTTGTGAACCCATTCATTTTGGGAAGCTGGCAAATCTTTCCAAGCTAACAAATATTGGATAGCCCCATGCTGCTTATGTGAGTCTAGGATTTCTTTAATCTCAAAGTTCACCTTCCACCATAATGGGCTGTCATGTAGGAGGTGCTTTTGGCCTTAAAGGTGAGGTTATCTCTGGTTTCAGTAAGCTACAATGAAATACGGGGTGAATCTGTCTTAAAGTCTTGGGGAGTTCCAGTTCCACCGTAACTGGATTTATGATGTGCTTGATTAGAAAGAGACCTACAAATTTGGGTTCTAACTTCTTGGAAGGTTGCAGTGATTGCATAAACCTAGTAGATAAATAGACTTTGTCCCCAGTGCGAAAAGGTTTAGGTTCCCTTCTCTTTTTATCTGCTTGGGCTTTATAAGCATCCCTGGCTTCGTCTAGCGCTTTTCTGACTATTGGCCAGGTATTTTGCAACTGATTCATCCATTCCTTAAGGGAAGGGATGGTTGGCTCACTGGTTGGTAATTCAGGCATAGGATTGAACACATATCCCGTGGCAACTTGAAAGTGGGTGTACCCTGTGCTGGAGTAAATAGCATTGTTATATGCCACTTCAGCAAAGGGCAAGAGATCAGTCCAATTGTCCTGCTGGTAATTGATGAAGCATCTAAGGTACTGTTCCAGAACTGAGTTCGATCGTTCTGTCCCCCCATTCATTTGAGGATGATGACTAGAACTCAAGCCTTGTTCTATGCCTAATAGGTCCAAAAAGGCCTTCCAGAATTTAGAAGTAAACTGTACTCCCCTGTCTGAAATTATGCACTGAGGGGCTCCATGCAACCGATAATATGTTGGAGGCACATTTCAGCTAAGATTTTAGCAGTTGGGATCTTTTGGCAGGGAATGAAATGGACTTGCTTTGAGAATAAGTCAGTTATGACCCAGATAACTGTATTTCCCAAACTCTCTGGCAAGTCCACAGAAATCTCCCTCCCGGGTGCTGAAGGGCTTGCTACTGGCTACAAAAGACCAGGGATTTTCCCTTGCCTTCACTTCGCTGCAGTGCAATATGGCAGCTGGCCACATATCTTTCAATGTCTTTTTTCAACAATGGCCATCAGAAATGCCTTTTTATCAGGTGTAGGGTCTTTACAAATCTGAAGTGCCTCGTGAGTTTTGAATCATGGGAAACTTGCATAGTTTTTAATCTTTGCGTGGCAGGGACATAGAGTTTTTCCCCCACCCACCCTAGTCCATCATGCATTGTGCATCGTGCATCGAGCAGAGATTTTTATGTTTTGAAAACCACCTGTCTTTCTCTAAAGCTTGTTTGAACACAGTTGAGGCAGCATTATCCAGTGGTGTGGGGCTTCTCTTCTGTGATCTCGTGACTACTGAGGCTACTAGTTGCTTGGCTGGTAATAAAGGCTTCACTACATCAGCTTTGGAGCTGTTGTACTGTGGCATCCTGGCCAGGGCGTCAGCTAAGAAATTCTTCCCCCGTGGCAAGTAGTGGAGAGTGAAATTGAATCGATGGAAGTGTTGGGCCCACCGTGCATGTTTAAGTGACAGCTTTCTGGGCGTTCTGAGAGTTTCAAGGTTTTTATGATCAGTCCATACTTGGAAGGGGATTTTGCTTCCTTCCAAGAAGTGCCTCCAGGTAAGGAGGGCCCAGCGCAATGCATAAGCTTCCTTCTCCCAAATTGCCCAATGCTGTTTGGTTTCTGATAATTTTTTGGAGATGTAGGCACATGGTTGTAGTTGGCCTTTCTCATTTTCTTGGAGCAACACAGCTCCCACGGCTACATCGCTGGCGTCAACTTGAATTACAAATCCCTTTTCTGGATCCGGGTGTTTTAAAATTGGCTCCGCTGAGAAAAGCCTTTTTAGCTTTTCAAATGCCACTTGGGACTCCATTGTCTATTTTAGGAGCTGGCTGGGTTTTGGCTTATCCACCCCTTTTGTTTTTAACAGGTTTGTGATAGGAAAAGCAATCTGGGTGAAAGAAGGGATGAATTGCTGAAATTTGCAAATCCGAAGAAGCTCTGTAGCTGCTTTCTGGTGCAGGGAGCCACCCATTCCAAAACAGTGTGTACCTCCTCCCTGTCCATCTCCATCCCTTCATGTGAGTTCCGGTAGCCCAGGTAGTCAATTTTCTCTTTGTGGAACTCACATTTTGATAATTTTGTATAAAGCTTGGCTGCTCAGAGTTTATTCAGGGCTGCCCTGACCAATTTTACGTGTTCTACCTTTGTTTTGGTGTAGATTAATATATCGTCCAATACACCAAAAAACCCTTATACAGGTGCTCGTGGAGCACTTTGTTGATCAGCTACATAAACAGAGACGAAGAGAGCCATCTTTTTTTTCTCTGAATAGCACAACAGCATCTACCTGGGATCTGGCCAGCTGGATAAACCCACAGGCCAGTTTTATCAATGAACTGACACAATTCATTCAACTCCCTGGGAGTCATGGAGTACAGTTTTGGTAGTTTAGTCCCTGGGTTGATTTCAATGGCACAATCTGTGGGTTGATGGAGGGGCAATTTGTCCGAACTCCTTTCACTGAAAACCTCAGCCAAATCCTGATATTCTCTAGGTATGGCTCGCAGGGCTTCACTGCTTAAGGTAGCCACTATTTCCTGAATTTTTCCCTTTCCCGGCTTGCATTGATTGTTCACCAAAGGGGTTTTCTCTTTGTGGAACTTCAAATGTCCCATTAATGGGTTCCATTTTTTCAGCCATGCTAGCCCCAGGACATTCCATTCCAGGAGCCACAATGAAGGTTAGAGTCTCTGAGTGGCTTCCCATGGTTATGCCCAGGGGTTCTGTAGCTAACATGGCCGGGACGGCTCCTGCGACAAGTTGGCAAAACAAAATGGGATTTTTTTAACCTTCTCAGTCGGACCCCTAACTTCCCAACTAAAGCTGGACTGACCAGCCATCAGGTACACCCTGAATCTAACAGAGCAGTTAGGGTCATGTTTCCTTCTCTGCCCAGAATTAACAGTTCTATGGGCATGGTCATTGGCGCGATCAGCCCACTTACCAACGGGTCATCATTGTAGTCACTTTCATCATCAGGTTCTGAAAGACTTTCACCATGTATTGCATAGCTTGTTTCAGGATCTGGTCGGCTGATTCCTGCTCTTCTTCAGACTCATCCTCCTCATTGGAGAGCAGTTCCATCTCCTGCTTCCAGCCCTTTCTCTGGCTGCCTCGGGTGAATGTTACTTGCTCAGTTTTTCCTTTCCACTCTTCTCTCTTTCCTACTCTGACTGACCATCTCAGTTTCATGGAGATTTCTGCTGTGACCATTTCCTCATCCATCTGGAGGAGCTTTCTTCTGGGTGGTTCTTTGCAGCAGACTCTCCCCAGCATTTGGTCTCATCTTGTTCACTACCATGGAGGGACATGGTGTGCACAGTCCCCATGGTAGGGCAGTTGCCTCTCTGAGTTGACCTTTTTGCAGATCTTTCTTAATGTAAGGTCTTGTCTCAGCTAGTCCTCCCAAGAAAGAACTCTTGAGACAGGCTTTATCTCAAAAGGAACTTTTATTGAAGGAAGGAACAGTGACAGCAAGAAAGCAAAGCAAGATCTAGTATTTTCCCATGCAAAATGTTACATTAAAGCATCCCATACAGACCACCCCAATAGCCAAAAGTCTAGTTTGATTTCATCCAATCCTCAGGTTCAAAGTTGTTATGGGAACCAAATTGATAAATGGAGTTCCCAGGCACCATTCTCAGGGTTTTGGTTTCCTCTTGGCATCTCGATCTCCTCCCCTCAGCACGGAGATAAGACAGATGGCCCAGGGCACATTCCTTCTTCCATTTACCAGTCTCCCCCCTCCCAGAAGAATAGCAGAGCATCCTCCTCCTCCCTGCCAACAGAATGGCAGATCCGAACATAGAAAGAAAAGCCATAAAATAAATGGGGGGGGGATGAGTGGAAAACCACATTTGACTGCCCTATGGGTTGCTACCAATTTCAGGTGATGCCATTCGAGCTGCAGGGTGCACCATCAGTAGTCATGCAGTTAATAAACAAGGTCCTGCATGAACATCTGTACAAAGGGGTGCTAGTATACCAAGATGACATTCTAATTTATACCAAGACCATGGAAGAGCATGTGAGGCTAGTGAGAGCAGTACTTGAGAAGTTACACAAAGCCCAGCTCTATGCGAAGTTGTCTAAATGTGACTTTCACTAGACCAGCATAGACTACCTGGGATATTGCATCTCTAGGCATGGGGTGGAAATGGACCCGGTGAAAGTAATTCTGGAGTGGGAGGCCCTTCGGACCTGAAGGCAGTTGCAGAGCTTCCTGGGATTTGCTAACTTTTATCAGCAATTCATCCCCAGTTTTGCCCAGATAGACCTGCCATTCACCAACCTGCTCAAGATGGGGGGAGGAATGAAGCCCAAACCGAGTCAGCCACTAAATTGGCCCATTAAATGCCAGGCTGCCTTTGAAAAACTGAAGTGGCTCTTTGCTGCAGAGTCAGCAAACACCCAAACCCAGTTGAGCCTTTTGTAATCCAGGCAGATGCCAGCGATGTGGCAGTGGGGGCAGTTTTACTCCAGAAGATCGAAAAGGGGGAGTTGCAACCCTGTGCTTATACATCTTGCATGGTAGGCTCCTTCCAAGGGCTTAGCGCCACCTAACATCCTAATACCAATGGAGTGGCTGAACACACTAACTCATTGGTAGAGCAATATCTATGCTGTTATGTAAATTATCAGCAGACTAATAGGGCCAAGCTTCTGCCTTTCGTGGAGGTGGCATATAACAACTTGGTACATAGTAGCACCGGGTTTACCCCTTTTAAGATGGCCACAGGGACTGAGTTCATGCCTATGCCACAGCTCTCACAAGGAACCCCATCCTCAGTGTTGTTGGCTGACTGGATGGATACTCTAAAAGCCACATGGCCCACTATGCATGAGATCTAAACAGAGCTAGAGAAAGACGAAAAAAGACAAGCAGAGCAGAAAAGGGCTCCCCAAAAATAATCCAGAGTGGGGGATAAGGTGTATTTACCCACCAAGTATCTAAACCTGAGGCAACCTTGCAAGAAGTTAGGTCACAAATATATAGGGACTTTCCAAATCATTCAGATTGTGAATCCTGTCATGGTGGAGTTGAAGTTGCCAAAAAGCCTCAGGCAGGTCCATCCGATATTTCATTGCAGTTTTTTAAAACCCTTTCATGAAAGGGAAAGGCTATCCACTAGCAGATGCTGAGTGCATGGCTGTTCCAGATGTTAGGGCAGTGAGGTTAGTTAAGAAGTTTCATAATACCCTCAATGGCCCCAATAAGGGGTGTGGCCGCAGTTGAGTTGTGAGTAATGACGTGTATATATGTTTATTGTTGTTTCAGGTCTATCCTTCTTCTGGGGGGGTCAACATATCAAGACTGAATTGCACTTTCACCTATATTCCGCTTTGGCTCATAGCTTAACAAAGAAAAGGGAAGAGGTGGGATGGAATGCAAGAGTGGGGGCAATTGCATCTCAGCATTATCTGTTCCCATGAGAGAGTGCTCCAAACCTAGGTTGGCTAGCGTGGCTCGCTGGTTCCCATAACAAAATGAACAGAAGTGATTGGTGGATGTAATAGACTATGGGTGGCCCATAGGGAAAGGGGGGGGGTTAACTATGCTAGCTTTTGCATGGGAAACCCAGAGTTGGTTTTGCTTCATCTGTGCCAATATGGCTTATTCAGTAAAGTTATACTCTTGCTAAAATAATGTCCCAGGAGTTTCTTTTTCTGCATCCGCCAACTGGACAGTTGATATTAGGCATGGGAAGACAAAGCACTACATGGCCAGTATATAAAAAAAAATAGCAGGGAAAGCAGATAATAATAAGACCTGGCAATGGCTAAAAGCAGGAAAGTTGAAGAAAGAGACCGAGGGTCTAACTCTGGCTGCACAACACCAAGCCTTAAGGACAAATACATACAAAGCCAGAATTGAGAAGACAGGAACAGACAATAAGTGTCGCCTATGCAAAGAAGCTGAAGAAACCATGGACCACCTGGTAAGCTGCTGCAAGAAGATCGCTCAGACAGACTACAAGCAATGGCATGACAAAGTAGCAAGAATGGTGCATTGGAAGATCTGCAAGAAATAGATCTGCAGAATAGAAGAGAAAGAACTGGAAAAGATAACAAAATATGAAGACAAATAGAAATAGAACAACTGTGGCAAAGGCAAGCAAGGGTAGTACCTATAGTAACAGGTGCCTTCGGTGCAATCCCAAAACAACTGGAGCACCACTTGAACACCATTGGTATTGACAAATTCACCATCAGTCAATTTCAAAAGGCGGCTTTTCTGGGAACAGCTTCCATCCTGTAATGATATCTGTAACATCATCAAACATCCAGATCTGCCTATCCCAGGTCCTTGGTAAGGACTTGATAGGTAGACAAAAATGCCAAATCCAGTCTGAACATCTGGGTGACTGTGCAATGATAAACAACAGCAACAACTATTATCATTATCATCATTATTATTAGCAACATTTTCTAGCTTCATTTAGGTAGGGACTTAAAGCAGAGGTCCCCAACCTTTGGGGCACCAGGGACTGGTTCCATGGAGAAAGGTTTTTCCGCAGACTGGAGAGTGCGTGGTTTTGTGTGCTGCCTGCATCCCATGGATGGGGTTTGGTTGTTGGTGTGGACTGGTTGCTGGCAAGCTGCAGCCTGGTACCGGTCCACGGACTGTGGGTTGGGGACCCCTGACTTAGAGGACAAAATGCTAAATTTATTTTAAAAGCTTGTTTGATCAATTCTGAGGTTCGGTCAATACTGGATATTCAAAAGTTACAAAGTTAGCATTAGGGGGAAAAAACTCTTCTACTTCTTTCAGGATCATTGCAAGCCTGATATGTGGAGAACTAATAAAGGAGAATATTTCAGGGTTGAATGGGGGTCCTTGGTGCTCTCTGAGCTTGCTTGTTTTCTTGCAGACATTTCATTGCCCAAAGCAGGTAATGAAGTGCTGGTGATGCTACCTAGTTTGAGTAATGAAATGTCTGCAAGAAAACAAGCAAGCTCAGAGAGCACCAAGGACCCTCATGTGAAGAACTATTGCAAATGCTCAGCAAATTGTATTTATCTGAAACAGACCCTGAATTTAAGATGATTCTCTCTCACCTACTCCCACCATGTCTCCAATACTGTGTTTTGTTTGCCCTTGTGTTAGGATGAACTTCCTATCATTGTAGGAAATCATGAATAAATGATGCCATTGTAATTCTACTCTTAACTTATTGGGAAAATGACCTTCACCTGACCATCCTTCTCCCTTATCAAATGTAACATTTTCTCCTTTCTGCAGGCATAAGTGAAGCAGTCCAGTCTCCCTGCTGAACTTCCTTCCATTTTACACAAATGTCTGTATTCCAGTGGTGCATTGATGTTCTTCAGGCACAATTCTCCAATCACTGTTCCCTGTTTTTAATGGCCACTTCATATTTGGTCATTGGGTTTCCTGTTCTGAAAAGCTGGACCATTCCTCTCCCCATGCCCAGATTTGAACAGTAACAATGGAACAGTAACTTGTGCACTGTTTTATTTTAATTCGTCAAATTGCCATGAGTTCTGCCTAAATTTCTCTTTCTAGCCTGAACAAGTTAACTGTAAATTGTCCATTTTTTCCATATTAGTCTGCAAAAGATGTGATCAAGGAAAGGAAAAGATAGCAATTGAGACTTGCTTTGTCAACATAGGGGAGAAAGGAAGGGAAACATGGGTGACACCTAAATTAGCTATTACCATGGGAAGGATTGAAACCCAGAAGAATGGATTCTTAAACTGGTTTCATTTTCCATTTTTATTATGGAATAGTACACAGGAGATGAGTAGCTGAAGGGCTGCAGTGTGAGGGGGGAAAAGACAAAGTGAGGAAAACTGCTCCTGGGTTGGATCATTAGTACCCCTGCCTCAAATTTGAATTAATCAAAGTTTTTAGGTTATGAGACTGTTGTGCTGTTTCCCTGATGCACATTCTTAATATTTTATTATTTTCTCTTCTCTGATTTTTCCTTCTTTCCAATTTGTCTCCATTTATTGCTAAACATCACTTAGAGTTTTTGAGGCAATTAAGGTAACTTATCAATTGATTAATTAATTAAATTCCGATGTTAAGATTCAAATCACAGACATTTACCATATACATATTTACTTTGAGCAATCTATCCATGCATGCCTGTCTATTACAAGCGCTTAGGATACCCCACATTATTTAGGAAGAACTAGTAGAAACATTTGGACAAGAAGACATGGAATAAAAAGGAATCTGAACAAAGTTCCTGTCCACCAATCATGAACGTTTGTAGGGCTTGCATGACTACTTTAATATACATGCATAGCCCTGCTGGAATAAAATCCCTTTTGCCAGCTTCTGAAGGGGAAATAGAAAACACTCAAAAACTGGTATGATGACCAAATTATTAAATTAATATACATATTCCTCAAGTTGTTTTTAAACTTTTTTAAGGCATAATGAATGGGATAACTGAGAATACTGTAACTGAGAATAACAGTCAGTGAAAACAATATCCAATATCTCAGGGGCTGCCACAGTAGTAGTAGTGTATACCTTTTTTTAATGAAAATTATCAGCACTTTTGATCAGTGACGTCATCAAAGTAAACAAACCCACGTGTTGATTACGTCAGCAGGTCATGGCCCTAAGCGAAAGTGACGTGCTCAGCCCCCACCCTCCAGATATGACGTACATAACCCCCCCACCGGATGTGATGTGCATAATCCACCCCCACGTGGTGCAGGGCTCACAAGGTCATAACCCTAGTCGGATATGACGTGTTGGCCTAAGCCCATCAAGATAAGCTTGAGTAACCCTAACAGCCCTATTTTCAGATAAGGCGTGTTGAACCTAAACCCCATCAAGAAAGATGTGGCAGTCCAGCCTCTGGGGACATGGTTAGCTTAACCCTAGATTAATTCTATGGTCATTCAAAACCAAAAAAAGCTAAGTAAAGTGAATAATTAACAGAGGCCTGTGTTTTTGGGAAACAAGCCCTGCTTTGGGGATCTGTGAAATAAAAAATGCTTTTTATTTCTAATCATTCTACCCTAATGATGCTTTTAATTTTTTGTGGAGTTTTAAAAATCAGTGCCTCAAAAGCTGGGAAAAAAGGAGCCCCCTAAAAGGTAGCCAGGGCCTGCATTTAAACCCCCTTTTTTCTAAAAGGTATTTATTTCTAGGCGATTTTAAAATCATTTCCTCGAATGCAGGGGAAAAACAAACAAACCACAGCCCTTTTAAAACCCCTAGCTGGTTTTTACTTTTGTAAAAATCTAAAGACACATATTTTGCCAATTGCACCCTCAAAGCCCCATGTACACGTAACCGTTCGAAGCACGGCCTTAATAAAATTTATTCTGCCCCCCCCCTACAGCAAAAGACAAGGAATATTAACAGGAATTAAAATGCTCACAAGAGGCAAGCAGCCAGGCGGCAAGTAGAGGTTTAAACCTTGTTCAGGCAGGTCAGGACAGCGATTCGTGTTTGTGTCTGCTAGTAAAAAAAGGGGAGTTAGGCCTTGTTTGGGACATGCCCAGGCATGTCATACCCCCCTCCCCCCCGTTATTCTGGGCATGTGCAATGCTGAAGGATGTGTCATTGCAAGGGGCAGGGGAGTTTGTGCAGGCAGACCTGAACAGCTAGCGATTTAATTCCAGCAGTCTTTTGAAGATGGCAACCTCTGATTCCAAAGCTGTTTTTAAAACAACAGCAGAAGCTAGCATCGCACGCTCTGACACAAGGCCCCAGCCAGCAGAATGCAACAAAATCTGTTGCAGGGGTTATGATAAAGAATTTTTTTTATTCAGACCCATTTTGCACGGCTGTAGCATGGTGTATTGTAACTTTAACGATGAGGTGCAGAGTACTTACCGGACAGCCTGTGAAATGGTGAATGATACTACATTATCTCCCAGCAATGGTAAGTAAATATCTTTTTATTTATTATAATGTAAATGCTGCTGGAACGGATAGCACACTAACAGGATGTGCTTTATATTTTGCAGACTCCGAATTAATAACACCTAGACAGCAAACACTTCAAGACATTCCGATTTTATATTCCTGTGGTAATCGCCGTGGTCACAACGCTTCTGCAGATTTTTCTGATTTAGACTATAACAAGGATTCTGAACTATCCCAGAGACCACACTATCTACCCTGTGAGTTAAAGAGCTGCAATTTGTGAAAAGACTGGTTTGCTTGCGACTGCGGACATGATTTGTGGGGTACAGGCGGGTCACCGTATTGTAAAATAGCGTGTTATGCCCCTTTATCTTCTGATTCTGATAGTGGTGATGAGGGATATTTTTCTGATGGTGGTGCCAACCTCCTCTGAACTCTGTATAACCAATAAAAGACTGTGTTAACATCAATGCTTGACCATTTTGTCAGTGGTCTTTCAGTATAATGCATGAAAAGCTTCTAAGCCATATTTATTATACACCAGGATGTGTAGGGAGTTATGGAGGTGTGAATACCCTTTTTCAGGAAGCTAGAAAACATGATAAAAACCTGACCATGAAGCAAGTCAAGACATGGCTGTCAGGGCAAGATGCTTATATGCTTCATAAGCCTGTAAGAATTAATTTTCCTAGAAATAAAACAGTAGTGTCTGGCTTAGATCAGCAATGGCAGGCTGACCTCATAGATGTCTCCAAATTTTCTAAGGAGAACCATGGAAAAAAGTACATCTTAGCAGTTATCGATGTGTTATCTAAATATGCCTGGGCCTCCCCTTTATCTGATAAATCAGGGAGGGAAGTTACATCCACCTTCCAGAATATCTTTGAAACAGGACGCGCACCCCAAAAAATACAGACAGATGCAGGTAAAGAGTTCTTGAATATCCCGCTGAAGAAACTTTTAGCACGTTATGGCATTCATCATTTTGTCACTCATAGTGAAACTAAAGCAGGCGTTATAGAGAGAACCCTAAAAAACAAACTCTGGAGATATTTCACAGCTAGAAATACCCATCGGTATGTGGACATTTTGGCAGATACTCTTCAGGGGTACAATAACACTTACCATCGTAACCTCCTAACACCGTAAATTTGTCTAACGAAAGGGATGTGTGGATGAGGCTTTATGGGGTAGCTTTAAAAAGTAAAAGAAAGAAAAAATGTCTTAAGATGGGAGATCATGTCAGGGTATCCAGACTAAAGGGTAAGTTTGAAAAGGGCTATCAGCAAACCTATACGGATGAGATATTCATCGTCAAAGAACTGGAGACAAAGGGGGAAAGAGTGGTGTATAGATTAAATGATTACATAGGTGACCCTGTAAAGGGGGCTTTTTACTTTGAGGAGCTCCAAAAGGTTCCTGCTGACCAACAGCGCATATACAGAATAGAGAAAATTATCCAAAAAAGAGGGCGGGGGAGACAGAGAGAGTTTCTAGTCAAATGGACTGGTTGGCCAGAGAAGTTCAACAGTTGGATTAAGGAGACTGAAGTATAACATCTTTGATATGGCAGAGTTTTACATCACCCTTCCCAGAAATGCATCAGCAGCAATTTTCCCCCAAAACAAAAATTCTAATATTACTATTCAGTTAGCGAGATCGTTGGATCTTCCAGGGTCATGGGAAGTAGGGCTAGCAGAGATACAGTATCCGCATAGTTGGCACACATTAACTTCTCCTGGATATTTTGAAATTGCTAACGAGAGTAAGAGTTGGCATTTTTCTTTGAGAAACGGGTACTATAGCAGCCTCCGACAACTGTTAGAAAATATGAACAAGCTTATATCAAATGCCAAGGATGGACCTAAGACAACCCTACATTATGATTCAGTGGGTCGAAAAATCAATCTTAAAGGGGATGAACCACATACCATTCTAGTTAGCGGAGAACCTGGACATCTGTTAGGTATGTTCCCTGGATTCAGCACCTTATATGTTTACACAGACATTGTAGAGCTCCAGATAGTGGGTGACTTCTATGTGCCATTACTGCGCTGTGTGCCTGTGCGAGGGCAAGACAATGATTTCGTCACAATGACCTATGACCGTCCACATTATGTACCGGTCAGCAAACATCACATCGATACCGTTACTATAGAAATCAAAACCGACCAGGACAAAAACGTGCATTTTTATCACGGGAAGGTGATTGTCAAGCTTCATTTTAGACCTCGGAAAAGTGAAGGATGGTTGTAATCAAGGAGCATGGGAACCCTCAAGACTACGTGGCTTACTACAGGGCACAAGCCGGTGGCGGCCTTTCAGGCTTCCGAGGAGCCCCCATTATGTACAGGACAGGTTTAGGGGGTCTGTTCCGTGGACTTTTTTGAAAAGCAATGCCTTTTTTGAGGCAACGATTAGAAATCATTAAGCCGCATGTCAAATCTGCTGCCAAAAACATTGCCAGAGATGTTGCGGGGCATCTTGTATCCCGTGTTGTTGAGAGGGGGCAGGATGGATCAGGGATGTTCATAGCCAGGAAAAATTATGCATCGGGCCCGCCTATTCTGTTTAAAAAGAGAAGACTTGTGAAAAAGACCCGTCATACCAAGAGGAGACGTGCGCAGAAGAGGAAGCCCTGTGACAAGGAAGACATATTCTAATACAATATATCATTTATTCATTCTGCTTTAGAGGAATGTGTTAAATCAGAACTGGATCTTTTTCAACTGGCACCTACACAGACCAGTATTGAAAACAGTACCTATGTCGAGATCCCTCCTTTATCAGCGCTAACACCCAACGTGCCCCTGGAATTTTTTATCACGGGGCATGGTGAGCATTACATGGATTTAAACAACACCCTGCTGTATGTGAGTTGCAAGATTTTAAAGGCTGAAGGGACGAATATTGATGATGGGGCAAGGGTGGCCCTGACCAACTACCCCATAGCATCACTGTTTAACCAGCTGGATGTTACCTTGGGAGATCGGCTCATTACACAGAGCCATCATTGCTATTCTTATCGGGCCATGATTGAACTGATTCTGAACTTTGGTGGTGATGCGCTGGTTACCCAATTTACAGCTGGGATTTTTTACAAAGATGACTTGGACCTCATGGAGAGTACTCTTACTGACAGCTGCTGGGAACTCAGGTTTCAAAGCGAGAGCAAGACACACGGCCGGTAGTCGTAAATGGGACCTGCTAGGGCCTCTGCATAGCGATCTGTTTTTTCAAGACAGACTGCTAATTAACGGTGTTGATGTGAAAGTCAAACTCACAAGAAGCAGAAATGAATTTTGCGTGATGAAGGATGGCAATGAGAATTACAAAGTGCAACTCCTGGCGGCTTCTCTCTTTGTAAAACGTGTAAAAGTAGCCCCGGGAGTGCGCCTTGGCCATGCAGAAGCTTTGCTCACCTCCAATGCCAAATACCCCATTGATCGAGTGGGGATGAAGGTTTACAGCATTCCTGCAGGTAGCCTTGTGTGTAATCAGGAAAATCTATTTCTGGGGCAGCTACCTAAACAATTAGTGATTGGGTTTGTGGACAATGCATCTTTTAGTGGGGATTATGAAAGAAACCCATTCAATTTTCAACACTGCAATGTCAATTTTTGCGCCCTGCATTGTGATGGCGAGCAGATCCCCACAAAGCCTCTTCAGCCTGATTATGAGCATGGTCTTTTTGTGAGAGAGTACATGCAGATGGTGCAAGCCACAGGCAAAGGCATGAAAGATAGGCCGCTGTTAATCAACCGGGAAGAGTTTAACCGAGGGTATACTTTGTATTGTTTTGACTTGAGTCCTGATCAGGGGTGCTCTGAGCACTATTCTTTGATCAGGAACGGTAACCTCAGAGCCGAATTAGATTTGCACAACCCCTCCCCAACACCATCAACATGATTCTCTATGCAATCTTTGAAAACCTTATTGAAATAAGTCACACAAGGAATGTGCTTTTTGATTATATGTGAGTATGGACACACTGCAGCTCATCCACTTGTTCTCTGGAAATACTGCCTTTCTAGGGGTCTACCCTTGTGACCTGCTACCCCAGAGACAAATCTCCAAAAGACCTTTTGGATTAATTGTAAATGCCCACCCTCACACTCTGCCTGGTGAACACTGGCTGGCCTTCTACTTCCCATCTCCCGGATATGGTGAATTTTTTTATTCTTATGGAAGGCCGCCGGATAGCCCTGACTTTCCTGGCTCCATAGTGATGTTTTTAGAGCAGCAAGCTGAGAAGTATACATTTCACCAACGTAAACTGCAGCACCCCAGTGCTGTGACCTGCGGGCAACACTGTGCGTTTTTTCTACTGAACCGGTCTAAAGGAGTGGCCTATGAAAATATTTTAAAGATGTACTCCAATGCCAATATTAAAAATGATCAAATGGTAAAGCTGTTTGTAAAAACTATAAAGGTGGGAAGGGGGCTTGGAACCTGTAACTGTCACCAATGCGTGCAGACATGCCTGCCTTACTGTAAAATAAAGAAAAAGACTTAAAAGTTTTTACTTGTTTCACTGTGTTTTTATTCATTTTACAAATTGAGCCAGTCACAAAACCTGAACCTACTTCTAGGATTTAATGTCCAAGGGCTAGAGGGGGTACCGGTAATCAGAGGCTTCTGAGTCCCAAAAGGGGTTGTCATAACAGAGACGGGGCTAGTAGCAGTTTCATTCTTAACAACCAGAGAATCTTTCAACTTTTCTATTTGCTCTTTAACAGTTGTAGACCCCAACACAGAGGTTGGAACATTCACCTCAGCCATAGCATTCATAAAGTCATCCCAGCCTTTAGGTTTCCGCTTCTCAGTAGGGGCTCAGTGTTGCGAGGCTCCTTTCACCAAGTCTAAAATATTAGTACCAGGAATAGGGACCCCTTTGTATAAAAAGGTACCGCGATCATCCCAGGTTGAGACGTCCTGATGCTGTTTCATTTTGTTCAGCAAAAGTTCCGCATTTTTCCTGTAACGGGCGCTCACACCCCTTAGGATCTCATCCATCCCTGTGTCCTGCGGAGATGGCTGTGGCGGCAGTTCTGGTAATGTTGGAAGTGGCCTAGGGTCTTCCGGTGGATAAATGAGATTCAGTCTGTCCTTTTCAGACTCATTTTGCCTGGTCAGTCTGCAGTGCAGAATTGTAGAGCTTAATCTTGTCATCCTCACACAAATCAGCTCTCTGAAGAATGGTACGCATCTCATCATCCAATTGGTTAGTGGCTATAGCCCCCATAGTAGGCGGCCTGCCCTGTAGCTGCTCCATCTGTAGCTGTATCCACCAGATACATTTTCTCGGCATGGTCCATGGTTTATCCAGCTAACAGGCTAGTCAACAGTGGAATAGCTGTCCCTAGTAAGGGACCGATAAAACCGCCCAACTGAAGTATGATCTGCTTCTTCTTTTTGAGTGAGACCTTTCTATCACTCAACTTTTTAATGACACCTTTCTTTCTCTTTAGAGACCGGAATTGTGAAGGTTTCAGAGGAAGCTTTCCTTTTAGGGTGTTCAGAGCTATTTCTGCTATTGCCCCCACCAGGTCATTATTAGCATTGCATAAGATGGCTTTTCTCTTGGCTTTTCTCTTGGTCTGGACTTTACTAAGATTTTTAAAAGCCCCCAATTTCTACGTACCCTCTCTGACATCTTAAATGAACTAGTGCTAAGGTAACCGGGCTACTGCTTTTTACACTTCTTTTTCATTGTGTAAACAGTAGGCCAATCAGGTGGGAAGAGGCCTGTTCTCAATCTGTAGGATTCTGGAGTGGTGGCTGCCAAATCTACCAAAAGGTACCAGTGTGGTTTGCGAGTGGCATCTTGGAATACTTCTAAAAAATACTTTGTGTTAGTGGGATACATCTGCCTGGCCAGTGTGACAATTTGCATCTGATCACGAGGGCTGCTGAATAAAACCAAATATTTGGAATTCAGAGCTATTTGTAAGGACCCTCCTCAATTTACATCTTAAGAAGACAGAACTCTTGGAACAGGTTTTCCAACAGGAATCTTTATTAAGAAAAACTGACTGAAGGTGTGCTAGACAGGATCTGGGGAACCCCCCTGATCATTCAATGTTTTAAAGCATTCCCAAGCAGTCCCACCCCACATTCCTTCCGGTCAATCCAAATTGGCAGATGGCTGGGTGTTAAATCCATCGGATCCCAAACGTTGCAATCTTCCCCCCTTTTTCCTTGCTGCCGGTAATAGGAGGCTTCATAGGGAGTGAGATCAAAGGCTGATGGCCGCATTGTTATTGTTAGTACTCCAGAGAGGGAATCCACAGAGGATGTTTATTTGTAGATGATAGAAGGAATGCCAGTCATAAACACCCGTGTTTACTCCCCCCCCTTCGTAGTATGACAGAATCCCAAAGAGAGTAAGAATTGGGTTTTCCCAGAGTAGATTAGTTAGAAATAAAATATAATTGGATTCTGACATCCGGCTCCCCTTAAAAATAAGAGAGGTCCACCTGTAGAGAAAACAAAACAGGAATAAAAGTTAGTCTGGCTTGTTAGGATACTCTGTATGAAACTTCTTTAAAAGCTTCGGGGCTTTGACATCATGTTTATGGACCCACTCGTTGTGAGAGGCGGGGAGGTGCTTCCATGCTACTAGGTATTGAGTTGACCCATGATATTTTCTAGAGTCCAGGATTTCCTTTATTTCGAAATGTTGTTCCCCTTCTATCATGATTGGTGTTGGTGGTGGGGGGGGATTTTTGGCCGTAAGGGTGACTGTTGTTCTCTTTTCAGCAAACTGCAGTGGAAAATTGGGTGTATTTGCCTAAGATTCTTGGGTAATTCTAATTCTACTGTTACCGGGTTTATGATTCTTTTAATTGGAAAAGGCCCTATATATTTTGGTCCAAGTTTTTTACAGGGTTGTATGGATTTTAAATATTTTGTAGACAGATAGACCATTTCTCCTATAATGAATGGTGTGGGCTCCACCCTTTTCTTATCTGCTTGTGCTTTGTATGCTTGCCTAGCTTCCTCTAGAGCTTTTCTCACTATTGGCCAGGTGTTTTGTAATTGTTCCATCCATTCTTTCAGTGATGGGATTTCTGGTTCGTTTGGGGTTAGTTCTGGCATGGGGTTGAAACTTTGGCCGGTAGCTATTTGAAAAGGAGTGTAACCTGTGCTGGAGTGGACTGCATTATTGTAGGCAACCTCTGCAAACGGCAACAGGTCCGTCCAATCTGACTGCTGGAAATTTAGAAAACATCTTAAATATTGCTCAAGTACTCCGTTACATTTTTCTGATTGACCATTTGCCTGAGGGTGATGGCTAGACGTCAGTCCCTGGGTGGTCCCTAAAAGAGATAGAAATTCCTTCCAAAACGCAGATGTAAATTGCACTCCCCTATCAGATATGATGCGTTGGGGTGCCCCATGCAATCTGTAAATATGTTGCACAAAAAGTTTTGCTAAAGCTTTTGCGGTGGGGATCTTTTGGCAAGGAATAAAGTGAACCTGTTTGGAAAATAGGTCCGTGACCGTCCAAATGACAGTATTCCCATTGCTTTCTGGTAATTCCACTATAAAATCCATGGCTATTTCCCTCCAGGGGGCTGAGGGATTTGCCACTGTTTGTAACAGTCCTGGTGATTTCCCTTGCAACCTTTTTGCAGTTGCACACTTTGGGCAGCTGGCCACGTAACTTTCTATGTCTTTTTTCATGGATGGCCACCAAAATTGCCGTTTAATTAAGTGCAATGTTTTTACAAATCCAAAATGCCCTGCTGATTTTGTGTCAAAGTTGCATGAATGTGATCCTTTGGGTGGTCGGTATATATAACTTCTCCCCCACCCAAGGCAGTCCGTCTTTCATTGTGCACACGTGTTTATTTTTCTGGAACCATTCATCTGTTTCCAAACTTTTCCGGAATTCAATTCCGGTCTGGCTATCCAGCTGTGGTTTTAATTTAACTTGGGCTCTGGTAGTCACTGGTGCTGCCAGTTGTGATTCTCCCATGATCGGTTTAGAGTCAGTGGCTCGCGTGCTGTTATATTGGGGCATGCGAGATAATGCATCTGCCAGAAAGTTCTTTCCCCCCGGCAAATGCTTGAGCTTAAAATTGAATTGGTGAAAATGCTGGGACCAGCGGGCTTGCTTGGGGCTGAGTTTTCTGGGTGTTTTCAAGGCTTCCAAATTTTTGTGGTCTGTCCACACCTGGAAAGGGATTTTATTGCCTTCAAGGAATTGGCGCCATGTAAGTAATGACCAACGTATCCCATATGCCTCTTTTTCCCACACGGGCCAGCGCTGTTCCGTTTCAGTGAGTTTCCTGGACGTATACGCGCAGGGTTGTAACATCCCTTCCTCATTTTCTTGTAATAATACAGCCCCCACTGCTACATCACTTGCATCCGTCTGTATCACGAAGGGTTTGTCCATGTCTGGGTGCCTCAGTACTGGTTCGGCAGAAAAAAGTCTCTTTAATCTCTCAAATGCCGCTTGGCATTCCATTGTCCATTTTAGTGGCTGGCTAGGTTTCACTGAGGATTCTCCCTTCGTTTTTAGTAAGCTCGTGAGGGGCAGGGCTATCTGGGCAAATGAGGGGATGAATTGGCGGTAAAAGTTTGCAAAACCCAGGAAACTTTGCAGTTGCTTTCTTGTGCGAGGTGGTGCCCATTCTAATACTGCCCTGACCTTTTCTGGGTCCATTTCAATGCCCTGCGGGGATATGCGGTAACCTAGGTAGTCTATTCTTTCCTGGTGAAATTCACATTTTGATAATTTGGCATATAGGTGGGCGGCTCGCAGTTTCTTTAAAACCGCTCTGACTAGGTTGACATGTTCCTCTTTTGATTCTGTGAAGATGAGGATGTCGTCAAGATAAACCAGGACCCCCTTAAATAGGTGCTCCCTTAGTACCTCATTGATTAATTGCATAAATACTGCGGGGCCCCCTTGTAATCCAAAGGGCAAAACTTTGAATTTGTAGCACCCCATTGGGCAATTGAATGCAGTTTTCCATTCATCTCCTTCCCTAATTCTCACGCGGTAATACGCTTCCCTTAGATCTAGTTTAGTAAAAATCTTTCCTTTCGAGAGGTGTGATAACATGTCCTTCATGAGGGGTAGGGGGTATAGGTTGCTTTCACTGATCGCATTAAGGAGTCTATAATCCACACATAAGCGTAAAGAGCCGTCCTTCTTCTCTCTAAAGAGGACCGGAGCGGCCACCTTAGGTTTGGCTGGTTCAATGAACCCCCTTTCTAGGTTTTTCTTTATAAATCTCTCCATTTCCTCCTTCTCCTTTGGGCTCATGGAGTATAATCTGGGCTTTGGGAGTTTTGCCCCGGGCTTGAACTCTATGGCACAGTCCGTGGGTCGGTGGGGGGGAAGCTCATCCGCCCTCTCCTCACTGAAAACTTCAGCCAGGTCTCTGTATTCCTCTGGTATTTCTGGTAGCCCCTTTTCTTCACCCATGGACGCTATTTCCGTTTTTAATTTTGATGGATCCCCTTGGGGTTTTAAGTCTGTAGGGTCCTCCTTCAGGAAATTGATTTCTTTCGTCCTCCAATTTACCCAGGGGTTCCATTTTGTTAACCATTCCAGCCCTAGGATCATCGGGCATTCCATGCCTGGGGTCACTATAAACGTTAGGTCTTCCTCATGATTCCCCAGGGATAGGTGGATTGGTAACGTGGCTAGGGTAGCTGGCACCCCCCCTGCTATGGACCCATCTAATTGACCAAATGAGATTGGTTGTTCCAGCCTCCTCACTGGGATGCCCAGATTTCCCACTAGAGTCGGGCTAATTAGGCAGCGGGTGCAGCCAGAGTCTATTAAGGCTTTTACTTTTACAGCTTCGGGCATGGAGGGGGCTAATATAGTCACTGTCTTGAGGATGGGTGGGATGGATCCACTTACCAGTGGTTCACCCTCCGAGGTGTCATCTGAGGCGTCCACCGGCCCTGCGGTGTAGGCTGGGGCTCTTTCCTCACGATGGGTGGAGGTAGGGGATTCCACAGCTTCTATTCCTCTCATGGCAGATTCTTTTGACTTAGCTGGGGACTTCCCAGATTTGCTGGCCGGTGGTCTGTCTGGGTTGTGCTGGGGGGCTTTTGAGCGGCATTCTACAGCCCGATGCCCCTCTCTCCCGCATTTGAAACAGCCCATTGGTTTCTTGGCCATAGCCGATGGCTTTGCTGGTTCGTGCGTTGGTTCAGGCGGTGAGCGGCTCCATTGTTTTCCTCGGCGGTGCCTCTTCAGTAGGTCGATCTCTGCTTCCTCTGCCAGGACGTACCATTCGTCGAGTTGGTGTGGGTCCCCCCGGGGCAGGCAAGCGTCATATAGGTCGTAATTCAGACCGTCTTTGAAATGGCTAAGGAGGATGTCTTCCGGCCAGTTCAGCTTGCTGGCAATAGTTCGGAATTCTTGTGTATATTCAGCTACTGGCCGTCTGCCTTGCCTCATTGTTTTGATTCTTTCGCGTGCTTTGCGATCAGCCAGGTGGTCTTCAAATCGCCTTCTCAGAGAGGACATGAAACGGTTGAAGTCGTTGAGCTCTGGGGCATTGGAATCATGCAAATTCACCACCCAATCGGCGGCCGGTCCATCCAGAGCAGATTGCACGATCCGGATACGGGCTTTGTCGCTAGGGATGTGTCGCCCGTGTTCCTCCATGTAGCCAAGGACTTGGGTTAGGAAGAACCCCAAGCGTGTCGGCTCCCCCTTGAATTTTGCGTCCAACGGCGGAAGTCTTTGAATGGAGCGGTGTCTTCTTCGTCGGTATTGTCTTCTATCTGGATTCCCTTCTGCAGGTCGGCGGGGGGTGGGGACTACTGGATCAGCGGATGTCCCCGGGGCTGCAGGTTCCAATTCCCCCTCAGTGTCTCTCCAATTGCGGCTCCAGGAGTTGGTGCGGTCGTGGGGTTCAGGATTCTCCTCTCCTAAGGAGCTGAGGGTTCTCTTCATCAAGTTGATAGCTTTCTCTAGGATCCAGTTCGAGTGCTGTGCCCAGCTCCCTTCATCTTTGCTTGTGTGCAGGGATCTCTCCATCTCCTGCTTCCATCCTGGTTGGTTGGCCCCCCGTCTCAGGGTCACCTTGCTTGATTTCTTTTCCCACTCGCCTTTCTTTCCAACGCCCATTGACCACCGAGGCTTGTGGTTACGCGTCTCCACCTCCTCTTCTCCTGAGGAATCTGACCCTTCAGATCCGGATATTTGGCAGGTTTCCAGTTGGGGCAACGGCTCCCTCTCCGGGGGGCTTTCCCCCTTCCCTGCTTCGTCGTCTGACATGGTAATTTTTGCAAAGTCCCCCGGCAAGGTTCTTCCTTCCAGGTTGACTAATTTTGCAGATCCTGTCTAATGTAAGGACCCTCCTCAATTTACATCTTAAGAAGACAGAACTCTTGGAACAGGTTTTCCAACAGGAATCTTTATTAAGAAAAACTGACTGAAGGTGTGCTAGACAGGATCTGGGGAACCCCCCTGATCATTCAATGTTTTAAAGCGTTCCCAAGCAGTCCCACCCCACATTCCTTCCGGTCAATCCAAATTGGCAGATGGCTGGGTGTTAAATCCATCGGATCCCAAACGTTGCAATCTTCCCCCCTTTTTCCTTGCTGCCGGTAATAGGAGGCTTCATAGGGAGTGAGATCAAAGGCTGATGGCCGCATTGTTATTGTTAGTACTCCAGAGAGGGAATCCACAGAGGATGTTTATTTGTAGATGATAGAAGGAATGCCAGTCATAAACACCCGTGTTTACTCCCCCCCCCTTCGTAGTATGACAGAATCCAAAGAGAGTAAGAATTGGGTTTTCCCAGAGTAGATTAGTTAGAAATAAAATATAATTGGATTCTGACACTATTGTTCTCATTTTCTTACCTTGAAAAAACAGGTTTTGTAGTATGAGAATAATGCTCAGGTTTCTGTGATGAACGTATTGTGTAAAAGCCTTCTCTATTTGATCGCTGTCACCGGCCGATGCCATGAGATCATCTATCATGGCTAGAGTGATTTGATTTGGCGGAAACAAATCATCATCTTCAAAAGAAGATGGAAGCCCCTCCATAAACTTAATATAAGGGAATTTATTAAGCAGTTCTTTGTACAGAGGTTGCCAACAGCTATAAAACCATACAATATTTTGAGGCATTTGAGACAACGCAACATCGCCATGTTCTAACATTTGTTTGATAAAAAAAGATTTGCCAGAATTGGATGGCCCGCTTATAATGCAGGAGAAAGAATGTACAAATTGTGCAATATTTTCCACCATCCTTAATAGCCATAAGGCAGCGTACGGTAATCCTCACTCTTTAATAACGTTTTATTATACACTACTTTTAGAGTTTTTCAGAGGACCCACATTTCTACGGTCCACTGTTTCTTAACCCTAACAATCCCCAACTGTTCTACCCTGATCTCTTTTTTTCTCTCTGCACCAGACAGACAATAATCATCTACCAAATCTTTCAAGCTGTCAAAATTAACCTTATTACCACAGTTTAGCGTGATTCCCTTCACCTTTAGCATCGCTTCACCGTTGGACAAAACATAAGCATACGTTTTGGGACTGGCCGCAACAAACTCTGTTATCGTAGTGTTTGGTAGAATCTCACTTATCAGCTGTCCTAAATAATCACCCAAAGGAGGTGTCCACACCCCCTCTCTACTTACAAAAATGACTGAATCGTTGTCATGGTACAGGCACCTATCGCCCAGCCCATCCAGTAGCCTGTATAATTCCAGCGGTGCATAAGCTGTTGTAAAGCTGGCTATGAATACATTAGTGCGTGTGGATTTGGTCGGGTGGTTCTTGGCTATTTTCCATGTCACAACGGCTGTCTCTGTATCCACAAACTCACATGAGGAAACATCATAATACGGCACAAAAAGGTATTTGAATAAATCCTCAGGGTTTGTCACCACGGATATGGTCAGGTGATTGGTGCTTTGGCCAAACTTACCCCACAGCGAATTTAAGAAGAGTTTGGCAATCTGTCTTTTAGCAGGATTTACTTCAATGTGGTCACGTCGTAAGCGGACACCTTCCATCTTTTCATAACCCTGAATATATTGCTCTTTATCCTGTTCTGTTTTGCACCAGTCAGGGTAACCACTGGCCTCCTGTTTCTGTCTGAGATGCGTGTTCATATAACCTGAAAATAGCTCATTTGATATTCTTTCAAAATGCCAGATCTCATAGATTTCAACAATTCTGTAACCTTTTTCTAAAGCTACATTCAATTCAACAGTACACCATGTCCCAGTCAGAGCTCTTTCCTCATCACTGTGTTTACAGGGGGTGGTTTGCAGTTTTTCTGTGCAGGTTGTGCACAAACTAAACATTAATTTGCCCCCTGATTTGTGGGGTAGGACTGGGAAATAGAGATTCCTTGGTGGGTACACTTTGACTTTGGCTAACCCAAAATATTGCTTTATGTCCCCAAAGTTTTGAAATATGATTTGTGGATGGCCAATTGAGTACTCCTTGGTCTTATTCACAAAGGGGTACAAACTGGTGAAATCGTAGTATAAGATTTGTTCACCAGGTTTTGGTTTGTAGTACAGGCATCTAGCATTTGTTCTTCCACCAAAAAAAGCATCTCGAGGATTCAAAGGAGTTGGAAGCTTATTCTCAACTAGAAACTGCTTCAAAGAGGTGTCATCCTCCACCATGGCCCTCCATTCGTGTTCCCAGATGCAGTGCACAGCATAGCCCTGGTCCCTGAGGTACTCTTCTTTAATCTTAGTACGGTTGTGCAGATTACCACATGTTGAATCAAGTAATTTGTTGAAGTCTTTTTCAGAGTAGCAGACAGGGCACCCATGAAAAAAAACAACCGTGAAATTCAAAAGCTGTGGGAGTTCCATTTATGACAGCAAAACCATCCAAAAAATATTTGCCTACTTGCTTTTCACCCCCCTTCAGAGCATATTGAATATTGAGTTTCTCAGTGTGCTCTATATGCAACAACCATTGAATCGCTGGAACTGAATACCTTTTCTGTGTCTTGTGATAACTGTCCAAAGGAGCTAATGCAATGGTATTGCTCTTCAAATACATGAACAGGTACTGTGCCATACAGACAGATGCCAATGTGATATATTGGAAGGGGTCAATGCATCGAATCTCTATCTCCTCAACAATATCCCCCCCGACCCCCATGAGACACTCACACTCAGTCATTTTCATCACCTGTTCCCTAAATCAAATACAGGCCTCTCTTAATATATCTACATCTTGTCTGCAATAGTAAGCCAGAGCCTTCTTTAGTTTAAACACAGTACCTGTATTAGCAGCGTGCCATTTCATGAATTCTTCTCTCTCCCCGGGCATCATGGTTTCAGGGCTGTAATACTTGGTTTCAGGGAGTGGTCCCACGTAGTCTTGATTGGCCATTGTATTGAAAAAGTGGGGGAAATATCCTTTGCTGCCTTGAAACCCCATAGCTTTGGGTAATTTGCTTAATTTAAGGGGCAAAAATGAGAGGCTATCAATAAACCGAATCTTATAATCCGGTAGGGTGATACACAGCAGTTTTCCTCCCTGACTTATAAATTGAACCCTAACCTTTTCACGGATCAGCTGCCTCAGTACTAGGTACCCGTCATAACCTTTGGAGTTGTGAGCTATAAAAGTACATCCTTTAAACTCAAGATTTATAAATTTCTTTACAAACTGCTCCAGGCATCTAACACCATAACAATCCCACCTCACAACACCTTTATCATACCCATCCTTCAACATATCCCTGGCACAGACATAATTAGGTATATGGGTGCCTCTCTCTTGACAGCATTCAAAATCATAAATGATATATCTTTCACCAATTTGCGGTCGGCACAACAATTTTAGAAAACATAAATGCCCTTCCAAGCTTTCAACCTTCTCAGAGCACTGTCCACACTTGGTTTCCTTGCACTTTTTGTGGGGTTTAAAGACATAAACCCCACACGTTTCACAATATTCTTTATTCTTACAGTCAACTTTTCCCTCCATAGCGAGTTGTGTGTGTCTTTCAAGATACACCTTAGACCGGCAAAGCTCTTTGCACCTACAGCAGCGCGTCTTCTCCTCCTCCACCTGCTGACATTCTTGCCTGAGGCATGCTCTGCAGATATATTGACAGCCATGATTAAATTTGTGGTGGTAGGGTGTGTGGCACAATTTACAGAAATAGCGTTCACCCAGGAAGCCCTTGATATTTTGATGCCATAGTAATGCTTGTCGTGTAACAATATAAATACTATTTTTTCTTGCTGGGGACTACCTGTGACAAAAAACCTCCACCCGTCCTGCATATAAAACAAGATTTTTATAGTGACCCTTAAAGCTTCTTCAAAGAGGTGTATCTGAGAAAAATCAATCCTGTTTTCTGTGGAAACACCCAGTCTGCTGTGAAGTTCCCTGGCCCTGGTAATAATTTCTTGATTTCTAACATCCACACCAATCAGCCAGAGCAAACAGCTAGCAAAACACAGAAATTCACCTCCTACATTGAAATCTACTAGGTGCTTACTTTGAAGCAGATTTTCAACACTGGTCAGAAAATCATCAGCATTTAAATCATTCACACGCCTCCTAAGAGAAAAGAGAGGTTGATTTAACCCCTCTGCATCCAACCGGAGTTGAACAAAATTGTTTGGACCTATGTCCCTAGCAACATTATTCAAAAGAGTCTGTATCACATTATGAATAGCCTCTATAGCATCTACAAAAGACCAGATTTGGTCAAGATTAACAAATCTATAACGATGATAGTATTCCACAGCCCTGAAATTTCGGATAGGCTTCTCCCATGCCTGCACCATATCCAGATAAACATCGTTCATATTCTGAGAGTTTGCAGAGTTAGGGGCTTGTAGCTGTGGCGTAGAATGACATATCTCTTCTTCTGGTTGAGACACAGACATAGCATCACAACTATCACTGTCTGCTGGGGATGCAGGAAGTCCGCATTTTTGCTTTTTTGCAGACCGGCTCTGGTTAAACAAACAAACAAACAAAAGGCCATCACCAACATTCCTAATAATGTAATACCAACCCCTTTTAGTTTCTAAAAAATAATACTAATGGTTTTGTAGTTGGATAAAATGCTAGATATTATACCTCCTAACAGCATTCGTGTTGTGTGGCTTGTGGAAGGCTGAGGGCTCATGTCATGCTGGGCCCCTTGGAGCTCTGTGGGGATTGTGAGGTCCAGAAATGGCTGATCGTCCTCCCATTCTGAAGGATAAGAAAAACCCCAATGGTCAGAATTGTTGCAGAAATGTTTATAAGAATCTAAATGTATGAAAATATGAAAGACAAATACTTTCATATACCCTCAAACATTCTGAGTCTTTCAATTGTTCTGTGGGAATTGCGAGGTCCACAAATGGCTGATCAGCCTCCCATTCTGAAGGAAAAGAAAAAATCCCAATGTTAGAATTGTTGCAGAAATGTTTATAAGAATCTAAATGTATGAAAGTATGAAAGACAAATACCTTCATATACCCTCAAACATTCTGAGTCTGTCAATTCAATCTAGTGAAAGAAAACAATCAATCAAACAAGCAAGCAGACAAGAATGTTATAAGCTCCATTTTGCATCTAAGTGTTTAAAAAATTAGGCATAAAACTACTTACAATAGTTGGTTCCATTCTGAAAAGGGTCTTCTTAGCAGATCAAATGGCTCCGGAGGTATGGATATGCCAGAAACCAGCAAACGTGACAGGACCAGTATGGGCCCTGCTTTTATACATGTTGGTGATGTCACAAATTAATCACATCAGAGGAGGTGTTTACTTCACACCTTTTGCAAAACTGACCACCCTTAACTACCCAGGAAGCTGCATCTGAATAGTAGGTGATGTTACAAATTAATCACATCAGAGTTGATGAGTTCTTCACAACTTTTTGCAAAACTGGCCAGCCCCGCCTTATCAGGAAAACCCAATTGAATAACATCACATGAGCTTTGATTAAATTGTGTTTAACATCTGACAAGGTTAAACAGGGGTGAGCAAAAGAAAAAAAACATAACACATCTTTCATGTGATTTGTAAAGCACATTTTATTATAAATTTCATAGCGTTAACAGTTTCTTGTAATTAATTTCTGTTACATTCTGGCATATGAACCTCTTCAGAGACAATGGGAATTCAGCTTCGATCTTTGACATTAATGACAGTGGTTTACTGCTCTTCTTGATACACTGTATGAATGTCTTGAGCTCACCAAGGGAATCCCGGGTGAAATATAAGTTATTCACTTTGTCAGAAATACTGATGATGATCCAGAGAACATGAGGCATAGAAAGTCTAAAGCATAAGCTGTTAATAAGCTCTGTTTCACTGATACCATCCACATGATCATCATCTGCTTGTAGACATCCCGTTAAGCAATGCTGTAATATTTTAAGGATACACGCTTTCAGAATCTGAGGCATGCTGACATTTTGAGGCTCCACCATTTCTAAAGCAGGAAATAAGGTAGAATTAGGCTAGCTGTTTCAACTAATCAAAATACTGTTTTCTTAATGTTTAGATTTACTTACCATTTGATGTTTTGCAGAACCTGCAATAACAAGGCTTTATAAGTTTGTTCTCTTCAATGAAGCCATATAGCTCAGGTCCTTTTCTTATTCTACACCCACACTTGGGAGGTTTGGGGGTCAAATTTACATCAAACAAATCTCCATCAGTATTTGCCATCTTCAAAAGACTGCTGGAATTAAATCGCTAGCTGTTCAAGTCTGCCCGCACAAACTCCCCTGCCCCTTGCATTGACACGTCCTTGAGCATTGCGCATGCCCAGAATCATGGGGGGAGGGGGGTATAACATGACCTGGCATGTCCCAAACAAGGCCTAACTCCTCTTTTGTTTTTTACTAGCAGACACAAACACGAATCGCTGTCCTGACATGCCTGAACAAGGTTTAAACCTCTACTTGCCGCCTGGCTGCTTGCCTCTTGTGAGCATTTTAATTCCTGTTAATATTCCTTGTCTTTTGCTGTAGGGGGACAGAATAAATTTTATTAAGGCCATGCTTCGAACGGTTACGTGTACACGGGGCTTTGAGGGTGCAATTGGCAAAATATGTGTCTTTAGATTTTTACAAAAGTAAAAACCAGCTAGGGGTTTTAAAAGGGCTGTGGTTTGTTTGTTTTTCCCCTGCATTCGAGGAAATGATTTTAAAATCGCCTAGAAATAAATACCTTTTAGAAAAAAGGGGGTTTAAATGCAGGCCCTGGCTACCTTTTAGGGGGCTCCTTTTTTCCCAGCTTTTGAGGCACTGATTTTTAAAACTCCACAAAAAATTAAAAGCATCATTAGGGTAGAATGATTAGAAATAAAAAGCATTTTTTATTTCACAGATCCCCAAAGCAGGGCTTGTTTCCCAAAAACACAGGCCTCTGTTAATTATTCACTTTACTTAGCTTTTTCTTGGTTTTGAATGACCATAGAATTAATCTAGGGTTAAGCTAATCACGTCCCCAGAGGCTTGACTGCCACATCTTTCTTGATGGGGGTTAGGTTCAACATGCCTTATCTGAAAATAGGGCTGTTAGGGTTACTCAAGCTTATCTTGATGGGCTTAGGCCAACACGTTATATCTGACTAGGGTTATGACCTTGTGAGCCCTGCACCACGTGGGGGCTGGATTATGCACATGACATCCGGGGGAGGAGGGCTATGCACGTCATATCCGGAGGGTGGGGGCTGGGCACGTCACTTCCTCTTAGGGCCATGACCTGCTGACGTAATCAACACGTGGGTTTGTTTACTTTGATGACGTCACTGATCAAAAGTGCTGATAATTTTCATTAAAAAAAGGTATACACTACTACTACTTGCCACAAAGAAGGGGGAGTCAAGCTATTCTCCAAACCACTTGAAGGCAGGACAAGAAGCAACGGATGGAAACTAACCAAAGAGAGAAGCAAACCAGAACTAAGGAGAAATTTTCTGACAGTTAAAACAATTAATCAGTGAAACAACCTGCCTCCAGAAGCTGTAATGCTCCAACACTGGCAGTTTTTAAGAAGAGACTGGACAGCCATTTGTCTGAAATGGTATAGGGTTTCCTGCCTGAGCAGGGGGTTGGACTAGATTGCCTCCAAGGTCCCTTCCATCATCATCATCATCATCATCATCATCATCATCATCATCATCATTATTATTATTATTATTATTATTATTATTGATCTTTCCATTGCCCTCTCCACCAAAAAGCAACATTCTTTTTTTGTGTGTTTTTTTAAAATATTTTTGAATCTTGAAGTCTTCTTTGCTTCTCTATTAAATGTTGGTCATGGAATTTTACAAACGATTTTAAATCAGGAATAAGGCCAAGCATTTGTCCTTGAGAGGGTGAAAAACAATCTGGGCTAGCTTTGGGCTTTGAGATGAATTGTAGCCCAAGACTTTTATTTAATAAAAGAATGGCTTCTTTTGTATCTTTCAAATCATCATTAATTGCTACATTTCATTAGCATATTTGAGCAAACATAGCTTACTTTTTATCTTTGCAAAATGTAGGAAACTAATTACATAGCTATCTTTGTATGGTGTTATTATGAGATTTTGATATTGACAGAATGGAAGCTGATTATGTTGCAACTTCGTATGTCCCCCATCCCTCTGTTCCTGACAAGAGATATTAATGGAATGTACCCAAGGACATTATACCCTTTCCCCATTTTGCATGCCTTTGAAACACATAAGTTCTTTAAAGTAAGTCCTAAGAAAACACCAACTTTGAATCATTATAGTAGTTAATATTCTACTAAATCAATCTGCATTCTTCTTTCTGAAAATATGTGAGTATAGCTGGGTTCTTCATTTATATATATGTAGTACATATGATCCATTATCTTTGTTAATAGATTATGCTAACCAGCAAATATTCATTTATACTACATTAAAACCATTACTTAAAGATCTATCTATCTATCTATCTATCTATCTATCTATCTATCTATCTATCTATCTATCTATCTATCTATCTATCTATCTATCTATCTATCTATCTACCTATCTACCTACCTATCTACCTACCTATCTACCTATCTATCTACCTACCTACCTACCTACCTATCATCTATCTATCACAAATATACTTTGTGATGGACAGAGTGTGAGTAAAAAATTACATCATCTATTCCTGCAACTCAAGAAATGATGAGTGGCCAAGCTTGGATCTGCCCTAAATATTTTTATTCTGAAAGAAGCATCATATCTTAAAAATCATAACACAGTCTAAAAAACTGAAGCTCTAAGAATATCCCATGTTTGAAGTGCTGTTTTTTTAAATTCAAAACCATTTTAAGCCCTTCTGAAAAGATTTTCTGAAGCTGTTCCACTCTAATCTAGTAGTGATAGTATCCAACTATCTGTAAGGACCCACCTCAATTTACATCTTAAGAAGACAGAACTCTGGGAACGGGTTTTCCAACAGGAATCTTTATTAAGAAAAACTGACTGAAGGCGTGCTAGACAGGATCTGGGGGACCCCCCTGATCATTCAATGTTTTAAAGTATTCCCAAGCAGTCCCACCCCACATTCCTTCGGGTCAATCCAAATTGGCAGATGGCTGGGTGTTAAATCTATCGGATCCCAAACGTTGCAATCTTCCCCCCCCCCTTTTCCCTTGCTGCCGGTAAAAGGAAGCTTCATAGGGAGTGAGATCAAAGGCTGATTGCCGTATTGTTATGGTTAGTACTCCAGAGAGGGAATCCACAGAGGATGTTTCTTTGGAGGAATGCCAGTCATAAACACCCGTGTTTACTCCCCCCCTTTGTAGTATGACAGAATCCAAAAGAGAGTAAGAATTGGGTTTTCCCAGAGTAGATTAGTTAGAAATAAAATATAATTGGATTCTGACATCCGGCTCCCCTTAAAAATAAGAGAGGTCCACTTGTAGAGAAAACAAAACAGGTATAAAAGTTAGTCTGGCTTGTTAGGATACTCTGTATGAAACTTCTTTAAAAGCTTCGGGGCTTTGACATGATGTTTATGGACCCACTCGTTGTGAGAGGCGGGGAGGTGCTTCCATGCTACTAGGTATTGAGTTGACCCATGATATTTTCTAGAGTCCAGGATTTCCCTTATTTCGAAGTGTTGTTCGCCTTCTACCATGATTGGTGTTGGGGGGGGGGGATTTTTGGCCGTAAGGGTGACTGTTGTTCTCTTTTCAGCAAACTGCAGTGGAAAATTGGGTGTATTTGCCTAAGATTCTTGGGTAATTCTAATTCTACTGTTACTGGGTTTATGATTCTTTTAATTGGAAAAGGCCCTATATATTTTGGTCCAAGTTTTTTACAGGGTTGTATGGATTTTAAGTATTTTGTAGACAGATAAACCATTTCTCCTATAATGAATGGTGTGGGCTCCACCCTTTTCTTATCTGCTTGTGCTTTGTATGCTTGCCTAGCTTCCTCTAGAGCTTTTCTAACTATTGGCCAGGTGTTTCATAATTGTTCCATCCATTCTTTCAGTCATGGGATTGCCGGTTCGTTTGGGGTTAGTTCTGGTATGGGGTTGAAACTTTGGCCGGTAGCTATTTGAAAAGGAGTGTAACCTGTGCTGGAGTGGACTGCATTATTGTAGGCAACCTCTGCAAAAGGCAACAGGTCCGTCCAATCTGACTGCTGGAAATTTAGAAAACATCTTAAATATTGCTCAAGTACTCCGTTACATTTTTCTGATTGACCATTTCCCTGAGGATGATGGCTAGATGTCAGTCCCTGGGTGGTCCCTAAAAGGGATAGAAATTCCTTCCAAAATGCCGATGTAAATTGCACTCCCCTATCAGATATGATGCGTTGGGGTGCCCCATGCAATCTGTAAATATGTTGCACGAAAAGTTTTGCTAAAGCTTTTGCAGTGGGGATCTTTTGGCAAGGAATATAGTGAACCTGTTTGGAAAATAGGTCGGTTGACCGTCCAAATGACAGTATTCCCATTGCTTTCTGGTAATTTCACTATAAAATCCATGGCTATTTCCCTCCAGGGGGCTGAGGGATTTGCCACTGTTTGTAACAGTCCTGGTGATTTCCCTTGCAGCCTTTTTGCCATTGCACACTTTGGGCAGCTGGCCACGTAACTTTCTATGCCTTTTTTCATGGATGGCCACCAAAATTGCCATTTAATTAAGTGTAATGTTTTTACAAATCCAAAATACCCTCCTGATTTTGTGTCGTGGCAAAGTTGCATGAATGTGATCCTTTGGGTGGTCGGTATATATAACTTCTCCCCCACCCAAGGCAGCCCGTCTTTCATTGTGCACACGTGTTTATTTTTCTGGAACCATTCATCTGTTTCCAAACTTTTCCGGAATTCAATTCCGGTCTGGCTATCCAGCTGTGGTTTTAATTTAATTTGGGCTCTGGTAGTCACTGGCACTGCCAGTTGTGATTCTCCCATGATCGGTTTAGAGTCAGTGGCTCGCGTACTGTTATATTGGGGCATGCGAGATAATGCATCTGCCAGAAAGTTCTTTCCCCCCGGCAAATGCTTGAGCTTAAAATTGAATTGGTGAAAATGCTGAGACCAGCGGGCTTGCTTGGGGTTGAGTTTTCTGGGTGTTTTCAAGGCTTCCAAATTTTTGTGCTCTGTCCACACCTGGAAAAGGATTTTATTGCCTTCAAGGAATTGGCGCCATGTAAGTAATGACCAACGTATCCCATATGCCTCTTTCTCCCACACGGGCCAGCGCTGTTCCATTTCAGTGAGTTTCCTGGACGTATACACGCAGGGTTGCAACATTCCTTCATCATTTTCTTGTAATAGTACAGCCGCCACTGCCACATCACTTGCATCCGTCTGTATTACGAAGGATTTGTCCATGTCTGGGTGCCCCAGTACTGGTTCGGCAGAAAAAAGCCTCTTTAATCTCTCAAATGCCGCTTGGCATTCCATTGTCCATTTTAGTGGCTGGCTAGGTTTCACTGAGGATTCTCCCTTCGTTTTTAGTAAGCTCGTGAGGGGCAGGGCTATCTGGGCAAATGAGGGGATGAACTGGCGGTAAAAGTTTGCGAAACCTAGGAAACTTTGCAGTTGCTTTCTTGTGCGAGGTGGTGCCCATTCTAATACTGCCCTGACCTTTTCTGGGTCCATTTCAATGCCTTGTGGGGATATGCGGTAACCTAGGTAGTCTATTCTTTCCTGGTGAAATTCGCATTTTGATAATTTGGCATATAGGTGGGCGGCTCGCAGTTTCTTTAAAACCGCTCTGACTAGGTTGATGTGTTCCTCTTTTGATTCAGTGAAGATAAGGATGTCGTCTAGATAAACCAGGACCCCCTTAAATAGGTGCTCCCTTAGTACCTCATTGATTAATTGCATAAATACTGCGGGGCCCCCTTGTAATCCAAAAGGCAAAACTTTGAATTGGTAGCACCCCATTGGGCAATTAAATGCGGTTTTCCATTCATCTCCTTCCCTAATTCTCATGCGGTAATACGCTTCCCTTAGATCTAGTTTAGTAAAAATCTTTCCTTTCGAGAGGTGTGATAACATGTCCTTCATGAGGGGTAGGGGGTACAGGTTGCTTTCACTGATCGCATTCAGGAGCCTATAATCCACGCATAAGCGTAAAGAGCCATCCTTCTTCTCTCTAAAGAGGACCGGAGCGGCCACCTTAGTTTTGACTGGTTCAATGAACCCCCTTTCTAGGTTTTTCTTTATAAATCTCTCCATTTCCTCCTTCTCCTTTGGGCTCATGGAGTATAATCTGGGCTTTGGGAGTTTTGCCCCGGGCTTGAACTCTATGGTACAGTCCGTGGGTTGGTGGGGGGGAAGCTCATCCGCCCTCTCCTCGCTGAAAACTTCAGCCAGGTCTCTGTATTCCTCTGGTATTTCTGGTAGCCCCTTTTCTTCACCCATGGACAATATTTTCGTTTTTAATTTTGATAGATCCCCTTGGGGTTTTAAGTCTGTAGGGTCCTCTTTCAGGAAATTGATTTCTTTCGTCCTCCAATTTACCCAGGGGTTCCAATTTGTTAACCATTCCAGCCCTAGGATCATCGGGCATGGAGCCTGGGGTCACTACAAACGTTATGCCTTCCTCATGATTTCCCAGGGATAGGTGGATTGGTAACCCAAGCTGGCACCCCCCCTGCTATGGACCCATCTAATTGGCCAAATGAGATTGGTTGTTCCAGCCTCCTCACTGGGATGCCCAGATTTCCCACTAGGGTCAAGCTAATTAGGCAGCGGGTGCAGCCAGAGTCTATTAAGGCTTTCACTTTGACAGCTTCGGGCATGGAGGGGGCTAATATAGTCACTGTCTTGAGGATGGGTGGGATGGATCCACTTACCAGTGGTTTGCCCTCCGAGCTGTCATCTGGGGCGTCCACCAGCATTGCGGTATAGGCTGGGGCTCTTTCCCCACGATGGGCGGAGGTAGGGGATTCCACAGCCTCTATTCCTCTCATGGCAGATTCTTTTGACTTAGCTGGGGACTTCCCAGATTTGCTGGCCGGTGGTCTGTCTGGGTTGTGCTGGGGGGCTTTTGAGCGGCATTCTACAGCCTGATGCCCCTCTCTCCCGCATTTGAAACAGCCCATTGGTTTCTTGGCCATAGCCGATGGCTTCACTGGTTCACGTGTTGGTTCAGGCGGTGAGCGGCTCCATTGTTTTCCTTGGCAGTGCCTCTTCAGTAGGTCGATCTCTGCTTCCTCTGCCAGGACGTACCATTCGTCGAGTTGGTGTGGGTCCCCCCGGGGCAGGCAAGCGTCATATAGGTCGTAATTCAGACCGTCTTTGAAATGGCTAAGGAGGATGTCTTCCGGCCAGTTCAGCTTGCTGGCAATGGTTCGGAATTCTTGCGTATATTTGGCAACTGGCCGTCTGCCTTGCCTCATCGTTTTGATTCTTTCGCGTGCTTTGCGATCAGCCAGGTGGTCTTCAAATCACCTTCTCAGAGAGGACATGAAACGGTTGAAGTCGTTGAGCTCTGGGGCATTGGAATCATGCAAATTCACCACCCAATCGACGGCCGGTCCATCCAGAGCAGATTGCACGATCCAAATACGGGCTTTGTTGCTAGGGATGTGTCGCCCGTGTTCCTCCATGTAGCCAAGGACTTGGGTTAGGAAAAACCCCAAGCGTGTCGGCTCCCCCTTGAATTTCGCGTCCAATGGCGGAAGTCTTTGAATGGATCAGTGCCTTCTTCGTCGGTATTGTCTTCCATCCGGATTGCCATCTGCAGGTCGGCGGGGGGTGGGGACTACTGGATCAGCGGATGTCCCCAGGGCTGCAGGTTCCAATTCCCCCTCAGTGTCTCTCCAGTTGCTGCTCCAGGAGTTGGTGCGGCTGTGGGGCTCAGGATTCTCCTCTCCTAGGGAGCTGAGGGTCCTCTTCATCAAGTCTATAGCTTTCTCTAAGATCCAGTTCGAGTGCTGTGCCCAGCTTCCTTCATCTTTGCTTGTGTGCAGGGATCTCTCCATCTCCTGCTTCCATCCTGGTTGGTTGGCCCCCCATCTCAGGGTCACCTTTCTTGATTTCTTTTCCCACTCGCCTTTCTTTCCAACGCCCATTGACCACCGAGGGTTGTGGTTACGCGTCTCCACCACCTCTTCTCCTGAGGAATCTGACCCTTCAGATCCGGATATTTGGCAGGTTTCCAGTTGGGGCAACGGCTCCCTCTCCGGGGGGCTTTCCCCCTTCCCTGCTTCGTCGTCTGACATGGTAATTTTTGCAAAGTCCCCCGGCAAGGTTCTTCCTTCCAGGTTGACTAATTTTGCAGATCCTGTCTAATGTAAGGACCCACCTCAATTTACATCTTAAGAAGACAGAACTCTTGGAACGGGTTTTCCAACAGGAATCTTTATTAAGAAAAACTGACTGAAGGCGTGCTAGACAGGATCTGGGGGACCCCCCTGATCATTCAATGTTTTAAAGTGTTCCCAAGCAGTCCCACCCCACATTCCTTCCGGTCAATCCAAATTGGCAGATGGCTGGGTGTTAAATCCATCGGATCCCAAACGTTGCAATCTTCCCCCCCTTTTCCCTTGCTGCCGGTAAAAGGAAGCTTCATAGGGAGTGAGATCAAAGGCTGATTGCCGTATTGTTATGGTTAGTACTCCAGAGAGGGAATCCACAGAGGATGTTTCTTTGGAGGAATGCCAGTCATAAACACCCGTGTTTACTCCCCCCCTTTGTAGTATGACAGAATCCAAAAGAGAGTAAGAATTGGGATTTCCCAGAGTAGATTAGTTAGAAATAAAATATAATTGGATTCTGACACTATCTGTAGAATTTGACATGTCCAGTTTCTTCCACAGGTTAAGCAGCTATTTCATCTAAGGTTGCTGGGTTTCTATGTTCTCTGTTGGCTGGCTTCTGTGGATGGATTACTTTCATCATCCCAGGTTTCCCACCCCTTTTAAATGCTCTTTGTTCTACTGAATGTTTATATTTGCTAATAGGCACTTTTCTGGCTTCTGCCCAAGCATAGTGAAGTGTCGCCCTGTTCATTCTGTTCACATTCCAACTTTAAACTGCACATACTTCAGAACTGAATTAATAGAATTAAAGATGCTTTGCTTCTATTGAGCTGAATCTTCAGTTCTTCTTTGCCACAAAGTTTCTGTAGACCTACAGTGCTGTACACGAGCTGTTCCCCTTTGCTTTGTTTACTGTAGCAATGATGGATGGATGGATGGATGGATGGATGGATGGATGGATGGATGGATGGATGGATGGATGGATGGATGGATGGATGGATGGATGGAGGGAGGGAGGGAGGGAGGGAGGAAGGGTGATTGTGTCAAAGGAGAGAATATGGGGAGTTGGTGTGAAAATATCTAAGATAGGCAAACATCTGGGAAAGCAAAAGAGAGTCATGGAGAACTACACAATCAGCAAGACTTGCCTTGCCTGAATGGGCAGGAAAAGCAAGAAGTTGGGGAATCACCAATTATTTCCTGCATTGGCCAGAATGTAGGCTGACATCAGTCTAGCCCCATTGCAAATCCACTAGATTCCCTGTTGGAATGTAAAGTTCACTTTGAAGAATGGCTAAAGCAGCACAGGAAACTACTGTGCAAAATTATCCTTAAAATCTTTTTTCAAATGGTAAATTTAACTTTAATTACTAACTAAAACAAGATCTAGAGATATAACTTAGAATTCCTCTGATAATGCAGGACAAGATAAATGCTGTTAAGGTGAATTTAGTTACAAGGTTGATTTATATTCTAAAAGACCTTTCTATTTTTATTCCTTCACATGATTTTTAAGCAAATTTATGAGCATGGACATGTCAATGTAGTCATTCATAAGTTGAGCTATCTCAGGAGAGTCTTTACATTTTTAAAAACTGTTGTTTCCCAGGATCATTCTTTAAGATTTTCATTGCAAAAAACTACCATTGTCTATTGGAAAAGATGGATGTAATTTTCAGCACTTTCAGAGTTACCATTGGGTATAAATATTTTTTATTTTTGGCCACAGGTTTGAATAAGGAATTTGGTTCTGCACCACTAATTAAGTATTTTAATTTAAAACATAATTAAAATTAATTCAGAGTTTAGCTGTATCAATTAATCAATTAAGCAATTAAGCAAGCAAGCAAGCAGAGAGGCAACCATTTCTGGAGGGCAGAAAAAGACTATGTAACTTCTGTTAATCCCATCCTTGCCATCAAAGAACTGAAGGCACATTTTCTGTGCCACTTTTTTTTTATTATGCTGTTTTCAATGTCCTGCTCATCTAGGCCAGAACACTTCAGTTGGTTGCTGGCTAATCTGAGCAGTTCACTGCCTAAGTTGCAGTGGAAAGACCATCCTTTCAACTGAAAAAAATGGTTTCCATAGTCCCTAATATGCCTCTCTTTGCCAGCAAAGCCCAAATGGGCTATCTAGGAACTGAGAGTGAAACTCTTATATGTTAGGGAATTGGCAAAATGGTAATGTGCACCTTGGACATTTCAAAAAATGAAGGAAAAGTAGATACTAGGAAAAATCTATATTTATGTTTTAAAAATCTACAGGATTTTGAACTGCCAATCTGCTATGCTATGCTGCAATAAAATGTCTGCAAACAAACCAAGTTCACAGAATGCTAAGGATTATTCAGTTCAACCCTGAACTACATATATTCTCTTTTATTAAAAATGCACTAACTACACTACATTACACTGACAGTTTGGTGTACTGATTAAAATGCTTCACTAGAAACCAGAAAGTCTAGTTCTAAGTGAAATCTGGTTCTCACTTAGTTATGGAATCTGACCATCTGACTTTCAGCCAGGCACTTTTTCTCAACCCAACCCATAACATGATTGTTAAGCTGAAAATAAGCAGAAGCATTATTTACCATGCTTTAATTTATACAAAGTAATGGTGGGATATAAATCTAATATTAATATCAAATTATGATATGCTACACTGAAATATTAAGTATTTCAAAAGTGCTAGTAAATAGAAACAAGGACTTATTAAAGTGCATTATGGAAAGTGGAGTGGGTTTTTTTATGTTGTACCTGCATACTTGAGTATTTAATGCTGCACACAAAGGAAGACAATTGGCTTTCCTAGAAGAGAGTTGCAGTAGATCACAGCAGCAAGGAAATTATCCATTGGGAGGTTAAGGTAGCTTTCAATCCATATAGACTTTTTTTCCAAACTAATCTGGTTGAAAAACCTTAAAACCTGGTATTCAAGTTTGTGATAGGCTCAGTCTCTGCTTTTGTCTATGAGATCCAATAATGCTGAATCCCAACAAGTTGTAATGGTTGACGAATCATAAGCCAATGTAAACAGACACATCTTTGATTCTTCCATATCGAAATGACCTGCATATTGCTTAGCGTGTGGGACTGTTTCCTGGACTCACAATATTTTCTTGTTTGAATAGTAGATGGAACCTGTGTCCTGGAGGCCTTTACACCCTTAAATATTATGTAGCACTTGGAACTATGTCTATGGGGAAGTTAGCTTTGCTTTTGATCACTCATATACCTATTGTAAGGACCCTCCTCAATTTACATCTTAAGAAGACAGAACTCTTGGAACAGGTTTTCCAACAGGAATCTTTATTAAGAAAAACTGACTGAAGGTGTGCTAGACAGGATCTGGGGGACCCCCCTGATCATTCAATGTTTTAAAGCGTTCCCAAGCAGTCCCACCCCACATTCCTTCCGGTCAATCCAAATTGGCAGATGGCTGGGTGTTAAATCCATCGGAATCCCAAACGTTTCAATCTTCCCCCCCTTTTCCTTGCTGCCGGTAATAGGAGGCTTCATAGGGAGTGAGATCAAAGGCTGATGGCCGCATTGTTATTGTTAGTACTCCAGAGAGGGAATCCACAGAGGATGTTTATTTGTAGATGATAGAAGGAATGCCAGTCATAAACACCCGTGTTTACTCCCCCCCCTTTCGTAGTATGACAGAATCCCAAAGAGAGTAAGAATTGGGTTTTCCCAGAGTAGATTAGTTAGAAATAAAATATAATTGGATTCTGACATCCGGCTCCCCTTAAAAATAAGAGAGGTCCACCTGTAGAGAAAACAAAACAGGAATAAAAGTTAGTCTGGCTTGTTAGGATACTCTGTATGAAACTTCTTTAAAAGCTTCGGGGCTTTGATATGATGTTTATGGACCCACTCGTTGTGAGAGGCGGGGAGGTGCTTCCATGCTACTAGGTATTGAGTTGACCCATGATATTTTCTAGAGTCCAGGATTTCCTTTATTTCGAAATGTTGTTCCCCTTCTATCATGATTGGTGTTGGTGGGGGGGGAATTTTTGGCCGTAAGGGTGACTGTTGTTCTCTTTTCAGCAAACTGCAGTGGAAAATTGGGTGTATTTGCCTAAGATTCTTGGGTAATTCTAATTCTACTGTTACCGGGTTTATGATTCTTTTAATTGGAAAAGGCCCTATATATTTTGGTCCAAGTTTTTTACAGGGTTGTATGGATTTTAAATATTTTGTAGACAGATAGACCATTTCTCCTATAATGAATGGTGTGGGCTCCACCCTTTTCTTATCTGCTTGTGCTTTGTATGCTTGCCTAGCTTCCTCTAGAGCTTTTCTCACTATTGGCCAGGTGTTTTGTAATTGTTCCATCCATTCTTTCAGTGATGGGATTTCTGGTTCGTTTGGGGTTAGTTCTGGCATGGGGTTGAAACTTTGGCCGGTAGCTATTTGAAAAGGAGTGTAACCTGTGCTGGAGTGGACTGCATTATTGTAGGCAACCTCTGCAAACGGCAACAGGTCCGTCCAATCTGACTGCTGGAAATTTAGAAAACATCTTAAATATTGCTCAAGTACTCCGTTACATTTTTCTGATTGACCATTTGCCTGAGGGTGATGGCTAGACGTCAGTCCCTGGGTGGTCCCTAAAAGAGATAGAAATTCCTTCCAAAACGCAGATGTAAATTGCACTCCCCTATCAGATATGATGCGTTGGGGTGCCCCATGCAATCTGTAAATATGTTGCACAAAAAGTTTTGCTAAAGCTTTTGCGGTGGGGATCTTTTGGCAAGGAATAAAGTGAACCTGTTTGGAAAATAGGTCCGTGACCGTCCAAATGACAGTATTCCCATTGCTTTCTGGTAATTCCACTATAAAATCCATGGCTATTTCCCTCCAGGGGGCTGAGGGATTTGCCACTGTTTGTAACAGTCCTGGTGATTTCCCTTGCAGCCTTTTTGCCATTGCACACTTTGGGCAGCTGGCCACGTAACTTTCTATGTCTTTTTTCATGGATGGCCACCAAAATTGCCGTTTAATTAAGTGTAATGTTTTTACAAATCCAAAATGCCCTGCTGATTTTGTGTCGTGGCAAAGTTGCATGAATGTGATTCTTTGGGTGGTCGGTATATATAACTTCTCCCCCACCCAAGGCAGTCCGTCTTTCATTGTGCACACGTGTTTATTTTTCTGGAACCATTCATCTGTTTCCAAACTTTTCCGGAATTCAATTCCGGTCTGGCTATCCAGCTGTGGTTTTAATTTAACGTGGGCTCTGGTAGTCACTGGTGCTGCCAGTTGTGATTCTCCCATGATCGGTTTAGAGTCAGTGGCTCGCGTGCTGTTATATTGGGGCATGCGAGATAATGCATCTGCCAAAAAGTTCTTTCCCCCCGGCAAATGCTTGAGCTTAAAATTGAATTGGTGAAAATGCTGGGACCAGCGGGCTTGCTTGGGGCTGAGTTTTCTGGGTGTTTTCAAGGCTTCCAAATTTTTGTGGTCTGTCCACACCTGGAAAGGGATTTTATTGCCTTCAAGGAATTGGCGCCATGTAAGTAATGACCAACGTATCCCATATGCCTCTTTTTCCCACACGGGCCAGCGCTGTTCCGTTTCAGTGAGTTTCCTGGACGTATACGCGCAGGGTTGTAACATCCCTTCCTCATTTTCTTGTAATAATACAGCCCCCACTGCTACATCACTTGCATCCGTCTGTATCACGAAGGGTTTGTCCATGTCTGGGTGCCTCAGTACTGGTTCGGCAGAAAAAAGTCTCTTTAATCTCTCAAATGCTGCTTGGCATTCCATTGTCCATTTTAGTGGCTGGCTAGGTTTCACTGAGGATTCTCCCTTCGTTTTTAGTAAGCTCGTGAGGGGTAGGGCTATCTGGGCAAATGAGGGGATGAATTGGCAGTAAAAGTTTGCAAAACCCAGGAAACTTTGCAGTTGCTTTCTTGTGCGAGGTGGTGCCCATTCTAATACTGCCCTGACCTTTTCTGGGTCCATTTCAATGCCCTGCGGGGATATGCGGTAACCTAGGTAGTCTATTCTTTCCTGGTGAAATTCGCATTTTGATAATTTGGCATATAGGTGGGCGGCTCGCAGTTTCTTTAAAACCGCTCTGACTAGGTTGACATGTTCCTCTTTTGATTCTGTGAAGATGAGGATGTCGTCAAGATAAACCAGGACCCCTTTAAATAGGTGCTCCCTTAGTACCTCATTGATTAATTGCATAAATACTGCGGGGGCCCCTTGTAATCCAAAGGGCAAAACTTTGAATTTGTAGCACCCCATTGGGCAATTGAATGCAGTTTTCCATTCATCTCCTTCCCTAATTCTCACGCGGTAATACGCTTCCCTTAGATCTAGTTTAGTAAAAATCTTTCCTTTCGAGAGGTGTGATAACATGTCCTTCATGAGGGGTAGGGGGTATAGGTTGCTTTCACTGATCGCATTAAGGAGTCTATAATCTACACATAAGCGTAAAGAGCCGTCCTTCTTCTCTCTAAAGAGGACCGGAGCGGCCACCTTAGGTTTGGCTGGTTCAATGAACCCCCTTTCTAGGTTTTTCTTTATAAATCTCTCCATTTCCTCCTTCTCCTTTGGGCTCATGGAGTATAATCTGGGCTTTGGGAGTTTTGCCCCGGGCTTGAACTCTATGGCACAGTCCGTGGGTCGGTGGGGGGGAAGCTCATCCGCCCTCTCCTCACTGAAAACTTCAGCCAGGTCTCTGTATTCCTCTGGTATTTCTGGTAGCCCCTTTTCTTCACCCATGGACGCTATTTCCGTTTTTAATTTTGATGGATCCCCTTGGGGTTTTAAGTCTGTAGGGTCCTCCTTCAGGAAATTGATTTCTTTCGTCCTCCAATTTACCCAGGGGTTCCATTTTGTTAACCATTCCAGCCCTAGGATCATCGGGCATTCCATGCCTGGGGTCACTATAAACGTTAGGTCTTCCTCATGATTCCCCAGGGATAGGTGGATTGGTAACATGGCTAGGGTAGCTGGCACCCCCCCTGCTATGGACCCATCTAATTGACAAAATGAGATTGGTTGTTCCAGCCTCCTCACTGGGATGCCCAGATTTCCCACTAGAGTCGGGCTAATTAGGCAGCGGGTGCAGGCAGAGTCTATTAAGGCTTTTACTTTTACAGCTTCGGGCATGGAGGGGGCTAATATAGTCACTGTCTTGAGGATGGGTGGGATGGATCCACTTACCAGTGGTTCACCCTCCGAGGTGTCATCTGAGGCGTCCACCGGCCCTGCGGTGTAGGCTGGGGCTCTTTCCTCACGATGGGTGGAGGTAGGGGATTCCACAGCTTCTATTCCTCTCATGGCAGATTCTTTTGACTTAGCTGGGGACTTCCCAGATTTGCTGGCCGGTGGTCTGTCTGGGTTGTGCTGGGGGGCTTTTGAGCGGCATTCTACAGCCCGATGCCCCTCTCTCCCGCATTTGAAACAGCCCATTGGTTTCTTGGCCATAGCCGATGGCTTTGCTGGTTCGTGCGTTGGTTCAGACGGTGAGCGGCTCCATTGTTTTCCTCGGCGGTGCCTCCTCAGTAGGTCGATCTCTGCTTCCTCTGCCAGGACGTACCATTCGTCGAGTTGGTGTGGGTCCCCCCGGGGCAGGCAAGCGTCATATAGGTCGTAATTCAGACCGTCTTTGAAATGGCTAAGGAGGATGTCTTCCGGCCAGTTCAGCTTGCTGGCAATAGTTCGGAATTCTTGTGTATATTCAGCTACTGGCCGTCTGCCTTGCCTCATCGTTTTGATTCTTTCGCGTGCTTTGCGATCAGCCAGGTGGTCTTCAAATCGCCTTCTCAGAGAGGACATGAAACGGTTGAAGTCGTTGAGCTCTGGGGCATTGGAATCATGCAAATTCACCACCCAATCAGCGGCCGGTCCATCCAGAGCAGATTGCACGATCCGGATACGGGCTTTGTCGCTAGGGATGTGTCGCCCGTGTTCCTCCATGTAGCCAAGGACTTGGGTTAGGAAGAACCCCAAGCGTGTCGGCTCCCCCTTGAATTTTGCGTCCAACAGCGGAAGTCTTTGAATGGAGCGGTGTCTTCTTCGTCGGTATTGTCTTCTATCTGGATTCCCTTCTGCAGGTCGGCGGGGGGTGGGGACTACTGGATCAGCGGATGTCCCCGGGGCTGCAGGTTCCAATTCCCCCTCAGTGTCTCTCCAATTGCGGCTCCAGGAGTTGGTGCGGTCGTGGGGTTCAGGATTCTCCTCTCCTAGGGAGCTGAGGGTTCTCTTCATCAAGTTGATAGCTTTCTCTAGGATCCAGTTCGAGTGCTGTGCCCAGCTCCCTTCATCTTCGCTTGTGTGCAGGGATCTCTCCATCTCCTGCTTCCATCCTGGTTGGTTGGCCCCCCGTCTCAGGGTCACCTTGCTTGATTTCTTTTCCCACTCGCCTTTCTTTCCAACGCCCATTGACCACCGAGGCTTGTGGTTACGCGTCTCCACCTCCTCTTCTCCTGAGGAATCTGACCCTTCAGATCCGGATATTTGGCAGGTTTCCAGTTGGGGCAACGGCTCCCTCTCCGGGGGGCTTTCCCCCTTCCCTGCTTCGTCGTCTGACATGGTAATTTTTGCAAAGTCCCCCGGCAAGGTTCTTCCTTCCAGGTTGACTAATTTTGCAGATCCTGTCTAATGTAAGGACCCCCCTCAATTTACATCTTAAGAAGACAGAACTCTTGGAACAGGTTTTCCAACAGGAATCTTTATTAAGAAAAACTGACTGAAGGTGTGCTAGACAGGATCTGGGGGACCCCCCTGATCATTCAATGTTTTAAAGCGTTCCCAAGCAGTCCCACCCCACATTCCTTCCGGTCAATCCAAATTGGCAGATGGCTGGGTGTTAAATCCATCGGAATCCCAAACGTTTCAATCTTCCCCCCCTTTTCCTTGCTGCCGGTAATAGGAGGCTTCATAGGGAGTGAGATCAAAGGCTGATGGCCGCATTGTTATTGTTAGTACTCCAGAGAGGGAATCCACAGAGGATGTTTATTTGTAGATGATAGAAGGAATGCCAGTCATAAACACCCGTGTTTACTCCCCCCCCCCTTCGTAGTATGACAGAATCCCAAAGAGAGTAAGAATTGGGTTTTCCCAGAGTAGATGAGTTAGAAATAAAATATAATTGGATTCTGACACCTATCACTTCAGGGCTAGATTAGTACAATTCACTTCACATCGGACTCGCCTCTAGAGATCATTTGAAAGTTTCACTAAGTTTGAAATTGCATTCAGAAATTGCTTGTTAATTGCTTTTCAGCTATTAGGAACCTTTGGATTGACAAGTTTTAAACCACAGATTTAAAATTTATTTTTTTAATAAAGAGCAAAAGGATGATTAAAACTTTAATTTAAAAAATTACAAATAAATTAAAAGTCCAGGAAAGATTGAAATAAGATTTTAGAATTAATTACAAAGAATTCTTCCCATGGAAAACTGCTTTGGTTTTGAATTCTTAAAATGAAAAAAGTAAGACTTTAAAAATCTTATTTTTAAAAGATTTTTTAAAAAAGATTTTTAAAATAGTCAAAATAAGTCTGTTTCCCATAAGAAACTGTGTCTTTTTATAATTAATTCCAAATCTTATAGTAGAAATCAATACTCCAAAATTATGTGGATCCTTAGTTGATTTATAACTTTGTTTCATTAAAAAATATATTTTTGCTCTTTATTTTTCAAATATTTAGAATTAAAGATAAAACTCACCCAATGACTTCTCAAATTTGTCATTCTGAAAGTCTGTAATAACTTTAAGAAAGTTAATTGGCAATTTCTGAAAGTAATTAGAAAATGAAGTTTGTAAACTTGATGTTCAATAAAATATGCTGCAGTTGGGATAAAGATAGCTAATCCCTTCATCTCCATATGTTCAAACCCATAGAAACTGCTGTCCTTCAATTGTCTTGCAAGAAGCATTTTTCTGGAGGGCATAAAGGCAATCTCCCATCCTCTTCTTATCCAGAAAGGATACAGGGAACCAGTTTGCTTCTTTGGCCTTTGTCGAGGTCATCACCTCCACTTTTGTGGAGATGTTTTTAGTTCACAATGCCTCCTCCAGAAATCCAAATCAGCCTGCTCAGTGAAATATAATACAAAGGACTTGCTTAGGCTCCCAACTTGGATGGAATGCCATCTTCACTTGAATATTCCCAGGGTAATCATCTATCTGTCCACCCCCAGATATCTGAATGGGAGCACATCCTCCCTATTAGTGTTCTAAAAACATAGTTCTTTAAATGAACATTGCTCGGAAATTCTGCTGCCTAAATTGTGACACTTCTTCTGATTTATGATGTTGATATTTGTTCTTCACTGACTGTTTATAGTTTTATATTTTAATTTTATGTTGCTATTTGTAAACTGTTTGGAGTCTTCAAAAATAAAAGGCAGAAAATTCTAGGTAAATGAAGAATAAATCATTTTTCTCACTTTCTTTGTTAATCATGTTGGATTAGATTCCAGATAATTATTACATACTGATCTGACATTCTAATATTTTCAGTTAAATTTACCACATTTCTAATCAGTTTGATTTGTGCTTGCATTTCTCCAAACATACTGTATTTTTTTGTTTGCTCTTTTATTTATTGTGTGCATTTTTGCAAATAAATTTCCAAATGTGTAAATTACTTTAATTTATGTATTTTTGCACAAACTTTATTTTAATGTAAACTTTTCATATACTTCTTTATTGGGGAATTGCACATTGAAATTAAAATTGTATTCATTTACAAAGACTTTTATACCACCTCAATCTAGCTGATTAATTTGGAGTTTAATTTACAATATATTTGTAAATTTAAATGGCAATAAAACCAATTTCTGCTAAATTTGTAATAATATATTAATAACAATAAGTAAACAAGTCATAGATTTGTTTTATGGCCAAGTTGAGTAGAATTGTGCAGAAAATAGTCAGAGGTATTGCAACAAGAAAAATGCAACAAAGTTGTTATCTCTTTTTCTAACAGAAACAAAACATTCTGATTTAGGAAGAAATAATTATAATTAAAATGAAACAGAACTCAAATGCCTCTGGTGAAAATCCAAGCAACAAAAATAAAGCTCATAAAGGAAAATAGAACAAGGTATGTAGACACAAATTTGCTTTAAAAGAATACAGGAAATGCTGCTCTCAGTAATTCTTATTGGATGAAGGTCATAGATGAAAGAATGGTACTCCCCTCCAGATCTGCATATCATGTTTGAACTTCATCTAAAGGTTTGGTTATATCACACAAATATATGAAAGAATTACTGTAGGGGTGGGAGTACAAAAAAAATCACATCAAGAATCTATGAAAGCTATTCATGAAAGAACTTCATAAATAATAATCACTCCAATTAATATTGCAATATATTACTCTCATTTTGCCTTATCTAATGTTTCATAAAATATATTTTTTTAATTTCTTAAGGCTAGAAATAACAATGGTACTGTTTTTCTTTCCTCTGAATGAATGTAAGCCATTTAATCTGTGTGCCAAATGGCTGCTATTCCCCTAACATATAAACAAGTTTAGGTCTATTCTACAGATAGACTGTTGCATGGATTCCAGGCTATGCAAGCAGTTTGGAGAAGCTTGTGGGTTCAGCTCAGTTGAGACTCCATGTGAGGTTGTGAAATCAATATGTCAAATGATGAGCTCTTGAGGGAGAAGACGATTGGAAGAGAAGCAAGAAGATGCCTGGAGGGAGATGTTTCAAACATCTGAATTGAGACCACTGAGCTGGCAAGAACTTTTAACATTTTGCAGGGGAGTAACTTCCACATTGCCTGCAACTGTTTACTAGTCCAACTGGGTCAAGGGGCATAAGGAAAGGAAAGGAAAGGAAAGGAAAGGAAAGGAAAGGAAAGGAAAGGAAAGGAAAGGAAAGGAAAGGAAAGGAAAGGAAAGGAAAGGAAAGGAAAGGAAAGGAAAGGAAAGGAAATCAGTTTGAATATTTCAAAAAGATGTAACATGGTGTAATCGTAAAATGAGACAGGAGCAGTGGGTGACTTACTGTAAGCATTTTTTAAAAAAACGAAAAGTCCTGTTTTGCACCATTAAAGCTCTACATGGCATGGAGCTGGGTTGAAGGATTACACGTGCCTGTCCCATCAGGTCTGGCAGAACAGGTATATTGCCAAGGAGCTATAGCTGGTGGGACCCAGGAAACAGGTCTTTTCTGACCCAGGAGACAGGCCAGAAGACAGGTCTTTTCTGCTGTGGCACTTTCCTTGTGGGACATTATCACCTCTGCAGTGAGATTTGTCCCGTTCCCCACAACCTTCCAGAAGTTCTTCAAAATGTGGCTGGGTCAATAGACAGGAGATCTCAAGGGAATGGTGGCTACATCTAATATAGCCTTTTAATATGTTTTAATGTTTTAATTGCAGCATGCTTTTTAAAAGTATTACAGTTTTTATTCTGCAATGTCCAGAGTCCTGTTTTATGAGATTTTGGCCATATAAATACTGTATAATAAACAAACAATAGAAATAATTGTAGCCATGGGAAATCAAAACATTTTGGTAAAGAGACGGAGAATTGAGCCTACTTTTGGTTTGTATCTTTCTTATACAGAACTACAACAATGAAAGAAAAATGCTGACTTTTAGTGATTTATGTTTGGGGATATCCTATACCCTCAATTAAAAACCTGACACAGGAGGAATTTGATGGGAGTGAAATGCTTGTTCTGCAGAATATATAGCTGTGTAGCTCACCAGGATCCTTAAATCCTGTGGGTATTCTCATGGCAATGTTCCTCTTCAGAGACATCATTAGTTTTAGGTATCCTTCACAACTGCAACTGCACAGTTCTATTATATAAGAGGAGCTGTGTTCTATTGCTAGAGGAGCAAACAATTTGTCTGAGATGGTATAGGTTCTCCTGCTTGAGTGGGGGGCTGGACAAGAAGACCTCCAAGGTCCCTTTTCCAGCTCTATTCTATTCTAATTGTTATAGCTGTAAATTGTTAAAATAAAAAGAAAATCCAAGAAAGATCAACCAAAGAATTGGTTCTGCTATTTTCAAGCCTATCTTACTACAGGATCTTATTTAAAGAATTGTGAAAATATTCATCATGTTAAATTGAGTAGTTGCATTTATGACCAAAGAAATGTAGCCACTGTCTCTTTTTCTCGTTTTAGTTCCCCCCCCTCAATTAATCAGTGAGAGAGATCTCAAGGTTGACATGAACAACAATATTTCAGAACTCAAATAATAATTGACTATCATCTCCTATATATGGAATGTGAAATCAGTGATGTGGTATTATAGCCAATAGAATCCTGTACTACAGCTGCAAGCAACTAACAGTTGCTTACTATATTCAAAGTAAAGATATAAATGACCAGATGAATCAGGTACATTTTGTAAGACTGATTTGCCAATAGGACAAATCAGGGTTATATAATATATTCTTTGATAGGAGAAATATTACTTTAAGGAAATAACTTTGTCTGTTTAGCTATTAGTATTTTAACAACAACAACAACAACAACAACAACAACAACAACAACAACAACAACAACAACAATAATAATAATAATAATAATAATAATAATAATAATAATAATAATGTTGGAAGGGACATTGGAGGTCATCTAGTCCAGGGCTTTTCAACCTTTTCACCAATTGTACCACTTTTAGAATATGGCAACCAGTACCACCAGTCACCCAGCAAGGTGTCAAAAACTTGATGACCAAAAAAAATGGAAAAAAGTGATAAAGTACAGGTAGTCCTCAACTTACAACAGTTTGCTTAGTGACTGTTCAAAGTTACAACGGCACTGAAAAAAGTGACTTATGACCATTTTTCACACTTATGACCATTGTAGCATCCCCAGGGTCATGTGATTTACATTCGGATGCTTGGCAACCGACTCTTATTTATAATGGTCACATTATTCCAGGGTCATGTGATCCACTTTTGCAACCTTCTGACAAGCAAAGTTAGTGGGGAAACCAGATTCACTGAACAACCATGTTACTAATTTAATCTCTCTCCCTCTTTCTTTCTCTCTCTCTCTCCCTTTCTTTCTCTCTCCCTTTGTCTTTCTTTCTCCCTCTTTCTCTCCCTTTCTCCCTCTCTTTTTCTCCCTGTCTCCCTCTTTCTCTCCCTGTCTCCTTCTTTCTCTCTCTCCCTCTCTCCCTCTCCCTCCTTCTTTCTCTGTCCCTCTCTCTTTCTCCCTGTCTCCCTCTTTCTCCCTCCCTCTTTCTCCCTCTCCTTCTCTTTCTCTCCCTCTTTCTCTCTCTCCCTCTCTCTATTTCTCTTTCCCTCTTTCTCTCCCTCTCTCTATTTCTCTTTCCCTCTTTCTCTCCCTCTCTCTATTTCTCTCTCCCTCTCTAAGATCCTTAAAATCCTTAAAAGTTATGCTTGGGCGGAAGACTTTTTCTTTTACAGTGCCGTTTATAATGGGGCGGGTTGGCAGACAAGTACTCAAAAAAAAGGGGGGGGGGAGTGCAAATAGGCATCCAGTAGCTAGCTTGAACTTTGAACAACTTCTTTCTCTTACCACCGCCTTGTAGGAGGAGCAAAAGACATCCAGCACTGCAACCAGGTGCCCCGGACTGGCCATTCCAGGGCTTCCTGCACCAGCTGACTTAGTTGTCAGCAACCTCCTGTTGTCGCTTGAAGGGGGGGGGAGGGACACAGGCAGGAGAGATTCCTTCTTTCTCATCCGAGGAGGGAAGTTATGTCGGACCGTCGACTCTGAATGAAGAATTTTAGGGGGGAGTTGAAAGCGAGACAGACTTAGGGCTGTATTAAGACCATAGATGGCTGCGTAAGGAGAGTGGAAGGGAGGCGAATTCAGGGTGGAGCAGAAAACACGGGGGGAAGGCGTTAGGAAATAAGCACCAAGGTACATGGTGCCTTGCAAGGGATTCCCGAGTGTTCCGTAATTGTTTTTCCTCTCTCCTCTGCGCAAGAAAAACTTTTGCGGCGTAAATCTGAAACCAGGTGTTCCTGTGAGGTGGTGCAGGAGGTCCTTGGGAGAGGCGAGGACAAGCTTGGTGTTTCCTCTCTCCCAATCCCCTTCTTCACCCCCTTCCCAGCCTGCCTGCGATCTTAGCTCGCAGCTCTGTGGCTTTTCTTTGCCTAGCCTAGCCAAGCTTTCTTCCGCCCGCCCCATTCCTGGGAGTGGGAGCGCCAAGGAGGTACGGCAGAAACACATGAAGGTGAGAAGTAAAAAACAAAACAAATGCGGAATTCCAGCCAGTAGAGGCTTGGTAGCCTGGCTGCCGAGAAACAAGAAAGCGCAAAGCCGAGGAGAAGAAGGTGGCGGCTTCCTCCCGAAGGGGGCTCCTTTTCTCCACCCCTTCCCCTGGGTTTGTGGGGGAGTTTCTCATCTCCGACGCTGACAGGTGCTCCTTCGAGCCCGCCGTGAGCTTTCTCGTCCCCTTTGCTTCTCGCCTGCTTTTGTGAGGATTGTGGCGCCCTTGGGAAGCTAATAATGCTTTGAACCTTAGGAGAGGAGAAGGGAGAAAACCCTGGAGACAGAGGAAAGAAAGACTGTAGCTGAGGAAAAACTTTTGGATGGGATTATGTGGAAACTACCCTGCTCTTCTCCGCTGCCCAAGCAGGCTCGCTGCTGCTGGTGGTTTCTGCCGGGACTCCGGCGCGCCTTCCTGGCCAGTGGGCGGGGCACAGGTGACGCTGCCCGCAATCTGCCCGGCCTCCCCTCTGGCCCTGGGCAGCACCTCTGCCTCGCGCACACGTGCGATCAGCCTCCCCGTTGCTGCCGCTGCCCGCAATCTGCTCAGCCTCCACTCTGGCCCCGGGCAGCACTTCTGCCTCGCGCACACGCGTGATCGGCCTCCCCATTGCTGCCACTGACTGCAATCTTCCCAGCCTCCCCTCTGGCCCCGGGCAGCACCTCTGCCTCATGCACATGCGCGATCGGCCTCCCCGTTGCTGCTGCTGCCCGTAATCTGCCCAGCCTCCCCTCTGGCCCAGGGCAGCACTTCTGCCTTGAGCACACGTGAGATCGGGCCCCACGCACACATGCGATCAGCCTCCCCATTGCTGCCGCTGCCCACAATCTGCCCAGCCTCCACTCTGGCCCTGGGCAGCACTCTGCCTCGTGCACACATGCGATCAGCCTCCCCGTTGCTGCCGCTGCCCGCAATCTGCCCAGCCTCCACTCTGGCCCCGGGCAGCACCTCTGCCTTGCGCACACCCGCGATCGGCCTCCGCGCTGCCACCACCCGCGATCGGCCTCCGCGCTGCCAGCACCCGCAATCTGCAGCTGCAGCTCCTCCTGGCCCACCTGCGCCCGCCGTTAACACTCCCGCCACCATGCAGGGTAAGGTTGGTGCCCCCGCCCCTGCCCAGATGCCCTCGCCTCCCCCAAGCATTTTTTTACTCACCTGCTTTCAGCTGCACTCCCTTTCTCCTTTTGCTTCTCTGCCTTCATTTGCTTCTCTGCCTTCGCCACATGTTTGGGGTAAAAAAGAAAAAAAAGTTCCATGAGACTTTCTAAGTTCTTGCGAGAAGTTAGAAAGTCTCATGGAACTTTTTTTTTTGTCTCACAAACACATGGCGAAGGCTGAGAAGGACAGGAGAAAGGGAATGCTGCTGAAGCAGGTGAGTAAAAAAAATGCTTGGGGGAGGTGAGGGCATCTGGGTGGGGGCGGGGGGGGACCCAGGCAATGCGTTGCACAGCTCCAGCGGAATCTCCCCTGAAGACTGCTTGAGGCTGCTTGCTACCCCCAAGGCCACCGCCAATCAGCTGGAGCTGTGTGCTTTGATCCTGGGCTCTCAGTAGGACCCAGGCAACGTGCAGTTCCAGCTGACTTTGCCACAAGCCTCTGCGGTGCTGCTGCCGCTTCACCTCATCCACTTTTACACTTTTTTTTAACATTTCTTTTATTTATTTATTTTACATTTTTTTCAATCCGTCCTACGTGTACCACCAGCCATGTGCTCGCGTACTACTGGTGGTATGCGTACCATGGGTTGAAAAGCCCTGATCTAGTCCAATCCCTGCTCAGGCAGGAAACCCTATACCATTTCAGACAAATGGCTGTCTGGTCTCTTCTTAAAAACTTCCAGTGTTGGAGCATTCACAGCTTCTGGAGGCAGGTCGTTCCACTGATTAATTATTCCAACTGTCAGGAAATTTCTCCTTGGTTCTAGGTTGCTTCTCTCTTTCGTTAGTTTCCATCCATTGCTTCTTGTTTTGCCTTCAGATGCTTTGGAGAATAACTTGACTCCCTCTTCCTTGTGGCAACACCTGAGATATTGGAACACTGCAATCATGTCACCCCTCGTCCTTCTCTTCATTAAACTAGACATACCCAATTCCAGCAACCGTTCCTTATATGTTTTAGCCTCCAGTCCCCTAATCATCTTTGTTGCTCTTCTCTGTACTCTTTCTAAAGTCTCAAAATCTTTTTTACATCGTGGTGACCAAACATGCCACCACAACTAGTGCATCTTAGCCGAGAAAGCTGAGATCGACTAAGCCCAAAATCAGCACTGCTTCAGCCGGACGTGGAGATGGTCCCCACCAGAGAGGAAGCAAGAGGCGACCAAAACCCCGGCAGCCCCGCCACGCTCCACTGCCTGCTGAGTGCCATTTGAAAACTCCAGTGAGGAAGGGAGACTGACCGGGGGGGCCATCAAAACCCCCCAATGCCCCATGGAGATGATGCTGAAAAGTGCTGAGGTTGTGGAGTTCCATCCTGCTACAAAACCGGGAGGAGGAACTCTGACCCCACCAGAGACATCTGACAGCAACTACGATGACAAGCCCTTGGTAAGTGGACCCATCACACCAATTACCATGCCTATAGAACTGTTACTCCCAGGCATGGAGAAGAAGGTAGCCCTGAAGCCTTACTGGACTCGGGATGCACAAGGTGCTTAATAAGCCCAACCCTAGTGGTGAGATTATTAACTGTCAATAAAAGTTCCTTTTGAGACAATGCCAGTTTCAAGAGTTCTGTTTTTTGGGAGAACTAATTGAGGCAGATCCTTACAATATGTTTACTAGTTTCTATTCTTTACCGGCATAAGACCAATTGGCAATAGCTGTCTGCATCAATTTTGGTAATATCAGTTTCTCATAATCTGTCTACATATCATTTTGCCACTTAAAATTCATCTGTAAAGAAAATAGCAAATTTTAGAAAAAAATATTAATGAGTTATGGATATGGAGATTCTCCATCATCCGGGTCATGGTTGACCCAAAGGTGCTTTTGAAAAGGCATCCAAATTTTCTTTGCTTTTTTCCCCCTTGAAGACATTTCTCTTCTCATCTAAGATAGAAGCTTCATGGATGAGAATCCCTTAATCAAATGTAAGTAATAGCTGTTATTGAGGGTAGATATTCTATCCAAAACATATCTTCTTTAGTAGTTCTCGGGGAACTGAGATTGTAAATTATATTTTATGTTGTGAGAAGTCAGCCCCCCAGAGAAGGAAATATTAAAAGGGCAGAAAAATATATTTTCTAGTGCCGCTAGGGCCCGACTAAGCCGATTGAACCCCACATCGTAAGGGAAACATGGGTAGCTGTAGTTTGAGGGTCGAAATTAGGACACCTATTGGAGATTTGCTTGAGGTTCTCTCTCCTTCTATGCAACCATGTGATGTGTTTAAGATTTGTGCCTTCCCTAATTTGAGTTAACTGAGATTTATGGTGGGAATGACTAGGATGTGTAAAACTAGGACTTCTGTTTCCCTTTTCTGTTCTCTTTTCCTTGTCTTTGTGTGTATATGTGTGTCAAAGTCTTTGTGTGTGAGGTAAATGTGACTATTAATTGTCTCTAATCCAAAGAGAAAAGAATTTTAAAATTCAAAAGAAAAATACCCTCACTCTGTTTGTCTGGCCAACAAACAGAGTGAAGAAAAATGTTTTTTTTTCCTTTCTCTCTCTCAACACATATGAGGACAAAAGAGAGGCTGGATTCTGGTAAGAGAACAACAAAATGAAAGGTCTTACTTCTGAAATTGAACATTTGCAACATGTTAGAGAGGACTTGCAACTTGAAAATGCTGGGCAGCTTGAGAATGCTGAAAGCTCTAAATAATTTTAAAAGCCTAATATTTTAAGGTGTGCAATTTGCCAGGGGCAGGAGAATCTACTTTTAACATTTATTCTAAAATAGATCACATTATTTTAGAGATTGAAAAAATGCTTATATGTTAGTTTCACTGATTAGTGATAGGATAAGAAAAATAACTTAAGAAGAAGGTATTAATGCCTTTTCAAACTCTGTCTGCAAGCTAGCTCCCCAATTCTACTTCTCCTTTTCTTATCCTCTGTTCTCCGTGCCTTTGTCTGCCTCTCCTGGGAGAGTCCACCCAGAAAGCGGGGAGGAGATCTTGTTCTCATGTCTTTCAGCCCTACACAGATGAGCCCCCTCAACCTTTGGAAGCATAGCACACTGACCTAGATGCTGCCTCCATCCATTTGAGCCATGGAATTGGGTTTTGAATCCAGCCACCCACTAAAAAGCCACCATGCAACCAGAGTGGAACAGATCTTCCCAAGTCCTACCATTCCCCCAGATGCCTGTGAAAGCTGCAGAGGAAGGAAGGAGTCCTGGAGCCATTGGTCCCCACGTGAAGCCTCAGAAGAAAATTAGGAAGACAATGGGGGGAGGGCAGAAACTCATTGTAAGCCCCCCCAGAGAAGGAAATATTAAAAGGGCAGAAAAATATATTTTCTCAAAGGATCTTAAAGAGGTAGAAAAGCATGCCCAATTTTCTTAATAGCCCCAAGTCTCCCTCCCCCAAGCAGAAACAGCTCTGTAGAAATGCAGATGTAAATAATTCAGGAAGGTTAGAGGCCCCCAGCTAGAAGCTTAGGAAGACAAAGAAACCTAAAATCTACATATCCCACCCAAACTCTAAGACAGGACATAATAGGATTAACCCACAGATGCCAAAGGGCACACTCAGACTCAGGTCAAAGTTCATGCCACAGGAACAACTCCAAACAAAAGGCTCCAGAGGGTATAAAAACCCACTCCCTACATGTGCTCTCTTTCTTTTCTTCCAGAGCCATCTTCCTGTCTGGCTCTCCTCTTCAATAAACTGCAACCTTCTTCCTAAAGCAGTCGCCATGTTGTTTATTCCCGGCTTGGACTGAACCACGATGAAGACTTTTCCTTCAACAAAGTTTTATTATACTATAAGTTTTATAGGGACTTATGAGACATCCTAATCCAGTGGTGGCGAACCTTATGGCACGTGTGCCAGAGGCGGCACTCACCCTCTCTGTTGGCACGCACGCTGCTGCCACCAGCAGCAGGTCCATCAGGCCACCACCGCCGGCCGGAGCAGGAGCCCCGCCCAGCACAAAGGAGGCGAAGTGACTGACTAGCAAGCTCGAGTAGAGGTGGTAGAGCAGAGGTCACCAACCATTGTTGATTGGCGGACTGGAAGAAAAGGGAGGGGGAAGCATTTTACATGCATGTGTGCATGCATGGGGCCACGAGCATGCACGCGCTACAAATGGGGCGGGGCTAGTGCCTGCGTGATGCTCACCAGCCCTGCCCCATTCTTGCATGGTGCAGCGCCTTGTATCTGCACCCCGCGGTGTGGCGGCAGCCGTTTTTGTACCTTGCAGCATGGTGGCCCATTTTTGCACCCCTGGTTTTTGCGTGCCAGAGGCAGCACTCAGAGGCACCTCCCTGCCCCCCCCCCCGAGGGCACCACAATGCTGATGCGCCCCTGGCACTTTGTGATAAGTAAGTAGGTTTTGGGTTGCGGTTTGGGCACTCAGTCTCTGAAAGGTTCGCCATCACTGTCCTAATCCTTCCTGGACTAAAGCATTTAGATAGAAAGATGAGATATAGATCTCATGTATGTCAGACTGCTGGATCAACATTCCTTAATAGTTATATTTGAAACTTTATCTCAGATAATATATGACACACATATATAGGGCGGAGCCAGCGGTCAAATGGAATGGCTGTGCTGAGATGCCGCTCCGAGTGAGCGTGCCGACTTCACAGCTATTTCTCTGTTCCCGGTGGGTTTTTTAAAAGCCCTAGATCTCTCGGAGGGAGATCAGAAGCGGAGGCGCCCAGCTGAGCGGCTCAGGACGGCGGTCCGAGATGCAGAAAGCAGGAAAGCCTAGTAGAAAGCCGGGTGAAGGAGACGGCCCAATATGGCCGTGAAGAAATGACTGCTGTCAGAAATAGCGGTGGAATAGCGGGACAGTGATTCAACTAACCTGGCAGAGTGAACACTCAGCGAACTCTTGTAAGTGTTCCGGATCATGAAATCATTCCGGAGAATTTTGAAGAAGAGAAGAAAAGAGGAGAAGCCCCAGAGCGAAAGGGGGAAATCACCTCCCCTGTCAGATAGCGGCGAAAAGGAGACAGGGGAAAAAAAGAGATCTGACCTTAAAGTAACAGACTCACAGGCTGCAAGGACTGGTGATTAAGGGTGGTTTCTCTTTCTGGCTCTTGCAGCAGAGCCAAGAAGAAGCTACAAAAAACAAAATAAACTTGAAGAGTGACAGTATGGACTGAGTAGAGAGAGCGGACATCTTAAATAAGAACTGACGACCAATTAGCATTAAAGGTGGGAAGAGTGATACTCATAATATAAGAAGTGAATTAATTGCTTTAAAAAGTTCCTAAAACAAAAGGGATCAACTCTAACTGTTTTGAGAGCTTGAATATAATCTATTGTATGATTGAATGGGAGGAGGCTAACTAGGAACGAAAGGTTGAATGCCTAAGAAGGGAGAGAAAACTGATTTATTTGTCTCTGTTGAATACAATGATATCTATAACTGTCAAGGGTTTGACTGTAAAACCTGGTCTTTATTGTTAATGAATTGAATACTGGTTACAATAGTGAGGTAATTTAATGGTTACATTATTGTTACATGTTATTATATAGATAATATAGGACTGTAGTGGAATATAAACACTTGAAATTGATTAAGATTGACTATTGTGTATTAGAAGTGTTAGTGTAATAGGTTTCATATTCTGTTAGCAACAAAATATATCATTGTTAAGATATAAGACGCCAGTGACTATAACCTTGGAAGAAGAATAAATTCTCCAGGTGTGGTGGAGGGAAAGATAAAGACTGTGTATAAGTGGGAGGATTGGTTGACGACATTTAGAAAGATGACAAGTATCCCAAATCTAACAAGAGTTGGGACTGGAACAAGGCAGATAACCCAAGCTTCATCGGCGGAATTAAGCCCAGCAGGGCAAAGATCTATTGAAGAGATGATGCCACGGGAGAGAGCAGGCTCACTTAAAGACTTACAAGCAATGCTACAATCCATGCAAGAGGTTATGCTGAGAAATCATGAGGATTTAAAAAAAGAAATAGGTGAAATAAGGAATGACACTGGAGAACTTAAAGAGAAGATGGGAGCAATGGACGGAAAATTTGAATGTTTCCAACAACAAATATTGAAAAATGAACAAAAAGTATTAGAAATGGAAGACAGAACGAATAAGGAGGAAAGAAGAGTAGATGAAATGAATGAAAAACTCTCGCAAGCAAAGAATTAGAAAAAACCGTCATCCTGCTTGAAACTGAGAAAGCAGACCATTATCTACATTTTCAAAACGTGAAAGAAAAGAAGGGGGAGGACCTCCCAGAAATGATGGCAGACTTGTTAGCAAGGGCTCTGGGGATAGGGAAAGAAGAGATGGCAAATGAGGTTGATGAAATGTACAGAATCCACACAAACTACGCAAGAAGAAATAACCTACCCAAGGAAGTACATATCAGATTTGTGAAGAAGTCAATTAGGGATGAGATTTTGCACAGAACAAGGGACGATCCAATAGAATACAGAGGTAAACAACTAACTGTCCTTAAACAAGTCCCCAGGAGGGTAAGAGACCTGAGAAGGCCCTATCAACATATTACATCAAAATTAATAAGACGAAACATCAATTTTAGGTGGCTGATGCCCAAAGGGATTCTGGTGACTTGGCAAGAAAAAAGATATAAGCTAGATTTGATTGACAGAGCAGAAGAGTTTTTACAGCAGCACCTAGGAAATGAAGATGAACTAGAAGAAAGAGAATTAAGAGAAGAGAACAATACAGAGAGATATAATAGAAAGACACAAGAACCACAAGGCAAAGAACGGGAAACGGAGAAAAGAGAAAAAATGAAAATGAACTATGACAATGATGATGGAAGCAGACACAAAGAACCCAAGGAAGACAGACCGACAAGAGCGACAAGATCAAAGCAGAGGCAGTAATGTAGAAATATTAACACTATTATCATTAAATGTAAATGGACTAAACTCCCCGGCTAAGAGAAATATAATTTTGAATAAGCTCAGTAAGAAAAACTTAGACATAACAATTCTACAAGAAACACACATAAAGACTCAAGATCAGGATCTACTAAATTACTCTAAGTTAGGAATCAAATTTGTATCGCTTTCACAGTAGAAGAAAGGAGAAATTGTGATATATGTTAAAGAAAAAATCCCAGCAAGACAAATCTATCGAGATGAGGAAGGCAGAATACTGATTATTGAAATTTCCCTGAATAAAAGAAAGGTCGCCCTGGTAGGAATTTATGCTCCCAATGAAAAACAAAGACAATTCTATAAGAAATTTCATAAGGTTATTGCTGATATGGAATATGAGAACATTTGTATAATTGGCAATTTTAATGCAATTATAGACAGAGAATTAGATTATAAGAGTGGGGAAGTAAGGAAACGAAGCAGGAGAATACTACCTGGTACTTTTTTTAAAATGGCGGAAGAATTAAATATTCAGGATAGTTGGAGGGAGAGAAATTGGAATGAAAAGCAATTTACATACTATTCAGGGCGGCACCAATCATGGTCCAGAATTGATATGGTCTGGACAACGAAAGAATTAAATGCAGATATTGATGATGTAGTAATAGACATTAATACTTGGGCAGACCATAATCCTATTATAATTAAATGGAAAGAACAGAAGATAACAACAAGGAGGTGGACGCTAAAAAAGGCAATCTTAAACCAAATAGAATTTAAGCATAAGATGGAGGAACAAATGCGGATATTCTTCCAGACAAATAAGAAAGAGGAGACTAGCACTCAAAATTTATGGGACATGGCCAAGGCTGTTATGAGAGGAACTGCAATTGCGTACATGGCCAATGAATATAAAAAGAAAAGGCAACATTGGAAAAGCTTAACAGAAGAAAACAAAAAATTAGAATTAGAATTACAAAAAAACCCACAATGTAGAGACCTAAAACAACAGCTAGATTTAAATAAGCACAAATTGAATATTATAGAAAAGGGAGAAATGGCAAAAAAATTAAAAAGTATTAGACAAAATTTTTTTGAACAGGCAAATAAACCCGGGAGATGGTTGGCCTATAGATTGAAAAAACAAAAAGATAAAAGATGGATTAGTAAATTATGTAATCAAGCAGGGGAGATGGTATATCAAAATGAAGAAAAAAAACGGGTGATATATGACTTCTATAAAAACCTTTATAAAGAGGATGGAAAGGTTACTGAGGAAAGAATATCACAATATCTTATGAAAGCGGACTTACCGAAGGTCCCGGAAGAATTTCAAAATATATTAAATAAAGATATAACAGTCCAGGAAATTATAGAAGCAATTAAAAAGCAAAAAAGTAATAAAACACCTGGCCCTGACGGATTACCGTCCGAAATATATAAGAACCTCCAAGAACTTTTGGGCCCAACCTTACTGGGCATATTTAACGATGTATTAAACATAGCAAAAATCCCAAACTCATGGAAAGAAGCAATCATCTCACTAATTCCTAAAGAAAACTCTGACTTGACCTGCATTAAAAACTATAGGCCCATTTCTTTACTGAACACGGATTATAAGATTTTCATGACTATAATGGCAGAAAGATTTAAAAAATATTTAGTTGAATTCATTCACACCGACCAAAATGGCTTTTTGCCTAAAAGACAAATTAGACATAATGTTAGGATTATACTAGACATCTTAGAATATTATGAATTACATAGTGAAAAACAAATGGCATTGATTTTTGTGGACGCTCAGAAAGCATTTGATAATGTTAAATGGAATTTTATGTTGACTCAACTTAAACAGATGGATTTTTGGGGGAAAATTATAAACATGTTTAAAACAATCTATTCAAAACAAGAAGCAAAAGTAATTATAAATGGAGAACTAACAAATAGCGTCCAAATACAAAAAGGCACAAGACAAGGTTGCCCACTATCCCCTCTATTATTTATTCTTTCTTTAGAAGCACTCACAAGAATAATTCGAAAAGACAAGCTGATCAAAGGATTAGAAATTAGAAAAGAGACATTTAAATTACAGGCTTATGCAGACGATTTAGTTTTCATTTTGGAAGACCCCTTAGAATCTGGAACAAGATTATTACAGGAGCTGGAAAATTATGGAGATGTCGCGGGGTTGAAGATTAATAGAGATGGTCTATATTCTTAGCAGCTTATGATTACACATTGGTGCACAAACCAGGTACTGAGATGGGCCATGCAGATGGCCTGAGCAGGTTACCTCTTAAGCAAATAGAGGCAGACCCTGCCCCTGCTGTACATATTCTGTCTATTCAGGACTTACCAGAATCTCCCCTCAATGCTAGGGATGTGGCTGCAGAAACAGCCACTGATCACACGCTTGCAGGCGTGCTGACATGTGTGTTGTCAGGATGGCCTGACACGTGTCCTGGTACTGATTTCCAGAGTTTCTGGCGCAGGAAGCACGAATTATCCACATTTAAGGGGTGCATCCTGTGGGGCAACAGAGTAGTCATCCCGGCCTCATTGAGGACTAGAGTATTGCTCTCTCTTCATGAGGGACATCCAGGAATAGTGAGGATGAAGGCGCTTGTGCGCAGCCATCTTTGGTGGCCTGGCCTCGATAAAGACATCGAGGCCCAGGTTCAGGGATGCCAAGTGTGCCAGCAATCACGGCCAGAAATGCCCCAGGCCCCTGTACATAGGTGGGAGGAGACACTCACTCCTTGGTCACGTGTTCATATTGATTATGCTGGGCCCTTTCAGGGGCAATTCTTCCTCCTCCTTGTGGATAGCCATTCCAAATGGCTAGAGGTCGTTCCTGTGTCCTCTACTACTACTGCCAGGACCATCCAGGTGCTCAGAGGAATCTTCACTTCCCATGGCCTTCCTGATGTTTTAGTTTCAGACAATGGTCCACAATTTACCTCTTCTGAGTTTCAGGCATTCCTCCATGCCAACATGATCCGGCATGCCACATCTGCTCCTTTTCATCCTGCCACCAACGGTCAGGTTGAACGCATGGTGCGCACCACAAAAGATGCATTAAAGAGAATCACTCAAGGACCCTGGCATCACAGGTTAGCTGATTTTCTTCTCACACACTGCACCACACCATGCACAGCTACTGGAAAGAGCCCGGCTGAGCTCCGCTGGGGTCGCAGACTGATTACAAAGCTGGACAGGCTGCACCCGACCGGGTGGCTTCACAGGTGTCGCAGGCGAGGGCATCTAGGAGACTGCAAGTGGGTGATTCCGTTTGGACCAGGAACTATGGGCAGGGGCATCTCTGGGTCCCTGCTGTAATCTCTAAAGTCTCTGGGCCTCTGTCATACGAAGTGGTCTTGGATGATGGGCATGTCCTCCGGCGCCACATAGACCAGCTGCGTTGGCGGCTGCCGGGCCGGCATTACTCCCCTGACTCCGCTCTTGGGGGGGAGGGGGACCCCAATTACGATTGTGGATCACAGTCTCTCCAAGCAGAGGGGTCTCCAAATGTCCCAGATGAGGGTCTTGCCATAGAGGCAGATCCTGACTCTGGCATAGAAGCAGGGAGTTCTGCCATGGAGGCGGCTCCTGACTCTGGCAGAGGTCCCTGGATTAGGGCAAATGGCTGTAAATCGGCTACTCAGGGCACCCCTGCTGCTGGCCTTGGGCGTGAAGGACATTGCTCCCAAGGAGAGTTCCAAGGGTTTTCGGGGAACTCCACCCCACCAAGGAACTCGGGGAACTCGACCCCACCAAGGAAATCTGGTTTGGGTTTAGCGGACCCAGCCAGTCAGCAGTTAGGGGGAACCCCTGAGTCTTCTGGGCGACAAAGTCCTGGTTTGTTGTGTGCAGACCGGGAGCCAGCACTCCAGGCACCCAACTTAATTCCCCCACATGTCATCACACCCGGCCCTACCTTGGATCCGCAAAGATCGGGATGGATTAAGGCCCCGCCTAAATACTTGCAGGAGTATGTGCGGTCCCTAGAGGGCGATTGTTATCAAAAACTGAAAGACCATGGATTAATTTGAATCCCCAGGGAACCAGGTTATGAAGGGGTACGGGGAATAGCCAGGGTGACATTTGGACTAAATGTTACATGGTACTGATATAGGCCGGGACGGCATTGTCCCAGCCTAGGGGGGAGGGATGTTGTGTCCTGAGCCTTGCTGAGTCAATCAGCAAGGCACAGGCAACCTGCAGGGTAACTGCAGAGACTCGGGCAGACCACGTGTTTGCCCAGGACCGGTTGTATTGACCCGGGCAGCCCATAAGTTGCCCGGGACCCAGACAGGTTGTCTCCGGCCTCGTGCACATGCGCGAGGCGGGAGAATGGCCTGCATTCATTGGTTGAGCCTCCCCTTGCAGGGGAAGTATAAAAGGGCATGTTGCCATTTTCTCCTTTGCTTCTGTTCAGTGCACATGCACAATAAAGAACACCCTTTGCATCAAACTGCCTCGTCTTCATGTCTGTGTTGCGAACAGAACAGAAATGTATGTGCACAGGGCATAAAACAGGATAATCTTTATGTGTTGCAGGCACAAAAGATTCAATGTGCCCAAACATTTGGTACTGTGGCACAACATGATTCATGCATTCATCTCTTGCACAGAAAGCTTGGCCATGCCAGCTTCAGAGTGTTGCAAAGGATGCCAGAGTTTGCAGAGGGATTAACCTTAAAAGGGTGTAAGGCATACTTAGACTGTGCAGTGTGTAAATCATCGAAATCTAAGGTATTCCCAGTAAGCAAGAAGAGCACAAGGCAGACAACAAGGGTTCTAGAGCTGGTACATGCAGATTTAGTAGGACCAATGCAAGCCAGCTTGGCAGGAGCCAGGTATGTGCTGGTCATTGTAGATGATTTCATCAGATTTGGTTTCTGTTATTTGCTTAGGAGCAAAACAGAGGTGCTGCAGAAGTTCAAGCAATGGGAGAAGATATAGGCAACAGGTATGCCAGCTGCAAACTGACGGGTTCAGAATTCATGTCAACAAACTTTCAACAGTGGTTGGGACAGCTAGGAATACGACATAGACGCACAAATCCATACACAGCAGCTGAGAATGGCATGGCTGAAAGATGGAATGGAGTCTTGTAGACCATGAAAGACTCACTGCTTGAGGATTCTGATCTGAGCAGGTCATATTGGGGCGAAGCCATGTTGACTGCTAATTATTTGGTCAATAGGCTGTGGAGTTCCTCTATAAATGATACTCCATATGCTGTGCTATATGGGAGAAAGCCATCTCTGGCACATTTAAGGGTGTTTGGAAGCAATGCATGGGTGCATATTCCAGAGGCAATAAGGAGAAAAGGGCAACCAAAGGCTAGAATGCTCAGGTTTATGGGCTATGAGCCTGGCTCAAAGAGCTATCGCTTTAGTGATGGGAGCAGAAATATAGTAATTTCCAGATCTGCTAGCTTTGCAGAGCAGAATTGGGGCAGTATTGATGCCAATTCTGGGGATGATCCACTTAGTGACGGTGACTCACTTAGTGACAGTGTCAGAGTTCAGGGAGGAGAAGCTGAAAAAGGACAAGAAAAGGAGTCAGAAGAAGATGGTGACTCTGATGTGAAGCAGGAAAGGGTTGACAGTCAAGAGCAGTCAATGCTATGCAGGTCAGAGCGATGGAACAAGGGGATTCCACCTGATAGGTAGTCTGCTGGGAAAGTAAAGGTATGTAATGTGTGGTATGAGCCAAGAAACTATCAGGAAATATTGGCACTATCCAAAGTGGAGCAAGTGAAGTGGAACGAGGCCATGGACAAAGAAATGAAATCTATGGATGAACATAAAGTGTTCACCTCTATGACTTTGCCACAAGGTTACAAAGCTGTAGGATATAAATGGGTATACAAAAAGAAAGTGTTACCCAACAATGAAGTCCAATATAAGGCAAGATCAGTGGCACAAGGGTTTTTGCAGAAGAAAAACGTGCAATGTGATGAGGTATTTGCACCAACGGTAAAAAGTGAAACTATAAGGTTGGCACTAGCGCTGGCAATGGCACGTGGGCATAAAATTTGACACTTTGATATAACCACAGCATTCCTCAATGCAGAGCTGGAGGAAGAAATTTACATGGTTCAAGCACCAGGGTATGAAAGTAAAAAGCCTGGCACTGTAACAGTATTTGAAGATAATGCTGCTTGCATTAAAATGGCAACAGGTGACAGAGTGAAAAGTAGAAGCAAGCATGTGGACATTAAGTATTGTAATGTCAGAGAAGCCATCAAAAGTAAACTAATTCGCTTGCTTCATTGTTCTTCAGATGACAATCTGGCAGATGTAATGACCAAGCCATTCGGTGGAGTATACCATGGGAAGAGTATTACATTATTTGGTTTTATGTCTATTCCAGTCATAAAGGGAGAATTGTCAGTTTGTAAGAATTTATGAACTGGAATAGCTATAGCAACAAACCAGCCAATGAGAACTGTTTTTGATTAAAACACAGTATTGGCTGTGTAAGGCATGTGATCCAGCCTAGGTCTGGGCGTGTCTTAGTCTTCCCTGTGTCCTGATCTCCTGAGTTAGTTGTTGATGTTCCCCAGAGCTGAATGAAACTGTATGTATCATGTTTATATATATTTTATAGATAAAGTTTTTCTAAACTATGCCTCCTGCTCATTTTGAATGTGTGCTTATTTTTGGGCTTATTTTTGCATTGGAAAGCTGTAAAACTCTTAACAGTATTCATTTTTCTTACAGTTTTGTATGCCTTTTATGGTAAGCAAAATTTTATTTTATTCTGTTTTTATGACAACTAACAATAATTTCATTTGATTTTAAGTGTTGGCCATATAACATATTTTAAGTATTTTCATGGCCCTCACTGATTCTACTTAACCTCTTACACTTCATATCTTTCACTTATTTTATTGTCTAGTGTCCTGCATTTTTCTGTTAAGTTGATGGATTATTGACTGTAATAAACAATAAAATTATTATAGCATGACAGGTGTTGTTTGCCTGGATCGGGCATATCAAGAGATTGGTATATAAGAGATTGAAAAAAGGGAAACAGAACAAATTACGAAAAAGAAACTGATGAAAAACTCTGATGTACTTTGGACAATCACCTCAGTCAAAAGGAAAAACAACTTTTGAAATAAGCCTCTGGTAACAAATCCTGCAGAGTACATTGTTTGCAATTTCCCCCCCAGATAATAAATCCAGAAAGTACAGTGATCACACTCTGTAGGTGTTTTATGTATTTACCTAGTGAGCCAACATGCTTACTGACAAAAAGGGGAAGAACTGTCACTGTGAAAGGTGACCACTGTCTTTAAGAAAGAAAACAAAATAAATCCTACACACGCAAGAGCTTGAGTAGCAGGGTTGAAGGTTCTTCACATCCAAACTAGAAAAACTAATGTACAAAAGGACTGCCAGATTTCTTTCAACTAACTTGTCAAGAAACTACAGAAATCAACTTCAAAGGACACAGAACCTCTGATATGTAGATTTAATATAGAAAAGTCAGTGATTGCTGTTTATTGTATGCATGTACAAGTTGATTTTTTATTGAAACCAAGGTTCAAATTGTTGTACCTTTCTCTTCCACCCACTAGAAGCCATATTGAGCCATAGAATTAATTATTTATATCTATCACTTGTCCTGTGAAAACAATAGATTGCTTGAAGTCTCACTTTCTATGTAATTAGGCACTTTTTATTATTGTTATTATTATTATTACTATTATTACTACTATTAATATTAATATTATTAATATTAATATTATACCATATTACTATCAAGTTTTAGCATTCCTCAGATCTATATAACAATTCCAGATGGTTCAAGCAAAATTAGGTGAATTTTATTTTATGTATACAATGAAATAAGATATCAGAAAAATGCCTGGTTTTTTAATGAAAGAAACTTCAGTATGTACTAATGCTGTTTTAAACAAAATTGTCAAAACAGGTAGAATCTCTAAATGACTTCTATACAAAGTCTGTTGAAACTAAAAGATGCCTCAGTTACATAACTCTGCCTGCCAATAGTCCCAAGTAAGCAGCTAGAATCAGGGGTAGGCAACCTTGGCTCTTTTATGACTCGTGGACTTCAACTCCCAGAATTGCTGAGCCGGCATGGCTCAGCTTGGAAACCTTTTTCTTTCCCCTCAGCATGGCTGGCTCAGGAATTCTGGGAGTTGAAGTCCACGAGTCATAAAAGAGCCAAGGTTGCCTACCCCTGAGCTAGATGATGGGAGATTGGATGGGTTTTGCTTGTTTTTCATAAGGTGGAAGAATGGGTAATATTACTGTCTTAATATTTTCTTGATCATGTTTTCAAGGTGACCCTGATTCTGGTGCTTTCCAAACTGGTTTGCAACCCTAACTCTGGGTCTTACAATTTTTCCATATACTTGCCTTATTTGTGTTTTTTTTCCCCCTACTGATTATAACAGCAGAGACTTGGTCAGATGACCTCTGCAGTCAGATGCCCTCTGCAAGAAAACTTCTCAGTAATGTTATTCATTTATTCCTTCAATTCAGAGGCTGCCCAATTCCCAACAACTCTGGCCAACTTATGAATAAAAAACAGAATATATAAAAGAAAAAGAATTCATAACCAGTTCAAAGAGAAACATATAAACAAAAATTCCTCTAACATGGTGTTCAATTATCAACACACCTCAAGATATGTGGGAGAATAACCAGATGTTCAATAGTTTCTTGAACCTATTTGAACCAGAAAATTTGATTTGAGAAACTCTCCTATATCCTTTCCCTCTATTTCTTCAACTTATTAAAATGTTCTTTCTCTGAGTCCCTTTACTCACACAAAAATTAATTTGTCATCCATCCAGAGAGAATGATTGAGGCAACTAATGGTGGGAAGATCTTAATGAATATTTAGTTTCAGGATCTGTTGATCCTGAATCCAATATTTTTCCTTCCTTCCTTCACACCAAAAAAGAGCAGTTTTAATTCTATAATTAAAAATATATTAAAATTACAAAGCAATCTAAAATCAGAAAAACACCTTAGAATATTAAAAGGTACATGAATGAAAAACAAACCAAAACAAGAGCCAAGTATAAAAAAAATCAGAAATGATAAAAGAAAAATCAAGTCCCCTAACACCTTACCTAATCAACTGAAAGTATAAATTGAACAAGAATAAAATGAAGGTCTGTACTAGATTTAATGCTATCCAAAATTTCTGAATATTGAATAGAGTTCACCACATTTACCTAATCTTGAAATAATAAGGGCCTATGTAACCTGTAAGGACCCTCCTCAATTTACATCTTAAGAAGACAGAACTCTTGGAACAGGTTTTCCAACAGGAATCTTTATTAAGAAAAACTGACTGAAGGTGTGCTAGACAGGATCTGGGGGACCCCCCTGATCATTCAATGTTTTAAAGCGTTCCCAAGCAGTCCCACCCCACATTCCTTCCGGTCAATCCAAATTGGCAGATGGCTGGGTGTTAAATCCATCGGAATCCCAAACGTTTCAATCTTCCCCCCCTTTTCCTTGCTGCCGGTAATAGGAGGCTTCATAGGGAGTGAGATCAAAGGCTGATGGCCGCATTGTTATTGTTAGTACTCCAGAGAGGGAATCCACAGAGGATGTTTATTTGTAGATGATAGAAGGAATGCCAGTCATAAACACCCGTGTTTACTCCCCCCCCTTCGTAGTATGACAGAATCCAAAGAGAGTAAGAATTGGGTTTTCCCAGAGTAGATTAGTTAGAAATAAAATATAATTGGATTCTGACATCCGGCTCCCCTTAAAAATAAGAGAGGTCCACCTGTAGAGAAAACAAAACAGGAATAAAAGTTAGTCTGGCTTGTTAGGATACTCTGTATGAAACTTCTTTAAAAGCTTCGGGGCTTTGATATGATGTTTATGGACCCACTCGTTGTGAGAGGCGGGGAGGTGCTTCCATGCTACTAGGTATTGAGTTGACCCATGATATTTTCTAGAGTCCAGGATTTCCTTTATTTCGAAATGTTGTTCCCCTTCTATCATGATTGGTGTTGGTGGGGGGGGAATTTTTGGCCGTAAGGGTGACTGTTGTTCTCTTTTCAGCAAACTGCAGTGGAAAATTGGGTGTATTTGCCTAAGATTCTTGGGTAATTCTAATTCTACTGTTACCGGGTTTATGATTCTTTTAATTGGAAAAGGCCCTATATATTTTGGTCCAAGTTTTTTACAGGGTTGTATGGATTTAAAATATTTTGTAGACAGATAGACCATTTCTCCTATAATGAATGGTGTGGGCTCCACCCTTTTCTTATCTGCTTGTGCTTTGTATGCTTGCCTAGCTTCCTCTAGAGCTTTTCTCACTATTGGCCAGGTGTTTTGTAATTGTTCCATCCATTCTTTCAGTGATGGGATTTCTGGTTCGTTTGGGGTTAGTTCTGGCATGGGGTTGAAACTTTGGCCGGTAGCTATTTGAAAAGGAGTGTAACCTGTGCTGGAGTGGACTGCATTATTGTAGGCAACCTCTGCAAACGGCAACAGGTCCGTCCAATCTGACTGCTGGAAATTTAGAAAACATCTTAAATATTGCTCAAGTACTCCGTTACATTTTTCTGATTGACCATTTGCCTGAGGGTGATGGCTAGACGTCAGTCCCTGGGTGGTCCCTAAAAGAGATAGAAATTCCTTCCAAAACGCAGATGTAAATTGCACTCCCCTATCAGATATGATGCGTTGGGGTGCCCCATGCAATCTGTAAATATGTTGCACAAAAAGTTTTGCTAAAGCTTTTGCGGTGGGGATCTTTTGGCAAGGAATAAAGTGAACCTGTTTGGAAAATAGGTCCGTGACCGTCCAAATGACAGTATTCCCATTGCTTTCTGGTAATTCCACTATAAAATCCATGGCTATTTCCCTCCAGGGGGCTGAGGGATTTGCCACTGTTTGTAACAGTCCTGGTGATTTCCCTTGCAGCCTTTTTGCCATTGCACACTTTGGGCAGCTGGCCACGTAACTTTCTATGTCTTTTTTCATGGATGGCCACCAAAATTGCCGTTTAATTAAGTGTAATGTTTTTACAAATCCAAAATGCCCTGCTGATTTTGTGTCGTGGCAAAGTTGCATGAATGTGATTCTTTGGGTGGTCGGTATATATAACTTCTCCCCCACCCAAGGCAGGTAATAGGAGGCTTCATAGGGAGTGAGATCAAAGGCTGATGGCCGCATTGTTATTGTTAGTACTCCAGAGAGGGAATCCACAGAGGATGTTTATTTGTAGATGATAGAAGGAATGCCAGTCATAAACACCCGTGTTTACTCCCCCCCCCCTTCGTAGTATGACAGAATCCCAAAGAGAGTAAGAATTGGGTTTTCCCAGAGTAGATTAGTTAGAAATAAATATAATTGGATTATCCTTCTTCAATCAAAACAAACAAAACCTTGCTGTCCAAAATTATAAAAAGCCATAACCATGACATAGCAACATTATCCAAATTCTGGAGCATTTTAAACTTTATATTTTGAGCGGTCCTTGGTCCTCTCTGAGCTTGCTTGTTTTCTTGCAGACATTTCTTTACCCTAACTAGGTAACATCATCAGTGCTAGTGAGACTAGCAGGATTAGCCCTGATGAGGTTACCTAGTTTGGGTAATGAAATGTCTGCAAGAAAACAAACAAGCTTGGAGAGCACCAAGAACTCCTCATTTCAACCCTGAGCTACAAATACTCTCCTTTATTGGTACATTATACTTTGTCTTTTAGGGGCAGAAAATTCCTACTCAGCTTGCTTCAGATCAATTGTCAGTGCATCTATCTTGAGTAAAGTAAACTTTAAACAAACTGGTAGGTTTCATACATTGAAGTAAGATATAAAAAAATAAACGACAGTGTCATTTACTATGATAAGAAAACCTAGCACAGCCTTTTACAGATCTCAGACACTAATTTCAAGACTTCTATACTGAAATTAGATGGAAAGAAGAATAAGCGTATATCATCACTATATTGTTAGTGATGCATTCTCTTCATTCATTAGCAGGATTATTGTTTTCACTCTGTGTCACTGAAATTGAGTGGGTGGCCATATAAATTATCTAAAAATAAATAATGCTTGGATAGATTTTCATTTTTCTTAACAAGTATCACAGTTGAAGAAAGTATTAATCATTAGGGTTTGGAGGGTTTTTTTGTTTTTAGTTTTGCCTTTGCAGTGTTTCAATTAAAAACATTTTTGCAATAATAATATATAGATAAGATATATGTCTAAAGCAAGTTTATAACAGTAAACAGTTTTAAAAAGCTAAGTTTGTATATAGTTGTTTCTTACAATAATGTTGTGTACTTAGTGGATGTCACTTTGAAATACTTATTATTTTTAAAAAGCATAAATTAGAATCTTCCATCATTTTACAATTCAGAACACATGTGACATTTCAATAACAAATTACAGTTTTACAACAGACAGTAGCACAATATAATGGATCAGAGAAGATAAAACACGTTCCATGTATGAAACGTCTGGATAGGAAGGGTCAAAACCAATGAGATATTGCTCCTATTCGAAAAAACATTTGAGTGGTTCTAACCAATATGTGGTTTTTGTGGTTGCATCATATCACTTTCATCAAACTTTGTTTAAATTTCTTATTTTGTCTTATCAACTGTAGTAATGTACTTTCTGGTTAGTTTTTTAGGTAATTCTCTTTATTATTTTAAAAATAAACCTATACTAAACTAAAAATGTTAAAGAATTTTGTTTGAGCCTAATTATTAACCTAATCAATTCCATTTGCACCATTCAGGTGACCTTAAGGACACAGATAAACTTCCAAGTGGCCTCAAGGACTCTCTAAAAGAATGCAAATAACCAGCTGGCTGCAAGGAATATAAATCTTTCCATTCCCCACCATCGAGTCAGAGCTGAAGAAGCTTCTTGGATGAGAAGCAAAATGTTTTCAAAGAAAAACAAAGTCCAGTTGCCTCCTGAAAAAACACCTTTAGAACAACCATGATTTGGATGATTGAGAATCTCCATACATTCTTTGTTGTTTTGCTTGAATAAGTGTTCCAGAATTAACTTCAACATTTTGCTTTAAGCTAAATTCAGTGACAACTCAGCTGAAGCAATTTCATCAAGCAAATCAACAAATCTTTGCACCAACAGAAATCTTGTGTGTGACCCAGAGCAAAGCACAAATCCTACTGGCTTTATAACTACATACTGTACAGTTCCATTACTGCTGAGACACTCCCAGGAATCTTTCAGTGTTATAAATGGTAGACTGTACACTTAATACAGTTATGAACCTCAAAGCAAGGGTATTTTTTTTCAACTCATAATATAATGAACCACTGATTTTCTAGAACAAATAAAAGATTGAGTGTGGCCCAGAGGTATTTTTAGATCACCTTTATTAAAACACTATTTACAGAGAAGAATTGAAATAATTATCTTGCAATTTATATACAATAAGAATACAATACACAATCTTCCATTTTCCTTAGCTTTCATCTTACATCCTATAATGATATAATCAGTAATACCCATTTTTGTTAGATTTTATGATAAGTCATATCAATTAAGAGTTCTAAATAAGTTTAATATAATGCTGCCAGTTTCAAGAGTTCTGCTTTCTTGAGGGAATCAGCTGAGGCAGGACCTTACAAGTGCCAACTGGAAAGATAGAAATAAGCAGCATTTCTCTCCTTAGTTTCAGACCAAATGTCATTGCTAATAATTTAAATCAGAGTAAATTGATCTTATCTGAACATTATGCAAAGTCAGAATTGTTGAGAATCCTGACTTAAAAAGGCAATACTGCTCAATTGCTGCTTTCTATTTCTTTCTGCCAATAGAAATAGCAAGTTAGACCATGAAAGCTCTTTAGAACAGATGCTTCTAATGTTATTGTCAAGGCTGCTAACATCGAATGTTATGCTTGACAATATATATGGATGCAGACATTCACTATTTAACCTGTGTATTACTTTAAGAGCCACTATTAGATAGTATGGGGGGAGGGAGTGAAAGAATGTGCTGAGAACTATTTAGCCATAACAATATTTCAGCAGAGCGTCTTCAAAGGAAGAAATGTGAGAAGATAGATAATATGGCGGGAGGGAAAGCTCACACTTTAAACTAATTGGGGAATGTGATTTATGACTTGTCACATGAGGGAGGAGAAAATGCTTAGACACTGTGGGAAGAAGTAGGAGGATTTAGTTTTTGGCTTCACTTTATTCGTACTGAAGTAATGTTGCATAAATAAAGAGTTTTCTGGACAAAAATGTCTCAGATTTCTTTGAAATTGCATCTTCCCTTCGGAACATTACAGTTATAACATCAGTGGTCAATCCTAAACATGCAGAAGAAACATGATTCAGGAAGGAATATCCTGTATGCAAATACTATGCAAATACTATTATTATGTACTATTATAGATTTACTAGGGTGGATTATTATCCCAATCTTCTTGAACTATTGAAAATCTAGGGTACATCCACACAAACTGATTGGACTTCTCTTGGATCAATTTCATATCCTTATAATACCCTTAAAAACTTAGTTTTTAAGTTTTGTTTCCAGTTCAGCTATGGTAAAGAGTAATAGCTCTGAAGCTGATATTTTGCTGGAAACAATTCAGTTTAACAGAGTTTGGTGGTGGGTCTTTCCCCCATTTCCCCTAACTCTGATTAGGTTACTGATTTTCATTCTTTGCCTTCAATGTTTCTGAGTCAGCAAGCAAAGGTAAAGACTTCTATTGCTTTCAACAATGTTGGGAGGCTGGCAAGCAGAAAAGATTACAGTGAGAAACTGCCCTCAAACTGCTGTTTAAATTCTTGCATATTTGCAAGAATTAATTTGCATTAATTTCTTTACTTAGATCAGGGGTCTGCAAACTTGGCCCTTTTATGACTTGTGGACTTCAACTCCCAGAATTCCTCAGCCAGCGTGCCTGGGAGTTGAAGTCCACAAGTCATAAAAGGGCCAGGTTTGAAGACCCCTGACTTAGATTCTTTGATACTGAAGCTGAGATGTTCCTTCAGCTGCAGTCATCTTCATGTACTCATTTGATACATTTCCAAAGCTACTATATTTTATAGCTTCCTGCTAGCTACTACAGCCAAATATAGTAAAAGGTTTCACTAAAAATTGTTGCAAGTAATATTTCATTAAATTCCAATGAGTAGAAAATTAGGCCAACGGTTTAAGAAAGGTCGTCCCTTTTTCCAGTGGTGGGATTCAAATATGTGAACAACTGGTTCTCTATGTGGATGCCGCTTTCGGAAGTCCATTCTGGGCCTGGGCAACAAAAAATTAGCTACCAGTTCTGCTGAAGTGGTGCAAACTGGCTGAATCTCACCACTGCCTTCTTCCCACCCCCCAGGACAGTGAATAATAAACAGGATGAAGGTAGAGTAGAACTCATTGGGAATACAAAGGTTTAAATTGCTATGAGTTTGGTTCACTGTGCATTTTGCAATCTTATTTTAAAACTTAATGAAAAATTGAAATTTAATGATTAACACAGGGTTTTTCTAAGCTTGTGAAGATTTGGCAAATTGATGCCAGCAGAAACAATCCATTGGAGAGACAACCATGTACAGAGACATTTTGTGCTGATTCTTAACTGTTCATAGAAGCCAATAGAAAATATTTGTAGCTCATAGTTAAATTCTAGGATCCTTGGTGGTTTTCTTGCAGATGCTTCATTACCAAACTAGGTAACATTGTAAAGCACTGATGATGTTATCTAGTTGGGTAATGAAATGTCTCCAAGAAAACAACCAAGCTCAGAGAACACCAAGAACCCCACATTCATAAAGTGACCAAATTAGTAGACCAGCAAAACATTGTGGACATAGTATACTTAGATTTCAGTAAGACATTTGACAAAGTAGACCACAATCTACTGCTTGGTAAGCTAGAAAAAGGTGGACTAGACAACATCACCATCAGATGGATCTGTAGCTGGCTGACAAACCGTACTCAATGAGTAGTCCTCGATGGTACTATATCCACATGGAGAGAAGTAAGCAATGGGGTACCACAAGGCTCCGTCTTAGGCCCAGTACTCAATATCTTCATTAATGACTTAGATGAGGGAATAGAAGGGAAACTCATCAAATTTGCAGATGACACTAAACTGGCAGGAATAGCCAACACTTCAGAAGACAAGCTCAGGATCCAAAAAGATCTTGACAAACTTGAACAATGGGTCCTATCTAACAAAATGAGTCTTAATATGGAGAAAAGCAAAGTTTTATATTTAGGCAGGAAAAACAAAGATATAAATACAGATTAGGTGAGACCTGGCTCAAAAATAGTAACTGTAGACTTCCGGTTTTGCGCGGTAGCAACTGGTCACAGGCTTGCGGATTCTCCGCACCCTCGCAGCTAATTTCGCCCTGCTTGGGGACCCTAAATAGGTCTAAGTCGCCCCGGAGAGGCAACAAAGAAATAAGGGTGCTCCAGCGATTCTGGAATGGCAGCGGCCATTCCGTTCGACTTGGGGAAAGCCTTCTAACCCGACAGGAGAAAGGCTGGCCATATTGCATCAACCAGCCCAAGCTACTAGCAACTGAAGTCCAAAAGCACTAACTAACACAACTGTGAACAGCGTGCTTGAAACTGGGTAAGGAATTCGATCTTCTCTTTTCTATTCTACATTTAATTTCCTAGAAAAGATCCCCAAGAAGCAAAATACCTCCGAAAGGGAAGGAGGGGGATTTCCGTCCCACCCTCATACTAACGGAAGTGGCAAATTAATCTTTTTTTTTTTATAACAAGTTTTATTGAATTTTTTTGTTTTACAACCAAGTGCTTAAGACTCATCGTGGAGATAGGGCACTCCATGGAACAAAGTAAAAGATATAATCATACATGAACAATTTAAATTACTTCTTTAAAGGTTCCCTCTCTATTTTATCAATCAAGAAAAAAAAACAAAAACGATCAATAATATTTCCACCCGTTTTTAGGCTTAACTAACTTACAATTAACATATTCCAATTTGGCCTTACATAAACATATAGTATACAATTTGGGTATCCATATAATATAAATTGTTTCTAACATATACATATTATTCCAATTATTCAATTTATACTTCTCAAATTCTATCTCTTATTCTATTCTATTTCACATACACATTTATAAATGAACATGACTTTAAGTATTTTAAAACCATTTTACATTTTAACCTAAAATAATAAAACAATAATTATTTCTAAAATAGACATATAATATAACTATTATATTTTAATATTTCTCAACTATATTCTATTTCCTATACTCTATCAAATATTTTTATAAATCAATCCAAATCTCTAAAAATTCCTCAATTGTTTTAATTTAGTCCACTTAATGCATTTCTAGTTAACATTCAATCATTGTAAATAAAAATATCAGTAATATTTCACCAATCTCAATCCAACTCCTTTAATTTTAAATTTTCCAATTTTCCATATTGCCATTCCAGACCATAATCAAATCAATAATTTACATCAATATTGACTTAGACCAAAATCTTAAACCTTAAAATTCTCAAAAATATTAGCTCAGTCAAAGTCTCTAAAAGCCATTTTTACCCGTCAGATAAAGTTTTAACTCTCATTTTTAAACCTAATTCTAGCTTTCTTTTTGTGCCAAGCAGGTTTCCACAATAGGGCCTCTAGCTCCTCCCATCTTAGTGTTTGGCTATACACATTTTTCCACAATTGAGTCCGATCGTAGTCTTCTTCTCTTTTTCCCAATGTTGTCTGCACTATGTAATCAGTCTTAATCAGTATGGTGATTATTCGTTGTTTGTTCATATTATCAGCATTTTTAATGTCTCGTATTTGAAAGTCCATTCCTGTTGCTTTTAAGATTATAGATGTTTTAGTTGAATTCTGCCTTTGGTCATCAGAAATCTCCATCATTTGCATATAAGGTGTAGCATCTTCCTCTTCAATAGATTGTAAATATATTTCCTCCATCTCGTTAAGTTGTAAATCTGGTTGTGTGTCATGATCAGTCAAAATTTGAGATTCAATTTTTAACTCTGGAACATTCGCTTTCCTGAGCATTCTAAAATGTTCTTTTAATTCCTCTTTCATTTCCAAAATTTTTTCTAGTATAAGTCCATAGTTAAGCTGTGAGTGGGATTCCATTCTTCGTTTTTTTAGTGAAAGTTCAGCTTAGAAGATAGATTGCAATATTATAAAATATAAGATCCAAACAGAAATAGGAAAAAACAAGTAATCAAGCCCAGCACAAAGATAAAGACAGCAAAAGTCCCAGTCAGTATTGTGAATAACTAATTTATAATCCAAAGTAATAATAGAAGAGGATGCCTTAGAAGTCAATTATTATATTGTAATCCTAAAGCGAGAGAAAATCCATTTTTCTGGGAAGTATATTTTGTATTATAAAGTCAAATGAACTACAAGTAGAAAATTGAGCAAGTTCCAAAAGAGATACCACTGTCTGGGCGTCACGCCAAGTTCAGGGAGTGAAAGTTCAGCTGAAAATGGTTACTTTGTTACAATAGGAATGTCTGGGCTTCACACCAAGTTCAAAGATACATTGTAACCATACAATCCACATGAATCTGCCCAGAGAACCGAAGGATTTTTTTTTAAAGTAGACAATAATGTTCAGAAGGGGGGGAGGAAGAAAAACACTCCACCCCCCTCCCTAAGAGTTTCCACTTAAGCTAAAAACAAGCAAGCAGAGAGAGTCACAGTAAGGATATTTTTTTTTCAGGCTCCCCGAATTCCAACAGCTCAAATAGACAATAAAAATTAATTATTTTTTCAAATCCCGTTTTCCCGAGTATCCGAACGCTGCTTTCTCAAGGTAGGGAAATAGTTTCTAAAAGCTTTTCACAGGGAGGTAGATGGGTTATCAAGAGGGAAGGAAAGGTCTCACCCGGATCTTCCACGGTGGTTCTTTTTGCTTAGATGTTGCTGTGACTTTCGGCTGGAGCAGCTAAGTGTTACTGGCCAATCTTTTCCCCGTCGGCCCAAAGGTGATTTCTCGGATCGCAGAGGGAGCTGCCGCTCCGTCCGCGCTCAACGAGTGTCCTCCTCTACGGTGGTCGCCTCTCCAGGGCGACTTTCGATCCTGTCCAGAGTCTACCGGCGGGGGAAAACCGGCCGGCAAAGAGAACATACTCTTTGCACGACCGCTGGTGCTGCGACCGGAACCGGAAGTTGCAAATTAATCTTTTTATGGAGGATCAAAATATATGGAAGTGAAATAAATATAAAACCTGAAATTTAAAACTTAAATCTGGATAAATCTAAAATTGTTTGAATGGTTAAGACTCTCATTTTAAAGATAATTGTTCATTTTGGAAACTGAAAAACAAATAGTTGCTGACACCTAGTGGTGGATGAAGACTATGACAGCTATGACTTTAATATAAGACTTGGCAAAACCTGGGGAAAGCTCATCTGTGTTTGTGACCTTCAAAGTTTTAACAACAAAGAACAGCTGTGACAAAAAAAGAGACAATAATCTGGGCTTGTAGACAAAGAGAGAATTATAAATTTCAGGGGGAAAAATCTTTTTTGAACTATTTGGATTACAAATATCTATTTAATTGGGACTCTAAAGCTATTTGCAGAGAAAAGAAGGGAAGAGAAAAACTCAAATTCTTGGCCATCATGGATCAGAGACATGTAGAAAGAACATATCAAGAAAACATAAATACTTCACAGGAGGAGATATATAGTATACTGCAACTAATTCAAACAACAATGAATTTAATTTAAACCACAAAGAAATCCAAAATAACTTTGAAAATATAAATCAATCTATTTCTAAGTTAATTCTACAACAAAAAAAATTCCCAGAAAACAACAACAGAGAAGGAGCAGATAAAACAGATAAATGGATATAGAATTGAGAATAGAGACTTAAAGATGGAACTTAACAAAACAAGGAAACATGATTTAATCCTAGTGGGAAAAAAATCACTAGAATTGGAAAAAACAACTTATCCCTTAAGACTACAAAATAGGAGACTTCCGGCTGTGACGTCATCGTGGAGCGGGTGAAGGAACAGATCTCTGTTCCTAAATCCCGGGAAATTCTTCGCTAAGAGCCCGGTAAGGGCTTTACCGATCCCGGAGAGACTGGTAAATTAAAGAGGAAGCTTCAGAGAAGCCGGGTGGAAAGCAAACACCCGAGCAGACAGGAGCAGCACTCTTAAAATTGGCGGAGAAGAAGCCGGTCTTTAAGGCCGGCCTGGAGCGATGGCGACAGCCTGAGAGGGAAGTGAAAAGTAGAACTGACAGCTTCGTACGGGAGACGAGGAAACCCCTGAAGGAGGTGAGGAATACTTGGTAGAGAGAAGGAGCAGAAAAAGCAAAGCGATAAGGAGAGAGACACAGCGGCAACTGAAATGGAATAGAGTGGAGAAGTGAGCCTTAGAGCAGAACGAGAGCAGCGAGAAGAAGCAGAGAGCCCACAGTAAAGTTTATAAAATGTGAAAGACTGGAATTTAAGAGCTGCAAGAAGCAGAGATTGAAACTAGAGAAAGGACTGGAGAAAGGACGGCCGGAGGCAACAAAGGGTGATTAAGAGACTTTGAAAAAATTAACATAAGGATTAAAAGTTGAAGTGAGACAACGGAGAAACTTAATACTAACTAGTGGATCTTATTTTTGAAGAGCAAATAGCATTGAAATTTGAATCTTAACTGACACATATCTGGATAAAGTGACTAGTGGACGTTTTGGATACATTAGATATACAGAAGAAGAAATAAGGTGACATTTGGTGGATCTGTGGACACATTAAACTGAGACAGAGAGAAAAAAGGCTGATGCAATATTGCAGCACCTGTTAACAAGCAGTGATCAAGTAACAAGAAGAAAAGGGACTGCAGGCAATGTATTAAAAGGAATGAAGCAAATGAATTGAACTAATGTATAGAAATAAGTATAATTGAGTAATTGAATTAAATAGAATTGAGAAAGTAATTACAACATAGTAAAGAAATATAGAGAAAGGTGATTAGTCAAATAAGAGTGATAGTGAATGAAATTAAGAGCGGTGATAATACTTAGAGAATAGTATATGTATATGCATTGTGTGTAGTGTTATAGAAATATATATAAGAGGTGTTAAGAGTATTATAAATTATATTATATAATAGGGGGATAAGAAAAGGTATAACTCTATTTGTAATCTTATTTTTAAGGTTAACCCTAAGAATAACGTTATATAAAATTGATATATTCAAGTGTGGAAAAATATTATTCAAGTAATAAAAATGACAAGTACCGCAACAACAACTAAAATAAGTAAAAAAACAGCTACAAATCCCACACCTATAATGGCCTCTCCTATATGTCAAAGAACGATAGGAACCATGTTGGGGAAAGAAAAAGAAAAAGTAGAATTGGCGATGAACCCACAGAGCATACAGATAACACTACAAATGATGCAGGAAACAATGATGAAGACCCAAGAGGCAATAGCAAATAATCATGAAGAAACAAAAATTCATCACAAAGAAATCAAAAATGAAATTAAAAACATGAATGACAAGATAGAGAGTATACAACAAACAATGATGAAGAACGAACAAAAAATTCAAAAAGTCGAAACAAAAATAGATCAAGTTGATGGCAAAATAGAAAAGATGGAACAGAAATCCAAACAAGTAAACAGAGAGTTGACTGATTCTATCGCCTTCTTAGAAATGGAAAAAGCTTCGTTCTTCCTAAGATTTCAAAATATCGTAGAGGAAAAAGAAGAAGATTTGGGAGAGAAGATGGCGGAGATATTGGCTGAGATATTAGGAAAGGACAAACAGGAAACAAGAAGAGACATAGATGAAATATATCGAGTATATACAAATTATGCACGAAGGCACAGATTGGCGAGAGAGGTGCATATAAGGTTTACTAGAAGATCAATAAGGGATGAAATATATAAAAAAACAAGAGACGAACAGATAGTTTATAAGGGTAAAGAAATAATTGTATTAAAGCAAATACCACGTAGAATACGAAATCAGAGACGAGAATACCAATTTCTAACAACCCAATTAACTAAATACAAAGTTATGTTTCGATGGTTAGTACCTGAAGGCATATTTGTAACATGGCAAGAAAAAATATATAAGATAGACACACTCGAGAAAGCGCAGGATTTTTATGAATGTCACTTTGCGCAGGGAGAAGAACAAGAAAGTAGGGAACAGCCGGAGAGTAAAAGCCAGGAGAAAGACCTATTAGAAGAATTTGAATGAGAAAGAGAAACGCAAAAGATACAAGAAAGAGAAAGGTTAGAAAGAGAAGGAGCAAAAGGAAGGGTAATAGAGACAAGAAGCACAAAAAAAACAGATCAAGTAAAAAACGGGAGAGGCAATTAAGCTCTTTTCTGTAAACATTAATGGTTTAAACATACCAAGAAAAAGAGTACAAACGTTTAACAAATTAAGGAAATTGGATGCAGACGTGATGTGTCTTCAGGAAGTTCATATAAAAAAGGATTATAGAAAACTACTAGAGAATGTAAAATTAGGAACACTATACACAACACTAGCACAAAACAAGAAAGGAGGAATTGCTATATATGTCAAAGAAAAAATAAAATCAAAATTAATATATTCGGATGAAGGGAGAATTTTAATGTTGGAAATAGAATTAGAGCAAAAACAAATTTTATTAACGGCAGTATATGCACCAAATAATAACCAACATGAATTTTTTAAAAATAAGAAACTAGTGGATCTGGATTATGAAAGTATTTGTATGATTGGGGATCTAAATGCAATAGTTGATGTTAAGAAAGACTATAAGAGTAGTAAAAAGAGCAAAAAGAAGAAAAATATATTACCAAAATCGTTCTTTAACATGGTAAGAGAACTCAACCTTCGGGATATATGGAGAGAGACACACAGATCAGACAAACAATACACGTTTTATTCGTATCCGCATCAATCCTGGTCTAGGATCGATATGGCCTGGGTAACAACAGAAGTACAGAACGGGATAGAGGAAATTGAAATAGGACTTAATGACTGGGCGGATCACAACCCAATAACAAGAAAATGGAAAGGCCAGAAACAGAGAAAAAGATGGTCAATGAATCAAAGACTATGTAAAGACAAACAATATATACAGATGCTAGAAAAGGAGTTGACATTATTTTTTCAGGTAAATAAAAAGGAAGAGACATCAACACAAAATTTGTGGGATACTACAAAAGCCTACATTCGGGGATTGACAATTGCATACAACTCTAAGAAAAATAAAGATAGGAGATTTCAACAAGAAAAACTACAAGAAGAACTTAAAGAAACAGAAAGTGACCTACAGAAGGATCCACAAAACAAAAAGATAAAAGAAAAATGGAATATTATAAAACACAAGATTAATCTGACAACACAAAAAGAAATGGCACAGAAAATTAGGATGGCGAAACAAAATTATTTTGAAAACGCGAATAAAACTGGTCGATGGTTGGCCTATAAATTAAAAAAAGAAAAAGGCAAAAGAACAATACATCAACTACAAGATGAAAGTGGAACGGTACAATATAGACGGGAAGAGAAAAAGAACATAATACAAAATTTCTTCTCAAAGCTATACTATCAGGAAGATATAGCAGATGATAAAGTTAAACAATATATAGAGGCAGCAAAAATGAGCAAAATCACCGAAGAACAAAAGGAAATGTTGAATAGACCAATAATCGTAATAGAACTAGAAACAGCATTGAAAAAACAAAAAAATAATAAATCACCAGGCCCAGATGGAATTCCGGTTGAGTTTTATAAAAATACACAAGAGTCACTACAATGGATAATGTTGGAGATTTGTAATGAGGTGCTGGAGGAGGCGAAGATACCGGCATCTTGGACTGAAGCAATTATTACTCTTATCCCTAAGGAAGACTCAGACTTGCAACAAATTCAAAATTATAGGCCGATTTCTTTACTGAATACAGACTATAAGACATTTGCAACAATAATAGCAGAAAGGATTAACATTTTTTTGAATAACTACATCCACCCAGATCAAAATGGATTTCTACCAGGACGACAGATAAAAAATAATATGAGGATAATAATGAACACCTTAGAATTCTATGAAGTCCATTCTGAAAGACAAGCTACACTGGTTTTCCTTGATGCCCAGAAGGCATTTGATAATTTGAATTGGAAGTTTATTATAACACAATTGAACTACAGGGAATTTGGGACAAAATTTGGAAAGATGGTTGAGAAAATATATACTAAACAAACAGCTAGGGTAATTATGAATGACGAAATGACAGAAAAAATTGATATAACTAAAGGAGTAAGACAAGGGTGCCCACTTTCTCCTCTTCTATTTATTTTATCATTAGAAATACTTCTGACAAAAATCAGAGAGGACCAAGAAATAAAGGGTTTAAAAATTAAGAAGGAAGAATATAAGGTCCAAGCCTTCGCTGATGATTTGGTATTTATTTTGGAAGACCCATTAGAAACCGGCCCTAAATTAATTAAACAAATAGAAGAATTTGGTGAGGTAGCCGGACTTAAGATTAATAAGAATAAATCCAAATTAATAACGAAAAATCTTACAAAGGCACAGGAAAGCGAACTGGAAGATAAAACAAAAATAAGCGTAACTAAGAAAATAAAATATTTAGGGATTTGGCTTACAGCGAAGTGCTCCTCGGTTAAGGAGGATAATTATGATAAAATATTACACCAGATAAAAAAAGATTTAGAAAATTGAGAAAATCTACAAATTTCATTTTTAGGGAGGATCGCTACGGTCAAAATGAATATATTGCCAAAAATATTATTCCTGTTCCACGTTATTCCAATAAAACTAGGGAAAACATTCTTTCAAGAATTAAATAAATTGGTCACTAAATTTATATGGCAAAGGAAAAAACCTAGGATTAAATTAAAACTCTTGCAAGATACGAAAGATAAAGGGGGATTGGCGTTACCAGAGTGGGAAATATACTACCAAGCATCAAGTCTAACTTGGCTAAAAGAATGGATGGAATTGAAAAATACCAGAGTTTTAACACTAGAAGGACATGACTTGCAAGCGGGGTGGCATGCATTCCTATGGGACGAAAAATATAAAATACACAGATACTTTCAAAGACACATAGTTAGGGATGCATTGCTACACACTTGGGAAAAAATAAAACAAAAACATTACTTAAGAATTCCAATGTGGTTATCCCCAACAGAAGCTCTGAAACACCCAAACCTACTGGACATAAATAAGATAATTAGATACAAGGAATTGGTAAACGAACAGGGAAATCTGAAAACAAAACAAGAATTGGAACAAGACGTAGGCAGAGAGATTGATTGGTGGACATTTACACAAATTCAATCTAAATATACAGAGGACAAAAAATTATATGAAATACAAAAAGAGCCGCAAGAATTGGATAAAATTATAAATGGAACAGAAATAAAATTAATTAGTAATATATATAAATATTTACTGAGATATAAAATGGAAGACGAGGTTGTCAAAGACACAATGATTAGATGGGCAAAATTTTTTGGATACAACATAGAATTGGAGAAATGGGAAAAAATATGGGAAACAAACATAAAATTGACTATGTCTGCGGCATTCAAGGAAAACCAGTTGAAGATGTTTTACAGATGGCATCTTCCACCAGCAAAGCTTGCCAAGATGTTCCAGAACAACTCGCCGATATGCTGGAAATGTAAAAAGGTACATGAAACATATTATCATCTATGGTGGACATGCCCAGTAGTAGTAGTAGTGTATACCTTTTTTTAACGAAAATTATCAGCACTTTTGATCAGTGACGTCATCAAAGTAAACAAACCCACGTGTTGATTACGTCAGCAGGGCATGGCCCTAAGAGGAAGTGACGTGCTCAGCCCCCACCCTCCGGATATGACGTGCATAACCCTCTCCCCGGATGTGATGTGCATAATCCACCCCCCTAGTCGGATATGACGTGTTGGCCTAAGCCCATCAAGATAAGCTTGAGCAAACCTAACAGCCCTATTTTCAGATAAGGCGTGTTGAACCTAACCCCCATCAAGAAAGATGTGGCAGTCAAGCCTCTGGGGACATGATTAGCTTAACCCTAGATTAATTCTATGGTCATTCAAAACCCAAAAAGCTAAGTAAAGTGAATAATTAACAGAGGCCTGTGTTTTTGGGAAACAAGCCCTACTTTTGGGAGCTGTGAAATAAAAAAAAATGCTTTTTATTTCTAATCATTCTACCCTAATGATGATTTTAATTTTTTGTGGAGTTTTAAAAATCAGTGCCTCAAAAGCTGGGGAAAAAGGAGCCCCTAAAAGGTAGCCAGGGCCTGCATTTAAACCCCCTTTTTTCTAAAAAGGTATTTATTTCTAGGCGGTTTTAAAATCATTTCCTCGAATGCAGGGAAAAACAAACAAACCACAGACCTTTTAAAACCTGGTTTTTACTTTTGTAAAAATCTAAAGACACATATTTTGCCAATTGCACCCTCAAGCCCCCATGTACACGTAACCGTTCGAAGCACGGCCTTAATAAAATTTATTCTGCCCCCCTACAACAAAAGGAATATTAACAGGAATTAAAATGCTCACAAGAGGCAAGCACCCAGGCGGCAAGTAGAGGTTTAAACCTTGTTCAAGCATGTCAGGACAGCAATTCGTGTTTGTGTCTTCTAGTAAAAAAAAAAAAAAAAAGGTGAGTTAGGCCTTGTTTGGGACATGCCCAGGCATGTCATAACCCCCCTCCCCCCGTGCTTCTGGGCATGCGTAATGCTCAAGGACGTGTCATTGCAAGGGGCAGGGGAGTTTGTGCGGGCCGACCTGAACAGCTAGCAGTCTTTTGAAGATGGCAACCTCTGATTCCAAAACTGTTTTTAAAACAACAGCAGAAGCTAGCGTTGCATGCTCTGACACAAGGCCACAACCGGCAGAATGCAACAAAATCTGTTGCAGGGGTTATGATAAAGAAAATTTTTTATTCAGACCCGTTTTGCACGGATGTAGCATGGAGTGTTGTAACTTTAACGATGAGGTGCAGATTGCTTACCGGACAGCCTGTGAAATGGTGAATGATGCTACATTATCTCCCAGCAATGGTAAGTAAATATCTTTTTATTTATGATAATGTAAATGCTGCTGGAACGGATAGCACACTAACAGGATGTGCTTTATATTTTGCAGACTCCGAATTAATAACACCTAGACAGAAAACACTTCAAGACATCCCGATTTTATATTCCTGTGGTAATAGCCGTGGTCACAATGCTTCTGCAGATTTTTCTGATTTAGACTATAACAGGGATTCTGAACTATCCCAGAGACCATGCTATCTACCCTGTGAGTTAAAGAGCTGCAATTTGTGTAAAGACTGGTTTGCTTGTGACTGCGGACATGATTTGTGGGGTACAGGCGGGTCAACGTATTGTAAAATAGCGTGTTATGCCCCTTTATCTTCTGATTCTGATAGTGGTGATGAGGGATATTTTTCTGATGGTGGTGCCAACCCCCCTGAACTCTGTATAACCAATAAAAGACTGTGTTAACGTCAACGCTTGACCATTTTGTCAGTGGTCTTTCAGTATAATGCATGAAAAGCTTCTAAGCCGTATTTATTATACACCAGGATGTGTAGGGAGTTATGGAGGTGTGAATACCCTTTTTCAGGAAGCTAGAAAACATGATAAAAACCTGACCATGAAGCAAGTCAAGACGTGGCTGTCAGGGCAAGACGCTTATACGCTACATAAGCCTGCAAGAATTAATTTTCCTAGAAATAAAACAGTAGTGTCTGGCTTAGATCATCAATGGCAGGCTGACCTCATAGATGTCTCCAAATTTTCTAAGGAGAACCATGGAAAAAAGTACATCTTAGCAGTTATCGATGTGTTATCTAAATATGCCTGGGCCTCCCCTTTATCTGATAAATCAGGGAGGGAAGTTACATCCGCCTTCCAGAATATCTTTGAAACAGGACGTGCACCCCGAAAAATACAGACAGATGCAGGTAAAGAGTTCTTGAATATTCCGCTGAAGAAACTTTTAGCACGTTATGGCATTCATCATTTTGTCACCCATAGTGAAACTAAAGCAGCCGTTATAGAGAGGTTTAATAGAACCCTAAAAAACAAACTCTGGAGATATTTCACAGCTAGAAATACCCATCGGTATGTGGACATTTTGGCAGATACTCTTCAGGGGTACAATAACACTTACCATCGTAGTATCGGGGCTGTTCCTAACACTGTAAATTTGTCTAACGAAAGGGATGTGTGGATGAGGCTTTATGGGGTAGCTTTAAAAAGTAAAAGAAAGAAAAAATGTCTTAAGATGGGAGATCATGTCAGGGTATCCAGACTGAAGGGTAAGTTTGAAAAGGGCTATCTGCAAACCTATACGGATGAGATATTCATCGTCAAAGAACTGGAGACAAGGGGGGAAAGAGTGGTGTATAGATTAAATGATTACACAGGTGACCCTGTAAAGGGGGCTTTTTACTTTGAGGAGCTCCAAAAGGTTCCTGCTGACCAACAGCGCATATACAGAATAGAGAAAATTATCCAAAAAAGAGGGCGGGGAAAACAGAGAGAGTTTCTAGTCAAATGGACTGGATGGCCAGAGAAGTTCAACAGTTGGATTAAGGAGACTGAAGTACAACATCTTTGATATGGCGGAGTTTTACATCACCCTTCCCAGCAACGCATCAGCAGCAATTTTCCCCCAAAACAAAAATTCTAATTTTACTATTCAGTTAGCCAGATCGTTGGATCTTCCAGGGTCATGGGAAGTAGGGCTAGCAGAGATACAGTATCCGCATAGTTGGCACACATTAACTTCTCCTGGATATTTTGAAATTGCTAACGAGAGTAAGAGTTGGCATTTTTCTTTGAGAAGCGGGTACTATAGCAGCCTCCGACAACTGTTAGAAAATATGAACAAGATTATATCAAATGCCAAGGATGGACCTAAGACAACCCTACATTATGATTCAGTGGGTCGAAAAATTAATCTTAAAGGGGATGAACCACATACCATTCTAGTTAGCGGAGAACTTGGACATCTGTTAGGTATGTTCCTGGATTCAGCACCTTATATGTTTACACAGACATTGTAGAGCTCCAGATAGTGGGTGACTTCTATGTGCCATTACTGCGCTGTGTGCCTGTGCGAGGGCAAGACAATGATTTTGTCACAATGACCTATGACCGTCCACATTATGTACCGGTCAGCAAACATCACATCGATACCGTTACTATAGAAATCAAAACCGACCAGGACAAAAACGTGCATTTTTATCACGGGAAGGTGATTGTCAAGCTTCATTTTAGACCTCGGAAAAGTGAAGGATGGTTGTAATCAAGGAGCATGGGGACCCTCAAGACTACGTGGCTTACTACAGGGCACAAGCTGGAGGCGGCCTTCCAGGATTCCGAGGAGCCCCCATTATGTACGGGACAGGTTTAGGGGGTCTGTTCCGTGGACTTTTTCGAAAAGCAATGCCTTTTTTGAGGCGTGGATTAGAAATCATTAAGCCGCATGTCAAATCTGCTGCCAAAAACATTGCCAGCGATGTTGCGGGGCATCTTGTATCTCGTGTTGTTGAGAGGGGGCAGGATGGATCAGGGATGTTCATAGCCAGGAAAAATTATGCATCGGGCCCACCTATTCCGTTTAAAAAGAGAAGACTTGTGAAAAAGACCCGTCATACCAAGAGGAGACGTGCGCAGAAGAGGAAGCCCTGTGACAAGGAAGACATATTCTAATACAATATGTCATTTATTCATTCTGCTTCAGAGGAATGTGTTAAATCAGAACTGGATCTTTTTCAACTGGCGCCTACACAGACCAGTATTGAAAACAATACCTATGTCGAGATCCCTCCTTTATCAGCGCTAACACCCAACGCGCCCCTGGAATTTTTTATCAAGGGGCATGGTGAGCATTACACGGATTTAAACAACACCCTGCTGTATGTGAGTTGCAAGATTGTAAAGGCTGATGGGACGGATATTGATGATGGGGCAAGGGTGGCCCTGACCAACTACCCCATAGCATCACTGTTTAACCAGCTGGATGTTACCTTGGGAGATCGGCTCATTACACAGAGTCATCATTGCTATTCTTATCGGGCCGTGATTGAACTGATTCTGAACTTTGGTAGTGATGCGCTGGGTACCCAATTTACAGCTGGAGGTTTTTACAAAGATGACTCGGACCTCATGGAGAGTACTCTACTGACAGCCGCTGGGAACTCAGGTTTCAAAGCGAGAGCAAGACACACGGCCGGTAGTTGTAAATGGGACCTGCTAGGGCCTCTGCATAGCGATCTATTTTTTCAAGACAGACTGCTAATTAATGGCGTTGATGTGAAAGTCAAACTCACAAGAAGCAGAAATGAATTTTGCGTGATGAAGGATGGCAATGAGAATTACAAAGTGCAGCTCCTGGCAGCTTCTCTCTTTGTAAAACGTGTAAAAGTAGCCCCGGGAGTGCGCCTTGGCCATGCAGAAGCTTTGCTCACCTCCAATGCCAAATATCCCATTGATCGAGTGGGGGTGAAGGTTTACAGCATTCCTGCAGGTAGCCTTGTGTGTAATCAGGAAAATCTATTTCTGGGCAGCTACCTAAACAATTAGTGATTGGGTTTGTGGACAATGCATCTTTTAGTGGGGATTATGAAAGAAACCCGTTCAATTTTCAACACTGCAATGTCAATTTTTGCGCCCTGCATTGTGATGGCGAGCAGATCCCCGCAAAGCCTCTTCAGCCTGATTATGAGCACGGTCTTTTTGTGAGAGAGTACATGCAGATGGTGCAAGCCACAGGCAAAGGTATGAAAGACAGGCCGCTGTTAATCAACCGGGAAGAGTTTAACCGAGGGTATACTTTGTATTGTTTTGACTTGAGTCCTGATCAGGGGTGCTCTGAGCACTATTCTTTGATCAGGAACGGTAACCTCAGAGCCGAAATTAGATTTGCACAACCCCTCCCCAACACCGTCAACATGATTCTCTATGCAATCTTTGAAAACCTTATTGAAATAAGTCACACAAGGAATGTGCTTTTTGATTATATGTGAGTATGGACACACTGCAGCTCCTCCATTTGTTCTCTGGAAATACTGACTTTCTAGGGGTCTACCCTTGTGACCTACTACCCCAGAGACAAATCTCCAAAAGACCTTTTGGATTAATTGCAAATACCCACCCTCACACTCTGCCTGGTGAACACTGGCTGGCCTTCTACTTCCCATCTCCCGGATATGGCGAATTTTTTTATTCTTATGGAAGGCCGCCGGCTAGCCCTGACTTTCCTGACTCCATAGTGATGTTTTTAGAGCAGCAAGCTGAGAGGTATACATTTCACCAACGTCAACTGCAGCACCCCAGCGCTGTGACCTGCGGGCAACACTGTTCATTTTTTCTACTGAACCGGTCTAAAGGAGTGGCCTATGAAAATATTTTAAAGATGTACTCCAATGCCGATATTAAAAATGATCAAATGGTAAAGCTGTTTGTAAAAACTATAAAGGTGGGAAGGGGGCTTGGAACCTGTAACCGTCACCAATGCATGCAGACATGCTTGCCTTACTGTAAAATAAAGAAAAAGACTTAAACGTTTTTACTTGTTTCACTGTGTTTTTATTCATTTTACAAATTGAGCCAGTCACAAAACCTGAACCTACTTCTAGGATTTAATGTCCAAGGGCTAGAGGGGGTACCGGTAATCAGAGTCTTCTGAGTCCCAAAAGGGGTTGTCATAACAGAGACGGGGCTAGTAGCAGTTTCATCCTTAACAACCAGAGAATCTTTCAACTTTTCTATTTGCTCTTTAACAGTTGTAGACCCCAACACAGAGGTTGGAACATTCACCTCTGCCATAGCATTCATAAAGTCATCCCAGCCTTTAGGTTTCCGCTTCTCAGTAGGGGCTCGGTGTTGCGAGGCTCCTTTCACCAAGTCTAAAATATTAGTACCAGGAATAGGGACCCCTTTGTATAAAAAGGTACCGCGATCATCCCAGGTTGAGACGTCCTGATGCTGTTTCATTTTGTTCAGCAAAAGTTCCGCATTTTTCCTGTAACGGGTGCTCACACCCCTTAGGATCTCATCCATCCCTGTGTCCTGCAGAGATGGCTGTGGTGGCTGTTCTGGTAATGTTGGAAGTGGCCGAGGCTCTTCTGGTGGATAAATGAGATTCAGTCTGTCCTTTTCAGACTCATTTTGCCTGGTCAGTCTTAGATACCTCTGCAGTGCAGAATTGTAGAGCTTAATCTTGTCATCCTCACACAAATCAGCTCTCTGAAGAATGGTACGCATCTCATCATCCAACCGGTTAGTGGCTATAGCCCCCATAGTAGGCGGCCTGCCCTGTAGCTGATCCATCTGATGACGCGACACCAGATACATTTTCTCGGCATGGTCCATGGTTTATCCAGTTAACAGGCTAGTCAACAGCGGAATAGCTGTCCCTAGTAAGGGACCGATAAAACCACCCGACTGAAGTATGATCTGCTTCTTCTTTTTGAGTGAGACCTTTCTATCATTCAACTTTTTAATGACACCTTTCTTTCTCTTTAGAGACCGGAATTGTGAAGGTTTCAGAGGAAGCTTTCCTTTTAGGGTGTTCAGAGCTATTTCTGCTATTGCCCCCACCAGGTCATTATTAGCATTGCATAAGATGGCTTTTCTCTGTCTTGGTCCGGACTTTACTAAGATTTTTAAAAGCCCCCAATTTCTACGTACCCTCTCTGACATCTTAAATGAACTAGTGCTAAGGTAACCGGGCTACTGTTTTTTACACTTCTTTTTCATTATGTAAACAGTAGGCCAATCAGGTGGGAAGAGGCCTGTTCTCAATCTGTAGGATTCTGGAGTGGTGGCTGCCAAATCTACCAAAAGGTACCCGTGTGGTTTGTGAGTGGCATCTTGGAATGCTTCTAAAAAATACTTTGTGTTAGTGGGATACATCTGCCTGGCCAGTGTGACAATTTGCATCTGATCACGAGGGCTGCTGAATAAAACCAAATATTTGGAATTCAGAGCTATTGTTCTCATTTTCTTACCTTGGAAAAACAGGTTTTGTAGTATGAGAATAATGCTCAGGTTTCTGTGATGAACGTATTGTGTAAAAGCCTTCTCTATTTGATCGCTGTCACCGGCCGATGCCATGAGATCATCTATCACGGCTAGAGTGATTTGATTTGGCGGAAACAAATAATCATCTTCAAAAGAAGACGGAAGCCCCTCCATAAACTTAATATAAGGGAATTTATTAAGCAGTTCTTTGTACAGAGGTTGCCAACAGCTATAAAACCATACAATATTTTGAGGCATTTGAGACAACGCAACATCGCCATGTTCTAACATTTGTTTGATAAAAAAAGATTTGCCAGAATTGGACGGCCCGCTTATAATGCAGGAGAAAGGATGTACAAATTGTGCAATATTTTCCACCATCCTTAATAGCCGTAAGGCAGCGTACAATAATCCTCACTCTTTAATAACCTTTTATTATACACTACTTTTAAAGTTTTTCGGAGGACTCGCGTTTCTAGGGTCCACTGTTTCTTAACCCTAACAATCCCCAACTGTTCAACCCTGATCTCTTTTTTTCTCTCTGCACCAGACAGACAATAATCATCTACCAAATCTTTCAAGCTGTCAAAATTAACCTTATTGCTATTACCACAGTTTAGCGTGATTCCCTTCACCTTTAGCACCGCTTCACCGTTGGACAAAGCATAAGCATACGTTTTGGGACCGGCCGCAACAAGCTCTGTTATCGTAGTGTTTGGTGGAATCTCACTTGTCAGCTGCCCTAAATAATCACCCAAAGGAGGTGTCCATGCCCCCTCTCTACTTACAAAAATGACTGAATCGGTATCATGGTACAGGCACCTATTGCCCAGCCCATCCTGTAGCCTGTATAATTCCAGCCATGCATAAGCCGTTGTAAAGCTGGCTATGAATACATTAGTGCATGTGGATTTGGTGGGGTGGTTCTTGGCTATTTTCCATGTCACAACGGCTGTCTCTGTATCCACAAACTCACATGAGGAAACATCATAATACGGTATTTGAATAAATCCTCAGGGTTTGTCACCACGGATGTGGTCAGGTGATTGGTGCTCTGGCCAAACTTACCCCACAGAGAATTTAAGAAGAGTTTGGCAATCTGTCTTTTAGCAGGATTTACTTCAATGTGGTCACGACGTAAGCGGACGCCTTCCATCTTTTCATAATCCTGAATATATTGCTCTTTATCCTGTTCTGTTTTGCACCAGTCAGGGTAACCACTGGCCTCCTGTTTCTGTCTGAGATGCATGTTCATATAACCTGAAAATAGCTCATTTGATGTTCTTTCAAAATGCCAGATCTCATAGATTTCAACAATTCTGTAACCTTTTTCTAAAGCTACATTCAATTCAATAGTACACCATGTCCCAGTCAGAGCTCTTTCCTCATCACTGTGTTTACAGGGGGTGGTTTGCAGTTTTTCTGTGCAGGTTGCACACAAACTAAACATTAATTTGCCTCCTGATTTGTGGGGTAGGACTGGGAAATAGAGATTCCTTGGTGGGTACACTTTGACTTTGGCTAACCCAAAATATTGCTTTATGTCCCCAAAGTTTTGAAATATTATTTGTGGATGGCCAATTGGGTACTCCTTGGTCTTATTCACAAAGGGGTACAAACTGGTGAAATCGTAGTATAAGATTTGTTCACCAGGTTTTGGTTTGTAGTACAGGCATGTAGCATTTGTTCTTCCACCAAAAAAAGCATCTCGAGGATTCAAAGGAGTTGGGAGCTTATTCTCAACTAGAAACTGCTTCAAAGAAGTGTCATCCTCCACCATGGCCCTCCATTCGTGTTCCCAGATGCAGCGCACAGCATAGCCCTGGTCCCTGAGGTACTCTTCTTTAATCTTAGTACGGTTGTGCAGGTTACCATATGTTGAATCAAGTACTTTGTTGAAGTCTTTTTCAGAGTAGCAGACAGGGCACCCATGAAAAAAACAACCGTGAAATTCAAAAGCTGTGGGAGTTCCATTTATGACAGCAAAACCGTCCAAAAAATATTTGCCTACTTGCTTTTCACCCCCCTTCAGAGCATGCTGAATATTGAGTTTCTCAGTGTGCTCTATATGCAACAACCATTGAATCGCTGGAACTGAATACCTTTTCTGTGTCTTGTGATAACTGTCCAAAGGAGCTAATGCAATGGTATTGCTCTTCAAATACATGAACCGATACTGTGCCATACAGACAGATGCCAATGTGATATATTGGAAGGGGTCAATGCATCGAATCTCTATCTCCTCAACAATCTCACCCCCGACTCCCCTGAAACACTCACGCTCAGTCATATTCATCACCTGTTCCCTAAATCGAATACAGGCCTCTCTTAATATATCTACATCTTGTCTGCAATAGTGAGCCAGAGCCTTCTTTAGTTTAAACACAGTACCTGTATTAGCAGCGTGCCATTTCATGAATTCTTCTCTCTCCCCGGGCATCATGGTTTCAGGACTGTAATACTTGGTTTCAGGGAGTGGTCCCACATAGTCTCGATTGGCCATTGTATTGAACAAGTGGGGGAAATATCCTTTGCTGCCTTGAAACCCCATAGCTTTGGGTAATTTGCTTAATTTAAGGGGCAAAAATGAGAGGCTATCAATAAACCGAATCTTATAATCCGGTAGGGTGATACACAGCAGTTTCCCTCCCTGACTTATAAGTTGAACCCTAACCTTTTCACGGATCAGCTGCCTCAGTACTAGGTACCCGTCATAACCTTTGGAGTTGTGAGCTATAAAAGTACATCCTTTAAACTCAAGATTTATAAATTTCTTTACAAACTGCTCCAGGCATCTAACACCATAACAATCCCACCTCACAACATCTTTATCATACCAATCCTTCAACATATCCCTGGCGCAGACATAATTAGGTATATGGGTACCTGTCTCTTGACAGCATTCAAAATCATAAATGATATATCTTTCACCAATTCGCGGTCGGCACAACGATTTTAGAAAACATAAATGCCCTTCCAAGCTTTCAACCTTCTCAGAGCATTGTCCACACTTGGTTCCCCTGCACTTTTTGTGGGGTTTAAAGACATAAACCCCACACGTTTCACAATATTTTTTATTCTTACAGTCAACGTTTCCCTCCATAGCGAGTTCTGTGTGTCTTTCAAGACACACCTTAGACCGGCAAAGCTCTTTGCACCTACAGCAGCGCGCCTTCTCCTCCTCCACCCGCTGACATTCTTGCCTGAGGCATGCTCTACAGATATATTGACAGCCATGATTAAATTTGTGGTGGTAAGGTGTGTGGCACAATTTACAGAAATAGCGTTCACCCAGGAAGCCCTTGATATTTTTGATGCCATAGTAATGCTTGTCGTGTAACAATATAAATACTATTTTTTCTTGCTGGGGACTACCTGTGACAAAAAACCTCCACCCGTCCTGCATATAAAACAAGATTTTTATAGTGACCCTTAAAGCTTCTTCAAAGAGGTGTATCTGAGAAAAATCAATCCTGTTTTCTGTGGAAACACCCAGTCTGCTGTGAAGTTCCCTGGCCCTGGTAATAATTTCTTGATTTCTAACATCCACACCAATCAGCCAGAGCAAACAGCTAGCAAAACACAGAAATTCACCTCCCACATTGAAATCTACTAGGTGCTGTCTTTTTTTCTCCAGTACTCTGCTGAGCAGCACAGTGTTTAACTTCCTAAGCCCTCCCCCCTCCTTGTTCTTCACGACGGTAACCACTAATTGTAAATTACTCCCCCACAATATCTCTGCCTTACTTTGAAGCAGATTTTCAACACTGGTCAGAAAATCATCAGCATTTAAATCATTCACACACCTCCTAAGAGAAAAGAGAGGTTGATTTAACCCCTCTGCATCCAACCGGAGTTGAACAAAATCATTTGGACCTATGTCCCTAGCAACATTATTCAAAAGAGTCTGTATCGTATTATGAATAGCCTCTATAGCATCTACAAAAGACCGGATTCGGTCAAGATTAACAAATCTATAACGATGATAGTATTCCACAGCCCTGAAATTTCGGATAGGCTTCTCCCATGCCTGCACCATATCCAGATAAACATCGTTCATATTCTGAGTGTTTGCAGAGTTAGGGGCTTGTAGCTGTGGCGTAGAATGACATATCTCTTCTTCTGGTTGAGACACAGACATAGCATCACAACTATCACTGTCTGCTGGGGATGCGGGAAGTCCGCCTCCATGCATTTTTGCTTTTTTGCAGGCCGGCTCTGGTTAAACAAACAAACAAACAAAAGGCTATCACCAACATTCCTAATAATGTAATACCAACCCCCTTTTAGTTTCTAAAAAATAATACTAATGGTTTTGTAGTTGGATAAAATGCTAGATATTATACCTCCTAACAGCATTCGTGTTGTGTGGCTTGTGGTAGGCTGAGGGCTCATGTCATGCTGGGTCCCTTGGAGCTCTGGGGGAATTGCAAGGTCCACAAATGGCTGCTCGTCCTCCCATTCTGAAGGAAAAGAAAAACCCCAATGGTTAGAATTGTTGCAGAAATGTTTATAAGAATCTAAATGTATGAAAGTATGAAAGACAAATACCTTCATATACCCTCAAACATTCTGAGTCTGTCAATTGTTGTTCTGGGGGAATTGCAAGGTCCACAAATGGCTGCTCGTCCTCCCATTCTGAAGGAAAAGAAAAAAACCCAATGGTCAGAATTGTTGCAGAAATGTTTATAAGAATCTAAATGTATGAAAGTATGAAAGTCAAATACCTTCATATATCCTCAAACATTCTGAGTCTGTCAATTGTTGTTCTGGAGGAATTGCAAGGTCCACAAATGGCTGATCGTCCTCCCATTCTGAAGGAAAAGAAAAAAACCCCAATGGTCAGAATTGTTGCAGAAATGTTTATAAGAATCTAAATGTATGAAAGTATGAAAGTCAAATACCTTCATATACCCTCAAACATTCTGAGTCTGTCAATTCAATCTAGTGAAAGAAAACAATCAATCAATCAAACAAGCAAGCAGACAAGAATGTTATAAGCTCCATTTTGCATCTAAGTGTTTAAAAAATTAGGCATAAAACTACTTACAATAGTTGGTTCCATTCTGAAAAGGGTCTTCTTAGCAGATCAAATGGCTCCGGAGGTATGGGTATGCCAGAAACCAGCAAACGTGTCAGGACGTGACAGGACCAGTATGGGCCCTGCTTTTATACATGTTGGTGATGTCACAAAATAATCACATCAGAGGAGGTGTGTTCTTCACACCTTTTGCAAAACTGGCCACCCTTAACTACCTAGGAAGCGGCATTTGAATAGTAGGTGATGTTACAAACTAATCACATCAGAGTTGATGAGTTCTTCACCCCTTTTGCAAAACTGGCCAGCCCCGCTTTATCAGGAAATCCCAATTGAATAATATCACATGAGCTTTGATTAAATTGTATCTCTGTGTTTAACATCTGACAAGGTTAAACAGGGGTCAGCAAAAGAAAAAACATAATACAACTTTCATGTGATTTGTAAAGCACATTTTATTATAAATTTCATAGCGTTAACAGTTTCTTGTAATTAATTTCTGTTACATTCTGGCATATGAACCTCTTCAGAGACAATGGGAATTCAGCTTCGATCTTTGACATTAATGACAGTGGTTTACTGTTCTTCTCGATACGCTGTATGAATGTCTTGAGCTCACCAAGTGAATCCTGGGTGAAATATAAGTTATTCACTTTGTCAGAAATATTGATGATGATCCAGACAACATGAGGCATAGAAAGTCTAAAGCATAAGCTGTTAATAAGCTCTGTTTCACTGATACCATCCACATGATCATCATCATCTGCTTGTAGACATCCCGTTAAGCAGTGGTGTAATATTTTAATGATACATGCTTTCAGAATCTGAGACATGCCGACATTTTGAGGCTCCACCGTTTCTAAAGCAGGAAATAAGGTAGAATTAGGCTAGCTGTTTCAACTAATCAAAATACTGTTTTCCTAATGTTTAGATTTACTTACCATTTGATGTTTTGCAGAACCTGCAATAACAAGGTTTTATAAGTTTGTTCTCTTCAATGAAGCCATATATCTCAGGTCCTTTTCTTATTCTATGCCCACGCTTGGGAGGTTTGGGGGTCAAATTTACATCAAACAAATCTCCATCAGTATTTGCCATCTTCAAAAGACTGCTAGAATTAAATCGCTAGCTGTTCAGGTCTGCCCGCACAAACTCACCTGCCCCTTGCAATGACACGTCCTTGAGCATTACGCATGCCCAGAATCACGGGGGGAGGGGGGTTATGACATGCCTGGGCATGTCCCAAACAAGGCCTAACTCCCCTTTTTTTACTAGTAGACACAAACACGAATCGCTGTCCTGACATGCCTGAACAAGGTTTAAACCTCTACTTGCCGCCTGGCTGCTTGCCTCTTGTGAGCATTTTAATTCCTGTTAATATTCCTTGTCTTTTGTTGTAGGGGGGCAGAATAAATTTTATTAAGGCCGTTACGTGTACATGGGGGTTTGAGGGTGCAATTGGCAAAATATGTGTCTTTAGATTTTTACAAAAGTAAAAACCAGGTTTTAAAAGGGCTGTGGTTTGTTTGTTTTTCCCCTGCATTCGAGGAAATGATTTTAAAACCGCCTAGAAATAAATACCTTTTTACAAAAAAGGGGGTTTAAATGCAGGCCCTGGCTACCTTTTAGGGGCTCCTTTTTCCCCAGCTTTTGAGGCACTGATTTTTAAAACTCCACAAAAAATTAAAATCATCATTAGGGTAGAATGATTAGAAATAAAAAGCATTTTTTTTTTATTTCACAGCTCCCAAAAGTAGGGCTTGTTTCCCAAAAACACAGGCCTCTGTTAATTATTCACTTTACTTAGCTTTTTTGGTTTTGAATGACCATAGAATTAATCTAGGGTTAAGCTAATCATGTCCCCAGAGGCTTGACTGCCACATCTTTCTTGATGGGGGTTAGGTTCAACATGCCTTATCTGAAAATAGGGCTGTTAGGGTTGCTCAAGCTTATCTTGATGGGCTTAGGCCAACACGTCATATCCGACTAGGGTTATGACCTTGTGAGCCCTGCACCACGTGGGGGTGGATTATGCACATCACATCCGGGGAGGGGGTTATGCATGTCATATCCGGAGGGTGGGGGCAGAGCACGTCACTTCCTCTTAGGGCCATGCCCTGCTGACGTAATCAACACGTGGGTTTGTTTACTTTGATGACGTCACTGATCAAAAGTGCTGATAATTTTCATTAAAAAAAGGTATACACTACTACTACTCCCAGTTGCGAAAAAATACTGGACTAAAATAAGAAGATGGATGGAAGAAATAATAGATCAACCTGTAGACTGGAAAGCAGAGATCTTCCTGCTGGGTATTTTAAATAGAAAATATAGTAAAGAAACACGGTACTTAATCTTACATATAACAACGGCAGCAAGAATAGTTTACGCACAGTTCTGGAAAAATGAGAATATACCATCAGAGGAAGAAGTGATAAGGAAAATCTTAGACTGTGCGGAGATGGACAAATTAACAAAAGAGATAAAAGAAAAGGAAGACACAGAGTACTATGTAATATGGAATAAGTGGTATGATTGGTTGGAGATTAGAAATAATAAATGAAAATAAATGTGGAAAGGTCAAGAAAGGGAAAATATGTGTATAATAATGTATAGTAATAATATGTATTATTCTTAGTATGAAGTATAGTATGAAGGAAGAAAATGGAAATAAGAAACAATTGGATAACAAGGACAAATATTTTTTAAAGAAGAATAAGGGGGGAAAATGTAAATAATAGAAGATTACCGTTACGAAATTGCTGTTTAAAAAAAAAAAAAGGAGTATACACTGTGTTTATGTGTGTTATGTTTTGTTGTTTTAAAAAAATAAAAATTAAAAAAAAAAGACTACAAAATAAATCTGAGGATAAGAAAACAGATTGGATAAAATGGACTGTAGAGATGTCAGGAACATCAGAGAGAAAGGAAATGATAAGAGAAGCCGAGAGAAAGAAAAAGAAAAAGATTTTCAACAAACATGGAAAGGCAGAAGCCCCGTACAAAGACACTTCGCCTGATTTACTTTTTATATCTACAGCAACACTTATGAACATATGGAAAAACTTTTTGATTAAGAAAGATACTGGGCAAAGGAAAAAGACTAAAGTGGAAACCAAGAAAATAGATGATGGGACTTACCAGAGAGAATACTTAAAAAAGAAACATTTGTTTGAATATAGTTAAAGAAATAGAAACGTTTTGGAATATATATGTCATTCTAAGAGGGATGAATTCCCTAAATAATATAGTATGTTTTTTCCCTTTTTTATTTTCTTTCTTGATATGAGTAATATAAAAAAGTTTAAATGACTTAGATAAAGGAAATGTTTTAGATACTTAAATGTGATTGAATTTAAGAAAATTATAATGGATAAAAATATTTTGAATAAGAGTTAAAGGACTAGATGACTAGATGTATTAAATGGAATGTTTAAAGATTAAACATATTTTTAATTATGGTTAAAAAGAATAAGAAATTTAGGAAATAAATATATGTTAGCTTAGGAGGGATATATATTTTAAGTAATATGATATTTTTTGTTTCTTTACTTTTGCTCTCTTTTCTCCCCCCCCCCATTGTTTTATCTATTCCTTAAGAAATGTAAAAGTGTGAGATGGTTCATATGGAAAAATAGAGTTAAATTTTTAAATGTAATTAATTTTTGAGAAAATCTTAACCAGTAAGAAACAATGGTTGGAAACTGATCAAAGAGAGAAGCAACCTGGAATTAAAGAGAAACTTCCTAACAGTGAGGACAATTAACCAGTGGAACAGCTTGCCTTCAGAAATCGTGGGCGCTCCATCACTGGAGATTTTTAAGAAGAGACTAGACAGTCACTTATCTGAAATGGTATAGGTTCTCCTGCTTGAGCAGGGGGCTGGACTAGAAGACCTCCAAGGTCCCTTCCAGCTCTATTCTATTCTATTCTATTCTATTCTATTCTATTCTATTCTATTCTATTCTATTCTATTCTATTCTATTCTATTCTATTCTATTCTATTCTATTCTATTCTATTCTATTCTGTTCTATTCTATTCTATTCATGATAACTGAATTTTTTAATGTTTTTACTGTAATTTATTTCTAGTTATTTCTATAGCTGTCAAATAGAAGGTTATAAACCCTGCCAGCTGTCTCCACTTCCCAATTCTAGAATGCTGCTTATTAAAAAAAAAGATGAGGGAAAAGAGAAAAAACACATCTTTTTTATACCTGTCCAAATCTCTTCATTACTCATGAAACTTTGGAAGAACTGAGATTTCATAGATTTTGGTTCAGATGAATCCTGAAGCATAAAGATGTAGATGTGGCCAGAACAGAACTGTCCTAAATTGTATCTTAATTAATTGAGAAGACTCAAACAGCCATTTTCATGGACTAAGCATGGAGCAATACAACTAGACTTTACTTGCTTTTTGATATCCCCCTTTAAGACCTCATGATTACACTACCACATTTCACTTGGTCACTCTTTTGAGGAAGAAATACATGCATTTATTAAGTAGAATAAAATAATGTAATCAAAATAAAGACAAAACAAAGTACCATCCACTAAGAAAAACAAGTTTCTGGATAAAATATGGCATCTATATCACATACGTATTTACATATACATTCTCTGAAGTTTTTTGTTTCATTTAGTTTTTTTTCCCCTCTTCCCTCTTGTAGCAATAAAAAACTATGCAAACAAAAAAACAACCACCATACAAAACTCAATGGTATCCATGTACATAATGGAACTCCATTTACCTCCTCATGAAGTTATTAAAAGTGCAACCAACTAGTCACCCAATAAATAACTTCCTTCCTTATTGAAGAGAAAGTTATGAACTGCTAAAAATAAAAAATGTCTAATCGTCATCATTTTAGGACTTATAGTGAAAATCTGTAGGCATTAATATGGTGAAACAATATACCTGTAAATATTTTATGGAGAAAACAAAACTTTTTTTTTTGCTACAAACATATATTTTAAGAAATGGCTATTTAGTCTAATAATCACCATATTTTACTGATGCTAATTATTAAATCAAATAATTCAGTTTAATAATCTCAGTAATGGAAGTAAGCTTGAAATAACATTAATATGAAAATGAAGTCAGATGTTTAGCAAAGTTATTTGATACATGAAATGTTACAATATAATGTCTTTTTACCAAAACAAAAATGCATCACTATCACATTGCAGAATGGATTACAAAAATAAAAACAGGTGGTGCTATATATAGGAAACTAACAAATTGATGACCTCTGTGTCTCTTGAGTTCTGGAAGTAAAACTTGTGTTTCTCAAAAATATCTCTGTTTGCACGCATACACATCAATGTATTTGATCTGAAACAAGTACTAATATTTAGCATAATGTGTTACTTATTCTAAACATGTATACTATGACACACAGAGAGAAACATTTTCACTGATCTATAGTTACAACATTTGAAACCAGATCTTTTTTCTTGATTTGACTTTTCAGAATGGAAATTAGATGAAAAATGGAGAAAGAAAGATGCTTTGATGGAAATATGCAAAAAATGTCACCTAGGCAAAAGGGCCGAAGCATTTTTTTAAAAATCCAGAATAGTGAGATAACGTTAATAAGTGACTCCTGCAGATACCTCCCTAATTCACTGGATTACAAGAAAAAGGAAGAGGTTCAGCACAACAAACTTGCAATGATTGCATTGTTGTTATAGTCAATCTCAATAAAAACAGTTTTAGTCTTCTTATGGAGTTGATTTCCTATTCTGGTTTATCAAGTGAGGTTGACAAGGAAGAAGGAATATTAGATATATTCACTGCCTTGACTTACTTATAAAAAATAATAAAGACATGATAAAAATAACTAAAAATACAATAAAGTTGTCACCTGAACACTTTGATCATGCTAGGAGAAGCAGCCATTTTTCCTCTTTTTCTGGAAAGTCAGAGGGGTAGAAGACCAGAATTTTGTTTATCAACACTTTGGTATGTTAATCCTTTGGTGTGGCTTCCATTTATCCCCAACATTGTCTGTCTTTTCGAAAAAGCTGGTGGTATTGAGGCCTGATAATACTGTGATTGTATTTGGGTTGTATTATTTCATGCTTTTATGATGATAGTGTTTTGTATATTCTTTTTTTCATGTACCTTGTTGATGTGCTGGGACAGAAATATAATAAATAAATTAATAATTAATAAAGTTATAGATATAAATAATGAATTATTTTTTTTTGAAAAAAAAACCCCTCCTAGATCTAGTTAATATCATCCTGAGAGTTGTTAGAAAACAAAACAAAACAAACATGCCAACAATTTAGTTGCCTATCACTTTTAAAGACTGAAAATTAGTTAACATGAACAATCTCATATTATTCGTAAACAGCAGCACAAACTTAAAGAAGTAATTGTACTTCTGTGCCTTGGTTAATATATACTAATAATGGGGAAAGGCTGGAGATACTTTAACATATACAATTCTTGATAGAAAAATAATGAATTGTATGTGTTGTACAGCAAGAACAAATGTTTGTCAAATGAAGCAAAACAACTGTGAATAAAGCTGTTCTTCTGTCCACTTCATTACATGGACATGAGAATTGCATATATCAGGAGAAAATAAGTTGAATATAGTGGAGTTCTTAAGAAATAAATGTGGTAAAACAAAAAGTGATTGGATTAAAACTGTGTAAATGATGAATGAATGTGAATTCAATACAAAACTGAGAAACCAAGAAAGAAATATGTTCAGGCAGCTTGATCATATAGAAGGACTGAAGGAAGATCCTATCATAACACATTATATGAAATAGGTGTAAAGGAAGGCTAGGAAGTTGTGGTTTGATGGAGTGGGTGAGATTGTCAAACAAACAGAAATATAAAGCATTGTAAGGTTGTAATGGAACCAAGGGACCTTTGCAGGAATAGAAATATATAGAGAAATAATGAATGATGTTGGTATAAAAAAAAATAGGTATGTTTACCTTTCTTATCACATGCTATTCATGTCTTTGTATTACTATTTCTTACTACTTTTTTGCCTGCTGTGTAACATTGCTTACATTGAAGAGAAATAGAGGAAACACTATTGTAGGTGTATAATAGAATTTTATTAGTCAGATGTATGTGTGTGTTCATAAAATGCTCAATTCATTAACTTTTTCATCCATTTTACAGTATAATACACAGGGGAAATAGGTCAGGAAAAATAAAACACTGTACAATCATTAATTTGAACAGTTCTACACACATAATTCATAGTGGAATGGGACAATTCACTGGAGCCAACTCACCATAGTCACGTTGCCATGGCCAATTCGCCACAGCCAATTCACCATGGCCAACTCACCTTGGGACAACTTGCTGTGGAACAATTCAACAATTCAATTTAATTATTTAAAATAATTTAAAAAATATTTTAATTTTTGTCATTCACATTTCATTTTGTGTCACACCCCTCCCCTCAATGTATTTGCTTGCATATTATTTCTTTACCTGTGTAGTTTTTGGCGGGTCTACCATTCTGCTGGGAGGGGGGCTGCTTGACTGGGGAATGTATTTGCTTTGTTGTGCTCTGTCCTCTTTGAAATGTCCTCCCTTCATGAGAAAGGAATGTGGCCTGAAAACCTCTGCCTTATCTCCAGATGATAAGGAATGGAATCATTGGGAAAAATGAAAGCGAGAGAGAGCTTGAGATGGGCGCTAAATCACCAGGTTCTCAAAACAGCCTAGCACCTATGGATTGGCTGGATTTCAACCGGGTGGTTGGACACTGGGTGGAGGAGTCCTCAATGGGCATTATGATGTAACCTTTTGCGCGCAAATTCTTCAGTCCTTGCTTTGCTCTACTGCTATCACTAATATCCTTACATTTTTTCTCTCCTTTGGCATCCTTTCTTTAATGATTCTATTCCATTATTTCTTCAATATTAGTGTAACTCTTGTCCCATGTCAAGTTGGCTGATAGCAAATTTGCCATGGTGAATTGTCCTGCGGTGAGTTGGCCACCGCAAGTTGTTATAGACCCAATTGATAGATATTCCAGGATTTTTTAATCCACTCCTTACCACTGAAAGTTTCTGTACTGAAACTGAGAAACTTTTAAAATATTCTTGATTCCAGGTGATTACATTTTGACTGGATTTTTTTTATATCTTGAAACAAATGTGCCAAATGAGATGCAGAGTTTGCTGACCAAATTCCACTAACTAATAGATGCATTTATTATAAGAGAAGAAGCTAAGATGCTTCTACAGCCTGTCATTTCTCTTTACCCTTCACATTAATCCAATTTAGGTTTAATGCTTGTGCCTTTTTGGATGAGTTTGAGATATTTTTAAAAGTGCATGGCAGGAGAATAGTCAATCTTATTTCAGCATTGTAACAAAAAGAGGTGTGAGCACAACAGCAATATGAATCTGTCATTAACTTGTGCAGTATTAATGTTTATGAATTTACTCAATAACCACTCCAGAAAACAAATGTCCATACCTATTATAAATTCCATTTATATACATCAGTTGTTTGACAAAATAAATCAATACCAAATTCTTTTTCATCTTGCCACATGCAAATTAGAATCAATTTAGTCTTTTTGGAATGACTCAATATGCCTTAGACTCAATATGCCTTAGACAAGAATAAATATTTTAAAAGGTTTAAGTAGAATGCCTATAGATAGCAAGATAAAGAAATCTGATTCATAAACCAATGCTATGTGATATAATGTATTCTATAGGGAAATATTGCTTTTTGAATTTTTTAATCTGTTGAATTTATGCACTGTTATAGAAGTACTGATAAAAAATTTCACCTAGTTTTCAGAGTGAGAAGCTTAGACTGTTCCACCTTCTGGTGGGACTGCTATAACAGAATAACAGAGTTGGAAGGGACCTTGGAGATCTTCTAGGCCAACCCCCTGCTCAAGCAGGAGATCATATACCATTGCAGATATGTGATTGTCCAATCTCTTTTTAAAAACCTCCAGTGAGGAATCACCCACAACTTATAATATAATAGCTTACAATTCTATATAACAGCTTATAATATATAAGAGCTTATAAGAGCTTATAAAAGCAATATAAAAGTTTATAATAGCTATAATGTCCTATAGCAATGTAACAACTAGAGTATTGTGACCTTTTTCAAAAGGAGTTTCTAAAATCCATCTGGATGCCACTGTTGTTCTTTCCTACAATGTACCAAAATGACATCACAGATACTACAAAAATTAAATAATCTCTCTGACATTAGTGTAAGGTCACTGGCCCTTGGCAAAACTTGAGAAATCATAAAAATCCAATCATGAAAACTCAAGCAGAGGCTTCTTAAAGGTACAGCACTTTATTTTTGATTGAAATAAGTCCTGGGTGGGAATACAATCTGAACACTGGCAACAGTTGTGTTCAGAAGTGCCACACCTTAGAAAGTTAGTAGCATTGCTTTATAAACTTTGCTAGCCAATGAAAATCAGACAACAGAGTTATTACAATATAAGGGAGACATCAACCATTCCTGTACACTCCCTTATTCCCTCCTTCAGTACATCACATCCATGTACATGTTTCCCACGCTTGCATGAAATTTGTCCCTGACGCAAATGCTTATTACAGAAGCGAGATAGCAATAGTTAGGCAAGGCTACACAATTTGTTTCTTTTTCTGGTTCCAGTTACAGAACCCTACATTAGCATCAATAGAACAGGCAGAGTATACACTACACAAAAATCACAGGGGCTATAATTCAAATATTATAGTTAGCTATTTCATATCTAGTTCTATGAAGCACTTGGACCATGAAAATGTTGAAGCATTTGTGTGTACAGTGTAGTCTTTGTCAATAGTTCTTTAAAGAAGCTGCATTCCTTCTCTATCCTTTGGATTATTTTTATCTTATTAAATATATAAGGCCACTATGATGACTCCTGGTGGAATGCAAAAAAAAAATGTCAACAAATTACAGATGATAGAAATGGAAAACCTCAAATGTCTGGAAAAAGCAACCATTCTAGCTGAGAAAAAATACAGAGGATCCATACTCATTCAACCCAATGCCTGGGTAAAGAGACAAGTCTTCAAAGTTTTTTTTGCCATAGACAAGGTGAGATCAGAGGAATGATGTACCAAAGGGCAGGGCCTCTGACAGAGAAGGGATCATATGGCTGCTGAAATGTGCTCCCATTGCACACCAAAATATGCTCCAAATTTCCTTTTTCCCATTGAATCTAGATTATTACAGAAAACTGAAATTGTATAGACAACTTTAAATGTTGCAGGATTCAATCTGGGTCAGTTACCAGGACCAGAGGTTTAGTCTTCCGAGCTTTTGGACTCATGCTGGAATCCATCCTCAAGGAACTTCTCTGACCACCAAACACATTCTGGTGAGAGAGAAGTTCCTTGAGCATGGGCTCCAGCAAGAGTCCAAAAGTTCAGAAGACTAAACCTTTGGTCCCGGTGACCGACCCAGGTTGGATCCTGGGACATGTATATCATTATCCTGGGACATGTATATGTCTTACATATGCATGTATTATTACATGCAAACTCCCAACTTCTCCTTCTGCTGATGTTCATGAAATATATTAATTATGTCTCTTAAGTATTTCTGCAGAAGACAAAGTCATCCTTTTCTTTCCAAATTAGATCTGATTATGAAAAATACTTTCAAACCCTTTGACAGATTCTTGGCCAAAGAATGGATGGAAGGATAAGTTCTTCAGCAATTTCTCAAGGGCAGGACTCCCATGTACCATTGTTAACAGCAACATTACTGAAAAAGCTCAATGGATAAACTCTTCTTTGATCTCATCCTTTGGATTTTGAGTGTAGTGTAAGTAGAGATTGTATGCAAGACACAAGCTTGGTCATCTTGTAACTAAATGTGAAAAACAGTACTATATTTCCACCATGATAATTTATCTGAATGCCAATATGATTTGATAAAATTGTAATTCATATAAATTCAGACAATTCTGAATTTCTTTATGAATTCCATTAGGAACACAGAAAATAACTTTTTTAAAATAAAAAAAAACGTTTATATTTTTTTATTCTCTTTGCGGTTATAGCTATAAGACTGTCAGCATGAGCATTTGTGTGTTGAAATTGATCACTTACTCTATTGCATGATAAGACAAATTTTGCTTCATTATATATAAGCTTTGCCCAGAAATGGTTGCCAATAATTCTTGTTGTTAGGTGATATTTTTATTGAATGTACTTTTATTGGTCAATGACTGAAATAAACTTTCTGTCTGCCAAACACAAATATTTGGCAGACAGTAAGTTTATTTTGATCATTGACCAACAAATGTTTGGCAGTAGAGTATAACTTTTCTAATAATAAATTATGTAGCAGATATTTTAAAAATCTCTTTTAAGCAAATCAAAAGGAAACACTGTCTTTGTTATTTATACAAAGCAAATATATATGGAGGTATCAAATATCATACTGAGGATTTATTGAGAGGAAGCTCCATTTGCAACAGCAAGTATACCACTTAACATTTTTTTTATTTTATTACTCAAACACTTTAAACTTCCCATAAGAACCAGTAGCTTGCAGAAGCTGATGTACTATCTAAATCAAGTAGATGTCAATGCTGCTAACATTGGATGTTCTTGCTTTGACAAAATATGAAGAGGCAGCCACTCTCTGTATAAGCTGTGTGGTAAATTAGATGATGCTGGGAGGGGAGGAGAAAGAATGTGTGTGGGGATTAGTTAAGATAAGAAACCAGAGGCTACAGAACGGAAGGGAAACTTTGCCCCTCAAACTGATTGGAGAACGTGATTTATGACTGCAAATTAGAGGAGGGAATTATGCTTGAATATTATGTGCTCAGGGGAGGGGAATTCAGATCTTGGCATCCACCATGCTGTACTGACACTTTGTTTCACGATTAAAGCCTTTTTAGGATAAACAATGCCTGAAAGTTCTTTGAAGTGTTTCGTTAGTCGTAACCATGACATCATGTCAAGATCTACTTTCTTTTCAAACTATCTGTAGTCCTGAACTGCAGCTGCTGTCTCTAGGCTTGAGAGAAGCTGGCAAAGATTCAGGAGAAAATTTCATCATGGGAAAAGAGAACCTGCTTGAAGACGGTGACCCGGCAGCTGCTGATACCCCAGAGGAGGAAGTAACAGACAGCATGCTGTGGGAGGATTAGGTTTTGCAGATGGGGGCGGAACCCAAGCAGCTAGAAGAGCTGATCTGGCCATCAGCCCAGCCCAGCGGATACTCCAGATGCCTCGAGACTGCCTTGCCACTCTCAAAGGCTTCAAAAGCAGACCAGTGGAGAGCTACCAGATTATCTGCCACTGAAGGTTCAGGTGAGTCACTGGAAAGATTTGAAAAGCTAGAGATGAGAAGCAGAAATCAACTCCTGCTGAGAGGAGCCTACAGCCCCTCCATTGCATATCAGACAGCCTTCCAGACCTTGTCTTCCCCTGCCAGGGCCTCCAGCCCTACAGAGAGAGGCCTCTGCAGCAATGGGGAGGCCTCTGCAGCAATGGGGAGTTTGGCATCCCCACAGGTGGATGGTCAGCAACCTCTGAGCTTGCCACAGCTAATAGAGGTCTTGCAACAGCTTGGGGTGGTGCAGAAGCCAGGAAATCAGCAGCTGGTGGGAGGACGACCACAGCAAGGAGATTGGTCAGTGCCCCCAAATGCACAGCAACCGCTGAGGGTCCTACAGCAGCAGGGGGCGTGGCCACAGCCCCTGAACGTGCAACTCCTGGGCATGCAGCAGCAGTCAGGATGGGACCAGCAGCAACTGAGGGTGCAACAGCCACAGTGGGGGCCCCAGCAGCCATTGATTGCTCCACCATTCAGAGAAACCTTCGATGGGGACCCAGAAAAGCTGATTTCCTTCCTCAACCAAGTGCGCTCTCATTTGAACCACTGGGCCTATCTCTACCCGGACCCAGGCGCTATGGTCGATATGATTGCATCCAGCCTAGAGGGAGAAGCATCCGAATGGCTGAACAATTTATATAATGAGCAAGCCCCCGAATTGGAGGACCCCCACCTCTTCCTCCTAGGGCTGAGAGAAAGATTTGAGGACCCATCCATTGGCCTCAAAGCAGGAGAACAATTCCAGAAAATAAAACAAGCTGGCAGGCCAGCCCTGGAGTACGTATGAGAGTTTCACAAGATAGCAGGTCAGATAGAGAAGTGGTCTGAGCAATCCCTAATCCATCACTTCATTGAGGGATTAGACGACCACCTCTCTCAGGCCTGCATCTATTGAGCAGTACCTGATCAGCTGCAAGAATGGTACCAGACAGTGGTGAGGCTAGACATTCAGCTCACCACTATAAGAAGCCTCCCCCACCTGAATCTGAGCCGAAGCCAGAGCAACCCGAATGGCAATCACCTGCACAAAAACATCCAACTACTGTGATGGCTGAAAGACCCAGGCCACCTGCAGGCCCATCAATTAAGTGTTTCCGGTGCGGACAGGAGGGACATTGAGCAGCAAACTGTCCAGTCCCCTACCCCCAACAACAGAGCAGACCGGGACCAGCAGCGAGAAAGAAACCTGCCCAGTGGCTAATGAGAGAGAAATCCAACCAGATCACGCAGGAACGTGTTGCCCAGGTCACATCCCCCACACAGGAGGACACTGAGACTCTGGGTGGACCTGCCCCCGCTCTACCCTCCTTTGACAGTGACAACGAAGGAGAGAACACCCTGATGGTAAGTCAACACGTTTCGCCTGTCATGGTTCCGACTAATGAAACACTTCAAAGAACTTCCAGGCATTGTTTATCCTAAAAAGTCTTTATTCTTTGTGTAACAGAGTGTCGGCATGGCATGGATGGATGCCAAGATCTGAATTTCCCCTCCTCTATTTTGCAGTCATAAATCACGTTCGCCAATCAGCCCGAAGGGCAAAGGTTCACTTCCATTCTGCAGCCCGCGTATTCCTTATCTTAATTACTCCCTACACACATTCTTTCTTCTCCCCTCCCAGCATCATCTAAGTTAACTCTAAAAATACCAGACAGTTCTGCATATTTTGTCAAAGCAAGAATATCCAATATTAGCAGCATTGACATCCGGCCCCCCTTACAAAAAGGATAGGTCCTGTATGTAAACAAAAGCATATGTCAGGGATTATCTCTTGGTTTGTTGAGGTTTTTCTCATGAAACTTATTGATGAGTCGGTCAGCCTTCACATCGCTAGATTTCACCCAAGTAGCTTCGGACAATGAGTACCCCTTCCATTGTACTAGGTACTGCAATTTCCCTTTAAAAATTCTAGAGTCAACATGAAGAGGTTAACGAGGCAATTATCTCCAGTTCACAAACTGCTGCCCAACTCACACCTCGCAGGGCCCCTAATTCTGATGACCCTGGGGCAAAGAAGATAAAACAAGAGCTCCTCACTGATCAATGGTTCAAAGACAATCAAACCTCCCTGACATGTATGGATGGTTTGGCTTACAAGGGGGGTAAACTGTATTTGCCTGAAGCCCTCCATCTCAAGGCTCTAAGACACAGCCATGACGTAAAACAGGCTGTACACTTTGGATATCTAAAAACTCTACATCTCATTCACTGGCAATTTTGGTGGCCGAGGCTAAAACGGGATGTGGAAAACTATGTCAAGAGTTGTGCTGTATGCGCCACCATGAAAAGAATTCCAGGGAAAACCCCCGGGTTGCTGCAGCTGGTGGCAGACCCTTCTCAACCATGGGAAGAAATAGCTATGGACTTTATAGTAGACCTACCTGAAAGTAGAGGAAATACTGTCATCTGGACTGTGATAGACCTGTTTTCGAAGCAGGCACATTTCATCACCTGCAAAGGACTCCCATCTGCCCAACAACTGACTAAATTGTTCCTGAAACATATCTACCGACTACATGGTGCCCCTAAGCGGATAATTTCGGACAGGGGGGTGCAGTTCCCGGCGAAGTTTTGGAGGAACTTTCTCAAATTAATTGGATCATCTCAAGGCCTATTGTCTGCTTTCCATCCGTCTACTAATGGGGCCACAGAAGCCGCTAACAAGATGGTGGAGCAATATCTCAGATGTTATGTTTCATACCAACAAACAAACTGGACTGACCTCCTCCCTTTCGCAGAGGTGGCTTACAATAATTCTGTTCACAGCAGCACCGGCTACATGCCTTTCAGAGTAGCCACAGGAAAAGAATTCAACCCAATACCTGAATACCTTCAGGTGCCCTCCGCCTCCCAGACACTTGATCAATGGGTGAGGGGGTGGGAAGAAGTTTGGAAAAACACGAAGACTGCGTTAAAAAAGACTTCCGAGACCTATAAAAAGCAGGCTGATAAAAAGAGGGCTCCCCAAAGGACATTCCAAGTTGGGGAAAAGGTTTATCTGTCAACTAAATATTTACACCTAAAATTGCCCAGCAAGAAATTGGGACCAAAATTCTTGGGGCCTTTCCCCATCATAAGGATCATCAACCCGGTCACAGTAGAATTAAAACACCCTAGGCGTTTAGGGAGAATTCACCCTGTCTTCCATTGCAGCTTGTTAAAACCTTGTCGGGGCTCCACTTTAAGACCTCCCCCTAAGAAGGCACCCGGGCCTCTCGTAGTAGCAGGTCAGACTCACTATGAAGTGAAACATATTCTTGACTCTAGAATTTTTAAAGGGAAATTGCAGTACCTAATGCAATGGAAGGGGTACTTGTTGTCCGAAGCCACTTGGGTGAAGTCTAGCGATGTGAAAGCTGACAGACTCATTAAAAGGTTTTACAAAAAACACCCCAACAAACCAACATAGTCCCTAACATGTGCTTTGTTTACATACAGGATCTATCCTTTTTGTAAGGGGGCCCGGATGTCAACGCTGCTAACATTGGATGTTCTTGCTTTGACAAAATATGAAGAGGCAGCCACTCTCTGTATAAGCTGTGTGGTACTTTTAGAGTTAAATTAGATGATGTTGGGAGGGGAGGAGAAAGAATGTGTGTGGGGATTAGTTAAGATAAGAAACCGCAGGCGGAAGGGAAACTTTCCCCTTCAAACTGATTGAAGAACGTGATTTATGACTGCAAATTAGAGCAGGGAATTATGCTTGAATATTATGTGCTCAGGGGAGGGGAATTCAGATCTTGGCATCCACCATGCTGTGCCGACACTTTGTTTCACGATTAAAGACTTTTTAGGATAAACAATGCCTGAAAGTTCTTTGAAGTGTTTCGTTAGTCGGAACCATGACAGTAGCCTCATGGCATAATGGGAGATAAGGAAGGCAAGGAGGGGTGCTCATGGGGAACGCAACCTCAGTGTTTAGTACTGGTTTCGTGTTCTGCCCCCTTGCACTCTTCTCATTTACCTGGTCAGCAGATCTGTGGTCTCAGGCTGCTGCTTTCAAATGTCAGCTCAGCCTGATTTGAAGAGAAGGTTGATCTGGCTTGTATAACTGAGACCTGGCTGGGCAAGAGAGAGATGTTCCCCTCTCAGAAATGTGCCCAGTGGGTTATCAAGCATGGCACCAGCCTAGACGTCAAGGCCAGGGAAGGGGTGTGGCTGTTGTTATCAGAGAATCTCTGGTAGCCTCCAGAAGCATGGCTCCACAAGTGCCCAGCTGTGAGACTCTTTTTCTTAGGTTGGGCTCAAGGGATCAGATGGGATTGCTGCTGCTGTACCAGCCGTCCTTGCTGCATGGCAACTTCCCTACCTGGGCTCCTGGACCTCACCGCATCGACCCTCCTTAAGGTGAGCTGTCTCCACTTAGGGAAGGAGGAGACTGAGGTCCACCTGAAGGGGCACTCTGAGGAATTTGCAGATTTTCTGGAAGACAAAATTGCTCAACTTCATTCCCAGTTAGATGCCAGCATGGTTGCTAGTCCAGTGGAGGCCTTGGGGCAGGTTATTGCCCTGTTATCTGGGAACAATATGACCCTATTGCTCCTGAGGAAGTAGACTGGATCCTAGGGGATATGAATGCAAGCACCTGTGTTTTAGACCCTACTGGCTTGTGAAAGCTTCCTGGGAGGTGACATGCAGGTGGATTCTGGCAGTGATTAATGCTTCTCTACAGGAAGGGCTAGTGTCCCAGCACTTTAAGGAGGCTGTGGTCCACCCTCTTCTCAAGAAGCCATCACTGGATTCCACCCTGTTGGATAATTTCCAACCTGTCTCCAATCTTCCCTTTTTGGGGAAGTTTTGAGAAAGTGGTTGTGCGGCAGCTCCAGAGGTTTCTGGATGAAATGGATTATCTAGACCCCTACCGAAAAGGCCTGGATATGAGACAGAAACAGCATTGGTCACACTTTGATGATCTCTGGTGCCAGAGGGATGGGGTAGTGCATCCATCCTTGCTCTACTTGACCTCTTAGGCATCCACCATGCTGTACTGACACTTTGTTTCACGATTAAAGCCTTTTTAGGATAAACAATGCCTGAAAGTTCTTTGAAGTGTTTCGTTAGTCGTAACCATGACATCATGTCAAGATCTACTTTCTTTTCAAACTATCTGTAGTCCTGAACTGCAGCTGCTGTCTCTAGGCTTGAGAGAAGCTGGCAAAGATTCAGGAGAAAATTTCATCATGGGAAAAGAGAACCTGCTTGAAGACGGTGACCCGGCAGCTGCTGATACCCCAGAGGAGGAAGTAACAGACAGCATGCTGTGGGAGGATTAGGTTTTGCAGATGGGGGCGGAACCCAAGCAGCTAGAAGAGCTGATCTGGCCATCAGCCCAGCCCAGCGGATACTCCAGATGCCTCGAGACTGCCTTGCCACTCTCAAAGGCTTCAAAAGCAGACCAGTGGAGAGCTACCAGATTATCTGCCACTGAAGGTTCAGGTGAGTCACTGGAAAGATTTGAAAAGCTAGAGATGAGAAGCAGAAATCAACTCCTGCTGAGAGGAGCCTACAGCCCCTCCATTGCATATCAGACAGCCTTCCAGACCTTGTCTTCCCCTGCCAGGGCCTCCAGCCCTACAGAGAGAGGCCTCTGCAGCAATGGGGAGGCCTCTGCAGCAATGGGGAGTTTGGCATCCCCACAGGTGGATGGTCAGCAACCTCTGAGCTTGCCACAGCTAATAGAGGTCTTGCAACAGCTTGGGGTGGTGCAGAAGCCAGGAAATCAGCAGCTGGTGGGAGGACGACCACAGCAAGGAGATTGGTCAGTGCCCCCAAATGCACAGCAACCGCTGAGGGTCCTACAGCAGCAGGGGGCGTGGCCACAGCCCTTGAACGTGCAACTCCTGGGCATGCAGCAGCAGTCAGGATGGGACCAGCAGCAACTGAGGGTGCAACAGCCACAGTGGGGGTCCCAGCAGCCATTGATTGCTCCACCATTCAGAGAAACCTTCGATGGGGACCCAGAAAAGCTGATTTTCTTCCTCAACCAAGTGCGCTCTCATTTGAACCACTGGGCCTATCTCTACCCGGACCCAGGCGCTATGGTCGATATGATTGCATCCAGCCTAGAGGGAGAAGCATCCGAATGGCTGAACAATTTATATAATGAGCAAGCCCCCGAATTGGAGGACCCCCACCTCTTCCTCCTAGGGCTGAGAGAAAGATTTGAGGACCCATCCATTGGCCTCAAAGCAGGAGAACAATTCCAGAAAATAAAACAAGCTGGCAGGCCAGCCCTGGAGTACGTATGAGAGTTTCACAAGATAGCAGGTCAGATAGAGAAGTGGTCTGAGCAATCCCTAATCCATCACTTCATTGAGGGATTAGACGACCACCTCTCTCAGGCCTGCATCTATTGAGCAGTACCTGATCAGCTGCAAGAATGGTACCAGACAGTGGTGAGGCTAGACATTCAGCTCACCACTATAAGAAGCCTCCCCCACCTGAATCTGAGCCGAAGCCAGAGCAACCCGAATGGCAATCACCTGCACAAAAACATCCAACTACTGTGATGGCTGAAAGACCCAGGCCACCTGCAGGCCCATCAATTAAGTGTTTCCGGTGCGGACAGGAGGGACATTGAGCAGCAAACTGTCCAGTCCCCTACCCCCAACAACAGAGCAGACCGGGACCAGCAGCGAGAAAGAAACCTGCCCAGTGGCTAATGAGAGAGAAATCCAACCAGATCACGCAGGAACGTGTTGCCCAGGTCACATCCCCCACACAGGAGGACGCTGAGACTCTGGGTGGACCTGCCCCCGCTCTACCCTCCTTTGACAGTGACAACGAAGGAGAGAACACCCTGATGGTAAGTCAACACGTCTCGCCTGTCATGGTTCCGACTAATGAAACACTTCAAAGAACTTCCAGGCATTGTTTATCCTAAAAAGTCTTTATTCTTTGTGTAACAGAGTGTCGGCATGGCATGGATGGATGCCAAGATCTGAATTTCCCCTCCTCTATTTTGCAGTCATAAATCACGTTCGCCAATCAGCCCGAAGGGCAAAGGTTCACTTCCATTCTGCAGCCCGCGTATTCCTTATCTTAATTACTCCCTACACACATTCTTTCTTCTCCCCTCCCAGCATCATCTAAGTTAACTCTAAAAATACCAGACAGTTCTGCATATTTTGTCAAAGCAAGAATATCCAATATTAGCAGCATTGACATCCGGCCCCCCTTACAAAAAGGATAGGTCCTGTATGTAAACAAAAGCATATGTCAGGGATTATCTCTTGGTTTGTTGAGGTTTTTCTCATGAAACTTATTGATGAGTCGGTCAGCCTTCACATCGCTAGATTTCACCCAAGTAGCTTCGGACAATGAGTACCCCTTCCATTGTACTAGGTACTGCAATTTCCCTTTAAAAATTCTAGAGTCAACATGAAGAGGTTAACGAGGCAATTATCTCCAGTTCACAAACTGCTGCCCAACTCACACCTCGCAGGGCCCCTAATTCTGATGACCCTGGGGCAAAGAAGATAAAACAAGAGCTCCTCACTGATCAATGGTTCAAAGACAATCAAACCTCCCTGACATGTATGGATGGTTTGGCTTACAAGGGGGGTAAACTGTATTTGCCTGAAGCCCTCCATCTCAAGGCTCTAAGACACAGCCATGACGTAAAACAGGCTGTACACTTTGGATATCTAAAAACTCTACATCTCATTCACTGGCAATTTTGGTGGCCGAGGCTAAAACGGGATGTGGAAAACTATGTCAAGAGTTGTGCTGTATGCGCCACCATGAAAAGAATTCCAGGGAAAACCCCCGGGTTGCTGCAGCTGGTGGCAGACCCTTCTCAACCATGGGAAGAAATAGCTATGGACTTTATAGTAGACCTACCTGAAAGTAGAGGAAATACTGTCATCTGGACTGTGATAGACCTGTTTTCGAAGCAGGCACATTTCATCACCTGCAAAGGACTCCCATCTGCCCAACAACTGACTAAATTGTTCCTGAAACATATCTACCGACTACATGGTGCCCCTAAGCGGATAATTTCGGACAGGGGGGTGCAGTTCCCGGCGAAGTTTTGGAGGAACTTTCTCAAATTAATTGGATCATCTCAAGGCCTATTGTCTGCTTTCCATCCGTCTACTAATGGGGCCACAGAAGCCGCTAACAAGATGGTGGAGCAATATCTCAGATGTTATGTTTCATACCAACAAACAAACTGGACTGACCTCCTCCCTTTCGCAGAGGTGGCTTACAATAATTCTGTTCACAGCAGCACCGGCTACATGCCTTTCAGAGTAGCCACAGGAAAAGAATTCAACCCAATACCTGAATACCTTCAGGTGCCCTCCGCCTCCCAGACACTTGATCAATGGGTGAGGGGGTGGGAAGAAGTTTGGAAAAACACGAAGACTGCGTTAAAAAAGACTTCCGAGACCTATAAAAAGCAGGCTGATAAAAAGAGGGCTCCCCAAAGGACATTCCAAGTTGGGGAAAAGGTTTATCTGTCAACTAAATATTTACACCTAAAATTGCCCAGCAAGAAATTGGGACCAAAATTCTTGGGGCCTTTCCCCATCATAAGGATCATCAACCCGGTCACAGTAGAATTAAAACACCCTAGGCGTTTAGGGAGAATTCACCCTGTCTTCCATTGCAGCTTGTTAAAACCTTGTCGGGGCTCCACTTTAAGACCTCCCCCTAAGAAGGCACCCGGGCCTCTCGTAGTAGCAGGTCAGACTCACTATGAAGTGAAACATATTCTTGACTCTAGAATTTTTAAAGGGAAATTGCAGTACCTAATGCAATGGAAGGGGTACTTGTTGTCCGAAGCCACTTGGGTGAAGTCTAGCGATGTGAAAGCTGACAGACTCATTAAAAGGTTTTACAAAAAACACCCCAACAAACCAACATAGTCCCTAACATGTGCTTTGTTTACATACAGGATCTATCCTTTTTGTAAGGGGGCCCGGATGTCAACGCTGCTAACATTGGATGTTCTTGCTTTGACAAAATATGAAGAGGCAGCCACTCTCTGTATAAGCTGTGTGGTACTTTTAGAGTTAAATTAGATGATGTTGGGAGGGGAGGAGAAAGAATGTGTGTGGGGATTAGTTAAGATAAGAAACCGCAGGCGGAAGGGAAACTTTCCCCTTCAAACTGATTGAAGAACGTGATTTATGACTGCAAATTAGAGCAGGGAATTATGCTTGAATATTATGTGCTCAGGGGAGGGGAATTCAGATCTTGGCATCCACCATGCTGTGCCGACACTTTGTTTCACGATTAAAGACTTTTTAGGATAAACAATGCCTGAAAGTTCTTTGAAGTGTTTCGTTAGTCGGAACCATGACAGTAGCCTCATGGCATAATGGGAGATAAGGAAGGCAAGGAGGGGTGCTCATGGGGAACGCAACCTCAGTGTTTAGTACTGGTTTCGTGTTCTGCCCCCTTGCACTCTTCTCATTTACCTGGTCAGCAGATCTGTGGTCTCAGGCTGCTGCTTTCAAATGTCAGCTCAGCCTGATTTGAAGAGAAGGTTGATCTGGCTTGTATAACTGAGACCTGGCTGGGCAAGAGAGAGATGTTCCCCTCTCAGAAATGTGCCCAGTGGGTTATCAAGCATGGCACCAGCCTAGACGTCAAGGCCAGGGAAGGGGTGTGGCTGTTGTTATCAGAGAATCTCTGGTAGCCTCCAGAAGCATGGCTCCACAAGTGCCCAGCTGTGAGACTCTTTTTCTTAGGTTGGGCTCAAGGGATCAGATGGGATTGCTGCTGCTGTACCAGCCGTCCTTGCTGCATGGCAACTTCCCTACCTGGGCTCCTGGACCTCACCGCATCGACCCTCCTTAAGGTGAGCTGTCTCCACTTAGGGAAGGAGGAGACTGAGGTCCACCTGAAGGGGCACTCTGAGGAATTTGCAGATTTTCTGGAAGACAAAATTGCTCAACTTCATTCCCAGTTAGATGCCAGCATGGTTGCTAGTCCAGTGGAGGCCTTGGGGCAGGTTATTGCCCTGTTATCTGGGAACAGTATGACCCTATTGCTCCTGAGGAAGTAGACTGGATCCTAGGGGATATGAATGCAAGCACCTGTGTTTTAGACCCTACTGGCTTGTGAAAGCTTCCTGGGAGGTGACATGCAGGTGGATTCTGGCAGTGATTAATGCTTCTCTACAGGAAGGGCTAGTGTCCCAGCACTTTAAGGAGGCTGTGGTCCACCCTCTTCTCAAGAAGCCATCACTGGATTCCACCCTGTTGGATAATTTCCAACCTGTCTCCAATCTTCCCTTTTTGGGGAAGTTTTGAGAAAGTGGTTGTGCGGCAGCTCCAGAGGTTTCTGGATGAAATGGATTATCTAGACCCCTACCGAAAAGGCCTGGATATGAGACAGAAACAGCATTGGTCACACTTTGATGATCTCTGGTGCCAGAGGGATGGGGTAGTGCATCCATCCTTGCTCTACTTGACCTCTTAGTGGCTTTTGATACCATCAACCATGGTATCCTTCTGAAGCAGCTTCATTGGTTGGGAGTGGAGGGCTTTGTACTATCCTGGTTCACTTCCTTCCTCTGTGGCTGCTCTCAGTCAATGTTTATAGGAAACAAGAGATGCAGCCCTCGCTCACTGCTTTATGGGACAGCCAATCCGCAGAGCTTGGTACTCTCTCTGCTCCTATTCAACATCTACATGAAGCCAGTGGATAAGATAATCTGTCACCAGAGATTGAGATATCATCAATATGATGATGGTACTCAGTTGCAATGCTGTGACCTCCCTCTTGCAGTGCCTGGAGGCTGTTAGGGGCTGTATGGAGAGCAACGGGTTGAAACTAGACCCTGGCAAAACCAAATGGCTCTGATTGCCACCTTTGACCTTGAATGGGGTAGCATTGCCCCAAATAGACCCAGTGCATAATCTGGGGATTCTCCTGGACTCATGACTCCTGCTCAAAGAGCAGGTGGCAGTCGTGGCCAGGAGATCCTTTGTGCAACTGCGGGTTGTGCGCCAGTTTTGCCCTTTCCTGGACCAACAATCTCTACTTATAGTCGCTCATGCCCTAGTCACCTCCTGTCTTGACTATTGCAATGTGCTCTACATTGAGCTGCCCTTGAAAAGCATCTGGAAGCTCCAGTTGGTGCAAAATGCAGCAGTCACATGGTTTTATGTAGACTTCGGTGTGCACATGTGTCACCTCTCCTGCAGGAGCTGTATTGGTTGCCGATTTGCTTCTGGGTGCAATTCAAGGTGCTGGTTGTCACCTTCAAAGCCCTTCATGGCTTAGGACCATCTGGCTGAGTTTCTTGCCAATCACATCCACCAACCCACTAGAGCTGGGAGGCAAGGAATGTGGGTCCTGTCCCCTAAGGAGATACATTTGGTGGACCCAGAAGAAAGGCCTTCTCCATGGTGGCTCCCTCCTTCTGGAACATAGACTGGTCCCAACTCTGACACTCTTTCAGAAGACCCTGAAGACATGGTTCTGCCAGTGTGCCTGGGAAACCCAGAGCGGGATGGAGCCCTTTAAATGGCTGGCATGAGTGTGTGTTGTTGCTGGGGTGGGGATGGAGTTTATGTTTTTTATTATTTTTATTTCTTTTATATTGTGTTTTTATTTCCTGTAAATTGCCTTGAGTCACTGTGAGCGAGTAGGTGGCAATATAAATTTTTGAAATAAATAAATATTGCCTTTGTGGAGATACTGTTATAATGAAATGTATTTTAAGCATTATTTCTACCAAAGTCTGACAATAACTGATAGCAAAACTATAAAGGAAATATATTTCAATATGAGTTAAGTATGTTAGATATTTCTTTTAACAAGATAAATGTCTTCCATTAAATGGTGACTCTTGATGACTTCATAAATACATCCAATAATTTCTTAAGCAAAATACAAAAGTAATTTACTTCTGCTTCCAGTATTACTTCTAATATTTTTTAATAAAATTTTATCTTAACAAAACAACCTATTTTGTCTCATTTAAAGGACAGCTGAAGTAAATAAAATTACATTTCTGTTTAAAAATGTGATTCAATCTAAAATAAGAATGTTTTTACATAATCTGAATTGTTTACCATTAGATAATCTAAGCACTTGCTTTTTAAAAAACTATCTTATTAGGCCATATCTGTGCCTCCCTATCAGTAAACTACTTTTAGATTCTTCTTTCAAAGGATGAAAAAAGAAGGCAAATACAATAATGCTCAGAATAAGGAACAATTTATTTGGCTTACATTTTAGTTCGAATGAGTGTAAACTATATCACTCAGAGTAATATATGAGGTAGACTAAAATTATCCTCCAGTTGATTTTTTGTTTACTTATAGCCGTAGTTATTTCAATCATACTTATTTCCTCATTTAACATTATTTTTTTTCCCTCTGGTATCTTTGGTGTGTCTGTCTTTTCCAAATAGTCTATTATCTTTTCTACACTTTGTCCCTCACTCCTCTTATATAAGTTTTCATAATATCTTTGAGCAATTCCCCTTTTAATTATCTCATCATGTTGAATCTCTCCTTCCTCATCTTGCAAATTAACAATCTGTTGCTTCTCTTTCTGCCTTCTCAGTTTATACGCCAACCAACTTCCAGGTTTATTCGCGTATTCAAAATTATTTTGCTTGGCAGCCTTAAGTTGTTGTGCTAACTTTTCCGAGTCTTCTATACAAAGTTTATGTTTAATTAATTCCATTTTACTTTTCAAACTTTTATTATTTAGGTCACCCTGATATTGTGTTTCAGCCTGCTTATATTCTTCTTCCAGTCTTATTCTGTGTTGGTTTTTTTCCTTATTTCTCTTGGCCATATATGAGATTGCAACTCCCCTCATGTATGCTTTAGCTGTATCCCAAGTATTCTGCAAAGATGTATCCCCATTCTTATTCGTTTGAAAGAAAAGATGCATTTCTTTCTCCATCTTTTCCTTAAACTCTTTTTCTCTAATAATCACTCTTTGAAGAGTCCATCTTGGACGGCTCCGTTGCCCTTTCCAGCAACAACTTATAGGATTATGGTCCGCCCAAAGACTAGGTTCTATATTAATTCCTTGAATTTCCGAATCTAATTTTTTTGAAAGCCGTAACATATCAATCCTGGTCCACGAGTTATGTCTATTAGAGTAATATGTATATTCCCTTTTGTCTATATTTCTTTCCCTCCAAGCATCTTGCAAGTTAAGGTCTGTGCACATCTCAAAAAAAGTTCTGGGAAGTATTTTTTTGTTTCCTTTCCTTGCCCCATTACTTTTATGGTCTTTTGTTCTATCTACTATGGCATTGAAATCTCCAATCATACAAAACCCATCTCCCTCTAAGTCGCTAAGCTTGCTGTGTAGATCCTTAAAAAAAGATACTTGGGCTCCGTTTGGTGCGTAAACTACGACAATTATTATATTTTTTTTGTTTAGATTAGCCTCCACTATCAAGATCCTTCCCTCTTTGTCCTTATAGATTTGTTTGGAAGCTATCTCCTGTCTAACATACAATGCAATTCCTCTTTTTTTTTTCTCATCTAGTGAGATGTATAGTCTTCCTAATTTAGGTTGCTCTAATAGATACTTTTGATCATTTTTTATATGAACCTCTTGTAATGTAATGACATCCGCATTTAATTTAATAAGTTTACTAAAAACTTTCTGCCATTTTACTGGTGAATTCAAACCCCTAATATTCGTTGACCACATCCTATACTCCTCTCAGATGGAATACCAGCGGAATTATATAAAGAACACCAAAATGTACTTAATCAACACCTATTAGAAGTTTTCAACGACGTTTTAACTGAGGCGAAAATACCTAAATCCTGGTTAGAGGCAAATATAGTATTAATACCAAAAGAAGATGTAGAAAGAACACAGATACAAAATTATAGGCCTATCTCCCTACTAAACGTCGATTATAAGATCTTTGCATCAATAATGGCAGAGAGATTTAAAAATTATTTAATTGACTTCATACATAGTGACCAAAATGGTTTCCTCCCGAATAGGCAGACTAAGCGGAATATAAGGACAATTTTAGACATATTGGAATACTACGAATCACATAGCGATTGCCAAATGGCACTCTTATTTTTGGATGCACAGAAGGCATTTGATAATGTTAATTGGCTATTTCTGATCCAACAACTGAAATTAATGGATGTTGGAGAAAATTTTTTAAATGTTATAGCTGCAATATATTCCGAACAGAATGCCCAGATTATAATAAACGGTGAGGCCACCAATAAATTCAATATTCAGAAAGGTACAAGACAAGGGTGTCCTCTCTCGCCATTATTGTTTATATATACATTGGAGATTTTAGCTAGGACTGTAAGGCAAGAAGAGCAAATTAAAGGGCTTGAGATTAAAAAGGAAAAATATAAACTCCAAGCATATGCCGATGATTTAGTATTTATATTGGAAGATCCCGTGCAATCAGGTCAGAAGCTTTTTGAACTATTGGAGGAATATGGAGAGGTGGCAGGCTTGAAAATAAATAGAAATAAAACAAAGATCATAGCAAAAAATATGACTAACACGCAAAAAGAAAATCTTGGGGAAAAATTAGGAATACAAGTAGTTACTAAAATAAAATATTTGGGCATTGTTATGTCAGCATGTTGCTCATCAATTAGAGAGGATAACTACGGAAAATTAGTTAAACGTATAAAAGTTGACCTAGACCGCTGGAGAAATCTACATCTTTCGTTTCTAGGAAGAATCTCAGCGGTGAAAATGAATATTTTACCCAAAATTATCTTTCTATTCCAAAATATTCCAATCCAATTAGATAAAAAATTCTTTAAAGAGTTGAATAAGTTAACTTTAGATTTTGTGTGGCAAGGAAGGAAGGCGAGGATAAAGCAAAAGTCTCTACAGGATGCTAAAGAGAGAGGGGGATTAGGCTTCCCGGATTGGGAGTTATACTATCAAGCGGCGGCCCTGACGTGGATCAGGGATTGGATAACATTGGAAAATAAAAGATGTTTACTATTAGAGGGGCACGATCTCCAGCAGGGCTGGCATGCCCACCTATGGACAGATAAAAGTAGGAGCCATCAATACTTCCTGAGGCATAAAGTCCGGCAAGAACTAATAAAAAGCTGGAATATAGTTAAATGCCAATACTATACAAAACTCCCAGGCTGGTTCTCACCATTAGAAGCAGTTATATACCCCAACCTTTATAGGCAAGATAGGGTTATCATATACAAAGATATCCTGTCAGAGGAAGGATATCTAAAGCAAAGGCAAGAGTTGAGACAACAGGGGATTGCTTTGGAATGGTGGTCTTACCTTCAGATACAAGCAAGATATGTGAAAGACAAGAAAGAATGGGGAATTAATAGACAAGATACGGGGCTTGATAAAATATTATTAGGCTCGGAGAAAAAACAAATAAAAAAAAATATAAATATATGTTAGAATATAAATTATTTGAAGAACAAGTTAAAGAAACAATGGTTACCTGGGCAATAGATTTGGGGCACGCTATAAACATGGACCAATGGCAGCAAATCTGGGAACGTAATTGCAAAATTACATTGGCAACAACTTATAAGGAAAATCTCTATAAGATGCTCTTTAGATGGCACCTGCCACCGGCTAGGCTCGCAAAAATGTATAGTGGCTACTCACCACTTTGTTGGAAGTGTAAAAGGGAAAAGGGTACTTTTTTTCATGTTTGGTGGGCTTGCAAAGAGGTACAGGTTTATTGGCAGAGGGTTTGGAATTGGATAACAGAAATGACGGGTCAAAAAACTCAATATAAACCAGAGATGCTACTACTTGGCATATTAGAAAAAAATATAAACAAAGATGATATATACCTAATTATTCATGTAATAACGGCGGCAAGAATTTTGTTTGCCCAAAATTGGAAAACAAATGAAGTGCCTAGTGGAGATGCGTTAATAAGGAAAATTTTGTATTGCGCAGAATTGGATAAGATGACTAAAGAATTAAAAAATCAGGAGGAAACAGAATACTATTTAAGCTGGAATAAATTTTACAAATGGAAGGGGAAAAAAGAAGGAAGGTCATTAGAAGGGATGTAAATAGAGGAAGAATATCTGAAATGTATAAAGTATGTGTATAATACGGAATGTTTAGACAAAGATGTATGTCAAAGATGATACACTATGTTCAATGTTTTTTAATCTTTTTTTCTTTTTTTGTATTCAATAAAAAATATTTAAAAAATTTTTTTTTAAAAAAAATTATCCTCCAGTTGTCACTTCTCTCAACTTTCTGATACTATTCTATAATTGAAAAAATAGATACCTAAATGAGTGCATTACTGATAATAGCACACTGCCTGCTGTCTATTAAAGAGAAAATGTTTCCCAAAAATAGTATTGCAAGAAGATGTTTACAGATTTTCATGGGTATAAAGAAATATATAAATAAGCAAAACTGGTGCTTAAGTGGTATAGAAATAACTTTTGTTGGAAAGGATGCATGTGTTATAGAAAATGAAGCAAATATTTTTTATCATAAAGCATGCAAAATAGTTCATGGATATGCTGTTCTTTATATCCTATAGTGGTCTAATTATATTAAAAAATCTCTTCAGAAAAATCCAGAAGTGTAGAGGAAGAGTAAATCATGCTCCCCTTGAGGATATGCTAATTGGGATTTTTCCTGGATCCATCTGTGTCAAAAGAACAGATGACTTGAATAATTAGAAGCACATTTTTTTCAGTTCATTTTAGGGCAGGGATGACCTGATGTCAATTAATTTTTCTCAAATGGATGTCTTACTCTATCTGCATTTGTGTTTGTCTGTTTTCAAGTTAGGCTTGACTCCTGGCGACTGCCTGGACAATTCCAGACAGTTTCCTTGCCAACATTTTAGGAAGTCATTTGCCATTACTTTCTTCCTAGAGGGAGGGAGAGAGGGAGAGGGAGAGGGAGAGGGAGGGGGGGGGCTAGCTCAAACACACCCAGTGGCAATATGTATAATGCAGGACTAGAATTCACCATCTCCCAATTTCTAGTCTGGTGCTTTTAATCCATTACACCAAGTTAGCTATCTACCTTGTTAATTCTGAAAAATGGTTCAGAAACTCAAGAACTGCAAGATTTCTAGATGAAACTAACCAACATATTATTTTGTTTGAGCTATTCCAAATTTCTCCAGCTAGCTTTCAAATTATTTTTAAAATACAACTTTCATAATTCCTAGGTCATCACTGAAAGAAAAAATAATTGGATCCTGTAATTTGAGTACACCTGGTGGATGTAAAGCAAGGAAAGGATGATTTATCTGCAGAAACTAGTCTGGGGTTCAATAATAACATCTTGGCAGAAAGCATTACTTGAAGTCCATACACTTTCTAATCTTACTATCCATCATAAATCAAGGTAAAAAGAGAAGCAAAGCACAAAGTCAAAATTTAAAGACCAAGCCAGCAACTCTATGCATGCTTGGTGAAAAATTGGTCTCACTCATTTTAAATAAACTTATTTAAGATAGAATGTTAATATGCTGAGCAGCGTCAGAATAGTTGAAATCTTGTGTGTGAGCATATCAGTATGTACACCAAAAAAGAGTAAATAATCTATTTCTTAAGAAGAGAAATTTAACAGAAACAGAATCACTTTATTCACTGGTAGATTGAGAATTGATTTTTATAGCAAATTAACAAAGTTCTTAATATAAGCAATGAAAACGGGGAAATTTGTATATATTTATTATAAGTAAGCCCATTTAGTTCAATGAGACTTCCTTGTACATAAATTTGGGGTGGATTGTGGCCTATATTACTGAATAAAGTGTAATTTAGTATGTATGCATACATCATTTTTTTAAAAAAAGTCAAGCTACAGTTAATCTGCTTTATTTGGCCACCTCATTTTGATAAGAGTGATCCCCACGCCCATTAAGAAGCTATACTTATGTGAAGCAAAGCAGATAACTATTCTGCTTCTACCTTTGTAAGAGGAATAGTCAACTTTCCTTCATGCATGGCTGCTTCAAATACCTTTGGTCAGAGTAAAGAACCCTTCAAAGATTTGTACAACTGTCTAATTCAGTGGTTCTCAATCTATGGTCTGCAGACCCCTGTGGGACTGTGATGTCATCACAGGGGGTCCATGAAGGCTTGAGAAAATGTTATGATTTAAATCTTGAGTTAAGTCTTGGGGGTCTGTGGCCATGGTCCATGGTCACAAAAGGTATTTAAAGGGGGTCCAAGGTGAAGAAAATGTTGAGAACCACTGATTTAATTCATTAAAGGAAAGATCAATGCATGGAACAAGACCATACTTTTGGGCCCCATATGCTGCATTGGTAATCTAGCTATTTTATTCTTGCGTGTTCACTGAAGAGAAGGATGAACTATCTGTTTGAAACATGACATTTACAATATTTGGGAGCTGGGAACATATTTGGAATTCTATGAACAGGTGTAATAAAGATTTTTTAATCCATAAGTAACTGAAGAAGTCTGATGGTCCCATGAGGTATTTGCTCATTTTTTTGTTACATACATAAAGGTGAAACTATATAGAGTCCATACAGAGAAAACAGAGATATTCACCATGGATATAATATTATCTGCCAAAATGGAATCTATCATATTATGAACTATTATACAAATGATAGTCTGATTTAATGTCATTATTTAAGTCTGATTTACTGTAAATCTAGGCTCAAAAATATCTACAAAAATGCATATTTGTAAAGATGGGAATGACACTTATAAGAAGTATGCAAAATACACATTAAGGAAATGGCAAACAAAAGTTATTTTTTCTCCTGTTTAATAGAGAAGACAAAACATTGACAGAATAGACTATCAATTGAATACATGTGGTATTATATAAGATGAAGAGAAAGAGAGAGAGAGAGAGAGAGAGAGAGAGAGAGAGAGAGAGAGAAGAGGAAGTGCAAGGTGCCTCTCTCTCTCTCTCTCTCTCTCTCTCTCTCTCTCTCTCTCTCTCTCTCTCTCTCTCACACACACACACACACACACACACACACACACACACACAGTTAGATGCATATAGGTTTTTCCTATATAGCCAAAAGCAAGGAGGTGCTAAATGGTCAGATGGCATAAAGTACTATATATGACAAAAAGCTTTAAGTCCTGTTGCCCTGCTAGCCTAATTGGAATGCATGCCGGATCATTATATAGTGGTATAGTTGACTGCAGAACTAACTCTGCACAAATGATCTTTCAATGAATTGCAATCTGATATTCAACGAGGAATAACATTTGTTTATATATTCTTCAAATAATACTTAACAGGCTGTTCCTGAATGTGATTTGCCCCATGACAACTCCATGGTTTTTCTAACTTTCTGTTGAAGGGATCCTTCTGAAGCTGTAAACAATTGATTAGCATGCTGTCAGATTCATTAGGCCATTAGACAAATGGCAAGCATGGAGAGAAACAAATACAGCTCCACTAGTATTTACATACAAATAAGAATATGTAAACAGTATATATTACAGACAGAGCAGCCTGTTTTAAAACGCCCCAAGCTTTCTTGGTTCTCTGCCTGTAGGGAAGTGTTGTTGATCATTTTCAACAAAACTGTCAGAATAAAAGGTATGTATGTATGTATGTATACATGTATTTGATCAGTGATAGTCACTCCACTTTAAAAGACTCTGGATATATCATATTTTCTGTAGTCCACCTTGACTTAGGTAATTAAGCTGAATGCCCAATTTTCAAATGTTTTATAAAGCAATAAACACAAAAGATAATAAAGCTGAATTGTCACAGAGAACATGAAGATTCAATTTATCACAGTTATTTTCATCTCCCCATCATTTCCCCCTTCTAAAAGTAAGACTATCTTTAAATCAAACTCCTTTTTGATTCAGCTTTTTTCTGAAAATTCCCTTTTAATCAGAGGTTAGAAGCAAACAGTTTTCTCCTTTTTTGCCAGGAGTTGTGCCCACAGTGCCCTACAAGAATAAAGCCACCACCTCTTCCTGGAGTGAGAGAGGTTGAAGTGAAGCTATATGTTGCTTGTGTTTGGGAGACATAAAATGTAGTTTCAGAATGTCTGCAATCTAGTTTAATTCCTTAATTTTTTTTTTACATTGTGATGATGATGCTATTTTTTCAAGTGTGTCCAATTCTCAGCAATTCTATGGACCAGGGCCATAGAAGAACATGCCTTGCCAACAGCTAAAATATCATGCATTTAATTGTAATGATGGTGTCAAGGCCCACTTCAAAATCTCATCCCAAGAAAGCAGGACTCCTGGAACGGTTTCATTCCAAAAGGAACATTTATTAGGAGAAGCTGATAGCAGGCATACTAGGCAGGATCTGAGGGTTTCCCGCTCAGATCAATAGGTTAAAAGAGTCTCAAGCAAACCCCATCCCAATAGTTCATCCGGTCAATTTGAATGGGCCAATCCTCAGGTGTTAAGTCCACTGTGGGAAAGGAGCTGATAACGGGGTCCGTTCCCATGCTTGTGAAGATGTTGTTGGATCTTCGCACCTTCCCTTCCGCAGCCAGAGATATAACAGATGTCCGGAGGCACATTCCTTTCTCACCCCAAAGTAACATCAAGGGAGAGACAGTTCAAAGAGTAAGTATGTAGAAACAGCGGAAAGGATACATTGTAGCAAAGCAGAGAACCATATTACAGAGTCTTCCCCTCTCCCCCTCAGGAGAATGGCAGAACCCTCAGGAAGACACGAAGAAGAAATGAAATAGATTCCCCCCCAAGGGAAAAGAATGACATCCTGCCCCCCTTTTCTGTTTTATTTTCTACAGTTGGATCTCTCTTTTTTCTAAGGGTTGGCATGCTAGGGGCTTTTGGAGTTCGGTTTGTGCCTGGGTGGTGACTTGTACTGCTAATTGTTTTGATGGCATAAGTGGGTCTGTTATCTCTGTTCTGTTGCTATTGTACTGGGGCAGTCTGGACAATGCGTCTGATAAGAAATTCTTTCCCCCTGGTAAGTATTTTAGAGTGAAGTTAAACCGGTGGAAATGCTGCTACCATCTCGCTTGCTTAGGGGTTAATTTCCTGGGTGTTTTTAGTGCTTCCAGGTTCTTGTGGTCGGTCCACACTTGGAAAGGAATTTTGTTCCCCTCCAGGAAGTGCCGCCAGGTTAGAAGGGCCCATCAGACCGCGTAAGCCTCCTTCTCCCAAACTGCCCACCTTTGCTCTGTCTCTGTGAGTTTCCTTGATGTGTTTGCACAAGGCTGCAATTTCCCTTCATCATTCTCCTGTAATAGTACTGCCCCCACAGCCAAAGTTTTTTCAGTGTCAGGGTGCCTTAGAACTGGTTCTGCAGAAAATTGTCTTTTTAACCTTTCAAATGCGGTTTAACATTCTACTGTCCATTTCAATGGTTGACTTGGCTTTGGCTTCGGCTTCCCCTTCCCTTTGGTCTTTAGCAAGTTTGTAATTGGTAGCGCAATCTGCACAAAGGAGGGGATGAATTGCCTGTAAAAATTAGCAAATCCAAAGAAACTTTGCAATTGCTTCCTAGTGCTGGGTGGAGCCCATTCTAGTACAGCTCGGACTCTCTCAGGGTCCATCTCTATGCCATTTAGCGAGATGCGATACCCCAGGTAGTCAATTTTTTCCTTATGAAATTCACACTTAGACAGTTTGGCATACAGATGAGCTGCCTGGAGTTTTTTCAGTACAGCTCTGACTAATTTTACATGTTCCTCTTTTGTTTCAGTGAATATCAGGATATCGTCCAGGTAAACAAGCACCCCTTTATATAGGTGCTCTCGGAGCATGTAATTTATTAACTGCTTGAACACTGCAGGTGCCCCTTGAAGGCCAAAGAGTAGAACCTTGAACTGGTAACATCCTAATGGAGAATTGAAAGCGGTTTTCCATTCGTCTCCCTCTTTAATTCTAATCCTGTAATACGCCTCCCTCAAGTCCAGTTTCGAAAAGATTTTTCCTTTTGATAGGTGTGCTAGGATGTCTTTCATGAGAAGGAGGGGGTATACAGTAGTGGCCAAAATTATGGAAACCTTTTGGGAAAAGTGTACTTTTGAGGTTTGATGGCTAATAACACCACTTTTTTTTGGAGTAGTACCATAAAACTATATATCAATGGAAAGATAATTTAATCAAGAATGTAATGCAATAACTTTTATGAAGGATTTGCTATTAGAATAGCAGTTATAAAGAAGAAAAGTGAAACATGTAGAAAAAACGAGATATACAAAAATTATCACCATAGAAAAAACAAGATATACAAAAATTATCACCATGTCAGTTAATACTTAGTTGGGTAACCTTTAGCATAAATTACGGCCTTACAATGTCTTCCCATGGAGTGAACCCTAACCCATTAATCACACAAATTCTGCCCACACCTTTTGATGTCATACAACCGCAGATCATAACACTAACTGGGTGTTTCACAGTACATGTAATGCAATCACGATGCAAATCTTCTCCGATTCTTCTCCTTACGTATTTTATGCCATCACTACCAAACAGAGAGATCTTGGTCTCATCACTCCAAATAACACTATCCCATTGTTCCTCTGTCCAGGTAACATGGGTTTTAGCCCAGTTTAGTCTTTTCAACCTTTGTTTGAGAGATAAAAGTGGCTTTTTTCTTGGAATTCTAGATTTTAGGCCAAATTCCTGCAGTCTGCGCAAAACAGTCCTTGCACTCAACTTCACATTGCATTGCGCCATTTCATCTTGTATACACCCAGATGATTTTTTTCTGTCACGTAGGCACAGTCTCTTAATTCTTTTATCATCACTTGCTGTTGTGCACCTTTTCCTGCCTTTACCAGTGTGGTTTTGTAGTGACTGAGTCTTCTTATACCTCTTCAAAAACTTAGAAATGACACCTTTGGTTAAGTTTCCACCAATTTTTCTTCTAATTTCTTTATAACTGTAGCCTTGTTCACTTAATAATACTATTTTACATCACTTTCTGGGTGACCAGTCAACTCTTTGCACCATTACTTTAATTTTATTATGTTTTACAAGCTCACTAAATGAAAGAACACAAAAAACCCCAACCAACTTGATAGCGATCACATAACACACTGACAAATGTCCTCCTCTCAGCTTCAATACATGACATCAATAACTGAATCCTACTGTGATCTGATTGGCTCATTGCCAAAACAAGATGACACTTGATTGGCTCTCTAAACACTCATGCTCATTGGCTACAATCAGATGAAGGAAAGCTACCTGATATCAACCTAAGCAAGTTGTGCTTCCTTTTTCTGGTTATTTGGCTATACTTTTTCATAGAATACAGATAATTGAACAAACTTTGTTGCATTACATTCTTGATTACATTATCTTTCCATTGATATATAATTTTATGGTACTACTCCAAAAGAAGTGGTGTTATTAGCCATCAAACCTCAAAAATACACTTTTCCCAAAAGGTTTCCACAATGTTGGCCACTACTGTAGGTTACTCTCGCTCACTGCATTCAAAGATCTATAGTCCATGCAGTGGCGAAGAGTCTCATCTTTCTTTTCTCAAAATAACACGGAGGCTGCAGTCTTGGGCTTTGCTGGTTGGATGAATCCCCTTTCCAGGTTTTTGTCTATGAATTTTTGCATCTCCTCTAGCTCCCGTGGGCTCATGGAATGCAGTTTTGGCTTCGGTAATTTTGCCCCTGGGAGGATCTCAATGGAGCAGTCCGTGGGTCAGTGGGGGGGGGCAGTTCATCAGATTTCTCCTCGCTGAACACTTCAGCTAGGTCCCGGTATTCCTCTGATATGTCCTGTAACTCCTTTCCCCCCACCGCCGCTGCACTTTCGGAGGGGCTTCCCCCGTTTCAGGGTTGAGTCGGGGTTCTTACTACCTCTCTGTCTGGGAATCTGAGTTCTCCTGTCCTCCAGTCCATCCACGGGTTCCACTTGGTCAGCCATGCCAGGCCCAGGATAAGGGGGCATTCCATACCAGGGGTCACTACAAACGTTATAGTCTCTACATGATCCCCTATGGTGAGTTGGATGGGTAAGGTGGCAAGAGTAGCCAGTGTCCCCCCTGCAATGGACCCATCTAATTGACCGAATGAGATCGGTTTCTTCAGCCTCCTCACCAGAATTCCTAAATTCCCCACTAAAGTTGGGCCGGAGTCTATTGGCGCTCTGAGTGCAACCCTCTCAGGCATTCTGGGGCTAAACAGTTCTATGGTCCTGGTGAGGGGCGCGATGGGTCCACTTACCAGGGGTTCATCCTCTGAGTTGTTGTCTGACAAGTTGGGTGGCTCTCCCAGTGGTGTTGGAGTTCCCGTCCCCTGCCTTGATGGAGTTGGGAACTCGATGACCTCCATGCTTTTCATGGCCGTCTCCTTTAGTTTCATCAGGGTCTTCCCAGGCTTCCCAGTTGGGGCTCAGTCAGGCTTTCGGGCGGGGGTCCATGAGCGGCACTCGGTGGTGTGGTGGCCTTCCTTTCCGCATTTGAAACATCCTGTTGCCCTTGGGGTGGTTGGAGCTTGCTTCGTTGGTTCTTGGGGTGGCTCTGCTGGTGATTTCCCCCAAGATCTCCCTCCGCATCGTAGTCTTCTTACGCGATCGATCTCTGCTTCCTTGGCGAGGATGTACCAGTCTTGGAGCCGGTCCGGGTCTCCTTGAGGGATGCAGGCACCATACAGGTCATTCAGGCCATCTTTGAAGTGCCCAATCAAGATATCTTCTGGCCAGTTCAGCTTGTTGGCCAGGGCTCGGAATTCTTGGGTATATTCTGTTACGGGTTGTCGCCCTTGCCTGATAGTTTTTATGTGCTCCCGTGCTTTCCGATTAGCCAAGGGGTCTTCAAATCTGCATCTGAGGGCTGCCATGGATTGAAATTCTGCAGTTCTGGGGCATCGGCATCATGGAGATCCACCACCCAGTCTGCTGCGGTGCCATCTAGGGCTGCTTGCACAATCCGTATTCGGCCGTGATCACTTCATATGTCACGGCCATATTCCTCCATGTAGTTCAACACTTGGGTCAGGAAAAACCCCAGTCGGCACATCTCCCCGCAGTACTTCACTCCTAGTGGTGGGAACTTTCAGATGGAATGATGCCTCTTCTTTCTTCTTTGTCGGTGGCCATCTCTGTCGGCCGGTGCAGCTCGCCAGGGGGGTGGTGGCAGCTGTAGCAATGGCTGCTGCTTCCTTGGCACTGGTGGAAGGGCCTGGGACTGCTGGTTCGCCCCCCCTTCATCTGTTCTTTCAGTTGAACCCGGGTTGGCGGTTCCCCGGCATAGGTCGGCTTTCTCCTCCTTCATGGAATCAAAGGCGACCCTCACCATGTTGATGGCTTGCTCCAGGAACCAGCTGGAATGGGGCAGTCGGTTGTACTCATCTTCAGTAAGGTGAAGCCAGTTGGTGACTGCCGCATCTGAGCGTCACTTTCCTGGATCTTTTCTCCCAGTCCTCCTTCTTCCTGACACCCATTGACCACCTGGGTTTGTGGCAATGTTCCACGACCACCACCTCGTCGGACGAGCTCGAGGATTGAGAACTGTATCAGCTGGGCTCTGCTTGGTGGGAAAGCTCCCCTCCCATGGCAGGTTCTTCCCTTTCTGTCCCAATATCGGACATTGTTTGCTTAGCCCCCTGGCAAGGGTCTTCCTTCCGGGTTGACTATTGCTGCAGATCCTGCCTAATGTCAGGGCCCACTTCAAAACCTCATCCCAAGAAAGCCAAGACTCTTGGAACAATTTCATTCCAAAAGGAACTTTTATTAGGAGAAGTGGATAGCAGGCATACTAGGCAGGATCTGGGGGTTTCCCGCTCAGATCAATAGGTTAAAAGAGTCCCAAGCAAACCCCACCCCAATAGTTCATCTGGTCAGTTTGAATGGGCCAATCCTCAGGTGTTAAGTCCACTGTGGGAACTGAGCTGATAATGGGGTCCATTCCCATGCTTGTGAAGATGCTGTTGGGTCTTCACACCTTCCCTTCCAGAGCGAGAGATAAGCCAGATGGTTGGAGGCACATTCCTTTCTCACCCCAAGGTAACATCAAGGGAGAGACAGTTCAAAGAGTAAGTATGTAGAAACAGTGAAAAGGATACATTGTAGCAAAGCAGAGAACCATACCACAGAACCTTCCCCCCTCCCCCTCAGGAAAATGGCAGAACCCTCAGGAAGACATGAAGAAGAAATGAAATAGATTTCTCCCCCCCCCCCCAGGGAAAAAAATGGGTTCTGCGAGATGGGCATAAAAGCACTGCCATGGATGAATATGTGTGCACACATCCCATATACAAAAAAAAGTAGGTCTTTCTGCATCCAGGAATAGATAGTGTCCTCTGGTAAAAACAGAAGAACTTCTTCTCTGCAAGGGTATTGATAGTATTTAGCATATGATACACACAACAGGATTGCAGCTCCTGACAAATTTCTAACGGGACCATCTTGAACTCAATACAAGCATTCTCATCTGCACATAAGGGGTTTAAAGAGTTGTGATGCACTGTTCTATAAAAATTCATTCTGGAGTTTCCACCAAATACGTTTACATCAGTAATAGGCAACTACAGAGAAAAGTGCAGAAAAGCATGGACATCTTGAGGATTTAATGGAACTCTCCAATGATCATCCTGACTATGCTTAAAGGGATACTAGCTGGAATTGATTTAAAAAGGATCTTGCCTTTATTTCTTTTGGCAGCTGAAGATTATTTATAGATATTTTCTAGCTCCTTTTGTAAATTAAAATTTTTAATCATGACTTGGTTATAAAGAATAAATTCTGAAAAGAGCCATACAACTGAGATCTCTTTGTAAATAAGGATCACACTACATTACCATGCCATGGCTTTTCAGTCTCATGAGAGTGTCTATTGCTACATACATTTCCCTAAACTAAAGGGATATAAGCATTTTTGTGTTTATTTTCAATAAAACTATTAACTAGGCTATATAATGTGGTTTACTATCCCAACTAACTCCTACAAATCTAAACCATGCCAGCAAACGTTCAGTGGCTGAGAGCCATGATCTGTTGGAGGAGGATGCAAGGACCATAGAAGGTGAGAAAATACAAAATAGATAAAACTAAGTCATGTACAGAGAGATTTTCCAATTTTTTTCCCATACATGAGAAACTATCTTATAAATATGTTCAAAGTATAAATTGACATTTAGAATGTCAATGTAGTCCTAGGCTGCATTAACAGAGAGATAGAATCAAGATCATGTGAAGTGTTAATACCACTTTATAATGCTTTGATAAGACCACACTTGGAATACTGCATCCAGTTTGGTCACCACAATGTAAAAAAAAAAAAAGTGCAGAGAAGAGCAGTTGCTGGAATTGGGTATATCTAATTTAATGAAAATAAGGATTACGGATGACACGATAGCAGTCTTCCAATATCTAAGACACTCTCACAAAGAAGAAGGGGTCAACCAATTCTCCACAGAACTTGAAGACAGGACAAGAAGCAATGGATGGAAACTAACCAAGGAGAGAAGCAACCTAGAACTAAGGAACATGTTTGCTAGCCCTTCACTTTCAGTTTTATTATGTTGCCAATCTTCCTCCTTTGCAGAAGGAATAGGAAGTCTATGCCATGCATATATCAACTTGCTGACTGTGACAGGGAACAAGGTATCCCAAAGAAGTTACAATTGCTCATCTATCAATATATATTAAAAACTTCTGACATTACTTTCAGCTAGATTTCTCTCGCCCCCCCCCCCCAAACACACACCAAGACAGAATACATGGTAACGCTGGCAATAGACACTAGAAGAAAATTTAATTTATGTATGCACATTTATATTACTATGCCAATTGCATTTCCTTGAGGATTTTCTGCTTATTTTACTTGATAGATTCACAGTGAAGATATATTTTTTAAAATTAGGGATATACAGTACACAATCTCAACAGAGTTTTCATTGACTTGGAAACATGAATAAATTAGGTTGCTCAAGTCTTACTGGGTTTTTTTTAGATCTGTCTTTTTAATAATAACAGCATTGGATCAGCAAGTCTTTCCTCTGAGTTCTAAGGACATCAAACTTTGCTCTTACAGACTACCTAACTACATTACATTCATGAGTTTTATTGACAATAGTATGGAAGTGGTGTTCAATTGCTATTACGTGTTCTAATCTAATCTAAATTAAACTAAACTAAACTAAACTACAACATATTTCTCACTACAAAAAAAATGGGCATAACAGTGAATCTCTAAATTCTCTTGATATTAATTGAAACTTAATTGCAATAATATGACATGAAAATCCTGAACAGGTTTCCAATTAAAGATCTGGAGGTCTTTAAATCCAGAAACAAGTAGGACTACCCACTGCCCCCTATTTTCCCTGATGTTTAAACATTTAACTCTACAAAGGCAAAGGATATACAGTATATAGTTTAAACCTGCATACCTAAACTTATGATCCAGGCTCTTCATAAACTTATGACTAAACAAAATTTACCATATGTGATATTTAGCAGAATTGTACTAGTTCAAGATGCCAATCATGTACAGTTTTATTTCGGTGCTTAAGGGGAGTAGTTCTGGGTATATCTGAACACTGAAGGTTGAATTGTGACATTTATTTTAGTCTGTTTCTAACATATTTATGCCAGCTTTCGAAACAAAGTTTTCTCCATGGCAGGCTACATAATAAAAAACAGATTAAAATTTAACCAACAACAGGAACTAAAAATATCAGCATGCAAAGTATTAAGTTCTAAGCAGAGAGAAAGAAAGAACACAGTAGGAAAATAACTGTTTAAAAGCTCCATTGCATCTTAATAGACTTGTTAAAATATTATTATATTACAAGGCCTATGTGAATAAAAAAATGTCCATTCATAGACCTGGAAAGATAATAAAGTAGGTGCCAAGTATATCTAATACTCTTTGGAGAAAGCTTTCCTGCACGTAGCAATCTATTTTCAGATTGCTAATGACATGTCTAAGTTGAAAGTTCTAAGCAGAACTTTCCTTCTTTCAGTGAAGAGTTTTTTTCTGTAATAGATGACTTCTGATTCAGATAAGCATTTATACTAATGAGATTAGGAGAAACTAGATTTTTTTATACCTTTCTCCCTGCTAGAAAGTTTGTTCTGGTACATAAATTAGAGATCCTTTGGATCAGAAGAGGTAGTACAAGAACCAGCAAGGGAATGGAGCCTCTGGTAAGACTCTTCCAACATGGTCTGGTCAAAGCACCCAAACTCCACATAGAATGGCAGGAAATGCTAGACTCATACCACTGATTCCAATTGAAAGGATAAGCATCTATATTGTTGACCTTGTTGATAATCTCTTGTTTCTGGTACATACTAAACACTTATTCATCCAGACCCAAATCCCACAAAACTGAATGTCCCCTTAAATGCTAAGCACTACATCTTAAATGTTGCAGACTGTTTGTAAAAAAGCAGACAGCATAGCAATCTCTTTTTTGTGAATTTATTTTAAACTTCAAGTGCCTCCCCAATACCCTGCCTTTGTTGTTGTTTGGTGGTGATATGCATGCTACTGCATATATTTTAAAATAATACAATACCTCAGACTGGCAGCAATTTTATCCTATTGATCACAAATTTGCTCTCATCCAAGAGGAATTAAATTAATGTCTTATTTCATGTTCTATTTTCCTGATATATCCTGACTTAGTGATAAGAAAAAATACACATAAACCAGCAAAATGGAAAGAAAGTGAAAGACAGTTGATCTCCAATCAGAAAATAAACTAATCAGTCTTCAAGAAGGAATTATATTTCAAAAGATTTTATTTCTTGATGCCCTTATCACATCAATATTTGCAATGTATGAGACAAGGCAAGGCTTTGACTTTCAAAAGTTCCAAAGAAGGTCAGATTGGGCTCATTTTTAATATTTATCATTCTATATCCTGTATTATTTATAGTACTAATCAGAATGGGAGTAGGGTGTTCATAAATCCCTTCTAGATAGTAAGGGTCATAGAGGTCTGTATATATTGGAGAAGAACAATTCCCATATTAATAGCATAAATCACCAGAATTGGAATTAATAATTTCTGTCAGTAATACTAAAATCTCATTTTACCAGAAAGGAAAAAAGAATTAAAAAAGTAAGCTTACACCAAATTCATGTCCATTTATTAGGATATTCATTCCCTCTTGTTTTCTATAACTGCAGTTCCCAGCTTATTTGTCTCTGAATAGACCTGTTGACTTTAATGGTCTAATGTAGCTATAGATGAATAATCCAAATTCTCTTCTATCACTGAGAATGAATCTTTCAGAGCTAATATTGTCTCAGACATGGTCCAGCCTGGTGCAGAGGCCAATCAGAGCCAGACACGAGTGATGTACAAAACTTTTATTGAAGTTTGAATAAAAGAGTCCTAACTGCTAAGGGAGATGAGACCCTGAACAATAGCAAAGCATAATCTTTTATACAGTTGTTTTCAAGAAATGGGGAAGTAAAAATTTCACAGAACTATTACCTTTTTGGGAATTTTACCATGCTTTTAGCATATGTGTCTGTTTGTCTGTGGAGTTGCATCTCGCCTGAGTATACGTGTCATTTTCCCCGTAGAATTATATTGCACAAAGCTCTACATGCCTTTTCTCCCCACTTGCAGTTACTATTGCTTTTTTTCTTGTTGCTAAGTTTTTTGTAACTTAATCCCCGGCAGTATTGTTATATTTCCTTTATTTCGAACTGACATGTAGTACAGTTACATTTCTCTAAGTATTTATTATTTCCTTGGATGGGGGTGAATTGATTCTCAATAGGTGAGCCATCATTTCCACCCTTTGAATCTGGGAAAAAAGTATTTCCCCAAGATTCACCAACAATCAGTATCTGGTTCTTAAGGGTTTGGGTACTTTGTTGGCAGGCAGCGAGACATAAGGGTAAACACTGCAGACCACAACAAGTAAAAAATAAAATGAAAAGAATAGCCAGGAGTAAAAGAAAAAGAGACTTGAGCCATAGAAAATTGGGTAAGCAGCTAGTAAGCCAATCCCAGTTCCAGCCATCCCATTTTTGTACAAATACATGGGCTACTTGTCAGATGCCCTTGGTAACTTCTAAAATAATCTGGTGGTGGTCGTCAATTTGCAAACAACAATTAGTCCAGTTAAATTTTCCATAAACCCCTCCTTTGGCAGCTAAAAACTCGTCAAGAGCCATTCTATTCTGAAGGACTGCTTCCCTAATCTGGGTCACTTCAGAAGTAATTAATTCTAGAGCCATGGCAATTTGGTTATCTACTAATTCTACCACAGTTTATATTGGATCAGGCCATTAGTTAAGGTCTGGAATCCCCTGACTTCCATAAAGCTCCATGTGATTGGTCACAATTCCTTAACTATTCTCACAGGGAGGGGCAGAATTGTCACTTCCCCATGTTTTGGCACCTTCCATTTCTATTTTAGCCTGCTTTTACCATTGAAAATGTTGATGTGCAAGGAGAGCCATGGCCTCACCAGAGGCTTCTGGCAATAGGAAAAACTCAGGGACAATTATGCCAGGGTAGCAAATCCCAGTCTAACTGGCGGGTAATCTGCAATAGGGTTTATTATCACATATCCAATAGTGGCCTCGTAATGCCAGTTGCTCATGTTTGAAAGGACCTGGCCACATGTGAGTGGTGTTATAAGTAGGCCCTTCATCAATGTATTGGGTATCTCCCCCTAGGGTGGCCATAGGAGGTTACTGTGGCAATGCCACAGGGGCCACTCAGTGTCTTTAGTACAATGGGTGTCCTGATTGGACCGATCTTCGTGTGTCCAAAGTCTGTTCATCTATGGATGAAGGTGCCATTCTTGTGCTTCCAAACCTAGTGAGAGTCCATAATGATTTCTCTTTCACCATTCTGTTAAATTTTTCACAGAGACATTTAGTTTGGTCTATAGAGGTGTTCTCTTCATTGGAACAATCCCCAGGTTTAGAAAGCAGGTGGCTACAATTAAGGGATAGTGTATGAAGGTAATCAAGCTCAAAGGACTGAGGCATTTGCTGGCCCCCAGGAAGTGGCCCTGGACATGGGTTCTATTTAAACAGAAGACACCTCTAGGACTTGACACAATGTCCAGGGATGGCCCTCCTCAGTCCAATTTACTTTCTCTTTGGTGTAACTAGGCAGTAGGGCCAGATATTTAGGGTCCAATGGCACCACTTTCCAAGACCAGGTGGACTCTGTGGGACCTCCACAAATCCAGCACAGGGAGAGGTTGAATGTGGCTGCCACCGTTTCCACCACACTAAGAAAGATATTACTGTGTCATGCCATAGTATGTCCTCTGCCTGATGTAACAAAAAAAAGGGTTAATGAACAAAGGGTCAACACGAAATTACCATATGAGACCTGCATCTTGCATTAGCTGTTCCTATCAGTGTGTCCAAGATTATACTTGATGGGAGTAGAAAGGCTATGTTTTTGTGCATCCATGAAGCGACTGCCTCTGGTTAGGGGCTCTTCATATGCAAGGAGTTTTTTGTTGACATATATAGAACTCTAACGATTGGTTGAGGTCCTGGGATACAATCAAAAGGTCCCAGTCCATGTTGCTTCTTAGTGATCCGGTCAAGTGGGTATTCAGTGATTACCCACAGAGTCACTACCTTGAGTACTAGGGAACCATTCATCAATCCAACCCTACCTTCAACAAACTAAGTCCTTTTAGTTCTTTTTAAACAGAAATCTCAGTCCTAGATCTGAGGATGCCGATATTAACAACCTTTCCTTCCACCAACTGTAAGCACAATTAACTCTGCCAACTGGGCTGATGTTCCCAGTGGCAGGGAATTGGCCTCTACCTCTTCCCAAAGGGTAACAACTGCATACCCAGTCCTTCCTACTCCCTGGTCCATATAGCTACTTCCATCTGTATTCCACCTCTGAATTAGGGAAAGGCATGTCTCCCAAATTTGGCTGACTGGCATAAACCTCATCCAGTACTTCAATCATGAGACTTCATTTTCTCCAATTGAGGTAATAAAGTTGCTAGGTTAAGGGTGTTGCAAATTTCCAATGTTACTGCCTGTGCATCTAATAAGAAGGTCTGGTATTTAGCCTGCCTACCACTTGTCATCCAAAAAGTGCCTTTCTGTTCCATCACTTCCTTCACCCCATGTGGCACTTATCCCAAGGTTAACTTTTCTGCCTCTTGTACTAGAAGAGCAATTGCAGCCAATGTGCCCAAACAAGCCACATTATCCAATTGCTTACTAAAATATGCCATGATCCCAACCTCTGGGTAAGAACTCCAGCTGCCACCCCCTTTTGTTCATGTATGAACAGAGTGAATAGCTTGGAGGGGTCAGGGATGTCTAGCATCAGGGCTTCTTGCAATTTAGTTTTAATAGAATCAAATGCCTGTTGACATTCTGTAGTCCAATTGAATATTTCTCAATCCCCCCTTTAGTGGCTTCATAAAGTGGTTTAGCCATTAATCCAAAATTGGGGATCTAGATCCTGCAAAATCCAGCCATACCCCAAAATCCCTTGAGTTGTTTTCGACTTTCAAGAGGCTTCAATTTACAGATCACTTCTTTTCTTGGGGCCAGGAGCATACAAGTTCCTTTTGAAATCCTGTATCTTAAATACATAACTTCATGTTTCACCAATTGGGCTTTTTCTTTAGATATCTTGTAACCACAAGTAGCTAACCAGTTAAGTAGTTTGATCAATCCTTCCTGACAATCATTTGGTATTCAGGCTCCCAAAAGCAAATCATCCACATATTGCAAAATGATATGATCTTTCACCCATATAGGGTGGTATAAATCCTTTGCTAGGCAGGTTCCAAAAATGGTGGGGCTGTTTTTAAATCCTTGAGGTAACCTGGTCCATGTATATTGCCTAATTTGATTGGTATCAGGGTCCTGCCACTCAAAGGCAAACAGCTGTTGGCTTGTACCATTTCATGGGATGCAAAAAACCCCACCAACTTTTAGGTCTAAGACTGTAAACCATTTGTCCTCTTCCCAAAGGATTTAATCTGGGATTAATCTGTCCCATTAAGGTGTACAGGTTTGGGACCATGGCATGTAGGGTCAAAGAATTTTTATTAACCAGATCTTGATTACAACCAAAGAACTAACAATGCAGAAAATAAAAGGAAAATTGGAACAACTAAACACTAAGACAGAGAACCCAATTGACCAACAGACCCAGCCAATGGAAAAATCAGAAAAGGGAGTGACAACATTGAAACTGGGAAAGACTTTTTACAAAAATCAGAAGAAATTTGAGGAAAAGGAAGAACAGTCTGGATGGAAGATAAACCTATCAGAACAATTGTGGGAAATTGGAGTAATAGGGAGGCGATTTAATGAATACAAATGGGCTCGTTCTTCCAAAAAAACTTCAACCAAATGGTCTTTCATATTCCAAATAATATATATGTCAGAACCCATATATTATTAAGGGGCACTCTCTCTCATTCTATTTCCTCTATTGCTCTGGGTTCTGTCATACTCTTGGAGGGGAAGGGGGAACTGCTGCGGGCCTGTCTCTTTATTTTCTCTATCACTACAATGTATCTTTTTTGCTGTCTCTGCATACTTATTCTTGGAACTTTTCTCCCTTGATGTCACCTTGGGGGAGAAAAAAAATAACCCTCTGGCCATCTGGCTTATCTCCTGTTTTGGAAGGGAAGGTGCGAAGCCACAACAACATCACTACGAGCCTGGGAAAGACCGGTGTTATCAGCAACTTTCCCACAACGGACTTAACACCTGAGGATTGGCCTGTTCGAACTGACCGGATGAACTATTGGGGTGGGGTTTGCTTGGGACTTGTTTAACCTATTGATCTGAGTGGGAAACCCTCAGATCCTGTCTATCATGCCTGCTATCAGCTTCTCCTAATAAAAGTTCCTTTTGGGTGTCACTTCTTGTTCCAGACTGTCCCATCCCATTACTGGGGAGGGATTTATTATCAAAATTGCAGGCTGAAATTACCTTTAAAGATCAACAGTTGGTTATGAGAATATCTCAAGAACAAGCATGGAAAGCTACAGCCTTCATGATTGGATCAATTAAGGAAAAAACTTCCTTTTTTAATAATATTTTATTAATTTTCTCATTTTACAATTGAGTATTTAAAAAGCAATGTGATGACTGGGTCGATCAATAGTTCAATAGCGTACATAAGTCTTTAGTATAAATCTCATGTTACAACATCAGATATTTCCTCTCTTTTTCCCTTAATATCTACTATCTCATATTGGGCTAGTACAGTTCTTATTATTATCAACTAAATAAAAACATCTTTGTTACAATTATCAATAATTTTTAGCTTATACATATCTTAATTGCATTTGCATTCGATCCTTATATACAATCAATGTCCTGTTATTGCTTTTTTTCCCAAGCTTTAATTTCCCATCAATATTCAAATTAATATTTGTTATTTATGATTTCCAAGTATTTTATATTTAGGTAACCAAAGTTTCCCTTATCTCAACTTCTTCCTTTTTCCCTTTTCATAACAAAATCTAATATTCTAGATACACATCTTATCTATTTGATTATAGTCTTGTTCTGTTTTCTAAAGGTTATCTATTTTCCATCATGTTAAACCATCTAATTAATAATACAGTATCCCCTCTAATCAGTCAAAACCATTATATGAGTTGTCTGGGTCAACCAATAATTCAGTAATATACATAATTTGTTTACTTTAGGTCTAATATTGGAAGCTCAAATACTCCCTCTCTTTTTCTAGTAATATCTGTTATCTCATATTGGGCAAACAGTATTCTTATTTTCAACATTCTTGTTACATTTATCAATACTTTTTAGCCTGCACACAAACTTTAATTTCCCATCAATATTCAAAAAGAAAAAAAGAAAGAAAAAAGCCACACTATTATTTATGATTTCCAAATATTTTATGTTAGGTGACCAAAAGTTTCCCTTATCTCAACTTCTCCCTTTTTCCCTTTTCATACCAAAGTCTAACAGTCTAGTTACACATCTTACCTATTCAATTATAATGTTACTCTATTTTCTAAAAGTTATCTATTTTCCACCATATTAAACCCTCTAATTAGTAATATAATATCCCCTCTAATAAATCAAAGCCATTATTTTCTTCAACCTTACTCTGGCTTTCTTCCTTTGCCAGCTAACCTTCCATGTCAGTGCCTTTGAATCATCAAATAGTTCTCCCTCTATTATTATATATTGTCAGGGCCCACTTCAATACCTCATCATAAGAAAGCAGAACTCGTGGAAGCAGTTTCTTCCAAAAGGAACTTTTATTAGGAGAAGCTGATAGCAGGCATAATAGACAGTATCTGAGGGTTTCCCGCTCAGATGAATAGGTTAAACAAGTACCAAGCAAACCCCACCCCAATAGTTCATCCGGTCAGTTCGAACAGGCCAATCCTCAGGTATTGTGGGAAAGTTGCTGATAATACCAGTCTTTCCCAGGCTCGTAGTGATGTTGTTGTGGCTTTGCACCTTCCCTTCCGAAACGGGAGATAAGCCAGATGGCCGGAGGCTCATTTTCTTTCTCCCCCAAGGTGACATCAAGGGAGAAACAGTTCAAAGAGTAAGTATGCAGAGACAGTGAAAGAGATACATTGTAGCGATAGAGAAAACAAAGAGACAGTCCGCAGCAGTTGCCCCCTCCCCTCCAGGAGTATGACAGAACCCAGAGCAATAGAGGAAATAGAATGAGAGAGAGTGCCCCTTAATAGTATATGGGTTCTGATATCCTGCCCTCCTTAAAAGAAAGAGAGATCCACCTGTGGGAAGACAGAAACAAACAAAATGAAAAAGATTGATTAGTCTGGTTTGTTGGGATATGCTGTGTGAAATTTCCTAAGGAGTTTAGGGGCTTTAACATGGCGTTTGTGGACCCACTCATTTTGGGAGGGTGGAAGATGTTTCCACGCTACTAAGTATTGGCTGGAGCCATGGTATTTTCTGGAATCTAGGATTTCTTTAATTTCAAAATGCTGTTCCCCTTCCACCATAATGGGAGGAGGAGGAGGAGGAGCAACAGCTGGTCTTAAAGGTGACTGTTGCTTGCATTTTAGAAGGCTGCAATGGAAAATTGGGTGAATCTGTCTGAGGGACTTAGGGAGTTTTAATTCTACAGTGACAGGATTTATGATTCTGGTAATAGGGAATGGTCCTACATATTTAGGTCCTAACTTCTTGGATGGTTGTAGGGATTTGAGGTATTTGGTGGACAAGTAAACCTTCTCCCCTACACTAAAAAGTTTTGGCTCAACTTTCTTTTTATCTGCTTGGGTTTTGTACGCTTGTCTAGCTTCATCTAGAGCTTTCCTGACTACTGGCCAGGTGTTCTTTAGTTGTGCGATCCACTCCTTTAGAGAAGGGATTGCAGGGTCGGTTGTCAGAGGTTCAGGCATCGGGTTAAAACTCTGTCCCGTTGCTAGATTTTGTTATGAAAAGGGGAAAAGGAAGAAGTTGAGATAAGGGAAACTTTGGTTACCTAAATATAAAATACTTGGAAATCATAAATAACAAATATTAATTTGAATATTGATGGGAAATTAAAGCTTGGGGGAAAAAAGCAATAACAGGACATTGATTGTATATAAGGATCGAATGCAAACGTAATTAAGATATGTATAAGCTAAAAAATATTAATAATTGTAACAAAGATGTTTTTATTTAGTTGATAATAAGAAGAACCGTACTAGCCCAATATGAGATAGTAGATATTAAGGGGAAAAGAGAGGAAATATCTGATGTTGTAACATGAGATTTATACTAAAGACTTATGTACGCTATTGAACTCTCTGATAAATTGAAAGATAAAAAGGACAAGTATAAAAAGTGGAAAGAGGGGCACATAACTAAGGCAGAATATCAGGAAATAGCCCGAGCCTGCAAAGTTGAAGTGAGGAAAGCTAAGGCTCAAAATGAACTAAGGCTTGCGACCAAAGTCAAAAATAAGAAAAAAAGCTTCTTTCAACATGTAAAAAACAAGAAAAAAAGTTAAGGAAATGATTGGTCCATTAGTGGGGGAAAGTGGCAAGAAGGTGACAAGCAACAGGGAGAAAGCAGAACTATTTAACTCGTTTTTTGCATCTGTATTTACACAAAGGGAAAAAACAGTCCAACCTATCAAAAACAGTGCCATAAAAAACAGAATAGAAACACAAGTTAAGATAGGCAAGAAAATGGTAAGTGAGCACCTGTCCAGCCTAGACGAGTTCAAATCACCAGAACCAGATGGATTACACCCCAAGGTTCTCAAGGAACTGGCAGATGTGATCTCAGAACCGCTGAACTATATCTTTCAAAGATCCTGGAGCACTGGGGAACTACCAGAGGACTGGAAAAGAGCTGATGTAGTTCCCATCTTCAAAAAAGGAAAAAAAATGGATCCAGGAAATTACAGGCCTATCAGCCTGACCTCAATACCTGGGAAGATTGTGGAAAAGATAATCAAACAATGAATCAGCGAACATCGAGAGGTAAACAAAGTCATTACTAAAAGCCAACATGGGTTTGTCAAAAACAGATCATGCCAGACAAATCTTTTTTTTTTAAATAAATTTTTATTTTTTAAAACAACAAAACATAACACACATACACACACAGTGTATACTCCTTTTTTAACAGCAATTTCGTAACGGTAATCTTCTATTATTTACATTTCCCCCCCTTATCCTTCTTTAAATATATTTGTCTTTGTTGTCCCATTGTTTCTTGTTTCCATTTTTCTTCCTTCATACTATACTTCATACTAAAAATAATACATATTATTACTATACATTATTATACACATATTTTCCATTTTTTGACCTTTCCACATTTATTCTCATTTATTATTTCTAATCTCCAACCAATCATACCACTTATTCCATATTAGATAGTACTCTGTGTCTTCCTTTTCTTTTATCTCTTTTGTTAATTTGTCCATCTCCGCACAGTCCAGGATTTTTTTTATCACTTCTTCCTCTGATGGTATATTCTCATTTTTCCAGAACTGTGCATAGACTATTCTTGCTGCCGTTATTATATGTAGGATTAAGTACCGTGTTTCTTTACTATATTTTCTGTTTAAAATACCCAGTAGAAAGATCTCTGATTTCCAGTCTATGGGTTAATCTATTATTTCTTCCATCCATCTTCTTATTTTAGTCCAGTATTTTTTCGCAACTGGGCATGTCCTCCATAGATGATAATATGTTCCATGTACTTTTTTACATTTCCAACATGTTGGCGAATTGTTCTGGAACATCTTGGCAAGCTTTGCTGGTGGAAAATGCCATCTGTAAAACATCTTCAACTGGTTTTCCTTGAATGCCACAGTCATAGTCAACTTTATGTTTGTTTCCCATATTTTTTCCCATTTCTCCAATTCTATGTTGTATCCGAAATTTTTTGCCCATCTAATCATTGTGTCTTTGACAACCTCGTCTTCCATTTTATATCTCAGTAAATATTTATATATATTACTAATTAATTTTATTTCTGTTCCGTGTATAATTTTATCCAATTCTTGCGGCTCTTTTTGTATTTCATATAATTTTTTGTCCTCTGTATATTTAGATTGAATTTGTGTAAATGTCCACCAATCAATCTCTCTGCCTACATCTTGTTCCAATTCTTGTTTTGTTTTCAGATTTCCCTGTTCATTTACCAATTCCTTGTATCTAATTATCTTATTTATGTCCAGTAAGTTTGGGTGTTTCAGAGCTTCTGTTGGGGATAACCACATTGTAATTCTTATGTAATGTTTTTGTTTTATTTTTTCCCAAGTCTGTAGTAATGCATTCCTAACTATGTGTCTTTGAAAGTATCTATGTATTTTATATTTTTCGTCCCATAGGAATGCATGCCACCCCGCTTGCAAGTCATGTCCTTCTATTGTTAAAACTCTGGTATTTTTCAATTCCATCCATTCTTTTAGCCAAGTTAGGCTCAATGCTTGATAGTATATTTCCCACTCTGGCAATGCCAATCCCCCTTTATCTTTCATATCTTGCAAGAGTTTTAATTTAATCCTGGGTTTTTTCCTTTCCCATATAAATTTAGTAACCAATTTATTTAATTCTTGAAAAAATGTTTTGCCTAATTTTATTGGAATAACTTGGAACAGGAATAATATTTTTGACAATATATTCATTTTGACCATAGCGATCCTCCCTAAAAATGAAATTTGTAGATTTTCCCAATTTTCTAAATCTTTTTTTATCTGGTGTAATATTTTATCATAATTATCCTCCTTAACCGAGGAGCACTTCACTGAAAGCCAAATCCCTAAATATTTTATTTTCTTAGTTACACTTATTTTTATTTTATCTTCCAGTTCACTTTCCTGTGCCTTTGTAAGATTTTTGGTTATTAAATTGGATTTAGTCTTATTGATCTTAAGTCTGGCTACCTCACCAAATTCTTCTATTTTTTTAATCAATTTAGGGCCGGTTTCTAATGGGTCTTCCAAAATGAATACCAAATCATCAGCGAAAGCTTGGACCTTATATTCTTCCTTCTTAATTTTTAAACCCTTTATTTCTTGGTCCTCTCTGATTTTTGTCAGAAGTATTTCTAATGATAAAATAAATAGAAGAGGCAAAAGTAGACACCCTTGTCTTACTCCTTTGGTTATATCAATTTTTTCTGTCATTTCATCATTTATAATTACCCTAGCTGTTTGTTTAGTATATATTTTTTCAACCATCTTTCCAAATTTTGTCCCAAATTCCGTATAGTTCAATTGTGTTATAATAAACTTCCAATTCAGATTATCAAATGCCTTCTGGGCATCAAGGAAAACCAGTGTAGCTTGTCTTTCAAAATGGACTTCATAGAATTCTAAGGTGTTCATTATTATCCTCATATTATGTTTTATCTATCGTCCTGGTAGAAATCCATTTTCATCTGGGTGGATGTAGTTATTCAATTTTTTTTTAATCCTTTCTGCTATTATTATTGCAAATGTCTTATAGTCTGTATTCAGTAAAGAAATCGGCCTATAATTTTGAATTTGTTGCAGGTCTGAGTCTTCCTTAGGGATGAGGGTGATAATTGATTCAGTCCAAGTTGTCAGTATCTTCGCCTCCTCCAGCACCTCATTACAAATCTCCAACATTATCCATTGTAGTGACTCTTGTGTATTTTTATAAAACTCAACCGGAATTCCATCTGGGCCTGGTGATTTATTGTTTTTTTTGTTTTTTCAATGCTGTTTCTAGTTCTATTGCAGTTATTCAACATTTCCTTTTGTTCTTCGGTGATTTTGCTCATTTTTGCTGCCTCTATGTATTGTTTGACTTTATCATCTGCTATATCTGCCTGATGGTATAGCTTTGAGAAGAAATTTTGTATTATGTTCTTTTTCTCTTCCCATCTATATTGTACCGTTCCACTTTCATCTTGTAGTTTATGTATTGTTCTTTTGCCTTTTTCTTTTTTTAATTTATAAGCCAACCATCGACCAGTTTTATTCGCGTTTTCAAAATAATTTTGTTTCGCCATCCTAATTTTCTGTGCCATTTCTTTTTGTATTGTCAGATTAATCTTGTGTTTTATAATATTCCATTTTTCTTTTATCTTTTTGTTTTGTGGATCCTTCTTGTAGGTCACCTTCTATTTTTTTAAGTTCTTCTTGTAGTTTTTCTTGTTGAAGTCTCCTATGTTTATTTTTCTTAGAGTTGTATGCAATTGTCAATCCCCGAATGTAGGCTTTTGTAGTATCCCACAAATTTTGTGTTGATGTCTCTTCCTTTTTATTTACCTGAAAAAATAATGTCAACTCCTTTTCTAGCATCTGTATATATTGTTTATCTTTACACAATCTTTGATTCATTGACCATCTTTTTCTCTGTTTCTGGCCTTTCCATTTTATTATTATTGGGTTGTGATCTGCCCAGTCATTAAGTCCTATTTCAATTTCCTCTATCCCGTTCTGTACTTCTGTTGTTACCCAGGCCATATCGATCCTAGACCAGGATTGATGCGGATACGAATAGAACGTGTATTGTTTGTCTAACCTATGTGTCTCTCTCCATATATCCTGAAGGTTGAGTTCTGTTACCATGTCAAAGAACGATTTTGGTAATATATTTTTCTTCTTTTTGTTCTTTTTACTACTCTTATAGTCTTTCTTAACATCAGCTATTGCATTTAGATCCCCAATCATACAAATACTTTCATAATCCAGATCCACTAGTTTCTTATGTACCTTTTTAAAAAAATCATGTTGGTTATTATTTGGTGCATATACTGCCGTTAATAAAATTTGTTTTTGCTCTAATTCTATTTGCAACATTAAAATTCTCCCCTCTTCATCCGAATATATTAATTTTGATTTTATTTTTTCTTTGACATATATAGCAATTCCTCCTTTCTTGTTTTGTGCTAATGTTGTGTATAGTGTTCCTAATTTTACATTCTCTAGTAGTTTTCTATAATCCTTTTTTATATGAACTTCCTGAAGACATATCACATCTGCATCCAATTTCCTTAATTTATTAAACGTTTGTACTCTTTTTCTTGGTATGTTTAAACCATTAATGTTTACAGAAAAGAGCTTAATTGCCTCTCCCATTTTTTACTTGATCTGGTTTTTTTTGTGCTTGTCTCTATTACCCTTCCTTTTGCTCCTTCTCTTTCTAACCTTTCTCTTTCTTGTATCTTTTGTGTTTCTCTTTCTCGTTCAACTTCTTCTAATAGGTCTCCCTCCTGGCTTTTACTCTCCGGCTCTTCCCTACTTTCTTGTTCTTCTCCCTGCGCACAGTGACGTTTATAAAAGTCCTGCGCTTTCTCGAGTGTACCTATCATATATTTTTTTTCTTGCCATGTTAGAAATATGCCTTCAGGTACTAACCATTGAAACATAACTTTGTATTTAGTTAATTGGGTCGTTAGAAATTGGTATTCTCATCTCTGATTTCGTATTCTATGTGGTATTTGCTTTAATACAATTATTTCTTTACCCTTATAAATTATCGGTTCGTCTCTTGTTTTTTTATATATTTCATCCCTTATTGATCTTCTTGTAAACCTTATATACACCTCTCTCGCCAATCTATGCCTTCGTGCATAATTTGTATATACTCGATATATTTCGTCTATGTCTCTTCTTGTTTCCTGTTTTTCCTTTCCTAATATCTCAGCCAATATCTCCACCATCTTCTCTCCCAAATCTTCTTCTTTTTCCTCTACAATATTTTGAAATCTTAGGAAGAACGAAGCTTTTTCCATTTCCAAGAAGGCAACAGATACAGTCAACTCCCTGTTTACTTGCTTGGATTTCTGTTCCATCCTTTCTATTTTGCTATCAACTTGATCCATTTTTATTTTGACTTTTTGAATTCTTTGTTCGTTCTCCATCATTGTTTGTTGTATACTCCCTATCTTATCATTCATGTTTTTAATTTCGTCTCTCATTTCTCCAATATCATTCTTGATTTCTTTGTGATGAATTTTCGTTTCTTCATGATTGTTTGCTATTGCCTCTTGGGTCTTCATCATTGTTTCCTGAATCATTTGTAGTGTTATCTGCATGCTCTGTGGGTTCATCGCCAATTCTGCTTTTTCTTTTTCTTTCCCCAACATGGTCACTATCGTTCTTTGACCTGTAGGAGAGGCCATTATGGATGTGGGATTTGTAGCTGTTTTTTTGCCTACTTTAAATGTTCTTGTGGTACTTGTCATTTTTAATACCTTTTCTTATCCCACTATTATATAGTATAATTTATAATACTCTTAACACCTCTTATATATATTTCTATAACACTACACACAATGCATATATATATACTATTCTCTAAGTATTATCACCACTCTTAATTTCATTCACTATCACTCTTATTTGAATAATCACCTTTCTCTATATTTCTTTACTATGCTATAATTACTTTCTCAATTCTATTTAATTCAATTACTCAATTATACTTATTTCTATATGTTAATTCAATTCATTTGCTTCATTCCTTTTAATACATTGCCTGTCATCCCTATTCTTCTTGTTGCTTAGTCACTGCTTGTATACGGGTGCTACAATATTGCATCAGTCTTTTTTCTCTCTGTCTCAATTTAATGTGTCCACAGATCCACCAAATGTCACCTCTTATTTCTTCTTCTGTATATCCAATGTATCCAAAACGTCCACTAGTCACTTTACCCAGATATATGTCAGTTAAGATTCAAATTTCAATGCTATTTGCTCTTCAAAAATAAGTTCCACTAATTAGTATTAAGTTTTTCCATTGTCTCTCACTTCAACTTTTAATCCTTATGTTAATTTTTTCAAAGTCTCTTAATCACCCTTTGTTACCTCTGGCCGTCCTTTCTCCAGTCCTTTCTCTAGTTTCAATCTCTGCTTCTTGCAGCTCTTAAATTCCTGTCTTTCACGTTTTATAAACTTTACTTTGGGCTCTCTGCTTCTTCTCGCTGCTCTCATTCTGCTCTATCGCTCCCTTCTCCGCATTATTATTATTATTATTATTATTATTATTATTATTATTATTATTATTATTATTATTATTATTATTATTATTATTATTATTATTATTATTATTATTATTATTATTATTATTATTATTATTATTATAGTGCAACTACCCCGCCTCTTTTTGTAGACCTGTTTCTTTTGAACAATTAATATCCTTCCATCAATACATTCCAGTCATGGGTTTCTCTAGTGCCAACTGTATCATATCTGCCCTCATGTATTATTGCTTCTAGTTTGTCCTGTTTGTTCCCCAAGTTTTGAGCATTTGTATATAAGCATTTAAGACTTTTATGTCTGTCTGTGGGTATGCTTCTTGCATCTCCTAATTATTGTTTGAGTTTTTCTTTTTTCTCATCACTCCCTATCTCATTGTTTGATTTGTTTTCTTGGGATTTATGATTGATTTTGTGTTCTAGGGATTCTAAAGATTGGTCACCCTTCCCCCTCAATTTTAGTTTAAAGCCCTCCTGATGAGTTGGGCCAGTTTTTTTCTGAGTACATTTTCCCCTGTTTTCATGAGGTGCAGCCTATCCCTTGCCAAGAGTCCTTCAAATAAGAAATGCAGTCCATGGTCCAGGAAACCAAAGTTTTCTTGGCAACACCAACCCTTTAGCCAGTGGTTTATTTCTAGAATTCTTTTTCCCCTCAATTGGGGTTGGCCTTTCATTGGGAGTACTGATGAGAACACTACTTGTGCTCCCAGAGCCTTAACTTTATTACCTAGTTGCTTATAATCTCTCAATATTGTACTCAGATTCTTTGTTGTGTCATTTGTCCCAATGTGAATGAGGAGGATAGGGTAGTAATCTGTCGGCCTAATTATTTTGGTCAGGTTCTCAGCCACATCTTTGATTTTTGCTCCAGGGAGACAACATACCTCCCTGGATTGTATGTCCGGTCTGCAGATGATGGATTCTGTTCCTTTGAGGATAGAATCTCCTATTACCAACACTCACCTTCCTTTTTTGGGAGGTGCAGTCTGGGGTGCTTTTCTGTTTATCTCAGGTGTCTTTGTTGATGTGACTTTTTAAAGGGATATTTGGTGTTGTTTCTTGGCTAGGTGTCCACATGTTTTCTTTGAGGGGGAGGTTGTGGGTCTGCGTATTTCCATCTAGGAGGAGAAATTGATTGCTTAGTTTTAATGGGGCTGCTTCTGGTTGGGTTAGATTGGACAGTAGGGGTTTGTTAGCTGTATGCTGCTTCTCTCTTTGATTATTATGTTTCCTTCTATGTGTGACATACCTCCATTTGTCTTCCTCCAAGGGTTTATCAGTAGGGTCAAATTCTCTAGGAATTATTTGTTCATTATTTGATTCAGTTTGGGTATAGCTTTCATGTGTAGGTTGGAGTTTGGCTAGAGTTGCCTCTAAGTTCCTTACTTTTTCCTCTAGTAGTTCACATAGTTTACATTTAATGCATGTATAATTTGGCTGATCTTTGGGCATAAGCACATACATGGAACATGTATTGCATACCACAATAGTATCAGTCACCTATTCCATGTTTGTTGTTTGAAAATCCCTCTTTTTTGGTTGGTGGATGTGCTTTGCTGTTAGCCTTGTTTCTACCTTCTCTATTCTAGGTAATTATGCCTATTTTTAAATCCTTTTTTCTGCCTGTTTGTGCTCATTTTTCTGCCTTGTTATTTATTTAACTTTTTAATTAGAAGCAGATGATTCTTGCAACTCACACAAATAGGCAATAGAGGCCTCTCTATTTCCAGGTCATAACAAAGAGTTGCCAAGGAAACATGCTATATATAGGAAATCAAATTATCTTTTCTGACAAATGGACAAAGCTACAGTAAATGCCAAGATGACAGTTTTGCAACCTAAATGCAGGGCGTTAAAAGTGGCTAAGTCAGAATCTGGATCAGGAGAACTTATGCCAAGATGTTAACATTTGGGGGAATGTTAATTCCTCATCAAACTAGCATTTAACATTTTCATCAAAGGTCATTTTGTGATAGAAAGATATAAAATGCAGAGTTATTAACATATGAATAAAAAAAATATTAAGTGGGTAGCTCATTTTTAGTTTCCTTAGTACTTGAAGCAAACAAACTGCTATTTCTTAGCCATCAGGTTCCTTCAATTTCCTAGTTCAATATAATCACATTTTCTTGTCATTCTAATAACCTCAGAATTTTTTTAAAAAAATCAAAGTGTAGGAACAAAAGCAAAAGTAATTGATTAGTTCAAAAATTAGCTCAACTATTTAATATATTTCACTGTGTATTTGCATAGTAGCAGTGTGGCAGGGTGAGTTGGTATGATTACCCAATCCAGGCATGCTTATAGTACTTGAAGGGGGTTATGTGAACATTCCTGATGTTCTTCTAAATTTGATTTTCAATTCTGATGTTTTCCCTGTTCAAACATTTTGCATCAATTGCATTTTGTTCTTGTTTCCAGTTCTATATTCACCCCTCTTCCTCATAGCACAAAGAACATCCTGGTCTTAACCACCTGACTGTCCTCAAATTCATTTCTTTCTCATTAACAACTCATTATGTCACCTCTGTGATGGGCCATTTGCTGTAAAAATGCAAGGTTATGGCATGAACTCAGAAAGAAGGGAGGAAATGTGTATTTGCAAAGCCTGCATAACAAAGATAAGAGAAGAGAGAGTGTGGACAGGTGGCCCCCTTTCAATGTAGAAAACAAGAACTAACTGTCAGGCATATCATATAAGACATATTGCTAAGATAAGGAATAGGGTTAAGACAGAGCCAATAGAAGACTTGCTAAAAGTCTTCTAGAATGCCTATTAGTTAACTTTAAAGAATAGGGTTGAAGTAGAGCCAGTAGAATACTTGTTAGATAACTTTTGAAGTGTTTAATCAATCAATCAGAACATTGCTGGAAGGGACCTTGGAGGTCTTCTAGTCCAGCCCCCTGCTCAAGCAGGAGTCCCTATATTATGTCAGACAAGTGGTTGTCCAGTCTCTTCTTAAAAACCTCGAGTGATGAAGCACTCATAATGTCTGAAGGCAAGCTGTTCCACACTGTTAGGAAGTTTCTCCTTAATTCCAGGTTGCTTCTCTTCTTGATTAGTTTTGTGGGAAGTCAGCCCCCAGAGAAGGAAATATTAAAAGGGCAGAAAAATATATTTCCTCAAAGGATCTTAAAGAGGCAGAAAAGTATGCCCAGTTTTTCTTAATAGCCCCAAGTCTCCCTCCCCCAAGCAGAAACCAGCTCTGTAGAAATGCAGATTAAAAATCCATTCAGGAAGGTTGAAGCTAGAGGATTAAGAAGACAAAGACATCTAAAATCTACATACCCCACCCAAACTCTAAGACAGGACATAATAGGATTAACCCACAGATGCCAAAGGGGCACGCTCAGATTCAAGTCAAAATATATGAAACACAAAGCCTCAAACAGGAACAGGAAACAACCTCAAGAGCCCCAGAGGGTATAAAAACCCACTTCCTACATGTGCTCTCTCTCTTTTCTTCCAGAGCCATCTTTCTGTCTGGCTCTCCTCTTCAATAAACTGCAACCTTCTTTCTAAAGCAGTCGCCATGTTGTTTATTCCTGGCTTGGACTGAGCCATGATGAAGACTTTTCCTTCAACAATTTTGCACCCAGGATGGGACTCCAAGCTAACCTCTCCAATGGACAGAGACTGGTAAGCCCCATCTTGCCGGCAGCAGACCCCTTGTGTCTGTGGATAGGTTTCCCAGGCCCTGCCCATGTGGAGCCAGGGTAGTAAAGGGAGTTTTGGGTTTGAGCTCAAGGGCTGCTTTGGAAAGAAGGTGAAGGTGAGTACCTCTAAATTTTAACTTTAAAGCCCGGGGAGTGAGATAAATGTGTGTATGTCTCTCTGTGTGAGTGAGAAGACCCGTTTCCTAATCACAGTTGGATTTTGCTCCCTCTGGTCTTTCCTAACCGCAGAAAGGATCTGTTCAACCAACAGACCCTGGAAAACATGGGGGTTTGGCCAGAGTGCAGGACCTTTTGTAGGGAAAAAGGAGAGGCTGTGTGCAAATGGAATGAGTGAATGAGAGAATTGGATTTAGGCAACCAGCTGGTAAGGCCCTGTAAGCAAAGCCCATCTGCAGGAGGGTCCCGTACTACTGCACAAAGCAGAGGTCCTCCCAGACTCCTCCTGAGTCTGAAAACTGATGGCGGTGAGGTAGAAGGAAGCACCCGTACCTGTCTGAGCCAAGGGCGGCAGGTCCTCCCCAGACCCCTTTTTGGTCTGCAAAGTGATGGCTGGGAGTTCCCTAAGTAGGAGGATCCCATATTCTGTGAGGGAACCAGAGTCCTCCTGGGTATTATTTTTGTGTGCCCAAAAACTGATGGTGGGGCGGCAGGATAGTGTCGCTAAGAGTGGCTGGGTAGTGCTGCTAGGACCCGACTAAGCCGATTGAACCCCACATCGTAAGGGAAACATGGATAGCTGTAGTTCGAGGGTCAAAATTAGGCCACCTATTGGAGATTTGCTTGAGACTCTCTCTCCTTCTATGCAACCATGTCATATGTTTAAGATTTGTGCCTTCCCTAATTTGAGTTAACTGAGATTTATGGTGGGAATGACTAGGATGTGTAAAACTAAGACTTCTGTTTCCCTTTTCTGTTCTCTTTTCCTTGTCTTTGTGTGTATATGTGTGTCAAAGTCTTTGTGTGTGAGGTGAATGCGACTGTTAATTGTCTCTAATCCAAAGAGAAAAGAATTTTAAAATTCTGCTAGAAATTCTGCTTAAAATAAGCCATCAAAAGAAAAATACCCTCACTCTGTTTGCCTGGTCAACAAACAGAGGGAAGAAAAATGTTTTTTTTTTCCTTTCTCTCTCTCAACATAGATGAGGACAAAAGAGAGGCTGGATTCTGGTAAGAGAACAACAAAAAGAAAGGTCTCACTTCTGAAATTGAACATTTGCAACATGTTAGAGAGGACTTAAGGACTTGCAACTTGAAAATGCTGGGCAGCTTGAGAATGCTGAAAGCTCTAAATAATTTTAAAAGCCTAATATTTTAAGGTGTGCAATTTGCCAGGGGCAAGAGAATCTACCTTTAACATTTATTCTAAAATAGACCACATTATTTTAGAGATTGAAAAAATGCTTATATGTTAGTTTCACTGATTAGTGATAGGATAAGAAAAGTAACTTAAGAAGAAGAAGGTATTAATGCCTTTTCAAACTCTGTCTGCAAGCTAGCCCCCCCCCCCCAATTCTACTTCTCCTTTTCTTATCCTCTATTCTCCGTGCCTTTGTCTGCTTCTCCTGGGAGAGTCCACCCAGAAAGGGGGGAGGAGATCTTGTTCTCATGTCTTTCAGTCCTACACAGATGACACCCCCCCAGCCTTTGGAAGCAGAGCACACTGACCCAGATGCTGCCTCCATGCATTTAAGCCATGAAATTGGGTTTTGAATCCAGCCATCCACTAAAAAGCCACCATGCAACCAGAGTGGAACAGATCTTCCCAAGTCCTACCATTCCCCCAGATACCTATGAAAGCTGCAGAGGAAGGAAGGAGTCCTGGAGCCATTGGTCCCCACATGAAGCCTCAGAAGAAAATTAGGAAGACTATGGGGGGAGGGTGGAAACTCATTGTAAGATTTTCTTTCTTGCCCCATTTGTGTTGTAATTAAGCAGTTGAATGTATTTAGTTGAATGTAGTGATGGCATTTGGGAATAGTTGGCACAGCAAGTCCTGAACACCTTGGATTTCTATCTGGTGGGAGGAAAATTTATCCAGAATGTTTGTATTGCCTGTTTTGTATGAGTAGCTGCACACACACGTGCGCGCGCACACCATTCATAATCACACTGAGTCTAGCTCTTTCACCTACCTTCAGTAAAGCTCCAGCCTGGTTCTTGCCCTGTGTCATTAAAACTTTGTAGGAACAACTTCCAGCAAATTCCAAGGGGGAGGGAACCAGGCCCCCTCAGGTGATTTGCAATTCATATGCAATTCACTGAGGAGGTAGCATAAAAGAGATCTCCAAACCTAAGCCCTGAATATCTTGCACTGGTAGACTCAGTGGTAGTCTTAGGCAGTGGTGGGATTCAAATATGTGAACAACCAGTTCTCTGTGTGGATGCCGCTTCCGAAAGCTCATTCTGGGCCCAGGCAACAAAAAAATAGTTCTGCTGAAGTGGTGTGAACTGGCTGAATCCCACCACTGGTCCTAGGTCTCACTATGTGCAATTTAAGAAAATTTAATAGCCTGGCTTGCATACTGGCTAACCTCAATTGGACATTACAAACCTGTTGATATGTTCCGAAGCGAAGAAGCAATCTTAAAGGAATCTGATCCATTTTGTTCAGAAAACTCTTTATTTATGCAACATACTCCAGTACGAATAAAGTATTGCCAAAAACTGAATAACTCCTCCTTCTTCCCACAGTGTCTAAGCATTTCCTCCTCCCTCAAATGACAGGTCATAAATCACATTCCCCAATTAGTTTAAAGTGTGAGCTTTCTTTCCCGCCATGTTATCTATCTTCTCACATTTCATTCTTTGAAGACGCTGTGCTGAGATATTGTTATGGCTAAATAGTTCCCAACACATTCTTTCACTCCCTCCCCCCATACTATCTATTAGTGACTCTTAAAGTAATACACAGGTTAAATAGTGAATGTCTGCATCCATATATATATTGTCAAGCATAACATTCGATGTTAGAAGCCTTGACATCCGGCCCCCCTTACAAAAACGACCAATCCTGTAATATAAACAAAAGCATATGTTAATGATCAGGTTTCGGTTTGTTGGGATATTTTGCATGAAATCTTTTGACGAGTCTGTCGGCTTCTACCTCGCATGATTTCACCCAGGTGGCTTCAGATAGCGGGTATCCTTTCCATTGTACTAAGTACTGTAATTTGCCTTTAAAGATTCTGGAATCAAGAATACGTTTCACTTCATAATGGGTCTTCCCTGCAACTACGAGGGGCCCAGGTGCTTTCTTTTTTTTTTTTTAATTATATTTTTATTTTTTTAAAACAACAAAACATAACACACATAAACACACAGTGTATACTCCTTTTTTTTTTTAAACAGCAATTTCGTAACGGTAATCTTCTATTATTTACATTTTCCCCCCTTATTCTTCTTTAAAAAATATTTGTCCTTGTTGTCCCATTGTTTCTTATTTCCATTTTCTTCCTTCATACTATACTTCATACTTAGAATAATACATATTATTACTATACATTATTATACATTATTATACACACATTTTCCCTTTCTTGACCTTTCCATGTTTATTTTCATTTATTATTTCTAAGCTCCAACCAATCATACCACTTATTCCATATTCCATAGTACTCTGTGTCTTCCTTTTCTTTTATCTCTTTTGTTAATTTGTCCATCTCCGCACAGTCTAAGATTTTCCTTATCACTTCTTCCTCTGATGGTATATTCTCATTTTTCCAGAACTGTGCGTAAACTATTCTTGCTGCCGTTGTTATATGTAAGATTAAGTACCGTATTTCTTTACTATATTTTCTATTTAAAATACCCAGCAGGAAGATCTCTGGTTTCCAGTCTACAGGTTGATCTATTATTTCTTCCATCCATCTTCTTATTTTAGTCCAGTATTTTTTCGCAACGGGGCATGTCCACCATAGATGATAATATGTTCCATGTACCTTTTTACATTTCCAGCATGTCGGCGAGTTGTTCTGGAACATCTTGGCAAGCTTTGCTGGTGGAAGATGCCATCTGTAAAACATCTTCAACTGGTTTTCCTTGAATGCCACAGTCATAGTCAACTTTATGTTTGTTTCCCATATTTTTTCCCATTTCTCCAATTCTATGTTGTATCCGAAATTTTTTGCCCATCTAATCATTGTGTCTTTGACAACCTCGTCTTCCATTTTATATCTCAGTAAATATTTATATATATTACTAATTAATTTTATTTCTGTTCCGTGTATAATTTTATCCAATTCTTGCGGCTCTTTTTGTATTTCATATAATTTTTTGTCCTCTGTATATTTAGATTGAATTTGTGTAAATGTCCACCAATCAATCTCTCTGCCTACATCTTGTTCCAATTCTTGTTTTGTTTTCAGATTTCCCTGTTCATTTACCAATTCCTTGTATCTAATTATCTTATTTATGTCCAGTAAGTTTGGGTGTTTCAGAGCTTCTGTTGGGGATAACCACATTGTAATTCTTATGTAATGTTTTTGTTTAATTTTTTCCCAAGTCTGTAGCAATGCATCCCTAACTATGTGTCTTTGAAAGTATCTGTGTATTTTATATTTTTCGTCCCATAGGAATGCATGCCACCCCGCTTGCAAGTCATGTCCTTCTAGTGTTAAAACTCTGGTATTTTTCAATTCCATCCATTCTTTTAGCCAAGTTAGGCTTGATGCTTGGTAGTATATTTCCCACTCTGGTAATGCCAATCCCCCTTTATCTTTCGTATCTTGCAAGAGTTTTAATTTAATCCTAGGTTTTTTCCTTTGCCATATAAATTTAGTAACCAATTTATTTAATTCTTGAAAAAATGTTTTCCCTAGTTTTATTGGAATAACTTGGAACAGGAATAATATTTTTGGCAATATATTCATTTTGGCCGTTGCGATCCTCCCTAAAAATGAAATTTGTAGATTTTCCCAATTTTCTAAATCTTTTTTTATCTGATGTAATATTTTATCATAATTATCCTCCTTAATCGAGGAGCACTTCGCTGTAAGCAAAATCCCTAAATATTTTATTTTCTTAGTTACGCTTATTTTTGTTTTATCTTCCAATTCGCTTTCCTGTGCCTTTGTAAGATTTTTGGTTATCAATTTGGATTTATTCTTATTAATCTTAAGTCCGGCTACTTCACCAAATTCTTCTATTTTTTGAATTAATTTAGGGCCGGTTTCTAATGGGTCTTCCAAAATGAATACCAAATCATCAGCGAAGGCTTGGACCTTATATTCTTCCTTCGTAATTTTTAAACCCTTTATTTCTTGATCCTCTCTGATTTTTGTCAGAAGTATTTCTAATGATAAAATAAATAGAAGAGGAGAAAGTGGGCACCCTTGTCTTACTCCTTTAGTTATATCAATTTTTTCTGTCATTTCGTCATTCATAATTACCCTAGCTGTTTGTTTAGTATATATTTTCTCAACCATCTTTCCAAATTTTGTCCCAAATTCCATGTAGTTCAATTGTGTTATAATAAACTTCCAATTCAAATTATCAAATGCCTTCTGGGCATCAAGGAAAACCAGTGTAGCTTGTCTTTCAGAATGGACTTCATAGAATTCTAAGGTGTTCATTATTATCCTCATATTATTTTTTATCTGTTGTCCTGGTAGAAATCCATTTTGATCTGGGTGGATGTAGTTATTCAAATTTTTTTTAATCCTTTCTGCTATTATTATTGCAAATGTCTTATAGTCTGTATTCAGTAAAGAAATCGGCCTATAATTTTGAATTTGTTGCAAGTCTGAGTCTTCCTTAGGGATGAGAGTAATAATTGCTTCAGTCCAAGATGCCGGTATCTTCGCCTCCTCCAGCACCTCATTACAAATCTCCAACATTATCCATTGTAGTGACTCTTGTGTATTTTTATAAAACTCGACCGGAATTCCATCTGGGCCTGGTGATTTATTGTTTTTTTTTTTTTTAATGCTGTTTCTAGTTCTATTACGGTTATTGGTCTATTCAACATTTCCTTTTGTTCTTTGGTGATTTTGCTCATTTTTGCTGCCTCTATATATTGTTTAACTTTATCATCTGCTATATCTTCCTGATAGTATAGCTTTGAGAAGAAATTTTGTATTATGTTCTTTTTCTCTTCCCGTCTATATTGTACCGTTCCACTTTCATCTTGTAGTTGATGTATTGTTCTTTTGCCTTTTTCTTTTTTTAATTTATAGGCCAACCATCGACCAGTTTTATTCGCGTTTTCAAAATAATTTTGTTTCGCCATCCTAATTTTCTGTGCCATTTCTTTTTGTGTTGTCAGATTAATCTTGTGTTTTATAATATTCCATTTTTCTTTTATCTTTTTGTTTTGTGGATCCTTCTGTAGGTCACTTTCTGTTTCTTTAAGTTCTTCTTGTAGTTTTTCTTGTTGAAATCTCCTATCTTTATTTTTCTTAGAGTTGTATGCAATTGTCAATCCCCGAATGTAGGCTTTTGTAGTATCCCACAAATTTTGTGTTGATGTCTCTTCCTTTTTATTTACCTGAAAAAATAATGTCAACTCCTTTTCTAGCATCTGTATATATTGTTTGTCTTTACATAGTCTTTGATTCATTGACCATCTTTTTCTCTGTTTCTGGCCTTTCCATTTTATTATTATTGGGTTGTGATCCGCCCAGTCATTAAGTCCTATTTCAATTTCCTCTATCCCGTTCTGTACTTCTGTTGTTACCCAGGCCATATCGATCCTAGACCAGGATTGATGCAGATACGAATAAAACGTGTATTGTTTGTCTGATCTGTGTGTCTCTCTCCATATATCCCGAAGGTTAAGTTCTGTTACCATGTTAAAGAATGATTTTGGTAATATATTTTTCTTCTTTTTGCTCTTTTTACTACTCTTATAGTCTTTCTTAACATCAGCTATTGCATTTAGATCCCCAATCATACAAATACTTTCATAATCCAGATCCACTAGTTTCTTATGTACCTTTTTAAAAAATTCATGTTGGTTATTATTTGGTGCATATACTGCCGTTAATAAAATTTGTTTTTGCTCTAATTCTATTTCCAACATTAAAATTCTCCCCTCTTCATCCGAATATATTAATTTTGATTTTATTTTTTCTTTGACATATATAGCAATTCCTCCTTTCTTGTTTTGTGCTAGTGTTGTGTATAGTGTTCCTAATTTTACGTTCTCTAGTAGTTTTCTATAATCCTTTTTTATATGAACTTCCTGAAGACATATCACGTCTGCATCCAATTTCCTTAATTTATTAAACGTTTGTACTCTTTTTCTTGGTATGTTTAAACCATTAATGTTTACAGAAAAGAGCTTAATTGCCTCTCCCGTTTTTTACTTGATCTGTTTTTTTTGTGCTTCTTGTCTCTATTACCCTTCCTTTTGCTCCTTCTCTTTCTAACCTTTCTCTTTCTTGTATCTTTTGCGTTTCTCTTTCTCGTTCAAATTCTTCTAATAGGTCTTCCTCCTGGCTTTTACTCTCCGGCTCTTCCCTACTTTCTTGTTCTTCTCCCTGCGCAAAGTGACATTCATAAAAATCCTGCGCTTTCTCGAGTGTGTCTATCTTATATTTTTTTTCTTGCCATGTTACAAATATGCCTTCAGGTATTAACCATCGAAACATAACTTTGTATTTAGTTAATTGGGTTGTTAGAAATTGGTATTCTCGTCTCTGATTTCTTATTCTACGTGGTATTTGCTTTAATACAATTATTTCTTTACCCTTATAAACTATCTGTTTGTCTCTTGTTTTTTTATATATTTCTTCCCTTATTGATCTTCTAGTAAACCTTATATGCACCTCTCTCGCCAATCTGTGCCTTCGTGCATAATTTGTATATACTCGATATATTTCATCTATGTCTCTTCTTGTTTCCTGTTTGTCCTTTCCTAATATCTCAGCCAATATCTCCGCCATCTTCTCTCCCAAATCTTCTTCTTTTTCCTCTATGATATTTTGAAATCTTAGGAAGAACGAAGCTTTTTCCATTTCCAAGAAGGCAACAGATACAGTCAACTCTCTGTTTACTTGTTTGGATTTCTGATCCATTTTTTCTATTTTGCCATCAACTTGATCTATTTTTGTTTCGACTTTTTGAATTCTTTGTTCGTTCTTCATCATTGTTTGTTGTATACTCTCTATCTTGTCATTCATGTTTTTAATTTCATTTTTGATTTCTTTGTGATGAGTTTTTGTTTCTTCATGATTATTTGCTATTGCCTCTTGGGTCTTCATCATTGTTTCCTGCATCATTTGTAATGTTATCTGTATGCTCTGTTGGTTCATCGCCAATTCTACTTTTTCTTTTTCTTTCCCCAACATGGTTCCTATCATTCTTTGACCTATAGGAGAGGCCATTATAGGTGTGGGATTTGTAGCTGTTTTTTTACTTATTTTAGTTGTTGCGGTACTTGTCATTTTTATTACTTGAATAATATTTTTCCACCCTTGCATATATCAATTTTATATAACGTTATTCTTAGGGTTAACCTTAAAAATAAGATTACAAATAGAGTTATACCTTTTCTTATCCCCCTATTATATAATATAATTTATAATACTCTTAACACCTCTTATATATATTTCTATAACACTACATACAATGCATATACATATACTATTCTCTAAGTATTATCACCGCTCTTATCTTCATTCACTATCTCTCTTATTTGACTAATCACCTTTCTCTATATTTCTTTACTATGTTGTAGTTACTTTCTCAATTCTATTTAATTCAATTACTCAATTATACTTATTTCTATACATTAACTCAATTCATTTGCTTCATTCCTTTTAATACATTGCCTGCAGTCCCTTTTCTTCTTGTTACTTGATCACTACTTGTTAACAGGTGCTGCAATATTGCATCAGCCTTTTTTCTCTCTGTCTCAGTTTAATGTGTCCACAAATCCACCAAATGTCACCTTATTTCTTCTTCTGTATATCCAATGTATCCAAAACGTCCACTAGTCACTTTATCCAGATATATGTCAATTAAGATTCAAATTTCAATGCTATTTGCTCTTCAAAAATAAGATCCACTAGTTAGTATTAAGTTTCTCCGTTGTCTCACTTCAACTTTTAATCCTTATGTTAATTTTTTCAAAGTCTCTTAATCACCCTTTGTTGCCTCCGGCCGTCCTTTCTCCAGTCCTTTCTCTAGTTTCAATCTCTGCTTCTTGCAGCTCTTAAATTCCAGTCTTTCACGTTTTATAAACTTTACTGTGGGCTCTCTGCTTCTTCTCGCTGCTCTTGTTCTGCTCTAAGGCTCACTTCTCCGCTCTATAAAATTTCAGTTGCCGCTGTGTCTCTCTCCTTATCGCTTTGCTTTTTCCGCGCCTTCTCTCTATCAAATATTCCTCACCTCCTTCAGGGGTTTCCTCGTCTCCCATACGAAGCTGTCAGTTCAACTTTTCACTTCCCTCTCAGGCTGTCGCCATCGCTCCAGGCCGGCCTTAAAGACTGGCTTCTTCTCCGCCAATTTTAAGAGTGCTGCTCCTGTCTGCTCGGGTGTTTGCTTTCCACCCGGCTTCTCTGAAGCTTCCTCTTTAATTTACCAGTCTCTCCGGGATCGGTAAAGCCCTTGCCAGGCTCTTAGCAAAGAATTTCCCAGGATTTAGGAACAGAGATCTGTTCCTTCACCCGCTCCACGATGACGTCACAGCCGGAAGTCTCAGGGGCCCAGGTGCTTTCTTTGGGGGAGGTCTTATAGTGGAGCCCCGATAAGGTTTTAACAAGCTACTGTGGAAAACAGGGTGAATTTTACCCAGAAGTCTAGGAAGTTTCAGTTTTACGGTGACCGGATTGATGACCTTTACGATAGGGAATGGGCCTAGGAATTTCGGTCCTAACGTCTTGCTAGGTAATTTAAGGCGTAAATATTTGGTTGACAGATAGAGTTTTTCCCCAACTTGAAATGTTCTTTGGGGAGCCCTCTTTTTGTCAGCTTGTTTTTTATAGGTCTCAAAAGTCTTTTTTAAAGCAGACTTAGTGTTCTTCCAAACTTCCTCCCATCCCCTCACCCATTGGTCAAGTGTCTGGGAAGCGGTTGGCACTTGGGGATATTCAGGTATTGGGCCGAACTCTTTGCCTGTGGCTACTCTAAAAGGTGTGTAGCTGGTACTGCTGTGCACAGAATTGTTGTACGCCACCTCTGCAAAAGGGAGGAGGTCAGTCCAGTTAGTTTGTTGATAGGATACGTAGCATCTGAGATATTGCTCCACCATTTTGTTGGCGGCTTCTGCAGCTCCATTGGTGGCTGGATGAAAAGCAGACGATAAGCCTTGAGATGACCCAATTAATTTAAGAAAACTCCTCCAGAACTTTGCTGTGAACTGCACCCCCCTGTCAGAGATTATTCACTTAGGGGCGCCGTGCAGTCGGTAGATATGTTTCAGGAACAATTTGGTCAGTCGTTGGGCAGATGGGAGTCCTTTGCAGGCGATGAAATGAGCCTGTTTCGAAAACAGGTCTATCACAGTCCAGATAACAGTATTTCCTCTACTTTCAGGTAGGTCTACAATAAAGTTCATAGCTATTTCTTCCCAGGGTTGGGAAGGGTCTGCCACCGGCTGCAGTAACCCAGGGGATTTCCCCGGGATTCTTTTCATTGTGGCACATACGGTACAACTCTTCACATAATATTCCACATCCCGTTTCAGTCCAGGCCACCAGAATTGCCGGCGGGTGAGATGCAGAGTTTTGAGGTATCCAAAGTGTCCAGCCTGTTTAATACCATGGCTATGTTTGAGAGCATTTAGACGGAGGGATTTGGGTAAATACAGTTTCCCTCCCTTGTAAGCCAAACCATCCTGGCAGGTCAAGGAGGTTTGATTATCTTTGAACCATTGATCGGTGAGGAGTTCTCGTTTTACTTTCTTTACTCCAGGGTCATCCAGATTGGGGACCCTGTGAGGTGTACTTTGTGCAACAGGCTGTGGATTAGAGATAATTGCCTCATTGACTTCTTCACGTTTGCTTTTGTATTGGGGCAATCTAGATAGCACATCAGCTAGGAAGTTTTTTCCCCCTGGGATGTACTTTAGAGTAAAGTTGAAGCGGTTAAAGTATGGCGCCCACCGTACTTGCTTTGGAGACAATTTGCGGGGATTTTTTAGTGCCTCTAGGTTTTTGTGATCTGTCCATACTTCAAATGGCACCTTGCTCCCTTCTAGGTAGTGTCGCCAGTTTAACAACCCCCATCTAATTGCAAAGGCCCATATTGCCCATCTCCGTTCACTTTCTGTAAACTTTTTTGAGGTGTAGGCGCAGGGTTGCAGGATTCCATCTTTGTTCTTTTGAAGTAGTACAGCTCCAACGGCCACATCGCTGGCATCGGCTTGTATTACAAAAGGTTCCCCTGGACAGGGGTGCTTTAGAACTGGTTCAGCGGCAAATAGTCTTTTCAAGTTCTCAAAAGCCGTTTGACAGTTCATAGTCCATGCTAGTGGTTGGCCCGGTCGTGGCTTCCCTCCTTTTTTCCCTGTTTTGAGTAAGTCTGTAAGGGGTAGGGCAATCTTGGCAAAAGAAGGGATGAATTGACGGTAGAAGTTGGCAAAACCTAGAAAGCTCTGGAGCTGTTTGCGGGTTCTTGGGGGTTGCCACTCAATTATAGCTTTCACCTTTGCTGGATCCATCTCTATACCCTCGTTGGAAATTCTGTAACTGAGGTAATCTAATCGGGTCTGATGAAATTCACATTTTGACAATTTGGCATAAAGCTTGGCATTTAGTAGTTTCTTCAATACTTCTCTCACCAGCTTTACGTGTTCAGTCATATTCGTGCTGTATATAAGGATATCGTCAAGGTACACCAGAACCCCTTTGTATAGGTGATCATGTAGGACCTCATTAATCAGTTGCATGAACACAGCTGGGGCCCCCTGTAGCCCAAATGGCATGACCTTGAATTGGTAGCTCCCTATGGGGCAGTTGAAGGCAGTCTTCCACTCGTCTCCCTCTTTTATTCTCACTCGGTAATATGCCTCTCTCAGGTCTAGCTTAGTGAAGACACTCCCTTTAGCTAGATGAGTTAATAAGTCCTGTAGGAGGGGGAGGGGGTACTTGTTGTGCACACTTACAGCGTTTAAGCCCTTATAGTCCACACAGAGACGAAGAGACCCATCTTTTTTCTCTTTAAATAATACAGGGGCTCCCACAGTAGATTTGGCCCTTTCAATGAACCCCCTCTTTAGGTTCTTATTCACGTATTGCTGCATCTCTTCCATTTCGAGGGGGGACATGGCGTACATTCTCGGGCGGGGGAGCTTGGCGTCTGGTACCAATTCAATGGAACAATCATTGGGTCTGTGAGGGGGTAGAACATCGCATTCATTCTCACTGAATACTTCTGCTAAGTCCCGGTATTCATTGGGGACGAGTAGATCATCTGGTGTCGGTGAGGCAGTTATAAGTGCTCGCTCATTTGGTGGCCTAAAGTGTTCCATAATGTCTGCCGAATCAGGGGGGGGGTTCTGGTCCTATTGGTAACCTCACAGTTCTCATCCCTTTCTCCCACCAGATAAATGGCTTCCATTTGTCTAACCAGGCCAATCCTAGGATCACAGCCTCAGTTAGTTTTGGAGCCACTAGGAAACGTACGAACTCCCAGTGCTCCCCTATTTCTAGGCGTAGAGGCTCAGTTAGTTGTGTGACAAAAGTTCCTCCCATCAGGGAGCCATCGGCTTGCTCAAACCTCATTGGCTGGGAGAGCGATTTTGCTCGTATTCCTAATTTCATGGCAAAGGGCAAGCTAATAATACATCGGGAGCATCCAGAATCTATTAGCACTTTTAAGTCTGTTTGTGCTCCTGACTTAGGGCTGATTAGCCTTGCAGCCAGTTTGAAAGGAGGGACAAGTCGACTCACCATTGGGTCGTTCTCTCCTTCGTCATCGCTGTCAAAAGAGGGTAGAGTGACGGCAGGTCCAGTCTCAGCTCCGGCGTCCTCTTGTGTAGGGGAGGTAGCTTGGGCAGCCAGTTGCTGTGTGATCCCACTGGATTTTCCTGTCAACGGCTGTTGGCTAGGTCTTTTCCTCACTGCAGGTGGTGGTTTGTTCTGCTGGGGGTAGGGGACCGGGCAGTTCAATGCTCGATGTCCCTGTTGTCCACACCGGAAGCATGTGATCGGGGGACCTGCTGATGGTCTGGGCCTTTCGGTGGTCGTAGCCGTTGGGGGTTTTCGGGGGGGCGGTTGTCGTCTGGGTGGCTCAGGTCTTATCTCAGGTTCAGGTGGGGGAGGCTTCTTATAGCGGGTGAGTTGAATATCCAGCTTCACCGCTGTCTGGTACCACTCGTGTAGCTGATCAGGTACTGCTCGAATGAGGCAGGCCTGGGAGAGGTGGTCATCTAGCCCCTGTATGAAAAGATGGATTAGGGATTGCTCCGGCCACCCCTCTATTCGACCAGCTATCTTGTGGAATTCACGCACATACTCTAGTGCAGGTCTACCGGCCTGCTTTATTTTATGGATTTGTCCTCCTGCTCTAAGGCTGGTAGAGGGGTCCTCAAATCTCTCCTTGAGACTCAAGAGGAAGAGGTGGGGATTGCCCAATTCATGGGCTTGCTCATTGTATAAGTTGTTTAGCCATTCAGATGCCTCTCCCTCTAGGTTTGATGCAATTACATCGACCATCGCACCTGGGTCTGGGTAGAGGTGGGCCCAACGATTTAAATGAGAACGTACTTGATTGAGGAAAAAAATTAGCTTCTCTGAGTCCCCATCAAAGGTTGCTCTGAGACGTGGAGCCATCATAGGCTGTTGTGGGGCCCACTGGGGTTGTTGTTGTTGGCCCCAGCCTTGCTGCTGTGGCAGGCCCAAGGGTTGCACATTCGGGGCTGGCTGCTGCAGGGCTGGCGCTCTCAGCTGTGGTTGGCCTGTGGGGGGTGATGGCACCCTCTGCTGCCCTTGCACCATCCCAAGCTGCTGTAAGACCTCCATCAACTGACACATGCTCAGAGGCTTTTCATCTTCCCTCTGAGGGGGCTGCCAAACTCCCCATTGAGGCAGGGCCCCTGGGCTGGGCTTCCCTCTCTCCACTGGGCTGGGGGCCCTGGTAAGGGGTTCCAGGGGTCGGAAAACTGGTTGATCTGTGAGGGAAGGGCTGGGGGCCTCTCTCAGCAGGTACTGTTCCGCACCCCTTACTTCTAATGTTTCAAATCTCTCTGCTAAATTCTCCACAGACTCACTATGAGTTGTAAATTGACATCTCCACTCACCCGAGTCTTCAGCTGCCGAAGGCTTGGCAGTTTTCCACTGGTGTGGGGGATGTAATCTGTGAAGATCCCTTTGTTGTAGCTCTAACCCGTCCATCTTGGAAGTCTTTGAAGACGGAGAAGCTGTCACGAAATCTCCGGATCCCACACTTGCCTTATCCCAGTCTGAAGACCAAATCAGCTCTTTTAATCTTTTTGGCTTTGCTCCAAGTTGGGGGACTTGTGAGGGTTCTCTCTCAGCAGGTTCGCATGCTGCAGCTCCCATTTCTGAGGGACTTGCAGCTGTATGGAAGCTGGTCTCTGGTAATTCCTCTCCTTCCATGGTGTTCCCTAAACGTCTAGAAATTTTGTTGGTTTTTGGCAAGTTGATATGTTCCGAAGCGAAGAAGCAATATTAAAGGAATCTGATCCATTTTGTTCAGAAAACTCTTTATTTATGCAACATACTCCAGTACAAATAAAGTATTGCCAAAAACTGAATAACTCCTCCTTCTTCCCACAGTGTCTAAGCATTTCCTCCTCCCTCAAATGACAGGTCATAAATCACATTCCCCAATTAGTTTAAAGTGTGAGCTTTCTTTCCCGCCATGTTATCTATCTTCTCACATTTCATTCTTTGAAGACGCTGTGCTGAGATATTGTTATGGCTAAATAGTTCCCAACACATTCTTTCACTCCCTCCCCCCATACTATCTATTAGTGACTCTTAAAGTAATACACAGGTTAAATAGTGAATGTCTGCATTCATATATATATATTGTCAAGCATAACATTCGATGTTAGAAGCCTTGACACCTGGATGCACTGAACTAAGAGCTAAGGCAGGAAACAACCCTTGAAAATGAGCAGCCAGTGGTTATGTACTGATGAGGACCATGGCTGTGAAGAATTTTGAGAGGCATGATGAAAACTTTTCCTTCAAAAGTTTCCATCCATTGTTTCTTGCCTTGCCTTCTGCTGTTTTGGAAAATAAATTGACCCCCTCCTCCTTGTGGCAGCCTTTCAAATACTGGAATACTGCTATCATGTCCCCCTTAGTCCTTCTTTTCTCTAGACTGGCCATTCCCAAATCCTGCAACTGTTCTTCATACATTTTAGTCTCCAGGCCTTTAATCATCTTAGTTGCTCTTCTTTGCACTTTTTCCAAAGTTTCAACATCTTTTTTGTAATGTGGTGACCAAAACTGGTTAAGACTTAGAAATAGGGATGGTGTGGAGCCAATAAAGGACCCTTTTCAAAAAGCCTGTTAGACAATATTTTTTTATCCTGCCTCAAAAAACTGTATAAAAGCTTGTTGAACCCTTTGTTCTGGGTCCTGGCATTTTGCTGGCTGGGACCCCTTTTGCTAAAGTGCTTCAATAAAAGAAAATCGATCCTGCACCTCATGTCTGGTAGTCTTCATCAGCTTTGGCGCCAGGCTAAGACCCAAATTTGGGGACAACATCTGTTTATTTGTTTGCTTGTTTTCTTCAAGTCAATTCCTTTTTCAGCTCCTCTTTCTTCAGATTCTCATTTTTACTTCTATTTGTTGACTAAATAAAGAACTTTGCACCTCATTTTTTTTTTCAAATCTGGAGAGTACTAGGTTATTTGTCCTTATATGGATGAAATATCAAATGCATGTATAATGTATCTCTGTAAGAGTGACAAGAAGTGACCTTGCTAAATAAACACATAAAACACATAAAACACATAAATAAAATATTCCTTATGCTGTTCACAAAATTGCAGGATTTTTTTTTTTGGGGGGGGGGAAATGACGTTGATTCATAACAATTGACTTTTTTCCCCAGTTAAGATTTTGTACTCCTAAAAATACTTCCATGTAAATCACACTGGTTTTAACAACATGACAGCTTCTAAGTTAATTTTTTGGTTGCTGAGTTAAAGTCAAAATGCCCATTTAGGTAAACATCAGCTAGATGTAGAAAAGAGAATTTGAACCAAAGCTGATAATTTAAATACATAATAATAATACTTTTAAACTGTTTAGTACAAGATACTATATGGAGGTCATGAATACTGTCTGATAATTTCTAGGAAGGAGTAAATTAAAACTAAAGAGAAAGCAATACAGTTTATTTCTCTGAACAGATCTAAATCCCTGTGTGTCATTGGCATTATCATCATCAGTACATATAGAAAGTAATATTCAAACACCTTAACAGCAAAATCATTCATCTTTTCTGTCAGTGAACTGCTTGTTTTCCCACATTGTCTCAGTTCCTGTTTCTTGGAACAAAATGGTAAAAAGACAGAACAAAGCAAAATAGATTGTTTACATGTAGCTCTGCATTACTTGGAAAAATGATCTTTTCATCTTTCCTTACAGGGTTGTAAAAGCATTTTCTCATCTTTGTTTTCCTTCTGCAAGCAAACTGAAGATGTACAGTATGTGTAGGGACCCACTTCAACCCACATCTTAAGGGGGGGCGGGGCCAGCTGTCAAGAGGAACGTGTGTGTTGAACGATTCTCCAGATCGTTTTCCTCCCGCTTCCGACCGTTTGACGGACTTTTTGGGGTCCCAGGTCCCTCGGAGGGGGACGGGAAAAAAGAGGCGTCCTGAGGAGCGACCTTTGGTGGCGGTCGGGATCAGCGAACACAGGAGAAGCCTTGGAAAAGTCGAGCGGAGGAAGGAGACAGCCCATAATGGCGGCCGCGAAGAAAGGACAGCTGACAGCTGACAGAAAGATAGCGGTGAAATAGCGGGACAGAGACGTGACAGATCCAGTGAAAAGTAATCCTGACAGTAATCCTGACGACTCAGTGGAAGTGATCCAGGGCGAAAGAACTTGCCGGAGGATTTCCAAAAAGGAAAGAAGAATAAAGGAGCTCAAAAGAGAGAGAGGAGAGAAAGTTTTTTTTCCTTCTCTCTTGAAATAGCGGCGAGAGAAAAGTTTGGGCACAGAAGGGTTGCTTGCATTGCGGAATTGTATTGGCTGGAGAAACTTAAAGTGAAAAGACCTAGAGGAGCTTCTTTTGTTTTTTAAAGAAAGTTTAAACACGAGAGGCAAGTGCACTTCAAAGCCATATAAGTGAAAGTGCTGACGAAGCTGAAGAAGTAGACATTTTGAATTAAGACTGTAGGCTGAATACCAGAGAGAAAGGCAAGAGAGACACCTGCTGGCTGAACAGAGAACAACTCTAGAACAACTTTAGAAGGAAAAAAAATAAAATAAAGAGGAAATAACAAACCTGTGACTATGGCAGAACGTACAAATTTAGTACGAGAAGTACTCAAAAAGCTGCTGAATGCTAAACTCTATGCAAAACTCTCAAAATGCGAGTTCCATCGGACACGTTTGGATTATCTGGGTTACAGAATCTTCAGCGAAGGCATTGAAATGGATCTAGCCAAAGTAAAAGCCATAATTGAGTGGCAGCCCCCATGAACTCGGAAAGAGCTCTAGAGTTTTTTGGGATTTGCTAATTTCTACCACCAATTTATTCCCACATTTGCTGAAATTGCGGAGGGAGCTGTCAGGGAAGGCTTGCGCCCCCCCGGTCACAGCGCAAGCCATGGGAGAGTTGGTGGAGAAGGAGGAGGTGGCTGCTGCTGGGCAGGTGATCTTCAGGGTGAAGTAGGGGTGGCAGGGGTGGTTGGGACTGAAGTAAGTCCCTCTAGTGATAGATGTGGCTGTCGTGCAGTGACAGCAGAGCCTTTCAAAATCACTCCCCCCTGGCTCCAAAATGGTGGAGGGGGACTGGGTAAGGTCCATCCTCCGTAGCATGGCAGTCCAGCTCAGGAGGGGAGTGAAAGGAAAGAGGCAGGTGGGCAGCTGGGTCATTGAACTGGTGGGGGGGAGGTCACCAAGTGGGGAGTGGCCTGGGTGTTGGAGCCATGAAGTAAGCAGGTGCAGGCCGCATGGAGCAGCTCCCCCCCACCCTAACTTGTTTTTTACGTGTGTGCCTCTTAAAGGATTTTGTGATTTCAGAGAGAACTGGTTGATAAATTATTTGAATCCCACCACTGATAATATCCCATAATATCCAATGAGCACACTGTATTTGTCTCATTGATCTTTCCAAGGGCTGATAGTTAGGGAAACTTTGTTCAGATTTTGATGTAAAGATGCATAGTGAGAATTGAATGAAGGTCGTATGTGCAATTTACTCCCTCCCTGTGTATTATGTTCATATTGACTAAAGGTATGCAGAGAGCCAAAAACATACCCAAAACATCTGATAGAATCTGCACTTCTTTTATTCACTTTTTTGTATAAGTGCTAAAGGAATAAAGCTTCTTTTCTATGTGCCAAGTGTTCCTTATTCCTAAAACTGAGGGAATCTAGAAAAGCAACCTTTGAAATAATGTATGGATGATAAAATTCTAGATGTTCCTATGATATATTGCAGAGGTCCCAAACCTTTTGGGCAACAGGGACCGGTTCTGTGGAGAAAGGTTTTTCCACAGACCGGAAGGTGCATGGTTTTGTGTGCTGCCTGCATCCCATGGATGGGACTTTGCTAGTTTGTGCGGACCAGTTGCTGGTATGCCGTGGCCCAGTACGTGGATCAGGGGTTGAGGACCCCTGGTATATTGGCTTCTAATAAATGATTTCTTGGCAGTCTAGACAATGAACGTGCTCTAGGCTTTTAGAAAATCCTAGCATCCACACAATAGATATCTTTTTTTCCTGGATAAGTTATTTCTTCAAGCTGTCCAAAACGCTTGGAGCAGCCCCCCCCCCCGCCCAACATTATGTGTTGGAAATAATAGGTAGAGCAGAATCTTTGTTGCTTAAGGCTAGTACTGTTGGTCTTTATTCACTGGTAGTGAAAGACATCAGGAAGAAAAATGATCTTTGCTTGTGTAAAATTAGACAGAAGGAAAGGAAAGTTCTCCACTTGATTTGTTTTTCATTTGTCTACTACAGTATGATTTCCATTTGTGCTGAACAAGTTTGGAAGACCACTAGATGATATCAAATATTTTTTTTCTATCTCTAACCTTTTTGTTTTTATGAAGTGATTATCCAGATTTTTACAAGTTACAGATGATATCCTGAATTAAAATTCCTGACCCACTAAAAAAAAAAAAAAAAACCTTCTGCTTTGAGATAACATTAAAACCAGTATTTTTCTTCTAAACAAAATTTTGCATTATGGATTTAAAATGAAATGGGCAAACTTTGTGTCAGGTCCCTCCGATCCCTATGGTCCCTCTGCAATCACTTTCTCTCAGTAAAAGATCCTCTTTGAAACAATATCTGTTTCCTGAGTCTGCTTTCCTGGGGGAATAGCTGAGGCAGGTCCTTACATTAGTCGAATCCGCAAAGTGGTCAACCTGGAGAGGCACCTGCTCTACCATGGGGACTGTGCAAGAGATGCCTCATCAAGGCAGTGATCAAGAAGTGGAGTGCTGGGGGGGGGGATGATGCCAAAACACCCCCCCCCCATGAAAACTCCATCAAAGAGACGGAGGAAGCTGTTAGCCTGGGGACTCCTCATAACCGAAGTGGTCCATTGGCATGGGGAAGAAGGAAGACTGGGACAGGAGGATGAAGGGAGTTATACTCACCCAAGGCAGTCACCAGCATGGATGGAGGAGAGAGCTAGAGGTGCTTGATGATGACGAAGAGCCTGACCATGCAGATGCCCTCATGAATCAAGCGATGCATTTCATGATGGAAGCATTCCAAGACCTGAAAGAAAGGGAAGCTCAGACCAGAGCGATGAGAGATGACAACCAATGAGACCGGGCTGCAAATGGAGAGGGGAGAGCTTCTCCCTGGAGCACCACCATGGGCATGGACAAAATCTGAGATGGAGCAGCAGCTGCCTCTGGGAGGGACTCCAACACCTAGGGGCCCCAGAGGGGCAATCGCTCCCTGATCTGGAGATGGAAGGGATCACCAACACATGCATAAAATGCCCTCTCTCTGAGTGAAGTTTGATGGATATCCCTAGCAACTTGGGTTCTTCCTATCCCACATCCTCACTTACATGGAGAAATACAGTCATGAGATCCCCACTGAGGGGGCCAGAGTCAAGGTAGTTATCTTGGTGCTGGAAGGCATTGCTGCCAGGTGGATGTGACCCTCCACAATGCAAACGCCCCAGAGCTACGAAACTTCAATCACTTTATGACAGCCCTAAGACAGCATTTCGAAGACCCACATTGGCAGACCACAAAAAGCCCAAGATTGCATTAAAATGGTGAGGCAGGAGTGCCGCCCAGTAGCCGAGTACACTGAGGAGTTTCAGGAGCTGGCTTGCTGACTCAAATGGCTGGAGGACATCCTTGTGAGCTGCTTCAAAGATGGCCTCAAAATTGACCAAGCTCGCAATAAGTGCTGATCGAGCAGGGCTTGGAAAAAGTCACCCCCAGAGAGGAAGAGAAAAGAAGCCAGAACTCAAGCTCAGCCAGTAGGGTCCACTGCCTGTTTCAAGTGTGGGAAGGAGGGCCATTGAACAGTGGAGTGAAGAACAAGAACTCTGGCAAACAAGGGAGACCATGCAACAAGCGGAAAAGCCACCAAGCCACAGCCTCACATGAAGGAGACAATGCTGAGAAACACCTCACTAAAAAGGGGGGGGAGGAACTCCAACCCCACTGGAGGAAGACCAAGGGTTCTCTGACACTGACTATGAAGATGACCGCTTGGTAAGTGGCCAATTGAATCAATGACTATGCCTATAGAGTTGCACCTCCCTGAGGTTGGGAAGGGTGCTTCCCTAAAAGCCCTTCTAGACTTGGGGTGTAACAGGTGCTTGGTTAGCCCAGCTTTAGTGCAGAAGTTGGGGATCCACCTGAGAAGGTTAAAAATCCCAATCACCTTTTGCCAGCTAGACAAGTCAGTTGCAGGGTTAGTTGCAGGAGGCATTACAGCTACTTTTACCTGGGGATGAAAATGGGGACCCATGCAGAGACTTTAAGTTTCATAGTAGCCCCAGGGATGGAAAGACCCCTCATCCTAGGCTTGGCCTGGCTAAAGAAATGGAACCCATGGGTGGACTGGAGGAAGGGTTCTTAAAATTCCCAGAGAAGGGAAAAACCCCACAGGGCACCAAGCATCATGCCCCTCCCCGAAGGGGACCTCAACAGGAAGCAGCAGCAATTGTGAGGGGAGAGCAAATGCCAGACATACCAAAAGAATACCAGGATTTAAAAGATATATTTAGCGAGTGTGAGTCGATGAACTCGCCCCTCCCTGACCCATTGAGTCGGCGCCATTGAGATCATTCCTGGAGCCAAGTTACCAAACTTAAACTTTACTCAATGACCCCAAGGGAGCTAGAGGAACTGCGTGCCTTCATCGATAAAAATCTAGCCCAGGGGTTCATCCAGCCAGCCCAACCTAGGGTGGCAGCCCCCATTTTATTCTGAGAGAAGAAAGCTGGCTCTCTTCATCTCTGCATTGATTATCATAGGATAAACATGGTGTGCGTGAATAATTTGTACCCCCTCCCCCTCATGAAGGACATGTTAGCCCACCTGGCCACGGGAAGAATTTTTTCAAAGCTGGATTTGCAGGAAGCTTATTACCTCATCAGAATCAGAGAAAGAGATGAATGGAATACGGCTTTCAACTATCCACTAGACTGTTTTCAGTTCAAAGTATTCCCTTTTGTCCTACAAGGAGCACCTGCCATATTTATGCAGCTGATAAATGAGGTGCTCTATGAACATTTGAACAAAGGAGTCCTAGTGTATCTTGATGATATCCTTATATACACTGAAACGAAAGTAGAGCATGTAAAGTTGATCAGGGAGGTGCTTAAAAAATTCCACACAGCCAAACTGTATGCCAAGTTATCTAAATGTGAGTTTCACAAAGAAAGATTGACTATCTGGGATATCGAATCTCCATTAAGGGGGTCACTATTTTCTTCTCCCTCTTTGTTATTTTCTCTTCTCCAGGTGGATCTTCCCTTCTTTTAGGGGGGGCAGTATGTCAGGTCCCTCTGGAATGCTGCCATAAGAAAGGGGAGGGGGAGCACATATGAGTGTGGATTGAGGATGTTCCTGTATTCTAACCTTTGTTGCTGCTTTCATTTTGATATATTTGCATGGGAATTAAGGAGGAGGAAATACCTTGGGGCCATCTGATTTCCCAAGCACTGGGAAGCCAGCCAGTTATCACCTCTTTGGCCAGAAATTCTCATAACATCTTTGCACCAGCGGATTGGCTCCTGATGGACTGGGGCACTGGGGTGGGGCTAAAGACATGGGATTTTTAGCTTAATGCTTTTTGAGGGGATTTCAGATTCCATCTTTTTACTCTGCAATCACTTTCTCTCAGTAAAAGATCCTCTTTGAAACAATGCCTGAGTGTGCTTTCTTGGGGGAATAACTGAGGCAGGTCCTTACACTTTAAACTTTAATAGGCTATTTCAAACAGAAGGGCAAGACAGCTAATTATGTCTTACATCAAGTGGCTAGATTAAGACTTTTCTGAAGTAAAAGTTCATCTTTTCAAGTAAGTCAACTCCAGTACAAATAGCAACTTTGCAAAAAAAAAAAAAGTTACACATCACTGCTGAGCAACTGACATCCAAAGAGCCTGAAATAAACATTAAATGAACTAACAGGCAAAAGAGTTTACTCATTTCTGTCTATCTGCTGACACAACCAAGACAGGGGATTTCCAAATCAGGTTTGACTAATAGTTAAAACAGCATAACAATAATATCCAAATAGTAACAAAAATCTGCTGACGGTAATAAGGGGAAGGGATATTGCTCTGACCTATGCTATATATGTAAAGAAGGATGACATAGTTGCATTATAAAATTATAAATTAAAATTAATAGGGAGGTCAATATTATAAATCAACAACATTTTCACAGGTATCATCCAACACTGAAATTGGAGGGAAGGAAACAGCATATCAATAAAAAAGCAGATATGGATTTTATTGTAGCGCAGAATGAAATATTAAAATTGTTAGACTGGCAATGTTTTCATAAATAATTATATCTTTTGCAGGAATGAGATATGTTCTCCTAATTCACTATATGGAATTCCTATATAGCAGGGCTTTTCAACCTTTTCAGAGATTGTACCACTTTTAGGATATGGCAATATTCGAGTATCACCAGTTGCCTAGCAGGTGGGGATGGCCTGCTTGACGCCACTCACTGGACACAGCTGATTTGAGACAGCTGGGTCGGAACGGAACAACTCACACCGGCTGATGTGGGGACAACGTGGTGCGCACAGACACACGCACACACACCGCATTCCAGATTTGAGGACTTTTATCCACAGAGGAAGGAGAGGGCTTTCTCCCTAAGCCCAGGCATGATTGGCAATTTGCTAGCTCAGATGTGGATACAAGTCTCCAAGCTTGGAATGTTTGTGTGTGTGTGTGTATAGCACGTAAAGAGATGTTCTTTTCCCAATCTCTTTTTGGTGTTTCCCTGTCCGGTACCCCCTCCTGGCAAATCAGGAGGTGGAGGATGTTTGCAGGAAGCAGTTTCCTCCAAGTCCAACTTCTGTCTTGAGAGATCTCTGGAAAGCAAGAGGAGGTGGCAGGGGAGCAGTGCTCCTGGGTCCTGCACAAAGAAGTCTGGCCCTTCTTGAAAGGGAATTCTCATTTCCAATTATGTGCAGTAAGGATGCTGGCTTGTTGGGGCAGCCTTCCCTCACACAGCTCCTCTACCACCCCATCTCCTCTCCAGAGATCTGCATGGGAGACAGAGATCTGGAGGTCAAGGTGCAGCCTCCATATTGGCCACTTCTACCTCTCCAAGCCCTCCTCGATTAAACATACATTATATATAAATTAAAACACAGCCAAAAAGAAAACATAGTTAAATCACTAATTACAGCTCTTCACATATTTTCTGGAAAAAACACCTTTACTGATTTTAGGAAGGAAGAGCAAACCTTATTAAGGAATTCTTAACAGGAAGGGAATTGAAGACCCCAAAAGGTCTTGTTCTTTCTAATTTGCCTTCTCTTTGAACCTTTAGTTCTCATTATTTTATTATTATGTATTTAAGAAGAAGATCAAAGGCCTCCATAACTCAGGATACTCACCTTAAAATCAGAACCCAGAAAAATTTAGTTAAGCCTTCCTGATCCTGACAGGCCTGCTGGCATATGTCCGCCCACTTCATCCTGCAAAACATAGCTCACCTGCTGCTCCTGCCTGCCGCCATGGCGGCAGGCCCATCAGGATCAGGACGGCTCCGAAGGAGGTAGCTACGGGGGGGGGGAAGCAGGAGGTTTTGCAACAGGTGCCGCCAGGCCTACAAATGCAGTGTTACCCCTCTGCTTTCCAACCCCAAAATTCCAGATAAAAGTTGGGCAGCCTCTGAGCGCCACTGACAAGCTGCAGATCTAATGTAGCCTCAGTTGCCGCCCCCTTCCTTGGCAGCGTGAGGCTGGAGTGCTCGGTCTGTAGTCGGAGCTGCTGGCATGGCAGGGGGCAGGAGCACCAGGGGAGCACCGCTTTGCAGGATGAAGTAGACGGAGGTACTTACAAGTCCCACCCCAGCTATGGTGAGGAGCTGCAACTACATCTGTGCCCAGGGGGCGAGGAGAAGGAACCAGAGGGGCACAGTGGCTGGGCTGCCTTCTGGCCCGCTGGATTTGGGGTTTTCCTTTGATTGAGGGCATATGGCCTGACCCTTACCAAAATTCAAATCCCTCTCTAAGCAGGGATTGGGAGACTGAAGGCTTCTATCCTTGTGGCCATGCAGTTCTAAAATCAATGGACTGCTGCTGGGGAGGAGAATCAAAACAGGGCAAAACAAGCGGAGTCCACCATGGTTTACTGATTACAAAGTTTTCCTTGGGTTTTCCTGTCCCTTCCTGGGCTATTAAAATCACATTGGCAAGATCTGTGCTGAACACCTGGCTGCAAACTACTCAACCAGATTTTAGCCTAGCCCCTTATGCAATCCCAGACCACATTCTGGAGGTAAGAGGATGTAATAACAGGAGAGAGCTGAAAAATTGATTCCTAATTTATTCTTGCCTTTAGCAACAATAACTACATTCTTTGATGACTTTGCTAGCAACCTGCAGAATATAGTTGGGCAGCCTTTGAGTGCCACTGAGAAGCTGCAGATCTGATGTAGCCTTGTCTGCCGCCCCCTTCTTGGGCAGGGCGAGGCTGGAGTGCACAGCCTTTAGTTGGGGCTGCCAGCATGCCGGTGGGCAGGAGTGCTGGGGGAGCGCCATTTTGCAGGACAGAGGTACTTGAAAGCCCTGCCCCAGCTATGCCGAGGAGCAGTGACTGCGTCTGTGCCCAGGGGGTGAGGAGAAGGAACCGGAGGGTGGTTGGGCTGCCTTCTGGCCTGCTGAATTTGGGGTTTTCCTTTGATTGTGGGCTGGAGTGGGCCGGCCCCTCGCTGTCTCCAGGGTAGTCCAGGGGCCAAATGTATGTACCCCATGGGCATGTTTATCCCCTCCTCCTCCTTTTGTCTTCAATGTAGCTGCAAGTTACTCCTTTCCCCAGGCTGCGCGCAGCTTCCGGAAGCACCAGTCAGCTGGAGCCCGGCGTGGATCCTGGGCACTCAGCAGAGCCCCGGCAACATCACGGCTCCAGCTGACTCTCCCACAGGCCTGTGCTGCATTGCTGCCACTTCAGTTCATCCCCACGCTACACTTTTACATTTTTTTACAGTTTTTTTTACAGTGCTTTTCAACCCATTGTAAGTGTACCACCTGCCAGGTGCCAACGTACCACCAGTGGTACGTGTACCACCAGTTGAAAAGTCCTGCTATATAGAACAAAAATGTTAGAGAACTCTAGAGCAGGGGTGTCAAACTGCTGACCCGTGGGCCAGACGTGTCATCCGGAAGCCGCGCCCACCCCATTGCCGGCAATGGCGAAACCATCCCGATACGTTGCGCGACATCACATGACATCACGAGTTTGACATCCCTGCTCTAGAGGATCAAATAATTACGTAATTTTTCTAAGTCAGTTGTCAGAGGTGCGTAAGTGCATAAGTCTATGTATATGTTTGTGAAAGGTTGTGTACCTATGCTCAACAAAAAGTCCCAAGTCACCAGGCTTCCCAACTGCAAAAATGGTTTTAGCTTCAGCAGCTCAAGTCCCTCTATAGCAATTGACATTCTATAGGATCTAGCATTTAGAAATGCAAGGAAGATCACATATTAGAAAATAGATATGTACTTTTTCATAGTTGTGTTAGTTACCTTTCTCCTCACCCTGAAATAGATCAACACATCTAAATAAATTTGATGAATGAGGCTCTTGATCGTATAAATGGCTTGTTTGTGTTTGTTGGATAATCTGAATCATGTTTGCTTGCAGAAGATTGTTTTCAGTTAATTCTCTGCAGCTGTTAGGAAATTACAGGCTTTGCTATCCAAGGCCACTCTGGGAAAAGCAAACTAGCTCCACTTAATCACTAATCTTGCTCTGTAATGATCTGAATAAAAAGAGAAAACCACTGTTGGCATTTCAACTCCACTGTATGAAGTGTATGCCAACCAATCTAGTTGCTCAACCACAATCAACAATAAAGTGCTAGCCATTTACAGCTCTGTTTTTTTATGGCTGTATATCTGAAACCGGAGCGTTTACTATTGGTAAAAATATTTGCATTTTTTATTCATAGACAAAGGGGAAAAAAACAAAGCAGGTATAATAGAAAATGAATCTAAGCATGAGTGTGTGTGTACACATGGCATGTATGACATATGTGATAAAGAATATAAAATCAGATGGATTTGTGTATTTAAAGGAAGTCAACAACAAATGTTCTGAAAGCAGTTTAGAATGTACTTTCAGAGCAAAACAATCTCTTGTGATTCAAGGTTTCTGCTGCTTCTCTTGCTGCTCCAGGCCAGCCAGCATAGAATCTGAAAACCAGGGCATAATTATATGTGTGTATTGGGGTTTGCCCAAAAAACAGGATGCTTTTCCCTGAACCAGGAATATGTTGCCCAAATTGTAATATCTAGTCACTATAGTTGATAGTGTATGTCTCTTTATGTGCTAATACTTTCTCAACAAGAATAGAAATTAAATGAAAACCTTTTAGAATCAACCTACATTTTCCAGATTTCCCATACTTTTGAATTTTTTTTAACCTTTCTGGCCACACAATTTGATTGGCTATATTTGGGGGGAACTAATCGGGGGAGGGGGCTTTCAAACAGTAGCATCATGGATTTGTGAATTTATTTATCATATTTAAGAACATCCTATCTCCCTTATAAAGTGATTCTGGGATGTGTACAATAAAATATTAAAAAGATAAAAATAATATGTAAAATTTAAAAGAGGCAAAGAATGTTAAAAATTGATTAAGAGACAGGATGGAGGGCTTTCATCAATTATAGTCCCAGTCTACCATATGACTATAAATTCCAGGATGCACGATGTATAAAAAAGCAAATTCAATAGGAGAATACAAATTACACAAATTACAGAAAAGGCAATTGGAAGACTGGAGATTTACTTTGGATGTGCTACCTAAAACTTGACTATATCAATTAATTGATGCAGCTATCTATTTTGTTGTTTAATTGCTAGTTAGTTGACTACTTACATTTCACTTATGGAAAACAATGGAGCCGTGCTTTTGGACGGCTGTGAAAGTGGGTGCTAAATTGCACTTTGATTTGAAAGTTATCCAAGTACTATACAGATATGACAGTTGCTAAGTTACCATCTCTTAACCAGCTATAATACTAAGGTACTTCATTGTTAATTGGCATAACATCTTCACATGCAGCCATAGTAAATGGTAAATGTTTATTAAAGGATTTCCATAACATACACACCAGAATGTACAGTGAGTGTAATGTAATGATGATCTAAGATGGATACCAACCCACACTTGGCAGGTCAGGAAATCCTATACCATTTCAGACAAGTGACTGTCCAAGTCTCTTCTTAAAAACCTCCAGTGATGAAGCACCCACAATGTCTGAAGGCAAGCTGTTCTACTGGCTAATTGTCCTCGCTTTTAGGAAGTTTCTCCTTAATTCCAGGTTGCTTCTCTCCTTGATTAGTTTCCATCCATTGTTTCTTGTCCATATATATATATATATATATATATATATATATATATATATATATATATATATATATATATATATATATATATATATATATATACATATATATAGATTTTCATACAGGTATGCAGGTCTTGGCGTATTCGGGTCTTTTCCCATGTAAGATTGAGAGTGTCTTGGCGACGTTTCGATGAGGTCCCACTCGCCATCTTCAGGCTGGTGTCTTCGGCTTCGTGCTTGTGCGAGCAAAGCGTGATCGGAGCTGCCGTCCTTCTATAAATACTGGAGGGGGTGTGTGGTGTGTTGGCTTTGTAGCTGTAAGCGGGTTGGTTGGCTGTGTTGTTACATCTTGACTGGAAGATGGAATTGATGTAAGCAAATTAGCTGATGTAGCTGTAAGCGGATTGGTTGGCTGTGTTGTTGCATCTTGATTGGAAGATGGAATTGATGTAAGCAAATATATATGTATACATACACACACACACACCTAACGTATAGCTACGAAAATGTTGGTGTCAGATAAAGCTATTAATCCTCTTGATAAAATGCCATAATTTTAACTAAGGATTCTTTCTTTCTTTCTTTCTTTCTTTCTTTCTTTCTTTCTTTCTTTCTTTCTTTCTTTCTTTCTTTCTTTCTTTCTTTCTTTCTTTCTTTCTTTCTTTCTTTCTTTCTTTCTTTCTTTCTTTCACAGTTTTTATAGCTACTCAACTGCCAAACTGTGTTTCAAGACACCTAATATAGGAATAAAAACACAAAAGAATTATGGCATTAAAACAACAATATAACACAATATAAGCTGAGATCTAAAAGAATCCATTAAAATTTTACAGCCAGTTATTGGTTTTTTTTTTTAATATTTTATTAGATTTTATATGGGTATGGGAAGGATAGGGATAATATGGGTAAAGGATGGGGTTAGGAAGTGGAATTAGGATAGGGATGGGAATAGGGATAGGAATAGGTACAGTAGTGGGGTTACCCCCACACAAAAAATCCAAAGCTTAAACAAGCAGACTCTCATCCGGGTACACATATTAAATAATAGTAGTTAATACAATACTAAACAATTATAATCATTAATACTGAAAATAGTCATAAAGTTAAAGCTTACTAATTAAGTATATTTTAGCTCTAGCGTAATGCTAACCATTGATAATTTTTTTCTGATCGTGTGGTAGATTTTCATTTTCCAAAATTGGGCAAATACAATTCTCGCTGCTGTCAATACATGTAATATTAAATATTCATTCTCTTTACCATAATTAAGTCCTAGTATTCCTAGCAAAAATAATTCTGGCTTATATTTTCAAAAGTATTTTGTCAAATAGTGTCTGTTCTTTATAAAAATCCCTTACTTTTACATCTTTTTCATATCTTATTTGAATTTGCAGATAGGACCACCATGTTAAATCAATGCCTTGTTGATAAAGAGTTAGTCTGTCTTTAAGTTTTCCATCTTTATCCAAAATGTCTTTATAAGTAACAAGTTTATCATAATTAATTAGATTTGGATACGCAAATGCTTCCATTGTTGAAAGCCACTCTGATATTTTCATATAAATTTTATGTTTGATTTTCTCCCACTCTGAGAACAAAGCATTCCTTATGGCATGGCTTTGAAAATATTTCTGTACTTTGTTTTTCACATACCATAAGAACGCATGCCAACCCAATTGTAAATCATGTCCCTCTAAGTAAAGAAGTCGTTTATTTCTCAATGTAATCCATTCTTTGAGCCAAAGCAAAATAGATGCTTGATAATAGAGTCTCCAGTCTAGAAGTCCAAAGTCCCCTCTATCTTTTGTTTCTTGTAGTAGTTTAGTTTTAATTCGTGCTTTCTTCCCTTGCCATATAAATCTCAATATTGTTGAATTTAAGTCATCAAAAAATTTCTTACCCAGTTTAAAATAGGTACTGTTTGAAATAGGAAAAGTATTTTTGGTAAAATGTTCATCTTCACGGTCGCTATTCTATCTAGTAATGTCAGTTGAAAATTTTTCCACTTTTCCAAATCTACTTTTATTTGTTTCATTAGTTTTTCATAGTTATCTTCTTTTATTGTTGTATATTTTGATGTTAAATAAATACCTAAATATTTAACTTTTTTAGCCATTTGAAGATTTGATCTTTCTGCAAGTTGCGTTCTCTGTCTGTTAGGTTTTTTGTTAATACTTTAGTCTTTTCTTTATTTATCTTCAAGCCTGCTACTTCTCCAAATTCCTCTATTTTCTGCAGAAGTGTAGTAACTGTTTCCAATGGTTCCTCTATAATAAAAAATAAATCATCTGAAAAAGCCTGTAGTTTGTATTTCTGTTCTTTTATTTCCAATCATTTAATTTCCATGTCTTGTCTAATGTCTCTAGCCAACACCTCCAATGTAAGAATGAATAACAGGGGGGATAGTTGGCATCCCTGTCTTGTGCCTTTTTTGATGTCAAAGCCATCTGTATATTCTCCATTTAAAGATATCTTTGCTGTTTGTTTATTATATATTGCTTGAATCGCGTTTATAAAGTTTTTACCAAAGTCCATTTCCGTCAACTGTTGAAACATAAATTGCCAATTTAAATTATCAAAAGCTTTTTGTGCATCAAGTGCCATCTGTTTCCCTGGATGATTTTCATAATATTCTAAAACATTTAAAATAATCCTTAAATTGTTCTTTATCTGTCTTTTAGGCAAAAAGCCATTTTGATCTGTATGAATAAATTCAGTCAGGAATTTCTTCAATCTTTCTGCCATTATTGAAGTAAAAATTTTATAATCCACATTTAATAACGATATTGGTCTATAGTTTTTAATTTGTGTAAGATCAGTATCTTCTTTAGGTATCAAAGTAATATTAGCTTCAGTCCACGAGTTTGGTATTTTTGTCTCTAAAAAAATTTCATTGCACAATTCTTTCAAAATCGGGCTTACTATATCTTGTAAAGCTACGTAGACTTCTGCAGGGAGCCCATCAGGCCCCGGGGTTTTATCCTTTTTTTGTCTTTTAATTGCCTCTGTGATCTCCATCATTGTTATCTTCTCATTTAAAATATGTCGCATATTCTCTGGCACCTTTGGAAGATCAGCTCTAATTAAATAATCTTTTATTGCCTCTTTAGAGACCACCTCTGCCTTATACAATGTCTCATAGTAGTCTTTAACAATTTTTTTCATCACATCATTATGGCAATATATCTCGCCTTTTGAGTCTTGTAATTTACTTATCATTCTCTTTTTCTTTCTTCAATCTATATGCAACCCATCTTCCCGGTTTATTAGCATTTTCAAAGAAATTCTGTTTAGATCGTTTAATCTGTTGTGCCATCATCTCCATCTCAGATAAGTTTAATTTATGTTTTATTAGTTCCATTTGTGCCTTCAATTCCTTCTTTTGTGGGTCAGTTCGCAATTCAGATTCCAATTTTTAAATTTCTTCGTTCAGCCTCAACTGTACTTGTTTCTTTTCTTTGTTCTTTTTAGCAGTATACGTTATAGCCAAACCTCTAAAATATGCTTTCGCCGTGTCCCATACATTTTGGAGAGAGGTTTCTTCTTTCTTATTTATTTTTAAGAAAAATTCCATTTCTTTTGTTGCTAATTGTAAAAATTCTTTCTCTTTCAATATAGATTTGTTTAATGACCATCTTAATTGTTTCTTGATTCCTTTCCAAATCATTTTAATTGGATTATGATCTGCCCAAATATTAGGTTCTATTTCAACCTCTTGTATTATAGTCTTCAAGTTTTGAGACATCCATATCATATCAATTCTTGACCATGATTTATGCCGATTTGAGTAGAATGTATACTGTAACTTTTCCGGATTCATCTCTCTCCAAACATCTTGTAGAAACAATTCCTCCTTCATTTTTAAAAAGGTCTTCGGTAAAACATTTCCTCCTTTTTTCCCTTGTTTGTAACTTTTATAATCTTGTATTGCATCAGCTACTACATTAAAGTCTCCTAATATACAAAGATTTTGGTAATTTAAATCCACTAATTTATCATGTAATTGTTGGTAAAACTGATCTTGCTTCTCATTGGGTGCGTATATTGCCACCATCAATATTTGTTTTTGATTCCATGTAATTTCTACTATTAATACTCTCCCCTCTTCATCAGCGTAAATTTGTTTTGGATTCAACTTTTCTTTTATATACAGAGCTATACCTCTTTTCTTTTGAAGTGCCAAAGAAGCATGAAGTTTACCCAGTTTAGATTCTTCTAAAATTCTAAAATGTTGTCTCTTAGTATGTGTCTCTTGAATACAAATTATATCCATTTTCAGTTTTTGTAATCTAGTAAATATTTTACTCCTTTTTGAAGGAGAATTCAAACCATTTATGTTTATTGAAAAAATTCCAATCTCCTCCATAGCTTCAGTTATATCTAGCCCTCAATCTTCTAGGCGAGGTTATCTGCCTCTGATCTTTCGGTCTCACATCTTCTTCTGTTTGAGTCTTTTTGGGTTCGTCCTCTTCCATCTGTTTAGATGTTCCTGCAGCAGTCATTTCCTCTTGCTTCTTAGGCTCCAATTCACCTCTTTCCAAAAAATCTCTGTGATTGTTGAAAAATTCCTCTGCTTGAAGTGGTGTGTTCAATCTGTATCTTTTCGTGTCCCAGAAAATTAACAATCCTTCTGGAATCAACCATCTGAAGTTGATGCCTTTATTGAACAATTTCTTTGTTAAAAATTGATATTCTCTCGGGCTTCTCTTATCCTTCTAGGAATTTGCTTAAGAACTACCAGTTCTTTTTCTTTATATTTCAGTGGTTGATCTCTTATTGCTCTCAAAATTTCATCTCTTGTGGATCTTTTGACAAATCTTACATGAATTTCCCTAGGGACTCTATTTTTTCTAGCACAGCTTGAATTGACTCTGAAGACCTGATCTATCTCTCTTCCCATTTGATCCTTTTCTGTTCCAAGCAGCTCCGCCAATAGCTCACTCATCAGATCCTACAGGTTCTCCTCTTTCTCTTCTATAACATTTTGGAATCTTAAAAAGTATGATGATCTTTCCATCTCCCCCACGGCCATGCTCTCTTCCAATTCTGCATTTACTTGCGCCAATCTCTGATTCTCTCCTTGGAGGTATTCTAATTTCTGATCCACTTCCACTGACTTGTCTTCTATTTTTTGCGTTCTTTGTTGGTTATCTATAATCGCCTGTTGGAAGATTTCCATTTTTTGATCCATTTTTTGGTCCATTTTAATGAGATCATTTTTCAAATCATCAAAAATTTTATCTGACTCCTTTTTCAAATCTTCAGTATTTTTATCTAACTCCTTTTTCATATCCATTTTCATCTCTGCAATTGCTTGTAATATCGCTTGAATATCTTTTGATTGGAGTTCCACCTTTTCTTGTTGTAAAAATGTAGTAATTGATTTTTGAGGGACAGGACTCACCGATGATGAAGTAGGGGCAGAAACTGCCTTTTTACTCCCCTTTGCCAAATTTGAAGTTGCCATCTTTTGGTTGTTCTATTGTTTTGTAATCCACCAGGTGGCCCAATGGCCAATTGTAATCCACCAGATGGCCGGATGGCCAATTGTAATCCCTTACCCTCCTATTATTAGAAGGGGAAGCCAGACATAATTCAAAAGGAAGAGAAAAAATATAGTTCCAAAAAAGAGACGTGGGGTAGCAGGAAGCCCCCCAAATCTTAAAAAAAAAGAAAAAAAATTACCCAAAGGCAAAACCCAAAAAACAAAAACAAGATAAAAATAAAAAGTAAAAAAGCAATCCCAGATTGATAAAAATAGTAAAAAAGAAAACAGGAGGAGATCCAAAACAAAAAGAACAAAGATTAAAAATAACACAACAGGAAACAAGCCCAAAGGGAAAAAAGAAAAAAAATTAAGAAAAAACTATGTAGTAAAATTTGTCCAATTTATAATCCAACTAATTCAATTCTTCATGTTCAATTCTTCTTATAATAAGCATTATACAGCCACAGACAGAAAGAAAAAGTCTCTTTAGATACCTTGTAGCAAGAGATAAGAATGTCTGAGCATTCAGCCAAGTGTCTGGGCGTTCAGCCAAACTTTCACTCTAAACAAACAGCAGCTGCCAAAGAACAAAGGGGGAAAAAACTGGCTACAATGTAACTTTCCCAGGCTTTAGACTGGGGGAAAAAAATTAAAAGAAACAAAATAGAAAGTTATTCAGAGTAGATGAAAAAAAAAGTTCTGAAGTTTAAAAAAAACCCACCAGATTAAAACAAGAATGGCTTTCCCAATAATATATCTTTTCTCTTAAAAAGCATATAAATTTCCTCAGTTTTAGACTTTTAAAGACTTTAAAGTAAATCAAATTGTTCTTCTTTTTGTAGTAGAAGCTTAAACTGCCACTTGTACAGGAGGGGGGGAAAGGAAAAAAACCCTTCTTCCTCCCTTCAGGCTTCCCGGTTTAATTGAAGACAGACTGTTTAAAAAGTATTTAACGACAAAATCCACATTGCCAAAGTAAAGGAAGTAAAGTCTCACCCGGACTGGCTGCTTGCTGTCAAAATCAGCTGTTTCTTCATCTCTGCAAAACAGCTGTTAATGGCGGAACACATAAATGTGGTCCGCCTTTCTTCCGTTGGTTCCAGGGGCTGCTTTGAGTTCGGCGGGCCGGCGGTAGCCGGCCCGTGTTCCTCAAAGATTCGCCCTTCAGTGGCCACCTCTCCGGGGTGGCATTCGGCCCACGTGGATCCACCAGCAGAAGAATATCGGACCTAAGGAGCGAGTGATCGTCTCCCTAGGTCTAGGCTCAGCGACGTCCCGGAAATCAGTCTGCCAGTTATTGTTTTGATACTCTTTAGAAATACCAGTTCAATTTATATTTCTGACTCTTTCAAATAATTTTGTACTATGTACTTAAAAACCCAGTGCAAGTAAATGCAGTCAAAGCATCACAGGGAAGGGAGGTGTAATCTCAGCTGCCAGTATTTTTTGGTTGTTTGCTAAGGACATTTACCTCACATCATATCTGGAAATGAAAGGCAATGTATTCATTTTGCCTAGCTTAATTTCAATTTATACTCAGCAGCAGAAAATTAGTTTCATGCTAACAATACACTTAATTGTTCTTGCTTTCTCATTTGTTTAACAACATTTAATGCATGGCACTGTAGAAATGTCCCCAGGATAAATGTGGCTAAATGTGAATGAAAAAATAGGAGAATAATGGGGCTGTTTTGGTCATCTGAACCACCCAGAGCAGGAATCCATCAGTCATCTCTGACAGTCACCACTCAGCAACCTTGAATATCTCCAGTGAGAGAAAGTCTACCAAAAGTCTAGGCAATCTGCTCAACTGTTTAACAGCTTTCTTAACACCAAGGACTTCCTCCTAACATTCCACCTGAATTTCCTATCTTTTAATTTCTTTTTGTTTTCTGAAGGCAAGCTGTTCCACTGGTTAATTGTCCTCACTTAATTCCAGGTTGCTTCTCTCTTTGGTCAGTTTCCAACCATTATTTCTTGTCCTTCCCTCTGGTGTTTTGGAGAATAGTTTGAGGGGCTGCCCTCTTCTTTGTGGCAGCCCCTCAAATACTGGAACAATGAATATATCTGATTCCCCTTCCACATAATAGTTTTTTAGTTATATATAGATTACTATTATATCTCCCTCTTAGTCTTCTACTGTCCAAGGTAAATGTGCCCAATCTTTTTAACTGTTGGGATTTGGTCAATTTTCAGTTTTGTTGAGAAAATTTTGTACTACAATTTTATACTCTTAAGATATTACTCAATTTTCCTTTGATGTCAGCTACATATTTTATTAGCATCTCTTTCATCCATACTCTTAGGAATTTATAAAGATGTTGAATATATGGAGCTAGAATGGAATTAATGTAGAATCATTTATGAGCAGCCTCTGGTATGTTTGTTCAACTAAGGGCAAATCAACCTGAATGCAATTTTTTACATCTTGGCTATCAAGATTTCATGAGAGACCATATCAAACACATTATTAAGATCAAAGGTGATTATACCCAGAGCATTCTCTTTTTCTATCAAACTATTCAATTGTCATGAAAAGAATTAATTTAATCCAATGCATTTTATTCTTGAAAACTAATGCCACCTTGTATTTGCTGCATTTTTTTCTAAATACTTTCAGATTTTCTGCTACTCTAGTATCTTTATTTATTATGGACTGTTTTATGGATCTTCATTCCCTTTTTGAGTAGGAACCTTGTTATACTACCTCACTCTCTGGTAGTTCTTAAATATTATATTAGGAGGTTCTGCGATCATTCCTTTAATTTCCTTCAATACTCTGGGAAACAATTTGACTGTCTCCAGAGATCTGAATTCATTTAGATAGCAAGGTGAATTCTTTTTTTTTTTTAAACATATTTTATTATTTTTATGGGGATAAAAAAGGGAAAGGTGGGTAAAGGTATAACATAGGGTGAAAAAACAAGGATTAGACCAGGGGTAGGGATAGATACAATAATGGGGTTACCCCCAACAGTAAATCAACGCTTTAGCAAGCAGACTATCGTCCGGGTATACATATTAAATGTGCATAGTTAACATAATACTAAAAAGCTATAGTAAATAAATTTGTCACTAATAATAATAAAAACTTAACCAATACATATCATTCATTCTATAAATAACAATAATCAGTATACAATTAATAATATATTACTAACTAAATATAGTTACATATAAATACCAATATATTGCTTATTAATTATAATTACTTATAGTTAAAAGTAAACATCTGACATAGAGGTTAAAAATAATAATAATAAAATACATCATTTATTTTATTTCATTTCATAACCTTTTTTCGTTTTGTCGTATTGCTAACCATTGATAGAATTTTTCCCATGTTTTAAAGTAAATTGTGTCTTCTTTCTCTTTGATTTCTAAAGTTAATCTATCCATTTCTACACATTCCAATATTTTCATAATAATAATCTGATCAGGTGGTATCTTTTCATTTTTCCAAAATTGGGCAAATGCTATTCTCGCAGCTGTTAATATGTGTAAAATTAAATATTCATTCTCTTTTCCATAGTTAGATCCTAATATTCCTAATAAAAACAGTTCCGGTTTGAATTCTATCTGTATCTTAATCATCTTTTCTAACCATATATGAATCTTAAACCAATATTTCTTTGCATTAGGGCATATCCACCAGATATGATAATAGGTCCCTGGTTTTTGTTTACATTTCCAACAAATATTTGATACATTTTTAAACATTTTCTCTAGTCTAACTGGTGTCATATGCCATCTATAAAACATTTTATATAAATTCTCCTTATATGCAGCTGCTTTAGTAAATTTGATATTTCGATCCCACAGTTTTTGCCAATCTTCTAGGTCTATGAAATATCCAAAGTTCTTTGCCCATACTATCATTGTTTCCTTTACTTGTTCTTCTTCCATCTTCCATCTTAGCAGAAATTTATAGAGTTTTTTTAATCAAGTTTTCATCTGTTTTTAATAATATTTTATCTAGTGGTGTCTGTTCTTTATAAAATCCTGTAGATTTTATATCTTTTTCATATCTTGTCTGAATTTGCAAATAAGACCACCATGTTAAGTCAATACCCTGTTGCTGAAGAGTTTGTCTGTCTTTAAGTTTTCCATCTTTGTCCAAAATATCTTTATAAGTAACGAGTTTATCATAGTTAATTAAATTTGGATAGGAAAAGGCTTCCATTGTCGAAAGCCACTCAGGTATTTTCATGTAAATTTTATGTTTAATTCTTTCCCACTCTGAAAACAATACATTCCTTATGGCATGATTTTGAAAATATTTATGTACTTTATTTTTCTCATACCACAAAAATGCATGCCAACCTAATTGCGGATCATGCCCCTCTAACTAGAGAAGTCATTTATTTCTCAGTGTGATCCATTCTTTAAGCCAAAGCAAAATGGTTGCCTGGTAATAAAGTCTCCAATCCGGGAGTCCGAAGCCCCCTCTGTCTTTAGAATCTTGTAATAATTTGATTTTAATTCTAGCTTTTTTCCCTTGCCATATAAATCTCATTATTGTAGCATTCAATTCATCGAAGAATTTCTGATTTAACTTAAGAGGAACCGTTTGAAATAGAAAAATTAGCTTAGGTAGAATGTTCATCTTAACGGTCGCTATCCTTCCTAGCAATGATAATTGAAGATTTTTCCATTTCTCCAAATCCACTTTTATTTGTTTTAATAGTCTCTCATAGTTGTCCTCTTTTATTGTTGTGTATTTTGAAGTTAAATGGATACCTAAATATTTAACTTTTTTAGCTATTTGAAGATTTGTCTTTTTAGCCAATTGAATTTTTTGTTTGTCTGTTAAATTCTTCGTTAATACTTTAGTCTTTTCCCTATTTATCTTCAACCCCACCACTTCTCCAAATTTCTCTATTTTCCGCAAGAGTTTAATGGCTGTTTCTAGTGGTTCCTCCAAAATAAAAACTAAATCATCTGCAAAAGCCTGTAGTTTGAATTTTTGGTCTTTTATCTCCAATCCTTTAATCTCGATGTCTTGCCTAATATTCCTAGCCAACACTTCCAATGTAAGAATAAATAACAAAGGGGACAATGGACATCCCTGTCTTGTGCCTTTTTTGATTTCAAAGCTATCTGTGTAATCTCCATTTATAAGTATCCTTGCTGATTGTTTATTATAAATTGCTTGAATTGCATTTATAAAGTTTTCACCAAAATCCATCTCCTTCAACTGTTGAAACAAAAATTGCCAATTAAGATTATCAAAAGCTTTTTGCGCATCAAGAAATATAAGTGCCAACTGTTTCCCCGGGTGGTTTTCATAATATCCCAACACATTTAAAATAATCCTTAAATTATTCTTTATCTGCCTTTTTGGTAGAAAGCCATTTTGGTCCGAGTGGACAAATTCAGTCAAAAATTTCTTCATTCTTTCTGCCATTATTGTAGTAAATATTTTATAATCCACGTTTAATAAGGATATTGGTCTATAATTTTTAATTTGTGTAAGATCAGTGTCTTCTTTGGGTATAAGGGAAATGTTGGCTTCTATCCATGAATTTGGTATTTTTGTCTCTGAAAAGGCTTCATTACAAAGATCTTTCAAAATCGGGCTGACAATGTCTTGTAAAGCTATATAGAATTCTGCAGGGAGACCATCAGGTCCCGGAGTTTTATCCTTCTTTTGCCTTTTTATCACCTCTGTAATCTCCATCATTGTTATGTTCTCATTTAGTATGTATTGCATATTCTGTGGTACCTTTGGAAGATCCGCTTCTTTTAAATAGTCTTGTATTGCCTCATTCGAAACCACCTCAGTCTTATAAAGTGTCTCATAATAAGCTGTAGTAATTTTTTTAATTGCATCATTATGGCCGTATAATTAGCCCTTTGAATCTTGTAGTTTACTTATCAGTCTTTTTTCTCTTTCTTTTTTCAATTTATATTCCAGCCATCTTCCGGGTTTATTGGCATTTTCAAAAAAATTCTGTTTAGATCATTTAATCTGTTGTGCCCTTATATCCATCTCCAGTAAATTTAATTTGTGTTTTATTAATTCCAGTTGTGTCTTCAACTTTTTCTTTTGTGGATCATTTCGTAGCTCCAGTTCCATGTTACTGAGTTGTTCTTTCAATCTAAGCTGTGTTTGTTTCTTTTCTTTATTCTTTTTGGCAACATAGGTTATAGCCATGCCCCTAAAATAAGCTTTTGCTGTATCCCATACATTTTGAGTGGAGGTTTCTTCTTTCTTATTTATTTAAAAAAAAATTCCATTTCTTTCGTTGCCAATTGTAAAAATTCTTTTTCTTTCAGTATAGCTTTGCTCAGCCACCATCTTAATTTCTTTCTAGTTCCTTTCCACGTCATTCTAATTGGATTATGATCTGCCCAAATATTAGGTTCTATTTCAATCTCATGTATCATAGTCTTTAAATCATAGGAAGTCCACATCATATTAATTCGTGACCAGGATTTAGGCCTATTTGAATAAAATGTATATTGTGCTTTATCCAGGTTCATTTCTCTCCATATATCTTGTATACCTAATTTGTCTTTCATCTTTAGAAAAGAATTAGGTAAGGTATTTCCCCCTTTTTTCCCTTGTTTGTAGCTCTTATAATCCTGTTTTGCATCAGCTATCACATTAAAGTCTCCAAGAATACAAAGATTTTGATAGTTTAATTCCATTAATTTATCATATAATTGCTGAAAAAAATGGTCTTGTTTCTCATTGGGGGCATATATCGCAATCATCAGAATTTGTTTTTGATTCCATGTAATTTCCACCATTAATAGTCTTCCTTCATCATCAACATAAATTTGTTTTGGATTCATCTTCTCTTTTATATAAAAGGCTACCCCTCTTTTCTTTTGCAATACCGACGAAAAATAAAGTTTGCCTATTTTTGGTTGTTCTAAGAATCTAAAGTGTTGTCTTTTTATATGCGTCTCTTGGAGACAAATTATATCCATTTTCAATTTTTGTAATCTATAAAATATTTTACTCCTTTTTGGTGGGGAATTAAGACCATATATTTGTTGAAAAAATTTCAATTTCTTCCATAATTTTAGTTGTATTTGGATCTCAATCTTCTAGGAGAAGTTATCTGTCTCTGATCTTTGGGCCTTACATCTTCTTCTGATTGAGTCTTTTTAGGTTCTTCCTCTTCTGTTTGTTTCGATGCTCCTACTTCTGTCATTTCCTCTGGTTTCTTAGACCTGATATCCAGAAAGGTTATATGATAGAAAGGTTCTATGATTGTTAAAAAATTCCTCTGCTTTAAGTGGAGTATCCAATCTATATCTTTTCGAATCCCAAAAGATTAATAATCCTTCTGGGACCAACCATCTAAAATTCACTCGTTTATTCAGCAGTTTCCTTGTTAAAAATTGATATTCTCTTTGAGCTTCTCTTATTCTTTTTGGAATCTGTTTAAGAATTACAAGTTCTTTATCTTTATATTTCAATGGTTGGTCTCTTATTGCTCTCAAGATCTCATCTCGTGTTGATCTTTTGAGAAATCTTACGTGAACCTCTCTGGGAACTCTATTTCTTCTTGCATAGCTTGAATTGACTCTAAAAACCTGATCCATTTCTTGTTTCATTTGGTCCATTTCCATTCCAAGTCGTTCCGCCAATAACTCGCTCATCAACTCTAACAGATTCTCATCCTTCTCTTCTATGATATTTTGGAATCTTAGGAAGTATGATGCCCTTTCCATCTCCATGACAGCCATGCTGTCTTCCAATTCCACATTTACTTGCGCCAATCTCTGGTTCTCATCTTGTAATGCTTCTAGTTTCTGATCAACCATCTCTGACTTATCTTCTATTTTTTGCATTCTTTGTTGAGTGTCTATCATCGCCTGTTGGAAAGTTTCCATTTTTTGATCCATTTTAAGAAGATCACTTTTCAAGTCTTCATAATTTTTGTCCAAATCTTTTTTCATTTCCATTTTGGAATCTGCAATTGCTTGGAGTATCGCTTGCATATCTTTTTGTTGGGTTTCCTGTTGTAAATATGTAGTAATTGATTTTTGGGGGGCTGGGCTCACCGAGGTTGAGGCGGGGGCCAAAGAGCCCTTCTTCACCCCTTTAGCCAAATTTGAGATGCTCATCTTCTAATTGTTGTATTTATTTATAATCCACTAAGGAGCCCAATAGCTAGTTATAATCCACCAGAGGGCCCGATGGCCAATTGTAATCCAATGCCCTCCTATTATCAGGAGACAAGGCAAACGTAATTTGAAAGAAAAAAAAGGAAAAAAGAAAGGAAAAAGAGAAAAAAAATACTAATAATTCCAGCAAGGAAGTAGTTAAAAAAAAAGGACAACAAAAAATTTCCACAACCATCCAAAAGGGAGGGAGAATAAAAGAAAAAAAAAGGAGAAAAAAAGGCCAAAAAGAAAAAAAAAGATGTATTTATATCCAAAGGAAAGACCAAAAAAAAAAGGAAAAAAAAATAAAAATATTATAAGGGAGAAAAAGAGAGGAAAAAAAGAAAAAAAGAACCATATCCAATTTATGATCTAGTTATAAATTTAGAAATTTATTCCACGACCACCCAAAAACAAAAAAAAGAAAAAACAAAACCCAAAAGATAAGTTCCCTTCTCTTGTATTTTCCTTTGCTATAGGGAATATACAGCTAGCTAAAAAGACCAGACACTCACAGACAAAAAAAAAGAAAAAAAAACTTCCCTCTCAGTAGCTTTTAAGAGAGATAGGGATGTCTGGGCATGCAGCCAAGTGTCTGGGCGTTGGGCCAAGTATTGCAGCTGAATAAACAAAACTGCCAGAGAACAAAGAGAGAAAAGTTACAATATAGCCGCTAGGTGATAAAAAAGAAAAAAAAGTATCCAAGGGTGGAAACACAGTTTAAAAGTTTTTTAAAGTTAATAAAAAGAACAGAAAAAAAAACCAGAGTGGCTTTTCCCACTTATTAAGTCTTCCTTTCCTTCTTCTTCTTCTTCTTGTGCCATATCCGTTATCGGACATTGGCGATCATGTTGGCAATCCTGTTTTTATCAGCAGCCGCACAAAAAAGTGCTGCTGAGTTTTGTCCAAACCAGTCCCTTAGATTTTGAAGCCATGATGTTCTTCTTCTGCCTGGACCTCGTTTGCCTTCAATCTTTCCTTGGAGGATTAAATGGAGTATGCCGTATTTTTCTGGGTGTCGCATCACATGTCCAAAATATTCTAACTTTTGTTTTTTAATTGTTTTGATGATTTCCCTTGGCTTTCCCAGGCGGCTTATCACCTCCTCATTTCTGATTTTGTCAACCCAGCTTATACGTAACAGCCGCCTGTAAATCCACATTTCAAATGCTTCTAGTCTCTTCAGGTGGCCTTCTGTCAGAGACCAACTCTCTACTCCATAGAGCAGGATAGAAAAAATATAGCATCTGACAAGCCTGATTTTCAGTCTTAGGCTTATGTCGTGACTGCAGAAGACCTTTTTCATTTTGAAGAATGCTGTTCGAGCTTTCTCTATCATTGTCTTTACTTCAGCGGTCATGTCCCAGCTTTCATGTAAATTAGAACTGAGGTGCATGATCCTTTCAACTTTTTCTAGTGGTATTCCTTCTGAATTTATTGGTGGTAAATTAACGAGTTGTTTGCTGATGACCATGATCTTGGTTTTTGAGGTGTTAAGCTTCAAGCCGTATTTTCCAGATATTTCGGTGACTCTGTTGATGAGGAGCTGAAGGTCTTCATACTTACTGGCAAGCAGAACTGTATCATCAGCATATCTTAAGTTGTTGATCCAAACACCGTTTACTTTGATGCCAGCATCGATGTTCTCCAGTGCCTCGTTGAAGATTGACTCAGAGTAGATATTGAACAACAGTGGAGACAGAATACATCCCTGTCTGACCCCTCCTCTTATTTCTGCATCAGCTGAGTATTTTTGGCCTAGTCTCACATTTGCTACCTGATGCCAATACAGATTCTTTATTATTTGGATGTCTTTGTCATCTAGTCCCCCTTGTTTCAGGATTTCTAATAGTTTGCTGTGTCTTATTTTATCAAAAGCTTTTTCAAAATCAATGAAGCACATGTAAACACTGTGATTGACATCTCTACAATGCTGTACAAGAACTTGAATGCTGAATAGCGCATCTCGTGTACCAAGATTGTTTCTGAAACCAAATTGTGTGTTACCTAGATGCTCTTCAATTTTGTTGTATATTCTTTTGTGAATTATTCTCAGGAATATTTTCAGGGCATGACTCATTAAGCTTATTGTTCTGTATTCGGTACACTTCTTTGCATTTATTTTTTGGGGGATTGTCACAAAGGTTGATTTTAGCCAATCATTTGGTATCTTTCCTGTTTCATATATCTGACTGAAGAGCTGCAGTAAAAAAAATTTCCCATTGTCTTCCAGCAATTTTAAAATTTCTACTGGGATATCATCAGGTCCTGTGGTTTTTCTTGTTTTTGCTATTTTTATTGCATGTTCAACCTCCTCCATAGTGATGTTTGGTCCAGTTGTTATACTTCCCATATCTATATTCCTTTCCTTCCAAAACTGAAATGATTTCTCCAATTAAAGAATTTTAAAGTAGTCCAAATTAGTTCTTCTTAAGATCGCTTAAACCGCCGTTTACATGGGAGGGGGGAGCAGATCCACCTCCTTCCTCCCTTCAGACTTCCAGCTTCGAGTTAAAGACAGGCTATCTTTTTTTTTCAATAAAATCCACTTCACAAAGAGAAAAGAAGGATAGTCTCACCCGTCCCGGCTGCTTGCCTTCCAAATCAGCTGTTTTCTGTCTCCGACGATCAGCTGAGAATGGCGACTCGCATAAATGCAATCCGCCTTTCTTTTGCTGGTTCCAGGGGCTGCTTTGGGTTCAGTAAGCCGGCTACTGCCGGCTCCCATTCCTCAAAGGTTCGCCCTTCAGTGGCCACCCCTCCAGGGTGGCATTTAGCCCAAACGGGCCCGCCAGCGAAGAAATTTCGGACCCGGGGAGCGGAGCAATTTTTCCCCGGGTCTACAGTCAGCGACGTCACCGGAAGCACTCCAGCAAGGTGAATTCTTATTCCACTTTTATAGTGTTGAGTTGCATGTTCTGTCTCATTTCTTCAGAAAAGTCTTTCTCCTTCATCTGAGGGAAGTCAGATCTAGATGAAAAAGTTCCTTTGAAATGAAGCGGAAACAAAGGCAGTAATGGGATATTGAAATACATGGTTTGTATTTTAATATCCCATTACTGCTATACAGTGCCTGACTGGCTGCCACATATGAAAAGAAACCACTTTTTCTAAACAAAGCAAACTCAGCAACTCACTCACTCCGTTGAATTTAAAGATTGTCCCATCTTTGATAAGCAAATTCAGACCAGGATAACAGAGCTCAGTTTTCCTATAGTCTAAATGGTTTGATTTTTAAAAAAAATAATCATAACAACTCAATGAGTTGTTTTTCTGAATGTGGTGGGTCTCATTGACTAGTATGGCCTCTTATGAAGGATGAACACATTAGACTGTTTCATAAAATAAACCAGTCATTAGGTATGTCAGCTACCTTAAGCATTCAGAAAAGGCTCCAGACTGGCCAAATATGAGGCAGAGTCACATTGTGGTAAGTAATGGTGGTCTGATAGCAAAAATGACCTGTTTTTAGTTTATATACTCATGATTCATTTCTTGGGATGTCATAAACCAATAATACAATCATATGACAATCTGCTAATTGTACGCAGCAACTCCATTTAAGTTGGACGAGGAGATCTGAGAAATAAGCATTCTGATGCTTGAAAACTATTTCTTGTCTTCAGTTGTTGGGTTGGGTGGAAATCTACTTTTGTGAGTAAAATAGTTATTACTTGCATAGTTGAACTATAGGTTTCCGAAAAGGATCTGATTATTCATTATATGAACAAAGCAAAATTACATTTATGTGTCTATCTCAGAGTATGAGGAACTTTTAAAAAAAATGGAAAGAACATGAGAAAAATATTTTCTATTAATTTATTACTGAATTTTGCAGATAGAAATTTCCTTACTATATTAGGGAAATATATATTATATTTTATACACACACTTTTTTTTCTAGTTGCATGTTTTCTTTTTCAAATCCAGGTCAGTTTCTTGTGCTATCATAAGCCTAAATGAGATTGTGCATTTTCCAGGGAGTCTAATGTAGGCAATAAACTTTTTTGTTTATTTTTTATTTTATTTTATTGCTTCTAAAATAATAATTTATATTTATATCTTCACACCACGTTGCATGTTAAAAACTCTTTCTTATCATCTATCAATTGGTTCAAAGTCAATATTCACACATGATATAGACAATAAACTTTAAAAATTTAAATATAAGCAGCTTTAGTTTATTTTTCCGGTTCCTTTTCAATACAATCTAATGTCATCAATAAATTGAATTGCTTATAGATTTCTATCATACATCATTAATTGATTTCTGGGGGAAAAATCACTCAGCTTATATTTTATGAGCCATTAGTATGTGGCATGAAAGTCTAGTAGAATAATTGCCATTTATGGGCTTCATTGGAAAGTTATTATTTATTTCCATTAAGGTCATGACAACATCTTATATCAATATGCAATAGAAAGGGTGTTTCATTTCCATGAGTCTGGATTGGGATAGATTTTGAATCATGAATATTTAAGTCTTTGAAAAGAGTCTACTTTAAAAACAGGTGGAAAATGCTTTATGGAAAGTGCGGGCACAAGCTAGGATAATGATTTGAAATCAATTAGGTCAATGACTATTTTAAAGATTTTTCTGACCTCAAGCCAAATTTGAGTTCACAGGAGTGACTTCAACTTAAGTATATTTTAACATCTCAATATGCATCAGATGCTTTGGCCATTTGAAAATCACCTGAGATGCTTTCTTATTTGATAGAATCCCTGGTTGAGGTTAAGCCTACAGTTTATTTTCATCAAAAGTTCAACGACATTTTTAAAGTGGATGTTACTGGTACATATTTTACTGGGAGAAGAGTGAAGCCATAGTGACTCTTTCGTATCCATGCACATTTCATCCTGCTGAGGTCTCCTGTTTTTTTGTTTGCTTACTTGCTTGTATTATTTTGTGCACCAGTTCCAACTTGACTGATAAATTGTGGGATGGGAGAGATTTCATGTGTTGTCTTGCTTTTATGTTTGGGGCACAAAAAATCTTGGGGAGTACCTAGGGACAGTACTATCCCACATTATATAGAGCAGCTGGTGACTCATTTTCATACCCACAGGTATTGGGTGGAAGGAGATAGGAAGCTGATGCATCCATAAATAGCTGCACAGAAACCATTTCACATCTGTAAAAATAACACTATTGATCAGCTTTGTTGCTGAGGACATTATAATAAACTAATAAACTTGACAACATCAGCAGCACTTGATACACTTTTGGTCAGTTAAAGGACACATTTGGTAGTATTTGGTAGCTTTTCCACTCAAGAATAAGTAATATCTGCTATTTGTCAATTTTGTAATAACTCTGATGCTTATCCTATTGATGAATGAATAAGTGCACAATCTGGAGTATTGTTTTGCTGTCCTCTATAGCAGGGGTGTCAAACTGCCAGCCCACGGGCCGGATGCATCACGCCAAAACTGCACCCATCCCATTGCTGGCAATGGGGAAAAACCCGTGATACATCGTGACACATCACGTGACGTTGCGAGTTTGACACCCCTGCTCTAGAGCTAATTTGTCAAAATATCACAAAAGATATTGCATGAGCAATCTGGTGGTGAAATGTCATTGTTTTGTGAGGCTATTCAAAATGACCCTGACCTTTATAACCATCTATTTTGAGCATGCTTTTTTAATTAAAATTGGGAATATAGCACCTAAAGTTTAATTTGAAGTATGAGAAGCTAAAGAGGCTTCTGATCATTGTGATACCCAGGAAGGCAGGACATTTCTCATGGCCATTTTGTAGCTATTTACAGTATGCTCAGAAGAGTTTCTTTGAATTTATGTTCTCCCTTAATATTAATTCTGAAAGCAAATTCTCTTTCAGCAAATTTATGTGTAGTTTTTTCTGTAATTTTGCCTATTTTTCTAAAAAATTCTTAAGCAGTGTTTGTGTTGGAAAAATTTTGCTTTGTTTTTGCTCTTCCAATTGTTTTTAGATTATTTCACTAATATGTACCACTTCTTTCACTGAATATCTCAGACCCACATTATTCCAGAACATTGTAGTTTGGATATTCAGATGAAAAGGATCCTCTTTTTCCTGAGAGAGAATGTGAAGGAGACAATAAAAAATGTTGTCCCAAATTAAAATTAAAATACTAAATACTTAATACTAAAATTAAAATAGAATAGAATAGAATAGAATTTGAAGGGACCTTGGAGGTCTTCTAGTCCAACCCCCTGCTCGAGCAGGAGAACCTATACCATTTCAGACAAGTGACTGTCTAGTCTCTTCTTAAAGAACTCCAGTGATGGAGCACCCTCGATTCTGAAGGCAAGCTGTTCCATTGGTTAATTGTCCTGACTGTTAGGAACTTTTTCCTTAATTCCAGGTTGCTTCTCTCTTTGATCAGTTTCCAACCATTGCTTCTTGTCCTGACCTCTGGTGCTTTGGAGAATAATTTGACTCCCTCTTTGTGGCAGCCCCTCAAATACTAGAATACTGCTATCATGTCACCCCTATTTCTTCTTTTCTTTAGACTAGCCGAACCCAAGTCCTGCAGCTGTTCTTCATATGTTTTAGTCTCCAGGCCTTTGATCATCTTAGTTGCTCTTCTCTGAACTTTTTCCAAGGTCTCAACATCTTTTCTGTAGTATGGTGACCAAAATTGTTTGCAGTATTCCAGATATGGTCTTACTAGGGTTTTATAAAGCGGTACTAATACTTCGCGTGATCTTGATTCTATGCCTCTGTTTATACAACCCAAGATTCTATTAGCTTTTTTGGCTGCTGCTGCACACTGCTGGCTCATGGTCAAGTGATCGTCCACTAGGACTCCAAGGTCCCTGTCACAGTTACTGTTTTTCAGCCAGGTCTCGCCCAATCTGTACTTGTACCTTTGATTTTTCCTGCCTAAATGTAAAACTTTGCTTTTCTCCACATTAAAATTCATTTTGTTAGATAGGGCCCATTGTTCAAGTTTGTCAAGATCTTTTTGAATCCTGAGCTTGTCTTCTGGGGTATTGGCTATTCCTGCCAGTTTAGTGTCATTTGCAAATTTGATGAGTTCCTCTTCTATTCCCTCATCTGAAGATGAAGATATTGAAGAGTACTGGGCCTAAGACAGAGCCTTGTGGTACCCCACTGCTTACTTCTCTCCATGTGGATGTAGTAACATTGAGGACTACTCACTGAGTAGAGTTTGTCAGCCAGTTACAGATCCATCTAATGGTGGTGTTGTTTATCCCACCTTTTTCTAGCTTAATAAGTAGCAGGTTGTGGTCTACTTTGTCAAATGCCTTATATCATTGAACAAAGACTATATTGCTTTCTCAAAGCATTTTGAAGATGCTTTGCATAAACAGACAGTTAATATAATGCATCAACTTTACTATTTACCTTGCAGAAGGATATGGAAAATTCACTCCTGAGGAAATGAAGTGTTGAAGAATAGTTTATGTATAATTTCTGTGTGGATGCTTGGCCAGTGAATGGGGCGATGTGATATGAAAATAGTATTTGAGCAAGTGATAATATCTAGGCATAAAATGCAAGAATAAAAGCATTATCATAATTAGAATAAACATAATTTCCAAATGACATTTGTAGAGAGACTATATTTAAAAGAAAATGGAGAGATGCAAAACCACAAAAAAAATTTGCAAATAGATGGTACAATTCCCCAGGATACACTATACACATGTCTTAATTGGATTTATTTCTTAAAAATAGCATCAGGAGTAATAAACCACAAACATATTATAACAAAGCAATGACTATAGAGTAAAGGAGAGCTTATAAAATAATCCAACTTTTGGGGATATTTACATATTCAAGTGATTAAATTATAAATGTTTTATCAATAATATGCTAGCATAATTTGAATCTGGAGTTGCAGACCTGCATGTAAATCTCTTCTCAGCCTTGAAATTACTTGATTAGTTTTACACCAGTCATTATCTTTTAGTCTTGTAGGACTGTTGTGTAAGTACAAAACCTTTAAGCCTCTCTTTTATCAGTACTATATATCATTCAATTAGAAAAAAAATAGACTTACAGTATATAGTGATAATCACATGATTAATAAAGAGATTAAAAGTCTATCAACCATTTCATGGATAGTTTGAGTATTTACAAGTATTATTGGCTGATAGTTTTATGTTATTTATATTGTTTTAATTTCTGTTTTATATATTAGCCACCCAGAGTCATGTATATGGAATGTGAAATTTATAAACTAAACAAGGGGGAAAAAACCCAAATAATAAATGTCATGGCACACCCATATCTTGATAATTATTGAATATTGAAAGTGAGGAAAATCTTTTCAGAATTCATGCTGATTCCTTATTATAAGTATTTTTTGTTTTATCCATATAGCATTTTCAAAAATTAACAGAATATGAATGCATCTCTATGGATCAGATCACTTTTTATAAGTACATAGCAAGTCAAAAGTGTTTCTGAATGATGACTTGGGCAGATAGTTGTCTTTTAGACTTGACTCCAATATTGAGTTATACTAGGATCAATAAATAAGGCAAGCTTAAAAGTGGGATTTTGAAAAGTCAGTTAATGACAATGACTGCAATCAAAGCCAGCATCTAGACTTTCTGATCTTTTCTTACAGACACCATGAACTAATATTCCTTCTTTCCATGGATTCCCAATTCTCAAATAAAGCACAATTGTGTATCAAGAGCTGTCTAGCTATATGGTAAAAACTATAAAAAAATTAGAACAAGCAAGGAAATGGTAAGAGAACACCTATCCAACCTTGATGAATATAAATCACCAGGACCCGACAGATTATACCCCAGAGTTCTGAAGGAGCTGACAGATGTTATCTCAGAACCATTGCACCATATCTTTCAAAAATCCTGGAGCACTGGGGAAGTATCTGAGGATTAGAAAAGGGCTGATGTGATTCCCATCTTCAAGAAAGGAAAAAAAAACAGAGCCAGGAAACTACAGAGCAATCAGTTTAACATCAATACCTGGGAAGATCCTAGAAAAGATAATCAAAAAACAGATCTGCGAACAACTAGAAGCAAACAAAGTTATAACTGGTAGCCAGCATAGTTTAACTGAGAATTAATTTCATGTTACAGCCTATTCAACATTTATGAATCAGTTATTCATTGTCAACTTCTCCCAAAGATTAACTTAATAAATTATTATTATTAGCATGTGGCACTGTTACAGTAGCCAGGAGATCACAATGCAATCCCAGAGTAGTAATTTTGCTTGCCAGAGTACCAGACTTTTTGTAGGACATGTTCGCATGCTTCCCAAGGTGAGCCACAGGAGGGCAAGCTGACTTTGCACTAGAGAGAAAGATGTGTGGCTCTTCCTGCAGCATCACCCTAGTCCTCTTCCCTTCCCCAAGCTGCCTCGCAAATGGGCACCACAACCGAGAAGTTTCAGAGGTGTCAGGAATTTGACTGCCTGCATAGAGAACCAACATGTGTCCTCACTGAAGTGGTACCTATCTATCTACTTGCATAGAATATGCTTTTGAACTGTTAGCTGTACAGAAGCTGAGGCAAATAACAGAAGCCCAGTCTGCCACACAGTGCTATGACTCAAACCACTGGAACAAAGACTATCTCCAGCATCATTAAGCCACTGAGCCACCATACCTCTGGACTTAATAAATAAGAATTATAGAGAACAAGGAAGTGGACCAGTCAGGATACTTTTTTATGTAGATGCATACTATGCACAAATTTGTCCTATGTGTCTCATTAACATTCAGACTATGGAGTCCTGACCAATCCACTCACATGTAATTTCAAAATGAGGCTTTAAAATTTCTGTTTTCTTCATATAAATAAAAAATGGTTTGAAAATATGCCCCTGTACCTGATAAAAAAAATGAACCTAGTACATAATCTTATCATTATTTCAGAAACATATTTATTCTCTGTGTATACATGCCTGCAATGGCAGAAAGAGTTATTGGATGTGAATTAAAATAAGGGCATTTGGTAGCTTTTCCACTCAAGAATAAGTAATATCTGTTATTTGTAAATTTTGTAATAACTCTGATGCTTATCCAGTTGATGAATGAATAATTGCACGATCTGGAGTATTGTTTTGCTGTCCCTCTAGAGCTAATTTGTCAAAATATCACAAAAGATATTGCATGAGCAATCTGGTAGTGAAATGTCATTGTTTTGTGAAGCTATTCAAAATGACCCTGACCTTCATAACCATCCATTTTGAGCATGCTTTTTAAATTAAAATTGTGAATATAGCACCTAATGTTTAATCTCTTCTCCAGATAAGCAATGAAATATGGGCAGATAACAAAGACAGTTCTACCAGTGCTAATATGAAATGGATCTCTCTCTCTCTCTTTCTCCTGCTAATTGCCCTTAACACTGGCCTATGTGTAGCTAATAAAGAAACTATATTGCTAATTGTGCACCAATTTAGCACTTGCAAAGTTTATGTAGAGCATGTTCCTAGGACAATTTTATGGAGTTGATTTTAATAATTATGAAAGGAAGGTTCTTGATCTGTGAGGAAGCTAGTGCTTTCTGCTTCCTATTCACAGTCAAGAAACTATAATATTAAGCTTGAAAGAGATGAAACATATTTTTCTTCCATTTATTTAGATTTAAACTTCTGCCAGTTGCTCAACATATGAAAGCCTGAAGCACAAAGCAACATCACTGGCAGTACCCTGATATTCTGTGTATCTCCCATACATTCCTTGTTCTTTTCTAGAATACATTAGTTACTGTTTCGTATCTTTGTTGTCTAGTATACATTGTCACCATGTTTTTCTAGTTATCATTTTAATCCATGCAAGTGGGTTATCTAATATAGTGAAATTCACTACTTTGTGAATTTGAGAATATTAAAAAAGATATTTGAAATAGTATGTTGGCAAGATGGAAAATCAAGATTTCAATACCTTGTATTGACATTTTGTGAGTCTTTTGACTGTCACATAGTAATCAGGCACCAACAAACAGCTTAAAATCTACTCAGTTCTTCCAAAAATCATTTTCTAATATAATTTAAACTAATGCCTAGACCTTTGCTAATAAATGTATTTTGTGAAAATCTTCATTCACTTATAGTCTAATTTTTTAGATGATATAACATAAATCAGTAAATTGGCACATGTAGAAGGAGAAGGAGAAGAATATAGAATATATCCCTGCTCTGCAAGTAATTTGGTAAAAATGTACCAGGATTTATTGTGGTAAAAGTAGGTTCTTTGGGTAAAATGCAGATAATTCTGATAAAATCAACCAAGCATATATTTGGGAATACATGGTATATTGTTCATGAGCCAAAGAAGCAGAGAAGCCACACTGAATGCTGCTTGAGTTTTTGATTTTGCAATGCTAACATATCTCAATATTGCCAGATTGGGGCAAACTGACTTAAGGGAACATTTATGAATAAAAGATTAGTCAATATTTATTCAGCCATGTATCATTTTCTCATTGTATCAAAGGATATTTTAACCAGTATTATCATTAATAAAACAGTACTTTGAAATATTTTATGATTTATGCAGAGACATTCACAGTGGAAGAAATGGGAACATGAATTTTAGGTTTCTGTGATAAAAATGACATAACTTCTCCTTTCCATTTATTTTACTGTATTGCATACAATACAATTTTATTGCACAATATAGGAAAATATATTTAAGAATAGCATAATTCAATTGTTTTCAATTAAAAGCAGAGTTATTGAGACATGGACAAAAGAAAAGACATGTCAGGACCCCTTCAATATCATATTTTCAGGAGTCTGCCATTCTGATGGGAGGTGGAGGTTTCAATCTATTGGGAGGGGGGCTCACAGATGTATTTCCTTTACTTTGTCCTCTCTACCTTTGATGTATCACTTTGGGTGTGAAGAAGGGGAGGAATATATCAGGAGCCATCTGCCTTATCTTCGAACCATTGTAAAAGGAAGACACAGTGCCTGGGAACAATCCCTTAGCATTCCAGTTCTGGAGGTGCGCTAGACAGTTGGACACTGGGGAGGGGTTTGTGAAGGGACCATGCACACCATGTTGCTCCATGGCAGCGAGCAGGATGAGTCCCAGTGCTGGGAAGAGTCTGCCACCAAAACTCACCCGGAAGAGAGTCCCTCCGAATGGATGGGGGAGACAGATGCCATGGAGGAATCCACTAGACCGAGGTGGTAGGTTGGCATGGGAAAAAGAGAGGATTGGAACAGGAGAGCCCAAAGCATAACCTTCACCAGGGGCAGTCAAAAACCAGGCTGGAAACGTGAGATGGAAATGCTCTATGACAACGAGGAGACCGAGGGGGAGCAGAACTATGCCGATCAGATCCTGAAGTGGGCAATACACTTCATGGTGGAAGTGTTTCAGGATCTGAAAGCGAAGTCTGAGCAGTGCAGGGAGAGAAGTGAGGAGCAGCTCGAAGAAGCTACAGGAGGCAAAAGCGAGTCAGTGACTACTGAAACCGCAGTGGGAGCAGCCAGTTCTACCAAGATGGTGGCAGCCACCTCAGCCACCCCTCAACGGGCTGGGCCCTTAGGAGTAAATGCTCCCACAGCAGCCAGGGGAAGAGCCCAGCCACCCGAACCTGAACCGAAGTTGGTTCCCCTCAGAGTGAAGTTCAATGGGGACCCCCAACAATTGGGATTTTTCCTCGCTCACATTTTCACCTACATGCAAGTACATGCAAGGACCCTCCCCAGTGAGGAAGCTAGAGTCAGGGTTATCACCCTGGCCTAGAAGGCGCTGCAGCCCGATGGATGGTGACCCTGCACAACTCCAATGCCCCAGAGCTCCAGAACTTCAATCGCTTCATGTCAGCCCTGAGGTGGCATTTTGAAGACCACTAGCTAATCAAAAACAGGCAAGGGTGCCGCCCCATAGTCAAATACATGCAAGAGTTCCAAGACCTGGCCTGAGGTGAGCTGCTTCCAGGGTGGGATCAACGACGACCTGTACAATGCCTGCATCACCCGCAGAGCCCCAGTTTGCCTACATGACTGGTGCATCCTGGCCAAAGAGGCAGAGAATCACAACTCAATACCAATCTGAAAAAACGTGGAAGAGGTCTCCCCTGGAAAAGAAAGAAGAGGCAACCAAACCCATGGCAGCTCAACCACGCTCAACAGCCTGCTTCAAAGTATGGCAAAGAGGGCCATCATGCTCTGGAGTGCCACGCAAAAACCCTAGCCAAGAAAGGAGACCAACTGTCTGGAGGGAAGTCAATGAAACCTACTCAATGCCCAAAGGACTCAGCCCTGAAAACCATGGAGATCATGGAGTTATGCCCAACCTTAATCCCAAGAGGGAGACCTCCGACCCCACAGGAGGATGAGCCAGGGATGCATGAGAGTGACTACAATGATGACCCCTTGGTAAGTGGGCTGATCACACCAATCACATTGCCCATAAGACTGTTCATCTCAGGCAAGGAAGAAAGGGTGGCCCCAAATGCACTAATAGACTCAGGCTGCATCAGGTATCTTATCAGCCCAATCTTAGTAGGGAACCTGGGGGTCTGATTAAGGAGATTAAAAAACCCCATCACATTTTGTCAACTTGATGGGTTCATTACCGGGGGCGTCCCAGCCAGCTTCACCACCAAACCCCTGGGCTTAACCTTAGGAAGCCAAGAAAATGAAAAGAAGCAATTACAGCCCTGTGCCTAGACCTCAAAGAAATTAACTGAGACAGAGCAACACTGGGCCATGTGGGAGAAAGAGGCATATGAGGTGAGATGGGCCCTTCTTACATGGAGACATTTCCTAGAAGGGAGTGAAATCCCTTTCCAAGTTTGGACTGACCACGAAAACCTGGAGGCACTGAAAGCCCCGAGGAAGTTATCCCCAAAACAGGCACGGTGGGCTCAACATTTCCAGCATTTTAACTGGGGGGGGGGACTTTCTAGCAGATGCTTTATCAAGGCTGCCACAATATAATAGTGCAAAAACAAAAATAGTTAAACCGATGCTCCCGGAGCAACAGCTAGCAGCACTAGTGACCATGAGAGCACAGTGAAAAGGCAACCCACTGCTAAACCCCACTATCATTTCAGAGTTTAAACAAGCCTTAGAGAAAGACGACTGGTTTCTCAATCACAAAAAACTCTGCTCTATGCAAGAGGGGCTTGCATGGAAAAATATATGTCCCGGCTAGTCAGAGACTAAAAACTATGCAAGCATGCCACAATTCCAAGACAGCTAGGCACTTTGAATTTGTAAAGACCCTACACCTTCTAAAAAGTACAGTTTTGGTGGCCCTCTATCAAGAAGGACATGGAGGGTTATGTGGACAGCTGCCCCACCTGCAAAGTGCCAAATGGAGGCAAGGGAAAATACCCAGCCTTCTGCTGCCAGTCGCAAACCCTTCAGTACCCTGGAGAGAGATCTTTATGGACTTTATCATGGAACTGCCTGAAAGTGTGGGAAATACCGTTATTTGGGTGATCACCGACCTGTTCTCAAAGCAGGTGTGGAGCCCCATGCAGGCAATAGATGTGGTGAAGGAATATTTTTGCTAGAGACTTTGCTGTGGGTATCTTTGGGCAAGATATGAAATATACCTTGCCCAAAGATACCCACAGCAAAGTGTCTAGCAAAAAATATTCCTTCACCACATCTATTGCCTGCATGGGGCCCCACAATGTATAATATCCGATAGAGGGGTGCAGTTCACCTCCAAGTTCTGGAGGGTATTTTTGGACCTTTTGGGCATGGACCAATGTCCTCTAGTCATCATCCTCAGATGAATGGTGGGACAGAATGAACAAACTCAGTACTGGAACAGTACTTGTGAAGCTTTATCAACTACCAGCAGGACAACTGGACCAACCTCCTGCCATTTGCCAAAGTAGCTATCCACTCCAGCACAGGGTTCACTCCTTTCCAAGTAGCCACAGGCCAAATTTTCAACCCCATGCCCAAATTGCCAAATAACAAACCCACTATTCCTTCCCTTAAGGAATGGATTAAACAACTGCAAAATACCTGGCCGATGGTCAGAAAAGCATTAGATGAAGCCAGAGCCACCTACAAGGCTCAGGCAGATAAAAAGAGAATGGAACCTAAACCATTCAAAGTAGGGGACCGAGTATATCCACTAGATTCCTGTAGTCCTTGCAACCATAAAAGAAACTAGGACCAAAATTTGTGGGCCCGTTTCTGATTAAATGCATAATAAAACCCAGTTACAGTAGAACTGAATCTTCCTAAAGCCTTAAGGAAAATTCACCCTATGTTCCACTGTAGCCTGTTAAAACCAGAAATAACCTCGCCTTTAAGGCCAGAAGCTCCCCTGCATCACTGCCCATCATGGTAGAGGGTGAGCAACACTTTGAAATTAAGGAGATCTTAGATTCACGTAAACACCATGGAGCCACGCAGTACCTGGTGACCTGGAAAGATCTCTCAACCTCCCAAAATGAATGAGTTCACAAAAAAAACATGTTTGAGCCCCCAAATTACTCAAACATTTCCATGAACGCTACCCAGAAGAACCTCACTAACATGTATATTTTCTTCTCTTCTCCTTATTTTTTGTTTTATATCTTCTCCAGGTGGATTTCTCATTCTTTTAAGAGAGACAGCATGTCAGGACCCCTTCAATATAATATTTTTGGGGCTCTGCCATTCTGACGGGAGGGGGGAGGTTTCATTCTATTGGGAGGGGGGCTCACAGATGTATTTCATTTACTTTGTTCTCTCTACCTTTGATGTATCACTTTGGGTATGAAGAGGGAGAGGAATGTGCCAGGATCCATCTGCCTTATCTCTGAGCCATTGTAAAAGGAAGACACAGCACCTGAGAACCATCCCTTATCATTCTGGTTCCCATAACAACTTCACACGTGTGGATTGGCTGGACAGTTGGACACTGGGGAAGGGTTTATGAAGGGAAACTTTAATGTAACAGTTTACGCGAGAATTCCTCAGATCTTGCTTTGCCTTTCTGCTTTCACTGACTCTCAATAAAGATTTCTGTTTGAAACAATGCTTGTTTAAAGAGTTCTGCTTTTTTGGGAGTACTAGATGAGACAGGACCTTAAAAGATGTTTAATTCTGAAAAGTATTAGCAATGAACTCCAAAATATTTTCAGAAATATTAAGAGCGGGCTTCTCTCCCTCTTTTATATTTCAATACTAAATTGTTCCTTTGTTGTAAAATGAATGACTTTCAAATTATCTGATGACCTTGAATCTGTTCTCTGAGTAGACAGGAAATATTTAAACCAGGAAGGAACAGCATAAAAGGGCAATACATTATATTTTATTATTCTATTCTGAAAGGAATATGTGTGGAATATATTTCATAAGGTGCATAATGGCAATGATTTTTCATATCAAAGCCCATGGACTATAGAAAATATTGTACAATTACTTTTATGTTAAATGGGTGCAAGATTGTGGTATTGAGGATTTTTACTACTCATAGAATGGTTTCACAGCACAGGTTTTCCCAATGAATAAGAACCAAATGCCTGCTGCACATGACATTAACCATTACTGAAATGACTATGGCAAGCATCACTCTTATTGCTATGATTTTTGAACTGAAGGTGTACCAATTCATTAAAGTTTCCCAATCTGAATATTTGTCTTCTACACATTAGTTCAAAATCAGATGTTGACAGGTTTCTCCTGGAACACTGCCATTCTGGAGGGAGGGGGGGAGGAGTTGTGGGAATTGAGGATATTTCTACTTTTGCTTTGATGTATCTGCATGGGAATTAGGGAGGGGGAATGAGCTCTCAGGGCCATCTGTTTTGATAGCATGGTTGCGGCACCAGAGAAGCAACTTGTTATCACCTTTTCAGCTCAGAGTTCTCACAACATCTTCACACCAGTGGACTGGGACATTGGGGTGGGGTTTGAATAGTGGAAAATTTAGCTTAATGTTTCACATGGGAACTTCAGATTCTGCCTGACTTTTCTGTAATCACTTTCTCTCAGTAAAAGATCCTGTAAGGAACCACTTCAATCCACATCTTAAGAAAGCAGAACTCTTGGAAACAATCTCTTCCAACAGGAACTTTTATTAAGAGAAATTGATAGTAGGCATAATAGACAGGATCTGAGGGATTCCCTTACAAATCGATGTTTTAAAGTGTCCCTAAGCAACCCCCACCCCGCAGTTCTTCCGGGCGATTCAGACCGGCAAATTTCTAGGTGTTAAATCCAGGAAAGATAACATCAATCTGGCTCCGTTGTGCACGATCATTCAACAGCTCCTCACACCTTATTTTAATGACGGAGAAATAAACCAGATCCCGGAGGGCTGTATCTTTTCACCCCCCCTTTTCCTAGCTGGCCGGTAAGGAGGAGAAGTTCAGAGGGGCATACGATAAGAGGCAAATGGTTACATTGTAATGGTTAGCAGACATGAAGGCGAATAAACAAAAGGTTACTTTGTAGTGAATAGAGGAAGTGAAAGTAAAAAACCCTGCATGCATATCCTCCCTCCCCCTTGGGAGTATGACAGGATCCAGGAAAGGGTATGTGGGAAGTCAGCCCCTCAGAGAAGGAAATATTAAAAGGGCAGAAAAATATATTTCCTCAAAAGGATTTTTAAAAGCAGAAGCCAACCCTGCCCCCAAATCTCTCTGTCCCAAGCAGGAGCCAGCCCTATACAAATGCAGATGTAACCATCAGAAAGCTGGAGCCAGTTTGTTTTGTGGTTTCCACGGTTTCTCTCAGTGTAGGGAAAAGGGATTGAAAATAGGAGCTCACATCCTCTGCAGCTTCTAAAATTGTTTCCAATATAAGTTCATAGTCCAGTTGTGTATTAAGTTCCATATCGATAGTAATAAGGCTTTTTAATCTTTAATCTTTAAAGAAGGCTCTACTTCATAAGAATCAAGCAAGCATTCACCTTCAATTTTCAATAGGCCAGCTGCATCCGTTATCTTGTAGTTATCACTCTTTCAGGGTCATAGCCATTCCCAGCCATAAAGAAATATAATTGCAGTACCACTTTTCGACACAAGATGTCCTCAGCAAACCAAAAAATCTTTTTTTTTTTTCCTTTCCAAATAATAGATTTTTTATTTTTTGTGTTGAAAGAGATGAAGAAAGGGTTCAAAATAATAAATGCGTAGTTGTAACAATAATAGTCAAGAATAAAATGTTTTCAGGTCCCCTCAGTATTCCAAGATTTAAATAGTCCATCAAAATTAACTGGTTTTTATTTTTTTTATTTTTTTCCAACGCTGTTTTTCCCCATTGCCCAAACGCTGCTTCCTCACGACAGGGAAATAGTTCAAAGAAAGCTTTTAACAGGAAAGTAGTTAGGGAAAAAAAAAGGGGGTAGGAAAGGTCTCACCCGGATTCTCCACGGGGGTTCTTTCGCTTAGATGTTCTTCTGGCTTTCAGCTGGTGCGACGAAGTGATCGTCCATTTTATTGGGCGATCTTTTCCTCCGGCGGCCCTAAGGAGAAAGCTCGAACTGGGGAGAGCCGCCGCTCTTCCCCAGTCGAGCAGGAGCCTCCTCTAACGGTGGTCGCCTCTACGGGGCGACTTTCGACCCGATTAAGGGTCTACCGGCGGAGGGAAAGCAGCCGGTGGGAGAGAGAGATCTCTCCGTACGACTGCTGGTGTCGCGATACCCTTTGTAATATTACTCTGTTTTAGATATGATATGTATTGGAGAAGTAAACTTTATCTACTGGTTTAAAAAGATTTTTATAGATATAGAGGCATTGATAGAATATATATTTAAATTAGATAGAAATTTATTTGTTGGCCTGATATTTTTATTTTAAGAGAATTATTTGGAAATAAAAGGAGAATAAGAGGGATGGGTGATAAGAGAAAAAAAATGGTATCAATGAAGAAGATATGGGAATGTTGTTGCGAGAACAATATACCAGATATAATTATGTAAAAAAAAAAAAGGGCACCCGAAGTGTTAATAATATGTCTATTTAAGGCTAATTGAAATATAGTAATTGTAAGTTAGTAAAGCTTAAAAACAGGATTTGGATTTTTAGAATTGAAATGTAACTGATATTTGATAGGATCGTTTGAAACTTATATAGAATTTATTAATTTGAATAAGTAAAATTAAATGAGGGAATTAGAGAGGGAAGTTTAAAAGATTTGATTTGAGTTATATATTTGTGATTGTCCTTCTTTTTTTGGATGTTTAATATACCCACCTCCATGGTGGTTCCTAAGCACCTTAATGTAATCCCTGTACCCCTATAAAATCTAATAAAATATATTTTAAAAAAAAGAAAGAAAGCTGGAGCCAGCTAGGAAATCAAGAAGACAAAAGACCTAAAATCTGCATACCCCACCTGAGATGGGACATAATAGGACTAACCAGCTAGGAAATCAAGAAGACAAAAGACCTAAAATCTGCATACCCCACCTGAGATGGGACATAATAGGACTAACCCATTACCATCAAGAATACCAGAGAGGCACACCTAAACTCAGGTCAGAATATGTGACACAGGAAATAGCCTCAAAGTTCATGCCACAGGAACAGGAAACTTCCAAACAAAAGGCTAGAGAGGGTATAAAAACCTACTCCACACGTGCTCAGCCCTTCTCCTTGATTTCTCTCCTTCCTGCAAGAACCATCTTTCTGGCTCTTCAATAAACTGTAACCTTCTTCCCAAAGCAGTTGCCATGTTGTTTTATTTATTCCTGGCTTGGATGAACCAGGATGAAGACTTTTCTTCCCACAATTTGGCACCCCAGATGGGACTCCAAGCTAACCTCTTCAATGGACTGAGACTGGTAAGCCCCATCTAGCCGGCAGCAGACCCCTTGTGTCTGTGGATGGGTTTTCCAGGCCTTGTCCATGTAGAGCCAGGGTAGTAAAGGGAGTTTTGGGTTTGAGCTCAAGGACTGTTTTGGAAAGAAGGTGAAGGTGAGTACCTCTAAATTTTAACTTTAAAGCCCAGGGGAACAAAGGAAATGTGTGTATGTCTGTGTGTGTGAGTGAGAAGACCCTTTTTTTCCAATCACTTCTGTTTAAGTGGTAGACCCTAGAAAGCATGGGGGTTTGGTCAGAGTGCAGGACCTTTTATTAGGGAAAAGGGAGAGGCTGTGTGAAAATGGAATGGAATGAGTGAATGAGAGAATTGGATTTGGGCAACCAGCTGGTAAGGCCCTGTAAGCAAAGCCCACCTATAGGAAGTGCCGGTACTAGTGCACAAAGCACAGGTCTTCCCAGACTTCTCCTAAGTCTGAAAACTGCAGGCGGGGTGTAAACGGAGGCCGGGTACCTGTGTGGCAGGTCCTCCTCGGACAATTTATTTTTGAGGTCCGCAAAGTGACGGCAGAGAGTTCCCTAACTCCTGGAAGGTCCCTTACTTCGTGATTAGTTATTAGTTAGGGAACCGGAGTCTTCCTGGGCAATTTTTTAGTGCCCAAAAACTGAGGCGGGGCGGCAGGGTTGTTGTCGCTAAGAGCAGCTGGGAAGTGCTGCCAGGAGAGAACCCGATTAAGCTAGATTGGACCCCACATCGGAAGGGGAACATGGGTAGCTGCAGTTCGAGGGTTGGAATTAGGACACTTATTGGAGATTTGCTTGAGGTGTGGGACAAGAGGTGAGTGCCTGTCCTGGATGGAATGAAAAAGAAGTGAGCAAGACAAATTTGTGAAGAATGGGCTTTGCTGGGAAACCAATTTGGCTAAATAAAGGTACTTAAAAGGAAATTAAAGTAAAAGAAATAGTGATTCTCTTTTTTTTTCTTTCTCTCTCTCTCTATGCAACCACGTGGTATGTTTAAGATTTAAGCCTTCCCTAACTTGAGTTGAAATTTATGGTGGGAATGACTAGGATGTGTAAAACTAAGACTTCTGTTTCTTTTTCTGTTTTCCTTGTCTTTGTGTGTATATGTGTGTCAAAGTCTTTGTGTGTGAGGTAAATGTTTATTGTTTCAAATCCAAAGAGAAAGAATTTTAAAATTCTGCTAGAAATTCTGTTTAAAATAAGCTACAAAAAGGAAATATCTCACTCTGTTTGTCTGGCCAACAAACAGAGTGAAGAGAAATGTGTTTGTTTGTTTGTTTGTTTTTTCTTTTCCCCTTTCTCTTTGTGTACTCTTAAGAACAGCCCAAAGTTAGCAGGAGGGAATGTTTTAAGTTCATCTGCTAGAAAGGTTTCACTCTTGCATTTAATAATATATAATAAAGTTGGAAGGGACCTTGGAGGTCATCTAGTCCAACCCCCTGCCCAGGCAGGAAACCCTATACGAACTTTATCAAATGCCTTACTGAAGTCCAAGAAAATTATATCCACCGCATTCCTCTGGTCCACTAATTTTGTCACTTGATCAAAGAATGCAGTAAGATGTGTCTAGCATGATCTGTTTTGACAAACCCATGTTGGCTTTTAGTAATGACTTTGTTTGCCTCTAGGTGTTTGCTGATTCTTGTTTGATTATCTTTTCCAGAATCTTCCCAGATATTGAGGTCAGGCTGATGGGTTTGTAGTTTCCTGGATCTATTTTTTTTTCTTTTTTTTTTTGAAGAGGGGAACTACATCAGCTCTTTTCCAGTCCTCTGGTAGTTCCCCTGTGCTCCAGGATCTTTGAAAAATATAGTTCAGTGGTTCTGAGATCACATCTGCCAGTTCCTTGAGAACCTTGGGGTGTAATTCATCTGTTCCTGGTGATTTGAACTCGTCTAGGGTAGACAGGTGCTCACTTACCATTTACTTGCCTATCTTAACTTGTGTTTCTAATCTGTTTTTTATGGTACTGTTTTTGATAAGTTGGACTGTTTTTTTCCCCCTTTGTGTAAAGACAGATGTAAAAAAAATGAATTAAATAGTTCTGCTTTTTCCCTGTTGCTTGTCACCTTCTTGCCATTTTTACCAAATAATGGACCAATCATTTCCTTAACTTTTTTCTTGTTTTTTACATGTTGAAAGAAGTTTTTTTTTATTATTTTTGACTTTGGTCATAAGCCTTAGTTCATTTTGAGCCTTAGCTTTCCTCATCTCATCTTTGCAGGCTCAGACTATTTGCTAATATTCTGCTTTAGTTATGTGCCCCTCTTTCCACTTTTTATACTTGTCCTTTTTATCTTTCAATTTATCAGAGAGTACTTTATGCAGCCATGCTGGTTTCTTTTGAGAGCTATTATTTTTCTTCTTTGTTGGTATTGTGCTAGACTGGATTTTTATTATCTCACTTTTCAAAATTTCCCAAGGTTCTTGAGTTCTTTCCCTTTGAGGATTCTCATCCATGGAATCCTTCCCAAGCCCTCTCTAAGTTTATTGAAATTAGCTCTGTTAAAATCCAAGACTCTAGTTTGACTGTGTTCTATTGCTTGTGCTTCCATAATGTTGAATTCCAATATTGCATGATCACCCCCCCCCCAAGGTTCCTGTGGCTTCCACACCTTCTATCATTTTGCCTTTGTTAGTGAGAATTAGATCCAATATGGCTAATCCCCTAGTTTCCTTCTCTACTTTTGGGAGACAAAGTTGTCTGCTAGGTTTGTCAGGAATCTGTTTGATCTTCCATTTGGTGCAGAGTTTGTCTCCCAGTTGATGTCAGGGTAATTAAAGTCCCTCATTACTATTGTCATGTGCTTCCTACGTACCTTAGTTAGCTGACTTCCCCTGTTTGGGGAAACAGATGGCAATGTCATTTCCCCCCCTTTTATATTGACCCATATGCATTCAAGACAGTTTTCATCATTGTTGTGCCCTATTTCCGTAGATATGTAGTTATTTCTTATAGAGAGAGAAACTCCGCCTCTTTTATTTGGTCTGTTTCTTTTAAACAATTGAAATCCCTCTAGCTGAGTGTTCCATTTGTGGGTTTTATCCCACCATGTTTCCATAATGGCAACTATATCATATCTGCCCTCATTTACCTGAATTTCTAGTTCATCTTGTTTACTGTTCATACTCTGTGCATTGGTGTATAGACATTTGAGTCCTTTATGACTGACACCTATGTGGTGCCCAGAGTTCCCCTATTTTCTTACCACCTGTTTGGTTAGTCCACTTTGTGTGACACTCGCTATTAAAAGCTTGATTTTGCTTGATAGCAAGGTTGATATTCTTGTCCACACACACATGTATGTTACATACACTGCAAACCCTGTAATTTTTTGATTGCCGGGGACAAGGATGTTCTGTATCAATTAACTCACTGTCCCTTGTTTAGTTTAAATATTCCTCCAGAAAATCTGTGAGTTTATTGCCAAGTAACTCAGTCCCTTTCTTTGATAGATGCAAACCATTTCTTTTGTACATTGTTTCATTGGACCAGCTACAGACATTATGACCATTCAGCATGAATCCCCGGCTAGCTAAACAGAATGGTCCTCAAACATGAGTTCATGGTTTCCAAAATTGTCATTTCTGATTTTTTGGTCAGTGTCTGTTGTTGGGTTAATTTCCTTCTCAATTCTGTCTAAAAGGTGTTAATTTTTGTTCCAGGGGGGATCCAGTGTTAAATTATTTTATTGTTGTGTACCTTTTGGTGTTTCTACTCTAATTCTGTCAATTCTAATTGCTGTTAGCCAGTTCTGCGTTCCTTATAGCCAGTGTGTGTTAAGTGTTTGTTTATTTAGCCTCAGGCTGCTGTTGAGTCAGACTAGTTTGTATCGGGTTCTTCCTGTATTTGCCAAGGTATTTTCTCTTTGGGGTCAGGAGGGGGTGTCCTGCCTGCTGGGTTCCTGCCCCAAGCTCTGGAAATCATTCTGCAATGTGTTGTAAATGGGTTTGTGTTCTAAATGGGTTTTATCTATCTATCCTTTTCCTGAAAAAAAATGTGTATCTAGCTACAAGAGCCTTTTGAAGCTCAAGTCTGCTTGTGTGGGGAAATAATTTTCTTAAGTTACTTTTCTTATCCTATCACTAATTGGTGAAACTACTATGAAGCTAATCCTGAAACATATAAGCATTTTTCAATCTCTAAACCAATGTGGTCTATTTTAGAATAAATGTTAAAGGTAGATTTTCCTGCCCCTGGAAAATTGCACACCTTAAAATATTCTTTCAGCATTCTCAAGCTGCCTAGTATTCTTTTTTCCAAGTTGAAGTCTTTAACATGTTGCAAATGTTCAAGTTCAAAAGTGAAACATTTCATTTTGTTGTTCTCTTACCAGAATCCAGGTTTTTCTTGTCCTCATCTGTGATTGTCCTCATTTGTCTGCCTATCTGTTTCTTTGACCACTGCAATATTAATGCCTGCAAGCTACTCCCCCCCACCCTCATGTACATCTCCTTTTCTTGTCCTTTGTTCTCCATACCTTTTGTCTGCCTCTCCTGGGAGAGTCCACCCAGAAAAGAGGAGCAGGATCCTGTTCTTATATCTTTCAGCCCTGCATAGATGACCCCCCAACCTTTGGAAGCAGAGCAAACTGACCCAGATGTTGCCTCCATCCATTTGAACCATGGAATTGGGTTTTGAATCCAGCCATCCACTAAAAAGCCACCATGCAACCTGAGTGGAACATCTTCCCAAGTCCTACCATTCCCCCAGATGCCTGTGAGAGCTGCAGAAGGAAGGATTCCTGGAGCCATTGGTCCCATGTGAAGCCTAGGAAGACTATGGAGGGAGGGTGGAAACTCATTGTAAAGTTTTTCTTTCTTGCCCATTTGTATTGTAACAAGCCAGTTGAATGTATTTATGGAGTGATGGCATTTGGGAATAGTTGGCACAGCAAGTACTGAACACCTTCTATCTGGTGGGAGGGAAAATTTATCCAGAATGTTTGTATTGCCTGTTTTGTATTAGTAGCTGCACATACACACGCACACACACCATTCATAATCACACTGAGTTTCTTTCACCTACCTTCAGCAAAGTTCCCCAGGCTGATTTTTGCTCTATTGCACCAAAAGCTTTGTAGGAACAACTTCCAACAAATTCCAAGAGGGAGGGAACCAGGCCCCCTCAGGTGATTTGCAATTACTGACTGAGGAATTAGCAGGAAAGAGATCCCCAAACCTCAGCCCTGAATATCTTGCACTGGTGGACTCAGATTGGGATTCCTAGAGCTCACTATGTGCAATTTAAGAAAACATTTTATAGCCTGGCTTGCATGGCTAACCTCAATTGGACATTACAAACCTGGATGCACTGAACTAAGAGCTAAGGCAGGAAACAACCCTTGAAAATGGACAGCCAGTGGTTATGTACTAAGGAAAACCATGGCTGTGAAGAATTTTGGGAGGGATGTGCAAACCTGACTGGAAGCTAAAGGTGACATCCAACATTTGAAAATGATTGGCACAGAATATTGGACACTATAAATTTCTTTTCCACCTAAAAGAAATTTTGCCCTGACTTTTAGAACTTTATGGGTTGGAAGCTCCCCTTTTGGGAGCAGGGATCTTTTTTTGCTGCCTCCATTAGTGTCTTATTTTTTTGGCTTAACAGTTTAAAAGCTTGTTTACCAAGTCTCCCTGACCAGATCAATTTTAATCTTGTGCCAGTAAGTGTGTCATTCTCACACTTAAGGCACAAAGCGGGGATTGTGGGAAGTCAGAGAAGGAAATATTAAAAGAGCAGAAAAATATATTTCCTCAAAAGGATTTTTAAAAGCAGAAGCCAACCCTGCCCCCAAATCTCTCTGTCCCAAGCAGGAGCCAGCCCTATACAAATGCAGATGTAACCATCAGAAAGCTGGAGCCAGCTAGGAAATCAAGAAGACAAAAGACCTAAAATCCGCATACCCCACCTGAGATGGTACATAATAGGACTAACCCATTACCATCAAGAATACCAGAGAGGCACACCTAAACTCAGGTCAGAATACATGACACAGGAAATAGCCTCAAAGTTCATGCCACAGGAACAGGAAACTTCCAAACAAAAGGCTAGAGAGGGTATAAAAACCTACTCCACATGTGCTTAGCCCTTCTCCTTGATTTCTCTCCTTCCTGCAAGAACCATCTTTCTGGCTCTTCAATAAACTGTAACCTTCTTCCCAAAGCAGTCGCCATGTTGTTTTATTTATTCCCGGCTTGATGAACCAGGATGAAGACTTTTCTTCCCACAATTAATAATTGGTTTTAGATCAGAGACGATAGATAGAAAGGAAATATAACTGGATTCTGAAAGATCCTTTTGAAATAATGCTTGTTTCGAGAGTCATGCTTTCCTGAGGGAATAGCTGAGGCAGGACCTTACACACCCAGTACTTACTGGATAGTGCAGCATAGTACAATTTTGCAATGCCAAAAAATGGTATTTCAGCTGTATTTATTTATTCCCATAAATCTGCTCTTCTGTGCTAAATGAAAATATAATTATAGCATTTCCATTTCCCCCCTTCTAGTGTGATAGTGTTAAGCCACTGAGAATGAAGATTAACCATAATTTCTTATGAGAATTACATAGATAATAATCCAAAACTTTTGAAGCTAGAATGCATGTTATTCCACTATTATCTCTATTCATGGATTCCTAGTCTTTAGCAGTGTTTCAGATATCTGAAAAATGTTTCTTTGGTGATGACTGCAGGATATAGTATAAATGAACATCCCCACCCAAACGTTTATTTCTTTGTCTATGTTCTTGGAAGGAAAAACTTCTCAGACTTCACTTCTTCATTCAAGGAGTATGAAAAAGATTATGTACTCCTGATATACATGCAGGGGGCTTCATTATATGAAGATGAATATTTAATGAATGAATGACTTGCCTCATTATTAGTCATGATATTGCCTAACTGAGAATTTCTGAAGGACCATCTGCCAGGAGAAATCTATTTCAATGCCAACCATCATATTGGAACTGCCTTATTTTGGGGGAGGGATATTAAGTGTATTCTGATTTTTTTGGAAACCTATTAACAATACAATGTATGAATTCTTATTTTGTTGGCTGAGAACAGTGATTTTGAATTATAGATAATTTTAAGCACATCCTGCTTGTTTATTAACATTGAACTAGTGTAGGGGAAATCCTTGACAATATTAAATCAACTTTACTATATTTGTAATGTTACATGAGAATAGCAATAGCACTTAGACTTATATACCACTTCATAGTACTTTCCAGCACTCTCTAAGCAGTTTACAGAGTCAGCATATTGCTCCAACAATCTGGGTCCTCATTTTACCCACCTTGGAAGGATGGAAGGCTGAGTGAATCTTGAGCCAATCAGGATCAAACTCCTGGCAGTGGGCAGAGTTAGCCTGCAATACTGCATCCTTCCCCCCCCCTAAGTTTTTTTATTAATTTTCCAATATTACATTTACATATTTGAAAAGTAGCATGGCGGCTGAGCACAGTAGTCCCATTACATTTGAATATCATCAATACAAATCACAAAGTATTACAACAACTAATTCCCTCTCTTTCCCCCATAATATCTACTGTCTCATATTCGGACCAACACAGTTCTTATTCTATCAATCAAACAGAAAATACCTTTCTAGTATTCATCAATAATCTACAGTCTATACATATCTTAATTGATTTGACATTCCATCTTTTAGACAATAACCTAGTAAGTTTTTCTTAACTTTAATTCCCCATTGATATTTAAGTTTCACGTTTAACCTTTATCATTTCCAAATTTTAAATGACCCCAATTTCTAAGTCTCCTATCTCGTATTTGGGGCTAATAATAATATTTTTTCTCTTCTTTCTATTTCCTTCCTTCCTTCCTTTCCAAAGAAAAAAGAAACAAACAAACAAAAAAACCGTCAGCATTTGTACCACAAACCAATATACAAATTTAATTATTAGTATTTATACTTCTAAGTTTTACTTAACCTTTGTCTCAACTCATAACAATATCTTAAATTCAAATCTTAGTTATTTTTAAACATTCAAACTTTTAGCCAATCAGTAACCTAATAATTAATTTTCCCTTAATATTTTAATTTAACGTTTAATATTTTTCCCAAATTTTTAAATTAAGCACAATTCCTTTATCACAATTCCTCATACAATCTAATATTTAAAACACACACCTTATATATAAATTCTGCCATCTATCTTAACAAATTAATAAAACAATATAATATTCTTATTTCAATATTTATACTTCTAGATTTTATATAACCAATTTTTTTTTATCTCAAATCGTTACAATATCTTATGTTCAGAATACATATTCTATCCATTTGGATATATTCTATTTTAGATCTCATATGTAGATCGGAACCCCAATCCTTTTTAGTCTTATTCTAGCTTTTTTTCTTTGCCAAGTCATCTTTCGTATCTTTGCTTTTAAATCATCAAAAAGATCTCCTTGTATTGTTGTGGCTATTGTTTGATGTTGATAAGAGCATCCAGTTGATGTTTTCTTAAGAGGACTAGCTGATTTAGCAGGTCGTCTCTTTGTTTTTCCAGTTCGATGCAGTTGTCCCAAAGTATTTATCTTCTCTTTCATCTGTTTTTCTTTTTTATCTTCAAATTCCTTCTGGTTTATAAGAAAAGTTCTTTCCTTGTTCTCTATTATCAGTTTCTTTTTTGTGTTTTCCATTGTCTGTATTTGTTGAGTATCTAAGTCTTCTGTCATAGCATTTGGTTGTTTTACTTTCTCTATAAGATTCGGTATAGATGATTCTTTGGTTGAAGTCATAGTTTGAGTTTGCATATCCAGACTTATACGGACAGTTTGGATAATCGTTTTTAAGATACAAAGAACTTGTTTCTGTTCTTCCTCTGTAGGAGAAATCCATTCCTGTTCTTCTTCCATTGTAGTATATTAAACTAAAAAAAACTTAGTCAGAAAGTCCACCAAGTGAGGAGCTGAGCTGGGTTTCTTGCAGCTGGTGCTTCAAGGTTGCTTTATATCTTATCTATTTTCAAAGCTGTCAACAAGTGTCTCTTAAAGAATAGCAGGTTACGTCTCAGATTTAGCCACCAGATGTCATCTCAGAGTTAGTTGGATCTTTTCAGTCCCCCCCTCTATTTTAAGGGGGGGGAACCCAAATATTCAATAGTAATTAGTAATAGTAAAAATCAGAGAAAAATAAATATAGAGAGTAGAAAGTTACAAATCTTATAATCCACCAATTTTAGGAAACAGAATTCCATTTAGGATCCCAGTATTTTTCCAGCATTTTAAACTCCCGAGTGGTTGATTGCTGCTGTTTCTGGAGGGAGGGCTAAAATCCCCCTTCCCTCACCACAGGGGGGAAAAGTACTTTAGCAGCTTATGCAGGTAATTAAGTAATTAGGATGTAAGAGAGGCAGATCTCACCCAGTCCTGTCCACGCTGCTTTGAAGTTGCCAGATGGTAATGTGACTTTGGCTGTTAGCAGCCTAGGGACGAGCCATATTTCTATGGCCGGTCCTTTCGTCCGCCCGTTTGGAGGGATCGCCAGCTCTAACGGGAGAGTTGCTGCTCTCCCGCGATCCAGCGAAAGCCTCTCCTTGCTGGTCGCCTCTTTGGGCTGACTTTTGGCCTTTTTCAAGGCCCCCCAGTGATGCAAAATTGAACGGGGGAGAGAGAGCAAGTCTCCCAGCCGTCCATGGTGGCTGCATGACAAACCGGAAGTCTGCAATACTGCAGTCTTAACCACCATGGAATGACTTTGGGAGAGAGAAGGAAAAGCCACTGCTTAGAAATTATAATGGAAGTGGATGGCCTAATGGGACAAGGGGAAGAGATACAAATGATGCAGGTGCCCCCAATGAATTCGTGCCTAGAGGAAAAAATTTAGGAAGGACTTGCCCTAATTGTTCAGATGGTTAAAAGTGGCAGCTGTAAGTTTGTACTTTCAGACTTGAAAGTTTGTGTTAATGAAGTCTCACAATAAAGTAGAATTAGCTTATCTAGTTCTGTTTCCTGTCTGGTCTACCTGGAAAGGCTGACATAAACTGTCTGATCAGCAAAATTTGAGTTTGAAAGACAAGTGGCAAACATGTATCAGAAGGGATTATTCCAAGATTTTGGAAGAGTAAACATGGATGACAGGAAGGATACTTTCACACTTGCAACATTCTGATAAAGTAACCTTAAATAAAGATAGAGCTGGTACTCCTGGTTGTACTTTTTGTCTAAACCAAGGCTTTTCAACCGGTAGTACGCATACCACCTGTGGTACATTGGCACGTGGCAGGTGGTACCCAGCCCTGCCCAGCCCAGCCCAGGGTAGCGGGGGAGCCAAAGTGGCACAGGGCAGGACTTGCTTTGAGAGAGTCCTCAGGAGCTACAGGGCTGCTAGGGCGAGGCAAAGGCCCCAGGATCAGCATTTCCAGCACACCCGGAAGAGAAAGGAGGAGGAGGGGGGCAAAGACAGGAGAGGCTATAAAAGAAGGCAGTTTGGGTGGGAGAGGGAGAGAAAAAAAAAGATGCAGCCTTGGGAGGAGGAGGAAGAGTCAGCTGGAGCTGCACCGAAGGTAAAAGGAGGAGGAGGAGGAGGGGCGAGAAAGAAGAGGACAAAAAACAGGCCGGGTTTGCACATGGGTGGCAGTGACAAACAGGTAATTAACACAGCTGGGGAAGGGTCGCAGCATGAGAGTCCTTCCTTCCTTCCCTCCCTCTCATTGTCCCTTCCTTCCTTCCTTCCTTCCTTCCTTCCTTCCTTCCTTCCTTCCTTCCTTCCTTCCTTCCTTCCTTCCTTCCTTCCTTCCTTCCTTCCTTCCTTCCTTCCTTCCTTCCTTCCTTCCTTCCCTCTTTGTCCCTTCCTTCCCTCCCCCCCAAGAAGGGACAAGGGGAGGGGACAGGCTGCCAGCGTGGCTGGCGGCTGTGCTGCCAGTGGCCATGGCTTGAAAGGCCACTGTAAATTGCTGGACAAGAACTGCACAGCGTTAAGAGCAGAATGGCGGGAAAATATTTGTAATGAGGGAGGGAAAAAACAGGCATCCCCTGAAGGAGACCAGCAAATGGCCCTTGCCCCTTTCACACACCTGTGGACTCCGGGGGAGGGGACGCTGCGAGTGGCATGAGAGTCCACGTTACCTGCGCTATGCCTCCCAGACCCCAGCCTGGTTTCGGCAGGCAGCGGCGCATTCTCCTCACCGCGTGGAGCGGCTGGGCCGAGCGAGGGGAACCGGCAACATGCCGAACCTGCCTGTGTGCGCACAGAGGCTGAGGCAGAGGAGAGTGCATGCACATCAGCCTCTGCGCGCGGACAGGCAGGTTCATCATGTTGCCAGTTCTCCTCGCCTGGCTGCTCCGTGCAGTGAGGAGAATGCGCCGCTGCGCTCTCCTCTGCCTCAGCCTCTGTGCGCGCACAGGCAGGTTCAGGAAGTGAGGGAAGAGATGATATTAAAGGGGGTGGGGGAAGAGAGGATATTAAAGGGGTGGGGGAAGAGATAATATTAAATGGGGTCGGGGAAGAGATGATATTAAAGGGGGTGGAGGAAGAGATAATATTAAAGGGGGTGGGAGAAGAGATGATATTAAAGGGGGTGGGAAGAGGATATTAAAAGGGTGGGGAAGAGAGGATATTAAAGGGGGTGGGGAAGAGAGGATGGGGAAGAGATGATATTAAAGGGGGTGGGGGAAGAGAGGATATTAAAGGGGGTGGGGGAAGAGAGGATATTAAAGGGGGTGGGGGAAGAGAGGATATTAAAGGGGGTGGGGAAGAGAGGATATTAAAGGGGGTGAGGACTACCTGTACTTTATCACTTTTTTCCATTTTTTTTTTGTTGGTCATCAAGTTTTTGACACCTTGCTAGGCGACTGGTGGTACTTGAATATTGCCATATTCTAAAAGTGGTACAATCGGTGAAAAGGTTGAAAAGCCCTGGTCTAGACTACTTAATAAGGTTAATAGTAGTACTATGAGGAAAACTATATGGAAATTGAATTGACTTCCAGACCAATGTTGCAACTCCTTTTATGGGTAAATTTTCAGAATAGGCAGTCAAGCAAAACTTGGAATTTCTCAAGGTTACCTTCCAGGAGGAACCTATTACAATGTATTGTAATACTTCTCATATTGTAATACTCGTATTGTAATACTTCTCAGCCTGTTTGCCTCCCTTATCCATATCCATATGTGCAGCCTTTGCCTGCCTGCTTATCATGGTCCTGTCAGAGCCAGAGTCTGAGGAGGAGGAGGAAATGGAGCAGGGGCTGGCGTAGGGGGATGGTGCAGTCTCTATGGCTCAGGAGGAATGACCCGAGAATGAGGACGAGGCAGTCCCAGGCCCATCAGGCCTCAGAAGAGTAGGCAGGGAGGAAGAGAGGACTCAGGCTAATCAAGGAAGAGCAAAGGAGCTCCAGAGCTCAGGAGAAGAGCAAATGCCTCCCCCGCCTGGTCCCCAAGTGCGAAGAATGGAAAGAAAGCAGAGTCAGTTGCAGGGCAACCCGACTATTCAGGAGGAGGGCACTCCATCGCTCCTCACAAGGTTCACCAGGAGAGTAACATTTAAGGAGACACCATGAGGAGGGACTTTTACCAGGAACAAGTGTTTTCAGATTACACTCCCTCTGCTTTGTCTCTTTCACCTTGCTTTAAGAACTGCTTTTGTCTGCATCAAGAACTGCTTTTGCTCTGTGAGTCAAAGACTGTTTTAGCCTTGCTGTGAGGACTGTTCTTGGCTTGCCCTGGCCCTGAAGATTCTCCCTTCAGACCTGTCTTGCCTTGGACCCCGTCTTGTTTTGAGAAGTGCTCTTTGCCTTTTGGTTTGAACTGTGCCCTTGTTTGTGAACTGTGTTCTTTTGTTTCACTGTGCCCCTTTTGGAAAACTGTTCCTTGCCTTGGACCTTTGCCTGGCTCTGAGAACTGCCCTGGCTTTCTGTCTGGACTTTTGCCTTGTGGACTTGCCAAGTAATTAAGGGCTGTTGTTTGGGGAACTGGGGATGTATCCTGACTGGTCAGTGGAGAGTCATTTGTTAACCCTTTCCAAGAACAATAAAGAACTCTCTGGAGGCCTGACTAGTCTTGCCTATCTGCCTACACTGCTTCATCTTCTATTGGAAAATGAAATGGATAGGTGACAAGAGCAACCCCAATAATGAATTGGCAAGGAGGTGTTTCAATTTAGAGTATCTAATCTAACAACACAATTAAATCTGGAGCAAACTCTGGTTCAAATCTATCAAAAGCAGTATTATAGTACTTTCTAAGTCTTAAGTCTTCTAATGTAAGTAGACATTACAATGCAAATTAAGACTATTTTAAAATATGTCAAATTATGGCTTGTATATTAAATTTTATATGTTCTCAAGGGGAATTTGGATTTGAAATATTAACATTTTTATATGAATAAAACATTGTTTTATTAAAGTTCGTATTTTTTAAACAACAACAACAAGGTGGAATACCTCTCCAGCTCTTTTCACAGAAAGATACTCAGGATTCAAATGACATGTCCATCTGTTGCTATCTTGATCAAAAAAGAGCAAAAACAACATCAACCTTAACAAAACAACCTCAGTTTAATATAAATATTCTTCATGCTATAGTCTGCTCTATATTTTTGAAAAATTCTATTCTTGCCATATTTTTAAAATACTACCTTTTTGGTATACCGTTCATTATATTTTAGAACAGCAGTTAATACAAAATGAAAACAATCTCATTTTCCTCAAGGTTTGACAGCCATTTGAAAGATCAGCTGGAATAAGGGGGTTATGATTAGTCTTGCCAGTATTGTATACTGACCTTCCTTTATCAAGTCAATAGGAGGCAACAAAGCCGCTCAGAGGTTTACATTGCAGCCTACAGACTTGTACAGGTAGACCCCAATTGATCATGGGGATTTAATTTTCTCTGCCAAAATACAATTGCTTTCTATATTGCCATCAGTTACAGGATTGGCTTTAATCCATCACCTATACCATGGTGAAAAAGAAAGAAGTAAGTTGCTCACAGGTGATTAATGGCCAGAGAAGTTTGTCCTTTTCTCCCCATTCCTACCTTATGTTGTTTGCTCAGTGTGTATTTAAAAAAGCAAAAATATTATGACAAATGCTATGCTGTTTGGGGCCCTTAAGCAACAGGATCCATACCTTGGCTTAATAGTCTGAGCATAATGGCTCTGTCAAATACAATGAAATGAGTGGTCCAATTACCTGTTATTAATTCTTTGTATAAGCCAATTTCTGGGGACACTTTGTATATTTCCAATAAAAGGAAACTCTTACATTGAAGTTCTCTGTCTGTCTCTGTCTCTGTCTCTGTCTCTCTGTCTCTCTGTCTCTCTGTCTCTCTGTCTCTCTGTCTCTCTGTCTCTCTCTCTGTTTGTATTATGCAAGAGCTGTTAATAGTTTGGGTACAAACAAAAGAATAAAACTCAAAGCATATTTTCTCTTTTTAATTCTACATTGTCTAAACAAAGATATCAGACTAATCATTAATAATTTGGAGCTGTTTGTATAGTGTTTTTGTTCAACTAATCTAAATTCTTTTTAAAGTACCATATGACCAGATAACAATGAGAAATTGTGTAGTATCCTACTCAACCCTGGCCATTAGATGCATACTGAAAAAATAAAGCTGTAAGCTTTATGGATATGCAATACATTTTTTTTATAAATATTTTATTAATTTTCTAGTTTTACAATCAAATACTTAATAGACAATGTTGTCTGGGTCCATTAGTAATTCAGTGGTATATATTAACTTCTTCAATCTAGATCCAATATTACACCATCAAATGCTTCCTCTCTTCTTCCGGTAGTACCTGTTTTCCCACACTAGGCAAATACAATTCTTATTGTTATTAATAAATGTACAAATGAATATCAACATCTTTGTTACATTTTTCTAATAATATTAATAATGTCAGTTTTAAATAACTTTTCTAACCAAAACATATCTTAATTGCGTTTGCACTTAATATCCATATGTTCAATCAGTATCCTGTTTTCATTTTTTTTTATTTTAATTTCTCCTCAGTATTCAAAATGTCTCTATTGTTTATAATTTCAAAGTAAGTTATATTTGGGTAACTCTTGCCATTTTCCTGTTTCCCTTCTCATACCAAAATCTAATATTCTAATTACAAATCTTATCTTTCTAGTTATGATAATACTATTTCTAGCAATTATCTATTCTCCACCATATTCAAACATCTAGTTAATAATATAATATCCCATCTAATGAATCAAAACCTCTATTTTCTTCAGTTTTACTCTAGCTTTCTTCCTTTGCCAACTAACTTTCCAAGTCAGTGCATTTGAATCATCAAGTAATTTTTCCTCTGTTTTTGTGTATATTATTTGGAATAAGAAAGACCATTTGATTAAAGTATTTTTGGAAGAACGAACCCATTGATATTCATTAAACAGCCTCCCTCCTTCTCCAATTCCCCACAGTTCTCCTAACAGCTCTATCTTCCATTCAATCAGTTCTTCCTTTTCCTCAAATGTGTTCTGCATTCTTGATTGGTAAGATGTCTTTTCCATTTCCGATATTATCGCTCTGTCTTCTAGTTCTTCAGTTGTCTGAATCTGTTGGTTAGTTCCTTCTTTTAGGTCCTCCATCTTTGGATCTGTTTCCTCCAGTTTTCCTTCTATTTTCTGGGTTGCTATCCCTTCTTTGTAGTCATGTTCTGAGTTTCTAAATTTAGATTAGAAAATTGTTCTTTTATCTCCTTTGTGTTATTTCTAGTCTCATCATGAGCTAAAGCAATAGTCTCTTGTATTGATTTCAAAATGGAGAGAATTTCTTTCTGATCTTCATCCATATTTTCTTGGTAGTATATCAAACTGAAGACTTTGGGGACAGGTGTTAGAGATGGTTTTTTACCATTTAAAGCTGAGTATGGGATGTCCATTTCATTTTTTGTAGGTGGTCTTTATAATAAAAATTATTCATCAATCAAAGATTTGTAATCCAAAATATTCCATCATCTCAAGCAATGATGTGTGTTTCTCCTGCAGGGAAATAGTTCCACAACGCAGCTCTGAAAGACAGTTAATATTTATATTCGTAGTTCAGGCAGGCCAGTTTCAAGGTAGTCCATTGTCTCTGCCACACCAATAAGCAGTCCCAAAGACTGCAGCAGGGAAAAGGGAAAAAAAAACTTTGGGGCTGCTTCCCAAGGTCAGCAAGAGTCTTATCCAAATCTGGGCTTCAAGCCAAGTTTCCTTTAGGCATAACAAATTGTAGTGCCATAATTCACCACTAGATGTCATTAGCACCATTTTCCAGCTTTTTAAATCCAAACTTATATTACAAGCTTTTCAAATCTCTGATATGCAGGTTCTGAGGTTTTGCTTGAGTAAAAAATACAGGAAACCAGAAGTTGCCTTCAAGAGTTACGTGTTTATTCAGCTGAGTAAAGACGGGCTTCTCTAAAAAGAGAAAAGCTTCAAATATCGGAAAAGCCTTATTTTTATACCCACTTTGATTACATAAGCTATTCACCAGCAAAGCTGACACACATAAGATAAAGACTTCGCCCTTTAAGGCTGGCACACTGTAGATAAGAAGGAAGAAAGCAGAAGTAGCTAGTATGTTTCCTTTTGGTTGTTTCCCCAAGACACCATATGTTCACTTTTGGGTGTTTCCCCAAGACACCAGATGTTCCCGGGTGGGTTAGAATATTGGGTATTTCCTTTGCTGTCCTTTCATAACCTTGCATTCATGTGTCTGCAAGTGGCCAGAGAGAGCGGGGCCATCTGCACATATTCACAATTGATACTGTCCCCTAAGTCTGGGTCATCATAATCCCCCCTTTCATACTTCGAGCAGTGCGCTGAAGCATGACCATCCAACTGAAGAGACAGAGGATAAGCTTCTGCAGTACGTTGTTCACATCGTTTAGGACAAGCAGAGGTGATTAGGGGCAAGCAGTCAATGACACAACAGGAAACAAGAACAAGGAATACTATAAAGAGAAGACCAATGAATAATTCCCTAAACCATCCCCATCCTGGGAGCCAACTGGTAAGAAATGAGAATATACCATTGAAGACCTCCCATACAGTATCAGTAGAAATCTTCAGATCTTTAGGGTAATTCCTAATTCCTTCCTCCATTGAGATGGATGGTATGACTAATGTTAACTTGATAATCAGTTATAAAAGTGCAGCAATGTGAGTGAACTAAAGCACACACACCACCTTTTGCAGCCAGTACCATATCCAATGCTTGGTGATTCTGTACCACTACCTCCCATATCTCTCCCTGTTCCTTATTGAGTTGTGTAAATGCCAGTATGGTGTGGTTAAACATTTCCTCTGTCCAGTCACCTAATTCTATAATAGAGTTATAATTCAAGCTAACTCCTATAGCTGGAATTAATGCTCGTGCAATGGCATTTCCCAGACCATGAGGTACAGGATAGTGTTTAATGTGTTCTTCATGCTCAAGGTGGTCCTCATCCCGCCAATTGTGGATGTGGAAGTTCCAATCATTATGTTGGATAATACGAACAGAGGGAAAGATAATTCCTATGGTACATGTACCAGACCAGCAAGCTGGCAAAGGTTTATAGGCAAACCGACCACAAAGGAACCACCAGTTCAGGTGATTAGCAAGATAAATGCCTGGTTTGCCTTCCAACCCCTCAGGTATATAAGCTCTAACACCAGACATGTAAGCCATAAGTCCCATTTCTGCAAACAGACTACAAAGAGCAGAGGGGTCCTTCTTGTAGTCTAGACCAAAGGTTTGATGACATCTATGCCAACCATCCCACATGCTGGTACTAACCTTCCATGTGACTGTGCAAGGTGCATAGATCCCCAACTTATATCTGGAAGAAGAATTAAAATGACTAAGGCAAGCTGCTGCAGGGTGCTGTATATGCGCCCCTTGTTTAGCAATTCACAACTTTCCTGCCCCAAACACAGGAAGTGTCCAGCCCCTTGTGGCATTGTTCATGCTAAACATAAAGGCTCCTAAGAGTGTAGCTTCCATGACCAATCCCTGTGTACCAGTTGGGGGTATATGTGTGCAGATCCAGCAATCTGTTACATTCAAAAGCTTAACCCATGCTTGCATATTCTGTATATGGGTGTTGGAGCCCCAAATTCCTAAAGAGGGACTGGGAAATTGGGGACCACCTCGGCCTTCTATTTTACTAGGAAAGATGGGGAATGATGTTTGTAATTCCCCAGACAGATCAGGCACAGACGTAGGATCCCCAGAATCAGAAGGAGGTGGCTTTTGTGCCAAGATATGATCAACCGAAAATGGCAGAACACCCTCTTGAGGTCTGGTTTCCCCCAGAGGCAGCATATCAGATGCCTTACTTTGGGCTTTATCATGCAAAGTACCCCTTTTAGGTCCAACCACAGCATTATGGGAAGCATCTGGCTGAAGTCCTGGAACTAACTTTCCAGGGTGAGATACACGTGACGGGGCCTTTGGGTTTTCCTGGCCAGCATCTGGACTCTCCTGACTATGAGACCTTCTCCTCCGAGACATAGTGGGAGGCCTCAAACGTGACAAAGTATCAAGGGAATCCATGCCTGTAGGGTCTGTGCCCCTTGCCATGTCACATACCTCAACCATGGCCAGAACCTGACCACCCTTTCCATAATCCCCCCCATAAGGGTAGATCAGGCTTCACAAAAAGAAAGAAAGAAAGAAAGCATGGAGTAGGGAAAGGAAAACAAGATAGAGCAATAAAAAAGAAAATAAGAACAACCCAAACAAAAAACTAGAGTTCAGCCAAGAGAGAGAAGAGCAATGCCTGTGGTGCAAGTAAGCAGGAAGCCGGTGAGAGGAAACCGCCTGTGTGGAAGCCCGGCGGGCACAGGTATCACAACGACCAAAACGTCCTGGCACACAGATCAGTGTTGGCCCAAGCTTCAGCCCAAGGTCTTCCTCAGCACCAGAGGCTGCAGTCCAAGCAACTTGGTCCTCAGCGTCAGAAGGTGGTAAAGAAGAGCGAAGGTGAGTGTGATGAATCCAAGCACGAATTCCAGCAACCTTGACCGCCGTGTGGGTAGCGAGAAGAACAATAAAGGGTCCTTTCCAGCATTCAGCTAAATGGCCAGAATCAGTCCAGGACTTGACAAGCACCCAATCACCAGGAAGGAAAGGATGGAGTGGATGATCCAATCCCGGCTGATGGAGGGCCTGAACAGCTTGAGAAATGGAAGAAACATCATTAGCAAGAGAGTGTATATATTCTCTGAGGGCCTGGTCTCCAAAAACAGGGAGGGAAGTGGATAAGGAAGAATGATAGAGAAAGGGCCGACCATACATGATCTCAAAGGGGGACAGGCCAAGAGGTTGCTTGGGGGCGGTTCTCACACGCAAACGAACGAGGGGTAGAGCCTGGACCCAAGTAAGATGTGTCTCCTGAGCAAACTTGGCAAGATGATGTTTAAGAACGCCATTTGTTTTTTCCACACATGCCGAGGATTGGGACCTGTAGGACAAATGAAGCTGCCAATCAATACCCAGGGCCTGTGACACCTGCTGGGTAATATTAGAAACAAAGTGGGCCCCATTGTCAGAGCCAATGCCTTGGTATGGAAAAAAAAAACGTGGGATAATTTCCTTTAAAAGGGCCTTGATCACCTCACGTGCCTTGTTAGGCACAACACGGAAAAGCCTCAACCCATCCAGAGAAAGCATCTACAAAAACGAGCAAGTATCAAAAACCCTGTTTCCTTGGCAACTCAGTAAAATCAACCTCCCAAAAACTAGCAGGAGCATGGCCAGCCCTAAGCCTCCCCAAGGGAAACTTAATAGTCCTCACAGGATTATTATGTTGACAAATGATACATTGCTTGATCGTTGTGAGGGCCTTGTCATATATCCCAGGGCATATATAGTCTTTTATAAGAAATTCAGCCATGGCCAAATGGCATGCAATTCCCATAAAAGGGCCCATAATTTGTGATCTGGGAGAAGGTGTTTCCCATCCTTCTCCAGCCATTGTCCTTGATAAACAGCATCCATTTTATAAGCTCTGTGCCTATCCTGTGAAGTGTACGTTGGAGCCGGCACAGGCAAAAGTGAAGGTACAAGTGCACCCACATACCAAGGGGACAGGGAACCTGATGCGGCAGACTTTGTGGTGCGGTCGGCCAAGGCATTTCCCCTTCCATGTTTAGTATCATCCTTACCATGGGCCCTTACATGCATGACAGCCACCTTGCGTGGGAGTAAAATAGCATCCAGCAGCCTCAAAATATCCTGTCCATATTTTACAGGGGTACCTTGAGCGGTGAGCAAACCATGTTCTTTCCACAAGGCCCCATGTATATGTAAAACACTAAAAGCAAATTTACTGTCTGTAAAGATATTAACAACCGTACCCTCTGATAATTCCAAGGCCCTCGTCAAGGCAATGAGTTCAGCTTTCTGAGCTGAGGTACCTGCAGGGAGAGCTGCTGCTTCCACTACCTGATCCAATGTGACCACAGCATAGCCAGCTAGCCTTTCTCACTGATTTATAAAACTGCTGCCATCTGTATACAGGTCCCTGTCTGCTTCCTCCAATGGCTGGTTAGTTAGATCCAGCTGGCCAGAAAATACTTCTGTAATAGTCTGCACACAATCATGATCTCTATCCTGTTCCAGTTAGGGAAGAAAGGATGCTGGATTGAACCTGCTACTGCACTTGATATTGTTGCAGAAAATCATAGGACTCAGACCACGGAATCAAAAGAAGTTGGTTTATTTGCGCAAAGGTTCAGAGCAAAAATCATAACAAACTCTGAACACCTTCTCATGGAATAACAAGCACATATATACTCTTCAGAAACAGCAAAACACGGAAATGTAACTTGTTAGCATTGATTGGTTACTTGAATGACAGCCCTCTGTTGCTATGCTAGAATAGCGAAATATCTTGTTCCCCCTCTCATGGATCTAGGTTACAGGTATCTTGCCAAAGCATCTAAATTTCTTAAGATTTCCTGCAGTTCGTTTGTGGTTAGCTACCAGTCGAGAGCGAGACATAGAAACGAGACATATGTGGTTACTTGCAACAGAGTCTCAAGCTTGACACTCATATGTGACCGACAGATGAACTTGTGGTTTGACATTTTTCACTTCCTTTTTTCTTCTTCTAACTAATACACGCATTTAAGACTTATGTCCTGTTTTATGTCCTGTCTTGTTTTATGTCCTGCCTTAATATGAACCTGTGGGTTGTCAAGAAGTGCAATCTGATACCGCTCCAGTCAGGAAGCTGTAAGCCAATGGCCCCCCTTAGATGCTAACAAATCCTGGGCTTCCAGTTCCGGATTGCGGCGCCAGTGGATGTGCGGGGAGAGCTCTCTCTCCACCGTCCGGTTTCCCTTTGTCGGAAGACCCTGGAAAGGGTCAAAAGTCGCCCTGGAGGGGCGACCACCGCTGAGGAGGACCCTTGCTAGATCGCGGAAGGGCAGCAGCCCTTCTGTTTGATCAGAGGCAGCTCCTTTGGATCAACAAAGAAAAGATTGGCCATCAACATGGCCGATCACTTAGCCGTACCAGCCAAAAGCCAAAAGCACTACTAAGCACAACAAAACACCGTGGAAGATCTGCGTGAGACCCTTCCTTACCTTTCTTTTACCCTAACTACCTTCCTGTGAAAGCCTCCTGAAACTTTTTCCTCGCTCTTAATACAGCGGTGTTTGCATACTTTGGGAATTTAAGCTTTGGAATGAAAAGAAAAGAATAATTAATCTCTACAACTAAATAATTGGACTTTTATTTTTTTGGGATACTTTGGAGTCCCAAAAAGTTCCTATTATAGAGACCTATCATCCTATCTATCTATCTATTAAGTTTGAAAAATATTTTTTTCTCCTTTTTTTAACTGGATAAAAGCCTACTTGGCGTCTGGAGAAAAGATTTCAAAGCCTACTGGGGACATCTTGTGGCTAAGCCTGGTACAGCAACTGAATTTCTCTGACTGTGAGGCCTGTTGACTCCCTTGATTTGTCCTTCACATTATCTAAGAAAAAGATAAGAATTGGAAACAGCTGGGTGGTGAAAACAATTTCTAGAAATTGTGGAGGTGGACATTGGCTGACTCTTATTAAACATAGCCTCCACTAAAAGACTATTTCTAATCACCATAGAAATGGAGGAACCTTACCCACAACTTAACTATAAACTCATACTTGAAAAAATCCTTGAAGCCACTGAGCAAATGAACGCCAGAGTGAAAGTCAAAGATGTTACCCCAAAACTACAAACTGAACTCCAGACTCCAACTGATCAACTTACAAGCCAAAAAACAACAGAAGAGGAACAAATTAACAACAAAGAGGATGTCACACAACAACACGTACAACTTATTGAGAAATTTGAGAATCAAACACTGACTTCAACTAAAGTACCTGTAACTCCAAAAGCAACAGGAACTGATCAACAAATACAATATATTGACAACTTAGACAATTTAGACAATCAAACAACAACCACAACACTGGACATGACCTTTTATTCTACTCAGATGAAACTGGAAGAAGAAGAAGAAGATCAGATTTAACTGATGATAAACATTTCAAACCAAACATGGAGACTTGAATTATCAGGGCAACAACCTAATAACTATAAAGGGGCCAGTTCCTTTGAAAAATTGACAACTGGATGTCCTCCCTTGATTCAAACAACATGTGTAGGAATGAAGGGAGATCCACCTGAGGATTTAAAGGCTCTGGTATGGAAGCCTGCTTGGCACAAAAAGAAAGCCAGAGTTAGATTTAAAAATGGGACTTAAAACTTCACTTAATGGATTAAGAAGATTTTTAGAGATAGTGAGATTTAATATTTAGGATTTAGATTTATAATGGAAATGAAAATTAACTGCTAGATTATAGCTTTGAATTGTAATATGGAAATGGGTTTGTGACAATGAAAGATATTTTACTAGTAAATGAGGAGCTACCAGGATGAGAAATAGAATATATTAGTGAAATAAAGTAAGAATGTAATCTTCAGAATAATATGTGTACTTTAGATGCGATAATTATCTTGTAATGAATGAGGGAAATTAGGGTTACCCGAAGTTTAATTATTATGGTTATTAAAGGCTAAATTGGAATATGGTAATTTTAAGTAAAACTTAAAAACAGGACTTGGATATGTATAAGTAAAATTTTATTGATAAATGTATTGATTGATTGAGCTCTATCTAGAAATCTATTAACTTGAATATGATATAATAATTAAAGGAAATAGAGAGGGAACCTTTATGATGTAACCTGACATATATATGAATGATTGGACTATTGATTACCCTATCACCATGCTGCTTCCTAATTACTTGAATGTAAAAATTGAAAAATTAATAAAACTTGTTATTAAAAAAAAGATGCTAACAAATCCTGGATGGAATGGGGTGATTCCACTGTGATAGGAGCCCCAAAGTTTAATTGTTCAGCGCCTCCAAAAGAAGAACGGCAACTGCAGCAGCCCGAAGGCATGCTGGCCATCCTTGAGCAACAGGATCCAGTTGTTTGGAAAAATAGGCTACAGGGTGAGACCAAGTACCAAGGGTTTGAGTAAGGACCCCAGCAGCCACCCCTTTACCTTCAGACACATATAAGGTGAACGGTTTAGTAACATCAGGAATGCCAAGGGCTGGAGCATTGACTAAAGCAGTTTTAATGTTATCAAATGCCACCTGACAATCCTTGGTCCATTCAAAGGATTCTTTATCTGTGCCTGTAGTGGCCTGATACAAGGGCTTAGCCATTAAAGCAAAATTTGGAATCCAAATACGACAGAAACCTGCCATTCCCAAGAAACCCCTAAGCTGATGCTTAGTGCCAGGTGGCTTAAGGAGGCACACAGCCTGGATCCTCTCTGGGGATAATTTCCTAGTCCCTTGTGACAGAATATAACCTAAATATTGGACCTCCTGTTTAACAAGCTGGGCTTTAGTACGGGAAACTTTATAGCCTCAGTAACAAAGGGAATTTAACAAAGAAACTGAATTCAAAAGACAATCACCCTCAGTGGGGGCAGCTACTAATAAGTCATCTACATATTGTAATACCACAGCAGTAGTATCCTCCACAGGTCGCCATGTGGCTAAATCAGTGGCCAGGACAGTACCAAAAATAGTAGGGCTATTTTTAAATCCTTGAGGTAGAACAGTCCAGCAAAGTTGCCTATGTTGCCACTGAAAAGCAAAGAGGGGCTGGCTAACAAGAGCTAAAGGGACACAAAAGAAAGCGTCCTTTAGATTAATAACAGTGTACCAAGTAAGACATGGACCCAGTTGAGAAATCAGCATATAGGGGTTAGGCACCATTTGATGCAATGTCACAATGATCTGATTGATGCCTCTTAAATCCTGACAGAAATGAATAGAGCCATCCGGCTTTTTAACAGGCCGTATTGGTGTATTATAAGGACTAATTATTAATTTCCAGCAGTCGGATTGGATGGACCTACTCCCTATCGCAGAAATTGCCTACAATAACGCAATCCACTCCAGCACAGGTTACACTCCTTTTCAAATAGCCAACGGTCAAAGTTTCAATCCCATGCCAGAATTAATCCCAAACGAACCAGCAATCTCATCACTGAAAGAGTGGATAGAACAATTACAAAACACCTGGCCAATAGTTAGAAAAGCCTTAGACGAAGCTAGGCAAGCATACAAAATACAAGCAGGAAAAAAAAGGGTTGAACCCACACCATTCATTGTAGGAGAAATGGTATATTTGTCTGTTGTTGTTAGTTGCGAAGTCGTGTCCGACCCATCGCGACCCCATGGACAACGTTCCTCCAGGCCTTCCTGTCCTCTACCATCTTCTGGAGTCCATTTAAGCTCACGCCTACTGCTTCAGTGACTCCATCCAGCCACCTCATTCTCTGTCGTCCCCTTCTTCTATTGCCCTCAATCTTTCCCAGCATTAGGCTCTTCTCCAGTGAGTCCTTCCTTCTCTCATTAGGTGGCCAAAGTACTTGAGTTTCAACTTCAGTATCTGGCCTTCTAAGGAGCAGTCAGGGTTGATCTCCTCTAGGACTGACCGGTTTGATCGCCTTGCAGTCCAAGAGACTCGCAGGAGTCTTCTCCAGCACCATAGTTCAAAGGCCTTCAATTCTTTTGCATTCAGCCTTTCTTATGGTCCAACTTTCACAGCCATACATTGCAACTGGGAAAACCATGGCCTTGACTATACGTACTTTTGTTGGCAGGGTGATGTCTCTGCTTTTTAGTATGCTGTCTAAATTTGCCATAGCTTTCCTCCCCAGGAGCAAGCATCTTTTAATTTCTTGGCTGCAGTCCCCATGTGTGGTGATCTTAGAGCCCAGGAAGATAAAATCTGTCACTACCTCCATTTCTTCCCCATCTATTTGCCAGGAATTGAGAGGGCCGGATGCCATGATTTTGGTTTTCTTAATGTTGAGTTTCAAGCCAACTTTTGCACTCTCCTTCTTCACCCGCATCAAGAGGCTCTTTAGTTCCTCTTCACTTTCTGCCATTAGAGTGGTATCGTCTGCATATCTTAGGTTGTTGATATTTCTCCCGGCAATCTAATTCCAACTTTTGATTCATCTAGCCCTGCCTTTCTCATGATGTGCTCTGCATATAAGTTAAATAGGCAGGGCGACAGAATACAGCCTTGCCGGACTCCTTTCCCAATTTTGAACCAATCAGTGGTTCCGTGTCCAGTTCTCACTGTTGCTTCTTGACCCATATAGGTTTCTCAAGAGACAAATAAGATGGTCTGGTACTCCCATCTCTTTAAGAACTTGCCACAATTTGTTGTGATCCACACAATCAAGGCTTTAGCTTAGTCAATGAAGCAGAAGTAGATGTTTTTTCTGGAACTCCTAGCTTTCTCCATGATCCAGCGTATGTTGGCAATTTGATCTCTAGTTCCTCTGCCTCTCGAAATCCTGCCTGTACTTCTGGAAGTTCTCGATCCACATACTGCTGGAGTTCTAGCTTGTAGGATTTTAAGCATAACTTTACTTGCATGTGAAATGATGCAATGGTGATAGTTTGAACATTCTTTGGCATTGCCTTTCTTTGGAATTGGAATGTAAACTGACCTTTTCCAATCCTGTGGCCACTGTTGAGTTTTCCAAATTTGCTGGCAAATTGAGTGTAGCACTTTTACTGCATCGTCTTTTAAGATTTTGAATAGCTCAGCTGGAATACTGTCACCTCCACTAGCTTTGTTGTTGCTCAGCTTTCCTAAGGCCCATTTCACTTCACATTCTAGGATGTCTGGCTCGAGGTCAGTGACCACCCCATCGTGGTTATCAGGGATGCTAAGCTCGTTCTTGTATAGCTCTTCTGTGTAATTTTGCCACCTCTTCTTAATCTCTTCTGCCTCTGTTAGGTCCCTGCCATTTTGGTCCTTTATCATGCCCATCTTTGCATGAAACATTCCCTTCATATCTCCAATTTTCTTGAAGAGATCTCTGGTTCTCCCTATTCTATTGTTCTCTTCTATTTCTTTGCACTGTTCATTTAAGAAGGCATTCTTATCTCTTCTAGCTATTCTCTGGAATTCTGCATTCAATTGGGTGTATCTTTCTCTTTCTCCCTTGCCTTTCGCTTCCCTTCGTTCCTCAGCTATTTGCAAAGCTTCCTCAGATAGCCATTTTGTATTTTGTCTACAAAATACTTAAAATCCCTACAACCTTGTAAAAAACTTGGACCAAAATATATAGGACCTTTTCCAATTAAAAGAATCATAAACCCAGTAACAGTAGAATTAGAATTACCCAAAAATCTCAGGCAAATACATCCAATCTTTCACTGCAGTCTGCTGAAAAAAGAACAACAGTCACCCTTACGGCCAAAATTTTCCCCACCACCACCTCCAATCATGGTGGAAGGAGAACAATACTTCGAAAAAAAGGAAATCCTGGACTCTAGAAAATATCATGGGACAACTCAATACCTAGTAGCATGGAAACACCTCCCCTCCTCACAAAACGAGTGGGTTCATAAACGTCATGTCAGAGCCCCGAAACTGTTAAAAAAGTTTCATACAGAGTATCCTAACAAGCCAGACTAACTTTTATACCTGTTTTGTTTTCTCTACAGGTGGATCTCTCTTATTTTTAAGGGGGGCAGGATGTCAGAATCCAGTTATATTTCTTTTCTATCTATCTCCTCTAATCTATAACAACAACAACAACAACAACAACAACAACAACAATAACAACAATAACAATAATAACAATAATAACAATAATAACAACAATAACAATAACAATAACAATAACAATAACAATAACAATAACAATAACAATAACAATAACAATAACAATAACAATAACAATAACAATAACAATAATAATCTTGGACCCACTTCAATCCACATCGTAAGAAAGCAGAACTCTTGGAAACGGTCTCTTCCAACAGGAACTTTTATTACAAGAAATTGATAGCAGGCATGATAGACAGGATCTGGGGGGATTCCCTTATACATCGATGTTTTAAAGTGTCCCTAAGCAAACTCCTTCTCACATTCCTTCTGGCCGATTCAGGCCGGCAATTCTCTAGGTGTTAAACCCAGGAGAGATAACATCACTCCGGCTCCACAATCATTCCCCAGCTCTTAAAAGTTTATTTTGACGACGGAGAAATAAGCCAGATTCCGGAGGTCTGTGTTTTTCACCCCCACCCTTTTTCTAGTTTCCCGATAAGAAAGAGAAGTTCAGAGGGACATAGGATAAGAGTCAAATGGTTTCATTGTAATGGTTACTAGAGGTGAATAAACAAGAGGTTACTTTGTAGTGAATGGAGGAAATGAAAGTAATAAAACCCCTCTGCATATCCCCCCTCCCCCTTGGAAATATGGCAGGATCCAGGAAAGAATAATAATTGGTTTTAGATTAGAGGAGATAGATAGAAAAGAAATATAACTGGATTCTGACAGTTTCCCTTAGAAGCCCATAAGCAAGGAAATTAATAATAAGGGGCTCTAACCCTTGTAAAGCCTCCAAGCTAATTGGATATTGATGAATGGAGACTGGCAGTGCATCAGGGTGCAAGACTACTTCCACCGGAACTGCATTAATAGCCCGGCCAGGGACCCCTGAGTACCATACATTAGAGTCAACAAAGCAATCTAACAAACCAGGACACTCATGTGTGTCCTCAGATGAGGAAAGTTGAAGGGTTAGGACATGCCAGGCTTGTTCAGGAGGAACTGATAATTCAATCTGGTCCCCTTTGAAAGAGATAGTTGCCTGTAACTTAGCAAGTAAATCATGCCCTAAAAGGAGCATAGGGCAATCTGTAAGGTAAAGAAATTGATGAGTAAGGCGAGTATCACGAAAAGAACATTCTAAAGGGTCAAGTATTGCTGCTGACATAGATTGGCCACTGGCCCCAATAACCTGGAAGGTTTCTGAGGAAGAATTTCCAAGGGGCTTATTTAATACTGAACGTGATGCCCCTGTATCAATCAAAAACGGTATTGTTTTCCCTCCGACTTTAAACTTTACCACGGGTGCAGAGGGAGAATCATTCGAAAGGGCAGGGAGACAAAGGCCCCCCAGCCCCTGATTCCCCTAGTATTTAAAGCGTGGTTGTGGAGTAACACGCCCTATAGGACGGCTGGGAAGGGAACGTAAAGGACATTCCTCCCCAGTGGCCAAATTTCTTACAGATATGACACTGGTCCTGTCTTAGGGCAAAAGACTGCATTGGACATTCCGGAGGTGCCTGGAATCTTGGTGGCATCATTCCACTTGTCTCCTGAGGGGACCCTACTGCTCCTCGCCATCCTCTTCCGCGAGTCCCACTTCTTTCCCCTCCCACTAGGGGTGTCCATTGTAGAGCTTGAGCCAGCAAAACAACACTTCGTTTTTCATCCCTTTTAAACCCTTTGGCTGTTACTTTTGGTCTTGATATATAGATTCTAGGTTTGACTCCTGGCTGGCTCGCTAAATATGATATGCAGGTTCTGAGGTTTTATAAGCTACTTCCAACAATTTTCCAACTGTGTCAGCTGAAGCCCCTTCCAGCTTCTGTAATTTGTGCCTAATATCTGGGGCACTCTGCCCAATAAAGAGCATTTCACCCCAAGCGGGAGTTTTCTGGAGTTTCTGGATTCAAATCACTATATTTCCTGGAGGCTTGGTAGAGGTGCTCAAGGAAGTCACTGGGGCTCTCTGATGGCAATTGGCGAACATCATATATTTTGCTCAAATTTTTCTGTTTAGGGATAGCAGTCTGCAATGTCTTGAAAGCCTTTTAAGTGTGCATAATCTCTACTTTCATAAGTATCAATGACCCATTCAGTTTCAGGACAAAGGACCTTCCTTTCTTCAGCTAATCTTTTTGCAGCATTTCCTACCAGATGTCTTTCCTCTGATGTTAAAAAAACATCCAGCATGGCTTGGAGGTCTGCCCAATTAGGGTTATGAGTTCGAATAATAGACAGAACTAATTCAGAATATTTATGTGGACCTGCAGTGTAAGAACCTAATCGGTCCATGCATAAAGATCAGATGTGGAGAAGGGGATATGAACCAGGACCTTATTAGTGTCCCCCCTTCCAATAGTTACCTACTCTGTAAGGGGGTAAATCCCCTTATAAGGTGGCGGAGCAGATGATAAAGCAGGAAAAGGTGGTGCTGTGAGAAGTTGCCACAACCCACAGTCTTTTTTTATATATATATATAAATATTTTATTAAGTTTTATAAAGGTAAGGAAAGGATGGGATCAGTATGGGTATTGGGTAGGGTAGGGTTCGGGAGTGGGGTTGGGGTAAGGGTAGGTACAAAAATGGGGTTACCCCCAACGATAATTCCACGCTTTAGCAAGCAGACTGTCGTCCGGATACAGATATTAAATAACAGTAATTAATATAATGGTAAATGACTATAATCAATAACAATAACGATAATCCTAAAAAATAATAACTAGTCAGTAGATATCATTCATCCTCTTAAATTTCATAGTCCTTTCTCACTAGATCGTGTTGCTAACCATTGATAAAAATTTTCCCATGTTTTGAAATAAACTGAGTCTTCTTTCTCTTTAATCTCTAAGGTTAGTCTATCCATTTCTGCACATTCTAAAATTTTTGTAATTATAATCTGGTCAGATGGTAAGTTTTCATTTTTCCAAAATTGGGCAAATGCTATTCTTGGCAGCTGTCAATACATGTAATATTAAATATTCATTCTCTTTTCCATAATTAGGACCTAGTATTCCCAACAAGAACAGTTCTGGCTTAAATTCTATCTGTATTTTAGTCATCTTTTCCAGCCATAAATGAATCTTAAACCAAAACTTCTTAGCGCTAGGACATACCCACCAGATATGATAGTAGGTACCTGGTTTTTGTTTACATTTCCAACTATTATTCGATACATTTTTAAACATTTTCGCTAATCTAACTGGTGTCATATGCCATCTATAAAACATTTTATATAAATTTTCTTTATATGAGACTGCTTTGGTAAGTTTGATATTTCTATCCCAAAGCTTTTGTCAGTCTTCTAAATCTATAGAATATCCAAAAAAAATTGCCCAAACTATCATTGTTTCTTTTACTTGTTCTTCCATCTTCCAGTTTAGAAGAAATTTATAAAGTTTCTTAATCAAATTTTCATCTGTTTTCAAAAGTATTTTATCAAGTTGTATCTGTTCTTTATAAAATCCCATTGACTTTGCATCTTTTTCATATCTTGTTTGAATTTGCAAATAGGGCCACCATGCTAAGTCAATACCTTGTTGTTGAAGGTCTTGCCTGTCTTTAAGTTTTCCTTCCTTATCCAAAATGTCTTTATAGGTAACAAGTTTGTCATAATTGATTAGATTTGGGTAAGCGAACGCTTCCATTGTTGAAAGCCACTCAGGTATTTTAGTATAATTTTTTTGTTTAATTCTCTCCCATTCTAGCAAAAGTACATCCCTTATAGCATGATTTTGAAAATATTTGTGTACTTTATTTTTCCCATATCACAGAAAAGTATGCCAACCCAATTGTAAGTCATGTCCCTCTAAGTAGAGGAGTCTTTTATTTCTCAACGTTATCGCTTCTTTAATCCAGAGCAAAATGGCTGCTTGGTAATAGAGTCTCCAGTCCAGGAGTCCAAATCCTCCACTATCTTTAGCTTCTTGTAACATTTTAATTTTAATTCGTGCTTTTTTCCCTTGCCATATAAATCTCAATATTGTTGCATTTAAGTCATCAAAAAATTTCTTTCCCAGTTTTACAGGAACTATTTGAAATAAAAAGAGTAGCTTCGGTAGGATATTCATCTTCACTGTCGCTATTCTTCCTAACAATGACAATTGAAGATTTTTCCATTTCTCCAAGTCTGTTTTGATTTGTTTCAATAGTCTTTCATAATTATCTTCTTTTAATGTTGTATATTTTGATGTTAAGTGGATACCTAGGTATTTGACTTTTTAAACTATTTGGAGATTTGTCTTTTTTACAAATTGGGTTTTTTGTTTATCTGTTAGGTTTTTTGTTAATACCTTAGTCTTTTCCCTGTTTATTTTCAAACCGGCCACTTCTCCAAATTTCTCTATTTTCTGCAGAAGTTTAGTAGATGTTTCTAGTGGCTCCTCCAAAATGAAAACCAGGTCGTCTGCAAAAACTTGTAGTTTGTATTTCTGGTCTTTTATCTCCAATCCTTTGATTTCCATATCCTGCCTAATATTTCTAGCCAGAACTTCCAATGTGAGGATAAATAACAAGGGAGACAGTGGGCATCCCTGTCTTGTGCCTTTTTTAATGTCAAAGCTTTCTGTGTAATCTCCATTTAAAAGTATCCTTGCTGTTTGTTTATTGTAAATTGCTTGGATTGCATTTATAAAAGTTTTGCCGAAATCCATTTCCGTCAGCTGTTGGAACATAAATTGCCATTTTAAGTTATCAAAAGCTTTTTGTGCATCAAGAAATATCAGTGCCATCTGTTTCCCTGGGTGGTTTTCATAGTATTCCAAAACATTTAAAATGATCCTTAAATTGTTCTTTATCTGTCTTTTAGGCAAAAAGCCATTTTGATCTGTATGGATAAATTCAGTCAGAAATTTCTTCATTCTTTCTGCCATTATTGAAGCAATAATTTTATAGTCTACATTTAATAACGATATTGGTCTATAGTTTTTTATTTGTGTGGAATCAGTATCTTCTTTAGGTATCAAGGTGATATTAGCTTCAGTCCACAAGTTTGGTATTTTTATCTCTGAGAAAATGTCATTGCACAATTCCTTCAAGATCGGACTTATTGTATCTTGTAATGCTACATAAAATTCTGCAGGAAGTTCATCAGGACCTGGGGTCTTATCCTTCTTTTGCCTTTTTATAGCTTCTGTAATCTCCATCATTGATATTTTCTCATTTAATATATTTTGAATGTTCTCTGGGACTTTGGGAAGGTCAGTTCCTTTTAAATAATCCTGTATTCCCTCTTTGGAAACCACCTCTGCCTTATAAAGTGTCTCATAATAACCTTTGATAATTTTTTCCATTATGTCATTGAGTCTTGTAGCTTATTTATCATTCTTTTTTCTTTTTCTTTCTTTCTTCAGTCTATATGCTAACCATCTTCCTGGTTTATTAGCATTTTCAAAAAAGTTCTGTTTAGATCGTTTAATCTGCTGTGCCATTATGTCCATCTCAGTTAGGTTTAATTTATGTTTTATCAATTCCATTTGTGTCTTCAGAATCTTTTTTTGTGAATCAATTTGTAATTCAGATTCTAATTTATTAAGTTCTTCTTTCAACCATAGCTGCAGTTGTTTCTTTTGTTTATTCTTTTTAGCAATATAAGTTATGGCCAAACCTCTAAAATATGCTTTGGCCGTATCCCACACATTTTGGAGGGAGGTTTCTCCTTTCTTATTTATTTTAAAGAAAAATTCCATTTCCTTTGTTGCTAGTTGTAGGAATTCTTTTTCTTTCAGTATAGATTTATTCAGCGACCATCTTAATTTTTTTCTGGTTCCTTTCCAGGTCATTTTAATTGGATTGTGGTCTGCCCAAATATTAGTTTCTATTTCAACCTCTTGTATTATAGTTTTCAAATCATAAGATGTCCATATCATATCAATTCTTGACCAAGATTTGTGCCTATTTGAATAGAACGTATATTGTGATTTTCCTGGGTTCATCTCTCTCCATATATCTTGAATAGACAATTCTTCTTTCATTTTTAAAAAGGCCTTGGGTAAAGTGTTTCCCCCCTTTTTGCCTTGTTTATGGCTTTTATAGTCCCGAATTGCATCAACTATTGCATTAAAGTCTCCCAGCATACAAAGGTTTTGGTAGGTTAAGTCCACTATTTTATTATGTAATTGCTGATAAAACTGGTCTTGCTTATCATTAGGTGCGTATATTGCGACCATCAATATCCGTTTTTGATTCAACGTAATTTCCACCATTAATATTCTCCCTTCTTCATCTACATAAACATATTTTGGATTCATCTTTTCTTTTATATAAAGAGCTATACCTCTTTTCTTTTGAAGTGCCAGGGAGAAGTAAAGCTTACCCATTTTTGGTTGTTCCAAGATTCTAGAATGTTGTCTCTTGATGTGTGTCTCTTGGAGACAAATTATGTCCATTTTTAACTTTTGTAGTCTAGTAAAAGTTTTTCTCCTCTTTGAAGGAGAATTCAAACCATTTATGTTTATTGAAAAAATTCCAACCTCCTCCATGACTTCAATTATATCTGGACCTCAGTCTTCTAGGGGAAGTTATCTGTCTCTGCTCTCTCGGTCTTGCTCCTTCCTCTGGATAGGTCTTTTTAAGTTCTTCCTCCTCCACTTGTTTAGGCACTCCTGCAATGCTCGTTTCCTCTTGTTTCTTAGGTTCGAAATCGCCTTTTTCCAAGAAAGCTCTGTGGTTATTGAAAAATTCATCTGCTTTGAGTGGGGTATCCAATCTGTATCTTTTTGAGTCAACAGCCTCGCGGGGGTCTACAGGTAGCTAGAATCGGTATCACACCTAGGCCTGGTCAACAGTGGGAAATATATAAGGAGCAGCCACAAACCTCAAACCACACACCACTCACAACTTGTTGGAGCACAAGAGTACAAGGTTGCCCCTCTTGCTTTCTAAATGCCCCCCAGATATGAGGGGGGGTCTAGGGGTGGCTGAGGCAAACCCTTCCGCTCAGCTCTGGTCAACGGTGGGAAATGATTGAAGGAAACAGACACGCTTTACACACATACACACACACTCCCCTGGGCAAGCCTGTGCGATAAAGCAATATAAGCTTACCTTATCTTCAGCCCTCCTGAGTATGCAGGAACCAAGTGAAAGCAACAACTACAACAAAAAAGAAAAAACTGGTTCCTGTTTAAAAAACACAGTGAAGAGTCAAGAAGGGGGGGCACCTCCAGGAAACCCCAGAGTGCTCTTGTCACCTTCCCCCTTCCTGAGCCTCCCTAAGACCAAGCACCCCTCCTGCAAGCCCGGCTCACCAAAAATGATATGCAGGTTCTGAGGTTTTGCTTGAGTAAAAAATACAGGAAACCAGAAGTTGCCTTCAAGAGTTATGTGTTTATTCAGCTGAGTAAAGACGGGCTTCTCTAAAAAGAGAAAAGCTCCAAATATCGAAAAAGCCTTATTTTTATACCTACTTTGATTACATAAGCTATTCACCCAGCAAAGCTGACACACATAAGATAGAGACTTCGCCCTTTAAGGCTGGTACACTGTAGATAAGAAGGAAGAAAGCAGAAGTAGCTAGTATGTTTCCTTTTGGTTGTTTCCCCAAGACACCATATGTTCACTTTTGGGTGTTTCCCCAAGACACCAGATGTTCCCGGGTGGGTTAGAATATTGGGTGTTTCCTTTGCTGTCCTTTCATGACCTTGCATTCATGGGTCTGCAAGTGGCCAGAGAGAGCGGGGCCATTTGCACATATTCACAATTGATACTGTCCCCTAAGTCCGGGTCATCATCTCTCTCTCTTTTTTTTAAAGTCTCAAAAGCACTTTTAGTCCCCAAATTTCAAAGCCATATATGTGTATTAATTCCAAATTAATCTTGTAATTTTCTCTGTTTCCCCCAAGTAATTAGTTTGCTGTTTTTCTTTTCCTGAGGGAATGGGGTGGAAATTCCCCTTCCCTCCCTCATCGGGGAGGGTGCTTTGGGCAGTTTTTTCCAGGAAGAAGTCTTAGAATCATAAAGAGAGGATAGGATCTCACCCAGGTTCATCCATGTTGCTGTAAGGTTGCTTGTTAGTGCTTATTGTCTTCCGTTGTCAGCAGCTTCTGACTGGCTACACAAATGTAGGCAGTCTTCCCCCCGCCAGTTTGGAGGGCTTCCTTGGATCAAACAAAAGGGCCTCTGCCCTCCCGCAATCAATGAGGGTCCCCTTCTTGCTTGTCGCCTCTACGGGGTGACTTTTGACTTTTCCAGGGTCCCTAGCGGGACCAAATTGAACGCAAAAGACAGTCCCATTTTCCTGCACCTGTTTCGCTGTGACATCAAAACTGGAAGCCGATATGCAATAGATTTTGATATGCTGAGGCATATGATGCGATTTATTGACCTACCATAACATATCACATTGCTTTCTTGCACTAGATAGAAAGGAATAGCATTCTGATTTACTTTCATGGAGAAGAGCAGTTTTATTCTGTTCAACTTTTATTTCTTTGTAATTGTGGATACGTTAGAAATTTCCATGAGTTCTTGGGACTGATTTAGAAAAGAGGCTAAGCTGTCCCAATGAATGAATATATAATATAAGGAACTAGTTAAAATGTGTAAACATTTTACACATGGGGAGAGGAGCCTCCTTAATTTTGAAAAGGATTAGGAGTTATCTGAAAATATAGTTTTCATTTTTTCTCCATGTGACCTACCAGTGAAAGTTATTACTTCCACTTCCAACATAATTTCCCTCAGTCTTGTCTAGAAATTAAGTTCCAAAATGTATACTTTCTCCTTCCTAAATAATTCTTGACAAGACTTTATCAAAATGCATCTGGATGTTTGGCATATTTACAAATTAAAAATGAATAGTAAAAACATCCTGAGTGATATTTGCATGTTGAATCTATCCTCTTAATACAGCATTTAGGTCTTATTGCAAATTCTTCTGATTAATTTTCTGCTGGTGATCAATTCTGGGATAAAAAAAGTTTCATCATGTCAGTCTGTGACATGAAATGAATTATTCTGGTTATCAAAATGCTTTAATATTCATGTTATATAAAGTAGCAGAAACAGCTGGGTTGAAGTTTAGAGAATTCTCACCCACAGTGCAGAAATTACTGTATCTTGATTTACTCAAATTAATAATTAAGAAAGCATATAATTGCTCCAAATTACCAGGCTTGCAATTTGCACACTTTCTTGGAAATGAGGACTGACAGTTCTAGATTATAAGTTAAGTATTATGAAAGCAGAGAAGTTGCCTTCAAGCATTTTAGTAAAGAAAAAAACAGCATTAGAGAAATAGAATAAATTAAAAGGTTTTTTTTGTATAAATACATAAATAACTCATGGGTCATTTAAACTCCAAATTGCAGTTCTTCAGTTTCAAAAAACTTACAAAATGCTGCACAGTGATCCTTTGATGGTGCTACCACTAATGGCACAAAGTGCATTGCTTTAAATCCCATCAATTCATAAGTAATAGATAAAGATCTCCTCACTTTTTCCCCTTCTAAGTAATTTGGCAGGTTGCATGACTTAGCTTAGCTTAAACACTTGGAAGTCACTGAATTCTCATGGAGAATTAAGCCCATGTTCAAATGTCTCCCATTCATGAAATTTTCAAGAGAATAACTTTAGTTGGTCGATATACCATTTTTAAAAAATGAACACTTGTAATGTGCCCGATCTGACTATAGCTAAAATGAAAATGCCCAACAAACATTGCAATATTCTTTTACTTTCCATTATGTCCTCAGAAGAACAAAAAAGAAATTGCATCTTAGTCTGGATATTCAAATCTCTCTAAAATACAGAAGAGAAAGAGAAGGAGAAGGAGAAGGAGAAGGAGAAGGAGAAGGGGAAGGGGAAGGGGAAGGGGAAGGGGAAGGGGAAGGAATAAGAGAAGAGAAAGGAGAATGAGAAGGAATAGGAAAACAGAATGGGGAAGGGGAAGGAGTAGGAGAAGAAGAAGGAGAAGAAGAAGAAGGGGAAGGGGGAAAGGGAAAGGGAAGGTGCTAATTTTCCTACCCAAAATAAATACTTTCTGAAAATGGTTATTTTACCTGAGCATGGAAGGAGAGGGAGCAGAAAATCATCTTGTACATACAAAACTTTTTTATGTATACTTTTCTTGACACATAAAGGTAGCTCCCCTCAAGCTTGTAGTACTACTGATGCTTGTAAATTGAACTTTCCTTGCTTTTGTTTCAAAATGAGTTTATATTCTCTGGAATTTTAGTTGAAGGAAAATGCTTGAGTAGGTTTGGAGAAATAGGATTTAAAGAATTTCAAGAGAAGAGTTACTTTGTTAAAAAAGATAATAGATGTGTGTGTGAGAGAGGGAGGGAGGGAGGGAGGGAGGGAGGGAGGGAGAGAGAGAGAGAGAGAGAGAGAGAGAGAGAGACTATGCTTTATTACTGAATTTTGCATAGTATTTTATTAGATTTTTAAGCACATTTTTTTTTAAAGTATGTGTCCTTAATTGTGTTCTCTTTGAGGATGTATCGAAGGATAATATAAGTATCCATAAAATTGATAATAAATTTGGTAAATAAATTAGAACAGTGTTTATAAGAGACAAACAGCAACAAGGATGAGAAACTTATATGGAGGGCTTAATACTTAACCTCTCCTCAACATATAACTCTTTGTAGGACACTATAGAACAGCACCATTTTGCCTGACATCAGCAGGTGCAGACAGGTTTCTGTATACTTTCCAATAATATCAGTGGCATGGTATTGCTCTTGGAGAGAGGTACAGTAAATTTGATTTAAACATTATCCAGTTATGAGCTCTAGGGAGAAAAAAAAATAAGGAGAAAGTAAATGTCAAATAGTGGACCAAGTCTCAAAAGGTTTATGATAAGTCCTTGGCCCTATTATTTTCTTGCATAGCTTCCAAACTCTTCAAATGTGTTACTGCATGGAGGGGTCAGAGATTAGACTCTTTTGCAACTGATCAATCTAAGCTAAACGAACCTTAGCCCTAACTCTAATTACTGGTGGTTTGGAGATTCTTACCTAATATGGCAATAGGTATGTTCTGTGGGTATTCAATGACTCCTTTCTAATGTTTTAACATTGGTGAGGAACCTCAGGAACATCTGGTCAATTTGGAAGAGGAAGAAGTGTTGTGCAGGATCTGAGGTGTTGCTTGATAAAGAAACACAGGAAACCAGAAGTTGCCTTTAAGCTTTATGTTTTTATTCAGCTGAACAAAGATGGGCTCCTCTAAAAGGGAGAAGCCAGTTGGGGGTAAATGAGTGCATATCCAACAGTCCATTGCATTCAAGAACATAACCCATGCCTGCACATTCTAAATGTGGGTGTTGGAGCCCCAAATCCTTAAAGAGGGACTAGGAAATTGGGGACCACTTTGGCCTTCCATCTTACTGGGAAAGATGGGGATGTTTGTAGCTCCTCAGGCTGTTCAGGCACAAACGTAGGTTCCCCAGAATCAAAGCGAAGAGGTGGCTGTTGCGCTTGTATATTGCCAACCAAAAATGTCATGACCCCCTCTTGTTGTCTATCCTCACCTGGTGTCAGCATGTTGGATGCTGCCTTACCTTTGGCTTTATTGTTCAAAGCACTCTTGGAGGGTGTGTCAGATTGTACAATTACAATCTGACCCATTCCAGTCCACAGCAGCACATGCTGTCCCCATAGTCATGTCACATACCTTGACCATGACCAGAACCTGACCACAAACTTGACCAAACGTGACCAAACTTGACCAAACTTCCCATAATCCCCCCCAGTAAGGGCAGAGCAAGCTCCACAGAAGAAAGAAGGAAGAAAGAAAAACTTGGAGTATGAAGAGGAAAACAACATAGAGTAACCGAAAAGAAGAAATGAACAATTCAAACAATGTACAAGATAGAAATCAAGGCAGAGAGGAGCGACATCCATGACATAAGTGGGCAGGGAGCCGGTGAGAGAAAATAGTGTGAGAAGAAGCCCGGCAGGCACAGTCATTGCAGCGACCAAAATGTCCCGGCATTCAGGTCAACGCTGTCCATGAAACAAAAGCTTCAACCCAAGGTCATTCCCAGCACCAGGGGCTACAGTCCAAGCAGCTCGGTGATCCCCAGCATCAGGTGGTGGGGAAGAAGAGCGAAGACAGGTGTGATGAATCCAAGTATGAATCCCAGCAACCTTGACCGCTGTGTGAGTAGCAAGAAGAACAATGAAGAGGCCTTTCCAGCATTCAGCAAAAGCACCAGAATGACTCCAGGACTTGACAAGCACCCAATCACCAGGAAGGAAAGGATGGAGTGGATGATCCAATCCTGGACAATGGAGGGCCTGAACAGCTTGAGAAATGGAAGAAACATTATTAGCAAGAGAGCACATATATTCCCTGAGGGCCTGGTCTCCAAAAACAGGGAGGGAAGTGGATAAAGAAGAATGGTAAAGAAAGGCCCGACCATACATGATCTCAAAGGGGGACAGGCCTTTCCCATGCATGCCTAAGATTGGAGCCTGTAGGCCGAATGAAGCTGCCAAGCAATACCTAGGGCCTGAGACACCTGCTGGGTAATGTTAGAGAAAAAGTGGGGTCCATTGTCAGAGCCAATGCCTTGGTGTGGGAAGGAAAAAGTTCCTTCAGGAGGGCTTTGACCACCTCATGTGCCTTGTTAGTACGGTAGGGAAAAGGCCTCATGCTATCCAGAGAAAGCATCCACAAAAACTAGCAAGTACCTAAAACCCTGTGTCCTTGGCAACTCAGTAAAATCAACCTCACAAAAACTAGCAGGAGCATGGCCAGCCCTAAGCCTCCCCAAAGGGAACTTAATAGTTTTCACAGGATCATTACATCGACAAAGCACACATTGCTTAACCATTGCGAGGGCCTTGTTATAGATCCTAGGACAAATATAGTCCTTTATAAGAAACTCAGCCATGGTCTTGTAACCCCAATGAGTGCTGGCATGCAATTTTTGTAAGAGGGCCCATAATTCATGTTCTGGGAGAAGGTATTTCCCATCCTTCTCCAGCCAACGTCCATAATAAACAGCATCCAGTTTATAAGCACTGTGCCTATCCTGTGAAGTATACATCAGAGCTGGCACAGGCAAATGTGAAGGTACAAGCGCACCACATACCAAGGGGATGGGACCTGAAGCAGCAGACTTTGCAGTGTGGTCGGCCAAGGCATTTCCCTTTCCATGTTTAGTATCATCATCACCATGGGTGCTCACATGCATGACAGCCACCTTGCACAGGAGCAAAACAGCATCCAGTAGCCTTAAAATGTCCTGTCCATATTTTACAGGGGTACCTTGAGCGGTGAGCAAACCACGCTCCTTCCACAAGGCCCCACGTGCATGTATAACACTAAAAGCAAATTTACTGTCTGTAAATATATTAACAACTGCACCGTCTGACAATTCCAAGGTCCTCGTCAAGACAATGACTTCAGCTTTCTGAGCTGAGGTACCTGCAGGGAGAGCTGCTGCTTCCACTACCTGATCCAGTGTGACTATGGCATAGCCAGCTAGCCTTCCTCCCTGTCTCATAAAACTGCTGCCATCTATATACAGTCCCTGTCCGCATCCTCTAGCGGCTGGTCAGTTAAATCCGGCCAGCCAGAAAACACTTCTGTAATAGTTTGCACACAATCATGATCACCCTCCTGTTCAAGTGGGGGAAGAAAGATTGTTGGATTGAACCTGCCACTGCTCTTGATATGAACTTGTGGGTTGTCAAGGAGAGCAATCTGATATTGCTCCAGATGGGAGGCTATAAGCCAATGGCCCCCCTTGGATGCTAACAAGTCCTGGATGGAATGAGATGTTTCCACTGTGATAGGAGCCCTAAAAGTTAATTGTTCAGCAGCCTCCAAAAAGAGAACAGCAGCCGCTGCAGCCCAAAGGCATGCCGGCCATCCTTGAGCAACAGGATCAAGTTGTTTGGAGAAACAGGCTACTGGGTGAGACCAAGTACCCAGGGCCTGAGTAAGGACTCCAGCAGCTACCCCTTTGCTTTCTGCCACAGACAAAGTGAACGGTTAATGTTATCAAATTCCACCTGGTAATTCTTGGTCCATGCAAAGGGTTCTTTGTCTGAGCCTGTGGTGGCCTGATACAATGGCTTAGCCATTAGAGCAAAAATGGTTGCTTGTAACTTAGCAAGCAAATCATGCCCTAAAAGGGGCATAGGACAGTCTGGAAAGTAAAGAAATTGATGAGTAAGGCAAATATCACCCATAAAACATTCCAAAGGGTTGAGAATTACAGCTGACATAGATTGGTCACTGGCTCCAATGACCTGGAACATTTGTGAGGAAGGGTTTCCAAAGGGCTTATTTAATACTGAATGTAATGCCCCTGTATCAATCAAAAAGGGTATTGTGTTCCCTCTGACTTTGAACTTTACCAGGAGTGTAGAGGGAGAATCATCCATAAGGGCAGGGAGACAAAGGATCCCCAGTCCCTCATCCTCCCCTAGTATCTGGAGCGCGATTGTAGAACAGCGCCCTATAGGATGGTTAGGAAGGGAATGTAAAGGACATTCCAGTGGCCAATTTTTTTACTTATACAACACTGGTCCTATCTTAGGGCAAAAGACTGCAGTTGGCGGTCTGGGGGTGTCTAAAATCTGGGTGGCATCATCCCACTTCTCTACCAAGGGGGCCCTACCACTCCTCACCATCCTCTTCCGTGAGTCCCACTTCTTTCCCCTCCCACTAGGGGGTGCCCATTGCAGTGCTTGAGCCAACAAGACAATGCTTTGTTTTTTATCCTTTTTAGCCCCCCTCCCCTGGCTGTCACTTCTGGTCATTTTACATAGGTCTTATAAGCTATTGCCAACAATTTTTCTATTGTCAGCTGAAGCCCCTTCCAGCTTTTGTAATTTGCACCTAATACCTGGGGTGCTCTCCCCAATAAAGAGCATGTTCACCAGGCTTGGTAGAGGCGGTCAAGGAAGTCACTGGGGCTTTCAGCTGGAAACTGATGAACATCATAAACTTTGCCCAAATTTTTTTCTTTAGGGAGGGCAGTCTGCAATGCAATGACAATAATGTCTTGGAAACCTTTTAAATATCCACAGCTTCTGCTTTCATAAGTATCAATGACCCATCTAAGGTCAGTTTCAGAACAATCCCGATGGGTTGTAAGCTTACCAAAGTTCCTTATGACACACTCAAGGGGGCTGAGGGCACATTCCTTCCTTTTATTCATTCTAACAGGTTTTCCTTGGGGTGAGCCCACATATCTAAGTCACTCACACCACTTGCACAGACTGTTGGGCCACAAGAGATCCACTGAACTCCCTTGCAATGTGAACACCCCCAGTCAATGGCACAATGGCCTCGCAAGGGGCTACGGGTGGCTAAGATTGGTATCATGCCTAGGCCTGGTCAACAATGGGAAATATATAAAGAGCAACCACAAACCACAGAGCAACCACAGAGTTCAACACTCATAGCCTGTTGGAGCATGAGAGTACAAGGTTGGCCCTCCTTGCTTTCTAAACACCCCCAAACATGGGGGAGGGGGTCTAGGTGCGGCTAAGGCCAACCCTTCTGCCCAGCTCTGGTCAATGGTGGGAAATGATTCAGAGAAGCAAGCACACTTTTACACACACACACACACACACACACGCCCTAGACAAGCCTGTACAATAAAGCAATGTGTGTCTCACCTTATCTTCAGCCCTCCTGAGTATGCAGGAACCAAGTAAAAGGCAACCAAGAAGAAGAAGAAAAAACTGGTTCCTGTTAAAAACCACAGTGAAGAGTCAAGAAGGGGGGCACCTCCAGAAAATCCTGGAGCGCGCTTGGTGCCTTCCCCTTTCCTGAGCCTCCCCAGGAAGCCTGGCTCGCCAAAAATGTTGTGCAGGATCTGAGATGTTGCTTCATAAAGAAACACAGGAAACCAGAAGTTACCTTTAAGCTTTACATTTTTATTCAGCTGAACAAAGATGGGCTCCTCTAAAAGGAAGAAGCCCTGAATGACAGAAAATCCCTATTTTTATACTTTTTTTTTTTAAATAACAAGTTTTATTAATTTTTTTTGTTTTACAACCAAGTGCTTAAAACTCATCGTGGACATAGGGCACTTCATAGAACAAAGCAAAAGATACAATCATACATGTACAATTTAAATTACTTCTTTAAAGATTCCCTCTCTATTTTATCAATCAAAAAAAGAAAAAGAAAAAAGAAAAAAAAACACAAAAACAAAAAACAAAAACTATCAATCATATTTTCACCCGTTTTCAGGCTTAACTAACTTTCAATTAACCTATTCCAATTTGATCTTACATAAACATATGGTATATAATTCGGGTATTCATATAATATAAATTGTTTCTAACATATTCACATACATATTTTATAAATGAACATAACTTTAGGTTTTTTAAAACCATTACATTTTAGTCTAAAATAATAAAACAATAATTATTTCTATCATAAACATATAATATAGCTATTATATTTTAATGTTTCTCAACTATATTCTATTTCATATACTCTATCGAGTATTTTTATAAATCAATCCAAATCTCTAAAAATTCCTCAATTGTTTCAATTTAGTCCACTTAATACATTGCTAGTTAACATTCAATTCTTGTGAGTAAAAATATCAGTAATATTTCACCAATCTCAATCTAACTCCTTTAATTTTAGATTTTCCAATTTTCCCTATTGCCATTCCAAACCATAATCAAATCAATAATTTAGATCAAATGTTGACTCAGACCAAAATGACCTTAAGAATCTCAAAAATATTAGCTCAGTCGAAGTCTCTAAACGCCCTTTTTACCCATCAAATAAAATTTTAACTCTCATTTTTAAACCTAATTCTAGCTTTCTTTTTGTGCCAGGTAGGTTTCCACAGTAGGGCCTCTAGCTCCTCATCTTAGTGTTTGGCTATAGGCATTTTTCCACCATTGAGTCCAATCGTAGTCTTCTTCTCTTTTTTCCAGTGTTGTCTGCACTATCATATTGTCAGCATTTCTAGTGCCTCGTATTTGGAAGTCCATTCCTGTTGCTTTTGAAATTGTAGATGTTTTAGTTGAATTCTGTCTTTGATCATCAGAAATCTCCATCATTTGCATATGGGGTGTATCATCTTCCTCATCAATTGATTGTGAATATATTTCCTCCATCTCGTTAAGTTGTAAATCTGATTGTGTGCCATAATCAGTCAAAGTTTGAGCTTCAGTTTTTAATTCTGAAACCTCCTCTTTCCTGAGCGTTCTAATATGTTCTTTAAATTCCACTTTCATTTCCAAATTTTTTTCTAGTATAAGTCCATAATTAAGCTGTGAGTAGGATTCCATCCTTTTTTTTTTTTAGTGGAAGTTCAGCTTAAAAGATAGATTGCAGCATTATAAAATATAGAGTCCAAACCGAAATATATTTCCAAACAGAAATAAGGAAAAGCAAATAATCAAGTCCAGCACAAGAATAAAAACAGCAAAAGTCCCAGTCAGTATTGTGAATATCTAATTTATAGTCCAAAATAGTAATAAAAAAGGATGTCTTAGCAGTCAATTATTATATTGTAATCCTAGAATGAGAGAAAATCCATTTTTGGGAAATATATTTGATATTGTAAAGTCAAATGAAGTACAAGTAGAAAACTGAGCAAGTTCCAAAGGAGATATACCAGTCTGGGCGTCACGACAAGATCAGGGAGTGAGAGTTCAGCTGGAGATAGTTACTTTGTAACAGTCAAAGTTTCTGGGCTTCACGCCAAGTTCAAGGCTACATTGTAACCAAACAATCCACATGAGTCCCCCCAGAGACTTTTTTTTTTTTTTTAAGTAGGCAATACTGTTCAGGAGGGGGGGGAGAAAAAAAGAAGCACTCCACCCCCCTCCCTAAGGATTTTCACTTAAACTAAAAATAAGCAAGCCAAGAGAGAGAGTCACAGTAAGGATTTTTCAGGATACCCGAATTCCAACAGCTCACATAAACAATAAAAAATTAATTATTTTTCCAAAGCCCGTTTTCCCCAGTGTCCAAACGCTGCTTTCTCAAAGTAGGGAAATAGTTTCTAAAAGCTGTTAACAGGGAAGTAGATAGATTAACAAGAGGGAAGGAAAGGTCTCACCCGGATCTTCCATGGTGGTTCTTTTTGCTTAGATGTTGCTGTGACTTTCGGCTGGAGCAGCTAAGTGATCGGCCATGTTACTGGCCGATCTTTTCCCCGTCGGCCCAAAGGTGATTTCTCGGATTGCGGAGGGTGCTGCCGCTCCCTCCGCGATCGACGAGTGTCCTCCTCCATGGTGGTTGCCCCTCCAGGGCGATTTTCGACCCTATCCAGGGTCTACCGGCGGGGGGAAACCGGATGGCGAAGAGAGCAAGTTCTTTGCACGTCCGCTGGCGCTGCAACCAGAACCGGAAGTCCCCTATTTTTATACTTTTTGATTACATAAGCAATCCACCCAGCAAAGCTGACACACATAAGATAAAGACTTCACCCAGAAAGGCTGCCATACTGTAGATAAGAAGAGAGAAAGTAGAAGTAGCTAAAAATGTTCCCTTTTGGGTGTTTCCTTAAAGACACCGTATATTCCTGGGTGGGCTGGGACATGGGGTGTTTTCCTTGCTGTCCTTTCATGACCCTGCATCCATGACTCTGCAAGTGCCCAAAGACAGCAGGGCCATCTGCACATATTCACAATTCATACTTCCTATGCTGTCCCCTAATTCCGGGTCAACATAATAGGCAACACTAGCTCTACTATATGTTTTGATAGAAAGGAAATGCAATGTGCTTGTGAAGAATTAAGCCATAATCAGTACTGTGTATTGCATGTTAGCATGTATATTGCTTGGAGAAATATTATATTTCTTCCATGAGTCTAGGGAGAGAACTTTAAACTACATAAGTGTCTTGAATTCACAAAATACAGTGTTTTCTGTAGGGTATAAATCTATGTTTCCCTGATCCAACTTTATATAACGAAAGTGTGGATGAATAGAATAGAACAGAACAGAACAGAACAGAACAGAACAGAATAGAGCTGGAAGGGACCTTGGAGGACTTCTAGTCCAGCCCCCTGATCAAGCAGGAGAACCTATATCATCTCAGACAGGTGAATGTCTAGTCTCTTCTTAAAAATCTCCAGTTATGGAGCACCCACAATTTCTGGGGGTAAGCTGTTCCACTGGTTGATTGTCCTCACTGTCAGGAAGTTTCTCCTTAATTCCAGATTGCTTCTCTCTTTGATCAGTTTCCAACCATTGCTTCTTGTCCTGACCTCTGGTGCTTTGGAGAATAATTTGACTCCCTCTTTTTTGTGGCAGCCCCTCAGACACTGGAACATGTAGATGCAGTTCCATTAAGGACTGGTTTTTGGTTTGTGTCAGTTCACCAACTTCAAAATACTCTTTATGAGTTCATTGAATACTATTTCATATTTTTACTCTGAAATTGGGTCAGGGAATCTGATCCAAGAAGCCTTAGGAAACTAATTTTTTCACAAATATTCATTATACAAGTTCTAACAAAACTTCTCAGATTTTTTTTTCCTGAGGCCAGGAATGTATCTATATCCTTATCTTATTTATATTCCTGAAAGGATGTAGTCTTAAAGAAAACTGAATTGATTACCTATATAATAATGATCAATAATTATGCAAAATAAATATGTCATCTCTTTTGTTCTATCTTTTTTTTCTGAGAATATATTGTACCATTAAGAAAGTGATAAACTGTAAGCCCAGATCAAATTAAAAGAAAAATAGAATTGTACTGTAAAACTTTTCAAACTTTTAAGAATCATATAGCAAGTATAATCAGCTAAATTTTGTCTAAAATAACATACCAGTTTTCAAGTGAAAGACCTAATAAAAAAATTAAGATGGCATACAACTACAAAATAACCCTAAGCTGGTTTTAATATTAAAAAATAAATTGGATGCAATAGAAAACTGAATGAATTCCACAAGCATTTATACTTTCATTGCTTCATGATAATGACAAATAGAATAGTAGTTTGATAAAGTTTCCTCTTTGGAAATGCCTCCTTCACATTTTTATTTTGCTATATTGATCTCAGCTAGGGCTTAATATCAACAGTACAAATGAAAAATGATGCATAAAGATAGGCTGTGGGATGATGTTGAAGATAAGTTAATTCAAACAGATCAAACAGATTCCTGACAAACCTAGCAGACAACTTTGTCTCCCAAAAAGTAGAGAAGGGAACTAGGGGTCAGCCATATTGGACCTAATTCTTACTAACAGAGATGAAATAATAGAAAGTGTTGAAACCACAGGAAACTTGGGGGGGGGATTGATCATGCAATATTGGAATTCAACATTATGCAAGCACAAGCAATAGAACACAGTCAAACTAGAGTCTTGGACTTTTTTAATAATATTTTATTAGTGTTCTAATTTTACAATTAGGTATTTAAAAAGCAACGTGGTGACTGGGTTAATCAATTGTTCAATACATACATAAATCTTTAGTATAAATCTCAAGTTACAACATCAGATATTTCCCCTCTTTTCCCTTAATATCTACTATCTCATATTAGGCTAATACTGTTCTTATTGTTGTCAACTAAGTAAAAACATCTTTGTTACATTTATCAATAATTTTTAGCTTATACATATCTTAATTGTGTTTGCATTCAATCCTTATATAAAATCAATGTCCTATTATTGCTTTCTTCCCAAGCTTAAATTTCCCGTCAATATTCAAATTAAAATTAAAATTTGGTATTTATAATTTCTAAGCTTCAGGTAACCAAAGTTTCCCTTATCTCAACTTCTTCCTTTTTCCCTTTTCATAACAAAATCTAATATTCTAAATACACATCTTATCTATTTGAATATAGTCTTATTCTGTTTTCTAAAAGTTATCTATTTTCCACCATATTAAACCATCTAATTAATGATACAGTATACCCTCTAATACAGGGCTTTTCAACCTGTGGTACGCGTACCACTTGTGGTACATTAACAAGTGGCAGGTGGTACGCAGCCCTGCCTAGCCAAGTGTAGTGGGGGAGGAAAAGAGCCAGCACAGGCAAGGACTTACAGTGAGAGAGTCCTCTGGAGCTGCAGAGTGGCTGGGCAAGACAAAGGCCCCAGGCTCACTTCTGGCTCACCCTCCCCCATGAGAAAGGAGGAGGAGGGGGGTGGAGACTTATAAAAGGAGGCAGTTTGGGCGGGAGAGGGACAGAGAAAAAAAAGCAGCAGCCTTGGGAGGAGGCGGAGTCAGGTCTAGCTGCACCGAAGGGGAAGAAGGAGGAGGAGGGTGGGGGGGGGAGATGAGAGGAGATCAAATCAAGCAGGCCTGCCATGAGCTGATTTGCAACTGCTGTGGCAGCCACCTGTGCTGGCAGCAGCAAACAGGCAAGAAATGCAGTGGGGGAGGGGTCGCCCTCCAAGAGGAATGAAAAGCAGCAATGGCTGGAGGTGAGGCACGGAGAAGGGAGGGAGGGAGATGGAGAATGGAAGGATTCTTATGTGCTTTTGTGACTTTGAAGTTCTGGGATTTGTGCAATGTGGGCTTTGTGTTCTTAAGGAGTGTTTGGCAATTTCTATTTGGCTGATGGCTGATGTCTCCTGTTAGCTTCTATTGCTCTGCTATTGTTAGCTGTAAGTTTTGCTGCAAGGGATTTTGAAGTATTTTTCTCCTGAATGGATTTTTCCTGTAGATTCCTTTACTTATGAATGGAGCCATTTGGGGAGGCTGCCTTAGCCGGCAGCCAATACTTACTACATTTTTTTTCTTCCTTAAGTGCCGGCTGCCGGCTCCTTACTTTCCTTTCTAGCCAGTAGCTAATTCTTAAAGGGGAATGTGCCTTTTTAAGCTAGTTCACTCAGCAGTTTGTCTTTTCTGTTTCTGGAGGCTTTTCCTTGTTTGATGAATATATGGAAGAGAGAAAATATGGGGGGGGGTTCAAATTCTTCCTTCAGAAGGAGGTGGGCATGAGAAAGAGGGAGGCAGGGAAGGAGGGAGGGAGGGAACTTAGCACTTGGCCACCAGCAGCCCTGCCATTGACTTTGCTTGTCAAAAGGCTGCAAAAGGGGATCACATGACCCTGGGACAGTGACCATCATAAATATGAATCAGTTGCCAAGTATCCAAATATAAATCACATGACCCTGGGCATGCTGCAATGGTCATAAGTGTGAAAAATGGTCATAAGTCATTTCAGTGCAATTGCAACTTTGAACAGGGTTTTTTTTTGGTCATCACGTTTTTGACACCTTGCTAGGTGGTACTCGAATATTGCCATATCCTAAAAGTGGTACAATCGGTGAAAAGGTTGAAAAGCCCTGCTCTAATAGATCAAAACCATTATATGTATTGTCTGGGTTAACCAATAAATCGGTAATATATATAATTTTTTTCGTTTAGGTCTAATTTTTAAAAGCTCAAATACTCCCTCTCTTTTTCTGGTAATATCTATTATCTCATATTGAGCAAACAGAATTCTTATTTTCACCTGATTTCCAAATATTTTATATTAGGTGACCAAAATTTCCCTTATCTCAACTTCTCCCTTTTCCCCTTTTCATACCAAAGTCTATTAGTCTTATTACACATCTTACCTATTCAATTATAATGTTACTTTATTTTTTAAAAAAATCTATTTTCCACCATATTCAAACCTCTAGTTAGTAATATGAAATCCCCTCTAATAAATCAAACACCCTTATTTTCTTCAGCCTTACTCTGGCTTTCTTCCTTTGCCAACTAACCTTCCATGTCAATGCTTTTGAATCATCAAATAGTTCTCCCTCTATTATTGTATATATTATTTGGAATAAGAAAGACCAGTTCGTTGCAGGTTTTTTTGGAAGAACTAACCCATTTGTATTCATTAGATCGCCTTCCTATTACTCCAATTTCCCACAATTGTCCTAATAGGTTTATCTTCCATTCAATCAGTTCTTCTTCCTTTCCCTCAAATTTCTTCTGATTTTTGTAAAAAATCTTTTCCATTTTCAGTGTTGTCACTCCCTTTTCTGATTTTTCCGTTGGTCAATTGAGTCCTCTGTCTTACTGTTTAGTTGTTCCACTTTTCCTGTTACTTTCTGCATTGTTAGTTCTTTGGTTGTAGTGAAGATCTGGGTTTGTATATTTAAGCTGGCATCTTGTTCCTTTATGTTGCATCTTATTTTGTCACAAGCTGAAAGAATGGTTTCATGTATTGATTTCAACATAGAAAGGATTATTTCCTGATCTTCATCCATATTCTCTTGATAGTATGTTAAGTTGAAGACTTTAGAATCAAACATTAAGAATAGTTTTTTGTTTTTTATAGCTAGGTATGGGACATATATTTCACGTGTTATAGGTGGTCTTTATAATAGAAATTGTTTGTCAAGTAAGAGTTTATAGTCCAAGGTATTCCATCATCTCGTGTGATAACATATGCTTCTCATGTAAAGAAATAGGAAAGATAGCTCTGAAAGTCAATAAAAAACTACATTCATAGTTCAAGCAGGCCAGATATGCCACCCAAAAGTTCATTCTTTGCAGCTGAGTTTTTCACAGGTGGTAGCTGTCAAGGTCAGAGAAGTTTTTTTCTGGAGTCTGGGCTTCAAGCAAAGTCTCTTTTAAGCCAATAACAAGTTGTAATTCCATGCTTCACCACAAGATGTCACCGATGCCATTTAAAGTTTTTTAAGCCCAAAGTTTTTATGATAGTTTTTCAAGACTTATTTCTTTTTTTTAGATAAAAACAAATGTCTCCAGTAAGAATAGGAACACTTTTAGTCCCCAAGTTTCAAAAGCATATACATCCAATTAGATAAAAATTGTTCTTAAAATTGCTCTGTTTTCCCTAGGTAGTTAGTCACCGCTATTCTTAGAGGGTGGGGTAGAAATTCCCTTCCCTCTCTCCTCACAGGGGGAAAAATACTTTGGTCAGCTTTTACTGGAAAAAATACTTAAAGTCTTAAAGAGAAGATCAGATCTCACCCAGTTTCATCCGCATTGCTTTAAAGGTGCTTGGTGGTGATTTTGACTTTGGCTGTCAGCAGCTTAGTGATGAGCCATATTGCTATGGCCGGTCTTTCCACTGCCAGTTTGGAGGACTTCCCCGATCCAACAGAAGGGCCGCCACCCTCCCACGATCAAGCGGGGGTCCCCTCCTTGTTCATTGCCCCTACAGGGTGACCCTTTCCAGGGTCCCCCAGTGGGACAAAACTGGACATGAAAGATGGAGCTGGTCTTCCAGCATCTGCAGTGCCACGATGGCCTAGAGTCTTGGACTTTAAGAGAGCTAATTTCAATAAACATATAGAGAGCTTGGGAAGGATTCCATGGATGAGAATCCTCAAGGGGAAAATAACTCAAGAAGCTTGGGAAATTTTGAGAAGTGAGATTATAAAAGCCCAGTCTAGCACAATACCAATGAAGAAGAAAAATAACAGCTCTCAAAAGAAACCAGCATGGCTGCATAAAGAACTATCTGATAAATTGAAAGACAAAAAGGACAAGTATAAAAAGTGGAAAGAGGGGCACATAACTAAGGCAGAATATCAGCAAATAGCCCGAGCCTGCAAAGATGAAGTGAGGAAAGGTAAGGCTCAAAATGAACTAAGGTTTGCAACAAAAGTCAAAAATAACAAAAAAGCTTCATTCAACATGTAAAAAAAAAAAAGTTAAGGTCCATTATTGGTCCTTAATGATTGCTCCATTAGTGGGAGAAAGTGGCAAGAAGGTGACAAGCAACAGGGAGAAAGCAGAACTACTCAATTCATTTTTTGCATCTGTATTTACACAAAGGGAAAAAACAGTCCAACCTATCAAAAACAGTACCGTAAAAAACAGATTAGAAACACAAGTTAAGATAGGCAAGAAAATGGTAAGTGAGCACCTGTCAACCCTAGATGAGTTCAAATCACCAGGACCAGATGGACTACATGCCAATGTTCTGAAGGAACTGGCAGATGTGATCTCAGGACCACTGAACTATATCTTCCAAAGATCCTGGAGCACTGGGGAACTACCAGAGGACTGGAAAAGAGCTGAAGTAGTTCCCATCTTCAAAAAAGGAAAAAAAATGGACCCAGGAAACTACAGACCTATCAGCCTGACCTCAATACCTGGGAAGATCTTGGAAAAGATAATCAAGCAATGAATCAGCGAACATCTAGAGGCAAACAAAGTCATTACAAAAGCCAACATGGGTTTGTCAAAAACAGATCATGCCAGACAAATCTTATTGCATTCTTTGACCAAGTGACAAAATTAGTGGACCAGAGGAATGTTGTGGATATAATTTACTTGGACTTCAGTAAGATATTTGATAAAGTAGACCACAATCTACTACTTGATAAGATAGAAAAATGTGGGTTAGACAACATCACCACCAGATGGATTCATAGCTGGCTGACTGGCCATACTCAGCATGTGATCCTCAATGGAACTGCATCTACATGGGGGGAAGTGTGTAGTGGGGTGCCCCAGGGTTCTGTTCTTGGCCCAGTGCTCTTCAACATCTTCATCAATGATTTGGATGAGGGGATAGATGGGGAACTCATCAAATTTGCAGACGACAGCAAGCTGGCAGGAATAGCCAACACTCCAGAAGATAGGCTTAAGATACAAAAGGATCTTGACAGACTTGAACATTAGGCCTGTAAGGACCCACCTCAATTTACATCTTAAGAAGACAGAACTCTTGGAACGGTTCTTCCAACAGGAATCTTTATTAAGAAAAACTGACTGAAGGCATGCTAGATAGGATCTGAGGGACCCCACTGACCATTCAATGTTTTAAAGTGTTCCCGGGCAGCCAGACTCCACATTCCTTCTGGTCAATTCAAATTGGCAGATGGCTGGGTGTTAAATCCATCGGAGCCCAAACGTTGCAATCTTCCCCCCCCTTTTTTTTCCCTTGCTGCCGGTAAAAGGAGGCTTCATAGGGAGTGAGATCAAAGGCTGATGGCCGCATTGTTATGGTTAGTACTCTCGAAGGGAATCCACAGAGGATGTTCCTTTGTAGTTGAGAGGAGGAATGCCAGTCATAAACACCCGTGTTTACTCCCCCCCCTTTGTAGTATGACAGAATCCAAAAGAGAGTAAGAATTGGGTTTTTCTCAGAGTAGATAGCTAGAAATAAAATATAATTGGATTCTGACATCCGGCTCCCCTTAAAAATAAGAGAGGTCCACCTGTAGAGAAAACAAAACAGGTATAAAAGTTAGTCTGGCTTGTTAGGATACTCTGTATGAAACTTCTGTAAAAGCTTTGGGGCTTTGACATGAAGTTTATGGACCCACTCGTTTTGAGAGGCGGGGAGGTGCTTCCATGCTACTAGGTACTGAGTTTCCCCACGATATTTTCTAGAGTCCAGGATTTCCCTTATATCAAAGTGTTGCTCCCCTTCTACCATGATTGGTGTTGGTGGTGGGGGATTTTTGGCTGTAAGGGTGACTGTTGTTCTCTTTTCAGCAAACTGCAGTGGAAAATTGGGTGTATTTGCCTAAGATTCTTGGGTAATTCTAATTCTACTGTTACTGGGTTTATAATTCTTTTAATTGGAAAAGGCCCTATATATTTTGGTCCAGGTTTTTTGCAGGGTTGTATGGACTTTAAGTATTTTGTACACAAGTACACCATTTCTCCTATAATGAATGGTGTGGGCTCCACCCTTTTCTTATCTGCTTGTGCTTTGTATGCTTGCCTAGCTTCCTCTAGAGCTTTTCTAACTATTGGCCAGGTGTTTCGTAATTGTTCCATCCATTCTTTCAGTGATGGGATTGCCGGTTCATTTGGGGTTAGTTCTGGCATGGGGTTGAAACTTTGGCCGGTAGCTATTTGAAAAGGAGTGTAACCTGTGCTGGAGTGGACTGCATTATTGTAGGCAACCTCTGCAAAAGGCAACAGGTCCGTCCAATCTGACTGCTGGAAATTAAGAAAACATCTTAAATATTGCCCTGCGGTGTAGGCTGGAGCTCTTTCCCCACGATGGGCGGAGGTAGGGGATTCCACAGCCTCTATCCCTCTCATGGCAGATTCTTTTGACTTAGCTGGGGACTTCCCAGATTTGCTGGCTGGTGGTCTGTCTGGGTTGTGCTGGGGGGCTTTCGAGCAGCATTCTACAGCCCGATGCCCCTCTCTCCCGCATTTGAAACAGCCCATTGGCTTCTTGGCCATAGCCGATGGCTTCGCTGGTTCGTGCGTCGGTTCAGGCGGTGAGCGGCTCCATTGTTTTCCTCGGCAGTGCCTCTTCAGTAGGTCGATCTCTGCTTCCTCTGCCAGGACGTACCATTCGTCGAGTTGGTGTGGGTCCCCCCGGGGCAGGCAAGCGTCATATAGGTTATAATTCAGACCATCTTTGAAATGGCTAAGGAGGATGTCTTCCGGCCAGTTCAGCTTGCTGGCAATGGTTCGGAATTTTTGCGTTTATTCGGCTACTGGCCGTCTGCCTTGCCTCATCGTTTTGATTCTTTCGCGTGCTTTGCGATCAGCCAGGGGGTCTTCAAATCACCTTCTCAGAGAGGACATGAAACGGTTGAAGTCGTTGAGCTCTGGGGAATTGGAATCATGCAAATTCACCACCCAATCGGCGGCCAGTCCATCGAGAGCAGATTGCACGATCTGGATACGGGCTTTGTTGCTAGGGATGTGTCACCCATGTTCCTCCATGTAGCCAAGGACTTGGGTTAGGAAAAACCACAAGCGTGTCGGCTCCCCATTGAATTTCGCGTCCAGCGGCGGGAGTCTTTGAATGGATCGGTGCCTTCTTCATCAGTATTGTCTTCCATCCGGATCGCCATCTGCAGGTCGGTGGGGGTGGGGACTACTGGATCAGTGGATGTCCCCGGGGCTGCAGGTTCCAATTCCCCCTCAGTGTCTCTCCAGTTGCGGCTCCAGGAGTTGGTGCGGCCGTGGGGCTCAGGATCTTCCTCTCCTAGGGAGCTGAGGGTTCTCTTCATCAAGTCGATAGCTTTCTCTAGGATCCAGTTCGAGTGCTGTGCCCAGCTTCCTTCATCTTCGCTTGTGTGCAGGGATCTCTCCATCTCCTGCTTCCATCCTGGTTGGTTGGCCCCCCGTCTCAGGGTCACCTTTCTTGATTTTTTTTTCCACTCGCCTTTCTTTCCAACGCCCATTGACCACCGAGGCTTGTGGTTACGCGTCTCCACCACCTCTTCTCCTGAGGAATCTGACCCTTCAGATCCGGATATTTGGCAGGTTTCCAGTCGGGGCAATGGCTCCCTCTCCGGGGGGCTTTCCCCCTTCTCTGCTTCATCGTCTGACATGGTAATTTTTGCAAAGTCCCCTGGCAAGGTTCTTCCTTCCAGGTTGACCAATTTTGCAGATCCTGTCTAATGTAAGGACCCACCTCAATTTACATCTTAAGAAGACAGAACTCTTGGAACGGTTCTTCCAACAGGAATCTTTATTAAGAAAAACTGACTGAAGGCATGCTAGACAGGATTTGAGCCCCCCCCTTATCATTCAATGTTTTAAAGTGTTCCCAGGCAGCCCCACTCCACATTCCTTCTGGTCAATTCAAATTGGCAGATGGCTGGGTGTTAAATCCATCGGATCCCAAACATTGCAATCTTCCCCCCCTTTTTCCTTGCTGCCGGTAAAAAGAGGCTTCATAGGGAGTGAGATCAAAGGCTGATGGCCACATTGTTATGGTTAGTACTCTCGAAGGGAATCCACAGAGGATGTTCCTTTGTAGTTGATAGGAGGAATGCCAGTCATAAACACCCGTGTTTACTCCCCCCCTTTGTAGTATGACAGAATCCAAAAGAGAGTAAGAATTGGGTTTTCTCAGAGTAGATAGCTAGAAATAAAATATAATTGGATTCTGACAAGGCCTATCTAACAAAATGAAATTCAATGATGAAAAAAGTAAGGTTCTACATTTAGACATGAAAAATCAAATGCACAGGTATAGTATAGGTGGTACCTTGCTCAATAGTAGCAGCTGTGAGAGGGATCTAGGAGTCCTAGTGGACAATCACTTAAATATGAGCCATCAGTGTGCTGCAGGTGCCAAAAAAGCCAACACATTGCTAGGCTGCATTAAGAGAGGGATAGAATCAAGATCACGTGAAGTGTTAATATCACTTACAATGCCTTGGTAAGTCCACACTTGGAATACTGCATCCAATTTTGGTCACCACAATGTAAAAAAGATGTTGAGACTCTAGAAAGAGTACAGAGAAGAGCAACAAATATGATCAGGGGACTGGAGACTAAAACATATAAGGAACGGTTGCTGGAATTGGGTATGTCTAGTTTAATGAAGAGAAGGACTAGGGGTGACATGATAGCAGTGTTTCAATATCTCAGGGGTTGCCACAAAGAAGAAGGAATCAAGCTATTCTCCAAAGCACCTGAAGACAGGACAAGAAGCAATGGATGGAAACTAACCAAAGAGAGAAGCAACCTAGAACTAAGGAGAAATTTTCTGACAGTTAGAACAATTAATCAGTGGAACAACCTGCCTCCAGAAGCGGTGAATGCTCCAACACTGGAAGTTTTTAAGAAGAGACTGGACAGCCATTTGCCTGAAATGGTATAGGGTTTTCTGCCTGAGCAGGGGGTTGGACTTGATTACCTCCAAGGTTCCTTCCAACTTATTATTATTATTATTACTATTATTATTACTATTACTATTACTATTATTGTTATTGTTATTGTTATTGTTATTGTTATTGTTATTGTTATTGTTATTATTATTATTATTATTATTATTATTATTATTATTATTATTATTATTATTATTATTATTATTATTATTTTGTTTTTGTTATTGTTATTGTTATTGTTGTTATTAATATTTCTATACTTCCAGCTAAAATCCCTGTTTAAATGTAGTATACAAATGAAAAGGCAATATATCACAAATGTCGATCTATATTTCTATCTTTACAGAATGTAAATATCACCAGATATGACTTCTTTAATCAGAATTATTATTGCCCATGTAATCACCCTTAAAATAATAAAATGTAGATAAATTTCACCAAATGAGTGAAGAGAGAGGATTTTGTTAGGTGAGTTCAACTTAAGAGAAGAAAGTGAGAGAAGAGAGAGGAAGGGGAGAAGAGCCAAGAGACAATCTGCTGACTGATTGCTACTGTTAACTGTTTTTCTGAGTGTGGCTGATTGCCCATTGAATAGAATTGGAGCATTGCTTCAGATTACTAAGCTGAAGTAGCTTTAGGGACATATAAGCAACTCAGTTCCCCAGACAGTGTGTGCACTGAACACATAAGTAGGGAGAGTGAGTTTTGCAAGGGGGTTCATTGGAGGAAGTAAGGGAAAAAGACTAAGTGTAGTGAAGTTGATGGGACAAAAGTTGGACCAAAAATGGAGGACTTCACAGGTCAGATTATAAAAAGCATCATATGGAACTCAGCACAATCTAAAATAATTTCTTTTAATAGTGTTTTGTTGAGAAACAAACTAATCAATTCATCATATCAATTCATGATGGTGGCAGGGTAGGAAACAGTATCAGATCACAGGGAGAGAAGTTACTAAACTAAATAGGAAGTTACAAAGAGAGGGGGGAAAGGGAGGAAAAAGGAGCAGAAGGTTAGATAAGGAAGATAGAAAGGATAAAGGGAAAGAAGAAACTGGAGTAAGGAGGAAAACACCAGCAAACAGGAGTTAAGCGAATCAATGGCTGCACGTGGAGTTGGAGGCAGCTGGCAGCAGAGAATGACAGATCCAGCTCAGGAGTCCAACTAAGCAACCCAACGCTGGAAAAGAGGCAACAGAGAGCAGCGAACCAGCAGCTGAACAGCAGACAAGAAGGGAGACTGTTGGAGGCAGCAAACCGGTGGGTCACAGTATATTCAGGAATAGCCTAGACCAGTGATGGCGAACCTTTTAGAGACCGAGTGCCCAAACTGCAACCCAAAACCCACTTATGTATCGCTGGGTGCTGGGTGGGCGTGGCCCGCTGGGTGGGCGTGGCTATGGGAGTCATGGCAGACTGGGCAGGCGTGGCCAGGGTGGGCGTGGCCACCTCGATGTTGCTCCTGGGGAGGGATGCCTGTGGGGGGCGGGCAGGGTTGGGGGAGATCCAGGGGGTCTCTTGAGGGTGGGGCAGTGGGCAGGAGGCTCATCCTGCAGGACAAGGCAAGGCGAGGCAGGGGCCGGGGCAGGAGCTGTTTGCAGACAAAGGGGGGCTCTGCTGCGGAGGCGGAGGAAGAGGGTTTAAGCAAATTTAGCAACCGGAGTGGGGATCCCCCCAAAAACAAACGTGCTTCGTGGGTAACCTCAAAGCACAACAGAAGAGACCAAAATCTGCTGCAACCACCCAGCAGATGGGAGGGGAATAAAAACCAAACTGCCCCCCGCCAATCCTCAACAGAAATGCTCACGACAATGAAAGCCTCAGACAGGGGGAATAGTGTGGGCAGGCGGGTGTCTTGCTCAGCTGATGGCTTGTGGGGGGAAGGGGGCAGCTACACCCCCTCCCAAACGCTGCCCTCTCACGAAAGCAGGATGAAAACTCCAAAAAGTGACAAGGAAAAAAAGTTAAAACAGAAGAGTGTCTCGCGATGGTTTTCTTCCCCACTTCCTTCTAGCTGCACTTTAAATATGTAAAGACCACAAAAAAAAAAACTTGGCTTTCTCTTGTTTTAATTCAGAAGGCAGGAACAGGAGCATTGGGGGGTTGTTTGTTTCAAAGGAAGGGAAAGAGAGGGGCTGGGGGAGCGTAGCAGGTGAATGGCAATGGCGCAAGGCTTCTGTCTATGCAGGGGGGCATTGGGGGCACGTTCTCTTTAAAAGAGCAAAATGAGGCAAAAAGTAAAAATCCCCCACTCACTCCACCTCCCAAAAACACAATAACAGAGCTTTCAATGATACAAACAACTTTTTATTGAAAGGTAAAAGTTTGCATTTGGCATGCTTTTGAAGAATTAATGTGATTTTTGCTGTTGTATGCATGCTGATAATTTATCTAAACTTGGCTCATATTTTGTAAGTTTGAGAGCAATACATGCAGCACTCAGGTCATCTGTTAGTCTGTTTCTGGTGTCAGATTTGATATAATTCAAATCTGCTCACAAGCATAAGATGATCCAAACAAAGTAAGGAAAGCAATCCCAAGTGCTTTCATTGACTTAAAATTATTTGGCAGAGAATTCCACACTTTAAGGATTTCATTTTCAGAACTAACTGTGCTGTTCTTTGTCATCCCTTCTATCTTCTCAAGTGTTTCACGCAGGTCATAGAATTTATTGTTCCTGATAGAGTTTTCCTGAAATTCCAATAGCTCCATTTCCAGATTTCCTAAATGTATCAGTGTAAGCAGGAAAGATCAAGTTCTTCAAATTTGGCTTTATCTGGAGAAGTAAGAAAACACAGGGTTGTCTCCATCTTACGGAACTGTAAAAATCTGTTACTAAAATTCACCTTTGCAGCTGCTACAATGACAGAAAATTCCTTGTAGATTTCCTGATGGCTTGTAGGATTGTCTGCAAATGTTGTAGAATTTTCTAAATGTGTTCTGTTTCAGCCGAAGAGACATCGAGGCGAGGCAGGAGTAACAAACACAAGTCTTTATTGAGATCACGAACAGAAGACAAAATGGCGCCATGGCCTTTTATAGCCCCTTGCAAGGGACAGCATCAAGCAATCAATGCAAGGCTAGTCTCCCGCCTTGCGCATGCGCACAAGGCTGGAGACATCCTGTCTGGTCCCGGGCAACCATGCCTGGGCCTTCTGCAGCCTCCTGAGCCTGCTGAGTCATTCAGCAGTCCCAGGACATAACACCCCTCCCCCCTTGGATAAAACAATAAGTGAATACTTATAGTTTTAAAGCAACCTACATATACATGTTTTTGTTCAATTATCATGTTATTAATTCCAACACAATTATGCCTGCACACAGGCAGACCCTTATACCTCATATTGTTTCAGGTTATCAATAGAACACCCTTCTATGAGTGCCCAGAGTTCTAGAGAACTAGTAAGCCTCCCTCATACTTGACAGGAACCTCACATAGTCCTTTAGATGCTTGGGTGGACCTTTGGCCCTCTCTGACCTTCTTGGAGCCAGCGTTGGTGCCTGGCGTGCCACCTCGCCTGTTGGGCTCGGCAAGCCAGGACTTTCATGCCCCCAAGACCCAGGGAACCCTCCAGACTGCTGACTGGCTGGATCTGCTAAACCCAAACCAGAGTTCCTTGGTGGGGTGGAGTTCCCCAAGTCCAGTGGTGGGGTGGAATTCCCCAAATCCACAATGGACCCCTCTTGGGAACACTGCCCTTCGAGCCCAAGACCAGCAGCTGGAGTGGCCTGAGGAACTGATTGACTGCCATGTCCCAATGACCCGGTGCCAGAGTCAGAAACCACCTCCATGGCAAAACCCCCTTCAGGAACATGTGCAGGAACATTTGAAGGTCCACCTTGGCGGAGAGACTGTGGTCCACAATCGTAATTGTGGTCCTCCCCCCCCAGAGCAGAGCCAGGGGTGGAAGAGTGGCTGGACAACCTCCAGCGCAGTTGGTCAATGTGACGTCTGATCACACGACCATCATCCAAGGCCACTTCGTATGACACTGGCCCAGAGACCTTGCATACAACTGCTGTCACCCAGAGATGTCCAGGTCCATAGTTCCTTGCCCAGACCGGATCGCCCACCTGTAGTCTCCTAGGTGCCTGCGGTTGTGATGCCACCCAGTCAGGGTGCAACCTGTCCAGCTTAGTGATGAGTCTGCGACCCCAGCAGAGTTCAGCTGGGCTTTTCCCAGTGGCAGTGCAAGTTGTAGTGCAGTGACAAAGAAGAAAGTCAGCTAACCTGTGATGCCAGTTTCCATGAGTGATTCTCTTTAAAGTATCTTTGGTAGTATGCACCATATGCTCAGCTTGACCATTGGAAGCTGGATGAAATGGTGCAGATGTGGCATGAAGAAAAGCCTGAAACTCAGACGAGGTAAATTGGGGACCATTGTCTGAGACAAGGACATCTGGAAGACCATGTGAGGCGAAGATGCCTCTCAGCACCTGGATGGTCCTGGCAGTAGTAGTGGAGGAAACAGGAACAACCTCTAGCCACTTGGAATGGCTGTCCACGAGGAGAAGGAAGAATTGCCCCTGAAAGGGCCCAGCGTAGTCGATGTGTACCCTCGACCATGGTGTATGTGTCTCCTCCCACCTATGTACAGGGGCCTGGGGCATTTCTGGCCTTGACTGTTGGCAGACTTGGCACCCATGCACCTGGGCCTCGATCTCTTTATCGAGCCCAGGCCACCAGAGGTGGCTACATGCTAGTGCCTTCATCCGGACTATTCCCAGATGTCCCTCATGCAGAGAGAGCAAGACTCTAGTCCTCAATGAGGCCGGGATGACTACCCGGCTACCCTACAGGAGACACCCCTTGAAAGTAGAAAGCTCGTGCTTCCTTTGCCAGAACCCTTGGAATTCTGCACCCGGGCACGTGTCAGGCCATCCTGACAATACCCATGTCAGCACGCGTGTAAGCGTGTGATCAGTGGCAGTTTCTGCAGCCACGTCCCTAGCATTGAGGGGAGATTCAGGCAATTCCTGAATGGAAAGAATGTGAAGAGCAAGAGCAGGATCTGCCTCTATCTGCTGTAGAGGTAATCTGCTAAGACCATCTGCTGGCCCATTTCTTTACCTGGTTTGTGAACCAGGGTGTAGTCATATGCTGACAAGAAAATTGACCATCTCAGCATTCTAGGAGATATAATGTGTGGGGTTTGTTTTGTTGTTGTAAACAAACCCAGCAAAGGTTTATGGTCTGTGTAAACCGTGAAATGGTGGCCATACAAGAAATCGTGGAATTTCTTTATTCCAGCCACTATTGCCAAAGCTTCTCTATCAATCTGTGCATAATTACACTCTGCAGATGAGAGAGTCCTAGAGTAGTAGGCCACAGGGACTTGTGTTCCATCAGCCTTGAGATGGCTCAGTACAGCCCCAACCCCATAAGGGGATGCATCACAGGCTATGCACACAGGCAATTGCTCATTAAAATGGGCTAATACCGCATTTGAAGAGAGCAAGGCCTTGATCTCTGTGAAACTCCTTTCATGGACCTCCGTCCATTTCCATGGAGCCTGTTTGTCCAAGAGCCGGTGTAATGGCTCAGCCACTGCAGCCTTGTGGGGAAGGAATGAATGGTAAAAATTTAACAGCCCCAGGAAGGCTTGAAGCTCACTCTTCGACTGGGGGCTTGGGGCCTGCTGAATCACTTGAAGCTTGGATTCCGAAGGATGGATGCCTTCAGCATCAATACAGAATCCCAAGAACTCAGTGGAGGTGACTCCAATTTTACACTTGTTTTGCTTCAGCTTCAGCCCTGCTTGGCGGAAATGCAGCAAAATAGCTCTCAGCCTTTTAGCTAAGTTCACAGATGACTCCCCAGCGATGGGGACATCATCAAAATAGGGACAGACCCCCGGAATGCCACGGAGCATTCTCTCCATCACACTTTGGAATATGCCAGGGGCTACATTAACCCCAAACTGCAGCATTTTTATCTTAAAGGCTCCCCGGTGCGTCACAATTGTTTGGGCCTCAGCCGTTGCCTCATCAACAGGTAATTGTTGATAGGCCTGAGCCAAATCCAGCTTTGCAAAGATCCTCCCCCCTTGAGGGAGGCCAGAATGTGGCTCACCACTGGCACCAGATAGGCATGCTGCTTCAATGCTCTATTAAGTGTACATTTATAGTCCGCACAAATCCGGACCTCTCCATTGGCTTTCAGTGGCGTGACTATAGGGGTTTGCCATGGACTAGAGTCCACAGGCTCTAGAATTCCTTGCTGGATAAGCTTGTCCAGCTCTGCATCGATTTTGCTTTTCAATTCAAAAGGTACCCTTCTGGGCTTGATTCTAATGGGTGTAATGGTTGGGTCCAAACGTAAGGCAATGGGAGGCCCCTTGTATGAACCAAGTTCTGCACTGAACACATCCACAAACTCCTTGCAAACATCTGCAAGGCCTGACGTTTGCAGATTGTGCAGCCCAGTCACTTGGATCCCAAGGGCCTCGAACCAATCGAGTCCTATAAGACTCGTGCGATCACCCCCAACTACCACCATGTCTAGCAGTCCTTGAAAACTCTTACGCTGCACTCTGACTGTGGCCTCCCCCTTCACGCTGACCCTCGAATTTTGAAAGTCAGCGAGGATTAAATTTGAAGGCCTGAGTTTGACTCGAAGGCCACTTCTGTGGCAAACCTTATTAAAGGTATCTAAGGAGATGATTGATAGAGTGGACCCGGTGTCCAGCTCCATCGACAAGGGAACCCCTTGCAACTTCACATCAAGGCAAAGTTTCTTTTTTAGGGGCCTATGAACCCCGGTTTTGAAAATGCCCCTATGGGACATGCAGAAGCCCACCCTATTTTGGCTAGGGACCTTGGTACCTTTCAAAGGCAATTCTACTGGCGACTGTTCCTTCTGGCGACCCAAACAGATGGATGCGATATGGCCTTACCTGCCACATGCCCAGCAGGTAGCAGAGCGAAACTGGCAATCAGCTCGCTTGTGGCGTCCTCCACAGCTGAAACACCGAAGGGATGCTGCCGCTTTTTCTTTGTGCCCTGGAGGCTTCCTCACTTCGGCCTGTTGAAGCCTGTCCACCTCTTCCTCTGGATCCGATTCGGATGCCTCTCGAGCAACATCTTGATGGATTGAGACCGCTGCTGGGGGTTTCCTAGCGAGCCGCAGGGCCTTCACAGCGCTGCCTGCTGCTTCTTCAGCTGCAATCTCTCTCAGAGCATCTTGGAACGATACATCTTCCTTTGCAAAAAGTTTCTGTTGTAGCTCACAACTTCGCAGTCTGCAGACCAAATGATCCCGGAGTCTCTCTTCCAGATCTGGGAAAGCACACTGCCTAGCTGCTTGTCTTAAGGCAGCAACAAAGTCCGTGGCAGACTCACCAGGCCTTTGATCTCTCTGCTCAAATGCATGCCTCCAAGCAATTATTGATAGCTTGGGTTCGAAATGCCCATGCAACATTCTCTTCAAATCGGTGTATGCAATTGATTCCAATGATGCTGGGGCTACAAGATTTTCTGCAATGTCAAAAGTCTCTTGCCCACAGACACACAGCAATATAGCAGCTTTGAGGCCATCTTTCTGGATCTTATTAACTCTAAAGTAATTCTCCACCCGAGCCACGTAAGAACTCCAGCGCTCAGGGTGAGACGTGTCAAAATCTGACAAACGGCCCAGCTTTGACATCTTTACAGCCTGTAACCTCTTCGAAGCCTCTCGCTACAAGGAATGAGAAGGGGTCCCTTGAAGCCGAGCTCACCTCCAGCGTCTTCGTACTGGCAGGCAATCACTTCCACCGGACGCCGAACTTCTCAGTGCTTCAGGCCTCCTTTGGTAAGTCAGCCTAGCTTCTCCTGTTTCTTCTTGCAGCGGATCCCACCTTCATCGCCAATGTTCTGTTTCAGCTGAAGAGACATCGAGGCGAGGCAGGAGTAACAAACACAAGTCTTTATTGAGATCACGAACAGAACAGAAGACAAAATGGTGCCATGGCCTTTTATAGCCCCTTGCAAGGGACAGCATCAACCAATCAGTGCAAGGCTAGTCTCCCGCCTTGCGCATGTGCACAAGGCTGGAGGCAGCCTGTCTGGTCCCGGGCAACCACATGGATTGCCTGGGCCTTCTGCAACCTCCTGAGCCTGCTGAGTCATTCAGCAGTCCCTGGACATAACAAAATGCATTTTTAGATTTGGAAAATATTTCAGCTGCCCACTTTCAAGGTCTCTTTCAAAAACCTGCAGTTTTCTCTCAAATGTTTTGATATCACAAAACATCCTTTCTGCTGTTTTCCCTACACCTTGTAATTGTTTGTTCAGTACATTGAAGTGTAGTGTAAAATTTGTAAAAAATATGAGGTTGGTAAGCCAGGCCATATCAGTGAGCTGTGCATATTCTTGCCCTTTTTCGTTCATAAACAGCCTAATTTCATCCAAGCAGGCTACAAATCTCTCCAGGACTCATCCTCTGCTCAGCCACCGGACATTATTGTACATAAATAAACAATTATACTGTGCCTGAACCTCCTCAAGAAGTGCTTGAAACTGTCGACAATTCAGAGGATGAGCCATGATGTAATTCACTATTTTTGTGACATCTTTGAGGACATCGTCAAATTTTTTGTTGCTTTCCCTGGCACAAAGAGCTTCTTGATGTATAATACAATGGAACTGAATGACTTGATGTTTTGTTTCTTTAACAAACAACTGTATGAAACCAGATATTGCCCCCACCATAGAAGGTGTTCCATCACTACTAATTGAAACTACTTTTTCTGGTCTTATGTCTTGTGACAAAAAGGCCTCCTTCACAGCATTGTAGATATCTACCCCTTGTGTTCTTTCAGGGAAAGACACCAGTTTCACCAGCTCTTCTCTCATGATGTCACCAACAGCATAACACAAAAGTACTACTAGTCTTGCATTATTATTTATATCTGTGCTTTCGTCCAATCACATGGAGTAACAGGCTGCCTTTTGTAAGTCAGTGGTGAGCTGCTGACTAACATCACTTGCCATGCGCTGGACTCGATCTTTAACAGTATTTCTGCTAAGTAGTATCTCAGAGATGCATTGAATAATTTTATCCTTGTTTGGGAAATCATGAAAAAGAGAATCACTCCCAGACAACATGGCTGTTTTGATAATATCCCCATCAGAGAGGGGCTTACCATGTTTTGCTATGCACAGTGAAATTTTAAAAATGGCAGCTGTCAGATGATTTGTTCTGGAAAGATAGTTGGAAAAACTAAGATGCTAGGAATGATAGTTCCTCAATTTCCCTTCAAGAAACTCTTTTCTTTCAGTATCACCAAGTTTGGCAACAGTTTTGTGGTTGGTTTCAAAGTGCCGTCTGACACTTGATGTGCGACACACATAACACTTTCGTTGCATAGAACACATAACGCTTTCCCACTGCATTCAATCACTCCAAATGACTCTATCCAGGCCTCTTGGAATGATCTTCCATTATCTGTTTTTGCCTTTTTTGCTGTAGCCATTTTTGGGTGTACAAGACTTGGAGTCTACAAAAATACAAAATTTAAAAAAAAAATGAAGCAACCAATACAAATCTATCCCTAAATAACTAACACTGTTAGTTAACACTAAAGAAATGGATATTCCCTGAATCAACAATATAGGAGGGGGAAATTAAGCAATGAAAGCAGTGTCTTGGATTTTACAGGTTGTTGGAAAAGTACTTATTCATTTTACCAGATACTGAAAATAACAGAGAAATCTGAAGCAGAACGCCTGTATTAGCAGATGCAACTGATATAAAATCTGGACAAAGAATGGTCAATAAAGCATTCTTGGTTGTCTATTTTATCTTTCCCAATAAGCTGTAACCAACTTCCTCTCTTCACTTTGCAAAACCTGTGGGTCCCACGCTATTCCACATACCTGCAAGAAAGCATCTGCAATCGGAGTACTCTAACTCAGGGCTTTTCGAGTCGCCTAGCAAGGTGTCAAAAACTTGATGACCCCCCCCCCACACAAAAAGGAAAAAAAGGAAAAAGTACAGTAGTCCTCGCCTTACAACAGTTTGCTTAGTGACTGTTTGAAGTGACAATGGCACTTAAAAAAGTGTCTTAAGACCATTTTTCACACTGTGGCGCATGCCCACCCCTCACTGCTGCTGTTGTGTATCAACCTTAATTCAGGGTATTGTTAATAGTGGGCAGTTAGTATGTTTAGTTCAAATCAGCAACTGTCTGTGTCTTTAGTTTTGCGCCTGTAATTTAGGCGCGAGTGGTTGCTTTAATGTGATTGGCCGCCGCCTAGTGGTGGTCTGTATAAATAAGTGTCAAGCGGCTGCTAGAGCCGCTTCTGTGTGGAATCAATAAACTTGCTGTTACTTTTACTCTCGCGTCTTCAATGCCTCACTGTTCCCAGAACTTAATAGTGGCGACAAAGGTGGGATTATGCTGCTAAGGAGGAAGGAGCTGGAGAACTAAGAGCTATAGTCACTAAGGGGTAAGACCAGGCATCAGCACCCTGGTAGGAACGATGTTCCCCCCCTTCTGCCTGCCAGCAAGCAACGCTGGAGGCATCACAATCCTAAGGGATCCGTCCCTAGGATACCCACAGGAGCCCTTAGCAGCATAGGGTTTTGGAACGCAGTAACAGCCGGCATGGCCAGAGTTGGAAAGTTGTCAGAATTTGACATTGCACACCGAGAACAATGGAGTTTGTATGTCTCCAGGGTCGAAAACTACCTGAGGGCAAATCAAATCAGAGATGATGGACTCAAGGCTGCAACATTGCTGTGCATATGTGGTCAAGCCACTTTTGATATAGCGGAGAATCTAGTCGCTCCTGCTACATTAGAGTCAGTCACCTTCGCTGACTTAAAAAGAAGGCTCAAGGAGCACTTTGAGCCAAAGCTGTCCATCATCGCGTGGAGACATGCATTTGAACAGAGGGAGCAGCAGCCCGGGGAGTCTGCTGCTGAATTTGTGGCTGCCCTGCGACAGGCATCCAGGCTCTGCAAATTCCCCGATTTAGAAGATCGGCTCAGGGACCGACTGGTATGTGGCCTGAGAAGCAGGGACCTACAGCAGAAGCTGTTCGCAAAAGAGTCCCTGACATTCCAAGATGCCCTGAAAGAGGTGATGGCAGAAGAAGCCGCAGGGGGAGCCATCAAGGTTGTACGTCCCTCAAAGAACTCTCCCAGCCAAACAGCGGTTCACCACGAACAAACTGAGAGAGCAGAAGACCCTGACGAGGACATTGAGGTTGATAGGGTGCAGAAGCTCCCAGAGAGAAGGCAGCGACTGGCTGACAAGGCAGCTTTCTTCTCTAGATGTCAGGGCTGCGGAGGACAGCATCAGCGCTCCGAATGCAGGCTTCGTACGTGCCGGGCATGTGGCAAACAGGGCCACATTGCAAGCGTCTGTAAAGGTCGACAGAGGGAATCTCCACCTGAAGACTTCCCCAGGAGAGGTAATGGGACCCCAGGGCAAAATAGAGTAGGATATTGCTCCGGAAGGAGAAGCATTCTCAGAACTGGAGCCCATCGCCCCTTAAAAGAAAAGCTTAGACTAAAGGTCAAGCTACAAGGAGTTCCATGCACCATGGAACTGGACACTGGGTCAGCTGTATCTATAATGTCTTACAAGACTTTTAATTATGTTTGCAGAAATGGCGGGAAACGAGTCAGGCTCAAGCCGTCCAATTTAATTTTGACAGACTTTCAAAATTCCCGCGTAGCAGTTAAAGGAGAAACTACGCTTAAAGTGAAATTCAAAGAGTTTGAGGGTCCCCTCAACATCGTGGTGGTGGAAGGCCAGTGCACAAGCCTCATTGGCCTAGACTGGTTTGATGCCCTGGGCATAAGAGTGACAGGCATCAACAGAACCCAAACAGCGGATCTGGCAGTTGTCTGCCAGGAGTTTGCTGATGTATTCAGCCCCAACTTAAGGAAGTACAAAGGAGCACCAATTGCTCTCCACCTTGATCCAACCGTAACCCCAATCAGGGTAAAGCCTCGTAGAGTGCCTTTTGCTCTTAAGCATAAAATTGATGCAGTTAGATAAGCTGGTTCAACAGGGAGTGTGGCAGCCAGTTGACAGCAGTGTGTGGGAAACTCCCATAGTCACACTGGTTAAGTCCAACGGGAAGGTGCGCATCTGCAGTGATTATAAGTGCACTATTAATAAGGCACTGCAACAGCATGCGTATCCAGTACCTGTAGTTAGCCACATCCTGGCATCATTACAAGGGGGTCGCTTGTTTGCAAAGCTAGACCTGGCTCAAGCTTATCAACAGCTGCCAGTAGATGATGCCTCAGCTGAGGCACAAACTATAGTAACCCATAGAGGGGCATTCAAGTTTCGTCGCCTGCAGTTTGGGGTCAGTATAGCCCCGGGGCTCTTTCAGTGCGTGATGGAGCGCACATTAAAAAATATTCCAGGGGTGTGCCTGTATTTCGATGACGTGCTAATTGCTGGGGACTCAGCAGAAAAACTAGCAGAACGTCTAAGGGCTGTTCTTCAGCGCTTCCGCAAAGCAGGGCTGAAGCTAAAAAGGGACAAATGCCAAACTGGAGTGAGCTCAACAGAGTTCCTTGGTTTCAGGATTGATGCTGCTGGAATACACCCAGCAGAATCTAAGCTTAAGGCTATTCTGCAGGCTCCCCGACCCAAGTGTAAGGGGGAACTGCAAGCATTTTGGGGGCTACTTAATTTCTATCATGCCTTCCTTCCCCACAAGGCAGCATTAGCAGAGCCTCTGCACAGGCTATTGGATAAAGGGGCACCCTGGAAGTGGACTAGCATCCATGAGAAAAGCTTCACAGCAGTCAAATCACTGCTGTCTTCAGACTCTGTGTTAACACACTTTAATGAAAAGCTGCCTATCAGCATTGCTTGTGATGCTTCATCATATGGGATTGGAGCAGTTTTGAGCCATTTAATGGCTGATGGGAGCCAAGCTCCCATAGCATATTATTCAAGGACACTTTGCCCCACGGAAAGAAACTATGCCCAAATAGACAAAGAGGCAATAGCCATAGTGGCAGGAATAAAGAAATTCCACGATTTCCTTTATGGTCACCCATTTACGGTCTTTACAGACCACAAGCCGCTTCTAGGTCTGTTCACTGTAGACAAACAAACCCTTCAGATCCTGTCTCCAAGGATGCTGAGGTGGTCAATTTTTATGGCAGCCTACAATTACAGGCTTGTCCATAAGCCAGGCAAGGAAATGGGCCACGCTGATGCACTCAGCAGGTTGCCTCTGCAGAGTCAGGACCAGACCCCGCACCTGCTGCATGCATCCTGTCAATTCAGGATCTGCCAGAGTCTCCCCTACACGCAGGGGATGTGGCTGTGGAAACAGCCACAGACAAAACACTCAGCCGTGTTTTGAACTGGGTGCTGAGGGGTGGCCAGGAACAAGTCCTGGGACAGAATTTCAGAGCTTTTTCAAATGACAAGATGAGCTATCTGCATTCAAGGGATGCATTCTATGGGGTAGCAGGGTAATAGTCCCACACACATTAAGAGCCAGAGTCTTAGACTCTCTGCATGAGGGTCATCCTGGAATAGTCAGGATGAAGGCACTCACGAGAAGCTACCTGTGGTGGCCAGGGTTGGACAAGGAGATAGAGGCTCAAGTGAATGGATGCCAGGTTTGCCAACAGACCAGACCTGAGATGCCTCAAGCCCCAGTACATCGCTGGGAAACAACACAAAAACCCTGGTCTAGGATTCACATAGACTATGCAGGACACTTCCAAGGACAGGTGTTCCTCATTGTAGTGGACAGTTTCTCCAAGTGGCTGGAGGTAGCACCTGTCCCTACTATGACTACTGCCAGGACCATCCAGGAACTGCGCAGGAGCTTTGCAACACACGGCTTACCTGATGTGATAGTATCTGATAATGGGGCACAATTTACGGCGGCTGACTTCCAGTCCTTCTTGAGGACTAACATGATAAGACATGCTACCTCAGCCCCATTTCACCCGGCCTCAAACGGCCAAGCGGAAAGGATGGTCAGGACGATCAAGGAAGCACTCAGGAGAATTACCAAAGGCGATTGGCATCACAGGTTGGCAGACTTTCTGCTCTGCCAACATACAACTCCGTGCACGTCAACGGGTTGATGCCCAGCGGAACTGCGATGGGGACGTCGGCTGACTACAAAGCTGGACCGTCTCCATCCAGACCGAGCAGCGACTGAGATGGCACAGCCCAAAACTCCGAGGAGCTTGCAAGTCGGTGACCATGTTTGGGCGAGAAACTATGGTCAACGGGCACCGTGGGTGGTAGCGAAGTGGTCCTGGAAGATGGGCATGTTTTGCGCCGCCACATTGACCAACTACGTCGGTGGCAGGCTAACCAAACCCTGGCCACCGATCAAGAGGAGAGCCGAGAGTTAACTGACAGCTGCGGCACGTCAGAATTGCCTGGACCTGGGCTTCCGGTCCTGGAATGCGGCACGCGCAGTCGCACGGAGAGAGCCGTCTCTCCCACCGGCTGCTTTCCCTTCGCCGGTAGACCCTTAACCGGGTCGAAAGTCGCCCCATAGAGGCGACCACCGCTTGAGGAGGCTCCTGCTTGACTGGGGAAGAGCGGCAGCTCTCCTCAGTTCAAGCTTTTCTCCTTAGGGCAGTCGGAGGAAAAGATCGCCCAGTAAAATGGACGATCACTTCATCGCACCAACTGAAAGCCAGAAGAACAACTAAGCGTAAAGAACCCCCGTGGAGAACCCGGGTGAGACCTTTCCTACCCCTTCTTTCCCTAATTACTCTCCTGTCAAAAGCCTTTGTGTTTAAATTACTTCCCTGCTGTGAGGGAGCAGCGTTTGGGCATTCGGGAAAAACAGCTTTGGAAGAAAAGAAAAAAACCAGTTAATTTGTATGGACTATTTAAATTTTGGAATACTGAGGGGACCTGAAAACATTTTATTCTTGATTATTATTGTTATAACTACGCATCTATTACTTTGAGAGGCATTTCTTTCTTCATTTTTTTCAACACGAAAAATAAAAAATCTATTAATTTGGAAAGAAAAAAAAAAGATTTGATGGTCTGCTGAGGACATCTGGTGTCAAAAAGTGGTACTGCAACTGTATATTTTTTTTTATTATGGCTGGGAATGGCTATGACCTTTAAAAGATGATAAGCATAAGGATAAGATAACTGACACAGCTGGTATTGAAAATTGGAGCTGAACATTTGTTTGATCTCTACGAAATAGAGCCTTCTCTAAAAGATTAAAAAATCTTTCTATTACTGATATGGAACCTAACACACAGCTGGACTATGAGCTCATATTGGAAAAAATTCTGGAAGCCACAGAGGATATGAACTCTTACTTTCAAACTTTGACAGATCAAATTATAAACCGAAAGACAGCGCAGAAGAAGCAGATTGGCACCAAAGAGATTAGTGAACAATATGTACAACCTAAAGAGGAACCACGTCAACAACTTAACTATGAAACTACACTGAGAGAAACTGTGGAAACCAAAGAACAAATTAACTTTATACAACTCCAAACGCAATCTATGGAGAAGCCTGATGATCAAAGAATAACTTTAGCGGAGATGTCTGAAGCATCAACATCAACAGAGATTGACACTCAGATACAAGTTATTGAAAATTGTGAAAAGGTGGATAAACAACTGGCAAATATAACATGGAATAAAACGGCTTTTACCATCCAAAGGCTACCAGAAGAAAGGAAAGAGAACTTTGACCAATTTGAAGCGTTAAAGAATATGGACCTTTTAATATTGTGGTTTGATGATGCAGGAACTTTATTATGGAAACCATTATGGCATAGAAAGAAACCAAGAGTTAGATTTAAAAATGTATTTTAAAGTTTTATTTAATGGGTTTAAAAAGGCTTTGATTTTTTGACTGAGTTAATAACTAATGGAACACGTGAAATTTCTAAGAGGATACCCTTTGTAACAATACTTTGTTTTAGACATGATAATTACTGGAGAGGTAAACTTTATTTACTGGTTTAAAAAGATTTTCATAGATATAGATGAATTGATAGAATATACACTTAAATTAGATAGCATTCTATTTGTTGGTTTGATATTTTTACTTTAAGATAATTACTTTGAAATAGAAGGAGAATAAGAGAGATGGGTGACAAGAGAAGAAATGGTATTAATGAAGAAAATATAAGAATATTACTGCGGAAATAATATACCAGATATAATTACTACGTAAAAAAAAAAGGATACCCGAAGTGTTAATAATATGTCTATCTAAGGCCAATTGGAATATGGTAATTGTAAGTTAGTAAAGCTTAAAAACAGGACCTGGATCTTTAGAATTGAAATGTGAGTGATATTTGATAGGATTGTTTGAAGCTTATATAGAAATGTATTAATCTGAATATGCAAGACTAAGTGAGGGAATTAGAGAGGGAATTTTAAATCAATTGATTTGGGCTATATATTGGTGATTGTTTTTCTTTTTGGATGTTCAATATACCCACCTCCACGGTGGTTCCTAAGCACTTTGATGTAACCCTTTTACCTCTATAAAAATCTAATAAAATATATTTGGAAAAAAAAAAAAGAATTGCCTGGACCTGGAAGGACTTACAGAGACATCCAGGACGACACAACTGTGGCTGAGTCGCCCCCAGCTGAAGGGACATTGCCCAGTCAGCCAAGGGTAGACCAGGAACCTCCTGTGGAGATACGGCAGTCCGAGCGGTCACGCAAGCCGCCTGAATACCTAAAAGACTATGTACATTCCCTGGGTGTGTAATTACCTAGGGGGGAGGGGTGTTGTGTATCAACCTTAATTCAGGGTATTGTTAATAGTGGGCAGTTAGTATGTTTAGTTCAAATCAGCAACTGTCTGTGTCTTTAGTTTCGCGCCTGTAATTTATGAGCGAGTGGTTGCTTTAATGTGATTGGCCGCCGCCTAGTGGCTTAACCGGAGCCTACCCAGGCTGCCACCCCACGAGGCTGGGCGAACTCCACTGTCTCATTGGGGCCTGCTGAGGCCAGCAAGCAGAACGGGAAACGGAGAAAAGAGAAAAAATGAAAATGAATTATGACAATGATGATGGAAGCAGACACAAAGAACCCAAGGAAGACAGACCGACAAGAGCGACAAGATCAAAGCAGAGGCAGTAATGTAGAAATATTAACACTATTATCATTAAATGTAAATGGACTAAACTCCCCGGCTAAGAGAAATATAATTTTGAATAAGCTCAGTAAGAAAAACTTAGACATAACAATTCTACAAGAAACACACATAAAGACTCAAGATCAGGATCTACTAAATTACTCTAAGTTAGGAATCAAATTTGTATCATTTTCACAGCAGAAGAAAGGAGGAATTGTGATATATGTTAAAGAAAAAATCCCAGCAAGACAAATCTATCGAGATGAGGAAGGCAGAATACTGATTATTGAAATTTCCCTGAATAAAAGAAAGGTCGCCCTGGTAGGAATTTATGCTCCCAATGAAAAACAAAGACAATTCTATAAGAAATTGCATAAGGTTATTGCTGATATGGAATATGAGAACATTTGTATAATTGGCGATTTTAATGCAATTATAGACAGAGAATTAGATTATAAGAGTGGGGAAGTAAGGAAACGAAGCAGGAGAATACTACCTGGTACTTTTTTTAAAATGGCGGAAGAATTAAATATTCAGGATAGTTGGAGGGAGAGAAATTGGAATGAAAAGCAATTTACATACTATTCAGGGCGGCACCAATCATGGTCCAGAATTGATATGGTCTGGACAATGAAAGAGTTAAATGCAGATATTGATGATGTAGTAATAGACATTAATACTTGGGCAGACCATAATCCTATTATAATTAAATGGAAAGAACAGAAGATAACAACAAGGAGGTGGACGCTAAAAAAGACAATCTTAAACCAAATAGAATTTAAGCATAAGATGGAGGAACAAATGCGGATATTCTTCCAGACAAATAAGAAAGAAGAGACTAGCACTCAAAATTTATGGGACACGGCCAAGGCTGTTATGAGAGGAACTGCAATTGCGTACATGGCCAATGAATATAAAAAGAAAAGGCAACATTGGAAAAGCTTAACAGAAGAAAACAAAAAATTAGAATTAGAATTACAAAAAACCCACAATGTAGAGACCTAAAACAACAGCTAGATTTAAATAAGCACAAATTGAATATTATAGAAAAGGGAGAAATGGCAAAAAAATTAAAAAGTATTAGACAAATTTTTTTTGAACAGGCAAATAAACCCGGGAGATGGTTGGCCTATAGATTGAAAAAACAAAAAGATAAAAGATGGATTAATAAATTATGTAATCAAGCAGGGGAGATGGTATATCAAAATGAAGAAAAAAAACGGGTGATATATGACTTCTATAAAAACCTTTATAAAGAGGATGGAAAGGTTACTGAGGAAAGAATATCACAATATCTTATGAAAGCGGACTTACCGAAGGTCCCGGAAGAATTTCAAAATATATTAAATAAAGATATAACAGTCCAGGAAATTATAGAAGCAATTAAAAAGCAAAAAAGTAATAAAACACCTGGCCCTGACAGATTACCGTCCGAAATATATAAGAACCTCCAAGAACTTTTGGCCCCAACCTTACTGGGCATATTTAACAATGTATTAAACATAGCAAAAATCCCAAACTCATGGAAAGAAGCAATCATCTCACTAATTCCTAAAGAAAACACTGACTTGATCTGCATTAAAAACTATAGGCCCATTTCTTTACTGAACACAGATTATAAGATTTTCATGACTATAATGGCAGAAAGATTTAAAAAATATTTAGTTGAATTCATTCACACCGACCAAAATGGCTTTTTGCCTAAAAGACAAATTAGACATAATGTTAGGATTATACTAGACATCTTAGAATATTATGAATTACATAGCGAAAAACAAATGGCATTGATTTTTGTGGACGCTCAGAAAGCGTTTGATAATGTTAAATGGAATTTTATGTTGACTCAACTTAAACAGATGGATTTTGGGGAAAAAAATTATAAACATGTTTAAAATAATCTATTCCAAATAAGAAGCAAAAGTAATTATAAATGGAGAACTAACAAATAGCATCCAAATACAAAAAGGCACAAGACAAGGTTGCCCACTATCCCCTCTATTATTTATTCTTTCATTAGAAGCACTCACAAGAATAATTCGAAAAGACAAGCTGATCAAAGGATTAGAAATTAGAAAAAAGACATTTAAATTACAGGCTTATGCAGACGATTTAGTTTTCATTTTGGAAGACCCCTTAGAATCTGGAACAAGATTATTACAGGAGCTGGAAAATTATGGAGATGTCGCGGGGTTGAAGATTAATAAAGAAAAAACTAAAATGTTAGTTAAAAACATGTCCAATTTACAAGAAACTGAGCTAGTAGACAAAATCAATATCCAGACATCTAAAAAAGTAAGGTATTTGGGGATCCAACTGTCGGCAAGATGTACTACACTCAAAAGAGAAAATTATGACAAATTAATAGACCAAATTATAGTAGACTTAGACAGATGGAAAAATTTGCAGCTCTCCTTTATGGGGAGAATAGCGACAATCAAGATGAACATACTTCCCAAACTACTCTTTTTATTCCAATGTGTTCCAATTAAATTAGGTAAGGCTTTTTTTGAAAATTTAAACAGAGTTACATCCAAATTTATCTGGCAAGGTAGAAAACCGAGAATTAAATTAAAACTATTACAGAATGCAAAGGAAAGAGGAGGGCTCGGCCTCCCGGATTGGGAAAAATATTATCAAGCAGCAATATTGGTATGGATAAAGGATTGGATACACTTAAGGAACAGAAGACTACTGGCATTAGAAAGCCATGATATGCAAATAGGGTGGCATGCCATAATGTGGGACGGGAAATATAAGGCTCACCAGTATTTCCAGAACCATCATATTAGATGGGCACTATTAGACGTGTGGATAAAAATTAAAAAAATTAATTATATAGAGAGCCCCAATTGGCTATCCATATTAGAGATATTTATGCACCCCAAATTCATAAATTTAGGAAGAGTAACCACATATAAAGATATCTTAGATGAGAATGGAGACCTGAAAACAAGGAAAAGACTATTAGAAGATGGTATAGAGTTGGAATGGTGGGCATACTTACAAATACAGTCGCGATACAGAAAAGACAAAAAAGAACCAGGGATAAAATTAGAGTATACCCAATTAGATAAAATCCTTCTAGGAACAGAAGATCAAATGATAAAAAAGATATATCAATATTTATTAGAACAAGATTTGCTAGAAGAACAGGTAAAAGAAACAATGTTAATCTGGAGCAAAAATTTTGGTTATAATATTGACTTAGATAATTGGCAATCATTATGGGACAGAAATAGGAGGTTAACGCTAGCCACCTCTTATAAAGAAAATCTATACAAGATGTTTTATAGATGGCACCTTCCCCCTACAAGGCTAGCAAAAATAGATAAAAAAATCTCACTGACATGCTGGAAATGTAGAAGGTTTCCAGGGACTTATTATCACATGTGGTGGGAATGTTCAAAAGCGAAAAATTTTTGGCACCAGATAAAAAATTGGCTGGAAGAAATACTACTACAAAAAATTGATTTAAAACGACTTCCGGATCCGGTTCCAGCGCCAGCGGACGTGCAAAGAACTTGTTCTCTTTGCCGTCCAGTTTCCCCCCGCGGTAGACCCTGGACAGGGTCGAAGGTTGCCCTGGAGGGGCGACCACCGTAGAGGAGGGCACTTGTCGATTGCGGAGGGAGCGGGAGCTCCCTCTGCGGTCCGAGAAATCACCTTTGGGCCGAAGGGGAAAAGATCGGCCAGTAACATGGCCGATCACTTAGCTGCTCCAGCCGAAAGTCACAGCAACATCTAAGCAAAAAGAACCACTGTGGAAGATCCGGGTGAGACCTTTCCTTCCCTCTTGTTATTTTCTTTACTTCCCTATGAAAAGCCTCTAGAAACTATTCCCTCCCTTGAAAAAGCAGCATTTGAATACTTGGGAAAAAAGTAACTACTCTTTATTGTGTATTTGAACTGCTGGAATTCGGGGGATCCTGAAAAAAGAAAAGAAAAGAAAAAAAGCCTTACTGTGACTCTTTCTCGCTGTTTGCTTGTTTTCAACTTAAGTGGAAATTCTTAGGGAGGGGGGTGGAGTGTTTTTCTTTCCTCCCCCCCCTTCTGAACATTTTTATCCACTTTAAAAAGGAAAAAAAACTATCCTGGCTACTGGGTGGAGTTATGTGGATTGGAGGGTTACAATGTATCCAGGAAATTGGCGTGAAGCCCAGAAAGCCTTATCGTAACATTGTAACCATGGTAAAGGAACTGCTGAACTTGGTGCTACGCCCAGACATTCCTGTACTTTTCTTATAGAAAAAAAAAAGAGAGAGAGAAAAAGAATGGAAGCCTATCCACAGCTTAATTATGGACTCATACTAGCAAAAATCTTGGAAACGAGAGAAGAATTAAATGGACTCTCTAATACGAGACATTAAAAATGCTGACAATACATACAAACAACGAATAATCACCATACTGACTAAGACTGATTACATAGTGCAGACATTATTGGGAAAAAGAGAAGAAGACTATGATCGGACGCAACTGTGGGAAAATGTGTATAATCAAATATTAAGATGGGAGGGCCCTATTGTGGAAACCTGCTTGGCATAAAAAGAAAGCTAGAATTAGGTTTAAAAATGAGTGTTAAAACTTTATTTGATGGGTAAAATGGTTTTTAGAGACTTTAAGTGAGCTAATATTTTTGAGATTTTTAAGGTTTAAGATTTTAGTCTGATTAATATTGATCTGAATTATGGATTTGATTAGGGCTTGGAATGGCAACTATGGAAAACTGGAAAAGTTAAAACTAAAGGAGTTGTATTGAGATTGGTGAAATATTAATGATATTCTTACTTGCAATGATTGAAGAATGGATTGATTTATAAAAATGTTTGACAGAGTATAGGAAACAGAATATAGTGGAGAAATTTTAAAATATACATATATATAATAGCTATATGTTTAGCTTAGAAATAATTAGAAATAACTTAAGTTAATGTAAAATGGTTTAAAAACGTAAAGTTATATTCGTTTATAAAATATGTATGTGAAATAGAATAAGAGATAGAAGTTAATTGAGAAATATAAAGTGAATATTTGGAGTAATATGGTCTGTATTATATGGATACTCGAACTGTATACTATATGTCTATGTAATGCCAATTGGAATATGTTAATAGTTAATTAAGCTCGAAATGGGTGGAAATACTATTGATAGTTTTTTTTGTTGTTTTTTTTTTTTGATTGATAAAATAGAGAGGGAAATTTTAAAAAGTAACCTAAATTGTTTATGTATGACTATATGTTTTATTTTGTTTTATGGAGTGCCCTATCTCCACGATGAGTCCTAAGCACTTGGCTGTAAAATTTAAAAAAATCAATAAAACTTGTTATATATATAAAAAAAATTGATTTAAAACCAGAAATCTTCTTATTAGGGATTAGTAATGATAAATTTAGCAAAGCATCTTTCTACTTACTATTGCATATTTTAACGGCAGCAAGATTGGCATATGACTAAAAATGGAAAAGAAAGGAAGCCCCCACTGAAGAAGAAATAATAAATAAAATTTTGTCCTGCGCTGAAATGGACAGGTTAACTCTAGAGATCAAAAATAAAACTGAAACAGAGTATTATGCAATTTGGAAAAATTTGTACGATTGGTTAGAGATGAGGATCGCTGAGATGATTATTGATTATTGATTGATTAGTAGATAACGCAAGGATTTCCTATTAGCATCTATATCAGGACACAACGGAAAGATATGTAAATACAGAAGTTTTTTACAGAAATTATATGTACAGCTTGTTATACTCTGTCCTGTTATAGAAGGTACTTTAAGTTTCTGTTTTTCTTTCTGTAATAGCAGTGTTATACCCAGGGAGGTTGAATTATGTCCACTTTTGTTTTTAAATGTACATTTAATAAAATCATTTATAAAAAAAAAAAGAAAAAAAAAGAAAACCCAAATTATACATGTATTAAATGTAAACTGTGTGAACTACTAGAGGAAAAAATAAGGGAACTAGAGGCAACTCTAGCCAAACTCCAACCTACACAAGAAAGCTATACCCAAACCAAACCAAAAATGACACAAATAACTCCCAGAGGATTTGACCCTACTGATAAACCCTTGGAGGAAGACAAATGGAGATATGTCACACATAGAAGAAAACAGAATAATCAAAGAAAGAAGCAGCATACATCTAATAAACCCCTACTGCCCAATCTAACCCAACCAGAAGCAGCCCTGTTAAAACTGAGAAATTAATTTCTCCCCCTAGATGGAAGTACGCAGACCCACAACCTCCCCCTCAAAGAAAACAATTGGACACCTAGCAAAGAAACAACACCAAATATCCCTTAAAAAGTCACATCAACAAAGAGAGCTGAGATAAACAGAAAAGCACCCCAGACTGCACCCCCCCCCAAAAAAGGAAGGTGAGTGTTGGTAATAGGAGATTCTATCCTCAAAGGAACAGAATCAGCCATCTGGAGACCAGACATACAATCCAAGGAGGTATTTGTCTCCCTGGAGCAAAAATCAAAATGTGGCCAAGAACCTAACTAAAATAATTAGGCCCACAGATCCTCCTATCCTCCTCATTCACATTGGGACAAATAACACAACAAAGAATCTGAGTACAATATTGAGAGATTATAAGCAACTAGGCAATAAAGTTAAGGTGCTAGGAGCACAAGTAGTGTTCTCATCAGTACTCCCAATGAAAGGCCAACAACCGTTCAGGGGAAAAAAATTCTAGAAATAAACCACTGGCTAAAGGGTCGGCGATACCAAAAAAACCCTTTGGTTTCCTGGACCATGGACTGCATTTCCTATGCGAAGGACTCTTGGCAAGGAATGGGCTGCACCACACGAAAACGGGAAAATGTACTCGGAAAAAACTGGTCCAACTCATCAGGAGGGCGACCAATCTTTAGAATCTCTAGAACACAAAACCAATCATAAATCCCAAGAAAACATATCAAACAATGAGGTAGGGAGTGATGAGAAAAAAGAAAAAAATCAAATAGCAATCAAGAGATGCAGGAAACATACCCACGGACAGGCATAAAAGTCTTAAATGTTTATATACTAATGCTCAAAACTTGGGGAACAAACAGGGTGAACTAGAAGCAATAGTACACGAGGGTGGGTATGACATAACTGGTATTACAGAAACCTGGTGGGACAAAACCCATGACTGGAATGGACTGATGGATGGATACAAATTTTTCAAAAGAAACAGAACTACAAAAAGAGGAGGGGGAGTTGCACTATTTGTAAGAGAATACTACATATCTACAGAAGTGCACATGATCAAAGATAAAAGCCTTCCAGAATCTATATGGGTCAATATAAAAGGGGGGGAGTGACATTGCCATAGGGGTATACGACAGGCCACCCAACACCCAGCACCTCCCACACCTTCCCTTTTATAATTCAGCCAAGGCGTGGCTTCCTAATGCCTTCTCCTTTGCCTTTGGAGCTGCCCCATTGCATTCCTCTGTCCTACTCGCTTCTCTTGCCTGTGCTTTTGTGCATCCTGGATTTGTCCCAACTGTTCTTCATCACTGTCCAACTCAGGCTCCCAGCACAGCTGTGTCTCAGCCTGAGTGCGAGTAGAGGGGCCAGGCTCCTCGTCCGACTGTAAGTCTTGGAGCTCCTCAGAGCCTTCCTCTGACTCTAATGTCACTCCAGGCCCTCCTCCTCATATGATTCCTCAGACTCAGCTGCCGGATCGAATGGCTGGCAAGGAATCACAACAAAAGTGACCATGTCATAATGGAATTCAACATAATGCAAACATAAGCAATAGAAAATAATTCAACCAGTTTCTTAAACTTCAAAAGAGCTGATTTTAACAAACTCAGAGAGAACCTAGGAAAGATTCCATGGATGAAAATGCTAAAGGGGAAAACAACTCAAGAAGCATGGGAAACTCTGAAAAATGCCATCATAAAAGCCCATACCAGCACAATACCACTGAAAAAGAAAAACAAGAAAGCTAAGAAGAAACCAACATTGCTGCATAAAGATCTCTCAGACAAACTGAAAGACAAAAAAGACAAGTACAAAAAATGGAAAGAGAGACACATAACTAAGGCTGATTATCAGCAGACAGTCAGAACATGCAAAGACGAAAGTCAGGAAAGCAAAGACTCCGAATGAACAAAGACTTGCAACAGAAATCAAGGACAATTTAAAAAAGTTTCTTTCAACATATTAACAACAAGAAAAAAGTCAAGGAAACTGTAGGTCCACTAAAGAGAGAACATGACAAGGAAGTAACAAGCAATAGGGAGGAAGTAGAACTGCTTAACTCATTCTTTGCATCAGTCTTTACACAAAAAGAAATTATAGCACAATATACCATAAAACTACTGCAAAAGACAAACTAGAAACAAAAATTAAAAAAGCAAGAAAATGATAAGAGAACACCTATCCAACCTTGACGAATCACCACGACCCAACAGATTACACCCCAGAATTATTTTTTTAAAGTATTTTATTAGTTTTCTACCATTACAATTCATTAGTGCTTAATGAACAACATGTTGTTTGGGTTGATTTTTGCTTAGTCATAAAAGTTAAGTTCTTACTCTCTATTTCGTTTTTCCATCCATTGATAAAATAAGTTCCATGTTTGAAAGTATTCTGTATCTTCTTTTTCTTTTATTTTCTATGAAGAATAAATCTATCCCTTTCTGCACAGTCCAGTATTTTCTTAATTATTGCTTCTTCCGATGGTGTTATCTCATTTTTCCACTGCTGCGCAAATGCAATCCTCACTGCTATTAATACATGTAATGTTAAATATACATTTTGTTTATCAAATTTTTTTGGAATTATGCCTAATAAAAAAAAATTAGGTTTAAAATCTACATGATTCCCTAACATCTTTTCTAACCAAGTATGTATTTTTGCCCAAATTTCTTTTGCTTTAACACATGTCCACCACAAGTGATAATATGTACCAGGATTTTGATTACATTTCCAACATTTACTAGACATATATTTAAACATTTTTGCTAATCTAATTTCTTTCCCAAAGATTTTGCCATTTTTCTAATTCTATATTATATCCAAAAAATTTTGCCCATATTATCATTTCTTTCACTTGTTCATCTTCCATTTTTAAGTTCAATAAAAAATTATACAATTTTTAATAGTTTTTTCATCAGAAGTCAACAACACCTGATCAAACATTGTCTGATCTTTATAAAAACCATATGTTTTAACATCTTTGTCATACCTTGATTGCATTTGCAATCGGGACCACCATGATAAGTCAATGCCCTGGTCTTCTAGCTCTTGTTAGATTTTAATTTCCCATCTGTATTCAGAATATCCTTATATGTTAATTTTTTTTTCAAATTTAACTAAGTTTGGGTGAGCAAAAGCTTCTGTCATTGATAAGTCATCCTGGGATTTTGATACAAATTTTTGGTTTTATCTTTTCCCATACAGATAATAACGTGTTTCTTATATAATGGTTTTGAAAGTATCTATGGGTTTTATTCTTTTCATATCATAAAAATGCATGCCACCCAAGTTGTAAGTCATGTCCTTCTAAATATAGTAATCTTTTGTTTCTAAGAGTTATCCATTCTTTTAGCCATGTTAGAGCACATGCTTGGTAGTATAAGACCCAATCTGGTAGTCCAAATCCTCCATTTTCTTTGGCTTCTTGTAGCATTTTCAGTTTAATTCTGGCTTTCCTTCCTTGCCAAACAAATTTCAAGATTAATCTATTCAAATCATCAAAAAACTTTTTTCTACTTTTATAGGTACTGTTTGGAATAAAAAAAAGGAGTTTTTGTAAAATATTCATTTCCACAGTAGCTATTCTTCCTAGCACTGATAATTGTAGGTTTTTCCATTTATCCAAGTCTATTTTTATTTGACTTAGTAATTTTATGTAATTATCTTCTTTTATCGTTGCACATCTTGCTGTTAAGTATATTCCAAAATATTTAACTTTCTTAACTATTTGTAAGTCTATTTTTTCTGACATTTGTGTTTTTTGCTTATCTATAAGGTTTTTAACTATAACTTTGGTTTTTTCTGTTTATTTTCAATCCTGCTATTTCTCCAAATTCTTGTATCTTTTTCAATAATTTAGACGTTGTCTCCAACGGTTCTTCTAGAATAAATACCAAGTCATCTGCAAATGCTTGTAGTTTATAGCTTTCATCTTTTATCTCCATTCCTTTAATTTCCGGATCTTGTCTAATGTTTTTATTGAGAACTTCCAATGTTAGTATGAATATCAGTGGGGATAGTGAACATCCTTGTTGTGTGCCTTTCTTTATATTAAATATAATATGGGCTTGAATTCTATGGCACAGTCCATGGGTCGGTGGAAGGGAAGCTCATCCGCCCTCTCCTCGCTGAAAACTTCAGCCAGGTTTCTGTATTCCTCTGGTATTTCTGGTAGCCCCTTTTCTTCTCCCATGGATGCTATTTCCGTTTTTAATTTTGGTAGATCCCCTTGGGGTTTTAAGTCTGTAGGGTCCTCTTTCAGGAAATTGATTTCTTTCGTCCTCCAATTTTCCCAGGGGTTCCATTTTGTTAACCATTCCAGCCCTAGGATCATCGGGCATTCCATGCCTGGGGTCACTACAAACGTTATGTCTTCCTCATGATTTCCCAGGGATAGGTTGATTGGTAACGTGGCTAGGGTAGCTGGCACCCCCTGCTATGGACCCATCTAACTGGCCAAATGAGATTGGTTGTTCCAGCCTCCTCACCGGAATGCCCAAATTTCCCACTAGCGTCGGGCTAATGAGGCAGCGGGTGCAGCCAGAGCCTATTAAGGCTTTCACTTTGACAGCTTCAGGCATGGAGGGGGCTAATATAGTCACTGTCTTGAGGATGGGTGGGATGGATCCACTTACCAGTGGTTCGCCCTCCGAGCTGTCATCTGGGGCGTCCACCGGCCCTGTGGTGCAGGCTGGAGCTCTTTCCCCATGATGGGTGGAGGTAGGGGATTCCACAGCCTCTATCCCTCTCATGGCAGATTCTTTTGACTTAGCTGGGGACTTCCCAGATTTGCTGGCCGGTGGTCTGTCTGGGTTGTGCTGGGGGCTTTCGAGCGGCATTCTACAGCCCGATGCCCCTCGCTCCTGCATTTGAAACAGCCCATTGGTTTCTTGGCCATAGCCGATGGCTTCGCTGGTTCGCGCGTCAGTTCAGGCGGTGAGCGGCTCCATTGTTTTCCTCGGCGGTGCCTCTTCAGTAGGTCGATCTCTGCTTCCTCTGCCAGGATGTACCATTCGTCGAGTAGGTGTGGGTCCCCCTGGGGCAGGCAAGCGTCATATAGGTCATAATTCAGACCATCTTTGAAATGGCTAAGGAGGATGTCTTCCGGCCAGTTCAGCTTGCTGGCAATGGTTCGGAATTCTTGCGTATATTCGGCTACTGGCCGTCTGCCTTGCCTCATCGTTTTGATTCTTTTGTGTGCTTTGCGATCAGCCAGGGGGTCCTTCAAATCACCTTCTCAGAGAGGACATGAAACGGTTGAAGTCGTTGAGCTCTGGGGCATTGGAATCCTCCTCTTTGGGGCTCAGGATCCTCCTCTTCTAGGGAGCTGAGGGTTCTCTTCATCAAGTCGATAGCTTTCTCTAGGATCCAGTTCGAGTGCTGTGCCCAGCTTCCTTCATCTTCGCTTGTGTGAAGGGATCTCTCCATCTCCTGCTTCCATCCTGGTTGGTTGGCCCCCCATCTCAGGGTCACCTTTCTTGATTTCCTTTCTTTCCAACGCCCATTGACCACCGAGGCTTGTGGTTACGTGTCTCCACCACCTCCTGAGGCATCTGACCCTTCAGATCCAGATATTTGGGAGGTTTCCAGTCGGGGCAACGGCTCCCTCTCCGGGGGGCTTTCCCCCTTCCCCGCTTCGTCGTCTGACATGGTATTTTTTGCAAAGTCCCCCGGCAAGGTTCTTCCTTCCAGGTTGACCAATTTTGCAGATCCTGTCTAATGTAAGGACCCACTTCAATTTACATCTTAAGAAGACAGAACTCTTGGAACGTTTCTTCCAACAGGAATCTTTATTAAGAAAACTGACTGAAGGCATGCTAGACAGGATCTGAGGGACCCCCCTGACCATTCAATGTTTCAAAGTGTTCCCAGGCAGCCCCACTCCACACTCCTTCTGGTCAATTGAAATTGGCAGATGGTTGGGTGTTAAATCCATCGGATCCCAAACATTGCAATCTTCCCCCCCTTTTTTCTTGCTGCCGGTAAAAGGAGGCTTCATAGGGAGTGAGATCAAAGGCTGATGGCCGCATTGTTATGGTTAGTACTCTCGAAGAGAATCCACAGAGGATGTTACTTTGTAGTTGATAGGAGGAATGCCAGTCATAAACACCCGTGTTTACTCCCCCTGTTTGTAGTATGACAGAATCCAGAAGAGAGTAAGAATTGGGTTTTCTCAGAGTAGATAGCTAGAAATAAAATATAATTGGATTCTGACAGTATGTTCTGTAGTCTTAAAAAATGTGACGCTTTCTCCATCTCTAGTACTGTGACTGTATCTTCCAAGCTTTTATTTGCCTGTGCTAATCTTTGATTTTCTTCTTTTATTTCCTTCATCTTTTTCTCAGTTTCTTCTGATTTCTCTTCCATTTTCTGGATTCTTTGCTCATTCTTTGTAATCATTTGTTTGAAGTTTCTAATTGTGAGTTTATATTGAATACCTGCTCATTTATCTTGTCCAAATTATTTCTTGTCTTTTCGTTGTTTTTCTTGTGTCTTCTTGATTTGAGACGATTGCTTCCTGAATTGATTGCAGTGCTGTTTGCATTTCCTTTTGAAAATTGTTTGCTTTTTCTTGTTGAAGCATTGTTTCAATAGATCTCTGATATACTGGACTGGGCACCCCAGATGATGGTGCTGAAGCTGGTTTTTTAGTAGTTTTAGCAAGGTTTGGGACACTCATTTTTATTTTTATTCTCCCCCCTCAGTTACTGTATCATCAATCTGTTGTGCCCCCTGGAAAGTATCCTTATCTGCAAAAAAAAACAAAAAACAAATCTCATATTCAATATACCATTACACAGTTTAAGTTTAACATCATGTTGTGTAGTTCTTATAGAACTTGTCTAGTGTGCCACAGAAAACTAGAGTTTTGTACTCCAGCTTTGTCTGTCAGTATCAGGTCTGGAGGAGAAGTTGCAAAGTCTACTACAGCCCTCATGACCAGAATCCAGAATCCCAGAGTTGTAGATCAAGTGATGCTTGTAATCCAGAGTGGCCAGCAGGTCTTAAACCAGTCAGTAAGACCAACCAAACCAGGAATAGTAAAAAAAACCATGTTGTCATCTGTCTCTAGATGTTTCTTCAAATCACAGATCAAGCAGCATTTGTAATCCACAATGAACAATAAATTTCCATACGCTTGATGATAGAACATCACATAGAGTCCTGTTTCTTTCTGTCTTCAGCTGTTTATTACAGTTCTAAAGATTTTCAAGGTCATCCAGCTGGCTGCTTATCTGTATCTGGGCTCTATGCCAAGTCTATCCCAGACATAACATACTGAAAGATTTTGTCTCTGTTTCACCACTAGATTTTACTCTCTCCCAAATAATAAAGATTTAAATCAAAAGTTATTCATAAGATTAGTCTCATCCTGCTATTTTTCAACCACAAATTAATGATTTTCACAATTGTTCAACTTTAGCAAAACAATGTCTCTATATTAATTCTGATTTATCCTTCTGTAATCTCTGTTCCCATCCATCTTAAGCTTTTCTTCCTGCTGCTTTTGTTTCTCTGGTGGTGGGGGAAAATCCCCTTCCTCCAGTCATGCCTGGGGAATTCTTGCCTTTGGGTAATTTATTTGTTCCAGGGAATAGTGCTAAAAAGCGGTAGAGAGGAAGAAAATATTCTCACCCAGTTCCATGACATGCTGTTACTAATCTGCTTGTTGGGGCTAATCTGTGCCCTTCCTGGCTGTCAGTAGCTCTTTGACAGATCGCATAAATGCGGTCTGTCTTTCTTCTGTTGGTTTCGAGGGATTTCCTCAGATCAAACGGGCTGACCGCCATCTTCCCATAATCTATGAGGGTTCCCTCCTTTGTTGTCGCCTCTCCGGGGTGACTTTTGGCTCTTTATGGCCCCCTGGCAGAAAGAAATCAACTGTGGGGCACAGAGCACCACTTTCCCCATGTCTATATCGCTACGACATCAAGCCGGCTCTCTCCTGATTACACCCCAGAATTCTGAAGGAGCTGGCAGATGTTATCTGAGAACCATTGCGCCATATCTTTCAAAAATCCTAGAGCACCGGGGAAGTACCTGAGGATTGGGAAAGGGCTGATGTAGTTCCCATCTTCAAGAAAGGAAAAAATACAGACCCAGGAAACTACAGACCAATCAGTCTAACATCAATACCTGGGAAGATCCTGGAAAAGATAATCAAAAAACAGATCTGCGAACAACTAGAAGGAAACAAAGTCATAACCAGTAGCCAGCACAGGTTTGTTAAAGACAGTTCATGCCAAACCAATCTTATTTCCTTCTTTGATAAAGTGACCAAATTAGTAGACCAGTGAAACCTGTGCACATAGTATACTTAGTTTTCAGTAAGGCATTTGACAAGTTAGGGTTAGGGTTACTGCTTGGTAAGCTAGAAAAAGGTGGAATAGACAACATCACCACCAGATGGATTTGCAGCTGGCTGACAAACCGTACTCAACGAGTAGTTCTCAATGGTACTACAGCCACATGGAGAGAAGTAAACAGTACTACAAGGCCCAGTCTTAGGCCCAGTACTCTTCAATATCTTCATTAATGACTTAGATGAGGGAATAGAAGGGGAACTCATCAAATTTGCAGATGACACTAAACTGGCAGGAATAGCCAACACCCTAGAAGACAAGCTCAGGATCCAAGAAGATCTTGACAAACTTGAACAATGGGCCCTATCCAACAAAATGAAACTTAATGGGGAGAAAAGCAAAGTTTTACATTTAGGCAGGAAAAATCAAAGGTACAAGTACAGATTAACTGTGAGAGGGACTTTGGAGTCCTAGTGGATGATCACTTGACTATGAGCCAGCAGTATGCAGCAGCTGCCAAAAAACCTAATACAATCCTGGGTTATATAAACAGAGGCATAGAATCAAGATCACACGAAGTATTGATACTGCTTTATAAAACCCTAGTAAGACCACACCTGGAATACTGCAACCAATTTTGGTCACCATATCACAAAAAAGATGTTGAGACCTTGGAAAAAGTTCATAGAAGATTATCAAAGGCCTGGAGACTAAAACATATGAAGAATGTCTGCAGGGCTTGGGTTTGGCTAGTCTAAAGAAAAGAAGAAATAAGGGTGACATGATAGCAGTATTCCAGTATTTGAGGGGCTGCCATGAAGAAGAGGGGGTCAAATTATTCTCCAAGGCACCAGAAGGCAGGACAAGGAACAATGGTTGCAAAATAATCAAGGAGAGATGCAACCTGGAATTAAGGAGAAACTTTCTAACAGTGAGGACAATTAACCAGTGGAACAGCTTGCCTTCAGAGATCATGGATGCTCCATTACTGGAGGTCTTTAAGAAGAGACTAGACAGTCACTTGTCTGAAATGGTATAGCTTCTCCTGCTTGAGTGGGGGGCTGGACTAGAAGACCTCCAAGGTCCCTTCCAGCTCTATTCTATACTAGTGATAGATTTACTAGGGGGCTTATTCAATTTGAGAGTTCCTGGCAAATGTTGGTACCTAAAGTGAATACTTTTCAATCAAGCAAGACATGAGTCAATGCAAATAGCTAACACCAGGAAGTCATTTTTAAGGAACTCATTAAGAAAATCACCCTGTCTCATCTGCCAGCACTGAAAGCTCTGCTTCCAATCTCCTGTTTTTGTTATTCTATACACTGCTGAGCTACATCCCATGGCTAAGATAGTTTGGTTTCTCAGCCAGGTCCATTTCATCACTGATTGCAGTGATTGGAACTGAATAAGAAGTTGAGATATGTGTCAGAATCCAATTATATTTTATTTCTAGCTAATCTACTCTGGGAAAACCCAATTCTTAGTCTCTTTTGGATTCTGTCATACTACAAAGGGGGGGGGGAGTAAACACGGGTGTTTATGACTGGCATTCCTCCTATCAACTACAAAGAAACATCCTCTGTGGATTCCCTCTCTGGAGTACTAACCATAACAATATGGCAATCAGCCTTTGATCTCACTCCCTATGAAGCCTCCTTTTACCGGCAGCAAGGAAAAAGGGGGGGAAGATTGCAATGTTTGGGATCCGATGGATTTAACACCCAGCCATCTGCCAATTTGGATTGACCAGAAGGAATGTGGGGTGGGACTGCTTGGGAACACTTTAAAACATTGAATGATCAGGGGGGTCCCCCAGATCCTGTCTAGCATGCCTTCAGTCAGTTTTTCTTAATAAAGATTCCTGTTGGAAGAACCGTTCCAAGAGTTCTGTCTCCTTAAGATGTAAATTGAGGTGGGTCCTTACATTAGACAGGATCTGCAAAATTAGTCAACCTGGAAGGAAGAATCTTGCCGGGGGACTTTGCAAAAATTACCATGTCAGACGACGAAGCAGGGAAGGGGGAAAGCACCCCCTGGAGAGGGAGCCGTTGCCCCGACTGGAAACCTGCCAAATATCCGGATCTGAAGGGTCAGATTCCTCAGGAGAAGAAGTGGTGGAGACACGTAACCACAAGCCTCGGTGGTCAATGGGTGTTGGAAAGAAAGGTGAGTGGGAAAAGAAATCAAGAAAGGTGACCCTGAGATGGGGGGCCAACCAACCAGGATGGAAGCAGGAGATGGAGAGATCCCTGCACACAAGCGAAGATGAAGGAAGCTGGGCACAGCACTCGAACTGGATCCTAGAGAAAGCTATTGACTTGATGAAGAGGACCCTCAGCTCCCTAGGAGAGGAGAATCCTGAGCCCCACGGCCGCACCAACTCCTGGAGCCGCAACTGGAGAGACACTGAGGGGGAATTGGAACCTGCAGTCCCGGGGACATACACTGATCAAGTAGTCCCCACGCCCCGCCGACCTGCAGATGGCAATCCGGATGGAAGACAATACCGACAAAGAAGGCACCGATCCATTCAAAGACTTCCGCCGTTGGACGCGAAATTCAAGGGGGAGCCGACACGCTTGGGGTTTTTCCTAACCCAAGTCCTTGGCTACATGGAGGAACACGGGCGACACATCCCTAGCGACAAAGCCCGTATCCGGATCGTGCAATCTGCTCTGGATGGACCGGCCGCCGATTGGGTGGTGAATTTGCATGATTCCAATGCCTGAGAGCTCAACAACTTCAACCATTTCGTGTCCTCTCTGAGAAGGCGATTTGAAGACCACCTGGCTGATTGCAAAGCACGCAAAAGAATCAAAACGATGAGGCAAGGCAGACGGCCAGTAGCCGAATATACGCAAGAATTCTGAACCATTACCAGCAAGCTGAACTGGCCGGAAGACATCCTCCTTAGCCATTTCAAAGATGGTCTGAATTACGACCTATATGATGCTTCCCTGCCCCGGGGGGACCCACACCAACTCGACAAATGGTACGTCCTGGCAGAGGAAGCAGAGATCGACCTACTGAAGAGGCACCACCGAGGAAAACAATGGAGCCACTCACCGCCTGAACCGACGCGTGAACCAGCGAAGCCATCGGCTATGGTCAAGAAACCAATGGGCTGTTTCAAATGCGGGAGAGAGGGGCATCGGGCTGTAGAATGCTGCTCGAAAGCCCCCCAGAACAACCCAGACAGACCACCGGCCAGCAAATCCGGGAAATCCCCAGCTAAGTCAAAAGAATCTGCCATGAGAGGGATAGAGGCTATGGAATCCCCTACCTCTGCCCATCATGGGGAAAGAGCTCCAGCCTACACCGCAGGGCCGGTGGATGCCCCAGATGACAGCTCGGAGGGCGAACCACTGGTAAGTGGATCCATCCCACCCATCCTCAAGACAGTGACTATATTAGCCCCCTCCATGCCCGAAGCTGTCAAAGTGAAAGCCTTAATAGGCTCTGGCTGCACTCGCTGCCTAATTAGCCCGACCCTAGTGGGAAATCTGGGCATCCCAGTGAGGAGGCTGGAACAACCAATCTCATTTGGCCAGTTAGATGGGTCCATAGCAGGGGGGGTGCCAGCTACCCTAGCCATGTTACCAATCCACCTATCCCTGGGAAATCATGAGGAAGACATAACATTTGTAGTGACCCCAGGCATGGAATGCCTGATGATCCTAGGGCTGGAATGGTTAACAAAATGGAACCCCTGGGTAAATTGGAGGACGAAAGAAATCAATTTCCTGAAAGAGGACCCTACAGACTTAAAACCCCAAGGGGATCTATCAAAATGAAAAACGGAAATAGCGTCCATGGGTGAAGAAAAGGGGCTACCAGAAATACCAGAGCAATACAGAGACCTGGCTGAAGTTTTCAGCGAGGAGAGGGTGGATGAGCTTCCCCCCCACCGACCCACGGACTGTGCCATAGAATTCAAGCCTGGGGCAAAACTCCCAAAGCCCAGATTATACTCCATGAGCCCAAAGGAGAAGGAGGAAATGGAGAGATTTATAAAGAAAAACCTAGAAACGGGGTTCATTAAACTAGCCAAACCTAAGGTGGCCGCTCTGGTCCTCTTTAGAGAGAAGGACGGCTCTCTACGCTTATGCGTGGACTACCGGCTTCTTAATGCAATCAGTGAAAGCAACCTATACCCCCTACCCCTCATGAAGGACATGTTATAACACCTCTCGAAAGGAAAGAGTTTTACTAAACTAGATCTAAGGGAAGCGTATTACCACATGAGAATTAGGGAAGGAGATGAATGGAAAACCGCATTTAATTGCCCAATGGGGTGCTACAAATTCAAAGTTTTGCCTTTTGGATTACAAGGGGCCCCCGCAGTATTTATGCAATTAATCAATGAGGTACTAAGGGAGCACCTATTTAAGGGTCCTGGTTTGTCTAGACAACATCCTTATCTTCACTGAATCAAAAGAGGAACATGTCAACCTAGTCAGAGCGGTTTTAAAGAAACTGCGAGCCGCCCACCTATATGCCAAATTATCAAAATGCGAATTTCACTAGGAAAGAATAGACTACCTAGGTTACCGCACATCCCCACAAGGCATTGAAATGGACCCAGAAAAGGTCAGGGCAGTATTAGAATGGGCACCACCTCGCACAAGAAAGCAACTGCAAAGTTTCCTGGGTTTCGCAAACTTTTACCGCCAATTCATCCCCTCATTTGCCCAGATAGCCCTGCCCCTCACGAGCTTACTAAAAACGAAGGGAGAATCCTCAGTGAAACCTAGCCAGCCACTAAAATGGACAATGGAATGCCAAGCGGCATTTGAGAGATTAAAGAGGCTTTTTTCTGCCGAACCAGTACTGAGGCACCCAGACATGGAAAAACCCTTCGTAATACAGTTGGATGCAAGTGATGTGGCAGTGGGGGCTGTACTATTACAAGAAAATGATGAAGCAATGTTGCAATCCTGCGCATATACGTCCAGGAAACTCACTGAAACAGAACAGCGCTGGCCCGTGTGGGAGAAAGAGGCATATGGGATACGTTGGTCATTACTTACATGGCGCCAATTCCTTGAAGGCAATAAAATCCCTTTCCAGGTGTGGACAGACCACAAAAATTTGGAAGCCTTGAAAACACCCAGAAAACTCAACCCCAAGCAAGCCCGCTGGTCTCAGCATTTTCACCAATTCAATTTTAAGCTCAGGCATTTGCCGGGGGGAAAGAACTTTCTGGCAGATGCATTATCTCGCATGGCCCAATATAACAGCATGTGAGCCACTGACTCTAAACCGATCATGGGAGAATCACAACTGGCAGCGCCAGTGACTACCACAGCAACTTAAATTAAAACCACAGCTGGATAGCCAGACTGGAATTGAATTCCGGAAAAGTTTGGAAACAGATGAATGGTTCCAGAAAAATAAACACGTGTGCACAATGAAAGATGGACTGCCTTGGGTGGGGGAGAAGTTATATATACCGACCACCCAAAGGATCACATTCATGCAACTTTGCCACGACACAAAATCAGCAGGGCATTTTGGATTTGTAAAAACATTGCACTTAATTAAACAGCAATTTTGGTGGCCATCCATGAAAAAAGGCATACAAAGTTACGTGGCCAGCTGCCCAAAGTGTGCAACTGCAAAAAGGTTGCAAGGTAAATCGCCAGGACTGTTACAAACAGTGGCAAATCCCTCAGCCCCCTGGAGGGAACTAGCCATGGATTTTATAGTGGAATTACCAGAAAGCAATGGGAATACTGTCATTTGGACGGTCACGGACCGATTTTCCAAACAGGTTCACTTTATTCCTTGCCAAAAGATCCCCACCGCAAAAGCTTTAGCGAAACTTTTCGTGCAACATATTTACAGATTGCATGGGGCACCCCAACGCATCATATCTGATAGGGGAGTGCAATTTACGTCTGCATTTTGGAAGGAATTTCTACCCCTTTTAGGGACCACCCAGGGACTGACATCTAGCCATCATCCTCAGGGAAATGGTCAATCAGAAAAATGTAACTCAGTACTTGAGCAATATTTAAGATGTTTTCTTAATTTCCAGCAGTCAGATTGGACGGACCTGTTGCCTTTCACAGAGGTTGCCTACAATAATGCAGTCCACTCCAGCACATGTTACACTCCTTTTCAAATAGCTACCGGTCAAAGTTTCAACCCCATGCCAGAAATAACCACAAACGAACCGGCAATCCCATCACTGAAAGAATGGATGGAACAATTACAAAACACCTGGCCAATAGTTAGAAAAGCCCTAGAGGAAGCTAGGCAAGCATACAAAGCACAAGCAGATAAGAAAAGGGTGGAGCCCACACCATTCATTATAGGAGAAATGGTGTATCTGTCTACAAAATACTTAAAATCCATACAACCCTGTAAAAAACGTGGACCAAAATATATAGGGCCTTTTCCAATTAAAGGAATCATAAACCCAGTAACAGTAGAATTAGAATTACCCAAGAATCTTAGGCAAATACACCCAATTTTCCACTGCAGTTTGCTGAAAAGAGAACATCAGTCACCCTTACGGCCAAAAATCCCCCCCCCCACCAACACCAATCATGATAGAAGGCGAACAACACTTCCAAATAAGGGAAATCCTGGACTCTAGAAAATATCATGGGTCAACTCAATACCTAGTAGGATGGAAGCACCTCCCCGCCTCTCAAAACAAGTGGGTCTATAAACGTCATGTCAAAGCCCCGAAGCTTTTAAAGAAGTTTCATACAGAGTATCCTAATAAGCCAGACTAACTTTTATACCTGTTTTGTTTTCTCTACAGGTGGACCTCTCTTATTTTTAAGGGGAGCCGGATGTCAGAATCCAATTATATTTTATTTCTAGCTAATCTACTCTGGGAAAACCCAATTCTTAGTCTCTTTTGGATTCTGTCATACTACAAAGGGGGGGGAGTAAACACGGGTGTTTATGACTGGCATTCCTCCTATCAACTACAAAGAAACATCCTCTGTGGATTCCCTCTCTGGAGTACTAACCATAACAATACGGCAATCAGCCTTTGATCTCACTCCCTATGAAGCCTCCTTTTACCGGCAGCAAGGAAAGAGGGGGGGGGGAGATTGCAACGTTTGAGATCCGATGGATTTAACACCCAGCCATCTGCCAATTTGGATTGACCGGAAGGAATGTGGGGTGGGACTGCTTGGGAACACTTTAAAACATTGAATGATCAGGGGGGTCCCTCAGATCCTGTCTAGCATGCCTTCAGTCAGTTTTTCTTAATAAAGATTCCTGTTGGAAGAAACGTTCCAAGAGTTCTGTCTTCTTAAGATGTAAATTGAAGTGGGTCCTTACATTATGTCTTGAACACCTTATGAAGTTCCAGAGAACGTCTAGCTTATGTTTTATGGGGAAGGAGTTCTGCACAAAGTGGAGATGGGCTACAGAGAATAGTTCCCTCCAAAGTTGCACAAATCTTGTAACCCTCTTTTTGAGACCTGAATGGACAATGTAACCATTGTGCAAACAGCTATGCATATGGTAGTTTCCATGTGAATTGCTTCTCTACAAGTCTTCCCCTTTATGCATTGACACTAACGGGAGTGCTATATTTTGTACATGATTCCAGTGGATGGGGTATTTGGCATATTTTCATACTCACAAGTTCACGGAAAAAAACAATGTATGATTATAGTTTTTCCCCATGCCTCTTTTTGTCTGTTCTTTACAGAACTCTCAGAACTTATTTGAATTCTTAACATATCATTCATTGGTCTTCAGTCTCGAGAGACTATGGTATCGTGCTCTGGAAAAAGGTCCTTAAGCAGCATCTGGTGTGGCTAAAAAGGCCAATTCGAGAGGGGCAGTCCCTTCCACATTGAGGGCAGATACAATCTGTCCCCTGTCCAGCCCCCAGATTTCACTGGTTCCGGGACTGCCTCTTTGCCTCAGCCTGCCGCACAAATGTCTCTTCAAATTGGAGAAGGCCATGCTGCGTCTTTAGCCTCCAGGCTGAATGATCAGAGGTCAAGGATTCTCAGCTGTTAATGTCCATTCCCAAGGCCTTTAGATCCCTCTTGCAGATATCCTTATATCGCAGCTCAGGTCTCCCTCTGGGGTGCTTTCCCTGCACTAGTTCTCCGTACAGGAGATCTTTCGGAATCTGACCATCAGCCATTCTCACGACATGCCCAAGCCAGCGTAGACATCACTGTTTCAATAGTGTATACATGCTAGAAATTCCAGCACATTCCAGGACTGTGCTATTTGGGACTTTGTCATTCCAGGTGATGCCGAGAATACATCGGAGACAACGCATATGAAAGGTGTTCAGCTTTCTGCCATACGTGAAAGGTCTAAGACTCACTGCAGTACAAGGGTGTGCTCAAGACGCAGGCTCTATAGACCTGGATCTTTGTATGTTCTGTCAACTTCTTATTAAGCCATACTCTCTTTGTAAGTCTGGAAAATGTGGTGGCTGCTTTACCAATACGTTTATTCAGCTCAGTATCTAAAGAGAGAGTGTCAGAGATAGTTGAGCTGAGATACACAAAGTCATGGACAACCTCCAGTTCCTGTGCAGAGATTGTAATACAGGGAGGTGAATCCACATCCTGACCCATGACTTGTGTTTTTTTCAAGCTGATTGTTAGACCAAAGTCATGGCAGGCCTTGCTAAAACAGTCCATAAGTTGTTGAAGATCTTCGGCAGAGTGAGCAGTAACGGCAGCATCGGCAGCGAAGAGGAAATCCCGTAGGCATTTCAGCTGGATTTTAGACTTTGCTCTCAATCTAGAGAGATTAAAGAGTTTTCCGTCTGATCTGGTCCAGAGATAGATACCCTCTGTTGCAGTTCCAAAAGTGTGTTTCAGCATGACAGCAAAAAGGATCCTGAATAAAGTTGGTGCGAGGACACAGCCCTGCTTCACTCCACTTCGAATGTCAAAGGAATCTGATGTTAAGCCATCAAAAACCACAGTGCCCTTCATATCCTCATGAAAGGACCTGATGATGTTGAGGAGCTGAGGTGGACATCCAATCTTAGGGAGAATTTTATATAAGCCGTCCCTACTAACCAAGTCAAAAGCCTTCGTAAGATCTATGAAGGCTACGAAAAGTGGCTGTCTTTGTTCCCTGCATTTCTCCTGCAACTGTCTAAGGGAGAATACCTTGTCAATGGTGGACCTGTTGGCTCGGAATCCACACTGTGATTCTGGATAGACTCTCTCTGCAAGCACCTGGAGCCTCTTCAATACGACACGGGCAAGCAGCTTCCCTACAACACTAAGAAGAGAGATGCCGCAATAGCTGTTACAGTCACCCCTGTTGCCTTTGTTCTTATACAGTGTGATGATATTTGCATCCTTCACATCTTGTGGTACTCCACCTTCCCTCCAACAAAGGCAGAAGATCTTGTGCAGTTCAATGGGAATGTTCTCTTTGCAGCACTTCAGAATTTCAGCAGGGATGTTATCTTTCCCGTTGGCCATTTTCGTTCATCTTCCCAACGCCGAACTGACCTAAACAAGTGGGCCAAGAACTATAATCAGCTCCAACTCTGGCATTAAAGTCGCCAAGAATAAACAGTGTTTCTTTCTCAGGGATTTTCTTGATAGTAGCAGCCAGATCGTCGTAGAATTTGTCTTTGGATTCTACTGAAGATGATAATATTGGTGCATATGCGCTAATAAGAGTAACCAATCCTGCTGATGAGTGTAGCTGCAGGGACAGAATTCTTTCATTTCCAGCAGCAGGTGGAGTAATGAATCCTAGTAGGGTGTTTCTAACTGCAAAGCCAACCACATATTCCCTAGTCTCATTCGATGGTTTTCCCTGCCAGAAGAATGAGAAATTTCTCTCCTTAACAGATCCCAAGTCTGACAGCCTTGTCTCTTGAAGGGCAACGATGTCCATCTGCAGTCTGCTCAGCTCCATATCGATGACAGCTGTCTTACGTACGTCATCTATTTCTCGCGAATCATCAGAGGCCAGGGGTCATTGTCCGAACGTTCCAAGTGCCCAACTTTAGGGCTAAAATTTTCTTATGTTTGTTGCATGATGCAGAGTTATCGATCTGTTTGTCGGCTTTAGCCCTAAACCCCATGCACCCAGTGAGGTTAACAGACCGTGGCAGGGCGGCACCTTACTGGCTGGGGGCTGCCCAGCTTAAGGTGGGCAGTAGCTGCCCAATGAGGTACTATGACCTCTCCCACCATAAAAGTGGCCCCTGGCGTCACGCTCTATGCAAATCAAGCAAAGACTTATAACCGGTAAATGCCACTTCCCATGTTATTTCAATGCTATATGCAAAGTTGGAGTGTCCTCTCCAGAGCACGAGGCCTGGGTAGATTAATATGGAGTATAGGCTGTTACCCAGGCAGCAGATCCCCCCTCTCCATGTCACTGAAATAGTCCAATGGAATGGCAAAGCCGATACGATTAGTTCCAGCTGCATCGCAGGAGTTACCAGAACATGATTGTACACAGTCACGAACTGCTTCCAGGACTCCGGCTCTGGATTTTGCCTCGAGGTTAACTCCTGAAGCCTTTTCCAATAGTAGATATAGCCACAAGGCAGTGGAGGTTAGAAATCAGAGTTTTCCTTCTCCTAGAGGATGGTTCTATTGCTTTATCCGCCATTGGGGCATAAAGCCCTCTTCTGCCTTCAAAACCATTGACCATCTTCTCCTGTAACCCTAGAAAGGGGCCCTTATGAGGTGCTACCAGCCGGGCCAGCTGGACCAAGGTTTTTTAAGGAGGTATTACTCCTCCAGCACTCCTCCTCATTCCAGGACTCCTACTCCAGATTTTGCCTCGGGATTGCTCATTCACTCCTTCACTTACTACCCCGTCACTTCCAAACGCCATTTGCTCATTCACTGCCACACATACTACCCCGTCGGATGCACCATTTGCTCATACACTCCCTCACTTGCTGCCCCGTCGCTTCCACACACACCCGTCGCCCCGTCATTCCCACACATACTGCCCGTCGCTTCCAAACACCATTTACCCCATCGCTTCCAAACGTCATTTGCTCATTCACTCCCGCACATACTACCCCATCAGTTGCAAACACCATTTGCTCATACACTCCCTTACAAGGTGCTACCAAACGCCATTTGCTCATTCACTCCCACACATTCTACCCCGTCAGTTACCCCGTCTTAACATATGCAAGTGCAGCAATCCTATGTATAGCCAAGTATTTCAAAATGGAAATTAGAATTGAGATGGAAAATATTGCATCTAGGAGTTCCCTTCGTTTTTCTGATTGTCTGAAAAACTCCTAGATCTTTCTATAGATAACTGTTTATAATGCTGTCTGGATCCCTATGACATCTGCATTATGTAGCTTTTCTGTGAGGCCTAGATTGGCCCTATTCTATTTGGTGCAAGGTAAACAGACTAACATGGAAAATATAAATAGGAAAAAAAATGTTGAGTGTGCCTTTGTAAAGATTGTGCAGCAGAAATCAAAGCCTATCACTTACTTTTACTAATGAATGATTTTGGAGAGACATCTACAAATTGATTATGATCGATTTTACATTGGCTGCCTAATTCTGTGAAGTTTTAATGAATCATTGATGTAAAAGATAGTTTGTCCGAAAATCTGTTCCTTGACAAAGTCATTTCCTCCCATTGCTTCTGTTAGAACTGGGTTTTAGATCATTTAAACACAAATCCAGCAAAAAAAAAAGATATGCTGGCTAAAGGATGAAGGAATCAGCATATGTTTAAATTTTTAAAAAATTCAGGTGCAAATAAAAATGAGCAATGCTGTTCTACAAGTAATTAAGTACCAAACTGAAGAATTTCTTGGTACCAGCAGATACAGAAATGCAGGTGTTCTTAAGCATTCTGGGTATTTCTGCAACCCTTCTGTCATTTCTTTGCAGATCTATTTGCTGCATGCTATAATGAAATGATATTTCAAAGGTTTTCTCCGGTTTTATTTGCTTACTTGTTTGCTTATTTTAAAAAAGCTTTATTATATGCAGTTAGATGGGGAAAAAAACTTATCTTCTCACTGGAAGTTATATTATAAATATAATACAGTTATTAGTAAAAGAACAAAGACATCATTATTAGAGTTTTAGATACATAAATGTTCATGTTACAAAACTAGAAAATTATATCTGACTGTGGTGAAGTGCCCAAATGTCTTACATTTGTAAGGTAAGGGCCAAAAATCAAATTATTACAATTATGCCTAAAACCAAAACACTTCTTCAACATTTAGTTTTAAAAACAGGCATTTCTAAAATTAAGTTGACATAAATTAGGAGCTAACACAACTTATATGAGCAGAATATGATATTAAAGCACTAAATATATTTTAAAAAATAGAAGAAAGTTTAAATGTAAGTTAAGATTATATATATTATGTTGGTACTGGAGATGTAGAATGTGAGATGACTTATTTATTTCCAGAAAAAGAAAAATAAGAGCAAATTGTAGGTGATTCTTAAGAATATGATAGATTAGGGGAAACATTGTATTATTGTCTATAACTATTTACCTAATGTGTCCTATATGCTAGAATCAGTCAGAAACAACATAGATAGTCCTCAACCTACGACCTACAATTGAACCCAAAATTTATGTTGCTAAGTAAGACATTTGTTAAGTGTATTTTAGCCATTTTACAACATTTCTTGCCACAGTTGTTAAGTGAATCATTGCAATTGTTAAATTAGTAACATGAATCTGGCTTCCACATTGACTTTGCTTGTCAGAAGGTGATCACATGACTCTGGGACACTGCAACTATCATAAATAGGAGTCAGTTACCAAGCATCTTAATTTTGATCACGTGACCATGGGGATGCTGCAATGATCGTAAGTGTGAAAAACAGTCATAAATCACTTTTTTCAGTGCTGTTGTAACTTCAAACGATCACTAAATGAACTGTAAGGACCCACCTCAATTTACATCTTAAGAAGACAGAACTCTTGGAACGTTTCTTCCAACAGGAATCTTTATTAAGAAAAACTGACTGAAGGCATGCTAGACAGGATCTGAGGGACCCCCCTGACCATTCAACATTTTAAAGTGTTCCCAGGCAGCCCCACTCCACACTCCTTCCAGTCAATTCAAATTGGCAGATAGTTGGGTGTTAAATCCATCGGATCTCAAACGTTGCAATCTTCCCCCCCTTTTTCCTTGCTGCCGGTAAAAGGAGGCTTCATAGGGAGTGAGATCAAAGGCTGATGGCCGCATTGTTATGGTTAGTACTCGCGAAGGGAATCCACAGAGGATGTTACTTTGTAGTTGATAGGAGGAATGCCAGTTATAAATACCCGTGTTTCCTCCCCCCCCCCTTTGTAGTATGACAGAATCCAGAAGAGAGTAAGAATTGGGTTTTCTCAGAGTAGATAGCTAGAAATAAAATATAATTGGATTCTGACATCCGGCTCCCCTTAAAAATAAGAGAGGTCCACCTGTAGAGAAAACAAAACAGGTATAAAAGTTAGTCTGGCTTGTTAGGATACTCTGTATGAAACTTCTTTAAAAGCTTCGGGGCTCTGACATGACATTTATGGACCCACTCGTTTTGAGAAGCGGGGAGGTGCTTCCATGCTACTAGGTATTGAGTTTCCCCACGATATTTTCTAGAGTCCAGGATTTCCCTTATTTTGAAGTGTTGCTCTCCTTCTACCATGATTGGGGTTGGTGGGGGGGATTTTTGGCCGTAAGGGTGACTGTTGTTCTCTTTTCAGCAAACTGCAGTGGAAAATTGGGTGTATTTGCCTAAGATTCTTGGGTAATTCTAATTCTACTGTTACTGGGTTTATGATTCTTTTAATTGGAAAAGGCCCTCTATATTTTGGTCCAAGGTTTTTGCAGGGTTGTATGGATTTTAAGTATTTTGTAGACAAGTACACCATTTCTCCTATAATAAATAGTGTGGGCTCCACCCTTTTCTTATCTGCTTGTGCTTTGTATGCTTGCCTAGCTTCCTCTAGAGCTTTTCTACCTATTGGCCAGGTGTTTTGTAATTGTTCCATCCATTCTTTCAGTGATGGGATTGCCGGTTCGTTTGGGGTTATTTCTGGCATGGGGTTGAAACTTTGACCGGTAGCTATTTGAAAAGGAGTGTAACCTGTGCTGCAGTGGACTGCATTATTGTAGGCAACCTCTGTGAAAGGCAACAGGTCCGTCCAATCTGACTGCTGGAAATTAAGAAAACATCTTAAATATTGCTCAAGTACTGAGTTACATTTTTCCGATTGACCATTTCCCTGAGGATGATGGCTAGATGTCAGTCCCTGCGTGGTCCCTAAAAGGGATAGAAATTCCTTCCAAAATGCAGACGTAAATTGCACTCCCCTATCAGATATGATGCGTTGGGGTGCCCCATGCAATCTGTAAATATGTTGCACGAAAAGTTTCGCTAAAGCTTTTGCGGTGGGGATCTTTTGGCAAGGAATAAAGTGAACCTGTTTGGAGAATAAATCCGTGACCATCCAAATAACAGTATTCCCATTGCTTTCTGGTAATTCCACTATAAAATCCATGGCTAGTTCCCTCCAGGGGGCTGAGGGATTTGCCACTGTTTGTAACAGTCCTGGCGATTTCCCTTGCAACCTTTTTGCAGTTGCACACTTTGGGCAGCTGGCCACGTATCTTTCTATGTCTTTTTTCATGGATGGCCACTAAAAGTGCCGTTTAATTAAGTGCAATGTTTTTACAAATCCAAAATGCCCTGCTGATTTTGTGTCGTGGCAAAGCTGCATGAATGTGATCTTTAGTGGTCGGTATATATAACTTCTCCCCCGCCCAAGGCAGCCCGTCTTTCATTGTGCACACGTGTTTATTTTTCTGGAACCATTAATCTGTTTCCAAACTTTTCCGGAATTCAATTCCGGTCTGGCTATCCAGCTGTGGTTTTAATTTAACTTGGGCTCTGGTAGTCACCAGTTGTGATTCTCCCATGATCGGTTTAGAGTCAGTGGCTCACGTGCTGTTATATTGGGGCATGCGAGATAATGCATCTGCCAGAAAGTTCTTTCCCCCCAGCAAATGCTTGACCTTAAAATTGAATTGGTGAAAATGCTGGGACCAGCGGGCTTGCTTGGGGTTGAGCTTCCTGGGTGTTTTCAAGGCTTCCAAATTTTTGTGGTCTGTCCACACCTGGAAAGGGATTTTATTGCCTTCAAGGAATTGGTGCCATGTAAGTAATGACCAACGTATCCCATATGCCTCTTTCTCCCACACGGGCCAGCGCTGTTCCGTTTCAGTGAGTTTCCTGGACGTATACACGCAGGGTTGCAACATTGCTTCATCATTTTCTTGTAATAGTACAGCCCCCACTGCCACATCACTTGCATCCGTCTGTATTACGAAGGGTTTTTCCATGTCTGGGTGCCTCAGTACTGGTTTGGCAGAAAAAAGCCTCTTTAATCTCTCAAATGCCGCTTGGCATTCCATTGTCCATTTTAGTGGCTGGCTAGGTTTCACTGAGGATTCTCCCTTCATTTTTAGTAAGTTCGTGAGGGGCAGGGCTATCTGGGCAAATGAGGGGATGAATTGGTGGTAAAGGTTTGTGAAACCCAGGAAGCTTTGCAGTTGCTTTCTTGTGTGAGGTGGTGCCCATTCTAATACTGCCTTGACCTTTTCTGGGTCCATTTCAATGCCCTGTGGGGATATGCGGTAACCTAGGTAATCTATTCTTTCCTGGTGAAATTTGCATTTTGATAATTTGGCATATAGGTGGGTGGCTCGCAGTTTCTTTAAAACCGCTCTGACTAGGTTGACATGTTCCTCTTTTGATTCAGTAAAGTCATCTAAATAAACCAGGACCCCCTTAAATAGGTGCTCCCTTAGTACCTCATTGATTAATTGCATAAATACTGCAGGCCCCTCTTGTAATCCAAATGACAAAACTTTGAATTTGTAGCACCCCATTGGGCAGTTAAATGCGGTTTTCCATTCATCCCCTTCCCTAATTCTCACACGGTAATATGCTTCCCTTAGGTCTAGTTTAGTAAAAAAAAATTCCTTTCGAGTGGTGTGATAACATGTTCTTCATGAGGGGTAGGGGGTATAGGTTGCTTTCACTGATTGCATTCAATAGGCGGTAGTCTACGCCTAAGCGAAGAGAGCCGTCCTTCTTCTCTCTAAAGAGGACTGGAGCAGCCACCTTAGGCTTGGCTAGTTCAATGAACCCCCTTTCTAGGTTTTTCTTTATAAATCTCTCCATTTCCTCCTTCTCCTTTGGGCTCATGGAGTATAATCTGGGCTTTGGGAGTTTTGCCCCGGGCTTGAATTCTATGGCACAGTCCGTGGGTCAGTGGGAGGAAGCTCATCCGCCCTCTCCTCGCTGAAAACTTCAGCCAGATCTCTGTATTGCTTTGGTATTTCTGGTAGCCCCTTTTCTTCTCCCAAGGACGCTATTTCCGTTTTTAATTTTGGTAGATCCCCTTGGGGTTTTAAGTCTGTAGGGTCCTCTTTCAGGAAATTGATTTCTTTCATCCTCCAATTTTCCCAGGGGTTCCATTTTGTTAACCATTCCAGCCCTAGGATCATCGGGCATTCCATGCCTGGGGTCACTACAAATGTTATGTCTTCCTCATGATTTCCCAGGGATAGGTGGATTGGTAATGTGGCTAGGGTAGCTGGCACCCCCCCTGCTATGGACCCATCTAACTGGCCAAATGAGATTGGTTGTTCCAGCCTCCTCACAGGAATGCCCAAATTTCCCACTAGCGTCGGGCTAATGAGGCAGCGGGTGCAGCCAGAGTCTATTAAGGCTTTCACTTTGACAGCTTCGGGCATGGAGGGGGCTAATATAGTCACTGTCTTGAGGATGGGTGGGATGGATCCACTTACCAGTGGTTCACCCTCTGAGCTGTCATCTGGGGCGTCCATCGGCCCTGCGGTGTAGGCTGGAGCTTTTTCCCCACGATGGGCAGAGGTAGGGGATTCCACAGCCTCTATCCCTCTCATGGCAGATTCTTTTGACTTAGCTGGGGACTTCCCAGATTTGCTGGCTGGTGGTCTGTCTGGGTTGTGCTGTGGGGCTTTCGAGCGGCATTCTACAGCCCGATGCCCCTCTCTCCCGCATTTGAAACAGCCCATTGGTTTCTTGGCCATAGCCGATGGCTTCGCTGGTTCGCGCGTCGGTTCAGGCGGTGTGCGGCTCCATTGTTTTCCTTGGCGGTGCCTCTTCAGTAGGTCGATCTCTGCTTCCTCTGCCAGGATGTACCATTCGTCGAGTTGGTGTGGGTCCCCCCGGGGCAGGCAAGCATCATATAGGTCGTAATTCAGACCGTCTTTGAAATGGCTAAGGAGGATGTCTTCCGGCCAGTTCAACTTGCTGGCAATGGTTCAGAATTCTTGCATATATTCGGCTACTGGCCGTCTGCCTTGCCTCATCGTTTTGATTCTTTCATGGGCTTTGCGATCAGCCAGGGGGTCTTCAAATCACCTTCTCAGAGAGGACATGAAACGGTTGAAGTCGTTGAGCTCTGGGGCATTGGAATCATGCAAATTCACCACCCAATCGGCGGCCGGCCCGTCCAGAGCAGATTGCACGATCTGGATACGGGCTTTGTCGCTAGGGATGTCCCGCCCTTGTTCCTCCATGTAGCCAAGGACTTGGGTTAGGAAAAACCCCAAGCGTGTCGGCTCCCCCTTGAATTTCGCGTCCAGCGGCTGGAGTCTTTGAATGGATCGGTGCCTTCTTCGTCGGTGTTGTCTTCCATCCAGATCGCCATCTGCAGGTCGGCAGGGGGTGGGGACTACTGGATCAGCGGATGTCCCCGGGACTGCAGGTTCCAATTCCCCCTCAGTGTCTCTCCAGTTGCGGCTCCAGGAGTTGGTGCAGCCGTGGGGCTCAGGATCCTCCTCTCCTAGGGAGCTGAGGGTTCTCTTCATCATGTTGATAGCTTCCTCTAGGATCCAGTTCGAGTGCTGTGCCTAGCTTCCTTCATCTTCGCTTGTGTGCAGGGATCTCTCCATCTCCTGCTTCCATCCTGGTTGGTTGGCCCCCCATCTCAGGGTTACCTTTCTTGATTTTTTTCCCCACTCACCTTTCTTTCCAATGCCCATTGACCACTGAGGCTTGTGGTTACACGTCTCCACCACCTCTTCTCCTGAGGAATCTGGCCCTTCAGATCCGGATATTTGGCAGGTTTCCAGTCGGGGCAATGGCTCCCTCTCCGGGGGGCCTTCCCCCTTCTCTGCTTCGTCATCTGACATGGTAATTTTTGCAAAGTCCCCTGGCAAGGTTCTTCCTTCCAGGTTGACCAATTTTGCAGATCCTGTCTAATGTAAGGACCCACCTCAATTTACATCTTAAGAAGACAGAACTCTTGGAACGGTTCTTCCAAAAGGAATCTTTATTAAGAAAAACTGACTGAAGGCATGCTAGACAGGATCTGAGGGACCCCACTGACCATTCAATGTTTTAAAGTGTTCCCAGGCAGCCCCACTCCACATTCCTTCCGGTCAATTCAAATTGGCAGATGGCTGGGTGTTAAATCCATCGGATCCCAAACGTTGCAATCTCCCCCCCTCTTTCCTTGCTGCCGGTAAAAGGAGGCTTCATAGGGAGTGAGATCAAAGGCTGATGGCCGCATTGTTATGGTTAGTACTCTCGAAGGGAATCCACAGAGGATGTTCCTTTGTAGTTGATAGGAGGAATGCCAGTCATAAACACCCGTGTTTACTCCCCCCCCTTTGTAGTATGACAGAATCCAGAAGAGAGTAAGAATTGGGTTTTTCTCAGAGTAGATAGCTAGAAATAAAATATAATTGGATTCTGACATGAACTATTGTAAGTTGAGGATCACCTATACTAAAGCAGAGCAAACAATTTGCTGAACTGAAAATATACTGCATAACTGAATTAGGCTACTGCCTCTGATACCTCTCTAGAATGTTTCTCCCTCCCTCCCTTCCTATAAAAAAATACTGTCTTATTTTTACATCTTCTCCTAATATTATAATTTTGTAAGTTCCTTAGCAGATCTAGCGATCTTGGCTGAGCTTGAAAAAAATAAAACAGAGTATGATGAGACACAAAGAGGAAATTTTAATGCTTTAAGTAGACTGGAAAAAGAAAAAAAATCTTAGAAGAAGACAATAGCAAACCACTTCTATACTGTTGCCAAGAAAAATACAGGAAGTATACCTACATTCACACAGAGTAAGGCTCAGCTCAGGAGAGATTTTAAGGTTTGTAAGACTTTTAGTGGGCAGTTGATAAGAGGCAAATCACATGTTTTGAACAATGTTATACATGAACTGGAACATAAATTCAAAGTAGTGTGGGAAGAATCCAGAGAAAGAAATATTTTCAGAAATATTAAAAGGACAGAATATATTTCCCCAAAGGAATAATGGAGAAGATCTTTAAAAAGACAGAAACCCCCAGAAATCAGCCCCAGCCCCTAGGCAGAGGCCAGCTTTTAAAAATGCAAATTCAATAATCCATTCAGGAAAGTTGGAGCCTTCCAGCTAGAAACTGAAGAGATTAGGAAGACAAAGACACTTAAAATCTACATACCGCACCCAAATTTTAAGGACAGGAAACATAACAGGATTAACCCACCAATACCAAAAGGACACACTCAGACTTAGGTCAAAGTAGATGACATAGGAAATACAAAGCCTCAAACAGGAAGAACTCCAAATACAAAGCCCAAAGGAGGTATAAAAGCCCACCACTTCCTGCTACATGTGGTCAGTTTTGCCAGAGCCATCTTTTTGTCTGGCTCTCCTCTTCAATAAACTACAATCTTCTTTCTAAAGCAGTCTCCATTTTGATTATTCCCGGCTTGGACTGGACCCTGATGAAGATTTTTCTTTCAACAGTAGTATATTCCACTCTGTTATTAATTAATGTGAGTGTTACAACCTGAGGAATACTGTGAAATAGATTTCTAGAAATTTACTTCACAAGAATATAGCTACTCCCCCACACACATACACACGGATAGAAAGACAATCCTTAAGTAGGTCACATATTGACACTGATGTTATGTACTGAGCTTAATTGGGAACAGGTGCAGGGAGCTGCCCTGAACAGTTGGCACACCATGTGGCCTGCTGGGCCAGACTTGTTGTCTGCAAGAGCTGACTAGGATGCATTTGAGTGGGAAAATACGTTGCATTCATTGGCTGACAACGCCCCAGGGTGAATGTATAAAAAGGGGCGGAGCCATGTTGTTCTGAGTTCTGTTTAGCTGCAAATAAAGAAGTACCTGTTTATGAGTCCTGCCTCTTCAATGCCTACCAACACAAGAAACAGAACAACTGATACATAGAGTGAGCAAAAAAGAATATGTAAAGTTAGAGTAGCATCTTTTAAGGCAACCTTTAAAGCATATTCTTGCCCATTTATTTAACTTTATTCATTAACCCTATTTAAAATTTTAAAATTTTTTAAAAAAAACATTTAGAGAATTATGTTTACACTTCTAAAAATACAGGAAGTAAAATTTTGTAGATGGTGAATTAAAGATGACTAATATTTTCAAAAGAATTCTCATAAGTAATTACCACCCATTTTAATTTTATAGAACATCCTACATTATAAAAACATAAGTTGTTTTCATGGCATAATTGAACAATCATGAATTTAAGCCCAAGTGGCATTTACTATAAAATGAAAGAAAATAACATGATTTCTGGAAACTATGAGCAACTATTCAGAGTCAGTGTCTCAAATCCCTAAAGATCATTGCATATAATACAACAGAAGTACATATATTTGCTGATGCATGAACACAAGTATTGAAAAAAATGTTAAGGAATTTTTAAGACATCACATTGTGAATAATTTGCTTGGATGCCATCTCAGTGGTAGATGACAATACTTAGCCAACTGTGTCTTAGCTCAGATGTTAACCCAATGTTTCTCAACCTTGGCAAATTGAAGACGGGTGGACTTCAACTTCACCTCTCAGAATTCCACAGCCGGCCAGAATTTGCCAAGGTTGAGAAACACTGTGCTAACCAGTGTTTAGCTAAGGCTAGGTTGTAGCCCTAACTAATCACTGTAAAACACTGTACTATACTGTTAAAGTAGCCTTTAGCAGGGCTAGGTAGTACATGGATGGGGAAACTACAAAGAAAGTCCAACTCTATAAACTAGAAGAAGACATTGGAAAAATATCTTAGAATAAAGCAAACTACCATTCTGTAGTCAGGAAAGGTTCATGAATGTATCATGGATAGATCCATCCAGAATAAGCTTGGTACCAAAACATCTTTTCTTTACATTCATATGCTTCATACACAATGGCTTTAGAATAAACTATATTTGGGCAAATCCAGTGAATAAGATGAAAAAACTCTATAATGAAAACTTTTTCCCAAATGAAAAAAGAATATCATTTGATGTATTAATAATAAAAAAACTCACTTGATTTTTCTTATTACAATTCTATCAGTTGAATCTCCTTGTATTACAACACATTGGCATGAAATGTGTAATCATAAATGTATCACTACAAAACAGCAAAAAAAGTAAAATAAATGTGTACAATATAACATTCAGTATTTGAAATTATTTGAAGTATTCACATGATGCATGTTTATTTATGGGGAAGAAAGAGAATGAATTATATACTTATGCAAATTCTTGATCTGATTAAACTTTACAGCTTAAGTTTAAAGTTAGATCAGTTCCCTTCGTGGTCCACTCAAGCTCCAACCTGGCTCATTCACCTGCTATATAACTTGGCTTCTCTTTTAGTTCTTTCATAAATCTCTATGGATGATATTAAGGGAATGCAATAGCAGTACACCAAAGGTAAGAGTAAAGCTAGGTTTACATCTAGTTTTTGCCTTGCCTTGCACTGCATGATAGATTCCCCAGGCCTCTTCTTATCCTAATTTAACATACATAAAATCTGTTCTTCTTGAATAATAATATTATAGTAGCATCATAGGATAGGAAGGGCCAATTCAGCTATGGGGTCAATCTTTGAAGAATCATGAAATGAATTCATCAATGAAAATCTATAAAAAAAAAAACTCATTGCACGGATCCAAATTAAAGTCTCTCTGGTAGAAGTTGTCTTCATTTGCCAGAAAACAATCAGCTTTCTGGATTATTCTGTTGACAAGGAATCTGATGTTTCTATTGACAGTCTTGAGGGAGCATATGTGGCTATGTCATCAGTGCCTTTGCAGGCCTTAAAGGTCATGAAAAGTTCCGCAGGAAACACCTAATGTCCCTGAGATAACACTTGATGTCCTTGGAAGACCTCCAAGGGAGGTGGATGACTATTTCTTTTTATGTATAATTTTTTTTATTTATTTTTCCATACATATAATAGTAATTTTTCAACCAACGTGATGTCTGAGTTTACATGCTAATACATATTTAATTCCTAATCCTTTCTTCTTTCCTCCAGCCAATGGTAAAATAAATTCCAGGTTTGATAATAGTCCGTTTCTTCTTTTTCTTTCAGTCTCATAGTCAATCTGTCCATCTCTGTGCATTCTAGTATTTTTTTAATTATTTCTTCATCTGATGGTATTCCTTCATTTTTCCAGTGTTGCGCAAATATAATTCTTGCCGCTGTTGTGACATGCAAAGTCAAGTATAAGCTTTGTTTATTAGTCTTTTCTGGCATTATACCTAATAAAAAAAAGTTCAGGTTTAAAATCAATATGTTCTCCTAACATCTGTTCTAGCCAAGTATGTATCTTTTTCCAATAATTCTTTACTTTATCACATGTCCACCAAACATGATAATATGTGCCTGACTTATGTTTACATTTCCAACATCTATCTGACATATTTTTAAACATTTTTGCTAATCTTGCTGGTGGCAAGTGCCATCTATAAAACATTTTGTATAAGTTTTCTTTATAGGAAGTTGACATTGTTAATTTATAGTTTCTTTCTCATAAATTTTGCCATTTTTCTAATTCTATATTATAACCAAAATTTTTCGTCCATCTTATCATTGTTTCTTTGTTAAACACTTTCCATTTCTAAAGTTAATAAAAAAATTATACGTTTTCTTAATTAATTTTTCATCCAAAGTCAACAATGTCTTATCAAACACAGTTTCCTCCTTATAAAATCCATACATTTTAACATCTCTATCATATCTAGTTTGCATTTGTAAATGTGTCCACCATGTTAAGTTGATACCCTGATTTTCCATTTTTTGTTTAGATTTTAAATTTCCTTCAGAGTTTAGAATATCTCTTATATGTCCACTAAATTTCAAAGTCCACTAAATTTGGGTGTACAAATGCTTCCATTGTTGACAACCACCCTGGAATTTTTAAATATATTTTACTTTTTATTTTTTCCCCATGTTGTTAACAGTGCATTTCTTATATAATGATTTTGGAAATATTTATGAACTCTATTTTTCCCATACCATAAAAAAGTGTGCCACCCCAATTGTAAATCATGCTCCTCCAGATATAAGAACCTTTTGTTTTTAAGAATTATCTATTCTTTTACCCATGTTAATACAGATGCTTGATAATATAGAACCCACTCCGGTAGGCCAAATCCTCCATTTTCCTTGGCATCTTGTAACAATTTCCGCTTAATTCTAATTCTTTTCTTGCCAAATAAATTTCAAAATTAGTGAGTTCAAATCTTCAAAAAAAAAATTCTCCAATTTTATAGGTATTGTTTGAAATAGAAATAAGATTTTCGGTAGTAGATGCATTTTCACTGTGGCAATTCTTCCTAATATTGACAGTTGCAAGTTTTTCCATTTTTCCAAATCCAGTTTTATTTCAGTCAATAATTTTGTGTAATTATCTTCTTTTATCGTTGAACATCTTGCCGTTAACTGTATCTCCAGATATTTAACCTTTTTAACTATCTGCAATTCTGTCTTTTCTGATATTTGTTTTTTTTTTGCTTATCTGTAAGGTTTTTAACTATTACTTTAGTTTTTTCTTTATTTATTTTCAGTCCTGCCATTTCTCCATACTGTTCTATCTTTCCCAATAGTTTAGGAATCATCTCCAAACGTTCTTCTAAAATAAAGACCAAATCATCAGCAAATGCTTGTAATTTATATATTTCACCTTTTATTTCTAATCCTTTAATTTCTATATCTTGTCTAATATTTCTATTCAAAACTTCCAAAGTGAAAATGAATAACAGCGGAGATAGTGGACATCCTTGCCTTGTGCCTTTCCTTATCTCAAAGTTCTCCGTGTAGTCTCCATTCACAATCACTTTCGCTGTTTGTTTATTGTATATCGTTTTTATCATATTTATAAAATTCTGTCCAAAGTTCATTATTTGTAATTGTTGAATCATAAATTGCCAGGAAACATTTTCAAATGCCTTTTGGGCATCCAGAAATACTAATGCCATTTGTTTTCCTGGATGCAATTCATAGTATTCTAATACATCCATTATCACTCTTAAATTGTTTTTAATTTGTCTCTTTGGTAAAAAAAACCATTCTGATCTGAATGTATAAATTCAGTTAAGTATCATTTCAGTCTCTCTGCCATTATTGAAGTAAAGATTTTATAATCCACATTCAGTAACGATATCGGTCTGTAATTCTTTATCTGTGTCAAATCTGCACGTTCTTTTGGTATTAAAGTGATATTTGCTTCTATCCACATGTTTGGTAGTTTAGCCTCCAACAAGAGTTCATTGCAAACGTCTTTCAACGGTTCACTTAGTGTATCTTGTAGGGTTTTGTATAACTCCGCCGGTAGTCCATCTGGCCCCGGTGTTTTTTCATTTTTTTGTCTTCTTATGGCCTCTGTTATTTCCATCATTGTTATTTTTTCCTCTAACATAGTCTTAAATGTCTCTGGAATTTTTGGAAGGTTATTTCCTTCCAAATATTGAATCATTCTCTCTCTTGGGATTTCTTCTATATTATAAAGTTTCTTTTAGTATTCTTTAATTATCTTTTTTATTTCTTCGTTTTTAAATTGTAGATCACCTTTTTCATCTACTAACTTGTTTATCATTTTCTTCTCCTTCTGTTTTTTAAGTTTATAAGCTAACCATCTTCCTGGTTTATTTGCATTTTCAAAAAAGTTTTGTTTTGCTGTTTTTATTTGCTGTGCCAATTTTTCTGAGTCCAACAAATTTAATTTATGTTTTATTATTTCCATTTCTCTTTTCAAGGTCTTCTTTTGCAGATTCATTTGCAGTTCTGATTCTAGTTTTCCAAATTTCTCTTTTAATAGTACATACTGCTATCTTTTCTGTTTATTTTTCTTTGCCGTGTAAGTTATGGCTATACCTCTAAAATACGTTTTAACTGTATCCCATACATTTTGTAGTGTAGTATCTTCTTTTTTATTTTCTTTAAAGAAAAACTCCATTTCTTTTGTTGCTAGTTCTATAAATTCTCTTTCTTTTAATATAGATTGGTTAAAAGTCCATCTTAGTTATTTTTTTATTCCTCCACACTTCACTTTTAAAGGGTTGTGGTCTGCCCATGTACCTGGTTCTATCTCAATTTCCTATATGTTCATCCTCAGTTCAGGTGTCATCCAGATCATGTCAATTCTAGACCAGGACTTTTGACTATTTGAATAAAATGTATATTGTAATTTTCCTGGAATGATTTCCCTCCAAACATCTTGTACTCCAATCTCTTCTATCATATTAAAAAAAGTCTTAGATAGTTTTCTTCTTCCAGTTTTTCCTGTTTTACTGCTTTTATAGTCTATTGTCCCATCCACAATCACATTAAAGTCTCCTACTAAACAAATGTTTTGATACTCCAATTCTGTTATTTTTCTATGAAGATTTTGATAGAATTCTTCCTGGTTGTTATTTGGTGCATATATTACTACTAATGTTTGTTTTTGATGTAAATATATTTCTACCATCACAATTCTTCCTTCTTCATCTGAATAAATCATTTTAGAATCTATTGTCTCTTTAATATATACCACAACACCTCTTTTCTTTTGTTGCACTGATGCATGATAAAGTTTCCCAATTTTTGGGTATTCCAACAGCTTATAATATTATTTTTTTATATGTGTCTCTTGCAAGCAAATTATATCTATATTTAATTTCTGTAGTTTCCTAAAAAAATTGCTTCTTTTTGATGGGGAGTTTAGTCCGTTTATATTCATTGAAAAAATTCCATTTTCTTTCTCCATTTCAATTATTTATATTTAGGTCTAGTAGATCTCGTAATCCTCTGTTCTCTGGCCATTCCTTCACTCTCTTGCTCAGATTTCTCTTTCTGTTCTAATTGTGTAGGTGCTTCTTCAATTGCCTCTTCTGTTTGTTTCTGTTCTTTTCTCTCCTCTTGTCGATGTTGTGCTTCTTCATCTAGAAATGCTCTATTTCTTTCGTCAAAGTCTTCTGCTTTCCAGATTGAATCCAATCAGTATCTTGTGTTATTCCAGTTGATTAAAATCCCTTCTGGCATTAACCATCTAAAGTTTATGCCTTTTGCAATCACCTTTGTGGTTAAAAAATGATATTGTCTTCGAGTATCTCTTACTCTTTTAGGTATCTGCTTTAGGACCACAATTTCTTTACTCTTATATTGTAATGGTTCCTCTCGAATTCTTCTCAGTATTTCATCCCGTGTTGTTTTCTTTATGAATCTCACATGCACTTCTCTGGGTAGTTTATATTTTTTTGCATAGCTTGAATTCATTCAAAATATTTCATCTATCTCCATTTGCATCTCTGCTCTGTCTGCTTTCAGGGCCTTTGCCAAAAGCTCAATAATCACAACTGCTATATTTTCTTCTCTATCTTCAGGGATATTTTGAAATCTTAGGTAGTGTTCCGCTTTTCCCATTTCTAAGATCGCCACCACCCCTTCGAGATTTTGATTTGCTTGTTCCAGTTTCTCATTTTCTTGCAGTAGTATTTCCATTTTTTATCAATATCTTCTGTTTTATTTTCCATTTTCTGAATTCTTTGTTCATTTTAAAGTATCATTTGATGGTGAACTTCAAATTGTGACTTTATATCCAAGATTTCTTCACTTAATTTATCAAATTTACTTTTTGTTTCTTCATGATTTTTTTGCATTGATTCTTGAATCAATTTTAATGTGGATTGCATCTCATTTTGTGCAGTGCTTATTTTCTCATGCTGCAGCATTGTTTCGATAGATCCCTGGATTGTTAGACTAGGTGTTCCCACAGAGGGTGCAGAGGAGGTCTTTTTCATAAGTCTAGTAAGGTTTGATGTACTCATTCTTCCAGCCAACTATCTTAGGCTAAAATCCAAACTATAAAAGGAGCCAACTTCTTTAGGCTAAATCCAATATCTCAGGGAAAGAAAGCAGAATAAAGCAAGCAACAAGAAAAAAGAAAAAAAGAAAACCAACTGTCTTAGGTTAAAATCCAGCCAGGAAAAAAAACAGGCCAACTTCTTTAGGCCAAATCCAGCTCCTCCAGTAAAACATTTGCTGTCTTCAAATAATTTCTATTTTAGTTATATCCAGAGTCAACAAATCTAGTTATGGAGAGTCTTTTCACTTAAAAATTCACTCAAAGGCACTTTGTTTAGAACAGGTGTTGTCTCAAGGTCACACACTTTGAAAAAAAATATATTGTTTAATATTACTATAATATCTTCTTTCATCACTAGATATCCTCGTATGCTGTTTAATCAATGTCTGGTCTTAAAAAAATTGTTACAAAGTTTTCCTTTTAAAGTTGTTTATATGTTATTTACTCTTAGAATTATAGCTAAAAAAGATTTTTCCATCTCTTGTAAATTAAGTAGTCTTTCTTTGAATCAATCTGAGTTCAGTTTTAAGAGATCTTTTGTATTCCTTAAAAAGCCTTCCCACTTGTAGTTGCTCGCCGCCTTTAACTTTCTCCTCTAGTCCTTCTGGGATCTTTACTTTTTTTTTTTAGCTCTTCCCCATCAGGGGGCCAACATTCTTAATTGTAATTCCAAAAGGAAAAGGACAAAAGAACTGGCTCACCCAGTTTCAGCACATTGTTGACAGTCAGCTGTTTGGCGGAGCGCTGCGGCTCCTCGCTTTTCTTCTGGCTGGTGATGACTTGGGCTGCCTGGGCGAACCTGGCAGCCTTTCCTCCGTCCTTTCAGAGGATTTCTTCAGTCCGTCTGGACTGATTACTTCTGGTCCAGACTCCTGAAACATCCCTCCTTCTTCGTTGCCCCTCCAGGGCAACTTTCTGACCCCCTAGGGTCGCCGGGCAGAAAGAAATCGGAGCCCCAGCTTCTTCCACCATCTCATCACATGCCCAGGGAGGTGGATGACTATTTCTGTACTTCTTTATCTTATCTAGAGCAGGGCTTTTCAACTGGTGGTACGTGTACCACTGGTGGTACATCAGCACCTGGCAGGTAGTATGCGTAGGACAAGTTGAAAAGCACTGTAAAAAAAAGATGTAAAAAAAGTGTAAAAGTGAAGCGTGGGGATGCGCTGAAGTGGTGGCAATGCTGCACAGGCCTGTGGGAAAGCCAACTGGAGCTGTGGTATTGCCGGGGCTCTGCTGAGCGCCCAGGATCCACACCAAGCTCCAGCTGATTGGCACGTGGCTCCAGTTGACTGGTACTTCTGGAAGCAGCATGCAGCCTGGGGTGTTGACATTTGGCCCAGGGCCACCCTGGAGACAGCAAGGGGCCAGCCCATCCTAGTCCACAATCAAAGGAAAAACCAGCCACCCCACCCCTCTGGTTCCTTCTCCTTGCCCCTGGGCCCAGACGCAGTCACTGCTCCTCACCATAGCTGGGGCAGGACTTGCAAGTACCTCCATCCACTTCATCTTGCAAAGCAGTGCTCACCTGGCACTCCTGAGTCTATGTCTGATTTGCAGCTTGTCAGCAGCGCTCAAAGGCTGCCCAACTTTACTCTGGAATTTCAGGGTTGGAAAGTTTGTAGGCATGGCAGCACCTTCTGGACAGCCTCCTGCTTCCCCCCCCCCCGCAGCTACCTTCTTCAGAGCCTGCCGGCAGGGTACTGGAGATTGTAGTACTGTGCATTCCATCTCTGAAAAGGTTGAAAAGCACTGATCTAGAGTGTGCCAGATTGTGTGGATGGAGTGTGCCAGTGCTTCTGGATGGAGAAATAGACAATGTAGCAAATATATAAATATAAGTGTAAAAGTGTACTCATGGTTCCCTCTTCCTCAGAGGGACCTGTCTTTATTCAGCTGAATAAATGCATAAAAACTTATCAAGGCAAATACCTTGACTCTGTCTTTATTTATACCAAGCCACACCTGAAATCAGCAAAACATTTTTCATGACCACAGCATGACAGGTGGTTGGTTCTGGGAAGCCCAGGAAGGGAAAGACAACAAGCACACTCTGGGATTTCCCAGAGGTGCCTCCCTTCTTGATTCTCCCCAAGTCTTAAATTTTAGAGGACCAGGGTTTTTATTGTTTGCCTTTATTTGATTCCTTTCTACTTTGGAGGGCTGATGATAAGTAAGATTATTTTTCTCTTTCCCCTTAGGATGTATTTTGAGTGACTTGTGTAATGCACAGGAGTGTTTGTTTCCCCTGAATTATATCCCACCATTGAACAGGGCTGGGCGGAACAGTTGGTCTCAGCTGCACCTAACCCCCCTCATATGGGGGTGCTTAGAAAGCAAGGGGGCAACCCTGTACTCTCATACCTCAACAGGTTGTGAGTGGATGTATTACATAAGTGCCTGTTATATACTTCCTGCTGTTGATGAGGCCTAGGCATGAAATTGATCAGCCACCCGTGGTTTCTTGCTAGGCCATGGTGCCATTGACCAGGGGTATTCACATTGCAAGGGGGGATCAGTGGATCTCTTGTGGCCCAACAGGCTGCACAAGGGGTTTGATTGACCTAAAACACACGGACTTGACCCAGGGGAAATCTGAAGTCAAGATGAGTAAGAATAAGGAATGTGCCCTCAGCCCTCTTGTGTGTGTTATAAGGAACTTTGATAAGCTTAAAACCCGTTGGGATTTGAAAGTTGAAAACTTGGTTAAATACAATGCTCTTTGGCATCAGGATATGCCAAATGTATGGCCCACAGAAGGGTCAATTGATTTGGGGGCCTAACCCTAACCTTAACCCTAACCCTACAAGGTAATAAAAAAATGTTGAAGGAGTGTGGCTTATCCCGCCCTTCACCGTTTAAGCCTTCTGCACCCACCCACTTCTGTTATAAGGGGCTTTATCCCCTTATGGAGCATGTTGCATTATATTCCCTTTTCCACTTCAGATCTCTATGCATGGAGGAACAGGCTTGGTTCCTATAAAGCATCCTGCAATAAATACTCTGATCTGGTCTTGTCCATTATCCGTACTCACAACCCCAATTGGGCGGACTTACAGGCCATGCTATATGTTTTCCTTACATCGGAAGAGATATGTTTAGTAGTGACCACTGCAAGGAAACTTGCTGAGGAAAGGCCCTTTTTCCCAAAACCAACCCCAAGTGGTCTAGGACAGCCCACATTATGAACACTTGAAGGCATTCCAAGATCTCATCATCACTACCTTGCAAACTGCCGTTCCAAAACAAAGAAACATAGGAAAAATATATTATGTCCATCAGCTGCCCTCAGAAAGTCCAATTGACTTTCTTGAGCATCTTTATCAGGCCTTTCAAAAGTATAGTGACTTGAATCTGGAAACACCAGAGAACCATCTTCTGGTGAACATGCTTTTTATTACGCAGAATGCTCCAGACATCAGGCTCAAATTGCAAAAAATGGATGGTGCTTACTCTGACATGATAGAGAATCTCCTGGAAGTAGCATACAGAGTATATGTGGCTCAATCTGAGACTGAGGCAAGAGGGGACAAGAGAGAAGAAAAGCACAGTGTTGTCCTTCTTGCCCAAGCTCTCCAGCAAGCACCTTTAATGGGAGGTGGAGGCAGTGGTCTTCACAGAAGAGTGTCATAAAATTGAGTTCAAGCCACTCAAAGTGAAGTTTTCCAATAGTTCTTTTATTCTTGTGTTATTCAGACAAAAAGTAAGGCAAGTGTGCAATTAAACTTAATTAGTTCCTTTATATCTGTACATATACTTGTCTAATTTCAAAATTATCTTACTATAATGTTATGCCCAACAAGGCTATTCAGGTTATTATGCCCAACAAGGCTATTTAGATAACTATGCCCAAAAAGGCTACTTAAGTTTCTGTAAATATTGCTGCCCAACTAGGCTACCCATTCACACAATACTCACATACACTCTCAACACAGGTGATCAGATTGCATTAGAATGGGCTGGGAAGCAGACTCAGGGCGTCCCCTGATCCAACAAGAATCCTCTTGAACTTCAGGGTCCGAGTTCATCCCAGTCTTCTCTTTATACCCAACTTGTTTACTCAGAATTCATACGTATGGTACATCTTGCCCCAGCCCTGTCAGGAACTTTACATTCTTACTTTCTGTTCCAAGACTCCATGAAAAGTGCAATCCACTACACTCCTTATACCCACTTAACGTTCTATCTGATATCACCAACAATAAATCATTCATACATGCACTCAAAATCTTTCCTTATCAGTAGTACACATATGGATTTCCCAGTGAGTTCATGAAAAGGCTAACTATGGTTGTATTACAGGCCCTCTATATTCATCATCACTTATATTTGTGATATATTCATAACATATAACATAAAATATATAACATATTCCCTCTCTTGAACTATTGTGAGAGGAAACGAACAGTAATTCATTATTTATCAGAGAAATTATTTGGTCTAGTTGGTTTAAACAAAGAACAAGTATCCATAGAAAGGGGAAAACATTGAATACAACAAGTAACAAAAATAAAAAATATCAGAAAAACAATTCCAACAAATACAGATTAATTCACAATGTTAGGGATAAAAAAAAAATCCAAACTTGGTTGAACTTAATTAGCCATAGTTGGCCCTTGAATCTTGTTAGACTTAAGTACATAATCATGCAATGTAAGATAAAGCTGCTAGGCAGACTTTTCCTCTCCTCTTAGGAAGACAAATCAGGAGAGATGAGCATATCAGCATAATTACAGAGCATACTCCCATACTGTGATAGGACTATATGCAGCCATCTATAGCTAAGGCAAGACTGGGACCCACCATTACTTGAGCTGTAAAAGTATTTAATTCTTTCCAATTTCTTAATAATTCCCAGAATGAGATCCTAGAAAGCTGGGAAGCTACATGAAAATGTATTTATCATTTTCTGGATAGCTTCTGCAGCTAAAGATGGAGGATAAAAGAAATCATTTGTCCTGTGTCAGATAGACTATTCTTGTCCATGAAGGCTTTATCAAAGATCGTCAAATTTTACTTTCTCCTTCTCTCTTTCACCCTGATTAGATACCATGTTAAGGGACAAAAATGTAATTCAGTAAAATTGTTGTAAATAGTATATTTAGGATTTTAAAAGATAAAACACACAGGCTTCACTGACCAGCAGTGAGCCAACATTTCTGGAATGCCTTTTGTCTCAGGCAGATGATATACTGTACGAATCACTCTTGGGGACAGCATAGCAAGAAAGCAAGAGGATAGCTGGGAAGACGAGATTGCCTTCCCCTTCTCAGGCAAAAGTTGTAAGCAGAAAAAAAGACGGTTAAAAGGAACAGGAAAAAAATGCACCCCCCTTTCCTATTAGGATACAATTTCAAAGGCAGAATGAGATTTGCATTACCTTAAATATTCTGCCAAACAGTTAATCTTAACTATATCCCTTGGGTCTTTTGCAGAAAGAAAGAAATCACACTCAGACATTACCAAGATGTAGAAAAAAAAATCTCCAAAACAATCACCCACAAACATAACGCATATTTTTTTTTATTTAAGAAAGGGAAAATAGAAAATAATTTCTTCAGAAAAGATCTCAAATACTATGTAACCAGAGAGTGTAAGGACCTACCTCAACTAAGCTACCCAAGAAAGCAGAACTCTTGAAACAGGCATTGTCTCAAAAGGAACTTTTATTAGGGGCTAGTGATAGCAGGGAAAACAAAGTGAGGTCTGAGAAAAAACTCACGAAAGCAATGTATTAAAAGCAATATTTAATACTCCTGTCATGCCCTGATGCCTAACTTGATGACAATTGGGAGGCTAATTAGGCATTGTGAACACACAAAGTCTACTAACACCCGCAAGTCCATTTGAGCTCCTGTCTTAGGGACTATGAGTTTGGCAGAGAGGGAAAAAGGTAGAACAGGTTGACTCACCATTGGGTCGTTCTCTCCCTCATCATTGCTGTCATAAGGGGCAGGTGCGATCGCAGCTTTGACTGGGATCTCAACCCTCTCTCAAGTAGGTGAGGTAATTTGAGTGACTTGTTCCCGAGTAATCCAGTTTGTTTTCTCTCTGGCGGGCGGCTGGCTGAAGCGCTTTTTTGCTGAGGGAAAGGAACTGAACAAACTGCCGCCTGGTGGCCTGGCTGGCCACATCTGAAATACTTGATTGGCAGTCCCAAAGGTGCTTTTGAAGGTTCAGCCATCCCTGTAAGTGGGGTTTATCAGGCAGGTGGACATCTTGTCGGGTCTGGTCTCGGCCCAGGTCCAGAAGTTGGCAGTTTTTTGTAGCGGGTTAGCTTGATGTTTAAATGCACGGCCAAGCGATACCACTCCTGGAGTTGATCAGGGATCCCCTGGTAGACACAAGCCTGGAATAGATCTGAGTCTAGGCCGTTCTTGAAATAATGAACCAGGGATCGTTCAAGCCACTGCTCAATTCTGCCAGCCACTCTTCGGAATTCATGCACATATTCTTTTGCTGGTCAACCTCTCTGCTTTACTTCATGAATATCCTTCTCAGCCTGCAAAGCTATGGATCCATCCTCAAATTGGGTTCTTAAACCTCGGATGAACAGATTGTAGTCCCATAGTTTGGGTGCTTGCTTGTTGTACAAGCTATTCAGCCATTCCGCTGCCTCCCCCTCTAGGTTTGCAGCTATCACATTGACCATGGCGGCGTGAACAGGATAGGCATTAGCATTTCTGTTCATATGAGAGCGCACTTGGTTCAGGAAAAAAGTTAGCTTCTCGGGGTCACCATCAAATGTAGGTTTGAAGGGAGGAGCTGTCACAGGCCGCTGTCTGTCTAAGAGAGTGTGCAACCACCCATACTGCTGCAATTGATCTCTTTGGTACCCCGCTGCCCGATCAATCCTTGGCAGGGGTCCTGGACTGGTGTGGCATTGGTGATGACAATCAGGACTGAGTCATCGAGGGAGTGGCTTGGGGCTAACTCTGTAATGATGATGGTCTGGACTGGACTGGTATCGATAGCGATCTGGGCTAGCACGTTGCGGGTACCTGTCAGGACTGTCAGGGTATCAGCGGTGGTCAGGGCTTGCTCTGCGCCAGTAACAGTCGGGCTCGCATAGTGATGGTGCTGTTCAGGGCTCACATACCACTTACGATGATCAGGGCTGGCATAGCATCGATGATGATCAGGGCTCAATGGCTGCCGACGATGGTCAGGGCTAACTCGACGCTGGTGCCAATCTGGGCTTCAGCCCTGCACTGGACTTGAAGTTAGAGCTGGCTGTTTTGGCCATGGGGAGGTGGCTCTAGCCCCTGCTGTGGGGCTTGAGCTTCTTCTGGACTGGGGACAGTCTTGGGGGTGCCTGTCATCCCGCTCACTGGGAAACAACTGGCGGGTGACTTGCTCCTTTCCTCCCACATCCAGTCCTTCAAACTTCTCTCTCATCCGTTCAACTGACTTGCTCCAAATGGCTGTCAGGTATTTCCACTCCCAACTCATCCCAAGCTGCTGCATGTTTAGCACCTCTCTGATCTGGAGATCGTGACTAGCGGGTTGCAGTCAGCAGGATTCAGCTTCAGCAGCCTTTGCAGAACTTTTCTTCGGCTGGGTTATCTCTGGATGCCAAGAGTCTCCGCTAAGCAGGGTCCACTCCGATGACCATATGTGTTCCCGCGCTAGCCCTCACGTTCCTTAGGCCTTGTGCCCGCCACCGGAGCTACCATTACCACATTGGGGTTATGGTCTGCGCTCCATCCACTGATGTAGTCGCTGTGGTCGCGGTGCTGGTGACAAGTTCCTCCTTTTTCTCCATTATGGGTCTTCCCTGAGTCTTTATCATCCTCCCGAGACTCTGGGTAGGTGACCAGAACTCAGGACCCCATGAATTTTTAAATTGAATGTGAGTCTTGGGTTAATGTCATGGTTCCGATAGATGAAGCCATTTAAAAGAACTTCAAGGAAAAACTTTTTTCCTTAGAGAACATTTTATTTAGGAAACAAAGTATCAGCATGTACATAGGTGAACCCCCCTCCCCCTGGTTACAAAGTTATAATTGCAATTCCCACCCCAATTTGCTGACATAAATCACATTCACCAATTGTTTCAAAATGCGGCTCTCCTCCCAGCTCTCCAGCCCGCCAAAATGTTATCAGCACTGACCTTGATTCTCACACATATGAATTGTTTTGGCTAACTGAGAAACTACACATCCCCCCATCCCTCTTCCTCCATCTAATATCTCTAAACTAAAATGTGGTAACGAAGACAAAATGAAAATGGCTTCAGTTCGTTTTGTCACAGTGTTGACACCTGACATACAGAACGCCTAGAAGAAAGATAAATCCACCTTCAAGAACACAAAAGAGGGAAAGGGAAAGAAAACAAGCAAAACAATAGCATTAATCCGGCTTATCAGGATACTTAGAGTGAAAACATTTAAGTAACCTATGAGCATTAATATGTTTTTTATACCCATTCATTTTGAGAGGGTGGGAGATTTTTCCAAGCTACTAAATATTGGGTGGACCCATGATGTTTACGGGAGTCTAAAATGTCTTGCACTTCGAAGTGTTGTTCACCCTCGACCAATATGGGCATAGGTGCCATAGGAGCTGGGGGCCTAAGATTGGAGGTGATTTCTGGTTTGAGTAGACTACAATGAAAGACAGGGTGAATTTGTCTTAGGCTCTTAGGGAGCTCTAATTCAACGGTTACCAGGTTAATAATGCATTTGATAGGGAAAGGTCCAACAAATTTAGGACCCAATTTTTTAGAAGGTTGTAAAGACTGCAGGTATTTAGTAGAGAGGTACACTTTATGTCCAACCACAAAAGGTTTATGCTCTACCATCTTTTTATCGGCCTGAGCCTTATAAGCTTCTCTAGGGCTTTTTGTACTACCAGCCAGATATTTTGCAACTGTTTGATCCACTCTTGCAAGGAGGGAATATTAGGTTCCCTAGTGGGCAATTCTGGTATGGGAACAAATGTCTGACCATTTGCAACCTGAAAAGGGGTATAACCAGTACTGGAATGCACAGCATTATTGTAAGCAACCTCAGCAAAAGGCAACAAATCGGTCCAGTTGTCCTGCTGATAATGGATAAAATATCTGAGATTCTGTTCTAGAATTGAGTTAAATCATTCGGTCCCCCCATTCATTTGAGGATGATGACTAGATGATAACCCTTGACTAGAACCCAAGAGGTCCAAACAGGCTCTCCAGAACTTGGAGGTGAATTGAACCCCCCTTTCCAAAATTATACATTGTGGGGCACCGCGAAACCGGTAGATGTGCTGCACAAAAAGTTTAGCCAGCGTTTTGGCTGTTGGGATCTTTGAGCATGGGATAAAATGGGCCTGCCTGGAGAACAGGTCCGTAACCACCCAAATGACTGTATTTCCTGTGCTTTCAGGAGGCTCCACGATAAAGTCCATAGATATATCTCTCCAGGGTGCTGAAGGGCTCGCCACCACTGCAATAGTCCTGGGGCTTTTCCTTGCCTCCACTAAGCTGCAGCGCACGTGGGGCAGCTAGCTACATAGCTTTCTATGTCCTTTTCAAAGAAGGCCACCGAAACTGCCTTTTTAGCAGATGTAGGGTTTTGACAAACCCAAAGTGTCCAGCAATTTTCGAATCATGCCCAGCTTGCATCACTCTCAGCCTTAGAGCAGCTGGAACATATATTTTCTCCCTGACCCAGGCCAGATCATCTTTTATTGGCTTTTATTGGCTTTGAAACCATTCATCTGTTTCCAGAGCTTTCTTGAACTCTTGGGCCGCCATCGGATCTATTGGCACCTTAGCCTTTGTTTGTGCTCGAGTAGTGACAGGTGCTGCTAACTGTTTGGGAGTCAGGAATGGTTTAGTTACTTCCAATTAGTACTGTTGTATTGTGGCATCATAAACAGAGCATCTGCCAGGAAATTCTTTCCCCCAGGAAGGTAATGAATTGTAAAATTGAACCGATGGAAATGCTGAGACCACCGTGCTTGCTCAGGGGACAGCTTCCTAGCGGTTTTCATAGCTTCAAGATTTTTCTGATCAGTCCACACTGAAATGGTATGTTACTCCCATCTAGGAAATGCCTCCAGGTTAGGAGGGCCCATCACACAGCATAGGCTTCCTTCTCCCAGGCCACCCATCAGTGCTCAGTGTCAGACAGTTTTTTAGAAGTGTAAGCACAGGGCTGCAATTGACCCTCTTCATTTCTCTGAAAGAGAACTGCTCCCATGGCCATGTCACTAGCATCAGTTTGAATAACAAAAGCTTTCTCCAGGTCCGGGTGCTTCAGTATTGGCTCTGCTGAGAAAAGTCTCTTTAGTTTCTCAAATGCTGCTTGACACTCTCCTGTCCATTTCAGTGACTGGCTGGGTTTGGGTTTGTCCCCGTCTTTGGTTTTTAAGAGGTTTGTGATGGGGAGTGCAATTTGTGCGAATGAAGGAATAAACTGCCGATAAAAATTTGCAAAGCCTAAGAAGCTCTGTAATTGCTTTCTAGTGCAAGGGGGGGGGCACTCCAGCAGGCCTCACACTTTCTTTGGGTCCATCTCCCCCCCTTCGCTTGAGATGCGATAGCCCAAATAGTCAATGCGGTCTTTGTGAAATTCGCACTTTGAGAGCTTGGCATATAATTTAACAGAGCGCAATTTATTGAATACTGCTCTGACTAGTTTAATGTGCTCTGCCTTAGTCTCAATATAAAGATGTCATCAAGATAAACCAAAACCCCCTTATACAGGTGCTCATGAAGAACCTCGTTGATCAGTTGCATGAACACAGCAGGCACCCCCTGCAGTCCAAAAGGTAGCACCTTGAATTGGAAACAGCCCATGGGGCAGTTGAAAGCGGTCTTCCATTCATCCCACTCGCATATCGTTATTTGATAATACACCTCCCACAAGTTTAGAGAAAAGTTTCCCTTTCGACAGAAGTGCTAGCATGTCTCTCATTAAGGGGAGGGAGTACATATTTTCCATGCACACTGTGTTCAGACCCCTATAATAAATGCAGAGACAAAGTGACCCATCCTTCTTTTCTCTGAATAGCATGGGGGAAGTCACCCGGGGTCTACCAGGCTGGATGAACCCCCCATGCTAAATTTGTGTCAATGAACTTGTGAAGTTAATTCAATTCCCTAGGGGTCATGGAGTACATTTTTGAGTTTGGGAGTTTGCCCCTGGGACAATTTCAATAGCAAAGTGTGTGGGTCGGTGGGGTGGGAGTTCATCTGATCTCTGCTCGCTGAACAGTTCGGCTAAGTCCCTGTATTCCGGTGGGAGACTCTGCAGCTCCTGCTCGCTGAGGGAAGAGGCTAACTCATGTCATAGTCCATGCCTCCCACTCTTTTCTCTGAATGAGGGTGTTGTGTATTGACCCAGATTTTAATGGCAGTTGTAAGCTGTAACAGAATATGTTTAAATCTAGTCCCTAACTGTTTGTATATTGGTTATAAGCTGGTACTTTGAGTAGCAAATAGTGCTTTAAATTCATTGGCTGCCGCCTAGTGGCAGTCCGGTATAAATAGAAGCCAAGCGGCAGTTAGAGCCGCTTCTGTGTTAACTCAATAAAGAACTGTTGCTTTAACCTTCGGTCTGATCAATGCCTCACCAATCCCAGTACTTAACAGTGGCGACGAAGATGGGATATGCTGCTAAGGAAGAAAGAGCCAGAAGTCACTAAGGGGTGAGATCAGGCATCAGCGTCCTGGTAGGAACCGTGTTCCCCCCTGCCTGCCAGCAAGCCACGCTGGAGGCATCCTATCCTGAGGGATCCATCCCCAGGATTCACACAGAATCCCTTAGCAGCATAAGGCATTGAAAAGACTTAGCAAGTGTCAGCCATGGCCAAGGTTGGCAAGATAAACGAGTTTGACGTGTCTCACCCAGAGCAATGGAGCTCTTACGTCTCCAGGGTGGAGAATTACCTGAGAGCAAACCAGGTGACAGAAAATGGACTGAAGGCTGCCACCTTACTATGCGTATGCAGTCAAGCGACTTTTGACATAGCTGAAAATCTGATTGCACCAGTCAGTTTAGAATTAGTCTCCTTCGCTGATTTGAAGAGAAGACTAAAAGAACACTTCGAACCCCGGCTGTCCATCATTGCGTGGAGGCACGCATTCGAACAAAGAGAACAGCAGCCTGGGGAGTCAGCTGCTGAATTCATGGCTGCCCTAAGACAGGCGTCCAGACTCTGTGAATTCCCAGATTTGGAGGATCAGCTCAGGGACTGACTGGTATGTGGCCTGAGAAACAGAGACTTACAGCAGAAGCTGTTTGCAAAGGAAATCTTGACGTTCCAGGACGCATTGAAAGAAGTGATGGCAGAAGAGGCCGCCGGTAGAGCAGTAAAGGCTTTACGACCCTCAAAGACTCCCCCCAGCCAGACAGCTGTTCACCATGAAGACACAGACAGAACAGATGACCCGGACGAGGACGTTGAGATTGACCGGCTGCAGAAGCTACCAAGAAGAAAGCAGTGGCCATTTGACAAGGCAGCTTTCTTCCCTAGTTGTGCTGGCTGTGGAGAATGGCACCAGTGATCGGAGTGCAGGTTTTGTATGGCCATGTGTTGAGCCTGTGGCAAACAGGGGCACATCGCCATTGTCTGTAAAGGTCGCCAGAGGGAAGCTCTACCCGAAGACTTTCCCAGGAGAGGTAAAGGGGCCCCAGGGCAAAACAGGGTAGGATACTGCTCCGGGAGGAGGAACATTCTTAGAACAGGAGCCCATCTCCCCCTCAAAGAAAAGTTAAGACTCAGAGTCAGGCTACAAGGAGTTCCATGTTCCATGGAATTGGACACCGGGTCAGCCCTGTCCATAATCTCCTACAAAACCTTCAATTACGTCTGCAGAAATGGCAGGAAACGAGTCAGACTTAAGCCGTCAAATCTAATGTTGACAGACTTTCAAAATTCCCGCGTAGCGGTTAAAGGAGAAGCTACCATGAAAGTGAATTTCAAAGAGTTTGAGGGTTCCCTCAATGTCGTGGTAGTCAAAGGCCAGCGCACAAGCCTGATTGGCCTGGACTGGTTTGATGCCCTGGGCATCCATGTGACTGGCATCAACAGGACTCAAACAGCTGATTTGACAGCTGTGTGCAAGGAATTTGCTGATGTATTCAGCTCCAGCTTAGGCAAAAACAAAGGAGCACCAATCACTCTGCACCTTGATCCAGCAGTAACCCCCATCAGGAGGTGCCTTTTGCCTTAAAACCTAAAATCGATGCAGAGTTAGATAAGCTAGTGCATCAGGGAGTGCTGCAACCAGTTGATAGCAGTATGTGGGAAACCCCCATAGTCACACCACTTAAACCAAATGGAGATGTGTGCATCTGCGCTGATTATAAGTGCACTATTAATAAGGCATTTCAACAGCATGCATACCCAGTCCCCATAGTTAGCCACATCCTGGCATCACTACAGGGAGGGCGCTTATTTGCTAAGCTGGACCTGGCACAGGCATATCAGCAACTGCCTGTGGATGATATCACTGCAGAAGCACAAACTATAGTTACTCATAGAGGGGCATTCAGGGTTCGTCGCCTGCAGTTTGGGGTGAGTGTCGCCCCAGGGTTTTTTCAGAGCGTAATGGAACGCACACTCAAAAATATTCCAGGAGTGTGTCCTTACTTTGATGATGTTCTAATTGCTGGAGAGTCAGCTGAAATGTTAGCAGAACATCTCAGAGCAGTTCTCCAACGCTTCCACGAAGCGGGGTTAAAGCTTAAAAGAGATAAATGCCAAATAGGAGTGAACTCCACTGAGTTCCTCGGATTCCGGATAGATGCTGCAGGAATCCACCCCGCTGACTCAAAGCTTAAGGCTATACTGCAGGCTCCCAGACCAAAGTCAAAGGGGGAGATGCAGGCATTTTTAGGGTTACTTAACTTCTACCATGCATTCCTTCCTCATAAGGCAGCGTTAGCAGAGCCTCTGCATAGGCTCCTGGATAAAAGGGCACCATGGTCGTGGACTAGCATCCACAAAAAAAGTTTCAAATCAGTCAAATCACTGCTGTCATCAGACTCAGTGTTAACACACTTCAACGAAAAACTGCCTATCAGTATTGCATGCAATGCTTCATCATATGGGATAGGAGCAGTTTTGAGTCATTTAATGGCTAATGGGCAGCAAGCACCCATAGCGTATTATTCAAGGATACTTTCCCCTGCGGAAAGAAACTATGCACAAATTGACAAGGAGGCATTAGCAATAGTAGCTGGAATAAAGAAATTCCACGATTTCCTTTATGGTCACCCATTTACCGTTTTTACCGATCATAAACTTCTTCTAGGTCTGTTTACTGCAGACAAACAAACCCCTCAGATCCTTTCCCCAAGGATGCTGAGGTGGTCAATCTTCATGTCAGCCTACAATTACAGAATTGTACATAAGCCTGGCAAGGAGATGGGTCACGCTGATGCGCTCAGCAGGCTGCCCCTGCCTCAATCAGAGCCCGACCCTGCACCTGCTGCACGCATCCTGGCAATCCAGGATCTGCCTGAGTTTCCCCTTCATGCAGGGGATGTGGCTGCTGAAACAGCACATGACAAAACACTCAGTCATGTTTTGAACTGGGTGCTGAGGCAATGGCCTGAAGCCAGTCCTGGGACAGAATTTCACAGTTTCATCAGAAGACAAGATGAGCTATCAGCTTACAAGGGCTGCATCTTATGGGGAAGTTGGGTTATAGTCCCACACACATTAAGAGCAAGGGTCTTAGAATCTCTGTATGAGGGACATCCTGGAATAGTCAGGATGAAGGCACTCACGAGAAGCTACCTGTGGTGGCCAGGGTTGGATAAGGATATAGAGGCTCAAGTAAAAGGATGCCAGGTTTGCCAGCAGACCAGACCTGAAATGCCTCAAGTTCCAGTACATCGCTGGGAGACCACGCAAACTCCCTGGTCTCGAATTCATATAGACTATGCAGGACCCTTCCAAGGATAGGTGTTCCTCATTGTGGTGGACAGTTACTCTAAGTGGCTACAGGTAGTACCTGTCCCAACTATGACTACTGCCAGGACCATCCAGGAACTGCGCAGAATCTTTGCCACACACGGCTTGCCTATTGTGATTGTGTCCGACAACGGGGCACAATTCACTGCTGCTGAGTTCCAGTCCTTCTTACAGACTAACATGATCAGACATGCTACCTCAGCCCCCTTTCATCCTGCTTCAAATGGTCAAGCAGAACATATGGTCAGGACGACCAAGGAGTCATTAAAGAAACTAATGACTGGTGATTGGCATCATCGGTTGGCAGACTTTTTGTCTGCCAACACACAATGCCATGCACCTCAATGGGCTGCAGCCCAGCACAACTGAGATGGGGACGACGGCTGACCACAAAGCTGGACTGTCTCCATCCCGACCGGGCTGCTGCAGAAACAGCGCAACCCAAGCTCCCGCAGAATCTGCAAATCAGTGATAAAGTTTGGGCAAGGAACTACGGACAAGGGGCACCATGGGTGGTAGCTGTGGTTTGTAAGGTGTCAGGGCCACTGTCGTACGAAGTGGTTCTGGAAGATGGTCTTGTGGTTTGGCGCCACATTGACCAATTGCGTCGGCGGCAGGCTAATCAAACTCTGGCCACTGACAGAGAGGTGAGCTGGGAGCTGCCTGAGTCTCCTAAGTCTTGTGAGACTCACAGGGAAATGCAGGGTGACTTTGCCACGTCTGAGTCACCACAGACTGCTGAGACTATGTCCACAGAACAGAACGTGCTTGCGGACATGTTCCCCAGCCTGTCAGAAAGCATGCCATTCAAAGAAGCGGGCACCGATCAACCTGGCAGGGCTGCACCGGGCAGCACCAGTCTACCCAGACAGTGCATCCAGAAAGGCACCGGTCTACCTGGCTCGTCAAAGGGGTTTGTAGACCAGGAGCCTCCAACAGCGATACAGAGATCGGAGCGGGTGCGGAAACCGCCTGCCTACTTACAAGACTATATTCATTATTGCAATATGTGATTTACCTAGGGCAGGGGTTGGCAACCTGAAACACTGAAAGAGCCACTTGGACCCGTTTCCCTCACAAAAAAAAAAAACTGGGAGCCACAAAATGCGCTCGTGCATGCACGTGTGCGCACGCACGCGCGTGCGCACATGCAACAGGGGGCTTGATTGAAGAGTGGAGCCTAAGGTGACACATGCACCGGCCCTGCCCCCGTCCAGCTCTGGTATGGACGACTCTGCCATCCTGGCTTTTCCTCCCCTGGGAAAAGACTGCTCTCCTCCCACCCCACGCTCTCCCTCTTTTGCTGAAGCGGTGAGCAGGGGGCCTGCCTCGGCAAGGCAGGGCTGCTGGAGGCTGAGGCCCCCGAAGGCACAGACCAGGCTATCTTCCATAGCGGCAGGACGGTGACCGCGGGAGCAACAGCCTGCTCATCTCTGCTGGTGCCGCCGCCAGTGGCGCACGGCAGCGGAAGAGCCATCTGGTGGTGTTTACACGGCCCTTTGTCCACGTGACTGAGATAGGCAGCACCGCCCCACTCTGCCCCACCCTTGTTTCCCCAGAGCAGAGTTGGGGCCGTGCCAAAGGAGCTGGCTAAAAGCAAAAGTGGTGCCTTGGGTAGTCCCTCCAAGGAGGGTGCTTTGGAGGAAGACTGGAGCATGGCACTCTTGCCGGAGAACTAGAGTCAGCCCCGCTAACTAATGTGTAAACCCCACGCTAAGAAGGGCCCTGCCTAAACTGAGCTCAATCGGACAGGAAAGGTCCAATCCGATGGAGGCTCCTGCGAAGTCAGCTCGGTCATTGGGATCACGCAGTTGAGTGGGCTTGGCTATTAATCCAGCAACCAGGCAGCGGTTGGCTTGCAATAGGTTGAGAAAAACAGGTGGATAGGATTGCAGCCAACGATAGTAGGACGTTAGAGCCGCCAACTCTGGTCTCCACCCAGGCGGGCGGGCGAGCGAAACCCTGAAACCTTTCACGTTTGTTTGCAAAGAGAAGATGCCAGTGGCGCATGGCCCGGATAGTCGGCGTTGCCGTGGGACCACCCCCTGCAGTGCCAGCTAATGCGGCATGCTTCCAGTGGTGAAAAAGGGGCCTGAGCGGTGGCGGAACAAGAGATGCTGGGCAGCACGAACTGAGCACGGTCTTGATAAGCAACAAGCCAAGGCCCCGCCTCCCTCCTGCCGCTGCTCAGTTCGTGCTGCCCAGTGTCTGCCTGCCTGCCTGCCTGCCTGCCTGCCTGCTTGCAGGCCTCCGTGCTCCTTCCCCAAAGCGTGCAATTGCTTGGAGCCCCTGCCCCAAAAGGTGCCGCTTGCCCGGTGGGAGCCGAGTTTGCAAGCCTCACCGGCAAGCCGGGAGTACCAAAGGTCCGGAGGGTTCCCTCCTGCTGCGGAGCTGCAGTGCCTGGACTGATGGGGGAGGGGGGTATCCGGGGCCTAAAAAGTCCTCCAGGACAGGCTCGGGGCCAGCGCTCTTTCCCCGGCCACAGGAGAAGAGGCGGCGCAGGGTTTCCACCTGGGCAGGTGGGCGAGCGAAACCCCGGAACCTTTCGCATTTGTTTGCAAAGAGAAGCATGCCGCATTAGCTGGCACTGCAGGGGTTGATCCCACGGCAACGCTGACAGTCTGGGCCATGTGCCACCGGCATCTTCTCTTTGCAAACAAATGCGAAAGGTTCCGGGCAAGCGGCAACTTTTGGGGCAGGGGCTCCAAGCAATTGCACGCTTCGGGGAAGGAGCACGGAGGCCTGCAAGCAGGCAGGCAGGCAGGCAGGCAGGCAGGCAGATGCTGGGCAGCACGAACTGAGCAGCGGCAGGAGGGAGGCGGGGCCTTGGCTTGTTGCTTATCAAGACCGTGCTCAGTTCGTGCTGCCCAGCATCTCTTGTTCCGCCACCACTCAGGCCCCTTTTTCACCACTGGAAGCATGCCGCATTAGCTGGCACTGCAGGGGGTGGTCCCACGGCAACGCCGACTGTCCGGGCCATGCGCCACCGGCGTCTTCTCTTTGCAAACAAACGTGAAAGGTTTCAGGGTTTCGCTCGCCCGCCCGCCTGGGTGGAGACCAGAGTTGGCGGCTCTAACATCCTACTATCGTTGGCTGCAATCCTATCCACCTGTTTTTCGCTGCCTGGTTGCTGGATTAATAGCCAAGCCCACTCAACTGCGTGATCCCAATGACCGAGCTGACTTTGCAGGAGCCTCCATCGGATTGGACCTTTCCTGTCCGATTGAGCTCAGTTTAGGCAGGGCCCTTCTTAGCGTGGGGTTCACACATTAGTTAGCGGGGCTGACTCTAGTTCTCCGGCAAGGGTGCCATGCTCCAGTCTTCCTCCAAAGCACCCTCCTTGGAGGGACTACCCAAGGCACCACTTTTGCTTTTAGCCAGCTCCTTTGGCACGGCCCCAACTCTGCTCTGGGGAAACAAGGGTGGGGCAGAGTGGGGCGGTGCTGCCTATCTCAGTCACGTGGACAAAGGGCCGTGTAAATACCACCAGATGGCTCTGCCGCTGCCGTGCGCCACTGGCGGCGGCACCAGCAGAGATGAGCAGGCTGTTGCTCCCGCGGTCACCGTCCTGCCGCTATGGAAGATAGCCTGGTCTGTGCCTTCGGGGGCCTCAGCCTCCAGCAGCCCTGCCTTGCTGAGGCAGGCCCCCTGCTCACCGCTTCAGCAAAAGAGGGAGAGCGTGGGGTGGGGGGAGAGCAGTCTTTTCCCAGGGGAGGAAAAGCCAGGACGGCAGAGTCGTCCATACCAGAGCTGGACGGGGGCAGGGCCAGTGCATGTGTCACCTTAGGCTCCACTCTTCAATCAAGCCCCCTGTTGCACGTGCGCACGCACGTGCGTGCGCACACGTGCATGCACGAGCGCATTTTGTGGCTCCTAGTTTTTTTTTTTTGTGAGGGAAACGGGTCCAAGTGGCTCTTTCAGTGTTTCAGGTTGCCAACCCCTGCCCTAGGTAAATCACATATTGCAATAATGAATATAGTCTTGTAAGTAGGCAGGCGGTTTCCGCACCCGCTCCGATCTCTGTATCGCTGTTGGAGGCTCCTGGTCTACAAACCCCTTTGATGAGCCAGGTAGACCGGTGCCTTTCTGGATGCACTGTCTGGGTAGACTGGTGCTGCCCGGTGCAGCCCTGCCAGGTTGATCGGTGCCCGCTTCTTTGAATGGCATGCTTTCTGACAGGCTGAGGAACATGTCCGCAAGCACGTTCTGTTCTGTGGACATAGTCTCAGCAGTCTGTGGTGACTCAGACGTGGCAAAGTCACCCTGCATTTCCCTGTGAGTCTCACAAGACTTAGGAGACTCAGGCAGCTCCCAGCTCACCTCTCTGTCAGTGGCCAGAGTTTGATTAGCCTGCCGCCGACGCATCTCTTGTTCTGCCACCGCTCAGGCCCCTTTTTCGCCTCGCCTTGCCTTTTTCCCTCGCTGGAAATTCTGTAGCCAAGTTAATCTAGTCGGGTCTGGTGAAACTCACACTTTGATAGTTTAACATAAAGTTTGGCATTCAACAGTTTCTTTAACACTTCTCTCACTAGTTTTACATGGTCAGTCATATTCGTGCTGTATATCAGGATGTCATCAAGATACACCAGAACCCCTTTGTATAAATGGTCATGTAGGACCTGATTAATCAGCTGCATGAAGACAGATGGAGCCCTCTGTAGTCCAAACGGCATGACTTTAAATTGATAGCTCCCCATGGGACAGTTAAAAGCATTCATCTCCCTCCTTTATCCTCACCCAGTAATATGCCACTGTCAGGTCCAACTTAGTGAAGACACTCCCCTTTGCCAGGTGGGTTAGTAAGTCCTTCAGGAGGGGGAGGGGGTATTTATTTTCCATGCTCACCGTGTTCAGACCTTTATAATCCATGCAGAGATGAAGTGACCCGTCTTTTTTTTCTTTAAATAACACTGGGGCTCCCACTGCAGACTTGGCTCATTCGATAAATCCCCTCGCTTGGTTTTTGTCCACATATTGCTGCATCTCCTGCATTTCAAGGGGGGACATAGTGTACATTCTCGGTCATGGGAGTTTGGCTCCCGGTAACAGTTCGATAGAGCAATCATTGGGTCGGGGGGGTAGAGTGTCACATTCTTTCACACTAAATGCCTCCACTAGGTCCCGGTATTCACTGGTTGAGACAAGGCAGCCATGTGTGCTAGCTTATTGGGTGGGCTAAATTCTCCTGAAATGTCCATTGAGTTAGGGGGGGGCTTGGGTCCTATAGGTAACCTCACAGTCCTCATTCCCTTCTCCCACCAGGTAAATGGCTTCCATTTGTCCAACCAGGCTAGTCCTAGGATCACAGCCTCAGTCATTTTTGGAGCCACCATGAAACGAATGAACTTCCAGTGCTCACCTATTTCTAAGTGTAGGGGTTCAGTCAATTGCGTGACTAAAGTTCCTCCCATTAGGGAGCCATTGGCTTGCTCAAACCTCACGGGTTTTGAGAGCAGCCTTGCTTGTATGCCCATTTTCAGGGCAAGTGACAAGCTAATAACACACCAGGAGCATCCAGAGTTGACTAGTACTTTTAAATCTACCTGTGCCCCCATCTTAGGGATAATGAGTTTGGCAGGTAGTGAGAAAGGTGGGACATGTCAACTCACTATCGGGTCGTTCCCTCCTTCATCGTCACTGTCATAGGAGGGTAGTGCGGTGGCAGGTCTGGATTGGATCTTAGCACCCTCCTGCGTGGGGGACATGACTTAGGCAATGGGTTCCTGTGCGATCCAGTTGGATTTCTCTTTGTTGGCTGCTGGGCTGGTTTCTTTCTTGCTGGTGGTCCCGGTCTATTCTGCTGCTGAGGGTAAGGGATTGGGCAACTCGCTGCTCAATGTCCCTGTTGTACACATCTGAAACACTTGATCAGTGGGCCTGCAGGTGGCCTGGGATTTTCAGTAGCTGCAGCAGTTGGAGGCTTTCGGGGGGGGTGGCTGTCATTTGGGTTGATTTGGCCTCGACTCGGCTTCTTGTGGAGGTGGCTTCTTATAGCAGCTGAACGTCTAGTTTTACTTCTGCCTAGTACCATTCTTGCAGCTGATCAGGGTCTGCTCGATAGATACAGGCCTGGGAGAGGTGGTCATCTAGTCCCTTCTTGAAGTGATGGACTAGGGATGGCTTGGGCCACCTCTCTATTCAGCTGGCTATCTTGCGAAACTCTCGTACGTATTCCATTGCAGGCCTGCCAGCTTGTTTTATCTTGTGGATTTGTTCCTCTGCTTTGAGGGCAATGGATGGGTCCTCGAACCTTGTTCTAAGTCCTAGGAGGAAGAGATGGGGGTCCTCCAACTAGGGTGCTTGCTCATTATATAAATTGTTCAGCCACTCGGATGCTTCCCCTTCCAAACTGGATGCAACCATGTTGACCATAGTGGCTGGATTCGGATAGAAATAGGCACAGCGGTTCAAGTGAAGCGCACCTGGTTGAGGAAGAAGATCAGCTTCTCTGGGTCTCCATCGAAGGTTGCTCTAAGGGGTGGCACCATCAGTGGTTGCTGCGCTCCCCAGGGAGCCTGCATTCCTGGTGGTTGCTGGCCTCCCCACTGTGGATGTTGCACCGATGGCGGCTGCCACATCTCCTGTTGCTGCAAGTCTCCCAGCGGTTGTGGCACGCCCGGGGGCTGTTGCCACCCCCACAGCTGTTGCAGCGTCGCCAGTGGCTGTGGCATCCCCAATTGTTGTACCACCCCCACCGGTCTCAGCGGCTGCTGTAATGGCATCCCCAGTTGCTGCGGGTGTGCCAGTGGTTGTTGCAGGGGTGGGGGCTGCTGCCATCCCCACTGCTGCTGGCCTGCAGGGGGTTGTGGTATCCCAAGTTGCTGTAGCCCCCCCTGCAGCCCCGGGGGTGGATCCCCATTGGTTGCGGGCCCCTCATCGGTTGCTGCATGTTTGGAGGTGGTGGCCAGCCCCACTGCTGCTGCTGTACTCCCAGCAGTTGCTGACTCTCTGGCACCTGCATCACCCCCAGCTGTTGCAAGGCCCCCATCTGCTGTTGCACATTCGGGGGCTGCAGCCACCCCCAGATTGGCTGCTGTACCACCAGTGACTGCTGGCCTCCCTCCAGTGGAGGCTGCGACTTCCCCCATTGCTGTATGGGTCCCGGGCTGGGTGGCCGGTAAGTGCGTCGATTTGGCTGTCCCATTGATGTCTCGGGCTCTTATCTCGTCAGTAGCGATCTGGGCTTTTGGAGGGGCAATGACTGGCGCTGTCTCTCCCCATGGGGCTGGAGGCCATGGTAGGTGGCTTCGAGGATGGGGAGGCTGCCTGATCTGCACAGGTGGGGCTGGGGGTTCCCCTTGGCAGGAGTTGGTGGCTGCCTTGCCGATCATCATGATCGCTTGCATATGGGGAATTGAAGGCTGTTCTCTACTTTTCATCTCTAGCTCCTCAAATCTTTCCACCAGCTTCTCCACTGATTGACTATGGACTGTGGACAGGTACTTCCACTCACCAGAGTATTCAGCAGTAGTTGATTTTGTGGTTCTCCACCAGTCTGGGGAATGCGACGTGCAGGAATCCCCTCTTTGCAGCTCAACCTCGTCCGCCTTCGAAGCACTTCATTGTGGCAAGGCCATCTCGAGGTGTCTGGAGTCTCTACTGGGTAAGGTCCATTCCGATGATCAGATCAGCTGTCCTCACAGCTTGCGGTTTGCCCCTAACTGAGAGGCCTGAAAAAGTTCCTTCTCCACTGGCTTGCGCTCTCCGCTCTGAAGTACCAGCCACCACCGGGGTGCTGGTTTCAGGCGCTCTTTCTTTCTCCATGTTGAAATCTTCCCCGAATCTTTGTTGGTCTATCCCTCAATTCTAGGGATAGCAACTGGGGCTCAGGACCCCTAGATCGTTAGGTAAAAATTGTAGTTTTTGGCTTAATGTCATGGTTCCAACAGATGAAACTCTTCAAAAGAACTTTGAGGCATTGTTTACCTTAAAGAATCTTTTATTCGAGAAACAAAGTATCGGCACTACATAGTTAAAGCCAAAAACTGAATTCCCCTCCCCTGGGCACAAAGTAGCAAAGCACAATTCCCTCCTCCAATTAACAGTCATAAATCACATTCCCCAATTAGCTTGAAGCGCGGGCTTTCTCCCCAGTTCTCCAGCCCGCCAAATCTTTATCAACTCTGGGCGCAATAACCTTGGATTCTCACGGCTGAGTTATTATTGTTATGACTAGCTGGACTCTCATCCACATTCCCCCTCCCAGCATCAACTAACTCTAAAAGCAAAAGAGGAAAATGGCTGCATTTCCATCTGTTGTCAAAGCAAGAACATCCGATGTTAGCAGCATTGACACCACTATTATTTCAAGATCATTTTCACATGCAGTTCCATTTCCTGATGGAAGAACGTTATATTCCTCTTAAACAGTTGTCCTACCTTTCTTCATCCAAGGCTTCATATATTTATTAAACAATATACTTAACCATTCAAGCAATAAAATAAAGATACTCTGATAAGAACTGTTCCTGAGAAATCAATGTGATTTCTAGTAATCACTGCATTGTTTCCAGTGCTTACAGACTGGGTGCTTTATTATTTGCTCCATAATCTTCCCAAGTGTGTGTGTGTGTGTGTGTGTATTCACACATATATACACTTAAGAATATCACAATAGCTCTGCTGAATCATAGTAACACCCATTTCAATCCAGCATTTTGTTTCTTGCCGGTACTGTTTCAGTGTCTCACAAGGAAGAGATGGACACTCTTCTACTGTTGTTCCTCTGTACATACTTTGATACATTACATATTTTCTTAAAGAACATAAAAAACTACAAAATAGTGATTGCTGCCTGCTTCATGCTATGTGTTGAAGAATAGACCAAAATGTTTTCTCTGTGTTGCTGCACATATGAATTGAGGGATATAGCAATAAAATAAATAACAGTGAACATGTTGATTTCCCCCCCCCCGAAAATAATGTTCTTTGTGAAGTTTTGAAAAAGCTATTTTAAAAAGAAAGTATTCAATTTCTCAAGATATATTTACACATAGAGAGAGAGAGAGAGAGACAGACAGACAGAAAGACAGACAGACAGACAGACAGAGACCTTCTGCTTCTTAGGAAACTGTTACATAAAAGAAAGCAACATTATTGTCAGAAAAAATAGCAATTTTGCTTCAGATCATCACATAGAGGGTAATAGTGACAGAATTGAGAAACAATCTACATGAAGAAATGTACCTGCCAGAATGAAATAAGTGGATAGCTCATGGACTATTCTAGCAGTTATACACCAAATATATAGAGTAAATTTCTTTTCAAGGGCATATTCAATAAAATGAACAATACTACAGGAAATTGTTTAAAGAGGGGTATTACTGTCTGAAACAAAGTTGTAACCCAAAATTTAGAAATGTTAACTTATTTAGATATTTGAGAACTAAGATAGGTTTACTTGTATGATCAGGGAGAATACATGAGTTCTAGCTAGAAATATAATTTATTATGGAAAGAAATGTTCAAAAAAATCCTAATTCAGATTGTGAATTCTGCTAGTTTGCAGAATTCTGTCTGTGTCTCTAAAAAAAACCCACCATGGTTCTACAGATCATTGGAGGGGGAGGAGGGGGAGATAGTCTGTGTCAAGCACCAGTGTATTTTGATGCCCTCTGTGGTTATAAAGCAACCCTATGACTGTTGACTTCTTTTTGTCCTTTTTAAGAAAAGAGAAAGTTATTTAAGTCCTGTAGCACCCAGTAGTTCCTACAACAAGAGATAATTTCAGAACTTCTAGCTTCTTGCTTCTGCTTCACTTTTTATATAACACCTTGGTCAAATAATTTATTTTTTATTTTTTTATTGGAAACATTTTTTGCTTTTTTTTACTCTGTGGTTTTCTACCATAATACATTATTTATTTCCTTGGAGCTACCAAACAAGCATTTTTATCAATTCATGGACATATTCCAATGATCAAAATATGCAAAACAAACAAACAAAACTTTCCCGCAAAGAAAAAAAGAAAAGCAACCCAACCACCAGCCCTAACAATAATAACAACTTAATTTTTTAACCAGCCAAAGGTCCTATAAGAAAAGATCCCCTTCTGTTGCTCTTATGGGCCTGCATATGCAGCTTCTTGGCTTATTTTGATTAAGCTACTTGCTTATTTAATATGATTTATGACCACTTTTCTGCAGGATATTCAGTGGACACAAATCTATTTATTATGCATTATTAGGTATTTCATACAACTATAGAAATACAAATTTGTAATTCTCTTTCTCAGGCTTGATTCTTCTACTCCAATCATAGAATACTGGCAGTTGCCTATGTCCTATTATTCTACTTCTGTGTGAGTAAGATACAATAACACTCCAATGATTGGAAAACACAGTCACTATCAAATCTAATTAAAACCTAATTATTCCTAAAGCTATAGTATCTCATTGTCTTTTCTCCACTGTGGGTATTCCTTCATGCAGATAATAAACATGCTGCAGTCATCATATACATATAAAACCAATCTTCCATAAATCTTTTCTATTTGGCTATCTATAAGGGACCAATAGAATAAACTCCTGTTTTATTTGAACATTAATCTTTAACATTCTTTGAATCAATATATATACATGTATTCAATATTTATTTTTTGTTTTTGCACAAATCCACTATGCAGTAAAATGATCCTTCAGGTGTTCCACATGTCCAGCATTGATTGACAGTACCTTTATAGATCTTAGATAATTTCTCTGATGTCATATAGCAACTTAAAAAAAAATGCAAATGCCAATACAGAAAAAGGATTTTGATGATAACATAATTTCTAAAATAATAGAGGCTTGCTCCTTGATCTTTCTCTAGTACAAAATTCTTACAATTTAGCCATTAATTTAAATTACATTATAAGTTAGAAAATTGGGACCAATATATCTGTAGATTAAAAAGTAGTGGGCAAAAATGGGGGGGGGAGTATAAAGTAATGGTTTTCCTAACATTTCCTAACTATAATGTAAGTTTTGGGCCCTGACTCTAAGGATCTTTAACCCTAATCCTAATTATATTTTTTTCCAGTGAAAGAAATTTTCACATGATTTTGTTCTAGTACAGTGGTGGTGAACCTTTTAGAGACCGAGTGCCCAAACTGCAACCCAAAACCCACTTATGCATCACCGGGTGGGCGTGGCCACTGAGTGGGTGTGGCCACTGAGTGGGCATGGCCCCAAGTGGGTGTGGCCACTGAGTGGGCGTGGCTATGGTAGTCATGGCAGCGTGTGTGGGCATGGCCAGGGTGGGCGTGGCCACCTCGATGTCACTCCTAGGGAGGGATGCCTGTGGGGGCCGGGCAGGGTTGGGGGAGATCCAGGGGTTCTCTGGCAGGTGGGGCAGTGGGTAGGAGGCTCGTCCTGCAGGGTGAGGTGAGGCAAGGGAGGGGGCAGGGCAGGGGTGCCATTGCCGTGGGGCAAAGCAAGGCAAGGTAGGGGCTGGGGCAGGGGCTGGTTGCAGAAAAGGGGGGCTCTGGTGAGGAGGAGGAGGTAGAAGAGGGTTTAAGCATGCTTAGCAACTGGAGTGGGGATCCCCCCAAAAAACAAACTTGCTTCGTGGGTAACTTCAAACCACGACAGAAGATACCAAAACCTGCTGCAACCACCCAGCAGACGGGAGGGGAATAAAAACCAAACAGCCCCCCCCCACCGCCAATCCTCAATGAAAGCCTCGGACAGGGGGAAGAGTGCGGGCAGGTGGGCATCTTGCTCAGCTGATGGCTTGGAGGAGAAGGGCAGCTACACCCCCTCCCAAATGCTGCCCTCTCACGAAAGCAGAATGAAAACTCCAAAAAGCGACAAGAAAAAAAGGTTAAAACAGAAGAGTGTCTCGCGATGGTTTTCTTCCCCACTTTCTTCTAGCTGCAGGTTAAATATGTAAAGACCACAAAAGAAAAAACTTGGCTTTCTCTCATTTTAATTCAGAAGGAAGGAATGGGAGGATTGGAGGGGTTGTTTATTTCAAAGGAAGGGAAAGAGGGGCTGGGGGAGCGCAGCAGGAGAACAGCGATGGCGCAAGGCTTCTGGCTATGCAGGGGGGCATTGGGGGGCATTCTTTTTAAAAGAACAAAATGAGGCTCACTCCACCTCCCAAAAACACAATAACAGAGCTTTCAATGATATAAACAACTTTTTATTGAAAAGTAAAAGTTTGCATTTGGCATGCAAATTAATGTGATTTTTGCTGTTGTATGCCTGCTGATATTTATCTACCCTTGGCTCATAGTTTGTAAGTTTGAGAGCAACACATGCAGCACTCAGGTCATCTGTTAGTCTGCTTCTGGTGTCAGATTTGATATAATTCAAAACTGAAAACAGCTGCTCACAAATGTAAGATGATCCAAACAAAGTAAAGAAAGCAATCCCAAATGCTTTCATGGATTTAAAATTATTTGGCAGAGAATTCCACACTTTGAGGATTTCATTCTCAGAACTAACTGTGCTGTCCTTTGTTATCCCTTCCATTTTCTCTAGTGTTTCACTCAGGTCACAGAATTTATTTTTTCAGATAGTGTTTTCTTGAAATTCCAGTAGCTCCATTTCCAGATTTTCTAAATCTAACCACTCTAAGCAGGAAAGATCAAGTTCTTCAAATTTGGCTTTATTTGGAGAAATAAGAAAACACAGGGTTGTCTCGATCTTACGGAACTGTGAAAATCTGTTATTAAAATTCACCTTTGCAGCTACAATGCTAGAAAATTCCTTGTAGATTTCCTGATGGCTTGTAGGATTGTCTGCAAATGTTGTAGAATTTTCTAAATGAACTTTTAGACTAGGAAAATATTTCAGCTGCCCACTTTCAAGGTCTCTTTCAAAAACCTGCAGTTTTCTCTCAAATGTTTTGATATCACAAAACTGTCACGGTTCCGACTAATGAAACACTTCAAAGAACTTCCAGGCATTGTTTATCCTAAAAAGTCTTTATTCATGTAACAAAAATGTTGGCACGGCATGGAAGGGATGCCAAGATCTGAATTCTCCTCCCTTGCACATATTTTGCTAGCATATTTCCCTCCCTTAATTTGCTGTCATAAATCACATTCTCCAATCAGTTTGAAGGGTAAAGGTTCCCTTCCGTTTTCTGTGCAAACCCCACAAACATTCTTTCTCTTTCTCTTCCCCTCCCAGCAGCATTTAAGTTAACTTTAAAAATACCACACAGCTCTGCATATTTTGTCAAGGCAATAACATCCAAAGTTAGCAGCGTTGACATCCAGCCCCCCTTACAAAAAGGACAAATCCTGTAATGTAAACAAAGGCATATTTTAGGGGCTATTTTTCAGTTTGTTCAGGTGTTTCGCATGAAACCTTTTGATGAGTCTGTCAGCTTTCACCTCACTGGATTTCACCCAGGTGGCTTCAGACAACGGGTATCCCTTCCATTGTACTAGGTACTGCAATTTCTCTTTAAAAATTCTAGAGTCAAGTATACGTTTCACTTCATAGTGGGTCTGTCCCGCAACTACGAGGGGCCCGGGTGCCTTTTTAGGGGGAGGTCTTAAAGTGGAGGTCCGACAAGTTTTCAACAAGCTGCACTGGAAGACAGGGTGAATTCTACCTAAAAGTCTAGGGAGTTTTAGTTCTATGGTGACCGGATTGATGATCCTTACGATAGGAAAAGGCCCCAAGAATTTCGGTCCTAACTTCTTATTTGGTAATTTGAGGCGTAAATATTTAGTCGACAGATAAACCTTTCCCCCAACTTCGAGTGTTCTTTGAGGAGCCCTCTTTTTATCAGCCTGCTTTTTATAGGTTTCAAACATCTTTTTTAAAGCAGTTTTCATGTTTCTCCAAACTTCTTCCCATCCCCTCACCCATTGGTCAAGTGTCTGGGAAGTGGATAGCACCTGAGGGTATTCAGGTATTGGACCAAACTCTTTGCCTGCGGCTACTCTGAAAGGTGTGTAGCCAGTGCTGCTGTGCACAGAATTATTGTATGCCACCTCTGCAAAAGGGAGGAGGTCAGTCCAGTTTGTCTGTTGGTAGAAAATGTAGCATATGAGATATTGCTCCACCATTTTGTTAGCGGATTCTGCAGCCCCATTGGTGGCCGAATGAAAAGCAGATGATAAGCCTTGAGATGATGCAATTAATTTAAGAAAACTCCTCTAAAACTTTGCTGTGAACTGCACACCTCCTGTCCAAAATTATTCGCTTAGGGGCGCCATGCAGTCGGTAGATATGTTTCAGGAACAATTTAGTCAGTCGTTGGGCAGATGGGACTCCTTTGCAGGCAATGAAATGAGCCTGCTTCGAGAACAGGTCTATCACAGTCCAGATGACAGTATTTCCTCTACTTTCAGGTAGGTCTACTATAAAGTCCATAGCTATTTCTTCCCATGATTGAGAAGAGTCTGCCATCGGCTGCAGTAACCCAGGGGTTTTCCCTGGGATTCTTTTCATGGTGGCACATACAGTACAACTCCTGACATAATTTTCCACATCCCGTTTTAACCCCGGCCACCAGAACTGCCGGCGGATGAGGTGTAGAGCTTTTAGATATCCAAAGTGCCTGGCCTGTTTTACGTCATGGCTGTGTTTGAGAGCATTAAGATGGAGGGCTTCAGGCAGATACAGTTTCCCCCCTTTGTAAGCCAAGCCATCCCTGCATGTTAGGGAGGTTTGATTATCTTTGAACCATTGATCGGTGAGGAGCTCTTGTTTTATTTTCTTTACCCCAGGGTCATCAGGATTAGGGACTCTATGAGGCGTGAGTTGAGCGGCAGTTTGTGGACTGGAGATAATTGCCTCATTAACCTCCTCGCGTTTGCTTTTGTACTGGGGCAATCGGGATAGCGCATCAGCTAGGAAGTTTTTTCCTCCCGGTATGTACTTTAGAGTGAAGTTGAAGTGGTTAAAGTACTGTGCCCACCGCACTTGCTTTGGGGACAATTTGCGGAGAGTTTTCAGTGCTTCTAGATTTTTGTGATCTGTCCATACTTCAAATGGCACCTTGCTCCCTTCTAGATACTGTCGCCAGTTTAACAGCCCCCACCTAATTGCGAAGGCCTCCTTCTCCCATATTGCCCATCTCCTCTCGCTTTCAGTACATTTTTTAGAGGTGTAGGCGCAGGGTTGTAGAACTCCACTTTTGTTCTTTTGCAGTAATACAGCTCCGACTGCCACATCGCTGGCGTCAGCTTGGATTACAAAGGGTTCCAGATGGGTTAATAAGTCCTTTAGGAGGGGGAGGGGGTATTTGTTTTCCACACTCACAGCGTTGAGACCCTTATAGTCTATGCAGAGACGAAGAGACCCATCTTTTTTTTCTTTGAACAACACAGGGGCTCCCACGGTAGATTTGGCCCATTCAATGAACCCACTCGCTAGGTTTTTGTTCACGTATCGCTTCATCTCCTCCATTTCGAGGGGGGACATAGCGTACATTCTCGGTCGTGGGAGTTTGGCTCCTGGCACCAGTTTGATAGAGCAGTCATTGGGTCTGTGAGGTGGCAGGGCATCACATTCTTTTTCACTAAATGCCTCTGCTAGGTCCCGGTATTCACTGGGGAAGAGTGGTTCGCCTGGTGGTGGTGAGGCAGCCATGTGCGCTCGCTCATTGGGTGGCCTAAAGTGTCCCGCAACGTCGGTTGAATCAGTGGGAGGTTTAGGCCCTATAGGTAGTCTCACAGTTTTCATTACTTTCTCCCACCAGATAAATGGCTTCCATTTGTCCAACCAGGCTAATCTTAGGATCACAGCCTCAGTCATTTTTGGGGCCTCGTGGGGGTGATTGCCGTTCGGGTTGCTCCGGCTTCGGCTCGGGTTCAGGTGGGGGAGGCTTCTTATAGCGGGCGAGCTGAACATCTAGCTTCACCACTGCCTGGTATCATTCTTGCAGCTGATCAGGTACTGCTCGATAGATGCAGGTCTGAGAGAGGTGGTTGTCTAATCCCTCAATGAAGAGATGGATTAGGGATTGCTCAGGCCACCCCTCTATTCAACCTGCTATCTTGTGAAACTCTCCCACGTACTCCAGGGTAGGCCTGCTGGCTTGTTTTATTTTGTGGATTTGTTCTCCTGCTTTGAGGCCTATGGATGGGTCCTCAAATCTTTCTCTCAGCCCTAGGAGGAAGAGGTGGGGGTCCTCCAATTCGGTGGCTTGCTCATATAAATTGTTCAGCCATTCGGATGCTTCTCCCTCTAGGCTGGATGCAATCACATCGACCATGGTGCCTGGGTCCGGGTAGAACCAGTGGTTCAAATGAGAGCACACTTGATTGAGGAAGAAAATCAGCTTTTCTGAGTCCCCATCGAAGGTTGCTCTGAAAGGTGGAGCCCCCCACTGTGGCTGTTGCACCCCCAGTTGCTGCATGCCCAGGGGTTGCATGTTCAGGGGCTGCATGTTCAGGGGCTGGGGCCATGCCCCCTGCTGCTGTAGGCCCCTCAGCGGTTGCTGTACATTCGGGGGTGGTGACAAATCTCCTTGTTGTGGTCATCCTCCCACCAGCTGCTGATTTCCTGGCTTCTGTACCACCCCAAGCTGTTGCAAGGCCTCTATTAGCTGTGGCAAGCTTAGAGGCTGCTGACCATCTACCTGCGGGGGATGCCAAACTCCCCATTGCTGCAGAGGCCTCAGACTGGGATTCCCTCTCTCTTCAGGGCTGGAGTCCCTGGCAGGGGAAGACAGGATCTGGAAGGCTGTCTGATCTGCAATGGAAGGGCTGCAGGCTCCTCTCTGCAGGAGTTGATTTCTGCTTCTCACCTCTAGCTTTTCAAATCTTTCCAGTGACTCACCCGAACCTTCAGTGGCAGGCGATCTGGTAGCTTTCCACCGATCTGCATTTGCCTGCCAGCCATTTTTCTGCCAAAATTCATCTTCCCACAGCATGCTGTCTGTTGCTTCCCCCTCTGGGGTATTAGCAGCTGCCGGGTTATCGTCTTCAAGCAAACTCCCTTTTCCCATGATAGATTTTCCTCCTGAATCTTTGCCAGCTTCTCTCAAGCCGAGAGACAGCGGCTGGAGTTCAGGACCCTAGGTTGGTTGAAAAGGATTTAGATCTTGGCATGATGTCATGGTTCTGACTAATGAAACACTTCAAAGAACTTCCAGGCATTGTTTATCCTAAAAAGTCTTTATTCATGTAACAAAAATGTTGGCACGGCATGGAAGGGATGCCAAGATCTGAATTCTCCTCCCCTACACATATTTTGCTAGTATATTTCCCTCCCTTAATTTGCTGTCATAAATCACGTTCTCCAATCAGTTTGAAGGGTAAAGGTTCCCTTCCATTTTCTATGCAAACCCCACACACATTCTTTCTCTTCCCCTCCCAGCAGCATTTAAGTTAACTCTAAAAATATCACACAGCTCTGCATATTTTGTCAAGGCAATAATGTCCAAAGTTAGCAGCGTTGACATCCTGTCTGCTGTTTTCCCTACACCTTGTAATTGTTTGTTCAGTAGACTGAAGTGTTGTGTAAAGTCTGTAAAAAACATGAGGTTGGTAAGCCAGGCTATATCAGTGAGCTGTGGATATTCTTGCCCTTTTTCATTCAAGAACAGCCTAATTTCATCCAAGCAGGCTACAAATCTCTCCAGGACTCATCCTCTGCTCAGCCACCGGACATTGTTGTACACAAATAAACAATTATACTGTGCATTAACCTCCTCAAGAAGTACTTGAAACTGCCGACAATTCAGAGCACAAGCCATGATGTAATTCACTATTTTTGTGACATCTTTGAGGACATTGTCAATTTTTTTGTTGCTTTCCCTGGCACAAAGAGCTTCCTGATGTATAATGCAATGGAACTGAATTACTTTATGTTTTGTTTCTTGAAGAAACAACTGTATGAAACCAGATGTTGCCCCCACCATAGAAGGTGCTCCATCATTTGTAATTGAAACCACCTTTTCTGGTCTTATGTCTTGTGACAAAAAAGCTTCCTTCACAGCATTGTAGATACCTACACCTTGTGTTCTTTCAGGCAAAGACATCAGTTTCAGCAGCTCTTCTCTCATGATGTCACCAACAGTATAACGCAAAATTACTGCTAGCCTTGAATGGTTATTGATATCTGTGCTTTCATCCAAGCACATGGAGTAACAGGCTGCCTTTTGAGCTGCTGACTAACATCACTTGCCATGCACTGGACTCTATCTTTCACAGTATTTCTGCTCAGTGGTATCTCAGAGATGCGTTGAATAATTTTATCCTTGTTTGGGAAATCATGAAAAAGAGAATCACTCCCAGACAACATGGCCATTTTGATAATATCCCCATTAGAGAGGGGCTTACCATGTTTTGCTATGCACAGTGAAATTTTAAAAATGGCAGCTGTCAGATGATTTGTTCTGGAAAGATAATTGGAAAAACTAAGATGCTGGGAATGATAGCTCCTCAATTTCCCTTCAAGAAACTCTTTTCTTTCAGTATCACCAAGTTGGGCAACATTTTTGTGGTTGGTTTCAAAGTGCCGTCTGACACTTGATGTGCGACACACAACACTTTCGTTGCATAGAACACATAATGCTTTCCCACTGCATTCAATCACTCCAAATGACTGTGTCCAGGCCTCTTGGAATGATCTTACACTATCTGTTTTTGATTTTTTGGCTGTAGTCATTTTTGGGTGGGTGTACAAGACTTGGAGTCTACAAAAACACAAAATTAAAAAAAAATGAAGCAACCAATACAAATCTATCTGTACATAACTAACACTATTAGTTAACGCTAAAGAAATGGATATTCCCTGAATCAACAATCTAGGAGGGGGGAATTAAGCAATGAAAGCAGTGTCTTGGATTTTACAGGTTGTTGGAAAAGTACTCATTCATTTTACCAGATACTGAAAATAACAGAGAAATCTGAAGCAGAACGCCTGTATTAGCAGATGCAACTAATATAAAATCTGGACGAAGAATGGTCAATAAAGCATTCTTGGTTGTCTATTTTATCTTTCCTAATAAGCTGTAACCAACTTCCTCAGTTAACTTTGGAAACCCTGTGGGTCCCACGCCATTCCACATACCTGCAAGAAAGCAGATGCAATCCGGGTACTCTAACAGGGCTTTTCCAGTCGCCTAGCAAGGTGTCAAAAACTTGATGTAAACTTGATGACCCCCCAAAAAAGGAAAAAAGTGATAAAGTACAGTAGTCCTCACCTTACAACAGTTCACTTAGTGACTGTTTGAAGTGACAACATTTTTCACACTGTGGCACACACACACCCTTCGCTGCTGCCATGAGGCTGGGCAGCCGGTGAGTGTGAATGCTGCCTTGTTGGGGCCTGCTGAGGCCAAGCAACCAGCCGAGGCAGCTTCAAACACCAGCCCCCCCCTGTGCCTTTTGCTGCTGCTGCCTCCACCATTGGTGCCCCTCGCCCCATGAGGCCGAGGCCGAGGCAAGGCAGCTTCAGACACCAAGCAGGCCACCCTCCACCCTCTGTGCCTTTTGCCGCCACCATTGCTGCCTTCGCCCCACGAGGCCGAGGGCGAGGTCGAGGCAAGGCAGCTTCAGACACCAGGCAGGCCGTCCTCCACGCCTTTTGCCGCCACCATTGATGCCTTCGCCCCACGAGGCTGAGGCCAAAGCAGCTTCAGATACCAGGCAGGCCGCCCTCTGCCCTCCGTGCCTTTCGCCGCTGCTGGTGCCGCCATAGCCCCATGAAGCTGAGGCCAAAGCAGCTTCAGACACCAGGCAGGCCGCCCTCTGCCCTCCGCGCCTTTCGCCGCCGCTGGCGCCGCCATAGCCCCACAAGGCCGAGGCAAGGCAGTTTAACCAGGCAGGCCGCCCCCCCCTCCGTGCCTTTCATCGCCGCTGCTGCCACCATAGCCCCACAAGGCGGAGGCAAGGCAGCTTAACCAGGTAGGCTGCCCCCCCATGCCTTTCATCGCCGCTGCCGCTGCCATAGCCCCATGAGGCCGAGGCAAGGCAGCTTAACCAGGTTGGCCACCCCCCCCATGCCTTTCATTGCTGCTGCCGCTGCCGCTGCCATAGCCCCACAAGGCCGAGGCAAGGCAGCTTAACCAGGCAGGCCACCCCCCTCCACACCTTTCATCGCTGCTGCCACTGCCATAGCCCCCTGAGGCCGAGGCAGGGCAGCTTAACCAGGTAGGCTGCCCCCCGCCCCCGCGCCTTTCACTGCTGCCACCATTGCTGCCTCCGCTGCCCCTCGTCCTCCTCCTCCCCTGCGTGGCCGGCCGCTGAAACTTGCCACTGTCGGCTCATGCTCACTCGCTCGCTGTCCAGTCCAACTTCTGCTCGCTTGCTGTCCGCTCCGACTCGTGCTCACTCGCTGTCTGCAGCAAATGCTGCTTTCAGCAAAAGTTGCTCCTTTTATAGCCTCTCGCCTATTCCCAGACTGCGCATGTACGGAGAGCTGCGTATGCGCGGAGATGCACAGAGAGATGCGCATGCACGGAGAGGAGGAGAAAAAGCTCGGTACAGCAATGGTGTGCATGCCAACAGAGACGGCTCTGCGTGCCGCCTGTGGCACACGTGCCATAGGTTCGCCACCACAGTTCTAGTAGAAAACTAAGGCAGAACACAAATGATAAATACCTCTTTTATATATATAAAAAGCCTGAATCTGAGCATTGTGTTGTTTTTTCAGTCTAATTTCAGGAAAGACTAACTCAATTCTTATGCATTGTTTTCCTATTGAATGTGGTTTTTTTCCCATGCCTTTTTCTCTAGGAAAAATCTACCATTATTTATTTTTTGTGTCCTGACTTCAAAGAATCAAAACATATCCCTAAGCAGATGTATCCCCGTCATTGGTATTTTCCCATATATTTTGGTCCAGAGATAAATTTAAGAGGCCCAAAACTGTGGTTTTGTTTTTTAGCCTGACTTTAAGAAAACTTAAACATTAGCTGGCATCCCTCCAATTAGGATTTTACAATGGAGAGAGAGAACCTAAATACATTAAATTCCACTTCAAATCTCATTGTGATGCTATTTTTAACCATGACTTCAAGAAAGCTTCAAGAAAGCCTAACCCTAATCAAATACCTCTAATACCATTTTCTTGAGCACAGGTTCTCCTCAGGGCTGCGTCTTAAGTCCGCTGCTGTTCACCCTGTTGACCCATGACTGCTGTGCTAGGTTTGCCACCAACCATATTGTGAAGTTCGCAGATGATACAACAGTAGTGGGCCTTATTCAGGATGACAAGGTGGAAGCTTACTGCAAGGAGGTTGAGGGGTTGGTGAACTGGTGTAAGGAAAACAGCCTAGTTTTAAATACAAGAAAAACCAAAGAGATCATTGTTGATTTCAGAAAAGGCAGGCACAGCCACACTTCTTTGTGCATTAATGATTCACCTGTGGAGATGGTTACCAGCATCAAATTCCTGGGTGTGCAGCTAACGAGTAGGCTGACTTGGTCGCTAAACAGTGAGAAACTGGTGAAGCGGGCACAGCAGTGCCTGCACTTTCTGCGCCGCATGAGAAAAGCACATCCTCCTTCCCCTGTCCTGACCACTTTCTACAGGGGGACAATCGAGAGCATCCTGTCATACAGCATCACAGTCTGGTTTGGAGGCATCACTGCTTCAGACAGGAAGGCGGTGCAGAGAGTGGTGAGGATGGCCGAAAAGATCATTGGCAGTTCCCTCCCTACCATCCAGGACATAGCACAGAAGCATTGCTTGAGCAGGGCCCGCAAGATTTTCTGGGACACTACACATCCTCTTCACGACCTGTTTTCCTTGTTACCTTCTGGGAGGAGGCTTCGTGGTATCCGTAGCAGAACATCCAGATTCAGCCATAGTTTCATTCCATACAGTATTAACCTTGCGAACTCTCAAACTTCCTCCTTGCGTTGTATATTCAAGATGGACAGTATTTAATATTTATTTGCTATGTATATGTAGGGATGAGGGTCTATATATATGTTGTACATAGTATGTTTAGGTGTGTGTCATGTATATGTTTCACTTTGAGAGCGGGCAACTAAATTTCATTTTTTATGTGTGCCATTGTGCCCACAATATAAAAATGACAATAAAGGTTATTTATCTTTATTTATCTTTTAATCTTTGGTGGAGTTGTACCTCTAAACAGTGGTGGGATTAAAATACCTGAACAACCGGTTCTCTTATTGCATGCAGGCCTGGGCCTCCGAGGCCTAGAACAAACTTCCGGAAGTGGCATCCATGCACTTCCGGTGGGCCGTTCTAGACCTGGGAAGCCTCCTCCTGACCTCCGAGGCCTACCACGGATTTCCAGAAGTGGCATCCATGCACTTCTGGCAGGCCATTCTAGGCCTGGTAGGTCCCCTCCAGGCCTCTGAGGCCTAGAACGGAGAAGATTTTAGCTACCGGTTCTGCCAAACTGGTGCAAACTGGCTGAATCCCACCACTGCCTCTAAATAGATATTTTTCATGCATTTTGCTTTTGAACAGTATGAAAAGAGAACCTAAAGATATGAGTCCCATAATGCATAAACAGCCTGGAGACAAAAACATATAAAGAACGGTTGCAGGAATGGGGTATGGCCAATCTAGAGAAAAGAAGTACTAGGAGTGACATGATAGGAGTATTCCAGTATTTGAGGGGTTGCCACAAAGAGGAGGGTGTCAACTTATTTTCCATAGCACCAGAAGGCAAGACAAGAAACAATGGATGGAAACTAATAAAGGAGAGAAGCAACCTGGAATTAAAGAGAAATTTCCTGACAATTAGAAGAATTAATCAGTGGAACAACTTGCCTCCAGAAATTGTGGGTGCTCCAACACTGGAAGTTTTCAAGAAGAGACTGGAAACCATTTTTCTGAAATGGTATAGGATCTCCTGCTTGAGCAGGGGGTTGGACTAGAAGATCTCCAGCTCCATCCCGAATAAGTTTCTATTCATACCAAACCTTTCTTATTACCACAGAATTTTCTCTTGCTTCATTGTCTTCAGCCCCAAATGTCTATAAACATCACAATCTGATTTCTAGTTTATGGAGCTGAACTTTATTAGGAGCCATGGGACTTCATAGCCTATTTGAGAAAAATAGATTTTCAGTTGCATATTATTGATATTTCCTCCTCTTTTTCTCTCTGTTTGTGTTTGAGTGAAATAACAGTGAAATTCTGTCTTCCGTCAGAAGGCAAGGAGACATTATTGTATATAGGTCCACTGGAGGGAATACCTCAAAAGGTCATTCTCTACAATATTATTCAGATTAAGAACAATTAATATTGAATTATGTAGGATGCAAAGATCAAGAGGTTTCTTTTTTTCCAGCAATATTTTAGTATGACTTATTTCTCAACATTGCAATTAATTTGCTGAATCAAATGTTCTCCAAAGAACTATTTTAATATGGAAAAGAGATTTAAATGAGGCTAAAAAGATTCCTCCACATCACATTTTCTCTCCAAACTGACCCCAAATTTCATCTGAGCTTATATTGATCAGATGAAAGGCCTAATTAGTGCATCACTTTGCTTGTCTCAGGGACCAATCAAAGTACCTGCATTTTTCTCATCTCCACTACAAAATATTTCTATGTATAGACACAAGTACTTTCCTTTGCAGCTAGTGGTAATGTGGTCCAAAGTGAGAGCACAATGAGCAGTCACTGAGCAGTCACTGGTGTGACAGGATCCCTCTACACTGGCTCAAAAATCCAATGGATAGGCGGCATGAGGAAAGCAGCCGAGATGGAGTTCCCCCACGTTCCAATCGGATGTTGCACTAACCCAAGGGAACAAGTAGAAAGCCAAGACAGCTGTGAATTGGGAAGAGTCAGCAAAGTGGAAATTTCTGACCACCTCCTGCAGCCCTTCGGTGGAGCAGCTGTGGGAGAAGTTTGTTGAGATGGAGATGTGAGGAGCAGAACCAGTGAAGTCCCCAGGCTAGGGAACAATGCTTGGAATGGGTGAAGCTATGGTGGCTTCGTCCCCTTCTCCACCCCACCTGATGTTGCTAGGTTGGGTGGATCAGGGGGCAGCAAGGGCCCAGGGCACACCTGGGACCCGGTTGGTGGCTGCCAGGCAGACCCAGCTGGCCCTGATAGAGCTCCAGCCTGTGCTGCCCCGCAAGTGGTGGGGGTGCTGCCCGGTTACTTGTTGGTCCATGATGACAATGAGCCACCACCATTGAAAGCCACCTTTGATGGCTGGCTGCAGGAGCTCACCTATTTCCTGAACCAGGTGTGGATTTACCTGAAGCAGCACAAAGCAGTGTTCCTTGACACTGTATGAACACCATCATTGCAAATATGGAAGGACAAGACACTGAGTAGATGGTGGCACTCCATGACTCTGGAGTTGGTGAATGTCGATGCCTTCCTAGAGGGGCTCTGGGTCAGATTTGGAGATCCCACCCAAGCTTGATATCCACTCCATAAGGCAGGGGAACTGATCCTTGGCTGAGTACATCCTGAGTACATTTCACAACCTGGCCAGGAAGCTGAGAGGGTGGCCAGAACACTTACTGATCTACCAATTTCGAGATGGACTAAACAGAGAGGTGTACCAGAACTGCCTATCTCAGGGGATTCCTGATGATCTCCAAGCATGGTACCAAGTGGCCACCACAGTGGAGCTAGATCTGATGGAGTATCAGTAACATGCTGCACCTGAGAGCCGACCTCACCGAAGCCAAGAGAAGCACCTGCTGATATGTAGAGGGGGAGGGACCCCTCTCTGATCACTAGAGAGGATCCGCGTCACCCTGCAAGAGCTTACTTCCAATGTGGGAAAGAAGACCACCAAGCAGCCAATTGCCTGGCCCCCAAACCCGCTTCAACGCCCAGGACCCTGAGCCAACCCAAGCTGAAGAAGACTCTGAAGAAGGTGAAGAGAAAACGTGAGCAGTGCAGCAGGTCATGGCAGGTCATGGAGGTCTCCCCCTAATCAAGCCAGAGAGAGGAAACTCCAACCCCTGGCAAGCCTGGAGCAGTCTTCTATGAGAGTGATAGCAAGGGGGAAGATGACCTGATGGTAAGAGCCACCATCAACCCATTGACTGCTCAAGTGGAGGTGGTAGTGCCCCACTCAGGAGCAAAGGGGGGGGGGTGTTTCACCACCCTGTTAGACTCAGGGTACAGTTGCTACTTAATCAGCCTGAGAAAAGTGGACTTGTTGGGACTAAGACTTAAAAGACTGAAGCAACCCATGAAATTTGAGCAAGTAGATGGCTCACTTATTAGGGGAGGGGGGTGCCTGCAACCTGCCTGCCTGAGCTGGTGAGCTTAAGGGCAGGGAGCCACGAAGAGACTATCCATTTTATTGTAGTCCCAAAGATGGCAGAGACAATGATACTGGGGCTGTTGTGGCTGAAAAATTGGAACCTGTCAATTGATTGGGGGAGCAACGAGTGGTGACTGAGGATCAAAGCCGAGAAAGGGCGGGGGATGGAGAAACCGATGAAAGTTAGGCGAGCACAGTCGGCTGTGAAAGTGAAAGTGGAGACAATTAAGAGCAGCCCAGCAGAGCAAGAATACCAAAAGTATCAAGACTTGGCAGAAGTATTTAGCAAGCAGGAATCAGCTGCATTCCCTCCTCACCACCCCACAGACTGTGCAATTGAGTTGCTGCCAGGGGCAAAATTCCCCAAGCCAAAAATATACTCCATGACCCCAGGGGAAATGGAGGAGCTCCAAACCTTTTTGGATAAGAACTTAGCTAGGCATTTCATCCAGCCTGCTAAATCCAAAGTGGCAGCACCGGTGCTCTTTAAGGAGAAAAAGGATGGATTGTTGAGATTGTGCATGGTTTTCAGGAGGATTAACAGAGTTTGTGTGAGAATATGGACTTGAGAGAAGTGTACTATCAAAGAGGGTGATGAATGGAAGATAGCTTTTAATTGCCCCTTGGGGTACTACAAATTCTGAGTGATAACTTTTGGACTACAAGGAGCACCAACTGTGTTCAAGCAGCTAATAAACGAGGTGCTGCATGATCACCTGTACAAACAGGTGTTGGTTTACCTGGGTGACATTCTCATCTACTCAGACAATAGAGAAGCATGTGAAGCTAGTGAGGGAAGTGCTACAGAATTACAGTTTCTAGAGGGTAGCAAGATCCCTTTCGAGGTGTGGACGGACCACAAGAACTTAGAGGCCCTGAACATCCCAAGAAAACTATCCCCCAAGCAGGTTCAATGGGCTCAATATTTCAATTGATTTAATTTCACCCTTCGGTACCTGCCAGGAGGAAAAAAAATCCTGGCAAATGTGCTATCTTGTCTGCCTCAGTACAAGAGCTCCAGGGAAGAAATGGTTAACTTGATTATCCCCTCGGGATAGCTGGCAGCTCAAGGTTCCATGAGCCAATCTTGCCAACTCTCCCTCAGCCAACTGATAGTGAGATCACCCAGAAATTAAGGGAAACCCTGGAGGAAGATGAATGGTTTTGGGAACACAGAGAGGAGATGATGATGAGAGAGAGTCTGGCCTGGAACGGTTCCAAGCTGTATGTACCGCTCAACCTAAGAGTTCAGATCTTTCAAAGTGTCATGACATAAAGCCCTCAGGCCATTTTGGTTTTGTGAAAACTCTCCACCTAGCCAGGAGGCAATTTTGATGGCCTAAGATGAACAAGGACACAGAGAGCTACATTGCTGGCTGGCCAACCTACGCTTCCATGAAAAGATTGCCAGGGAAGCCTCCTGGACTGTTGCAGCCAGTGGCTAACCCCAGAAGCCCATGGGAGGAGATAGCCATGGACATCATTATGGAACTGCTGAGAGTTCTGGGAATATCATAATTTCAACTGTGATTGACCTTTTTTCAAAGCATTTTGTGGCATACCCAAAAATCCCATCAGCCTGAACCTTGACCAAGTTGTTCGTGCAGCATATACTGCATGGAGTCCCAAGGCATATCATTTCTGACCAAGGGGTGCAGTTTACCACACAGTTTTGGTGAGAATTTATCAAACTAATAGGTTCCTCACATGGGCTTAGTTCTGGGTTCCATCCAAGTACTAATGGATCAGCCAAGAGAGCTATCTCAATGATAGAGCAATACTTGCATTGCTATGTGAACTACCAACAGACCAATTGGGCAGAACTTCTGCCTTTTGCAGAAGTAGCATACAATAATTCTGTACTTAGAAGCACTGGGTTCACTCCATTCAAAGTAGCTATCGGAGCAGATTTTGTACCAATGCCAGAACTACCGAGAGAATCTCCCCCCTCCTTGTCCTTAGCTGATTGGATGGATAACCTGAAAACTACATGGGGGGATGTGCAGAAGGCATTGGATAAGGCTAGGGAATTATATAAGAGGCAAGCTGACCAGAAGAAGGCTCCTCAAGAGATTTATAGGATTGGGGATCAGGTGTACCTGTCTACTAAGTATCTCAAGCTGAGGCAGCTTTGTAGAAAATTGAGTCCTAAGTACATTTTTCTCAATTGTGAAAGTCATTAATCCTGTAACTGTTGAACTATGGTTGCCAAAATAATTGAAGTGAGTCCACCCAATGTTCCATTGCAGCTTGTTGAAACCGTTTAAAAGATCTAGCTTGAGATCAGGTCGAGAGGAACCTCCTCCTCCTATATTAGTGGAGGATGAGAAGCATTATGAGATTAAGAAAATGCTAGATTCGGCCTCTGGTTTTGAAGTCGCAGTGAGACGGGCGCAGGAAGATGGGGCTCCGTCTTTTACATTTGATTTCGCCCTGCTGGGGGACCCTGGAAAGGGTTGAAAGTCACCCCGTAGAGGCGGCAAGCAAGGAGGGGACCCTTGTTGATCATGGGGGGGTGGCAACCCTCCAATCTGATCTGAGGAAACCGGCGGGGGAAAGACTGGCCACATTCGTGTAGCCAGTCCAAAGCTGCTGACCACGGAAGACAACAAGCACTATCAAGCAATCTTATAGCAACATAGATGAAACTGGGTGAGACCTGATCCTCTCTTTATGATTTTAAGTCCTCTTCCTAAAAGTCTGCCCAAAGCACTCTCCCCGATGAGAGAGGGAAAGGGAACTTCTGCCCCATTCCCTCAGAAAAGAAAAGCGGTGATATATATATATATATATATATATATATATATATATATATATGGCTTGGAAATTTGGGGACTAAAAGTGTTTTTAAGACCTTACTCAAAGCCCAGAATTAGATAATACTTTGGCTGGCCTTGGAAGCTTTTACTATTGAAAATTGCAGCTGAGAAAAAAGGAACAGACTTGGGGGCTGCTTATCTGAGACAATAATATTACTCTAAAATTGGTCTGTCTGAATTATGAACACAAATACTGACTTTCAAAACTGTATTGTGGAACTATTTTCCTGTAGAAGAAACATTTGGAACACTTTGGATTATAAATCTTGATTGTTAAACAACCTTTAATGGTACTTTTTTCCACCCTGGACAGAAAAGATATATTTCTTATTGGACAGAAAAAAATGAATTTTACTTATATCTCCTTAGGGGAGATTTAGGAATGGCTAGTTGGTTGGATAAATTTATAAAGGCTACTTACAAAAAAAATAAAATGGATGTTCCATACTTAGCTCTAAATAGTAAAAAAAAATCCTTAACATCTGTCCCCAGTAGCCTCAGTTTGCCATTTCACCAAGAAAATACTGATGAACCACAGAAAGAAATTCTCTCCATGTTGAAATTAATACAAGAAACAATTGCTTTAGCTTGTGATCAGGTTAAAAATAATACAAAGGAGATAAAAGAACATTGTTTTAATTTAAATCTACAAACTCAGAAAACAACTACAGAGAAGGAACCAGCAACTCAGAAAATAGAAGGAAAACTAGAGAATGATGACATAAACATCGAGGACCTAAAGGAATAAGCTAACGACCAGACTCAGATAAATGAAAACTTAGAAGACACAATGATAATATTGGAAAGGGAAAAGACATTTTACAAACCAAGGTTACAGAACATACTGGAGGATAAGGAAGGGGAGCTGATGAAATGGAAGATAAAGTCATTAACAGAACTGTGGGGAACTGGAGAAGGAGGGAGGCTGTTTAATGAATATCAATGGGCTAGTTCTTCCAAAAATACTTTAATTAAATTGTTTCTCTTGTTTCAAATAATATATACAAAAATAGAGGAAGAATTATTTGATGATCCAAATGGACTGACTTGGAAAGTTAATTGGCAAAGGAAGAAAGCTAGAGTAAGATTGAAGGAAACTTTGACCTATTAGAGGGGATTCTAGATTACTAATTAGATGTTTGAATATGGTTAAGAATAGATAGTTAGAAATAGAAGCCATCCACAGATCATGAGAGCCTATAAGAATGCCATGGTCACCAATGCAGGTGTCTGACAAAGAAATGCTTTCCCTTCCTCCTCGTTGCCTCTCCAGGGTGACTTTCTGACCTCTTTGGGTCTCCAGACGAAGCGAAATTGGACTAGGAAACTGGAGCTTCGGTTTCTTTCATCTGTGTCACCACAACGCTCGGGGTGAAGTGGACCATTCTCATAACCAACCAAAGATGTATGAATGGGCACTTCAACACTCGATGGGTGGTGGTTATGAAAAGCTATTGTTAACTAGACAGATTTTTGTATAGGAAAACAAGAGTTGGTTTTGCTTCTTCAGTTCTGAGATGTGTACTCAATAAAGTTTTATCTTTTATGGCATTTCAAAGCCTTGATTTTGAGTTCGCTAGTCAGATGGTTGACACAATTACAGCTAATTTAATAAAGGGGGTGATGTGACACTTGTAAGAGATGCTAATGAAATGCATGCTGCTACATTTTGACCAGCTCCAATTTTCCAATTATATTTGAGGGGTGCTCTATAAAAAGTAGAGTCTAATAATCTAAATTTAAGGTGTCACAAATGCAAAATTCTCCTTTCCAGATAGAAATGTGACTGGCTTGTAAGCCAAATATGGTATGTGGTTGTCCAACATCACTACCATATCCAGAGGTTTCTTCAGAAATGGACACATCCCAAAAATATAAATATAAAATAAAATAAAAATATAATATAATACAAAAATCCCCCCACCTTCAGAATAGTAACAATTCCATCATATTTGAATTCACCTTTAGCTTGTCCAAATTTAGCTTCTACTGTTTTAACAGTCCTAAACCTCATGCATGTTCCTTTCCAATGTAGGTATTAAATAAGGTAAGATAGAACCTTGAAGGATCTTCTAGTTTCCAAAGATTAAGGCAATGTCTCCTAATCTTGTCTTTTGATGGAGTGCAAAGAAATAGGGTAGAAATCTCCTCTAGGTAAGACCTCCCATCTCTGATCTCTCAAACACTTCAAAAGAATACCATGGTCACTAGTGTCAAGAATTATTGAAACTTCCTTCAGTATCAGTAATTATATTCTCCATCATCTCTACTACAGTTGAAATCATTCATAAGAATAATAAAGGCCATCTATATTTTAAAACCAAATTGATATGTAGATGGAAAAAAAGTCTAGATATTGTATTCTCTATGTTTTAGGAGCTACAGCATCACTGCCTCTTCTATAACCTTTGGCTAAGTAGAAAACAAATTGGACTTTGCAAATCATATCAAGTTATCAAATATATTAAAGTAGTGTGCCCCCAAATATTCACAATTTACTTAAGACTGTTATATTATGCTTTTATCGTGAAACAGCAGAAAGCAACAAAGTATAAGGAAAATAGGCATATACTGTATGCTATCCATGCAAATTATAGTAATAATCCACATTTGTCCATCTGATGGAAAAATTGTTGCGGACTTCCGGATTTGGTGGCAATGCCCGCGGACGTGCAGAGAACTCGTTCTCTTGGCCGTCCGGTTTCCCCCCGCCGGTAGACCCTGGACAGGGTCGAAAGTCACCCTGTAGGGGTGACCACCGTAGAGGAGGGCACTCGTTGATCGTGGAGGGAGCGGCGGCTCCCTCTGCGGTCCGAGAAAATCACCTTTGGGCCGACGGGGAAAAGATCGACCAGTAACATGGCCGATCACTCAGCTGCTCCAGCCGAAAGTCACAGCAACATCTAAGCAAAAAGAACCACCGTGGAAGATCCGGGTGAGAACTTTCCTTCCCTCTTGTTACTTTACCTATTTCCCTGCTAACAGCTTTAAGAATTATTTCCCTACTTTGAGAAAGCAGCGTTTGATCACCGGGGAAACGGGGCTTGGAAAAATATTTATTGTCTTTTTATTATTTCACTTTGCTTATATAAGCAGTTGGAATTCGGGCATCCCGGGAAAAAAAACTCCTTACTGTGACTCTCTCTTTCGGCTTGTTTATTTCCAGTTTAGGTGAAAATCCTAAGGGAGGGGGTGGAATGTTTTTTTTTCCTCCCCCCCTCCTGAATAGTATTGTCTAAAAAACTTTCTCTCCTCTGGGCGGATTTACGTAGACTGTTTTGGATACAATGTAATCTGGGACTTGGCAGGAAGCCCAGAAACTATGTGATACATTGTAACTCGCTCTAGTTGAACTCCCACTTTCTGATTCTGGCATGATGCCCAGACTGGATTACAACATAACAACTGACTGCTACTTGGGATTTTTGTTGCTCTCTTTATTTCTGTGCTGGACTTGACTATTGGCGTTTTGCTATCTTTGATTGGAAATATATCTCTGTGTGGACTCTATATTTTATAGTGCTGCAATTTATTCTTTAAGCTGAACTTTAAAAAAAAAAGAGGATGGAATCCTACTCACAGATTAATTATGGACTTATATTAGAAAAAATTCTGGAAATGAGAATGGAATATAAAGAACATATCAGAATGCTTAGCAAAAAGGAGGACTTAGAATTAAAAATTGAAACTCAACCTTTGATTGACTATGATATACAATCAGATTTACAACTTAATGAGATGGATGAAATACATTTACAATCTATTGAATCTATTGAATCTATTGAAGAGGAAGAGGACACATCCCACATGATGGACATCTTTGATGATCAAAGGCAGAACTCAACTAAAACATTTACAACTTTAAAAGCAACAGGATTGGACTTCCAAATACGAGGCACCAAAAATGTTGACAACATGACAGTACAGACAACACTAGACAAAAGAGAAAAAGAACATGATTGGACTCAATGGTGGGAAAAGGCCTTTAGCCAGTCACTAAGATGGGAAGACTTAGAGGCCCTGCTGTGGAAACCTACTTGGCATAAAAAGAAAGCTAGAATTAGATTTAAAAATGAGATTTAAAATCTTATCTGATGGGTAAAAAGGGCTTTTGGACATTGAATGAGCTAACACTTTTGAGATTTCTAAGGCTACTTTGGTTTTGGTTTGGAATGACAATAGGAAAAACTGGAAAATCTAAAATTAAAGGAGTCAGATCGAGATTGAGACTGGTGAAGTATTATTGATACTTTTACCTACAAGAATTGAATGGCAATGAGTGAGGTATTAAATTGACTAAATTGAAACAATTGAGGAATTTATAAAAATATTGGATAGAATATATGAAATAGAATATAGTTGAGAAATATTAAGATATAATGGTTATATTATTAGTTTATGATAGAAATAATTATTGTCCTATTATTATTATTATTATAACATTATTACATTATTTTGTCTTATGTAATGGTTTTAAAATATATATAAAATAGAATAGAGATATAATTTGATTGAGAAGTATAAATTGAAATTGGAATAATAGAGATATTTTAGGAATGTTCGAATTGTATACTATATGTTTATGCAAGACTAAATTGAAATAGATTATTTGAAAGTTGGTTAAGCCTGAAAATGGGTGAAAATATCTTTGATAAATTTTTGTTTTTTGTTTTTGTGTGTTCTTTTTTTCTTTCTTCTTTTCTTTTTTTTTTTCTCCTTTTTTATTGATAAAATAGAGAGGGAACTTTTAAAGAAGCAGTTTAAATTGTATATGTATGATTGTATTTGTTGTTGCATTCTATGGAGTGCCCTATCTCCACGATGTGTTATAAGCACTTGGCTGTAAAACAAACAAAAACTAATAAAACTTGTTATAAGAAAAAAAAAATTGTTGCTGATGCTCATGACTGTCTCTAATCTAAGATAGCTTATATGAATATATGTTCTAAATAGTTTCATTTTCTGGAACTTGTCTAGTTCCTTTAAAAAAAGGATGGTGTGAAATTTAGTAATTCAATTACATACTGTGACAACAGCTTTGATTAAATGTCTGTGTGTGTTTGTGTGTGTGCATTTCGAATGATATGAATGTTATCAAGTGACAGCATGAGAATGAAGAAAGCTAATTCTGGGAAAGGAAGTACCTTCAGAATTCAGACCATTGGCTTAAATCAGAACTTGCTTGCTTGTTCTTAGTGAAACTAGTATATTTAAATTTAATTGGCCGTGTAATTTATTTGGTCATTACCAGGAAGAGCTGTCTCTAACTAATGTGGACTTAGAATATTGTTGCTGCCTCTAGATGTAAGGTAAGTTGCTTTAATTTGTGTCAGAAAAAGGCACACTTCTTTTCATTGTACTTATACTTTCTGGGGGGGAAAGTGGAAGGGGGGGTTGAGATTGTCCCATGAGAATCCAAATGGTCCTCCAGTATTTCTACTATACATTTTCTATAGACAGTTTCTCTTACTTACATCTGGAATTTAATACTTCAGAGGCACAGCATTTGGTTCTTTCCTCTGATGGATTCTGGAAATCAATGCATGCTGGTGTCATGGTTCCAACAGATGAAACTCTTCAAAGGACTTCGAGGCATTGTTTACCTTAAAGAATCTTTATTCGAGTAGCAACACATCTGCACGTACATAGTCCAAGCCAAACTCTGACTTCCCCTCCCCTAAGCACATAGTATCAAAGCACAATTCCCTCCTCTAACTGTCATAAATCACATTCTCCGATTAGTTTGAAATGCTGGCTTTCCCACCAGTTCTTCATCCCGCCATGTCTTATCATCTCTTATTACAAACAGCCTTGGTTCTCACCCTTATACAGTATTGTTTTGTCTAACTAATCTCCCATGCACATTCCTCCTCCCCCCCCCAGTATCATCTAATTCTAGCTCTAAGAGTAAAACATAAAGTAAAGGAAAATGGCTGCATCTCCATATGTTGTCAAACCAAGAACATCCGATGTTAGCAGCGTTGACAGCTGGATGTTTTCTGCAATTTGTAAGAACATACTCCAGATCTTCATACATTACTGTATATAAAAACCAGAGAATGACCATGTGAGTCAACCCTAAAGACAAAATAGCTAAACTGATAGTTATCTATTTCCATTTCTTCTTTCCTTTCTTTTACTAGAACTTTCAATTTAGTGTCTTTGGGTGGGGGAAATGACTAAGTGGCGATCACAATCAAGGACTGCATAACATAGAGTAACACTGAAAAGAACTTTTTAACATGATGCTAGTGTAGAAGTGTTGGGAGGAGGCTCAGTTATTGTTTCTGAGAGGTTTGATGTGGTAGGAAAAAATTGGAGTAAATCTTGTTTGGAATGCTGGTGACAAATATGCTCTTGACTGTGTTTTATGGGTTGCCATTGTATGACATAAGTAATCTTATGACTCTTGTGAGTGAATGAGTGAGTGAGTGAGTGAGTGAGTGAGTGAGTGAGTGAGTGAGTGAGTGAATGAGTGAGTGAGTGAGTGAACAATACAAGCTCATAAAGGCTACATAGAAAGTTTGGATCATTGCATACACCCAAAGATAAAATCCATGAAAAATTAATTGGTAGATAAGTAGCTTAGTTTACAATCGAGCAGTCTGTACAGAAGAAGGTACGAGTTAGCACAGTTTTTCTTCTAAATACCAATGTTTAATTCACTTTGAAAATGCCATTTCTATAATGCTGTATCAGAAGACTCTATCAGCCCTTCTCTATCACTCAGAGAATCACCATTTTCTTCCTTTCTCACATGGGCAGAATAAGACCCTCCTTTATCATTTTTTGTCAGGGTTAAAAAAAGCTTTAGTACTGATGGAACTATGGAAAGTGTCAGAATCCAGTTATATTTCCTTTCTATTTATCTTCTCTGATCTAAAAATCAATCTTTACCCTCCCCTGGATCCTGCCATACTCCCAAGGGGGAGGGGGGAATACGCATGCGGGTTTATGACTTTCACTTCCTCTCTTCACTACAAAGTAACCTTTTGTTTATTCGCCTGCATGTCTGATATCCATTACAATGTACCAAATTGCCTCTTATCCTATGCCCCTCTGAACTTCTCCTCCGTACCGGGCAGCTAGGGAAGGGGGGGTGAAAAGACACAGACCTCCGGAATCTGGGTTATTTCTTCGTCATCAAAATAAGGTGTGGAAAGCTGGTGAATGATTGTGCACAACGGAGCCGGATTGATGTTATCTTTCCTGGATTTAACACCTAGAGAATTGCCGGTCTGAATCACCCGGAAGGACTGTGGGGTGGAGTTTGCTTAGGGACACTTTAAAACATCTATTTGTAAGGGAATCCCTCAGATCCTGTCTATTATGCCTACTATCAATTTATCTTTTTTTTTTTTCAAAACTTTATTTTCCTTTTTCACATTACATAAAAACAAAACAAAATACATTTATTTGTTATTATTTTTTTCCTTAACAGTACTGTGTCATCTAATTTTACATTTATTTACATTTGTTACATAGTTTCTTACCCTTTTATGTCCTTCTCTTTTATTCTCTGATCTAACCAAACATAACATTGGTTCCATATCTCATAGTAATCTGTTGTCTCCTTGTCCTTAATTTCTAACGTAAGCATACACATTTCAGCGCATTCTAATATTTTTTGAATAATCTTATCATTTGGTGGTAGATTCTCTTGTTTCCAATATTGGGCATATACAATATGTACAATGATGTATCGAGTTCGTCTTTTCACCTTTGGATTCAATATTCCTAATAAAAATAGCTCTGGTTTCAAGTCTACTCGTTCTTTAATTATCTCCTGTATCCACTCTTGTATCTGTTTCCAATAGACCTTTGCCTGTGGACATTGCCACCATACATGAAAAAAAGTTCCCTCTTTGTCTTTACCTTTCCAGCAATTCGGGTTCATATTTTTATACATTTTTGCCAATCTCGCCGGTGCTAAATGCCATCTATGAAGCATTTTGTATTGATTCTCTTTATAGGCAGTTGACAGTGTTAATTTACAGTTTGTGTTCCATATTCTTTCCCATTCTTCCAGTTCAATGGATCGACCCACATTTCGAGCCCATGCTATCATGGAGCCTTTTACTATCTCTTCTTCCAATTCAACTTCCAGTAGGTATTTATAGAGTCTTGTTATAAATTTTTCTCCTGTGCCTAACAATATTTTGTCCAATTGCTGTGGGACTTGATTAATCCCGTATTCTGCCATATCCTTGCTGTATTTTGATTGTATCTGGTGATATGGCCACCAATCTAGAGTTATTCCCTGTTCTATTAATTCTTCCCTCGATTTAAGTTTCCCTTGGTTATCTAATAGTTCTTCATATCTTTCCATCTTTTTTTTATCTAATGTATTCGGGTGGATTACTGCCTCCATTGGGGAGATCCAATTTGGTATTTTTACGTAATGTTTCATTTTAACCTTGTCCCATATCCAAATCAATGCGTCCCTTATCTGATGTCGGCAAAAATATGTATGTATCTTCTTGTGGTTCCCCCATAGAAAAGCATGCCAGCCAACTTGCAGATCATGTCCTTCGATTGTTAAAATCCTTTGGCTATCCAATTGTATCCAGTCTCTGATCCAGAGTAATCCCGTGGCTTGGTAGTATGTTTCCCATTTTGGAAGTCCAAGTCCACCTCTACTTTTACTGTCTTGTAATGTCTTAATATTGATTCGTGCTTTTTTGCCCCCCCAAATAAATTTATTTATCATTTTATCTAGTTCAGCGAAAAAAATTTTGTCTAATTTTATTGGGATTGTCTGAAATAAATATAGTAGTTTAGGTAGTATATTCATTTTTATCACTGAGATCCATCCTAACAGTGATAGTTGTAATTTCCCCCAGATCTCTAAATCTTTTTTGATTTGTAGTGTCAATTTTTTATAGTTGTCTTCTTTTAATGAAGAACATCTATTAGTAAGCCAAATTCCTAAATATTTAATCCTTTTTACAATTTGAAGTCCCAGTATCTCCTCTAATTTCTTTTTTTGTTTTTCACTTAGGTTTTTCACTAACATTTTGGTCTTTTCTCTATTGATTTTTAATCCTGCCACTGTTCCATATTTTTCTATTTCCTTCATTAACATGTCTCCCCTCTCTAGAGGGTCTTCTATAAAAAATACCATATCGTCTGCAAATGCCTGGGTTTTATATTCTTCAGTTTTAATTTGCAATCCTTTTATCTCTTTGTTGTTCCTAATTTGGGTTAATAGCACTTCTAGCGACAAAATAAAAAGTAGAGGTGACAATGGACATCCCTGTCTTACTCCTTTGCTAATTTCAAATCTCTCTGTTATGTCCCCATTAATTATTACTCTAGCCTTTTGTATGTTATATATTGTCTTTATCATTTTCTCAAATTGCTCGCCGAATTTCATCTCCTCTATCTGTTGGAACATAAACTGCCAATTAAGATTGTCAAATGCTTTCTTGGCGTCTAAGAAAATCAATGCCGCCTGCTTTTCAGGGTGTGCTTCATAATATTCTAGGACATTTAACACCATCCTCGTATTATTCCTTATTTGTCTCGTTGGTAAAAAGCCATTTTGAACTGGGTGTATTATGTCGTTTAATATTAGTTTTAATCTTTCTGCCATTATGGTGGTAAAAGTTTTATAGTCTGCATTCAGCAGCGAGATTGGCCTATAGTTTTTTAGCTGATTGGGGTCCGTGTCTTCTTTTAAGATGAGGGATATGTTGGCTTCTGTCCATGAATCCGGTAATTTGGCTTTCTCTAATACATCATTGTACACTTCCAATAGGGTTTTTTCGAAATCCTCATAAAAAGTCTTGTATACCTCTCCTGGTAGTCCATCTGGCCCCGGAGTTTTGTTGTTTTTTTGTTTTTGCACCGCAATTTTTAATTCCCCTGCTGTGATTTCCTTATTCAATATTTCTCTCTGTTCTTCCTTCAATTCTGATAAGCCGTTTACCTTTAAATATTGTTTTATCTTTCCCACTTCTACTTCCTCTTTTTTATATAGCAGCTCAAAATAATTCTGAATAATTTCTTTCTTTTTATCTATCTTATATTGCAATTCTCCTTTTTCATCTTGTAATTCCTGGATAAATCTCTTTCCCTTCTCTTTTTTAAATTTATAAGCGAGCCACCTCCCCAGCTTGTTTGCATGTTCAAAAAAATTTTGTTTTGCTGCTTTCAAGTCCCTTGCCATTTCCTCTTGATTCATCATGTTTAATTTATGTTTGGCCAGGACCATTTCCGTCTTAATCATGTCATTTTGAGGCTCCTTTTGTAATTTTAATTCGAGTTTTTTTATCTCCTCCAGCAGTATGTTTTGTGTTTGCCTTTTTATCTTATTCTTTTTTGCGGTATATGCTATTGCTAGACCTCTCAAATATGCCTTGGCCGTATCCCATATAGTTTGTAGTGATGTTTGTTGTTTAGTGTTTTCCCTAAAAAATAATTCCATTTCTTTCCTAGTCCATATTATAAAGTCCTTTTCCTTTAGAATATGGAAATTTAATATCCACCTTCTCCTTACTTTTTTCTGACCTTTCCAAATTATCTTCAGGGGATTGTGATCAGCCCATATATTAGGCAATATTTCTATTGTATCTATCTCTTGCTCTACTTCCCCATTCATCCATTCCATATCAAGGCGCGACCAGGATTTATGTGGATTTGAGAAAAAAGTATATTCTTTTTTATTAGGATTTCGTTTCCTCCATTGGTCACATAGGTTAAATTCCTGTGCCATCTCCAAAAACGTCTTTGGTAGAGTTTTCCGTTTCTTTTTATTTTTCATGTTACTGACATAGTCCTTTTTTACATCTACTACTGCATTAAAGTCTCCTACTATACATATATTTGTTTGACCAATTTCTATAAGTTTTTCATATAAGTTATTATAAAATTCTTTCTGGTTCCCATTTGGGGCATATATTGTCACCAAAAGCCATGATCTCTGCTCCAGTTGTAATTCTAGTATTAGTATTCTTCCATCTGCATCCTGATATCTCAACTTGGCTTTAATTTCCTTCCTGATATACACCGCTATTCCTCTCTGTTTCTGTTGTGCTAATGCTGTGTAAAGTACACCTAGTTTTGGGAAGTCCAAATAGTTTCTATGTTGTTCTTTTATATGTACTTCCTGTAGACATACTATGTCTACATCTTGTTTTAATAATTTTGTTAATATCTGTTTTCTCTTAGCCGGTGAGTTTAATCCATTAATATTAATTGATATCAAGCTGATCTCCTTTTCCATTATTTAACTTGTGCGCTCTACTTATGTAGTTTCCTTGTTTGGGGGCCTGTTCCTCTTTCTTTCCTTTGTTCCCTTTCTTTCTTACCTCCTACCTCTCGTTCTCTATCCTTTATCTCTTGCTGTTGGTCTTCCTGGCTTCCGCTTTCTGATTCTTCTTTACTGCTATTTTCTTCTTCCCCCCCTTCCAGCTGTTCATAAAATTCTCGTGCACTATCTAAATTATCAATTTTGATCTTTCTCTCCTGCCAAGATATCAGCATCCCCTCCGGGATTAACCATCGAAATGGTGCACCTCTTTTAGTTAGATATGTACTGAGGAATCTATAGTCCCTTCTCTTATCTCTCACCTTCCTTGGAACTTGTTTAAGTGTCTGTATTTCTATGCCCTTGTACATCAGTGGACTATCCCTTGTCATTTTATATATTATGTCTCTCACTTTCTTTCTAGTGAATTTGATGTGGACCTCCCTTGGGAGTCTATTACGTCTAGCATAATTCGTGTATATTCTATACACCTCATCTACCTCTAATAGAATCTCCTGCTTATCTCTTTGTAAAGCCTCCGCTATCAGTTCTACCATTATATCTCCTAGATCTTCTTCCTTCTCCTCAACCACGTTTTGGAACCTTAGGTAGAACGATGCCCGGTCCATTTCCAAGTGAATAATTGATTCTTCCATTTTTTTGTTTGTTACCATCAGATTTTTATCTAGGGTGTCAACTCTTGTCCCTGTGTTCTCCACCCCTACTTCTACTTTCTGTATTCTTTCTTCATTTTTCTCCATACTTTCCTGAATTGTCTCTATTCTATTATCTAACTTATTCAAATCTCCTCTCATTTCTAAATGGTTTTTAGACATTGTTTCCTGCATTTTTAGCATTGTTTCTTGGATGGTCAATAGTGTTGTCTGCATGATCTGCATATTCATGATTATACTTTGTTTTTCTGTCCCTAACATTCCTTCCAGTTTTTTCTGACCTGGTGGGGATACAGGTAACAATGCTGGACTAGATATTGTCTTCTTTCCTGTCCTCAGTGTTGCCATAATACTATCTTATTCCTTAAGTATTTTCTATTCTTTATTTGTTTAACCACTCCTTTGTTAAGTTTAACTTTTTTACCTCTTTTACTCTTAACTTCCAATTAATCCGTTTTTTTCTCTCCCTCCTTTCTCTTTTCTTCTAGGTCAATGCCTATTTTCACTGATCCCCCAGACTCCTCTTCCCTTTCTCCAACCCTCTTCACTTTCTCTCCTCTTTCTTACGTAACACACAGTCCTTCTGCAGCGTTCATTTCCTTCTCCGCTCTAGGCTCAATCAAAGTCTATCCATTCCTCTCCTTTGTCTCCGTCTCGCGTCCGCTCGTCGTCTCCTTCACTTTCTGTCTCTTTTCCACTCACTCAATACAATCTTCTTATCCTGCTGAATCCACCGCCTCCGCTATCTCCGTCTCTTCGTCTCACGTCTTCTCCGCTTACAAGCTTATCTCCTCCTTTCTCTTCCAGCCTCTCGTTTCCAATACTCTCCTGCGTATTGCTCCGAATCGCTCCTTTCTCCTCCTTACTTAAATCGCCATTTTCCTCCGATCCGGCTGTCTTTCTGCAAATCTTCTCCTTGCGATTCTCACATCAGCTGAGCCGCCTCCCTCTTTCCACTTCCTCTCCTTCAATCACCACCCGTCTCTTTCGTCCTGCGCTGGGACAATACAATGTTTCCTTTTCTTTCTGTCTCTCTTGTTAGTCTTTTGGTTAAAGTAATTTACTGACTCACAGCTCACCCCACCGAGTCGCCGCTTGTCCTGAGGTTCCCCTCATAAACTGAGCTCTCTTCCTATACCAACTATTTGACAGGTATAATTTTTATACTTCTACTATTGTCTTAAGAATATTTTAGGGTATTTTCCAACTCACTCACTGACACAGTCCATTAATTATATTCTTGCTTCCGCATTTTCTGTGACTCGTCAAGGCTTCAGATCCGCCATCAACAGTTGGCAGATGTTTCTCCTTTGGATTTAGGGGGTTTCCCTTCGTCGTAGCGGGTGATTGCCTTTCACCTCACTATTCCTCGGGCTTCCCCTTTTATCGCAGATAGTCCTCCAGACTCTCTGCGTCTCCAAAGGACTCCAAACTTGGAGAAATCAGTGTTGGAGGACAGAGCTGTCCTCTTTCCTCTGCACCGCCTTGACTTCGCCACCGGAAGTCCTCTATCAATTTATCTTAATAAAAGTTCCTGTTGGAAGAGATTGTTTCCAAGAGTTCTGCTTTCTTAAGATGTGGATTGAAGTGGTTCTTTACATTAGACAGGATCTGCAGTAATAGTCAACCTGGAAGGAATAACCTTGCCGGGGGACTTTGCAAAAAATACAATGTCAGACGACGAGGCAGGGAAGGAAGAAAACCCCATGGAAAGGGAGCCTTCCCCCCCGACCGAAAACCTGCCAACTGTCGGGATCTGAAATGTCATACTCCTCAGGAGAAGAGGTGGTGGAGATGTGTAACCACAAACCTCGGTGGTCAATGGGAGTTGGAAAGAAAGGAGAGTGGGAAAAGAGATCGAGAAAGGTGACCCTGAGACGGGGCAGCCACCGACCAGAATGGAAGCAGGAGATGGAGAAATCCCTGCAGGTTAGTGAAGATGAAGGAAGTAGTACACATTACTCAAACTGGATCCTAGAGAAAGCTATTGACCTGATGAAAAGAACCCTCAGCTCTCTAGGGGAGGAGAATTCTGAGCCCCGCGGCCACACCAGCACCTGGAGCTGCAGCTGGAGAGACACTGAGGGGGAATTGGAACCTGTAGCCCTGGGGACATCTGCTGATCCAGTAGCGACCACTCCAGCAGCCCCCACTCCCCGCTGACCCACAGATGGCGATCAGGATGGAAGACAATACCACCGACGGCAAAGGCACCGATCCATTCAAAGACTCCCGCCACTGGACGCAAAATTCAAGGGGGAGCTGACACGCTTGGGGTTTTTCCTAACCCAAGTCCTCAGCTACATGGAAGAATACGGGTGGCACATCCCCAGCGACAAAGCCGGTATCCAGATCGTGCAATCCACTCTGGACGGACCGGCCACAGATTGGGTGGTGAACTTGCACGATTCTGATGCCCCAGAGCTCAATGACTTCAACCGTTTCATGTCCTCTCTGAGAAGACGATTCGAGGACCCCCTGGCTGATCACAAAGCCCGCGAAAGAATCAAAATGGTGAGGCAGGGCAGATGCCCAGTAGCCGAATATACACAAGAATTCTGAACCATTGCCAGCAAGCTGAACTGGCCGGAAGACCTATATGATGCTTGCCTGCCCTGGGGGGACCCACACCAACTCAACGAATGGTACATCCTGGCAGAGGAAGCAGAGATCGACCTATTGAAGAGGAACCGCCGAGGAAAACCATGGGGCCGCTTGCCGCCTGAGCCGACGTGCGAGCCAGCAAAACCACCGGCAATGGCCAAGAAGCCAACGGACTGTTTCAAATGTGGGAGAGAGGGGCATCAGGCTGTAGAATGTCACTCGAAAGCCCCTCAACACAACCCAGACCGATCACCGGCCAGGAAGTCCGGGAAGTCCCCAGTCAAGCCAAAAGAACCTGCCATGAGAGCGATAGAGGCTGTGGAGTCCCCTACCTCTGCCCAACGTGGGGAGGGAACTCCAGCCTACACCGCTGGGCCGATGGACACCTCAGGTGACAGTTCGGAGGGCGAACCCCTGGTAAGTGGATCCATCCCACCCATCCTCAAGACAGTGACTATATTAGCCCCCTCCATGCCCGAAGCTGTCAAAGTGAAAGCCTTAATAGACTCTGGCTGCACCCGCTGCCTCATTAGCCCGACGCTAGTGGGGAATTTGGGCATTCCGGTGAGGAGGCTGGAACAACCAATCTCATTTGGCCAGTTAGATGGGTCCATAGCAGGGGGTGCCAGCTACCCTAGCCACTTTACCAGTCCACCTATCCCTGGGAAATCATGAGGAAGACATAACATTTGTAGTGACCGCAGGCATGGAATGCCCAGTGATCCTAGGGCTGGAATGGTTAAAGAAATGGAACCCCTGGGAAAATTGGAGGATGGCAGAAATCAATTTCCTGAAAGAGGTCCCTACAGACTTAAAACCCCAAGGAATCCTACCAAAATTAAGAACGGAAAAAGCGTCAATGGGAGAAGAAAAGGGACTACCCGAAATACCAGAAGAATACCGAGACCTTGCTGACGTTTTCAGTGAAAAGAGGGCGGATGAGCTCCCCCCTCACCGACCCACAAATTGTGCCATAGAATTCAACCCCGGGGCAAAACTCCCGAAGCTCAGACTATACTCCATGAGCCCTAAGGAGAAGGAGGAAATGGAAAGGTTCATAAATAAAAACCTAGAAAGGGGGTTCATCGAACCTGCCAAGCCTAAGATAGCTGCCCCAGTCCTTTTTAGAGAGAAGGAGGACAGCACTTTACGCTTGTGCATTGACTACCTCTCATTGAATGCAATCAGTGAAAGCAAACTATACCCCCTACCCCTCATGAAGGACATGTTATCCCACCTCTGGAAAGGAAGAATTTTCACTAAACTAGTTCTAAGAGAAGCGTATTACTGCGTTAGAATTAAGGAAGGGGATGAATGGAAAACCGCATTTAATTGCCCAATGGGGTGCTACCAATTCAAAGTTTTGCCATTTGGACTACAAGGGCCCCCCACAGTATTTATTCAATTAATCAATGAGGTACTAAGGGAGCACCTATTTAAGGGGGTCCTGGTTTAGTTAGATGACATCCTTATCTTCACCGACTCTAAAGAGGAACACATCAACCTAGTCAGAGCGGTTTTAAAGAAACTGCGAGCTGCCTACCTATATGCCAAATTATCGAAGTGCGAATTCCACCAGGAAAGAATAGACTACCTGGGCTATCGCAAATCCCCACAATGCATTGAAATGGACCCAGAGAAAGTCAGAGCAGTATTAGAATGGGCACCACCTCGCACAAGGAAGCAGCTGCAAAGTTTCCTGGGTTTTGCAAACTTTTACCGCCAATTCATCCGCTCATTTGCCCAGATAGCCCTGCCCCACACGAACTTACTAAAAATGAAGGGAGAAGCCTCAGTGAAACCTAGCCAACCATTAAAATGGACAATGGAATACCAAGCGGCGTTTGAGAGTTTAAAGAGACTTTTTTCTGTCGAACCAGTACTGAGGCATCCAGACATGGATAAGCCTTTCATCATACAGGCGGATGCAAGTGATGTGCAGTGGGGGCTGTACTATTACAAGAAAACAATGAAGGGGTATTGCAACGATGCACGTATACATCCAAGAAACTGACCAAAATGGAACAGCGCTGGCCCGTGTGGGAGAAAGAGGCATACGGGATACGTTGGTCATTACTTACGTGGCGCCAGTTCCTTGAAGGGAATAAAATCCCTTTTCAGGTGTGGACAGACCACAAAAACCTGGAAGCCTTAAAAACACCCAGGAAGCTCAACCCCAAGCAAGCCCACTGATCCCAGCATTTTCACCAATTCCACTTTAAGCTCAAGCAGTTGCCGGGGGGGGGGGAAGAACTTCTTGGTATGGCCCAATATAACAACACACAGGCCACCAATTCTAAACCACTTATGGTGTTACCACAACTGGCAGCACCAGTAACCACCAGAGCCCAAGCTAAATTAAAACCACAGCTGGGTAGCCAAACCGGAATCAAATTCCAGAAAACTTTGGAAACAGATGAATGGTTCCAGAAAAATAGATACATGTGCACAATCAAGGACGGACTGCCTTGGGTGGGGGAGAAGTTATATATACCAACCACCCAGAGGGTCACATTCATGCAGCTTTGCCATAACACAAAATCAGCAGGGCATTTTGGATTTGTAAAAACATTAATTAAAAGGCAATTTTGGTGGCCATCCATGAAAAAGGACATAGAAAGTTACGTGGCCAGTTGCCCAACGTGCGCACCTGCTAAGAGGCTGCAAGGGAAGTCGCCCGGACTGTTACAACCAGTGGTGAATCCCTCAGCCCCCTGGAGGGAAATAGCCATGGATTTTATAGTGGAATTACCAGAAAGCAATGGAAACATTGTCATCTGCATGGTTACGGACTTGTTTTCCAAACAGGTGCACTTTATTCCTTGCCAAAAGATTCCCACTGCAAAAGCCTTAGCGAAACCTTTCATGCAGCACATTTACAGATTGCATGGGGCACCCCAACGCATCATATCTGATAGGGGAGTGCAGTTTACATCAGCATTTTGGAAGGAATTTTTATCCCTCTTAGGAACCACTCAGGGACTGTCATCTAGTCATCATCCTCAAGGGAACGGTCAATCAGAACGCTCGAACTCAGTACTTGAGCAATATTTAAGATGCTTTATTAATTTCCAGCAGTCAAATTGGACAGACCTACTCCCTTTCCAGAGGTTGTTTACAATAATGCAGTCCACCCCAGCACAGGCTACACTCCTTTTCACATAGCAACCGGTCAAAGTTTCAACCCTATGCCAGAACTAATCCCAAACGAACCAGAAATCCCATCACTGAAAGAATGGATAGAACAATTACAAAACACCTGGCCAATAGTTAGAAAAGCCTTAGACGAAGCTAGGCAAGCATACAAAACACAAGCAGATAAAAAAAGAGTTGAACCCACACCATTCATTGTAGGAGAAATTGTATATTTGTCTACAAAATCCCTAGAATCCCTACAACCTTGTAAAACACCTGGACCAAAATATATAGGACCTTTTCCAATTAAAAGAATCATAAACCCAGTAACAGTAGAATTAGAATTACCCAAAAAAATTTCACTGCAGTTTTCTGAAAAGAGAACAATAGTCAACCTTATGGCCAAAATTCCCCCCACCATCACCTCCAATCATGGTGGAAGGAGAACAACACTTCAAAATAAAGGAAATCCTAGACTCTAGGAGGTATCATGGGACAACTCAATACCTAGTAGCATGGAAACACCTCCCCTCCTCACAAAATGAGTGGGTCCATAAACATCATGTCAGAGCCCCGAAACTGTTAAAGAAGTTTCATACAGAGTATCCCAACAAGCCAGACTAATTTTTATACCTGTTTTGTTTTCTCTCCAGGTGGATCTCTCTTATTTTTAAGGGGGGGCGGGATGTCAGAATCCAGTTATATTTCCTTTCTATCTATCTTCTCTGATCTAAAAATCAATCTTTACCCTCCCCTGGATCCTGCCATACTCCCAAGGGGGAGGGGGGAATACGCATGCGGGTTTATGACTTTCACTTCCTCTATTCACTACAAAGTAACCTTTTGTTTATTCGCCTGCGTGTCTGATATCCATTACAATGTACCAAATTGCCTCTTATCCTATGCCCCTCTGAACTTCTCCTCTGTACCAGGCAGCTAGGGAAGGGGGGTGAAAAGACACAGACCTCCGGAATCTGGGTTATTTCTTCGTCATCAAAATAAGGTGTGGAAAGCTGGTGAATGATTGTGCACAACGGAGCCGGATTGATGTTATCTTTCCTGGATTTAACACCTAGAGAATTGCCGGTCTGAATCACCCGGAAGGACTGTGGGGTGGAGTTTGCTTAGGGACACTTTAAAACATCTATTTGTAAGGGAATCCCTCAGATCCTGTCTATTATGCCTACTATCAATTTCTCTTAATAAAAGTTCCTGTTGGAAGAGATTGTTTCCAAGAGTTCTGCTTTCTTAAGATGTGGATTGAAGTGGTTCCTTACAGAAAGTTATGAAAAACAAATGATAGCAATAGCACTTAGATTTATATACCACTTCATAGTGCTTTACAGCATTCTCTAAAGGGTTTACAATGTCAGCATATTGCCCCCATCAGTCTGGTCCTCATTTTACCAACCTTAGAAGGATGAAAGGCTGAGTCAATTTTGAGTCAGTCAGAATTTAACCCTGGCAGTGAGTTAGCCTAAAATACTACATTCTAACCACTGCACCACCACAGCTCCTTCAGATAAAACTGAATGAGAAAGGAACCTATGGTTTAATAGATTGGTGTGTGTGTGTGTATCTACCGTGTTTCCCTGAAAATAAGATCCACCCAAAAAATAAGCCTTAGCTTGATTTTTTGTGTGTGCACCTAATATAAGCCCTATCCAAAAAATAAGCCGTAGTTAAGAGCCCGCCCACTCCATCCCACCATCTGGTCACTGCCGCAACAAGTCAGAAGAATGTGCATTGCACCAGTGCTGCTGTCATGAGGGTAGGTGAAGCTGAAGGACCTGGAGGCATAAGCCTCCCCTGCTGCCTCCCTCTGCCTCCCACACTCTTTCCTTTTGCAAGCAGATGAAGCTTCCAGTCTCTGTCAGTTCTCTGTCTGGTGAAAAGTGTTTGGGCGCCTATGGGGTGCTTGGAAATGGAGAGAATTGCTCTGTTTCTAAGCATCCCATAGGCACCCAAACACTTTTTGCCTGGATGGAGAAATGATGGAGACTGGAAGCTTTGTCTGCTTGCAAATGGGGTGCTTGGAAATGGAGCGAATCACTCCATTTCCAAGTGCCGCATTTGCAAGCAGATGAAGCTTTCAGTCTCCCTCTGGGCAAAAAATGTTTGGGCACCTATGGGGCACTTGGAAACGGAATGATAGGTGCCCAAACACTTTTCATCTGGAGAACTGACGGAGACTGGAAGCTTCATCTGCTTGCAAAAGGAAAGAGTGTGATAGGTGAAGGGAGGCAGCAGGAGAGGCTTGCGTAGCCCTGTCCTTTGGCTTCCCCTACCTGTCTGCACCGCTCTCCTCCTCACCTGAAGGTGTGTTCTGCTGGCACTGCCCTCACCTCCCAAGTGTCTGCTCTGGGAAGCCCTGTAAGGCATTGTAGCTGCCAGCAAGCAGATGGTGGGAGGAAGTGGGTGGGTGGCACAAAGGCCAGACATCCCCTGAAAATAAGTCCTAATGGGTCTTTTGGTCCAAAAAAGAATATAAGACCCAAACTTATTTTTGAGGAAACACAGTATGTGTGTCTGTCTCTCTGTGTATACTGTACTTCAAGTTAGTTTTTGAGTCCTGGCAACTGCCTGGACTAATCCCTACAGTTTTCTTGACAAGTTTTTTTCAGAAGTGATTGACAAGCACCAGGGAAATCAGAAGATTCAGGCAGTTCAAATGAGTATAAGTGTCAGAATCCAATTATATTTTATTTCTAACTAATCTACTCTGGGAAAACCCAATTCTTACTCTCTTTGGGATTCTGTCATACTACGAAGGGGGGGGAGTAAACACGGGTGTTTATGACTGGCATTCCTTCTATCATCTACAAATAAACATCCTCTGTGGATTCCCTCTCTGGAGTACTAACAATAACAATGCGGCCATCAGCCTTTGATCTCACTCCCTATGAAGCCTCCTATTACCGGCAGCAAGGAAAAGGGGGGAAGATTGAAACGTTTGGGATTCCGATGGATTTAACACCCAGCCATCTGCCAATTTGGATTGACCGGAAGGAATGTGGGGAGGGACTGCTTGGGAACACTTTAAAACATTGAATGATCAGGGGGGTCCCCCAGATCCTGTCTAGCACACCTTCAGTCAGTTTTTCTTAATAAAGATTCCTGTTGGAAAACCTGTTCCAAGAGTTCTGTCTTCTTAAGATGTAAATTGAGGGGGGTCCTTACATTAGACAGGATCTGCAAAATTAGTCAACCTGGAAGGAAGAACCTTGCCGGGGGACTTTGCAAAAATTACCATGTCAGACGACGAAGCAGGGAAGGGGGAAAGCCCCCCGGAGAGGGAGCCGTTGCCCCAACTGGAAACCTGCCAAATATCCGGATCTGAAGGGTCAGATTCCTCAGGAGAAGAGGAGGTGGAGACGCGTAACCACAAGCCTCGGTGGTCAATGGGCGTTGGAAAGAAAGGCGAGTGGGAAAAGAAATCAAGCAAGGTGACCCTGAGACGGGGGGCCAACCAACCAGGATGGAAGCAGGAGATGGAGAGATCCCTGCACACAAGCGAAGATGAAGGGAGCTGGGCACAGCACTCGAACTGGATCCTAGAGAAAGCTATCAACTTGATGAAGAGAACCCTCAGCTCCCTAGGAGAGGAGAATCCTGAACCCCACGACCGCACCAACTCCTGGAGCCGCAATTGGAGAGACACTGAGGGGGAATTGGAACCTGCAGCCCCGGGGACATCCGCTGATCCAGTAGTCCCCACCCCCCGCTGACCTGCAGAAGGGAATCCAGATAGAAGACAATACCGACGAAGAAGACACCGCTCCATTCAAAGACTTCCGCCGTTGGACGCAAAATTCAAGGGGGAGCCGACACGCTTGGGGTTCTTCCTAACCCAAGTCCTTGGCTACATGGAGGAACACGGGCGACACATCCCTAGCGACAAAGCCCGTATCCGGATCGTGCAATCTGCTCTGGATGGACCGGCCGCCGATTGGGTGGTGAATTTGCATGATTCCAATGCCCCAGAGCTCAACGACTTCAACCGTTTCATGTCCTCTCTGAGAAGGCGATTTGAAGACCACCTGGCTGATCGCAAAGCACGCGAAAGAATCAAAACGATGAGGCAAGGCAGACGGCCAGTAGCTGAATATACACAAGAATTCCGAACTATTGCCAGCAAGCTGAACTGGCCGGAAGACATCCTCCTTAGCCATTTCAAAGACGGTCTGAATTACGACCTATATGACGCTTGCCTGCCCCGGGGGGACCCACACCAACTTGACGAATGGTACGTCCTGGCAGAGGAAGCAGAGATCGACCTACTGAAGAGGCACCGCCGAGGAAAACAATGGAGCCGCTCACTGCCTGAACCAACGCACGAACCAGCAAAGCCATCGGCTATGGCCAAGAAACCAATGGGCTGTTTCAAATGCAGGGAGAGAGGGGCATCGGGCTGTAGAATGCCGCTCAAAAGCCCCCCAGCACAACCCAGACAGACCACCGGCCAGCAAATCTGGGAAGTCCCCAGCTAAGTCAAAAGAATCTGCCATGAGAGGAATAGAAGCTGTGGAATCCCCTACCTCCACCCATCGTGAGGAAAGAGCCCCAGCCTACACCGCAGGGCCGGTGGACACCTCAGATGACACCTCGGAGGGTGAACCACTGGTAAGTGGATCCATCCCACCCATCCTCAAGACAGTGACTATATTAGCCCCCTCCATGCCCGAAGCTGTAAAAGTAAAAGCCTTAATAGACTCTGGCTGCACCCGCTGCCTAATTAGCCCGACTCTAGTGGGAAATCTGGGCATCCCAGTGAGGAGGCTGGAACAACCAAGCACATTTGGTCAGTTAGATGGGTCCATAGCAGGGGGGGTGCCAGCTACCTTAGCCACGTTACCAATCCACCTATCCCTGGGGAATCATGAGGAAGACCTAACGTTTATAGTGACCCCAGGCATGGAATGCCCGATGATCCTAGGGCTGGAATGGTTAACAAAATGGAACCCCTGGGTAAATTGGAGGACGAAAGAAATCAATTTCCTGAAGGAGGACCCTACAGACTTAATACCCCAAGGGGATCCATCAAAATTAAAAACGGAAATAGCGTCCATGGGTGAAGAAAAGGGGCTACCAGAAATACCAGAGGAATACAGAGACCTGGCTGAAGTTTTCAGTGAGGAGAGGGCGGATGAGCTTCCCCCCCACCGACCCACGGACTGTGCCATAGAGTTCAAGCCCGGGGCAAAACTCCCAAAGCCCAGATTATACTCCATGAGCCCAAAGGAGAAGGAGGAAATGGAGAGATTTATAAAGAAAAACCTAGAAAGGGGGTTCATTGAACCAGCCAAACCTAAGGTGGCCGCTCCGGTCCTCTTTAGAGAGAAGAAGGACGGCTCTTTACGCTTATGTGTGGATTATAGACTCCTTAATGCGATCAGTGAAAGCAACCTATACCCCCTACCCCTCATGAAGGACATGTTATCACACCTCTCGAAAGGAAAGATTTTTACTAAACTAGATCTAAGGGAAGCGTATTACCGCGTGAGAATTAGGGAAGGAGATGAATGGAAAACTGCATTCAATTGCCCAATGGGGTGCTACAAATTCAAAGTTTTGCCTTTTGGATTACAAGGGGGCCCCGCAGTATTTATGCAATTAATCAATGAGGTACTAAGGGAGCACCTATTTAAGGGGGTCCTGGTTTATCTTGACGACATCCTCATCTTCACAGAATCAAAAGAGGAACATGTCAACCTAGTCAGAGCGGTTTTAAAGAAACTGCGAGCCGCCCACCTATATGCCAAATTATCAAAATGCGAATTTCACCAGGAAAGAATAGACTACCTAGGTTACCGCATATCCCCGCAGGGCATTGAAATGGACCCAGAAAAGGTCAGGGCAGTATTAGAATGGGCACCACCTCGCACAAGAAAGCAACTGCAAAGTTTCCTGGGTTTTGCAAACTTTTACCGCCAATTCATCCCCTCATTTGCCCAGATAGCCCTGCCCCTCACGAGCTTACTAAAAACGAAGGGAGAATCCTCAGTGAAACCTAGCCAGCCACTAAAATGGACAATGGAATGCCAAGCGGCATTTGAGAGATTAAAGAGGCTTTTTTCTGCCGAACCAGTACTGAGGCACCCAGACATGGACAAACCCTTCGTGATACAGACGGATGCAAGTGATGTAGCAGTGGGGGCTGTATTATTACAAGAAAATGAGGAAGGGATGTTACAACCCTGCGCGTATACGTCCAGGAAACTCACTGAAACGGAACAACGCTGGCCCGTGTGGGAAAAAGAGGCATATGGGATACGTTGGTCATTACTTACATGGCGCCAATTCCTTGAAGGCAATAAAATCCCTTTCCAGGTGTGGACAGACCACAAAAATTTGGAAGCCTTGAAAACACCCAGAAAACTCAGCCCCAAGCAAGCCCGCTGGTCCCAGCATTTTCACCAATTCAATTTTAAGCTCAAGCATTTGCCGGGGGGAAAGAACTTTCTGGCAGATGCATTATCTCGCATGCCCCAATATAACAGCACGCGAGCCACTGACTCTAAACCGATCATGGGAGAATCACAACTGGCAGCACCAGTGACTACCAGAGCCCAAGTTAAATTAAAACCACAGCTGGATAGCCAGACCGGAATTGAATTCCGGAAAAGTTTGGAAACAGATGAATGGTTCCAGAAAAATAAACACGTGTGCACAATGAAAGACGGACTGCCTTGGGTGGGGGAGAAGTTATATATACCGACCACCCAAAGAATCACATTCATGCAACTTTGCCACGACACAAAATCAGCAGGGCATTTTGGATTTGTAAAAACATTACACTTAATTAAACGGCAATTTTGGTGGCCATCCATGAAAAAAGACATAGAAAGTTACGTGGCCAGCTGCCCAAAGTGTGCAATGGCAAAAAGGCTGCAAGGGAAATCACCAGGACTGTTACAAACAGTGGCAAATCCCTCAGCCCCCTGGAGGGAAATAGCCATGGATTTTATAGTGGAATTACCAGAAAGCAATGGGAATACTGTCATTTGGACGGTCACGGACCTATTTTCCAAACAGGTTCACTTTATTCCTTGCCAAAAGATCCCCACCGCAAAAGCTTTAGCAAAACTTTTTGTGCAACATATTTACAGATTGCATGGGGCACCCCAACGCATCATATCTGATAGGGGAGTGCAATTTACATCTGCGTTTTGGAAGGAATTTCTATCTCTTTTAGGGACCACCCAGGGACTGACGTCTAGCCATCACCCTCAGGGAAATGGTCAATCAGAAAAATGTAACGGAGTACTTGAGCAATATTTAAGATGTTTTCTAAATTTCCAGCAGTCAGATTGGACGGACCTGTTGCCGTTTGCAGAGGTTGCCTACAATAATGCAGTCCACTCCAGCACAGGTTACACTCCTTTTCAAATAGCTACCGGCCAAAGTTTCAACCCCATGCCAGAACTAACCCCAAACGAACCAGAAATCCCATCACTGAAAGAATGGATGGAACAATTACAAAACACCTGGCCAATAGTGAGAAAAGCTCTAGAGGAAGCTAGGCAAGCATACAAAGCACAAGCAGATAAGAAAAGGGTGGAGCCCACACCATTCATTATAGGAGAAATGGTCTATCTGTCTACAAAATATTTAAAATCCATACAACCCTGTAAAAAACTTGGACCAAAATATATAGGGCCTTTTCCAATTAAAAGAATCATAAACCCGGTAACAGTAGAATTAGAATTACCCAAGAATCTTAGGCAAATACACCCAATTTTCCACTGCAGTTTGCTGAAAAGAGAACAACAGTCACCCTTACAGCCAAAAATTCCCCCCCCCACCAACACCAATCATGATAGAAGGGGAACAACATTTCGAAATAAAGGAAATCCTGGACTCTAGAAAATATCATGGGTCAACTCAATACCTAGTAGCATGGAAGCACCTCCCCGCCTCTCACAACGAGTGGGTCCATAAACATCATATCAAAGCCCCGAAGCTTTTAAAGAAGTTTCATACAGAGTATCCTAACAAGCCAGACTAACTTTTATACCTGTTTTGTTTTCTCTACAGGTGGACCTCTCTTATTTTTAAGGGGAGCCGGATGTCAGAATCCAATTATATTTTATTTCTAACTAATCTACTCTGGGAAAACCCAATTCTTACTCTCTTTGGGATTCTGTCATACTACGAAGGGGGGGGGAGTAAACACGGGTGTTTATGACTGGCATTCCTTCTATCATCTACAAATAAACATCCTCTGTGGATTCCCTCTCTGGAGTACTAACAATAACAATGCGGCCATCAGCCTTTGATCTCACTCCCTATGAAGCCTCCTATTACCGGCAGCAAGGAAAAGGGGGGGAAGATTGAAACGTTTGGGATTCCGATGGATTTAACACCCAGCCATCTGCCAATTTGGATTGACCGGAAGGAATGTGGGGAGGGACTGCTTGGGAACGCTTTAAAACATTGAATGATCAGGGGGGTCCCCCAGATCCTGTCTAGCACACCTTCAGTCAGTTTTTCTTAATAAAGATTCCTGTTGGAAAACCTGTTCCAAGAGTTCTGTCTTCTTAAGATGTAAATTGAGGGGGGTCCTTACAATAAGCTTGCAAGCTTAAGCTCTCTACAAGAATCTGAGCTAACAGTCAAGGGAAATGAGCAGGAAATAAGAAGGCATTTAAGGTAGGCTGCATTAGGCCTCTTGTGGGTGCACAAGGACTCATGACTTATGATGTGTTTGACCCCTTAGGCTCAGCCTGATCATCTCCTACAGTGATATGCCATTGCCTCCTTCCTAGAGCTGAAAATGAGTAATAGGCCCAAAATGCCCCAGCTGGCTTTGTTCTTAAGGCAAACTATACTTCACAATCTCCTAGTTTTGTAGCCTGATGCCTTCATCACTACACCAAAGTGGCATTTTGTTAACTGAATAGACATAGGTAAATCTTTAGTTAGCACTATATTAACTGAACTGTTGAGTTATTGTTTCAGATATATTTCTTTACCTAAACAGAGAAACAGAAAGACTACAGGTGGGCAAATATCAGTGGGAGCAGAAGCAACTTTGATTTCCTGCTGGCTTCCCCACTGAGTTCCATGTGAGAATCTGGCAGGGAGCATCAGAAATCTATCTATCTATCTATCTATCTATCTATCTATCTATCTATCTATCTATCTATCTATCTATCTATCTATCTATCTATCTATCTATCTATCTATCTATCTATCTATCTATCTATCTATCTTCCTTCCTTCCTTCCTTCCTTCCTTCCTTCCTTCCTTCCTTCCTTCCTTCCTTCCTTCCTTCCTTCCTTCCTTCCTTCCTTCCTTCCTTCCTTCCTTCCTACCCAGCAGGTAGGAAAATGTCTGCTGCTGCATGGGGGAGAAAGCAAGGATTGTGAGAATGATTGGGAAATAATCATGGAATGTTGAAGATGAAGATGACATAATCACAACAACAGTCCAGCAGTGCAGCAGCAACCAGTAGCACTAAAGCAGTCACAGCTTTCCCAAATTTCATAACCAAGAATCATGGGTTCCATATTTTGGACACAGTCTGTAAATTAGCCCATTTGAGGTACCTTGGTTCAAAAATTGTTGCCTATGATGCACCATTTCTCCCAGTTTTAGTGGTATATAGATTGCTATAGATTATAGTTTAGATGCTGTCCTTTTTACATAACTCTGATTCTGTGGAATCTCAGCCTGTATGATCTCCCTAAGGAGAGTGGCCCTAATGTCCTACAGATCTAGCCCATCTTGCAATCTGTGAAGGAACTTGTGAATCCTGTGAATCTTCCTACTAGAGAATCTTCAGAGCAGCTGCTTATATAATAGGCTGTATTACCCATATAGTATTGCTATTATATTTCTCATCTTCTCATCTTTCTCGTCTTCTTATTGTTCTCATCTTTCCTACTACCTTCTCCTATCGGTATCTTATGATTTATCACATGTTGTTGTATCTTATCATTAATGATTGTAACTATGATCTATGATTTGACCTATCACTTTGTTGTTTGTATGTACACTGAGAGCTTATGCAACGGGGACAAATTCCTTGTAAGTCCAATCATACTTGGATAATAAATTATTCTATTCTATTCTATTCTATTCTATTCTATTCTATTCTATTCTATTCCACTCCACTCCACTCCACTCCATTCCACTCCACTCCACTCCACTCCACTCCACTCCACTCCACTCCACTCCGTTCCTTTCTATAATTTTAGCATTTGTGTCTTTTAATCTCTGCCATTCATTGTTTTAACATGTAACTACCTTAAGTTAAATCAGTTTACATTTTCTTATTTTTAAAAAAATAAAATTAATTTTAAATTATAGAATGTACTTTTTATCCAATCCAAAGGGAAGGGGTATCTGTGTTTTCCCTTCTCACAAGATTTAAAAGCTGCAGGACCAGGAAGTGATGTATAAAGTATATTTTCCATTGTTCTTGCAGTTGCTGTTGTTTTATTATTCAATAATATTTCCCTATTATATATTAATAAGGTACTGAGATTCTGGAATCCTTCCCTGTTCTACATCTCAAGGTTAAGGTGGAAGGCACCAGATTAAAGCCCTCTCCCTAGAAGATAGGCAGAGACAGTAGGTTTTTCTAAGATAAATACCAAGTCATCAGCAAATGCTTGTAGTTTATATGTTTCGCCTTTTATTTCCAGTCCTTTAATTTCTGTGTCTTGTCTAATATTTCTATTTAAGACTTCTAGAGTGAAAATGAATAACAATGGAGATAGTGGACATCCTGGCCTTGTACCTTTTCTTATCTCAAAGTTCTCAGTATAATCTCCATTCACAATCACTGTCTGTTTGTTTGTTATATATTGTTTTTATCATATTTATAAAGTTCTGTCCAAAGTCCATTATTTGTAGTTGCTGAGTCATAAATTGCCAGGAAACATTGTCAAATGCCTTTTGGGCATCTAGAAATATTAGTGCCAGTTGCTTCCCTGGATGTAGTTCATAGTATTCTTTGTTGTTGTTGTTAGTTGCAAAGTCGTGTCCGACCCATCGCGACCCCATGGACAATGTTCCTCCAGGTCTTCCTGTCCTCTACCATCTTCTGGAGTCCATTTAAGCTGATTCCTACTGCTTCAGTGACTAAATCCAGCCACCTCATTCTCTGTCGTCCTCATAGTATTCTAGTACGTCCATTATCACTCTTAAGTTGTTCTTAATTTGTCTCTTTGGTAAAAAGCCATTTTGGTCTGGATGTATAAATTCAATTAAGTATTTTTTCAGTCTCTCTGCCATTATTGAAGTAAAAATTTTATAATCCACATTAAGCAACAATATCAGTCTGTAGTTTTTAATCTGTGTCGAATCTGAATCTCTTTTTGGTATTAAAGTAATATTTGCTTCCATCCATGTGGCTGGGAGTTTAGCCTCCAATAAAAGTCCATTGCAAACGTCTTTCAATGGTTCACTTAGTGTATCTTGTAGGGTTTTATATAACTCCACCGGTAATGCATCAGGACCTGGTGTTTTTTCGTTTTTTTGCCTTTTTATGGCCTCTGTTATTTCCATCATTGTGATTTTTTCCTCTAGCATAGTCTTAAATGTCTCTGGAATTTTTGGAAGATTATTTTCTTCTAGATATTGACTAATTCTCTCTCTTGGAGTTTCTTCTACGTCATATAGTTTCTTGTAAATATTCCTTAGTTATCTTTTTTATTTCTTCATTTTTAAATTGTAGACAGCCTTTTTCATCTACTAAGTTGTATATCATTTTCTTCTCCTTCTGTTTTTTAAGTTTATATGCTAACCATCTTCCTGGTTTATTTGCATTTTCAAAAAAAAATGTTTTGCTCTTTTTATCTGCTGTGCCAATTTTTCTGAATCCAACAGATTTAGTTTGTGTTTTATTGTATCCATTTCTCTTTTCAAAGTCTTTTTCTGCAGATTTTTTTGTAGTTCTGATTCTAATTTTCCCAATTTTTCTTTTAGTAGTACATATTGCTGTCTTTTCTGTTTGTTTTTCTTTGCCGGGTATGTTATTGCTATACCTCTAAAATATGCTTTAGCTGTATCCCATACATTTTGTAATGTTGTATCTTCTTTTTTGTTTTCTCTAAAGAAAAACTCCATCTCTTTTTTTGCTGATTCTATAAATTCTCTTTCTTTTAGTATAGATTGATTTAAAGTCCATCTTGGTCTTTTTTGTGTTCCTCTCCATGTCGCTTTTAAAGGGTTATGGTCTGCCCATGTATCTAGTTCTATCTCCATTTCCTGTATATTCATCCTCAATTCAGACGTCATCCAAATCATGTCAATTCTTGACTAGGATTTTTGGCTATTTGAATAAAAAGTATATTGTAGTTTTCCTGGATTAATTTCCCTCCAAATTTCTTGTATTCCAATTTCATCTATCATATTAAAAAATGTCTTAGGTAGTCTTCTTCTTCCAGTTTTCCCTGTTTTACTGCTTTTATAGTCAATTGTTCCATCTACTATCGCATTAAAGTCTCCTACTAAACAAATATTTTGGTACCCCATTTCTATTATTTTTCTATGGAGATTTTGGTAAAATTCTTCCTGGTTGTTATTTGGTGCATACATTACTACTAACAATGTTTGTTTTTGATGTAAGTATATTTCTACCATCACAATTCTTCCTTCTTCATCTGAATAAATCATTTTAGAATCTATTGTCTCTTTAATATATACAGCAACACCTCTTTTTTTCTGATGCGCTGATGCATGATAAAGTTTCCCAATTTTTGGGTGTTCCAACAGTTTATGGTGTTGTTTTTTTATGTGTGTCTCTTGCAAGCAAATTATATCTATATTTAATTTCTGTAGTTTCCTAAAAAAAATATTTCTTTTTGATGGGGAATTTAATCCATTTATATTCACTGAAAAAATTCTGTTTTCTTTCTCCATTTCCATTATTTATATTTAGGTCTAGTCGATCTCGTGGTCCTCTGTTCTCTGGCAGTTCCTTCACTCTCTTGTTCAAATTTCTCTTTCTGTTCTCCTGTTTGTGTAGTCAATTGTCTCTTCCATTTGTTTCTGATCCTTACTCTCTCATTGTTGCACTCCTTCATCTAAGACTGCTCGGTTTCTTACTTCAAAGTCTTCTGCTTTCCAGATTGAATCCAATCGATATCTTGTATTATTCCAGTTGATTAAAATGCCTTCTGGCATTAACCATCTAAAATTTATGCCTTTTACAATCAGTTTTGTAGTTAAAAAGTGGTAATGTCTTCGAGTATCTCTTACTCTCTTAGGTATCTGCTTTAAAACCACAATTTCTTTATTTTTATATTGTAATGGCTCATCTCTCACTTTTCTCAATACTTCATCTCTTGTTGTTTTCTTTATAAATCTCACATGTATTTCTCTGGGTAGTTTATATTTCCTTGCGTAGCTTAAATTCATTCGAAATATTTCATCTATCTCCATTTGCATCTCTGCTCTATCTGCTTTCAAAGCCTCTGCCAGAAGCTCAATGATCACAACTGCAATATTTTCTTCTCTATCTTCAGGGATATTTTGAAATCTGAAGTAGTGTTCCACCTTCTCCATTTCTAAAATCACCACTGTTTCTTCTAGATTTTGATTTGCTTGTTCTAATTTTTCATTTTCTTGTAGTAGTATTTCCATTTTTTTATCAATATCATCTGATTTATTTTCCACTTTCTGGATTCTTTGTTCATTTTTGGCAATCATTTGATGGTGAACTTCAAATTGTGCCTTTATATCCAAAATTTCTTTGCTTAATTTTTCAAAATTGCGTTTTGTCTCATCATGATTTTTTTGCATTAACTCTTGAATCATTTTTAGTGTGGTCTGCATTTCATTTTGGGCAGTGCTTATTTTCTCACATTGTAACATTGTTTCAATAGATCCCTGAGTTGTTGGGCTAGGTGTTCCAACAGAGGGTGCAGAGGAGGTCTTCTTTATCAGTCTGGTGATGTACTCATTTTTCAGCCAACAGTCTTAGAGTAAATTCTAAAATGTAAAAAGGAGCCAACTACTTTAGGCTAAATCCAATATCTCAAGGAGAAAAAAACAAAAACAAAATAGAGCAGGCAAAAAGAAAAAGCCCACTATCTTAGGCTAAAGTCCAATCAAAAAGAACAAGCCAAGTACCTTAGGCCAAATTCAACTCCTCCAGTCAGGTTTCAGATGTAAAGTGTTCACTGTCTCCAGATAGTTCCTGTTTTAGTTATATCCAGAGTCAACAAATATAGTTATTGTCAGGGCCCACTTCAAATCCTCATCCCAAGAAAGTAGAACTCATGGAAGTAGTTTCTTCCAAAAGGATCTTTTATTAGGAGAAGTTGATAGCAGGCATACTAGACAGGATCTGAGGATTTCCCACTCAGATCGATAGGTAAAAGTGTCCCAAGCAAAATCCCACCCCATAGTTCATCCGGTCAGTTCAAATGGCCCAATCCCCAGGTGTTAGGTTCTTCATGGGAACAGGGAGATAACATCAGGCCGTCTCTAGTTGTAGCTGTGATGTTTAGGCAGCTCTTCGCACCTTCTCTGGGAGCACGGAGATAAAGCAGTTGCCGGAGGTTGCATTCCATTCTTCCCCTCCCTTTGCTAGCTGACAGTAAGGGATGGGAAAGTTCACAAGACATAACGCAGGAAAGCAAAGTGTTACATTGTAGCGATAGAGGAAGTCAAGGCAATAATCCTCAAGCACTCCCCCCTCCCCCCTAGGAGTATGGCAGAACCCAGGATGAGAAAAGAGTGAGATTTGGGTCAGGATGAAAGAAGAAGAGATAGCAATAAGCAGTAGGGAGGAGGAAAGAATTGGGGAACCTATTGATATGGGTTCTGACAGTTATGAGAAGTCTTTTCCATTACAGATTCACACCAAGGCACTTTGTTTACACCAGGTGTTGTCTCTCAAGGTCACATATTTCCAGATTCTATTAGTATTTAATAATACTGTAATTTCTTCTTTCTCCACTAGATGTCCACATACACTCATTTATCCATGTCTGATTTTAGGGAGTTTTTACAAAGTTTACAAAGTTTTTCTTTTAAAATTCTTTATAGGTTATTTATCTTTGAGATTATATCTAGAAGATTTTTCACCTCTGTAGATTAAATAGTCCTTCTTTGAATCAATCTGAGTAATTTTTAAAAGTTTTTTTTTGTATTCCTTATATATCTTTCCCTTTTGTAATTGCTCGCCGCCTTTAGATCCAATCTTTCTGGGGTCTTTACTTTTTAGCTCTTCCCAATCAGGGGTTCAATGTTGTTTTAGTCCAAAAGGAAAAGGAAAAATCACTGGATCACCCAGCTTCAGCACGCTGTTGACAATCAGCTGTTTGGCGGAGCACCGTGGCTCCTCATTTCCTTCTGGCTGGCGACAACTTGGGCTGCCTGGGCTCTCCCGGCAGCCTTTCCTCCATCCTTTCAGAGGATTTCTTCAGTCTGCTCGACCGCCATCTGATCTGGGCTCCTGAAGTGTCCCTCCTTCTTCGTTGCCCCTCCAGGACAACTTTCCGACCCTGTTAGGGTTGCTGGGCAAAGCAAAATAGGGCTGGGAAGCCAGAGCCCCGGCTTCTTCCATCTGTCTCGTTGGCTACCAAAACCGGAAGTTCTATTCTATTCTATTCTATTCTATTCTATTCTATTCTATTCTATTCTATTCTATTCTATTCTATTCTATTCTATTCTATTCTATTCTATTCTACTGTATTCTATTATCATTTTGGCTAATCATTAAGATTATAAACTGCAGCTATCATTTCCTTTGACTGTTTATTTAAATTCCAATTTGTACCTACATGAGTTAAAACAGATTGAATTTTCAAGTAGCTGCCCCTCCTCAGTCAATTTTCACTTTTACTTCTCTCCTTATTGCGTCCAATCAAAGATAGAAGACAGCAGAAGGGAAATCCCAATCTGATTTAAAAGAAGTCAATTAGTAAATCTCATCTGGTATTAATTACAACTGCAATCCTTATCTTAGTTTAATCAATACCTCAGCCAAGCAATCTAAGAAGTCTGAAAGACAGACATAGATTTCATTCACAGCAAGAACCTCACTGACACGTTTCATCCTCTAAGCCTCTTCCATTTCCAGGAAACTAAATTGTCATCATTACATTCAGAGTTCTTCCATAATATTTGGAGTGCCATAGCAACTGGATAGAAGAAATAAGGCCTCTATTCACACTTTTTGTCAGGACTTCGTGCAGCAACATGCTCCCTCCTCTTTCCATCATATAGTTAGTGTGACACAGGAATGGGCAACCTGCTATGGTCATCCTAATTTCAAAAGTGTTACACAAGCAATTAGCACAGGCCTCAGCCAAGAGGGAATTCTTTCTCCTTTGGCAATTGCTAATAAATGAGTCTGTGTATGTTGGGGGTGGAATTGGGGGATCTAGGAAAGAAGAGAGAGAAAAGAAAAAAGGTGAAAGAAAAAAGAATGATTTTTTAAAAAGGCAGAAAAGGAGGGAGAGAATGGATTTCCCACTGTAGCCTTGTCTACTCTCTAACTCACTCCAGGTTAGCTTAGCCCAGGGGTCAGCAACCTTAAACACTCAAAGAGCCACTTAGACCCATTTCCCAGAGAAAAGGAAACACTGGGAGCTGCAAAACTTGTGCGCACATGCGCACGCGCGTGCACAAGGGGGGGAGCTTGATCGAACAGTTTAATTAAAAAGAAAGAGGCTGCTGTGCATGAGTTCTCTCTGTCTCTCTCTCTCTCTCTCTCTCTCTCTCTCTCTGTCTCTTTCTCTCTCTCTCTCTCTCTCTCTCTCCCTCCCTCTCTCTCCCTCTCTTTGTCTCCCTCCCTCTCTCTCTCCCCCCCCCTCTCTCTCCCTGTCTCCGATCTTCTGCTCACCTGGCAAGCTGGCTTCACACTGATCTCCAACAAGCTGACACAAATTGTCAGGAAACTGCTGATGTAATGATGTCGCCATTCAATATGGTAAAGTTTGAAATGCAATGATACCCTGCCTGAAAAATCCATGGTAAGGATTTTTCTAATCTTTGTCCTCCATAACTGCTGAAAACCAATTTGAAGAACTTTTTCTCTTGGATATTTACTTTAAATATCTTTCTCTTATCTCATATATATCAATGCATTAAAAAATTCAAAATTTAGCAAAATCAATAAATGATCAAAGTCCAAACCAATAACCAAAGAAAGTCATACTTGAAATATTTTATGTGATATTATATATATTTCTGAAAAAGCAAATGGCAAGCAGACAATATGTCTTTCATGTATTCCTGGCTCTTGAGAGATGATGGAGGAAAAAAGCTGCTTTGTTTTTACTCATCATATCATCATTCCTGTGGAATGTCTTGTCATGGCCTAAAGGGGCTAAAGAGGCAGATCTAGGATATTTTGTGAACAGGCTTCTTATTGCTCACATAGTTGAAAATAAATAACATGGAAAAAATAATTTCATATTCAGTTCCATCTGTATTCTTTGTTTGCTTAAGGCAGAGATGGAAAATGTTTTGGTGCTAGACACTATTTCCTTTAGTCATTTTTATCAAGGCCCAGGGCCTGTTCTTGGGTTGCTCATCCTTGGCATAAAGCCACAGGTATTACATTTCAAAGGAAAGAAAAACAAAATATAAGTTGAATTCAGTTTGCTTGAACAAAAAAGAAAACAAAATTCCATACTTGGGATCATTAGGAAAGGGACTAAAAATAAAACTACTAGCACTTTAAAGCTTTTAAATATATTTCTAGTGCATCTGCTAATAGAATCTGCATGACACAGAGAGGGAAATTTGTAACAATAATGATGCCAAAATGATAACATGTAAATCATGATATATTTGTGCAAAGGATGAACTTAGTACTTGCTTCACAACATGCAAGTTATGTACTTTATGTTATGTCAGAACACATGACATAATTTGCTTTTCCATGGATGTCCATAGCAAATATGGGTAGACAGGATAAGTTTATCTTGCTCAAAATAATAGTACTAGGAATCATTCTATAAAGTTGATTGAAAGAAAATAGAAATGAATTCAATCAATCACATAGCACATAATTAACCTGTAACTTTTAAATGATGAGTGTTACCTATAAGTTGGAAGCAGTGTGCCTCCAAATACCAACTGCGGGGGAACAGCAAGGGAAGACAGCTACACTGTATTTGCTACTTGTGAGTAATCCAGAAGTCTTGTTGTCTGCTTTTAGAAACAAAATGCTGGACTAAAAGGGCTGTAGTCTAATCTAGCAGGTCAACTCTTACATTTTAATGTTCTTAATAAGTTTAAAATACTGGCCCAAACAGCATCTTCACTTTGAAGCCTTAGTATCTGCAATATGAAACTCTGTCATCTCCTCTCAACATAAAAGATATTAAACCACTGATTAAAGTTGAAGCATAAACCAAATCTGTTTAAATCTGATTTCAAAAATAGGTTCTATGCCCAGTCAAATATGATGGAGGAAAGATGGCAAAAATACATAAATCCACTAATAATTTTAACCCTTTAAGATAAAATCCATGTGGATTATCAGTACGGAGAAAAGACAACAAAGTATATCTATGGATGAAAATTCAGTTCTCTTGAACTGTGTAAAATGTATCCTCCAAGTAATTTCTAATATCTCAGCCTGTTATCAGATATGATTTGTTTTTAGAATTTCATTCTGAAAGGAAAAGAAAATGAGAAGAGCATACAGACTTGAAGAAAAATTATACTTTGCAAAGGCTGCACAATAGCCACTGAACGAACAACTAAATGTAACATGATGTACAATGAGCTGATCTCTCTTGCCAAGGAAACTGCCTGATTTGGAAATTTATTAGAACTGGATAGAGAATTAAATATTCATCAAAAATTAGAATTCTTTCTCTTGAATTTTTTCCAACACACTGTATGAGCAAAGAAATAAAAGTGAATCACAAGCAAAGCAATGTATCTACACAGATGCTCTTTGTAGAAAATTGTGGTATATATATTTGAACAAGCCCAGTGACTAGTATAAAGTAATAAAGGCAACTGAACTGGCCTACCCTGCTGTCACTGATCCATGGCATCCATGGTCATAAATACACATCATTCTAATATAGTCAGACTTCTTACTCTAATATCAATATTCCATTTCATTTATTGAAAGCATCTCTAGTGGGGTAATAATCAGGGGGAACGGAATCCTGGCTGGAGTTGTAAGCCGGTATAATGGATGGCTCCCTGGTTGTCAATCCTTTATTCTCTGATGGCTTCTGATGGCAACTTCGAAAAAGGTGGTTCTTAACTGGTATTGCTTTAGTAGAAATATCTAAAAATATATTCACCAATGTAAATGTTACTTATGTTAAATGCATGTTTCTGCTCTTAAAAATAAAAGCACTGGATATTTTTTTTTTTTTTTTTTTACAAAATAATTTTTATTGAATACAAAAAAAAAAGATTAAAAAACATTGAACATAGTGTATCATCTTTGACATACATCTTTGTCTAAACATTCCTTATTATACACATACTTTATACATTTCAGATATTCTTCCTCTATTTACATCCCTTCTAATGACCTTCCTTCTTTTTTTTCCTTCCATTTGTAAAATTTATTCCAGCTTAAATAGTATTCTGTTTCCTCCTGATTTTTTAATTCTTTCGTCATCTTATCCAATTCTGCGCAATACAAAATTTTCCTTATTAACGCATCTCCACTAGGCACTTCATTTGTTTTCCAATTTTGGGCAAACAAAATTCTTGCCGCCGTTATTACATGAATAATTAAGTATATATCATCTTTGTTTATATTTTTTTCTAATATGCCAAGTAGTAGCATCTCTGGTTTATATTGAGTTTTTTGACCCGTCATTTCTGTTATCCAATTCCAAACCCTCTGCCAATAAACCTGTACCTCTTTGCAAGCCCACCAAACATGAAAAAAGTACCCTTTTCCCTTTTACACTTCCAACAAAGTGGTGAGTAGCCACTATACATTTTTGCGAGCCTAGCCGGTGGCAGGTGCCATCTAAAGAGCATCTTATAGAGATTTTCCTTATAAGTTGTTGCCAATGTAATTTTGCAATTACGTTCCCAGATTTGCTGCCATTGGTCCATGTTTATAGCGTGCCCCAAATCTATTGCCCAGGTAACCATTGTTTCTTTAACTTGTTCTTCAAATAATTTATATTCTAACATATATTTATATATTTTTTTGATTTGTTTTTTCTCCGAGCCTAATAATATTTTATCAAGCCCCGTATCTTGTCTATTAATTCCCCATTCTTTCTTGTCTTTCACGTATCTTGCTTGTATCTGAAGGTAAGACCACCATTCCAAAGCAATCCCCTGTTGTCTCAACTCTTGCCTTTGCTTTAGATATCCTTCCTCTGACAGGATATCTTTATATATGATAACCCTATCTTGCCTATAAAGGTTGGGGTATATAACTGCTTCTAATGGTGAGAACCAGCCTGGGAGTTTTGTATAGTATTGACATTTAACTATATTCCAGCTTTTTATTAGTTCTTGCCGGACTTTATGCCTCAGGAAGTATTGATGGTTCCTACTTTTATCTGTCCATAGGTGGGCATGCCAGCCCTGCTGGAGATCGTGCCCCTCTAATAGTAAACATCTTTTATTTTCCAATGTTATCCAATCCCTGATCCACGTCAGGGCCGCCGCTTGATAGTATAACTCCCAATCCGGGAACCCTAATCCCCCTCTCTCTTTAGCATCCTGTAGAGACTTTTGCTTTATCCTCGCCTTCCTTCCTTGCCACACAAAATCTGAAGTTAACTTATTCAACTCTTTAAAGAATTTTTTGTCTAATTGGATTGGAATATCTTGGAATAGAAAGATAATTTTGGGTAAAATATTCATTTTCACCGCTGAGATTCTTCCTAGAAACGAAAGATGTAGATTTCTCCAGCGATCTAGGTCAACTTTTATACGTTTAACTAATTTTCCGTAGTTATCCTCTCTAATTGATGAGCAACGTGCTGACATAACAATGCCCAAATATTTTATTTTAGTAACTACTTGTATTCCTAATTTTTCCCCAAGATTTTCTTTTTGCGTGTTAGTCATATTTTTTGCTATGATCTTTGTTTTATTTCTATTTATTTTCAAGCCTGCCACCTCTCCATATTCCTCCAATAGTTCAAAAAGCTTCTGACCTGATTGCACGGGATCTTCCAAAATAAATACTAAATCATCGGCATATGCTTGGAGTTTATATTTTTCCTTTTTAATCTCAAGCCCTTTAATTTGCTCTTCTTGCCTTACAGTCCTAGCTAAAATCTCCAATGTATATATAAACAATAATGGCGAGAGAGGACACCCTTGTCTTGTACCTTTCTGAATATTGAATTTATTGGTGGCCTCACCGTTTATTATAATCTGGGCATTCTGTTCGGAATATATTGCAGCTATAACATTTAAAAAATTTTCTCCAACATCCATTAATTTCAGTTGTTGGATCAGAAATAGCCAATTAACATTATCAAATGCCTTCTGTGCGTCCAAAAATAAGAGTGCCATTTGGCAATCGCTATGTGATTCGTAGTATTCCAATATGTCTAAAATTGTCCTTATATTCCGCTTAGTCTGCCTATTTGGGAGGAAGCCATTTTGGTCACTATGTATGAAGTCAATTAAATAATTTTTAAATCTCTCTGCCATTATTGATGCGAAGATCTTATAATCGACGTTTAGTAGGGAGATAGGCCTATAATTTTGTATCTGTGTTCTCTCTACATCTTCTTTTGGTATTAATACTATATTTGCCTCTAACCAGGATTTAGGTATTTTTGCCTCAGTTAAAACGTCATTGAAAACTTCTAATATTAGAAGTTTTCAAAAGCATTGGATATTTGATTGTATGTTTGCTGTTTATTTACCAGTTCTTTGAGATAAGACAGTAGGCAAAGATACATATAATTACCATTTAAATATGACTCCATAGTTTTAAATTTGAGGGGTCCTCGGTGCTCTCTGAGCTTGCTTGTTTTCTTGCAGACATTTCATTAGCCTAACTAGGTAACACCATCAGTGCTACAATAGTAAGGAGTGCTGTTTGCTGTCAGTTTATATTCCAATGTCTTGCCTGTCTGGTTGGGTGGGAGCAGTCTTAGGGATTCTTTGGTTGGGCTGTTTACTAATGGCTCTTTGGCAGTTTCTTGATTGGGGTATTGCTTATTTGATTGTTGGTCTGAAGTTGATCTTGGAGTTAATCTATGCTGATTTGAGTGCTGATTACTGGTGGGGAGGTGCTGGAGTCTTTTTCTTTTTTGGGGTAATTGATTGTCTCTTTTGCATAGTCTATAGATGTTGATGTGTCTATTGATGGCTGATTTGTCAGAGTGCCAGCTTCTAGAAATTCCCTGGCATTTTTGGATTTGCCCTAGTCTAGGATTGTCACATTTTCCCAATTAAAATTGTGGTTAAATGTGTTTATATGTTGTGAAATTAAAGAATTTTCATCATGTCTTTTGACAGCCAGTTGGTGTTCATGGATGTGTTCTGCCAGTCTGGCCAGTCTTCCAGAACATTTGCAAGAAAACAAGCAAGCTCAGAGGGTACCAAGGACGCCCTCATTTAAACCCTGAGCTACATATATTCTCCTTCATTGGTATTTTTATATTTAAATAATAACATTTGTCACAATGGTCTTAAAAGAACAGAAATTATGCATTGGTGAGAGGCAACAATTATTTTTGTATATGGGAAATGCAATTTGTTCTGGATCCAGCTTAAAGTAAACTGACAACAAACCAAGATCCTTCTGCAAAGTTTTACATCAGATACTATATTCATTCTAGCTACTTTCCTCCATTTTTCTTCTATGTCTAAGTCCTCCATCTAATGTCCAGGGAGTGGGCAGATGGAATGAGGGTAGGGGTTCTATGATAATTCTGCCTTTTTAAAGAGAAATATAAGGAATTATCCTCCCAAAAGAGAAGTCTACTACTCAAGTAATTCACATTTGGTTTCTTTCAAGAATTCATATTAAATGAGCTAACTGTTAAGTTATTTGGTTAAGCTTATCCACATCAAATATTGATATTTCTTGCTATTGTTCTGCAGACTGCATGCCTATCAATCACTAAAAGTATTAGACAGAAATGGGAAAACTTCTCACAGTTAAGTAAATGCATTATAGTGACATTGTCTGCATTGTAATTAGGCATAAATAGAATTTTAACTTCAGCGAATAAAGCCTGCAAGATGAAGTACTTAGGTTTTTCGTATAAGGAAAGATTATTCATTTATCTTCTCATGGAGTAAGAATCAATCATGTGAGTTCTTCTACAAACAGTAACTTCCTAAAAGTCTACTACCCAGAAGATAACTTCTGTAGGTATCTTTCCCCAGCATGAACAAAGATAGTATAGAATAGATATACCACAAGTTGCAGATGCAATATATCTGGACAGTAAATCAAATGGCAGAAAGCTGATAAAAAGAAACTTCAAGCATTGGAAAAATATAATGTACAGGGTTCCTCAACAATGAAAGAAATAATATTCTCATTCATTAAGAAAGTGCTCGAGCCATTAACTACTTCTGATTCCTGTTGATCTTACCTTGATATAGTCAACCTTGCTGCCTCCATAATCTGACAGTCATGTTCAAATGATAAGGGGCTGTACAATGTACATCTAGGGGATGTGATCTTTGAAATGTAGGAAAGCAAAGATGGAAAAATATGATTACCTCAACTAACTTTGAGTCACTGATTAACTCGTCACTCTCATGAGATTAATGTGCAATTGTGTCTTACAAGCCTATTCAGTAAAGTAACTGAGTTTGAACGTATAAATGAAGGCACAACAATTAATGTAGATTTCAGCCCAATTTCATGTGGACCTTGGCAAAATAATCAACTCAAACCTCTAACAGATGCTATCTATTCTTTCCCAAATCATTGCTCGCAAGAAACTAAAGAGATGTCAGAGAGAAAATTAAGGGGAAGGGGGGAAATTCATAAAAAGAGAGGAAAAGGTATATCCAAGAGAGAATAGGTGGTTCCATCCATTTTTTATTTAATTTTCCCATCATGCAGTCCCCTACATTTTGCCTATGTTGGAAAGTGAACCTGAGTAGATAAATGTATCAGAAAGTTGACAAATGAATCTTTATCTCATATTAGGGAAGAAAGAAACCACTAAAATTGTTTATCCAAAGAATGGAGAAGAAAAAAACACTTGCTTGCTAGAGGGCAAAAATTAAACTAGTGCATCATAACTGGGACTGAAAGTAGAGGTCACATTATATTTGCTGTTACATAGTCTCACAGACTAGAACATTGCACATGGGAGATGTTATCTTCAGCTTCATAACAAGTACAAGTGCTTGGAAGAAACATCTTCATTCGGCACGTATGGAAATCTGCAGAGAAATAACCAGGGAGGGGGCCTGGTTATAATAACCAGGGAGGCTGATGAAAACGTAAATAAAACCTAAAGTGCTAAATAATTAATGAGCACTAAATAATAATAAAAACAAATCAACTAAAGCCACAGAGAAGAATGAAAATAATTATCCACGAGTTGGAGCTCTTGTGAATTCCTCATGTTGTGCAAGAGCAGGGGCAGAAGGGAAGGAAAGAAAACATTTAAAGCTTTAATGTTTTTTTAGATGAGAGGTCAGAGTTCAGAGTTGAGGAATGAATATAGCAGGAAGACTGACAAAAAGAAAAATGCATAATAGGAGGACAGAAGGAAAAACAGGCACTGTATGGCAGCTTCCATAGCAATTAAAGGTTGCTCAATTTTTAAACAGGCAAAACAAACTGCTTAAGATGCTGAACAATGAACTTACAGCCTTCACAGCAACCCCTGCTATTAAAGTAAACATAAAGCAAATTCAAAATGAATAAAACAGCAATTTATGGCATCAAGCCTACCACCCACTGTGCCTGCAAATAATGCTGCAGTTTGTGGCTAATTTTTGTTGGAGAAATTCTACAGAACTCACTGGGATTCACAGCCAACTGTTGAAAAATAACTGTGGGCAATTTCCAGTTGAGTTTGCACCCAGCACAGTCCACTCAAAAGGAGTGAGAGCGAGACTAAAAGTGACAATGAGAGTGAAAGTGAGCAGGGAGAAAGAGAGAGATGAAAGAGAGAGACAAAAATTTACATATTGGCATATCAAAAATCAAAGAATTTCCCCAAACTACTGAAAACAATAATATGGGTAATTAGCATAGACAATGCCCAAAGAATTGGTCTCTGGTTATTCCAGTCTTGACTGTTTTATGTACAAAACAGTAGCAGAATTGAGATAGAAGTAGATGATTCTCTTATTTACTATGGTAGAGGAAACAACTAAATGGATAGGAATGATGTATGCAATGTTTCTCCTTATTAGCTCCATACACTAAATTGTGCATGAGAGCCAGTTTAGTGTAATGGTTAAGATGCTGGTTTAGAAATCAGGAGATTGTGAATTCTAGACCTGCCTTAGGCATGAAAGCCAGCTGAGTGTCTTTGGGCCAGTCTCTCTTAACCTAATTCACCTCACAGAATTGTTGTAGTGGGGAAAATAGGAGAAGGAAAGAGTACTAGGTATGTTCATTAAACGTCTTGAGTTACTTTTAAAGTAATAAAGGCAGGATAAAAATCTAATAAATAAATAAACGGTCATATTACTGAGCTTTATTTCATGCACAGAGTCTCACTGCTTAAATTGGTAAGTGCATCTCCCACTATATCATCAATCTGGCAGTACCTAAGTTTTCCATGCCTGCCTGCCGATCTATATCTGTCTGTCTGTCTGTCTATCTTGCTGCATTGGTTGCCATGTCCTCATAAGATTAACTTTTGACTTGGCTTCCCCAAAGTAGTCAATATTAATCCCAGAGTTTGATGGGGCTATCCAAGATGGATTTTTTTTCTTTAGGTATATAATTTTGTAAATGTTTCATGCTTGTATTTTTTTAAATTCCCAGTTATAATAACCTCAGACCTAAAACTCTTAATTTTTCTGTTGAAGTTTCTAACATGAGTATACTTCAGTTTGACTTGCTCAAATACTTTACTCTTAATAGTTAAAAGATAGGTACAAGTATGTTTTGAATGACAGTATTTCAACTTTATAAAGCAGGATTTTTGTTTTTTTTGCATTTTGTTTTGATTGGCTGGGACTATGAACGTACTAAAAAATAAGTTTCAATAGCCGGATAGCTTGTTTTAATTCAAGCCCATAAAACTATTCTTTTCTCCTTTTAAATAACAGTCACAGTTTGATTTCCTTTGTGTTTTGCAAGAGCAAACATTTAATCCAATTGATAAACCCTCATCCTTTAATTTTTTAAATAACTGACTCATCTCAATGGGACAAATCATTTATGCCATTTTGCACATTGTGCATGCATCTTGCTATTCTATTTGCTTTTAGTTCCATAAACTCCAGCAAATTGCTTTATTGTGCTTTCCAATTAACATTACTTGATGGTCTTTTGTAACAATGCAAAGTCTATTTTTAAGAACAGTTTTGCCCCCACACTGCATAAGATGCCATATACTTATATAATTTGCATATAGTTCAGATACACAATCTGTTTTTAAATATTACATTCTTATTATGGTTTATAGAACTTGTCAGATTAATACTGCCTTTCTCACATATATTTCTCATCAGTTCATTTGCTAAATAAACTTTTCTTAGTAAGACTTATCAGGATTTATAAATATCTTTGTTGCAGATATATTGACTTAATGTACATTTATCCAGCAAATTTTTTTTTTCCCTTTTCAAAATCAGAATTATGTCAATTTTTTTTAAAAAAGAAAAGGTTTGTAAATATAAATATATTTCTTTGTACTTATTGTAGAGGCTTTCTTTTAGGATATTTGTTACTTTTCTCACTGTGGTATTGATCTTAGCTCTTAACTCATCATTCTTCTTTAACATGTCTCTTCCCTTACAGTAATGGAAGACTACATTTCTCCCTTTTATATTGTTCAAAGAAGTCTCTTTGGTTGCATTATTCAAATCATATTAGCATGCCTCAAGGGAAATTTCATCATGAATTTTGATTACTATATATTTATAGTTTTCTGCTAATGATCTTAATAACAGTTCCTTGCTTAAATCATCAGAAAGATTCACACTATAGGGAGATACTCTGTCCCATTAAAGTTCCATTCCCTGGTACAGGGGTCTTCAAACTTGGTCCTTTTATGACTTGTGGACTTCAACTCCCAGAATTCCTCAGCCAGCATGCCTGGCTGAGGAATTCTGGGAGTTGAAGTTCACAAGTCATAAAAGGGCCAAGTTTGAAGACCCCTGCCCTGATAATTCAGAGTTTCTAGTTTTCTGAGCATTAAAGTGTTATTACTCATTCCTGGTTGTGCATGTCTGACTTAGCTTACTCAAGATGAGCTTTCCCAAACTGTAAGGAACCACTTCAATCCACATCTTAAGAAAGCAGAACTCTTGGAAACAATCTCTTCCAACAGGAAGAGAAATTGATAGTAGGCATAATAGACAGGATCTGAGCGATTCCCTTACAAATCGATGTTTTAAAGTGTCCCTAAACAAACCCCACCCCGCAGTTCTTCCGGGTGATTCAGACCGGCAAATTTCTAGATGTTAAATCCAAGAAAGATAACATCAATCCAGCTCCATTGTGCACGATCATTCAACAGCTCCTCACACCTTATTTTGATGACGGACAAATAAACCAGATCCCGGAAGGCTGTATCTTTTCACCCCCCTTTTCCTAGCTGGCCGGTAAGGAGGAGAAGTTCAGAGGGGCATAGGATAAGAGGCAAATGGTTACATTGTAATGGTTAGCAGACACAAAGGTGGATAAACAAAAGGTTACTTTGTAGTGAATAGAGGAAGTGAAAGTAATAAAACCCGCATGCATATCCCCCCTCCCCCTTGGGAGTATGGCAGGATCCAGGAAAGGGTAAGAATTGGTTTTAGATCAGAGAAGATAGATAGAAAGGAAATATAATTGGATTCTGACACAAAGAATCATTTTGAAAATTATTTCAGATCTAGGTAATATATATTTTATCCAAGTTTCTTTTGGACATGGCATCTCCAAAATTTATGACAGGTCAAGCTTTTCCATAATACCTCCATCTGCATGTTACAAATAGTGTGTTCTTTCCTTTTTTCAAGATTGAGATTTTTTGCTCCTGTTGTTACTGTCATTCACAAAACAAATTATGCTTGTTTTAAAGATGTGAAAAAAATGTTCCTCAAAAAGAATGTTTTAAATCCTAATGAATATCGACAGTCAATGAGCTCTGACTTCTGGGTCAGCTGTATTTATTTTGTTTAGTTATGTAATTTATACACTTGCCCATTTCCCAAGCCAGTAACTCTGGCCCATGAAAAAGTAAAAAACAATAATTATCTAAAATCATTGCCAAGTTATTCTCAGGTCTCATTTCAGGATATGCAACTGACCCACAAGAGGACCAAGTAATAAGAATAGCATTGTTTTGAGTTCAAATCTTGATGTCAAATTCCATATTTGCTCTTTTGACAGATAAGTCTGACTTGTGACTATGATCACTTGTTTCATTCTATTTGTAACAAACACTTGAAATTGTGATCTTTCCATAACATGACATGGGAGCAAGGCTATTGTCAGGGAAAGAATTCCTCCAGGTGAATTGCTGCTTTTCTATTTGCTTGAGAGCTGCTGGTGTCTGATACAAAATAAGCACTGGTTTGGCAAGGCTAGTCATTTTGGGAACACAAAATGTCACAACACATTAATGTTTGGTTTGAAAACAGGGAGAAAAAGACAGATTCTTTTTTGAGCTACATAGTGCATTGTTGTATTGAAGTTCCAGTAACTCCTTCATTCTTTCTATATAAATTCTGCTGGGATATTTCTCCTCTAACTTTTAAAGGTAGATAATAAATGTTTATTGCTACCATATATTTGTTCAAAAAGAACACTTTGCTTTGACAAGCAAAGCTCTGCTTTAAAACAATGCCATAAAGTAAAGAAGCACCAACTTTTAACTAGTTGATTTTCCACTTACCTATATATTGCTTAATCTTGACTAATGGATCTCAGTTCAATATTATATGAAGATGGTATAATGCACTTCATCAAAATAGATCATTCTCAGTCACCACCCAACCATTCCCAATTTTCCTTGTTTTTTAGACTGTACACAGAGTATGTTGTAAATGTTACATGAACATGAAAAAATGAACCTGAAGAAGAACAGTTGAAGAAATATTTTAATAGTTAGCTGCTACACTTTGGAGACATATATTTTGGGTATAATCTATTATAAATTGGTCTTTGGCAGTGGATTAGCCAGTGCTTTTTTTGTAAAACAAAAAGGTGCCGGAACTCACACATGTCATACAACCCACTTTGCCTACCCTATAAGGTTCCATCCAAAAAAGGTGCCAGAACTCAGTTCTGAGCGTTCTATGAGAAAAAAAAGCCCTGGGATTAGCTATGTATTTTCCTGAAAAGAGGTGAACATTTTTAAAGGATGTCTAAATTCATTAGTTGGGTGCTTCTGGCTGCTTTTGAAATAAAAAAAGAGGAATCACTCATTAAATGATTTCCAGAGCCTGGGGCAGGAACTTAGCAGAATAGGCTGTAGGCTTATTTTTTCAGAGGTTCTACCAGTGCATAAGGAGCAAAATGGAAAAGGCCAGCGTATAGCACAATTCAATATGTGGCTAAAGGAGTGAAGTAAAGGGGAAGGCTTTGGATATATTAGTCACGATGTCAGCAGCTGGTCCAATGAAAAAATATACAAAAGAGATGGTTTGCATCCATCAAAGAAAGGAACTGAGTTACTCGGCTATAAATTCACAGATTTTCTGGAGGAATATTTAAACTAAACATCGGGGACAGTGAGCTAATTGATACAGAACATCCCTGTCCCCGGAAATCTAAAAATAATAGGGCTAGCAGTGCATGTAACATAGATGTGTGTATGGACAAGAACATCAACCTTGCTGTCAAGCAAAATCAAGTTTCTAATAGCGAGTGCCACACAAAGTGCACTAACCAAATAGGTGGTAAGACAATAGGGGAACTCAGGCACCACACAGGTTATGTAGAAAGTAAACACAGGTCCGGTCATAAAGGACTCAAATGTCTATACACCAATGCACAGAGTATGAACAGCAAACAGGGTGAACTAGAAATTCACGTTAATGAGGGCAGATATGATATTGTTGCCATTACAGAAACATGGTGGGATGAAACCCACAAATGGAACACACAACTAGAGGGATTTAAATTATTTAAAAGAAACAGACCAAATAAAAGAGGAGGTGGAGTTGCTCTCTATATAAGAAATAACTACATCTCTACAGAAATAGAGCACAATGATGAAAACTGTTTTGAATGCATTTGGGTCAATATAAAAGGGGGGGAAATGACATTGCCATAGGTATATACTATAGGCCACCCAACCAAACAGAGGAAATAGATGAACTTTTTGCTAGTCAGCTAACTAAGGTATGTAGGAAGCACATCACAATAGTAATGGGGGACTTTAACTACCCTGACATCAACTGGGAGACAAACTCTGCACCAAGTGGAAGATCGAACAGATTCCTGACAAACCTAGCAGACAACTTTGTCTCCCAAAAAGTAGAGAAGGGAACTAGGGGATTAGCCATTTTGGATCTAATTCTCACTAACAGAGATGAAATGATAGAAGGTGTTGAAGCCATAGGAACCTTGGGAGGAAGTGATCATGCAATATTGAAATTCAACATTATGGAAGCACAAGCACGAGAACACAGTCAAACTAGAGTCTTGGACTTCAAGATAGCTAATTTCAATAAACTTAGAGAGGGTTTGGGAAGGATTCCATGGATGAGAATCCTCCAGGGGAAAACAACACAAGATGCTTGGGAAATTTTGAAAAGCGAGATAATAAAAGCCCAGTCTAGCACAATACCAACAAAGAGGAAAAATAACAGCTCTCAAAAGAAACCAGCATGGCTGCACAAAGAACTCTCTGATAAATTGAAAGATAAAAGGGACAAGTATAGAAAGTGGAAAGAGGGACATATAACTAAGAATATCAGCAAATAGCCCGAGCCTGCAAAGATGAAGTGAGGAAAGCTAAGGCTCAAAATGAACTAAGGCTTGCGACCAAAGTCAAAAATAACAAAAAAAAAGCTTCTTTCAACATGTAAAAAACAAGAAAAAAGTGAAGGAAACGATTGGTCCATTAGTGGGTGAAAGTGGCAAGAAGGTGACAAGCAACAGGGAAAAAGCAGAACTATTTAACTCGTTTTTCGCATCTGTCTTTACACAAAGGGAAAAAGCAGACCAACCTATCAAAAATAGTGCCATAAAAAACAGAATAGAAACACAAGTTAAGATAGGCAAGAAAATGGTAAGTGAGCACCTGTCCAGCCTAGACGAGTTCAAATCACCAGGACCAGATGGATTACATCCCAAGGTTCTCAAGGAACTGGCAGATGTGATCTCAGAACCACTGAACTATATTTTTCAAAGATCCTGGAGCACTGGGGAACTACCGAAGGACTGGAAAAGAGCTGATGTAGTTCCCATCTTCAAAAAAGGGGAAAAAATGGATCCAGGAAATTACAGACCTATCAGCCTGACCTCAATACCTGGGAAGATTCTGGAAAAGATAATCAAACAACGAATCAGCGAATACCTACAGGCAAACCAAGTCATTACTAAAAGCCAACATGGGTTTGTCAAAAACAGATCATGTCAGACAAACCTTATTGCATTCTTTGACCAAGTGACAAAATTAGTGGACCAGAGGAATGCTGTGGATATAATTTACTTGGACTTCAGTAAGGCATTTGACAAAGTAAATCACAACCTACTACTTGATAAGATAGAAAAATGCGGGTTAGACAGCACCACCACCAGATGGATCCGTAGCTGGCTGACCGGCCGTACTCAGCATGTGGTCCTCAATGGAACCACATCTACACGGAGGGAAGTGTGTAGTGGGGTGCCCCAGGGCTCTGTTCTGGGCCCAGTGCTCTTCAACATCTTCATCAATGATTTGGACAAGGGGATAGATGGGGAACTCATCAAATTTGCAGACGACACCAAGCTGGCAGGAATAGCCAACACTCCAGAAGACAGGCTTAGGATACAGGAGGATCTGGACAGACTTGAACACTGGGCGCTATCTAACAAAATGAAATTCAATGGTGAAAAAAGTAAGGTTCTACATTTAGGCAAGAAAAACCAAATGTATAGGTATAGTATATGGGGTACCTTGCTCAATAGTAGTAACTGTGAGAGGGATCTCAGATTCCTAGTGGACAATCATTTAAATATGAGCCAGCAGTGTGCTGCAGCTGCCAAAAAAGCCAACACAGTGCTAGGCTGCATTAACAGAGGGATAGAATCAAGATCACGTGATGTATTAATACCACTCTACAATGCCTTGGTAAGGCCACACTTGGAATACTGCATCCAGTTTTGGTCACCACGATGTAAAAAAGATGTTGAGAAAGAGTACAGAGAAGAGCAACAAAGATGATTAGGGGACTGGAGGTTAAAACATATAAGGAAAGGTTGATGGAATTGGGTATGTCTAGTTTAATGAAGAGAAGGACGAGGGGGGGCATGATAGCAGTGTTCCAATATCTCAGGGGCTGCCACAGAGAAGAGGAAGTCAAGCTATTTTCCAAAGCACCTGAAGGCAGGACAAGAAGCAACGGATGGAAACTAATCAAGGAGAGAAGCAACCTAGAACTAAGGAGAAACTTCTTGACAGTTAGAACAATTAACCAGTGGAACAACCTGCCTCCAGAAGCGGTGAATGCTCCAACACTGGAAGTTTTTAAGAAGAAACTGGACAGCCATTTGTCCAAAATGGTATAGGGTTACCTGCCTGAGCAGGGGGTTGGACTTGATGACCTCCAAGGTCCCTTCCAACTTTATTATTATTATTATTATTAAATAGGGTATGGGTAAATAGAACTAAATATTAGTTTAGAGGGGATTTTGTGTGTGTTTAAGAAAATCACTTTGTGTTCCTTTATCTTTCCTGTGACTTGATTAAGGAATTTAGGAGGTATAATCATTTATGTCCAAGAATAATCCCAATTGATAGTGGTTAGTTCTGGGCACAATCTGATTTTATTTGAGATTTAGAAGAATGACCATTAATTTATCTTTATGAGGTTCTGTCTTTGTGGGTGACAGAAAGACTGAGAAAGCTAGTTGACAACTTTTGTCTCTCCTGCAAAAGACTTCTTCATCATAACAAGACTTGATTGTGTCAGAATTGTATCTTGCTTCCAATACTTTGTGTTCTTTAAGGAGGTGGGATAGGCAGCAGAAGCAGGATCATGATGAGATACAGTGCAATATACATAATCAAGCCTATTGATTGATAGAGAAAGAAGCTGATGTAGAAGAAATAGTAACTTCTTAATCTTAAAAAAGAGCAAGCACTTAGACCATGTTTATAACTGTTAGCCTTACATCCATTTGCTTATTCTCAAGACAATTAGACTAACCCAGTCACACAAAAAATGAGAAATAAGATTTAAACCAAGAATATATAGTGGTTTGACCCACGTTTGCACAGCAGACAGGTCAGTGTTGAGCCCATATTCAGAGTGCTGAGAAATAAGTTGTATTTTCAGTTATATTGGTAAGACCAGCCCAAGGTGAACATTAGGACAAGGAAGAAGATATTATTTAATATGACTCATCACATTAAATAAGATGAGAGCTTAGAACAGGGGTTCCCAACCAAAGTAACAGCAACCCCCACCCAGGCAGCAACCTTTGGGAGACCTCCGACAACTAGAGAGGCCAGTACTGCCAGTATTGTAACCACAGCAGGGGGGGTGGCTGCAGCCCCTGGGCATACGGCAGCAGCCAGGATAGGGCCAGCTGCAACTGGGGGTGCAACAACCACAGTGCAGAGCCCAGCAGCCATTGAATCAGCAGCCAGGATGGGGCCAGCAGCAACTGGGGGTGCAACAGCCACCGTGGGGGGCCCAGCAGCCAATGATTGCACCACCTTTCAGAGCAACCATTGATGGGGACCCAGAGAAGCTGATTTTTTTCCTCAACCAAGTGCGATCTCATTTGAACTGCTGGGCCTATCTCTACCCAGACCCAGATGCTATGGTCGATATGATTGCCTCCAGCCCAGAGGGAGAGGCATCCGAATGGCTGAACAATTTATATAATGAGCAAGCCCCCGAATTGGAGGACCCCCACCTCTTGCTCCTAGGACTGAAAGATTTGAGGACCCATCCATTGCCCTCAAAGCAGAAGAACAAATCCATAAAATAAAACAAGCTGGCAGGCCTGCCCTGGAGTACGTACGAGAGTTTCGCAAGCTAGCCGGTCAGACAGAGAGGTGGCCTGAGCAGTCCATAGTCCATCACTTCAGGGAGGGGTTGGATGATCACCTCTATCAGGCATGCATATATCGAGCGGTACCTGATCGGCTGCAAGAATGGTACCAGGTGGCGGTAAGACTAGACGTTCAGCTCGCCCGCTATAAGAAGCCTCCCCCACCTGAAGCCGAGCCAAAGCCAGAGCAACCCAAATGGCAACCACCACCCTGAAAACCTCCAACTGCTATGACTGCTGAAAGGCCCAGGCCACATGCAGGCCCGCCAATCAAGTGCTTCCGATGTGGACAGCAGGGACATAGAGCAGCAAACTGCCCAGTTCCCTACCCCCAACAGCAGAGCAGACCGGGACCTGCAGCGAGAAAGAAACCTGACCAGCAGCCAACGAGAGAAAAATCCAACTGGATCACACAGGAACCGGTTGCCCAAGTCACATCCCCCACACAGGAGGACACCAGGACTAAGGCTGGATCTGCCCCCGCTCTACCCTCTTTCGACAGCAATGACGAAGGAGAGAATGACCCGATGGTGAGTCAACACATCCCACCTTTCTCACTGCCTGCCAAACTAATAATCCCTAAGTCGGGAGCACAGATAGACTTAAAAGTACTAGTCGGTTTTGGATGCTCCCGATGCATCATTAGCTTGCCATTTGCCATGAAATTGAGTATATGAGCAAAACTGCTCTCCAAGCCCATGAGATTTGAGCAAGCCAATGTCTCCCTGATGGGAGGGACTCTTGTCACGCAATTAACTGAGCCCCTATGCCTAGAAATAGGTGAACACTGGGAGTTTATTTGCTTCCTGGTGGCTCCCAAAATGACTCAGACTGTGATCCTAGGGCTAGCCTGGTTGGACAAATGGAAGCCATTTATCTGGTGGGAGAAAGGAATGAGAACTGTGAGACTACCTATAGGGCCTAAACCCCCCACTGATTCAGCAGACGTTGCGGGACACTTTAGGCCACCTAATGAGTGAGTGCACATGGCTGCCTCACCGCCACCAGGTGAGCCACTCATCCCCAGCAGGTACCGGGATCTAGCAGAGACATTTAGTTAGAAAGAATGTGATACCCTACCCCCTCACAGACCCAATGACTGCTCTATCGAACTGGTGCCAGGAGCCAAACTCCCATGACCAAGAATGTACACTATGTCCCCCCTCGAAATGGAGGAGATGCAGTGATACGTGAACAAAAACCTAGCGAGGGGGTTCATTGAATGGGCCAATTCTACCGTGGGAGCCCCTGTGTTATTTAAAGAAAAAAAAGATGGGTCTCTTCATCTTTGCATGGATTATAAAGATCTGAACGTGGTGAGTCTGGAAAATAAATACCCCCTCCCCCTCCTGAACGACTTACTAACCCACCTGGCTAAGGGGAGTGTCTTCACTAAATTAGACCTGAGAGAGGCATATTACCGGGTGAGAATAAAGGAGGGAGATGAGTGGAAAACTGCCTTCAACTGCCCTATGGGGAGCTATCAGTTCAAAGTCATGCCATTTGGACTACAGGGGCCACCAGCTGTATTCATGCAGTTAATTAATGAGGTCCTACATGATCACTTATACAAAGGGGTTCTGGTGTATCTTGATGACATCCTGATATACAGCACGAAGGCGGCTGACCATATAAGCTGGTGAGAGAAGTATTAAAGAAACTATTGAATGCCAAACTTTATGCCAAATTGTCAGACCCGATTAGATTATCTTGGTTACAGAATTTCCAATGAGGGCTTTGAAATGGACCCAGCCAAAGTAAGGGCTATAATTGAATGGCAGCCCCCAAAGACTCGCAAACAGCTGAAGAGCTTTCTAGGTTTTGCCAACTTCTATCGTCAATTCATCCCCTCCTTTGCCGAGATTGCTCTACCCCTTACAGAATTACTCAAAACAGGCAATAGAGGAGGGAAGCCACAACTGGGCCAACCACTAGCATGCATGATGGGCTGTCAAACAGCTTTTGAGAATTTAAAAAGACTATTTGCTGTTGAACCATTGTGGTTGCCCTGGAGGGAGTGGGGGTTAGGGTTGTGATGGAGCTGGAAAGCAGGTGGTGCATGGGTCAGATCGGGGGAAACTGCCAAGCATCACGGCAACGGCATTGATGGGTGTGACACAGCTTGGCCAAAAGCAGCTGCAGAACAAGTGGGGCAATGTGGGGCAGACCCTCCCTCACCTGCCCAGCCTCTTTCTTTCACTCCCCTTCTGAGCCAGACTGCTGGTGCTTTCGGCCACCTGGCCCTCTTCGCAGGTCTGCCCACACAGCCATTGAAGTGGCAGGTGGAGCGACAGAGGGTCAAGGAGGGTTCTAAAGCGAGCGGGCATCCTGCCTGCAGCACCTATCCTGGCTGCCACTTCCCCACCAGAGCCAGAATGCCACCACATTTACCGTAAATGCTAGTAGATGCCACCCTTCCCTCTGGTGGGCCTCTGAGTGGCTTCTGAGACTCCAATCCCGTATATCAATGGAGTCTCAGAAGCCAGTGCCAGGATTCTTGCCCCATATAACATCAACATCGCACACAAACCCAACCAAACATTACGCTCCAAGCTGATGCGGCCCAAAGAACCATTACCAACCAGCGATTTATCCTCCATCATATACAAAATTGAATGCAATACATGCCAATGTAACTACATTGGAGAAACATCAAAAAGACTTAAAACAAGAATACACGAGCATATTTTAGCAATAAAAAGGCAGGAACAACGCTCCCAAGTCTGGACCCATAAATCCGAACATGGCCACACTTTCAACTTTAAAGAGGCAAAAGTCATCGCTCAAGATTCCACCAAAGGCGGCCGTCTTTTAAAAGAAGCTTGGTTTTCAGACTGCCATTCCATCAACAGACACATTGACCTACTACCCCCTTACCAAACCCTAAAAAGTCACTTACAGCAACACAAAACACCTAAACACTTCAACTCAACCAACAACAACACAATAACACCACCTCAACCACATGCCAAACCCCTAACCAACATAACAGGCATCCTTTCTTCAACACAACCCTTTTCATCTAATCCAAATAAAGAACACAACTCTAACACAACCATGACAACTTGCACAACCAACACAACACATCCTGACACTTTCACACACAGAAGCAACAACACTACTGACCACAGCATCCATGACACAAACATCCAAAACATAAATCCAATCTCACAAGACACTCACACACAACAAAACATACACACACAAGACCTGAATAGAAGCAGAATATTAAGACCTAGACCAGAATTGACACCTGCAATAAAACAAGCTGTTACAACCCAATTCCAAAATTCTGCAAAACCACCCACAACAGACAAACACAACAAACAACCACACACAAACATTCCAATTGATTATACACAAGACATACACACGCAGCAACCTTACTCTGGAAAAACTGTAAAATCCAAAAGAGTAACTCCTATAACAGTGACGATTTCACAACGTCCCCCCAAAAAAGGGGGGGAATAAGGACGAGCAAACCACTTACATGCCCTACGAGGGCATCTACTTTCTCTCCCTGCAGATCCGGTCCCACAGCACCTGCACGTGAGAGGGCAAGACGAACATCAAAACTGCTCTCTACGGAAGGAATCCAGCTGGCACAAGACCTCACGCAACGCCCCGAAAAACCTCACGCCGAACAGCTGATGGGAGCGATCCGACTTACGCGCCAAACAGCTGACAGATCCAGTCCCACAACACCTGCACGTGAGAGGGCAAGACGAACATCCAAGCTGCTCTCCACTGAAAGAATCCAGCCGGCACAAGACTCCACGTACAAACCCCTAAACACAGATCCCACCACCTACCTGGAAAAAACCACTAGATCCAAAATAAAAGCCTCCCCCATCAGCGAAGAGATCCAGCAAAGAATCATTCCCAGAGAAAAATCATCCAGATGCCCTAAGCTCTATGGTCTCCCCAAGATACACAAAAATGGAACCCCACTTAGACCCATAGTCAGCTCCATAGGCTCACCTCTACAAAACCTAGCCAAATTTCTCGCCAAACAACTACAGCCCTATGCAGAATCCATCACCTCACACGTAAAAAACTCATTCCAATTCATAGAGATCATAAAGAAACAAAACTTACAGCCCAGCGACCTACTCGTGAGCTTTGATGTCATTTCCCTCTTCACCCAAGTGCCAATCAAAGAAGCCTTGACAGCTATCCAAAACAAATATAACCCCCCCAAGCACATCCTAGATCTGACCAACCATTGCCTATCCAACACATACTTCATCTACAATGGACAAAAATACAAACAAATAGAAGGAGCACCCATGGGATCACCCCTCTCACCTGTCATTGCAAACCTCTACATGGAACACTTTGAAACCCAAGCTCTAGAAAAATCTGATCACAAACCCAAACTCTGGCTCAGATACGTAGACGACACCTTCATAATCTGGCCACATGGGAAAGAAAAACTAGACAACTTCCTCACACACCTCAACAGCCTACACCCCAAAATACAGTTCACCATGGAAACAGAAGCTAACAACCAACTTCCCTTCCTGGATGTCTTAGTCTACAAGAAATCCAATGGCTCCCTAGGACACACCATCTACCAGAAGAAAACACACACAAACCGCTATCTGCACGCACTCTCACACCACCACCCAGCACAGATCAACTCCGTAGCCAAGACACTCATCTCGAGAACAAAACGCTTAGCTGACGAACAACACCTAAAAACCGAACTACACACTCTCACTAACGTACTAACATCCAACGGATTCCAAAGAAATAAGATTACCAACCTAATCCAAAAAGAAACCCCCACTAAAATCCAAGACAGAGAACAAGAAAACGGCAAAGCCCTCCTCCCATACATAAAAGGCACCACAGACAGAATCAGCAAGATCCTCCACAAACACAACATCAAGACAGCATTCTGCACAAACCGAAAAATATCCACCATCCTAAGAAACCCCAAAGACAAAATTGAGTTAGAAAATCAAGGAGTATATGAAATCCCATGCACCGCCTGCCCCACCACATACATCGGACAAACCAACAGAAGAATAAGTGCACGCATTGAAGAACACAAGAACTCAGTCAGAAAAGAGGAACCAACTTCTTCCCTGGTCCAACACCTTAAAGCCACAGGACATAAAATTGACTTTAAAAATACCAGAACTATCGCCAAAACTGAACACTTTAACAACAGAATAATCAGAGAAGCCATCGAGATAGAAAAACGCCCACACAGCATGAATAAACGAGATGATACCTCCCGCCTACCAGCCATTTGGAAACCCACCCTTATTGACAAACGAGTCCCTAACACAAAGAATGACACTAGACCCACACTCACGAAAACCACACAGGATGTCACCACCACACATCCACGCAAAAAGCAAACCCAAACCCACACCGATGATGAGGCATGACCACAAACCAGAAACCAGACCACAGCTGCATCATTAGCCATTTCAAACCCCTCCAATCCATACATGAAGCAAACTGACACCCACCTTGATGATATGGCACGACCATGAATGCGAAGCCAAACAACAGCAATGCAGCTCTCCATCTCAAATCCCGCTGCAACTCAGACTAATCCGAGCACAACAAAGCCCCCACCCAAACAGAACACACCCCCATCCAATCAGAGCACAGCCAACCCCCCATCCAATCAGAGCACAGCCAAGAACCAATCAGAACACACCTCCACCCAATCAGAATACAGCCAAGCTCCCACCCAATCAGTTTATACCCCCACTGGCAGTTAAAAGGAAGAAACAGCTGCGATCACACATTGCTCCTAGAAGCACGAGGCCGAAGAGACACCAGCCTGAAGATGACGAATGAGACTTCATCGAAACGTCGCCAAGACACTTCCAATTTTACGCGGGAGAAAACCCGAATTACCAAAGACCTACATACAAACACCCGTGAAAACCTCAGAAAACATATATATATATATATATATATATATGATAAAAACAAAATAGTTCGAACACCAGGATAATATTAAACCAGAAGCTGTTTAATGTAAAAGCTGAGCTTTCGTCGGCCAACACTACCGACATCATCAGAGCATAAAAAGCAAGGTTGCTGGGAGTTCTTTTATACTGCCGAACTGTCGATGGACTGTCTCGCCATTCTCTTCTTATCAGCAGAAGTCGTGATGTGGATGTCCCGTGGGCTGTCATCCAGTCGTCCGTATCGTTCACACCCGTCATTATTTTTCCTCATTACGAGATGGATGTTTGGGGTGCCCGTGGGGGGTGTCCTTTGTCTCCTCTCTACTCCCCTTGTCAGTTCATTGTTACACAAGTGGACTGTCTCCTCCATCACTCCATTCTTCTGATCTTGTAAGGGGTGGGTGAATTGCCTTCGTTGTGGATTATGTCGATCTCGTAATGAAAAAAAATAATGACGGGTGTGAACGATATGGATGACTGGATGACAGCCCATGGGACATCCACACCATGACTTCTGCTAATAAGAGGAGAATGGCGAGACACTCCACCGACAACCCCGCAAAAGAGATCCAAAAGCAACCAATGAAAAGCCGCACCACGGGAGCCTACATGCACGAATGAAAGGCAAAAGAATTGGCGAACGACAGAGGAGGATCAAATGCGCACCCAGCGAGTAATCTGACAGTGGGGGATCCTATGACGGACCTACGATGGAGGCGAGCGATGGGAGAGAGAAAAAGCTATGAGAAGGGGCAGCTGGAGGAAGACCAACATATCCGCGGACATCTACGGAAGAGGGCAGCGCTCCCGAGCGAGAGAACACACACAGGAGCACGCCCGGATGAGCGCCCAGACCTACTTAACACACCACCCTCCGGATATACATATGCACAGCCCCATCGAGGAAGATCAGACAGACCTCGGGACGGAGCTGGGAGGGGGGAAAAGTGAAAGTGAGCGAAAGCACCCTGCACAAGATAGCCGAAAGAAAGGGATTGGGGGAAGGAAAGGGAAAGGGAAAGGGAAAGAACAGACAGCAGCCTCGGAAAATACCAATGTAGCAAGAAACACGTGCTCTTTAAAAACAAACCAACCAGAGACAACAGGTGGACCGATGACTAGATCGAGAAGTCGGGTGCAGAGCCGTCCGGCAGTATAAAAGAACTCTCAGCAACCTTTTATGCTCTGATGATGTCGGTAGTGTTGGCCAATGAAAGCTCAGCTTTTACATTAAACAGCTTCTGGTTTAATATTATCCTTCGAACTATTTTGTTTTTATCATATGGTTTTACCCAGGATTTGTATTTTTAGTGTAATTATATATATATTGTAAACCAAATAAATATTAATGATCACCAGGATAAAAATCGTAAACAAAGACTGTTTAATTTACAAAGCTTAGCTTTCGTCGGCCACACTGAGCATAAAATGTGAGATTTGGGAGTCCGTTCTTATATGACTGGCTGTTTCTGCGCCCGGGCCCTCAACCTAGTCATCAGTCCGCTCATCAGCATCAGGCGACTCATTCTTAAAGGGGCCATCTCCAAAGTTGTCCTCTCCTCTCCAGTTGCTATTGTTCCTTTGGCATGTGTGTTAGCACTGGGGGATAGAGTGTCGGATCGCTCCTGCTCATCCTGCTCAGCGTCGGGGGATCGAATGTCAAACTGTTCCTGCTTCTCCCCCCCCATCACCATGGCCCCATTTGTCTTGGTTTGCCTCCATGTCCCTAAACTACCCAGAGTCTTCCTATTCACCAGCCCTATCATTTTCCTTGCCAATGTGCAAACACCTGGGGGCTGGTCCTGTTCCCTACCCCCCTCTTGTCTCGCTGTCGGATGGGCCCCTCTATCTGTTGATGGGTTGTCTATCAGGCATGCTCTTAAGGTCGCCCTCCCCCTGCTCATTAGATGTGTAGGTTCCTCAGCACACGTGCGGGAGCGCAGGAGATAGTCATCTCACGGTTTGCACACGCTGTTCATTGCTCTCTTCGTCACTGGCCGTGGCCGCGTCTCTATCACCCAGTCCTTCACTGGGCGTATCTCTGGTGCCCCTCTCCTCTTCCCAAGTTCTGCTACCCCTCTTTAATGTGTGTGACTGCTCGGGGGGTGGTCATCTGACTGGCACTTTGTAGTTCTTCCCCCCCTCCTCCCGTATGTGTGTGTGTGTCGCAGGGTTGGCTATCTGATCGTTCCTGCTCGTTATCCTCCTCCCTCCACCCTGTCTTAGCTGGATTGGGCTGTGCGTGTCTGGGGGAATCTATTGGGTGGGCTTCCCCTGTTCTTCTTCCGCTCATCACCCCTATGTCTCCTTGCATGTAAATGCCTAGGGTTTGGTTGTCTGGTAGTGTTCGACCGCCCCACCCCTTTTTTTGTGCTCAGCTGGGCCTGGGGCATTGTCTTGCCTGTAAGGTGCAACTCCAGTTTGTTGTTTTCTCTGGGGATCATAGTAGTCCCTTCTATTGCTCCATCCTTCCAGTCTTGCAGAGTGTGGGTTGGTTGCCTCTGTTGCCGGTTGGTGCGATGCCCTCCCCACCCCTTCAACATTTGATACGCAGGGCCAAGCTCTATATGTCAGTTGATGGAGTTTTCATCTGACATCCAGGCTTCCTTGAGCAGGCGGCCTTGATCTTCTCCAGGAACTCCTCTGCCGACTTTACAGTGGTCTCATTGTCCACTAAATAGTTAATCCGGCCACTTAGCCATTTGGCCAATCCTGAAGTTGGGGTGCCTTTGAATGAAACAATTGGCCATAGGGGCACCCCTTCTTTGTGGACTTTTGGCAGACCATAAAACCTGGCCGTGGCCGAATCTCCCGGGCATATTCTCCTTAGGGAGTTTTCATCGATCTTTCCTAGATGCTTCAAGTTGTTAAGAAGCTTATTAATGCGGTTCCTGGGTGTTATTGTGGGGTCCTTGGTGATGACTTTATAGGCCGTGGTGTCATTAAGTAAACTCTGGGCTTTGCTTATATATTCTTCTCTGTCCATGACAACAGTGGCACTGCCTTTATCTGCTGGCAGGACGGTGATGGTATCATCTTTTTTCAACTGTTCCAAAGCCTCCTTCTCCTCCCTGGACAGTACCTGACAGCATTGGTGGCCCATCAATAGGCCCGTGACACATTGCCTGATAGAAGTTTTGGCCTCGTCCCTGGTCTTGATGCGTTGAATTGTGGGTTCCAGGGCTGCTACGAAATCAATCGCCCGTGCATCCGCCAGGTTATAGCCTGGATCGCGTTCCAGTACGATGGTTTGCTCACGGGTCAAAGTTTTTGAGGAGAGATTGTGGACCAGTCTATTGGTGTTTCTCTGGTTATCAAGTGCCCACAGGGTATCCATCTTGCATTGGAGTATCGTGGATTCCTGCCGGCTCGCTCTCACGGTCGCCTGGCGAGTCTGCAACTCTAACGCCTGGAAATGTTGGCGTGTTAGCTTCCTGTTGCAGCGTTCGCGGCAGGCCTGGATTGCAGTTCTCATGGCTCCTATGTGCCTATGGTGGTCATTGATTAGAGCCCATATGGTGCGGTGCTGGAATTAGCGGACCACCAGCTGGCATTCCATGGAATCAACCAGGGGTTTCCTTCTCAGTGACTTAGGGGGGAGATCACCTTGGATGCAATCATAGAGGAAAGCCAACTTGCGGTAGCAGATGGTTATCCGTCGTGCCAGTTTCTCCCATCTCCTAGTGCGGAGCAATACTGCTCTCTCGTAGTTGTTCTTGATTATACTAAAAATCCGAATCCTGGGTATACACATATCGTAAAACAAATAAATATTACTGATCACCAGGATAAAAATCTTAAACAAAGACTGTTTAATTTACAAAGCTTAGCTTTCGTCGGCCATACTGCTGACATCGTCAGACCATAAAATGTGAGATTTGGGAGTCCATTCTTATATGACTGGCTGTTTCTGCGCCCGGGCTCTCAACCTAGTCATCGGTCCACTCATCAGCGTCGGGCGACTCATTCTTAAAGGGGCCATCTCCAAAGTTGTCCTCTCCTCTCCAGTTGCTATTGTTCCTTTGGCATGTGTGTAAGCGCTGGGGGATAGAGTGTCGGATCGCTCCTGCTCATCCTGCTCAGCGCCGGGGGATCGAATGTCAAACTGTTCCTGCTTCTCCCCCCCCATCACCATGGCCCCGTTTGTCTTGGTTTGCCTCCATGTCCCTAAACTACCTGGCGTCTTCCTATTCGCCAGTCCTATCATTTTCCTTGCCCATGTGCAAACACCTGGGGGCTGATCCTGTTCCCTACCCCCCTCTTGTCTCGCTGTCAGATGGGCCCCTCTATCTGTTGGCAATTAAGAGGCAGGAACAACACTCACAGGTGTGGACCCATAGGGCCAACCATGGCCATGGGTTCGACCTCGCTAATGTGGAGGCCATATCTCGAGATGCCACCAAGGGAGGAGTTGGTGGGCTCCACTTTTAGCATCTCTGTTTACATATATAGATAGAACGGGCCATATGCCAAGAGATTGGGGATTAGCAATTATCATACCAATCTATAAAAAAGGTAGTAGAAATGACCCTGGCAATTATAGACCCATTAGTCTTCTGAGTGTTATTAGTAAAATGTATGCCAAACACCTAAACTATAAACTTCAGGATTGGCTAATTTGGGGGGGGGGGATAATTAAAGATGAACAAGCCGGTTTTAGAGAAGGAAGATCAACAGTGGATCATATCTTGGTACTTCACCATCTAGTACAAAAATACACATATAAAAAAAATCCTCTCTTTTTGTGGCCTTCCTTGATTTTAAGCAGGCCTTCAACTCAATATCTAGGAACTCCCTATGGGAGAAATTAGAAGGCACTACTATTGATAAATGCCTCCTTTTCCTCATACAAAAATTGTATGCCAATTCCACCTTGAAAGTGAGGTGTAATCCTCAAGGGACCTTAACCGGCTCAGTAAGGGTACAAAAAGGGCTACGGCAGGGTTGCATCCTGTCCCCATCCCTCTTTAACTTCTATATCAACCCCCTGATCGATCTCTTACAGAACCCTGATCTGCATCTGCCCAATCTAGCACATCGCAAAATCCCGATCCTTCTATATGCCAACGATGCGGTCATTATTTCTCAAACTCCTGTAGGACTGAAGAGAGCAATTAGGGCAACACTCAGTTACTGTAAACAGAATAAGTTGGTCCTTAACTTTGATAAATCAAAAATTTTAGTTTTTGCAAAAAGACCCAGCCAATACTCCTGGAAAAGAAGGACACAGTTTGGAACAGGTTAGAACATTTAGATACCTTGGGGTGGTTTTCCACTCGCAGGGGACATGGAGGGCACACCTGGATCATGCATTGCAAGCAGCCAATAGGTCCTTGAATGCAATCAGGCATTACTTTTACACAGGCGGAGGTCAATTAGTACCTGCTGCCTTAAAACTTTTTGAGGCCAAAACATTGGCGCAAATTCTATATGGGGCACAAACAGGAATCCTTGCAAAGAAAACCTTGCTTGAAACCATACAAACCAAATTCCTGCGAGCCATCTTAGCTGCACCCAAAGGAACCCCAAATGCCCAATTAAGAATTGAGACAAGCATGCCCCAAATTCAGGTAAGAGCCTGGAAGATGATGATCATTCACTGGCTTAAAATGTATTTCTTTCCAGAGGGACTATCCCCGTTAGTGCTGACTGACAACTTCCCCTCCCCCTGGAAGCAGGCAATAGATCATAAACTGGGCTCTTATGGGCTCTCTTCGGTATTCCTAATGTCCCTAGGCTTTGATCAAGCAAAGCAAGTAGTATCCAATAGAATAAAGGACATGGAGTTCCAAGAAGAACTAAATAGGTTGCCTCGCCGCATTAGGGATAGAATCAAACAGGGTGTGTGGGAACCGGCAAGATATCTGAATGATCTGACCTTCCCAAAACAAAGAATAGCTTTCTTCAGAGCCAGATTTAACATTCTTCCCTCAGCACTCCTCCAGGGCAGGTATAAGAGAACACCAATAGCAGAACAGGTATGCATATGTGGTAAAGGAGAAGTCGAAGACATCTCACATGTTTTATTGTACTGTGAGTTATACCGAGTCTATAGGTCAGCATATATTTTTCCCTTATTAGAGAGATTGCCAGGGAGGGCAGACAATTTTTCTGTAGGCTTTCTCCTCCAGGACTCAAACCCTTCTATCATGCATGAAGTGGCAAAATACTGTGTTGCAGCAATGTCCACAAGAAAAAAATTGGTTACAGATTTATAGCCATCAACTTGTGCCAATTTTTTGGAGATATCTCTAATAATTTTTGGAACATTACATTTCTCACACACTTATTGGCTTTCCACTCACGTAAACTACGGAGTGACCCTAACATTTTGAGAACATGTATTTTTTTAACAGGGATGTAATTATTTATTATTAATGTCAGTACTATTTTTATTTTATATTTTTCTTAATATATTGTAAAAAGTGATATCTATTGCTGGTCTATGACCGTAATAAAGTTATTATTATTATAAAAAAAAGAACTACAAAGTGCCAGTCGGATGACCACCCCCTGAGCAGTCACACACACGAAGGAGGGGTAGCGGAACTTGGGAGGAGGAGAGGGACACCAGAGATACGCCCGGTGAAGGACTGGGCGATAGAGACGCGACCACGGCCAGTGACGAAGAGAGCAATGAACAGCGTGTGCAAACCGCGAGATGACTATCTCCTGTGCTCCCACACGTGCGCTGAGGAAACTACACATCTAATGAGCGGGGGGGGGGCAACCTTAAGAGCATGCCTGATAGACAACCCACCAACAGATAGAGGGGCCCATCCGACAGCGAGACAAGAGGGGAGTAGGGAACAGGACCAGCCCCCAGGTGTTTGCACACGGGCAAGGAAAATGATAGGACTGGCGAATAGGAAGACGCCGGGTAGTTTAGGGACATGGAGGCAAACCAAGACAAACGGGGCCATGGTGATGGGGGGGGAGAAGCAGGAACAGGTTGACATTCGATCCCCCGGCGCTGAGCAGGATGAGCAGGAGCGATCCGACACTCTATCCCCCAGTGCTAACACACATGCCAAAGGAACAATAGCAACTGGAGAGGAGAGGACAACTTTGGAGACGGCCCCTTTAAGAATGAGTCGCCCGACGCTGATGAGCGGATCGATGACTAGGTCGAGGGCCCGGGCGCAGAAACAGCCAGTTACATAAGAACGGTGTCAGAATCCAATTATATTTTATTTATAGCTATCTACTCTGAGAAAACCCAATTCTTACTCTCTTTTGGATTCTGTCATACTACAAAGGGGGGGGGAGTAAACACGGGTGTTTATGACTGGCATTCCTCCTATCAACTACAAAGGAACATCCTCTGTGGATTCCCTTTGAGAGTACTAACAATAACAATGCGGCCATCAGCCTTTGATCTCACTCCCTATGAAGCCTCCTTTTACGGCAGCAAGGAAAAAGGGGGGGAAGATTGCAACGTTTAGGATCCGATGGATTTAACACCCAGCCATCTGCCAATTTGAATTGACCGGAAGGAATGTGGAGTGGGGCTGCCTGGGAACACTTTAAAACATTGAATGGTCAGTAGGGTCCCTCAGATCCTGTCTAGCATGCCTTCAGTCAGTTTTTCTTAATAAAGATTCCTGTTGGAAGAACCGTTCCAAGATTTCTGTCTTCTTAAGATGTAAATTGAGGTGGGTCCTTACAAACAGACTCCCAAATCTCACATTTTATGCTCTGACGAAAAGATAAAAAGATCCGGTCTTATTTTCAGGGAAACATTGGTTGTCTCTTCTTATTTGCTTCTCAAAGCAGTGTGCCATATTTTCCTTCTTGTGCCTTAACTAGGCACTAATTACCAGTTAGCATTTAGTGGTTTAGTCAATCTTCACCAATATGTAATCTTTCTTGCTATTCTCTAAATTATGCAACTATTTCCTAACTTATTTTCTCAAAAACAGTCTAAATAACTCCAGAAAGTTACTTATTGAAGGGCTATAAAACTTGCCCTACAAAGGCAGACCTTTTGTGGATCATTTGCTTTGGTGTTTCTCTCCTGTACTAACCACCGAATCATTTAATAAAACTTTGTGAATTGTTTTTAATGCATCCCTCTCTGGTGTCTGAATCTGCATTGAATCCAATGACTATATCTGCTAGATTTGCTGGATAATTCTTGCAAAAGATGTTTCTCTGGCTTCTCATTTCTCAGCAGGAAACAAATCTCCTTAAACAGGGGCATCAAGTAGCTATTGACAATAAGTGTATAGAAATATTGCTGTTTTTCTGCTCTTATGCCAAAACGTCATTGTTTTATCAATGTATAAAATACAAAGAAAAATAAAAATAGGAAATTAAGGGAAGAAAAAAGAAAGGGGGAAAGAAAATATGAGGTACAAGGGAAGAAAGAAAAACACGTTGACTTCTGACTCTTTTTTAGCACAGTACAAGATAACAACTGTACAACCTCAACTTTTTACTTTTACATATTAGTATATAACTAGCCATTTCTATAACAACAAATCTATCTAATTGGCAAAACCATAGTCAAAGTTTTATTTTTTTTTCATCACAAGAACAAAATCCAGAAGTGATATCCAAATAAAAAACATAAATATATTCTCCTGTTTGAATGGAACAATCAATTTAACCATTGCTGTTTTGCCTTCCTTGCTGCTGAAATAATAATAAATAATAATAATAATATGTATTTCTATTTGCACTTAATCATCTTTATAAACTATCACCATTTATATTAACAAAATTCACTGTATTCTTTCAGATTCTTTAACCTCAAAGGGAAAAGTATTTTTTTCATCCAGTTTAAAACACCAAGCTTTTCTTTAAATCATTTCTAAAATTAAAACATTCTAATACATCTTTTTTTAAACTTCCTCTTAGTATACATAAAATTCCATCTAACTCCAATTAACTCATTAAATTAGATCACTCCCTCCAATTTACCCTCATAGAATTTTTTTTCTTCTTGTATACATCCTTTTAAAAACTCTAGATTTTTCTTTAAGCTAATACATCTTTTTCTTTAACTTTCTCTTAACATAGATATTTTCAAATACACTTTCAATAATATTTTACAAACTTTAGGAATTACTTAAGCATTATATAGAAAGGAAAAAATACATTTTCAAACTTCAGATTAAGACTTTCTTTCAATTACAAATTACAAATATCAAATCAATGAAAATCCATCCTAATTCCAATTAACTCATTAAGTTTAAGTCACTCCTTCCAGCTTGTCTTCATGGAATAAAATCTTTTTCTTCTCTGGAATATTTGTCAAGTAGTTATAAGCTTCCCTTTTTCTCAAGGATTTCTCAACCTTGTTAATATCCATGAGGAAAAAGTCCCAAACTTGTCCTTATGCCATGTCCTTATGCCATGTCAAACTCATTCTCTATCTTCCTCCAATGAACTCCAGGTGCCTTTTCTGTTTCTCTTTGAGCTCTTTGAATAACCAAGTGCAGTATGGAATCAATGCACATGTAGAGGGAATGTGGGAACAATCCAGTCCATGGCCCTAGCCATTCACTCACTCTATGCAGTGACTAAGATCTTGGCTGAATCCCTCACCAAATCTTCAGGGAAGACCTCAAGCTCTCTCCAGACCCAACCAGGTATATCAGCTACCTGGGAAGATTTCCTCTAACAGGCTCTACTCCATTGTGTTGTGAGGTGGTCCCAGTAAGTTAAAAACCAATCAGAATGATCTGACTATGGCAATAGATTGTTAGTCATATCTTCCAAAACCAGATCCCATCATGACTGCCCCCCCAAAATAACCCCAGATATAGAGTGTGACTCCCATAAAACCATTATTCTTTATTTAATTTCTTTTGTTGAATGTCAATGCTGCTAACATCGGATGTTCTTGCTTTGACAACAGATGGAAATGCAGCCATTTTCTCTATTGCTTTTAGAATTAGTTGCTGCTGGGAGGGGGACTAGGGATGAGAGTCCAGCTAGTCATAACAATAATAACTTAGTCGTGGGAACCCAAGGACATTGGGCCCAGAGCTGATAGTGTTTTGGCGGGCTGGAGAGCTGGGGAGAAAGCCGGCGCTTCAAGCTAATTGGGGAATGTGATTTATGACTGTTTATTGGAGGAGGGAATTGCACTTTGTTACTTTGTATCCAGGGGAGGGGAATTTGGTTTCTGGTTTCAACTATTTAGTGCCGATACGTTGTTTCTGGAATAAAAGATTCTTTAAGGTAAACAATGTCTCGAAGTTCTTTTGAAGAGTTTCATCTGTTGGAACCATGACATTAAACCAGAAATTATAATTTTTACCTATCTATCTTGAGGTCCCGAGCCCCAGTCGCTGTCCCTAGAGTTGAGGGATAGACTGACAAAGATTCGGGAAAGATCTCAACATGGAAAAGGAAGGGGCGCCTGAAACCAGCACCCCGGCAGTGGCTGCTACCTCAGAGGAGGGAGCGCAGACCAGCGCACCAGTGGAGAAGGAACCTTTTCAGGTCTCCCAGATGGGGGCAAGATCCAAGCCACGAGGACAGCTGATCTGGTCATCGGAGTGGACCTTACCCAGTGGAGACTCCAGACACCTCGAGATGGCCTTGCCACAATCAAGTGCTTCAAAGGCGGATGAGGTTGAGCTGCAAAGAGGGGCTTCCCACAAGTTGCGTTCCCCAGACCGGGGGAGAGCCATGAAATCGACTACCGCTGAGGACTCTGGTGAGTGGAAGTACCTGTCCGCAGTCCGTAGTCAATCAGTGGAGAAGTTAGTGGAAAGATTTGAGGAACTAGAGATGAAAAGTGGAGAACCACCCTCCCGTTCTCCATATGCGAGCGATCATGATGATCAGCAAGACAGCCACCAACTCATGCTGAGGGGAAGCCCCAGCCCCACCTCTTGCAGGGCAAGCAGCTTCTCCATCCTCGAAGCCACCTACCATGGCCTCCAGCCCTGCAGGGAGGGACAGCTCCAGTTGTTGCCCCTTCAAAAGCCCAGATTGCCACCAGCAAGACAAGAGCCCAAGCTGTCACCGGGACAGCCGAAGCCCGGATCGATGTGCTTACCGGCCACCCAGCCTGAGGCCCATACAGCAATGGGGGATGCTGCAGCCCCCACAGCTGAAAGGCCAACAACTGCTGGCAGTGCAGCAACTGAATTGGGGGTGGCTGCAGCCCCTGAATGTGCAGCAGCATATAGGGGCCTTGCAGCAACCGGGGATGATGCAGCCGCCAGCAGGTCTGTAACCGCTGGGAGTGCAGCAGCAGCAGTGGGGCTGGCCACCATCTCTGAACGTGCAGCAACTACTCAGGGGCCCGCAACCACTGGGGATCCCACAACAACAGAGGGGCCTACAACAACTGGGGATGCTACAATCACCCGCAGGTCAGCAGCAGTAGGGATGGCAACAGCCCCCAAACATGCAGCAACCACTGGGAGGCCTGCAGCAACTGGGGGTGGCATTTCAACAGCCGCTGAGACCATTGGGGGGTCATACAGCAATTGGGGATGCCACAGCCTCTGGCAGTGCAACAACAGCCGTGGGGGTGGCAACAGCCCCCGAATGTGCAACAACCGCTGGGAGGCCTGCAGCAACTGGGGATGGAGCAGCCACCATGGGGAGGCCAGCAACCGTTGGGGATGCAACATCCACAGTGGGGAGGCCAGCCACCACGAGGAATGCAGGCTCCCTGGGGAGCGCAGCAACCACTGATGGTGCCACCCCTTAGAACAACCTTTGATGGAGACCCGGAGAAACTGATCTTCCTCCTCAACCAGGTGCATTCCCACCTGAACCGCTGCACCTATTTCTACCCAAACCCAGCCGCTATGGTCGACGTGGTTGTGTCCAACTTGGAAGGGGAAGCATCCAAGTGGCTGAACAATTTATACAACAAGCAAGCACCCGAATTGGGGGACCCCCATCTCTTCCTCCTAGGACTAAGAGCAAGGTTCGAGGACCCATCCTTTGCCCTCAAAGTAGAGGAGCAAGTCCACAAGATAAGACAAGCCGGCAGGCTTGCACTGGAATACGTGCGAGAGTTTTGCAAGATAGCCAACTGAATAGAGAGGTGGCCCGAGTAATCCCTAGTTCATCACTTCAAGGAGGGACTGGATGACCACCTCTCGCAGGCTTGTGTCTATAGAGCAGTCCCTAATCAATTGCAAGAATGGTACCAGGCAGCAGTAAGACTGGACATCCAGCTTCCCCGCTATAAGAAGCCACCACCGCAAGAAGCCGGGCCGAGGCCAGATCAACCCAAATGACCGCCACCCCCCAAAAGCCTCCAAACCCCATGGCTACTGAGAACCCCAAGCCACCTGCAGGCCCACCGATCAAATGCTTCAGATGTGCATAACAGGGACATCGAGCAGCAAGTTGCCCAGTCCCTTACCCTCAGCAGCAGAATAGACCGGGACCACCAGCGAGGAAGAAACCAGCCCAGCAGCCAGTGAAAGAGAAATCCAATTGGATCGCACAGGTCACGTTGCCCAAGTCACGTCCCTGATGCAGGAGAGTGCCGAGACCCAAGCCAGACCTGGGGAGTGTCTTCACTAAGTTGGACTTGAGAGAGGCATATTACCGAGTGAGGATAAAGGAGGGTGATGAGTGGAAGACTGCCTTTGTCCCATGGGGAGTCATGCCGTTTGGACTACAGAGGGCTCCAGCTGTCTTCATGCAGCTGATCAATCAGGTACTACATGACCATTTATACAAAGGGGTTTTGGTGTATCTTGATGACATCCTGATATACAGCACAAATATGACTGGCCATGTAAAACTAGTGAGAGAAGTGCTAAAGAAACTGTTGAATGCCAAACTTTATGTTAAACTATCAAAGTGTGAGTTTCACCAGACCCGACTGGATTATCTTGGCTACAGAATTTTGAGTGAGGGCATTGAAATGGACCCGACCAAAGTGAAAGCCATAATTGAATGGCAGCCCCCAAAGACTCGCAAACAGCTCCAGAGCTTTCTGGGATTCGCCAACTTCTATCGCCAGTTCATCCCCTTCTTTGCTGAAATTGCCCTACTCCTTACAGAATTACTGAATACAGGCAAGGAGGGAGGAAAGCCGCGTCCGGGCCAACCATTAGCATGGACTATGAACTGTCAAACTGCTTTTGAGAATTTAAATTTGCAGTCGAACCGATTTTAAAGCATCCTTGCCCAGGGAAGCCCTTTGTGATTCAAGCTGATGCCAGCGACATGGCCGTCGGAGCTGTATTATTGCTGTATAAGTTACCAGAGTGGGACCCTACAACTCTGCACCTACACCTCAAAAAAATTCACTGAGTGCGAGAGGAGGTGGGCTGTGTGGAAGAAGGAAGCCTTTGCGATCCGTTGGTCTCTATTAAACTGGTGACTTTCGAGGTATGGACTGATCACAAAAACCTAGAAGCACTGAAAACTCCCCGCAAATTGTCCCCGAAACAAGTATCATGGGCGGAATACTTTAACCAGTTTAATTTCACCCTAAATTACATACCAGGGGAAAAAAACATCTTAGCTGATGCTTTATCCAAACTGCCCCAGTACAAGAGCTAGCGTGAAGAGGTTAATGAAGCAATTAACTCCACTCCACAAACTGCTTCTCAACTCACGCCGTGCAGAGTCCCACCTTCAAGAGCCCCAAACCCCAATGATCCTGGGGCAAAGAAAATAAAATGAGAGCTCCTCACCGACCAATGGTTCAAGGACAATCAAACCTCCCTAACTTGCAGGGATGGTTTGACTTACTAAGGGGGAAAGCTGTACTTGCCCGAGACCCTCCGCCTTAATGTGCTCCATCACAGCCATAATGTAAAACAGGCTGGGCACTTTGGATATTTAAAAACACTACACCTCATCCACCAGCAATTTTGGTGGCCGGGATTGAAACGGGACGTGGAAAACTATGTCTGGAGTTGTGCTGTATGTGCCACCATGAAAATAATTCCAGAGAAACCCCCTGGGTTATTACAACCGGTGGCGGACCCTTCCCAACCATGGGAAGCAATTGCTATGGATTTTATAGTAGACATACCTTAAAGTAGGGGAAATACGGTCATCTGGACTGTGAGAGATCTGTTTTCAAAGCAGGCTCACTTTATTGCCTGCAAAGGGCTCCCGTCCACCCAGCGACTAACCAAGATGTTCCTGAAACACATCTACAGACTGCATGGTGCACCAAAATGAATAATCTCTGACAGGGGGGTGCAGTTTACAGCTAGGTTTTGGAGGGGTTTTCTTAAACTAATTGGCTCATCTCAAGGACTATCGTTGGCCTTTCACCCATCTACCAATGGGGCGGCTGAATCCACGAACTCAATGGTGGAACAATATCTCCCATGCTATGTGGATTATCAACAAACAAACTGGACTGACCTCCTCCCTTTCGCAGAGGTGGCTTATAATAACTCTGTTCATAGCAGCACCGGCTTCACGCCTTTTAAAGTGGCCACAATAATAACTTAGTCGTGGGAACCCAAGGACATTGGGCCCAGAGCTGATAGTGTTTTGGCGGGCTGGAGAGCTGGGGATTAAGCCCACACTTCAAGCTAATTGGGGAATGTGATTTATGACTATTTATTGGTGGAGGGAATTGCACTTTGTTACTTTGTATCCAGGGGAGGGGAATTTAGTTTCTGGTTTCAACTATGTAGTGCCAATATATTGTTTCTCGAATAAAAGATTCTTTAAGGTAAACAATGCCTCGAAGTTCTTTTGAAGAGTTTCATCTGTCGGAACCATGACAGTTTTCCAGGCACCTTTCTGGATCAAGCCCATGTAAGTCAAGTCAGCAAATAAAATTAATTTATGGGAGTAAAATATTTTTTGAAAGAATCTGCTGTTCTAAGCCAAGGATATAGTAAAACATAATTCAATCCATAGTTTTGTTTTTTAAAATAAAAATATAGAACCAGAGCAACAATTCAATAAAACTACAACACGATCAGTAAAATACATCAGTTGAAAGGCATTTGTATTACTTGGGTTGTCAAAGTCTTTTTAACACCATCACAGAGTAGACTTTGGGAAGGAGTTCCATAATTTAGACAATTTATTAAAAGGCTTTTGCACTATTTACTGCCAAATTAGCAGAGCTTGAAGATAGAAAAAAAAAACCATAAAACTAAAAATAAAAACTAAACACTCTAGACTCTTCAACATTATTTTTAAAGTTCTTTTTTTTAAAGTTTTATTAGTTTTTATAGGGTTAGGGATAGAATGTGATCAGGGTTGGGATTAGGGTTTAGGTTGGGGTTGGGGTCAGGGTTCGGATTAACATTTTCAATATTTAGCAAACAGCATATTGTCTGGGTACATATATTTAAATAACAGTAATAGATATAGTAATAGATAACAATAATAGATATTGTTAATTATCATAAACAGTATTAATTTATCACTCCATGACGTTCTTCTTACTAATATGTATTCAAAGTTACATATCACATTCCTTTCTCTCTGGTTCGTTTTTCTAGCCATTGATAAAAATTATCCCATGTTCTAAAGTAAACTGAGTTTTCTTTCTCTTTAATCTCTAAAGTCAATCTATCCATTTCTGCGCATTCTAGAATTTTCTTGATTAATACTTCCTCAGTTGGTAAGTTTTCATTTTTCCAATATTGGGCAAATACAATTCTTGTCGCTGTTAATACATGTAATATTAGATATGCACTCTCCTTCTCGTAGTTAGCTCCTATTATTCCTAACAAAAACAATTCTGTTTTAAAATCTATTTGGTTTTTAGTCATCTTCTCCAACCATAAGTGTATTTTAACCCAAACCCTTTTTGCTTTAGGGCATGTCCACCAGATGTGATAGTAAGTACCTGGCCTTTGTTTGCATTTCCAACAATTATTTGAGGTATTTTTAAACATTTTCGCTAATCTCACTGGTGTCATATGCCATCTGTAAAACATTTTATACAAGTTTTCTTTATATGGCACTGCTTTAGTTAATTTAATATTTCTATCCCATAGTTTTTGCCACACTTCTAATTCTATAGTATATCCAAAGTTCTTTGCCCATATTATCATTGTTTCTTTTACTTGTTCTTCTTCCATCTTTAAATTTAGCAGAAATCTATAAAGATTTTTAATCAATTTTTCATCTGTTTTTAACAATATTTGATCAAACTCTGTCTGTTCTTTATGAAATCCCGTTGTTTCACATCTTTTTCATATCTCATTTGAATTTGCAAGTATGGCCACCAATGCTAAATCAATACCTTGTTGTTGTAGATCTTGTCTATCTTTCAGTTTTCCTTCATTATCCAAAATATCTTTATAAGTCACAACTTTATCATAGTTAATTAAGTTTGGGTAAGCAAAAGCTTCCATTGTTGAAAGCCATTCAGGTATCTTAATATAAATTTTTTCTTTTATTTTTTCCCATTCTAAAAGAAGTGCATTCCTTATAAAATGATTTTGAAAGTATCTGTGTATTTTATTCTTTCCATACCACAGAAAGGCATGCCAACCAATCTGTAAGTCATGCCCCTCTAGGTACAATAGTCTTTTATCTCTAAGCATTATCCATTCTTTAAACCATGTTAAGGTAGTTGCTTGGTAGTATAACCTCCAATCTGGGAATCCAAATCCTCCACTATCTTTAGTTTCTTGTAGCATTTCCACTTTAATTCGTGCTTTTTTCCCTTGCCAGATAAATTTCAATATTATTGCGTTCAGTTCATCAAAGAAGGCTTTTCCCAATCTTACAGGAATCGTTTGAAATAAGAAAAGTATTTTCGGTAAGATATTCATTTTCACTGTAGCTATTCTCCCCAACATTGACAGTTGAAGGTTTTTCCACTTTTCCAGGTCCAATTTTATTTGTTTTAGCAGTCTTACATAGTTATCTTCTTTTACTGTTACACATCTTGCTGTTAGATAGATTCCCAAATACTTAACCTTTTTGACTATTTAAAGATTTGTTTTCTTTGTAAGTTGGCTTTTCTCTTTTTCTGATAAATTCTTTGTCAACACTTTAATCTTTTCTCTGTTTATTCTCAGACCTGCCACTTCTCCAAAATTTTCTATTTTCTCCAGCAATTTAGTGCTTGTTTCAAGTTGCTCTTCCAGTATAAAAACCAAGTCATCTGCAAATGCTTGTAATTTATATTTTTCATCTTTTATCTCCAGTCCTTTAATTTCTGTATCTTGTCTAATATTTCTATTCAATACTTCCAATGTTAATATAAATAGCAGTGGGGATAGTGGACATCCCTGTCTTGTACCCTTTTTAATATTGTAAATTTTCCATTTACAATTATTCTAGCGGTCTGTTTGTCGTAAATTGTTTGGATTGCATTTATAAAAATTTTTCCAAAGTCCATTTCTACAAGCTGTTGAAACATAAATTGCCAGTTTACATTATCAAACGCTTTTTGTGCATCAAGGAATATTAACGCCATCTGTTTCCCTGGATGAGTTTCATAATACTCTAACACATCAAGAATCATTCTTAGGTTTTTATCTGTCTTTTAGGTAAAAAGCCATTTTGATCTGTGTATATAAATTTGGTCAGAAATTTCTTGATTCTTTCTGCCATTATCGAGACAAAGATTTTATAGTCTACATTTAATAGTGATATTGGTCTATAGTTTTTTATTTGTGTCAGATCAGCATCATCTTTAGGTATTAGAGTAATATTAGCTTCAGTCCATGTCTTTGGTATTTTAGCCTCCAAAAGAATTTCATTACATAGTTCTTTCAAGATCGGACTTAATACATCTTGTAGTGATGTATAAAATTCTGCAGGTAGTCCATCTGGGCCTGGAGTCTTATCCTTTTTTTGCCTTTTTATGGCTTCTATGATCTCCATCATTGATATTTTTCCATTTAATGTATTTCGAATGTTCTCTGGAATTTTTGGTAGGTCTGCTTTCTTTAAGTATTGCTGTATTTTTTCTTTAGGAATTTCCTCTGCCTTGTAGAGTATCTAGTAGTAATCTTTAATGATTTTTTTCATTATATTGTTTTGGAACTGTAATTCTCCTTTTGGATCTTGTAGCTTATTTATCTTTTTTTTCCCCAGTCTATATGCTAACCATCTCCCTAGCTTATTGGCATTTTCAAAAAAAATCTGTTTAGTCCGTTTAATTTGTTGAGCCATTATTTCCATCTCGGCCAGATTTAATTTATGCTTTATTATCTCCATTTGTTTCTTGAGTATTTTCTTTTGTGGATCTGTTTGTAGTTCTGATTCTAGCTTTCTGAGTTCTTCCCTCAGCTTTAACTGTAGTTGTTTCTTTTCTTTATTCTTTTTAGCAATGTAAGTTATAGCCAACCCTCTGAAATATGCTTTAGCCATGTCCCATACATTTTGAAGCGATGTTTCTTCCTTCTTGTTTATTTTAAAGAAAAATTCCATTTCCTTTGTCGCTAATTGTAGAAATTCTTTTTCTTTCAATATAGATTTATTCAGGGACCATCTTGGTTTTTTCTTAATTGCTTTCCAAGTCATTCTTATTGGATTATGATCTGCCCAAACATTAGTTTCTATCTCCACTTCTTGCATCATCGTTTTCAATTCCGAAGATGTCTATATCATATCAATTCTAGACCATGATTTATATCTGTTTGAACAAAATGTGTATTGCAATTTCTCTGAGTTTTTCTCTTTCCATATATCTTGAATACAGAATTCTTCTATCATTTTTGAAAACGCTTTAGGTAATATATTTCCTCCTTTTCTCCCTTGTTTGGCACTTTTATAGTCCAGAGTTCCATCTACTATTGCATTAAAATCTCCCATTATACAAAGATGTTGATAATTTAAATCAATTTAAATACTAAATCTAGTATTTTTTATATAGTTTTTGATAAAATTGCTCTTGTTTATCATTAGGTGCGTATATTGCTACCATCAGTATCTGTTTTTGATCCATCATAATTTCCACCATTAATATTCTCCCCTCTTCATCTGCATAGATTTGTTTAGGATTCATCTTTTCTTTAATGTAAAAAGCTATTCATCTTTTCTTTAATGTAAAAAGCTATTCCTCTTTTCTTTTGAGATGCTAATGCAAAGTAGAGTTTACCAATTTTCAGTTGTTCGAGCAATTTGAAATGTTGTCTCTTAATATGTGTTTCTTGAAGGCAAATTATATCCATTTTTTAGTTTTTGTAGTCGTGTAAAAAATTTCCTCCTTTTTGAAGGAGAGTTTAGTCCGTTTATATTTATTGATAAAATCTCCTCCATCTCTTTCAGTTATATCTAGGTCTCAGTCTTCTAGTCGATCTTATCTGTCTCTGGTCTCTTGGTCTTGCTCCTTCTTCTGAATGTGTATTTTTAATTTCTTCCTCCTCTCTTTGTTTGGCCGCTCCTTCAACTGCCATTTCTTCTTGTTTCTTTGGTTCAGGGTCGCCTCTTTCCAGAAAGGCTCTGTGGTTGTCGAAAAACTCCAATGCTTTAAGTGGTGTGTGCAATCTATATATTTTCATGTCCCAGTAAATTAAGATCCCTTCTGGAATCAGCCATCTGAAATTCACTCCTTTTTCAGCTAATTTCCTAGTTAGGAACTGGTATTCTCTTCGAGCCTCTCTTATTCTCCTGGGGATTTGTTTGAGGACTATAATTTCTTTTTCTTTGTATTTCAACGGTTCATCTCTTACTTTTCTCAGAATCTCATCTCTTGTGGATCTTTTAAGAAATCTAACATGTACTTCTCTGGGGACTTTATTTCTTCTGCTGTAGTTTGAGTTGACTTGATAGATCTGATCTAATTCTCCTTCCATTTGCAATTTTCCAGTTCCTAATGCGTCTGCCAGTAACTCAGTTATCAAACCTAGGAGATCCTCTTCCTTATCTTCTATTATATTTTGGAATCTTAAAAAGTATAAGGCCTTTTCCATTTCTATGACCGCTAACAAATCTTCTAATTCTCCGTTTATTTGCATCAATTTTTGGTTTTCATCTTTTAAAACTTCTAGTTTCTGATCAACCTCAGTTGATTTATCTTCTATTTTTTGAATTCTTTGTTGGTTGTCTGTGATCATCTGTTTAAAATTTTCAATTTGGGAATCTATATTATTAATTTTTTGGTTCATTTTGTCAAAGTCACTTTTCAAATCCTCATGAGTTTTCATTGTAGCTGCCATCTGAGCAGCGATAGCCTCGTGAATCGCTTGCAGAGTTGCTTGCGTATCTTTCTGGAAGGTGTCCATCTTCTCTTGCTGGAGCATTGTGGTAATTGATCTCTGATATACTGGACATGCAGAGGTCAAGGCAGGAGCATAAGATCCTTTTTTCCTAACTTTAGATAAATTTAGGGCACTCATCTTTATCTTTAATTCATATGTTGTAATCCACCAAATAGCCAAATTTTATAATCCAATAAGCTCCTAATTGTTAGGAGAGGAGGAGGAGGAAAAAGAGAAAAAAGAAAATAATAATAATAGCAGCAGGGCAGGGAAAAAAGGTGGGGAGAAAAAAAATGCCCCAAAAATAGAAAGAGAAAAAGAAAAAAGAAAAATGCCAAAATTTATAATCCACAGAGTTCTGTTCAAAGGAGTTTCTTGGTATTCACTTCACTTCTTCAGAGACAGCTTATAACAGTTCCAAATCAGGCTGTATTTATAATCCAGGGGAGTCAGATGGCTCCAAGTACAGTTTTATTTATAATTATAGTCTATCTTGTAAAACCAGGCAAATCAAAGGAAATCTTTCTTTCTCAGGCAAAGTTTTCAAGGACCTTCAGATAAGCAATGTCTGGGCATACAGCCAATTTTTAATCTGAGTTAACTCCAATCAGGGGAAGCTGGATATAATTCTCAATTTCACCACTAGATGGCATTAAATGTCCATTCCCACCATATTTGAAGGGAAAAAAAGTAGTTTGAAGATTTAAAAAGTGAAAGTTGTGATGGCTTTCAAACAAAAAGTAGACAAAAAAAGAAAAAAAGAAAAAAGTCTATAGAGCCAGAAGCTTTCCAAGTTATCCTTTTGTGCCTCAGACAGCTTTGCGATATGGTAAGTTCTTAGTTTGCCAGGGGCTTAAACCACCTCTTGTAATTCGGGAGGGGGGTAAGAAAGAAAACTCCACCCCCTCCCTAAAACTAAGGGCTTCGCTCTCAAAAGCTGTTAAAATGCTGTTGACAAAACTGGTATCCACTTGCAGAGAGAGAGAAGAAAGTATTCTCACCCAGATCAGCTGTTTGCCTTGCTTTTAGAGTTCTTCGTCTCCAACGAACAGCTGGTAATGGCGGACCGCATGAATGCAGTCAGCCTTTCTTCCTGCCGGTTCTGAGGGGTCCCTTGGATCCAGTGGGCCAGCTACTGCTGGCCCATGATCTTCAAGGTTTCACCCTTTGGCGGTCACCTCTACGGGGCGACTTTCAGTCCGTTTGGACCCACCAGCTGGCAGAAATCGGACCCGGGGAGAGGAGAATCATTTCCCCGAGTTCATCTTGCAGCGACGTCACCAGAAACTTTTTCTTATTTTTAAAGTTCTTATAGGTATCGATTGCTTTTCAAAATATGTCCCAAAATATATAACTAGGCTATTTGTTCCAATACTTCTGACCACTTTTTTTTATCCAATGAGCAAATAAATGTATTTTATATCAGCCAGGGTTGCTAGATTTCACATATAGTTGGAATCCAGACTATTTTATAAGACAGAGCTTAATGGTCACCCTTAAAATTGTCAGTCTATATCTAGAGCTGATAGGTAGATTGATTCCATCTATCACCAGTAGACAAAATTAAATTTCAAGGAAAGATTTTTAGGGGCACTTTTTTGTCTTTAATTTCTCCAGGAAGAAGAAGACAAGACATTTTGTGCTTCCAGTAATATGGAGTAGGAATTTTAGAGCAACTCAATCAATTCAATATTAACAATATTAACAAGAATCCAGTTCCATTGCTTCTGAGTTTTGATTTATTTTTTAATTTTTTCAAAGTCTTACCTGATTTCTTTCACAGCATTTTTGCCTAAGATTTAATCTCCATTTTAATAAAACTAACCATTGTCTCTTTATGCCAATTTGTTATTTGAAACCATTCTTCTCATTTTTTTTTTATTATTTTTCCTAAGTTCTTACCTATATTTCATTCTCTTTGATGGCAGGTATTTTCTAGTAATATAAAGTAAGTACAATTCCTGTTCTTGTTGTATTTTGGGGGTTGTAATCTAGGCATGGCTCAGAAGGTCTAAGTCTTCATAGATCAACTACTAATCGCTGAATTTAAACTGCCGTCATATTTTCCTTTATTAGTAAAATAGGATGGCATTTTTCTTCTTTGACACTTCTTTTGTCAGTAGGAGAAGCAATATTTTTTTTTAAAAAAAGTCAGTTTATCCCAGACTGTTCTTATTGGCAGGCTTGGGGAGGGAAGTGGGAGACCTCTAGAAGACCTAAGGGTATTAAAGAATGTTTATATTATGACATCATTCTAAATGCTTAGCTTTCCTAAAGATGGTCTTTTGGAGAAAGGGAGGGCAATGATTATATTATTTCAAACTCCCTAGTTAGAAATTGATGACAATGCCTCAAGCAAAGGGGGGGAAATTCTAAACAAGTAATGCAGTTGATCTCCACAGTCAAAATTCCACATAAGTATATCACAGTTAATTACATCCTGTTGACAGGAGAAATTTAAAATACCTTGCATTTTGTCATCGTATAGTGGCAGAGAAATGACAAGTGTTGACAAGTATCTATTTGTTATTTTCAGAATTTGCATTGGGCATGACAAGTGTACTTTAAGCTATTATGCCATGGCACCATTTAATCAATCATCCCTCAAATTCCGAGGTAATTCTACAACAGGAAAAGCATGTCCAGAACTTATCTACTGTCAATAGTGGAATGCCTATGCTGTGGTGGGGCTGAGAGCAATTAAATCCTTAATAATTTCAATATAATGAGGAAGGTTTAAGACTCCATGGGTCCATACAGTTGTACATACAGTTGTACAGTTGTACAGTGAGGGCCACATCTTCTAGAACTTAAAAGGTATAGACCACATCAGTTATTGTACACATAAATTGATTCTACTGATATACTCTATACTACCATGTTTTCCCCAAAATAAGACCTGGTCTTATATATTTTTTTGCCTCCAAAAGAGGCACCAGGTCTTATTTTCGGGGGATGTTTTACCTGCTTACCTTAAGATTGCTGCAGCCAGGCCTCCCATGCCCCAACACCTGTCACACCACTGCCTGAGTTGTTCTGTGGTCACTTACAGCTGCTTGTGGCCATATACCACGTGGCGCATAGTGCCGGTGCCGCTGCTCATGGCAGGATGCCACATGGCACATCATGCCAGTGCAAACCTCCAAGTGGCATCCTGCCATGTGCAGTGGCACTGGCGCTATGTGCCACGTGGTGTATGGCCACAAGCAGCCAAAAGCGGCCATAGAACAACTCAGGCAGCGGTGTGACAGGTGTTGGGGCATGGGAGGTTTGCACATGGAAGATGCCATGTGGAGGTTTGCACCAGTACGATGTGCCATGTGGCATCCTGCCATGAGTGGTGGCACCGGTGTGATGCTCCACATAGCATCCAGCCACGAGCAGCTGCAAGCGGCTGCAGAAGAACTCGGGCAGCGGCACAACAGGTGTTGGGGCATGGGAAGCCTGGCTGCAGTGGTCGTAAGGTAAGCGAGTATGGGGAACGTTGGGCAGCTCCACCCCCACCCTCACCCTAGCTTGATTTTTACTCGTGTGCCTCGTCCCCAAACTAGGGCTTATTTTGGGGGTAGGGCTTATATTAGGCATACTCATAAAAATCAGGCTAGGGCTTATTTTCGGGATAGGGGTTTTTTGGGGGGAAGCACAGTAATAGCAGCCATTAAACCATTTCAAGAGAAATATCTAAATAGTTGGTTTAGATAATATTTGATACTAATCTGACATGTTAATATAATCATTGAATCATAGTAATTATTTGGTGAGGTTAACTCTAGCTATGCTAACCAGAACACCTATGCTTTTGCAATAAAAACATAAAATTGTTTTTAGAGTTTAACAATAATATTACCAAACCATTAATGATAAATTAAATAATATATTGTTATCCATTACTTTTGGAGTTCCCAATGAATTTTTTAATTATATCTTTTGTATTATTCCTAAAATGACTCCATGAATTTAGCACCTTGAAAATCTATCATGATTTTGGCAGGCATGGGTTTTCATAAATGCAATCAGTCTCCCAATTATAACATAAGCTTTTTTTCAATTGTATTTGTAAGTTTAACAAGCATTAAATGAAATTTCCATATATGTGCATAGTTTTACAGTCAAGCAACTTGGTGATAAGCATGTTGAATTGGATTGTGTCATTTTACAAAATAAGGCTTAGTCACAGTATCAAGCACAAGAGACTAATCATAAGATATTCAATTTTGTGTAGTATATAAGGTGCTGGACCAGAAACTGAAACTGTGAATTCTAGTCTTCCTTAGGCATGAAAATTAGCTGGATAACTTTGGATGCATCATTCCATCTCTGTTCAACTCATATCAGAGCTGTTCTTGGAGAAATAAGAAGTGGAAGTGACTGCCTTGAAGTTGAAAATAAAGTTGGGATATATATCTAATAAGAAAATAAATAAATTACTGTGAATAAATCTGAATTCAAATAATAGAAATGAATGACAAAATGGTTTCAAAATTTCCAAAAAATGATCAGAAGATACTGGTAACCAACTGTTTGAAATGGCTCAAGGTTTCCATCATTTCACTTAATATATATCAGGAACTTGAGCATTCTTCACTGCAATAAATATATCCTACATGGATGTACTCTGAGAGCAGAGCTATTGTAAGGATCCACTTCAATCACACATCTTAAGAAAGCAGAACTCTTGGAAGCAATTTCTTCCAACAGGAACTTTTATTAAGAGTAGTTAATAGCAGGCATAATAGACAGGATCTGAGGGATTCCCTTACAGATCGGTATTTTAAAGTGTCCCTAAGCAAACCCCACCCCACAGTTCATCCGGGCGGTTCACACCGGCAAATCCCCAGGTGTTAAGTCCATCGATGGGAAAGGAGAGATAACATCAGTCCGGCTCCATTTGTGCATGATCATTCCACAGCTCTTCACACCTCATTTTGAGGACGGAGAAATAAACCAGGTCCCGGAGGTTTGTATCTCTTTCCCCCCCTCCCTTTTTCCCAGCTGCCCAGTTAGGGAGGAGTGTTCATTGTAATGGATAGCAGACATGAAGGCAAATAAACAAAAGGTTACATTGTAGTGAATAGAGGAAGTGAAAGCAATAAACCTGCGTGCATATCTCCCCTCCCCCTTGGGAGTATGGCAGAATCCAGGGAAAGGTGAGATTTGGTTTTAGATCAGAGGAGATAGTTAGAAATGAAATATAAATGGATTCTGACATCCTGCCCCTCTTAAAAATAGGAGAGATCCACCTGTAGAGGGGAAAAAATAGAGGTTAGTCTGGTTTGTTGGGATATTCTGTATCAAACTTCTTTAGCAGTTTCGGTGCTCTGATGTGACGTTTATGGACCCACTCGTTTTCTTTTCTTTCTTTTTTTAAAAAATATTTTATTAGGTTTTATAAGGGTGGGGAAGGGATAGGATTGGTATGGGTAATGGGTGGAGTTGGGGAATAGGGTTGGGTTAAGGGTAAGGGTAGATACAATAGTGGGGTTGCTCCCCACAAAGAATTCAACGCTTTAGCAAGCAGACTATCGTCCGGGTACAAATATTAAATAACAGTAGTTGATATAATACTAAAGAGTTATAATCACTAATATTAACAATAATCATAAAAGTAAAGCTTAGTCAGTAAATATCATTCATCCTGTTAAATTTCACAATCCTTTCTCGCTCTAACGTGATGCTAGCCATTGATAAAATTTTCCCATGTTTTAAAATACACTGAATCTTCTTTCTCTTTAATTTCTAAAGTTAGTCTATCCATTTCTGCACATTCTAAGATTTTCATAATTATAATCTGGTGGGGTGGTAAATTTTCATTTTTCCAAAATTGGGCAAATGCAATTCTCGCATCTGTCAATACATGTAATATTAAATATTCATTCTCTTTTCCATAATTAAGTCCTAATATTCCTAACAAAAACAATTCTGGCTTAAATTCTATCTGTATTTTAGTCATCTTTTCCAGCTATATATGGATCTTGAACCAAATTTTTTTTTGCATTAGGACATATCCACCAGATATGATAATAAGTGCCTGGTTTTTGTTTACATTTCCAACAGATATTCGATACATTTTTTAAAAAAGTTGTTAATCTAACTGGTGTCATATGCCATCTATAAAACATTTTATATAGATTCTCTTTATATGAAGCTGCTTTAGTAAGTTTAATATTTCTATCCCAAAGCTTTTCCCAGTCTTCTAGATCTATAGAATATCCAAAGTTTTTTGCCCACAGTATCATTGTTTCTTTTACTTGTTCTTCTTCCATTTTCCAACTTAGCAGAAATTTGTAGAGTTTCTTAATCAGGTTTTCGTCTGTTTTCAAAAGTGTTTTATCGAATAGTGTCTGTTCTTTGTAAAAACCCATTGATTTTACATCTTTTTCATATCTTGTTTGAATTTGCAAATAGGACCACCATTTTAAGTCAATACCTTGTTGTTGAAGGATTTGCCTGTCTTTAAGTTTTCCATCCTTATCCAAAATGTCTTTATAAGTAATAAGTTTGTCATAGTTAATTAAATTTGGGTAAGCAAATGCTTCCATTGTTGAAAGCCACTCAGGTATTTTCATATAAATTTTGTATTTAATTCTCTCCCACTCTGGAAGCAGTACATTCCTTATGGCATGGTTTTGAAAATATTTATGTACTTTGTTTTTCCCATACCATAAAAATGCATGCCAACCCAGTTGCAGATCATGCCCCTCTAAGTAAAGAAGTCGTTTATTTCTCAATGTAATCCATTCTTTAAGCTAAAGCAGAATGGCTGCTTGGTAATAAAGTCTCCAATCCGGAAGTCCAAAACCCCCTCTGTCTTTGGTTTCTTGTAACAGTTTGGTTTTAATTCGTGCTTTCTTCCCTTGCCATATAAATCTCAATATTGTTGCATTTAAATCATTGAAGAATTTCTTGCCCAGTTTAACAGGGGCCGTTTGAAATAAGAAGAGTAGCTTCGGTAAGATGTTCATCTTCACAGTCGCTATTCTTCCTAACAATGACAGTTGGAGGTTTTTCCACTTTTCCAAATCTACTTTTATTTGTTTCAGTAGTCTTTCATAATTATCTTCTTTTAATGTTGTATATTTTGATGTTAAGTAGATACCTAAATATTTAACTTTTTTAGCTATTTGAAGATTTGTCTTTTTTGCAAGTTGGATTTTCTGTTTGTCTGTTAGGTTTTTTGTTAATACCTTAGTCTTTTCCCTATTTATTTTTAGGCCAGCTACTTCTCCAAATTCCTCTATTTTCTGCAGAAGTTTAGTAGCTGTTTCCAATGGCTCCTCCAAAATGAAAACCAAATCATCTGCAAAAGCCTGTAATTTATATTTCTGTTCTTTTATTTCCAGTCCTTTAATTTCCATATCTTGCCTAATATTTCTAGCCAACACTTCCAATGTGAGAATAAATAACAAGGGAGATAGTGGGCATCCCTGTCTTGTGCCTTTTTTGACATCAAAGCCGTCTGTATAGTCTCCATTTAAAAATATCCTTGCTGTTTGTTTATTGTAAATTGCTTGAATTGCGTTTATAAAGTTTTTGCCAAAGTCCATTTCCGTCAAATGTTGAAACATAAATTGCCAGTTTAAGTTATCAAAGGCTTTTTGTGCATCCAGAAATATGAGTGCCATCTGTTTCCCTGGATGGTTTTCATAGTATTCCAAAACATTTAAAATAATCCTTAGGTTTATGCCTATTTGAATAAAATGTATATTGTGGTTTTCCTGGGTTCATCTCTCTCCATATATCTTGTATAAGCAATTCATCCTTCATTTTTAAAAAAGCCTTAGGTAAAATATTTCCTCCTTTTTTCCCTTGTTTATGGCTTTTATAGTCCTGTGTTGCATCGGCTATTGCATTAAAATCTCCCAATATACAAAGATTTTGGTGATTTAGATCCACTAGTTTATCATGTAGTTGCTGGTAAAACTGGTCTTGCTTCTCATTAGGTGCATATATTGCAACCAACAATATTTGTTTTTGATTCCACGTAATTTCCACCATTAATATTCTCCCCTCTTCATCAGCATAGACTTGTTTTGGATTCATCTTTTCTTTTATATAAAGGGCTATACCTCTTTTCTTTTGAAGTGCCAGGGAGAAGGAAAGCTTACCCATTTTTGGTTGTTCTAAAATTCTAAAATGTTGTCTCTTAATATGTGTCTCTTGAAGACAAATTATGTCCATTTTCAACTATTGTAGCCTAGTTAATGTTTTACTCCTTTTTGAAGGAGAATTCAGTCCATTTATATTTATTGAAAAAATTCCAATCTCCTCCATGGCTTCAGTTATATCTAGACCTCAATCTTCTAGGAGAGCTTATCTGCCTCTGGTCTTTTGGTCTTACGTCTTCCTCTGGTTGGGTCTTTTTAGGTTCTTCTTCCTCCACTTGTTTAGGCGCTCCTACGGCGATCATTTCCTCTTGTTTCTTAGGCTCAGGGTCACCTCTTTCCAGAAAGGCTCTATGGTTGTTAAAAAATTCCTCTGCTTCAAGTGGAGTATCCAATCTCTATCTTTTCGAGTCCCAGAAGATTAATAATCCTTCTGGGACCAGCCATCTGAAATTCACTCCTTTATTAAACAATTTCTTTGTTAAAAACTGATATTCTCTTCGGGCTTCTCTTATTCTTCTGGGAATTTGCTTAAGAACTACAAGCTCTTTTTCTTTATATTTCAGTGATTGATCTCTTATTGCTCTCAGAGTTTCATCTCTTGTAAATCTTTTGACAAATCTTACATGAACTTCCCTGGGAACTCTGTTTCTTCTAGCATAGCTTGAATTAACTCTGAAGACCTGATCTATTTCTGATTTCATTTGAATCTTTTCCATTCCAAGTAGCTCCGCAAGTAACTTGCTCATCAGATCTAACAAGTTCTCATCCTTCTCTTCTATGACATTTTGAAATCTTAAAAAATATGATGATCTTTCCATCTCCATCACAGCCATACGATCTTCCAATTCCGCATTTGCTTGCGCCAATCTCTGATTCTCATCATGCAGGTATTCTAATTTCTGATCAACTTCCACCGACTTGTCTTCTATTTTTTGCATTCTTTGTTGGTTGTCTGTGATCTCCTGTTGGAATGTTTCCATTTTTTGATTCATTTTAACAAGATCATTTTTCAAGTCTTCATAATTTTTATCCAGGTCCTTTTTCATTTCCATTTTCAGGTCTTCAGTGTTTTTAGTTGTAACTGCCGCCTGAGCTGTAATTGCTTGCAGTATCGCTTGAATGTCTTTTTGTTGGAAGAAATGTAGTAATTCATTTTTGAGGAACTGGACTCGCCAAGGTTGAAGCAGGGGCAGAGGATCCCTTTCTCACCCCCTTAGCCAAATTTGAGGTACTCATCTTCTGGTTATTGTATTATGTTATAATCCACCAGGTGACCCGATGGCCAATTGTAATCCAATGCCCTCCTATTACTAGGAGAGGAGACCAAACGTGGTTAAAAAAAAATAATTCCAGGAGGGGGGTAGAAGAGGACCCCAAAAGCCTCAAAAAAGGAGGAGAAAAAATTCTAAAAACAAAGCAAATTAATAAAAATAGAAGAGACTAGCGTGGGAGCAAAAGTGCTCCCGCAAAGAAAAATATCCCAAAAAAACAAAAATAGTCCAAAAAAGAGCAAGGGGGGAAAAAGCTAAAAATAGCAAAGAAAAAAGAAAAAAAAAGAAAAAAAGGAGGAAGTAGGGCAAAATAGAGGGGAAAAATCAAAAAGAAAAAAAGAAAAAACCTTTAGTAGAAATTATCCAATTTATAATCCAACTAGTTCAATTCAGCAGCAAAAAGGATAACAAAAAAGAAAAGCAAAATTTCTTGATGTTCTTCTTAAGATAGGAGTTATACAGCCAACACTAGCCAAAAGGACCAAACAGAAGGAAAAAAAATCTCTTTAAGTAACATTTAAAAGCAGATAAGAATGTCTGGGCATTCAGCCAAGTGTCTGGGCATTAAGCCAAGTTCTCAGGCTGAGTAAACAACAGCTGCTGAAGAACAAAGGAAAAAGTTTCAATGTAGCCACAAAGGAGACAATGTATCCTTCCCAGGCATTTAAACAGGAAGAGAAAAAAAAGTATTCAGAGTGAAGGGGAAAAAAAGTTTCTAAAGTTTTAAAGACAAAATTAAGGCTAGGATGGCTTTCCCCAGTTAAATTTAAAAAAAAAAAAAAAAAAATAGGTTCCCCCAGTTTCTATTAGCACTTAAAAAGACTTTAAGGTAATCCAAATTGTTTTTTTCCTTTTGTAGTGAAGTAAAGCTTAAACCGCCGCTTATGCGGGAGGGGGAAAACCCTCCTTCCTCCCTTCAGGCTTCCCACTTCAATTGAAGACAGGCTGTTTAAGATCAAAGTCCACTTTGCAGAAGAAAAGTCTCACCCGGCTTGGCTGCTTCCTGTCAAAATCAGCTGTTCTCCGTCTCCGATGATCAGCTGTTAATGGCAGATTGCATAAATGCGGTCCGCCTTTCTTCCATTGGTTCCAGGGGCTGCTTTGAGTTCGGCGAGCCGGCTACAGCCGGCCCGCATTCCTCAAAGATTCACCCTTCGGTGGCCACCTCTCCGGGGTGGCATTCGGCCCAAACAGACCCGCCAGCAGAAGAATGTCGGACCCAGGGAACGAAGAGTCGGACCCAGGGAACGGAGAATCGTTCCCCTGGGTCTAGGCTCAGCGACGTCACCGGAAATCTCAACCCACTCGTTTTCTGAGGAGGGAAGGTGTTTCCATACTACTAGGTATTTAGTTGCTTCGTGATACTTCCTAGAATCTAGGATTTCTTTTATCTCGAAGTGTTGTTCTCCTTCAACCATGATTGGAGGTGGTGGAGGAGGATTTTTGTCCATAAGGGTGACTGTTGTTCTCTTTTCAGGAAGCTGCAGTGAAAAATTGGGTGTATTTGCCTGAGATTTTGGGGTAGTTCTAATTCTACTGTTACTGCGTTTATGATTCTTTTAATTGGAAAAGGTCCTATATATTTTGGTCCAAGTTTTTTACATGGCTGTAGGGATTTTAGGTATTTTGTACACAAATATACCATTTCTCCTACACTGAATGGTATGGGTTCGACTCTCTTTTTGTCTGCTTGTGCTTTGTATGCTTGCCTAGCTTCATCTAAGGCTTTCCTAACTATTGCCCAGGTGTTTTGTAATTGTGCAATCCATTCTTTCAGCGATGGGATTTCTGGTTTGTTTGGGATTAATTCTGGCATAGGGTTGAAACTTTGACTGGTGGCTATTTGAAAGGGGGTGTAGCCTGTGCTGGAGTGGACTGCGTTATTGTAAGCAACTTCTGCAAAAGCGAGTAGGTCCGTCCAATTCATTTGCTGGAAATTAATAAAGCATCTTAAGTATTGCTCAAGTACTGAGTTTGAACATTCTGATTGGCCGTTACATTGAGGATGATGACTAGATGACAGTCCCTGAGTGGTTCCTAAGAGGGATAAAAATTCCTTCCAAAATTTTGATGTAAATTGCACTCCCCTATCAGATATGATGTGTTGGGGTGCCCCATGCAGTCTGTAGATGTGCTGCACGAATAGTTTCGCTAAGGTTTTTGTGGTGGGAATCTTTTGGCAAGGGATAAAGTGCACTTGTTTGGAAAACAAGTCCGTAACCCCCCAGATGACAGTGTTTCCATTGCTTTCTGGTAATTCCACTATAAAATCCATGGATATTTCTTTCCAGGGGGCTGAGGGTTCGCCACTGGTTGTAACAGTCTGGGCGATTTCCCTTGCAACCTGTTAGCCGTTGCGCACGTTGGGCAGCTGGCCACATAACTTTCTATGTCCTTTTTCATGGATGGCCACCAAAATTGCCTTTTAATTAAATGTAATGTTTTTACAAATCCAAAATGCCCTGCTGATTTTGTATCATGGCATAGTTGCGTGAAAATGACCCTCTGTATAGTTGGTATATATAACTTCTCTCCCACCCATGGCAGTCCATCCTTGATTATGGACATGTGTCTATTTTTCTGGAACCACTCATCTGTTTCCAAAGTTTTCTGGAATTCGATTCCGGTTTGGCTACCCAGCTGCGGCTTTAATTTAGCTTGGGCTCTGGTGGTTACTGGCGCTGCCAGTTGTGTTTCAGGCATGAGTGGTTTAAAATTGGTGACTCGCGTGCTGTTATATTGGGGTATGCGAGACAGTGCATCTGCCAGGAAGTTCTTCCCCCCCGGCAAGTGCTTGAGCGTAAAACAGAATTGGTGAAAATGCTGGGACCAGCGAGCTTGCTTTGGAGTGAGCTTCCTGGGTGTTTTTAAGGCTTCCACGTTTTTGTGGTCCATCCAGACCTGAAAAGGGATTTTATTTCCTTCAAGGAAATGACGCCACGTAAGTAATGACCAGCACACCCCGTATGCCTCTTTTCCCCACACGGCCCAGCGCTGTTCCATTTCGGTGAGTTTCTTGGACGTGTATGCGCAAGGTTGCAATGCCCCTTTGTTGTTTTCTTTAATAGTACAGCCCCCACTGCCACATCGCTTGTGTCCACCTGTGTTACGAAAGGTTTCTCCGTGTCTGGATGCCTCAGTACGGGCTCAGCCGAAAAAAGTCTCTTTAACCTCTCAAACGCCGCTTGGCATTCCATTGTCCATTTTAGTGGCTGGCTAGGTTTCACTGAGGATTCTCCCTTCGTTTTTAGTAAGTTCATGAGGGGCAGGGCTATTTGGGCAAATGAGGGGATGAATTGGCGGTAAAAGTTTGCGAAACCCAGGAAATTTCCTTGTGTGAGGTGGTGACCATTCTAGTACTGCTCTGACCTTCTCGGGGTCCATTTCAATGCCCTATGGGGATATGTGATAACCCAGGTAGTCTATTCTTTCCTGGTGGAATTCGCATTTTGATAATTTGGCATATAGGTGGGCAGCTCGCAGTTTCTTTAAAACCGCTCTGACTAGGTTGATATGTTCCTCTTTGGATTCGATGAAGATAAGGATGTCATCTAAATAAACCAGGACCCCCTTAAATAGGTGCTCCCTTAGTACCTCGTAGATTAATTGCATAAATACTGCAGGGGCCCCTTGTAATCCAAATGGCAAAACTTTGAATTGGTAGCACCCCATTGGGCAATTAAATGCAGTTTTTCATTCATCCCCCTCTTTAATCCTAACATGGTAATACGCTTCCCTTAGGTCTAATTTAGTGAAAATTCTTCCTTTGGAGAGGTGGGATAACATGTCCTTCATGAGAGGTAGGGGGTACTTTCACTGATTGCATTCAAGGCATGGTAATCGACGCACAAGCGCAAAGTGCCATCCTTCTCCTCTCTAAAGAGAACCTGGGTGGCTACCTTAGGTGTGGCAGGTTCGATAAAACCCCTTTCTAGGTTTTTATTTATGAATCTTTCCATTTCCTTCTTCTCCTTAGGGCTCAAAGAGTATAGTCTGGGCTTTGGGAGTTTTGCCCTGGGCTTGAATTCTATGGCACAATCCGTGGGTCGGTGAGGGGGAAGCTCATCTGCCCGTTCCTCACTGAAAACTTCAGCAAGGTCTTGGTATTCTTTTGGGATCTTGGGTAGCCCCTTTTCCTCGCCCACCGAAGCTTTCTCCATTCCTGGGTTTGGTAGAGCTCCTTGGGATTTTAAGTTCGCACAATCCCCCTTAGGGAAATTGAGTTCTGCCATCCTCCAATTTACCCAGGGGTTCCATTTCTTTAACCATTCCTGCCCTAGGATCATTGGGCATTCCACGCCTGGGGTCACTACAAATGTTATATCTTCCTCATGGTTCCCCAGGGATAGGTGGACTGGTAAAGTGGCTAAGGTAGCTGGCACCCTCCCTGCTATGGACCCATCTAACTGACCAAATGAGATTGGTTGTTCTAGCCTCCTCACCGGAATGCCCAAGTTCCCCACTAGTGTCCGGCTAATGAGGCAGCGGGTGCAGCCAGAGTCTATTAAGGCTTTCACTTTGACAGCTTCGGGCATGAAGGGGGCTAATATAGTCACTGTCTTGAGGATGGGTGGGATGGATCCACTTACCAGGGGTTCGCCCTCCGAGCTGTTGTCTGAGGTGCCCACCACCCCTGCGGTGTAGGCTGGAGTTCCCTCCCCTTGCTTGGCAGGGGTTGGGAACTCCACAGTCTCTATCGCCCTCATGGTGGGTTCTTTTGGGGGACTTCCCTGATTTCCCGGCTGGTGATGGGTCTGGTTTTCACTGAGGGGCTTTTGAGCGGCATTCTACGGTGCAATGCCCCTCTCTCCCACATTTGAAACAGCCTGTTGACTTCTTGGCCATAGCCAGTGGTTTCACTGGCTCGCACATCGGCTCAGGAGGCGAGCGGCCCCATGGTTTTCCTCGGCAGTGCCTCTTCAGTAGTTCGATCTCCGCTTCCTCTGCCAGGACATACCATTCATCGAGTTGGCGTGGGTCCCCTCGAGGCAGGCAAGCATCATACAGGTCGTAGTTTAGGCCGTCTTTGAAATGGCTAAGGAGGATGTCTTCCGGCCAGTTCAGCTTGTTGGCAATGGCCCGGAATTCTTGTGTATATTCGGCTACCGGGAATCTGCCCTGCCTCACCATTTTGATTCTCTGACGGGCCTTGCAATCAGCCAGGGGGTCCTCAAATCGCCTTCTCAGAGAGGACATGAAACGGTTGAAGTCATTGAGCTCTGGGGCATTGGAATCATGCAGGTTCACCACCCAGTCTGCAGCCAGTCCGTCCAGAGCAGATTGCACAATACGGATGCGAGCTTTGTCGCTGGGGATGTCCCGTATGTATTCTTCCATGTAGCTGAGGACTTGGGTTAGGAAAAACCCCAAGCGGCTCCCCCCTGAATTTCGTGTCCAGCAGTGGGAATCTTTGAATGGATCGGTGCCTTCGCCGCCGGCGGTATTGTCTCCCATCCTGATCGTCATCTGTGGGTCGGCGGGGAATGGGGGCTGCTGAAGTGGTAGCTGCTGGTTCAGCAGACGTCCCCGGGACTACAGGTTCCAATTCCCCCCCAGTGTCTCTCCAGCTGCAGTTCCAGGTGCTGGTGCAGCCGCGGGGCTCAGGTTTCTCCTCCCCTAGAGAGCTGAGGGTTCTTTTCATCAGGTCAATAGCTTTCTCTAGGATCCAGTTCAAGTGTGGTGCACAACTTCCTTCCTCTTCGCTAACGTGCAGGGATTTCTCCATCTCTTGCTTCCATTCGGGTTGGTGGCTGCCCCGTCTCAGGGTCACCTTTCTCAATATCTTTTCCCACTCGTCTTTTTTTCCAACGCCCATTGACCACCGAGGTTTGTGGTCGTGTGTCTCCACCACTTCTTCTCCTGAGTATATTCACATCCTGACAGCTGGCAGGATCTTGGTCGGGGGGAAGGCTCCCTTTCCACGGGGTTTTCTTCCTTCCCTGCCTCGTCGTCCGACATTGTATTTTTTGCAAAGTCCCCTGGTAAGGTTCTTCCTTTCAGGTTGACTATTAATGCAGATCCTGTCTAATGTAAGGATCCACTTCAATCCAACATCTTAAGAAAGCAGAACTCTTGGAAGCAATTTCTTCCAACAGGAACTTTTATTAAGAGTAGTTGATAGCAGGGATTCCCTTACAGATTGGTATTTTAAAGTGTCCCTAAGCAAACCCCACCCCACAGTTCATCTGGGTGGTTCAGACCGACAAATCCCCAGGTGTTAAGTCCATCGATGGGAAAGCAGAGATAACATCAGTCCGGCTCCATTTGTGCACGATCATTCCACAGCTCTTCACACCTCATTTTGAGGATGGAAAAATAAACCAGGTCCCGGAGGTTTGTATCTCTTTTCCCCCCCTCCCTTTTTCCCAGCTGCCCGGTTAGGGAGGAGAGTTCAGAGGGATGCATAGTATAGGAGGCAATTTGTTACATTGTAATGGATAGCAGACACGAAGGCGAATAAACAAAAGGTTACATTGTAGTGAATAGAGGAAGTGAAAGCAATAAACCTGCGTGCATATCCCCCCTCCCCCTTGGGAGTATGACAGAATCCAGGGAAAGGTGAGATTTGGTTTTAGATCAGAGGAGATAGTTAGAAATGAAATATAAATGGATTCTGACAGCTATTTAGGACTGTCTAAGTTAAAGATATAGTACATGAAAACCTTTTTTCTAGAGGTTTTGTTGAATTGTTTTAATGAAACAACCTTAATCAGCAATAAGAAACAATAATACATGTAAAGATAGTACATATATACGCACTTGGAAATAGATACATTATGCAGCACATATGCAATCCTATGGAGTCTAAAAACATCTACATTCAAAGACAATTCTATAGACAAAAGTAATACATTAGTAAATATTTGATTGATGACTAAATTTAAGGTAACATTAAGAGTACAATTACCTTCACTCTTTATTCAATTGCTTATTTTTCTGTAATTATGTGATACCATGCAAGTCCAGGAAAATAGATTGGTTTTTTAAAGAAGGAATTGGCAGGCACATCAAGTGTACCAGTGCCTTCATCAAAGCAACTTTTTTTTTCCAAATTTGAATAGCTGTACAACATTAGTTTAGGATTATGCATACTTCAAAAATGATTCAGAACCTGTATAAGCGTACGTACCACATATCAGTGTTACTCACTGAAAAACCCCAATTTTTCAGGCTTCTGCCTAAAAGAACATGGGAAAGAGGAAAGATGCCTCTGATTTAGGAAGCCAAGCAAACAGCTTTTAAAGCAGAGACCTTTTCTGGGCTCATAAAGAAGTCAGAGAGAAAAAATCATTAGGCTATTTTAATAATTAAAAAACACAAGATGCTATGCTTGTGCTAAAGCAGAGTGTGAGGTACCATTTAGCTGAATAATTTTTGAAGTGCACAAATTCTATTAAATAGCATAAATATAAAATGAGAGTCAACATTGCAATTTAATCTTGAGTACTAAAACTGAGGGGGGAGGGTGAGCAATCTTTAGGATCTCCAGGACCTAATTTCAAGCAAAACCCCCTAGAAAACAAATCAAATAATGAGGTAAGGAGGGATGGGAAGGAAGACAAACTCAAACACCAAATAGGACACGTAGGAAGCATACCCAGAGTCAGACATAAAGATCTCAAATGCCTATATACAAATGCTCAAAGTTTGGGGAACAAACAGGATTATTAATGCATGAAGGTAGATACAATATAATTGGAATTACTGAAACTTGGTGGGATGAAATCCATGAGTGGAACATACTGATAGAAGGATACAAACTGTTCAAAAACAAAAAACAAAAAAACAGATCCCATAAAAGAGGAGGTGGAGTTGCACTTTATGTAAAAGACCACTATATTGCTACAGAAATGCACAAGACCAAAGACAAAAACCTCCTAGAATGCATATGGGTCAATATAAAAGAAAAAAAGAATGACATTGCCATAGGTGTATACTACAGGCCACCCAACCAAGCAGAAAAAATAGATGTACTTTTTGCTAACCAATTAACAAATATATGTAGGAAACACACTAAAACAGTAATGGGGGACTTCAATTACCCTGACATCAACTGGAAGACTAACTCTGCACCAAGTGAGAAATCGAATAGATTCCTGACCAACCTAGCTGACAACTTTGTTGTCCAAAAGGTAGAACAGGGAACTAAAGGGACAGCCATACTGGACTTAATTCTCATGAACAGAGAAGAAATGATAGAGGGAGTTGAAACTGCAGGAACCTTGGGTGAGAGTGACCATGTCATACTGGAATTCAATATAATGCAAACACAAGCAATAAAACATAATGATACCAGGGTCTTAGTTTCTAAAAGAATGGATTTTTAACAAACTCCGAGAGAGCTTGGGAAAGATTCCCTGGATGAAAATCCTAAAGCTTGGGAAATTCTGAAAAATATGATCATAAAAGCCCAACCCAACACAATGCCACTGAAAAAGAAAAACAAGAAACTAGCATGGCTACACAAAGATCTCTCTGATGAACTTAAAGACAAAAAGGAGAAGTACAAAAAATGGAAAGAGGGACATGTAACTAAAGCAGAAAATCAGCAGATAGTCAGAATCTGCAAAGACGAAGTCAGGAAAGCAAAGGCTCAGAATGAACAAAGACTTGCAACAAAAGTCAAAGATAATAAAAAAAAATCTTTCAACATATAAATAAGAAGAAAAAAGTCAAGGAAACAGTCAGTTCACTAAAGAGAGAAGATGGCAAGGAAATAACAGGCAGTAGAGAGAAAATAGAGCTGCTTAACTCATTCTTTGCATCAGTCTTCACGCAAAAAGAAATTATAGCCCAGCCTACTAAAAAAATTACTGAAAAAGACAAATTAGAAATAAAAGTTAAAAAAAGCAAAAAAAAAATGGTAAAAGAATACTTGTCTGATTTTGATGAACACAAATCACCAGGACCTGATGGATTATATCTCAGAGTTCTGAAGGAGCTGGCAGATGTCATCTCAGAACCACTGTACCATATCTTTCAAAAATCCTGGAGCACCAAGGAAATACCAGAGGATTGGAAAAGAGCTGATGTGGTTCCCATCTTCAAAAAAGGGGGGGAAAACAGACCCAGGAAACTACAGACCAATCAGCCTAATATCAATACCTGGGAAGATACTGGAAAAGATAATCAAAAAACAGATCTGTGAACATCTAGAAACAGATAAAGTAATAACTAGAAGCCAGCTTGGGTTTGTTAAAAACAGATCATGCCAAACCAAACTTATTTCATTCTTTGACCAAGTGACTAAATTAGTAGGCCAGTGAAATGCTGTTGACATAGTATACTTAGACTTCAGCAAGGCATTGAACAAAGTAGACAACAATCTACTTCTTGGAAACTTAGAAAAAAGTGGGATAGATAGCATCACCATCATATGGATTTGTAATTGGCTGACAAACCATACTCAATAAGTAGTCCTTAATGGTACTACATCTACATGGAGGGAAGTAAGCAGTGGGATACCACAAGGTTTTGTCTTAGGCCCAGTCAGTGCTTTTTTGTAAAAAAAAAAAAAAAGGTGCCGGAACTCACACACGTCATACAACCCACCTTGCCTACCCTACAAGGTTTATCTTTGTAGTTGAAAAAAAAACCTTCAATTTTTAGTGTATCTAAAAGACTAGGATTTTGTTCAAGGTAAGTTAATACAATAAATGTTACCATGCACTGTGTGGCTTTAAATTACAAGAAGGCATTTTATTAATCTTTTGGGACATTTACCACTGGCATACCCATTTAGTTTAATGAGTGGAAATGTCAGCTTGCTATGTGGAATGAAATTGGCCCAATAAAACAAAAATTGGTTGCTTGTAAAAGATTGAATTATTTTTAAGAAGTTGTCAAACAAGGAGGAAAAATTTACATTTGGAATTTAATATGGATATTGACTTGAAACAAATTAAAGATGAAACTTTGTCAGTGAACAGATTACTTTGAATTTACTTTTAAGTTAAATCCAATTTAATAAATAGATCTGATTAAACCTCATACTGTAGGTCTATCTTTACATCTGACCAATACATAATTAATATATATTATTATTAATAATAATAATACCTCCAAATCACAAGACATTGGCTTTATTCTTATTCTTCCATGTGGGAATTTGAATCCCGGGGTCCAGCGCCTGCTGGACGGACCAGTGGTTGTGGGAGTTCAAATCCCGGGGTCCAGCTTCTGCTGGACGGACCAGTGATGTACGTTAGCCTAGGCCAACGGACCTTGCGTTTGGTAGATAGGAAACACACGGACAACATGTTTCTTCAGGTTGAATCAGCAAGCAAGAGCGCAGAAGGATCTGCGTGCCTCTTTTTTATTGGTACACTTACGTCACAGCAGGAGGTTGTAAAGGGTGGGTTTTGCCAGGAAATGAAACTTAAAAGGCATACCTTAACTTAACTCAGGAAATGGAAACTTAATAAGGCATAGCTTATCTCAACTCAGGAAATATAGACTTTAAAGGCATAGCTTAGGAAGTGATAACTTGTAAGACATAATTCAGGAAGACATAACTCATGACTTATCTCAGGACTTAAAAGGCATGGACACTTGAAAGGCATGGAAGCCTATCTTAACTCAGGAAATGGTTGCAACATCTCCACTGTTTTTATTTTTTAAAGTTCAATCTCTATCCTACTTGTGGCCATAATCTGCATCCTCCGAAACAGAAAAGGGCAACTCCATAAGAATACGAGATTCTTGCTTGGGGGCAAGAGCCTCCATGGCTAAGTCTGATTCAGTATCGGAACAGTTGGAGTCCGTGTCAGATAGCGTCAGTAGGGCAACCTTTTCAGAGGGGTGGAATTTGGGTTTCAAGGGTTCATATATATTGTTTGAGGCAAGCATAACATTAATCTTAGAAAGATTAGAATCCAAACCATTCAAACGATCCTTGAGAAATTGCAAAAGGCGTGAAAAAACACATGGACCAATCATACATAATATAAGCAAAATTATACAAGGTCCTAAAATAGCAGAAAGCAATGTAGTAATCCAGGGAGAGAAATTAAACATACTTTGATACCAGGATTGTTGGGAGAACCTTTCTAGTTCCCTGTCTTTTAATCGTTTGCGTAACTCATTCATAGAGTCGCGCACAATGCCAGATTGATCAGAATAAAAACAACATTCTTCTTTTAAGGCTACACACGTTCCACCTTCCTTTAAAAATAAAAGGTCGAGGGCACGCCTATTCTGCAAAACTACTTCAGCAAGAGACGACAAAGAAGTTTGAAGGGCAGAAATTGAAGTCTCAATGCGGGAAAGATCATTATCTATTTCTAGACTGAGTTTTTGTATTTGTTGTTGGTTGACAACTAAAGCCGCAGCTCCAGTAGCTGCTCCTGCAACACCTAATCCTAAAAGAACTGAAAGGGTTAGGGCTGTAACAAATTCACGTTTTACACGTAGGTGGTATTCCGGTGGTTCCATAAGGGAAACAAAATCAGAGGGGGAATAATAAGTGATTCTAGGGACTAAGCGTACCTGAATACAAAAGGCTTTTTGTTGTATAAGGACATCCCCTGATACACAGGCTGTGGCACCTGTAGAGCAAGCCCAGATGGAGTTGTTGCCGGGGATGAAGAATTGGCCCTTTAAGCTGGCAGAAATATTACCATTACCCAAGGTAAAAAGAGAGTTATAACCTGCCGTATTTACACTGCCCGATCTTTTCTGGGTGAGCCAAACATCACATTGGTATTTGCCAGTGGTGATATTAGCACAATATTGAGAATAATTTGCAGGAATGTTTCCCAAGCAACAACCATGTCCCATAATAGAAGTAATAGTGATGGATGTTGAGTTCCATCTGCAAGAGTCATCTTTAGTAGCATTCTTAATAGGTTCGATGGAGCCAACAGCGTCATAAAAGGGTGGAGTGGCTGATAAACAGAGCCAACAGTGGTCGGTTTGTGATGAAGAATTAACAGCACTTTTTAGCAAAAAGGAAGAAGCATTGACAAGGTTAATCAAGGGATTAGGCATATTATGTACAACGGACTGTAAAAAAACAGGTTGAATGCTTTTGTTAGGACCTATAGGAGGGGAATGTGGTGACTGGATTGTGAGACGAATGGAAAAAACTCCGCCGTCGTCTTCAGAACCGCTCCATTCTCTACCACCCCAAGAATATCCGACAGCCCATTGCTCTGCAGTCAAAGTCTTTCCTTGGGATGTAAAGGTAATGTTCATTGGATTTTTCCGCTCACCACAACAATGCAAATTAGAAGGGCAGGAAAAAGAAGGGGGTTTGCCATTACTACGGGTAATGGCGATATAATCATTTGAGCGAGGGGCAGTCCAGGATATAGCGCCCGTAGAAACACAAGACCATGAGGCACAGTATTTATCCAAGAAAGTGCCACATTGATATTTTTCCTCAGGTGTCTTTGGTTCGGGACAAAAATACAGGTCCCACCATGTTGCTTCTAGTGGAGAAGTGTGCACGAACCTTGTTTGTCCCATTTGTTAGTTTGGAGAAATTTTGAAGCAAATTTGTTGACCCCGGTACCCATTTCGGCAAAGTCAAAATGTAAGATAGGGAACCAGGGCCATATTGTGTATTTGGAGATTTGGAATAATACCTGATTTTCAAAGTCACGAACAGTCCATGTGTAGTTGAGAGGTCGATGAGGATTAGGATCAGGAGATCGCCGTCGTCGAGAATGAATGATGCGTTGGTGTGAGCGAGGTTGCTTTGTGGAATGAAAGTGTTGTAAGTGAGGTGAGGTAAAAATACGGGCGGTCAGGTCTAGGAAGGAGCGGGGATGAGGAACAAAGTTATAGGCAAGTAAACGAGGAGACAAAGGAAGTTTTGCATAGCTCGCCACTGATGCGAGTTCAAAAGAATGTGTAGTATAAGTACCATAGGATGAAAATCCAGACACATAATAGCGCCCCGTAGTCTCAGGGGTCACAAGAATAGCAAGAGTCATGTGACAAGGGTAATGAGCATAGGTGAGGGAAATAGAGGGAGATGGTGGAAGAGGAATGCCACGATTAGGATACTGAGAAAACACAAAGGGACAAAAGGATTGACCTCGGTCATAACAATGGAAAAGGGCAGTAGTATTGAGATCAAGAAAAGAAAAAAAACAGGACCACAATATAGGCCTTTATGAAAATTTAGAGGAATTCTCAGGTGCTTTGTCATCATGGGAAGGTGCAGTGTGGATATTATGGGGAAGGAACTTGTCAAGAGTGTCATCAAAAGCAGGGTCCACATGATTGATGCAAAAGTGTTGGACCCCTGGACAATATGGGTGGTGCAATATGCAGTTGTTACACCAATAACAGCACGTACATCCACATTCACAAAGGCAATGATGGCACATCCGATGGAGTTGGTGGGTTGTGTGGAGTGATGAAATATGGGCGAATACAACGAGCAGGGACCCACAAAACTCTGTCAGGTAGTTGAACTGCAGCGTAGCCTCTTCCCCAGGTGATGAGTTCAGCTGGACCTTTCCAAGTTGGATCCGGGAGTTGCCTGTAGTACACAAGTGGTCTTGAAGTTGGGACAACAGGTTTAGTAAAGTGTCGAGACGCAGCAGACAAAGAAGGAGTGCCAGTGAGATTTAGAAAATTGAGAGTATACAGACAAACATTTAACACGTTTTGCAGTGCCGGGAGGTTTGGGGGGCATAAGCCCTTGGACCCCATATAACGATCTAATGCATTTTTTAAAGTTTGATTTGCTCGCTCAACAATAGCCTGCCCTTGGCTATTGAAAGGAATTCCAAATTTGTGGACAATGGACCAGTGATGACAAAACTGTGAAAATTGTGAGCTGACATAAGCTGGGCCATTGTCTGTTTTTAATATTTTTGGACATCCCAGCACTGTAAAGGTACGAATACAGTGATTAATCACTTGTTTTGCAGCTTCCCCTTTTTGTGGGGTTGCCAAAATAAATCCGGAGAACGTATCTACTGTAACATGTAGATATTTCCACGGGGCAAATGGAGGATATTGAGTTACATCCATTTGCCAGGTATCACAGGCTTCAGTGCCTCTAGGGTTAACACCCTGTGGGATACCTTTAGACTGTAGGCTACAGGTTGGGCATTGTTAAATTATGGCTGTAGCTTCAGCCATAGTGATTCCAAATTGTTTCATTAGTGCTTTTTTATTTTGATGAAAATAAGCATGACTGTCCCAAGGGGAGACAGGAGAAAGAGACATGAGGCAGGTAGCAGAGGCCGCAGCGTCTGCAATATCATTTCCCTTTTGCAAGAAGCCAGAAAAAGGTTGGTGGCTTCTTATGTGTGTGACAAAGTAAAGATGTTTCCTTTTGGATATTACAGTTTGTAGGGTGGAAAATAAAGAAGTTAAATCAGGGTCCAGGGATGGAGAGAGGTATGATTGAAAAATAGTGGTGACAATTTGAGTGACATAGAGACTGTCAAGAATGAGATTTATAGGTTGAGTGGAAAATGTTTGAAAAGCTAGAATGGCAGCGGCTAGTTCCGCACGCTGAGCAGACCGTTGGGGTGGCGTTATTTTTGTGTGCCATTGGTCATGAATATACCAGGCACAAGCACCAAATTGTTTACTGCCATCTGCAAAGAGTGTGACAGCATGTGGGATGGGAAAGCGTTGTAATTGGGTATCCCATGAAACATGGATATTTTGTAGGAGCTGAATGCGAGGATCAGCAGGAGGGTGGCAGGATATCTTTCCAGGCCACTCAGTGAGAGCAAGCTGCAAGGCTTCAGAGTTAGAATAGATGGTTTCCCATGTAGTGAGAGAACATGGTACATATAGGACAGAAGATTCTATTCCTGCAAGGGCTTTTGCTCGAAGGCGAGCCTTAGAGATGAGAGAGGCAAATTGAAAAGGTTTTTGACCAATTGTGTTTCTAGGAGTGTGAGAGAGGTGAAGCCATTCTAGAATCAGCAAGGAGGGAATAGTTTGGACAATAGCACATGTAGGTAAAGAAATAGTATTACACAATAAAAGAGAAAAGGGAATGTTTGGGGTCATTCGGTCAACCCACTGAATTTGTAGGGCTTGGTTGACCAATTGAATCACTTTTAAATGACTGTCCTGCAGTGAAATAACATCTGCAGGATGTTTGCCTTTGGGTAAGGCTGAAAAAAGAGGTGATAACTGAAAAGTGGTGAGACCTATATAAGGTCAAATCCAATTAATAGCACCTAAATATTGCTATAATTGAAGTAAAGTTGGTTGGTGTGGTAATTTTAAAAAGGGAAAAAGTGGTGCAGCATGGGAGGCCAATAATTTATGGCCCAAATATTGAAAAGGAAGGGAGGTTTGGACCTTGTCAGGAGCAATGTGCAAACCTCCTTTTTGCAAAATTGTTGTGAGGGTTGGCAAAGTTGCAAAAACAGTACCCTTTGGGCCTGGTGCTGCGACCAAAATATCATCCATGTAATGGTAAACCAAAAAAGAGGGATGAAGGTCCCGATATGGTTGCAAAACATGGAAAACAAAAAACTGACACATTGTAGGGTTATTTAGCATGTCCTGTGATAAAACCTTCCATTGGTAGCACTGAGTTGGTTGAGAATTATTCAACTCAGGCACTGTAAAAGCAAATAAATATTTATCCTGTTGATACAAAGGAATGAAAAAACAAAAACAAAAAACAATCCTTTAAGTCAATTATCATGGAGGAAACGCCATTTGCCTGATTTCTTTTTTATAACAAAAACTGGAACAGAATAAGATTGCAACATTTTATGCCCTAAATAAAGATAAAGTGTAACTGTATCTTTTCCAAGGCAACTTGCAATCCATAGATACTTGAATCATTTTGTATTTCAAAAAGCCAATTAGATTGTATTTTTGGGGTTCCAATTTAATCAAATTCCATTCAGATGAAACAAATTTTCATGAAATAGGAAAAACATTTACAAATCTAAGCAAAACAATTCAATCATTTCTTTTGGTTGATGGATGTATATGTCTAACTAAACAATTTAAAACTCAAAAATTTGCAAAAGAATTGCCCAACAATTACTGCCTCCTCTTTCGAGTAAAAAAAATAGCAAGCTGAAACTGCAAGAGTGGGCATCAAATTTCACATCCACCCCCCTTCCTCAACCCAAACTTCTAAACAAAGGAAGAAAAAAAAAAAAGTTAAAACGACAGCTGCCCCCCCTCCTCTATCTGCCCTTCCTTTGCTCTTAAAACAATACAGCCAGCGAAAAACGAAAGAGGCAGGAGGGGGGGGAAGAAAAAGAAACTTTGCAAAAATCTCACCACCAAAAAAATTCACATGCAGTCACATGTATAAATTCTTTTATACCTCTTCCATAAAACTTTGCACATGCAAACTCATACCATTGCGTTCCCATGTTACAACAATAAAAACTACAGTTGTACTATTCCTTTCACAGCGTGGGATGGGTGGAGGGGTGAGGGCTAACACACACACATTTACACCAGCAAATTAACTCATTCACTTCCATTCTGTTTACTTACACATATGTTTTTCAAGCAAAACTTTTTATTTTTAATTAAGGCCTTTTTTGTTTGTTGTTATCAAAGAGGGTTTTGACCCTTTTCCAAGTCTTGGAAATAACACAAAACAACACAGACAGACATATATACACAAATACCATTAAAACAACATTTATTTAGACATATGGCTTGTCCTGCAAGAAGCGAGAAAATCATGAGATGATTCCAACCAAACATGTGGTTTTTATAGGGCCCTTTAACCATCTCCTATTTTTCTCACCATTCCAAGTCCAAACGTAACGTTCTAGGAGTTAAACATATATAAAACAAAACACACACATCAACACAAAGCACCACCAGACATTGTCTGACAGGGTTCAAACTTAACAGATTACAAAAGAGTTTCAAAACATTCCAATTGTTCAAAACGCATTGCAGAGAAGTGCAGTTTGAGTTAATTTATGTCTCTAAATTGTTCTGAAAATTTATTGTTTGGTAGTTTGATGAAACGGAAGCATTGAGTGCAGTTGCAAAACTCTGCAGAACAGAATACAGGGTTGCCTGTTTCTGTTTTGGAGGAGAGAGAGAAGGATAGAGCGAAGAGGGGGGTTTTTTTGGCTGTGCCGGCTTTGGAACGTCTTCCGTAGTAGGCACAGGTTAAAAGGAAGGGTCTGGGGATAGACAGTTGTTCCGTTAACTTTTTGCAAACAATTTGCCTTTCTGGCTAAAGAGGAAAGTTCATCCACATGCTTGGACAAAACCTTGGAAAGTGAGGACCCGTTACTTACGTTGATCAAGCCTTTGCCAGGTGCGTAAATACAGGAGCCAGAGCAGCGTTTCCCTAGACAGAGAACACGCCGTGGAGTGAATCACGTCATAGAGTGAATCACGTCGGGGTCACCAGTTGTGGGAGTTTGAATCCCGGGGTCCAGCGCCTGCTGGACGGACCAGTGGTTGTGGGAGTTCAAATCCCGGGGTCCAGCTTCTGCTGGACGGACCAGTGATGTACGTTAGCCTAGGCCAACGGACCTTGCGTTTGGTAGATAGGAAACACACGGACAACATGTTTCTTCAGGTTGAATCAGCAAGCAAGAGCGCAGAAGGATCTGCGTGCCTCTTTTTTATTGGTACACTTACGTCACAGCAGGAGGTTGTAAAGGGTGGGTTTTGCCAGGAAATGAAACTTAAAAGGCATACCTTAACTTAACTCAGGAAATGGAAACTTAATAAGGCATAGCTTATCTCAACTCAGGAAATATAGACTTTAAAGGCATAGCTTAGGAAGTGATAACTTGTAAGACATAATTCAGGAAGACATAACTCATGACTTATCTCAGGACTTAAAAGGCATGGACACTTGAAAGGCATGGAAGCCTATCTTAACTCAGGAAATGGTTGCAACACTTCCACTATGCAGTTTGAATATAAAGTATAAAAGACTAAAAAGAGATTTTTGTAGACATCCTAGCCTTTGAACTACCCAAGGAACTGAAACAGCAAAGTTTCACTGTCGGGCAAGCTTCCATGCCAGCCGCCTTTCTTTCCTCTTACTTCACCTCTTTTTAACCTCACACCCCCACCTTCTGTAAGGGAAGGCAAAAGGCTCACTCACCTTCTCGTGAAAGATGGCCTCCATGTTTATGTGTCTCCCACCATGACCATCGTCTACTGACCCAGCCAATCAAGCCACGCTCTGGCTGTGGTGCTCCGGCGCCTCATGGCTCCTCCTAGAGGAGGCAGACAGCACTGGAGGGGACCCTGCTCGCACCGTACCGCAAGCGGGGCATTTTCAAAAACAAACAAGGATAGGAAGGGAAACAATAGGAAAAGAACGCAACTCTGGAAAATCCATCAAAAAAAGGTGCCGGAACTCCGTTCTGGTGCGTTCTATGACAAAAAAAGCCCTGGGCCTAGTAGTCTTCAGCATCTTCATATTACTAATACCACTCTATAAGGCCTTAGGTACTGCATACTGCATCCAGTTTTGGTCTCCACACTATAAAAAAGATGTTGAGACTCTAGAAAAAGTGCAAAGAAAAGCAACAAATATGATTAGGGGACTGGAGGCTAAAACATATGAACAATGGTTACAGCAAATGGGCATGGTTAGTTTAGTGAAGAGAAGGACCAGGGGAGATATGATAGCAGTGTTCCAATACTTGAGGGGCTGTCACAGAAAGGAGGGGATCAACCTATTTTCCAAAGCACTTGAAGGCCAGACAAGGAATAACAGATGGAAAGTGATCAAGGAGAGATTCCACCTAGAAAAGGAGACATTTTCTGACAGTGAGAACAATTTACCAATGGAACAGTTTGCCTTGAGATGTTGTGGGAGCTTCATCACTGGAAGCTTCCAAGAAGAGACTGGACTGCCATCTATCAGAAATGGTGTATGGTCTCCTGCTTGGGTGGGGGTTGGACTAGATGACCTACAAGGTCCCTTCCAACTCTGTTATTCTATTTTCTAATTTCTAATGGACACAGAATTACAGTAGTCAACAATTTGCTGCATAAGATAGGCAGCTGAGGTGCCAGAATTAAGTGAAGGGGCAAAAATGCTTCTGGGAAAAGAAGCAAAATGCCCAATTCCCTGTAGCCAGAAATATAATTTCCAGTAGAATTGATGAATAGAATTTCAGTGCTGTCTGGAAAATTGTAGAGTTGTAACATTTGTTACTGATATAAACTGTAATAATCCAAGTTACAAGAATATCAGCTTGATAATTTGCTCTATTAAGAGTGAGGAATAAGAAGCTAAAATGTGGCTTTCCAAGTTTCTGAAGATAAGGATAAGGGTCATCTAATAATGCTATAATGTCACCAGATAGCCAAAAGATTTCAGGACTTTATTTATTTTTTTATTTGAGAGAATTAATGGCAGGTAGAGAAGATGCATCTCACAAGCAATCTGCTCCCAATCTCTTCCTTAACCATCAAGCACCCTCTATCTTTCATAATGTGTAAGCATCAATTTGTCAAAAACCTTTGGCATAACTACATTTGTATTTTACACTCCTAAGATAAGCAATGTCATCTTGACTCAGAGCTATCACATGTAAATGTGGTCATTTTCATCATTAGATATTTCTGAGTCCTACTGATTTAGATTGGAATTTGTGACTCAGCTTGGGGGGGGAAAGCTTCTTGATATGTCAAGAACAAAACACAGTGAAGCCAGCTAAAGATAGCCAATGAAGGGAGAGGGGGATGTACAAAAACTAAAGTTAATGCATAGATAAAAGTTTACAAAAAAACTTAAATTGTCATGGCAAACTGACCTCATACAAGTATTTTTAAGGACATAACAATGAGATAATAATAATAATAATAATAATAATAATAATAATAATAATAATAATAATAATAATAATAATAATAATAATAATAATAATAATAATAATAATAATAATAATAATAATAATAATAATAATAATAATAATAATAATAAAAAGGTGACCCAGCTGTGAGGTAGCCCAGTGTCTCAGCTGAGACCCCAGAGCCCAGCTGAGAAATCCAGCCTGGCAGCTGAGCGGAGGTGGTGAGGTGCAAACGGAGGCCACTGAACAGAGGTAAAACCGAGCTAGGTGGCAGCAGACCAGTAGCTGAGCACTGTGGACCCTGAACAGCAGCTGTGCAGAGCTAAGTGGCAGAGGAGCAGAGTGCCCAGAGTGGTGACCGAGAGCAGTGCAATGGACCAGCAGTGCTGAGAGCAGCATGCTAAACCAACTGAGCAGTGGAAGTGCAGAACTAAGTATGACAGCAGGCTGGAATGCCCACAGCAGTGGCTGAGAGCAGTGCAGTGCACCAGCAGCAGCTGAGAATAGTGCGGCAGAGCAACTGAGCAGCGGCTAAGCACCCAGATCAGCACATTGTACCTGAAAACCCCAGCAGTGGCCAGGCAACCAAAGGGCAGGAAGGCAGAGAGGAAAGGGATAAGTACATAATACTTGTGGACAGAAAGAAAAGGGATAAACTTTCAAGCCAGTGTGTAGAGGGTTAAGCATCTCCTAGAAAAGAAGCCTGAGATTTCCAACATAAAGAAGTGCATAACACTTCAAGAACTTTTGTAAATTCTTAAATGTTTAACATTTCAGAAGTCTTTTTTTTTTAAAAAAATCTTTTTTTCCAAATTTTTCATGTCCTTTTTCAATTTTCAATTTTTAAATTGAATTGAATTAAATTCAATTAAATTTTCAATTTTTAAAAATCTTTTTTCAACTTTAAATTTCTTTTTAATTTTAAATCCCATTTTTAATTTTTAAATCTTTTTAAATTTTAAAAATTCTTTTTTCAACTAAACATTTGAAAAATCAGCTTACTTATTTTAATTCTTTAGAAATTTTTAAATTCTTAACGATCTAAGAGAAAAAAAACAAAAAATCACAGAAAAGGAAACAGACACTTAAAACAGGAAAGATAGTGATGAATTGTTCAACACAGAGAACAAAGGATCAATAACTTTTGTAAACTATTGTAAACTGATACTTCTCAACAGGGAAAATATTTTTTTAGAAATTTTTAATTTTTTAACAAACAAAAAAATCATGGACATAGAGACTGACATTATAGTGACTTGCAAAATATGTCATATGTTTGAGTTTATTCCCACAGAAGACCCAAACTATGTATGTATCAAATGTAAGTCATATGAATTACTAGAAGAAAAAGTAAAGGGTCTAGAACAGTGGTGGCGAACCTATGGCACGGGTGCCAGAGGCGGCACTCAGAGCCCTCTCTATGGGCACGCGTGCCGTCGCCCCAGTCCTAGGCCTTCAGCTGGGTTTTATAAAACCTTTTCGCTTTAGGCCTCCGCCGCCGTGTGCAAAAAAAAAAAAAGGTTCAATCAGTCAATTTCAACTTCTCGCGAAAAAAAAAAAGATCTTGCAAAGTTGGAATTGATTGATTGAACTTTTAGTCCCACCCAGTCTGCCGTTACCACCGCAGCCACACCTACCCAATGGGCCACGCCCACCCAATTGGCCACACCCAGCCAATGGGCCACACCCACCTAGCACTCGACGATGCATAAGTGGGTTTTGGGTTGCAGTTTGGGCACTCAGTCTCTAAAAGGTTCGCCATCACTGGTCTAGAAGCAACTCTAGCCACTCTGAAACTCAATGAACAAAGTGAGAATTCCAACCTAAACAAGAAGACTACACCAAAATTAAACACAATAGAGAGCAAAAATCTTCTAAAAAAATGACCCCATATATGAACAAAAAAAGAAAAGAAAATCAATACACCCAAACTGAACACAATAGAGAGCAAACAACTTCTGAAAATAAATGACCTATATATGAACCTAAAGAGAAAAACCAATGGAAACATGTCACTTTTAGAAGAAAACAGCAACCGTATCTACCCTAGCCCACTCTAGTGAAGCCCCTCTGGAACTGAACAATCACTTTCATAGCCTCCCCCTGGAAGGAAATATGCAGACACCTATAAAAGAGCAATCACCAATAGTTTCTAAAAAGGAGACACAATCCAGCATTCCTGCAACAGGAAGAAAAGTATCCCAGACTTCCCTAAGAAAAAAAGGTTAATATTGGTGATAGGAGTTTCAATTCTTTGGAGAATAGAAACCATATTCTGCAGACTGAACAGTTAATCTAGGTAGGTACAGTATGTTGTCTCCCTGGAGCAAAAATCAAAGCTGTAACTGAGAACCTTACTAAAATAATTAACCCCCATGGATTACTACCCTTTTCTTCTCCTACACATGGGGACCAATGACACAACAATGAATCTAAAATCAATAACAAGAGATTATGAACAGCTAGGGAAGAAAGTTAAAGAATTAGGAACTCAAGTGGTATTTTCATCTATACTTCCAACAAAAGGCCAACATCCAATGAGGGAGCAAAGGATTTTAGAAACAAACCACTGGCTTAAAAACTGGTGTCATCAAGAGAACTTAGGTTTCCTAGACCATGGTCTGCATTACCTACATGAAGGGCACTACATGGGATGTAGTGAACCTCACAAAAACTGGAAAGAATATATTTAGAAAACAATTGGCTCATCTTATCAGAAGGGCTTTAAACTAAAATTGAAGGGGGAGGGGAGCCAATCTTCAAGACCTTTAGAATCTAATTCCAAGCAAAAACCACTAGATAACCAATCATATAAGGAGGTAGGGAGTAAAGAGAAAGAAGAAGAAAAAAAGAAAAAAACACAATGAAATAGAGAGTGATGGAAAGAATGGAAATCCCAGATACAAAGTAGGAGAAACAGTCCCAAGACCCACAAAGCAATCAAATGCCTATACACAAATGCTCAAAGTTTAGGGAACAAACAAGGTGAATTTGCAATTCTAGTACATGAAGGTAAATATGATATAATGCCATTACTGAACCATGGTGGGATGAAACTCATGACTGAAATGTACTGATGAAAGGATACCAACTATTCAAAAGAAACAGACCTAACAAAAGAGGAGGTGGAATTGCATTATACACAAAAGATCACTATATTTCTACAGAAATACACAAAACCAACAATGAAAACCTCCTAGAATCCATATGGGTCGATATAAAAGGAAAAAAGAATGGCATTGCTATAGGCATATACTACAGGCCAACCAACCAAGCAGAAGAAAGAGGAACTTTTTGCTAAATAATTAACAAATGTATGTGGGAAATATACCATAGTAATAATGGGAGACTTTAACTACCCTGATATCAACTAGGACACAGGATGGCAACCTGTGGCTCTGGAGCCGCATGTGGCTCTTTGAGCCTTCCCCTGCGGCTCCCAGCCTCCTCTGCCATTTGCAGAGAGAGACAGAGACAGAGAGGCACTTGCGCTTCCCTTCTCTCTCTCTCTCTCTCTCTCTCTCTCTCTCTCTCTCTCTCTCTGTGTGTGTGTGTGTGTATGTGTGTGTGTAAAAAAAAGAGAGTGGACTCACAGTGTTCTCCAACGAGCTGAAAAGCTTTTTGGGCGGAGCTCCTCCCTTTGCTGCGTCTCTGCAGGAAGCAGGAAACAGGAAGGGCAAGAGAGAGCTAGCTAGCCAGCTATGCTGACTCAGGAATTCTGGGAGTTGAAGTCCATGAGTCATAAAAAAGCCGAGGTTGCCTACCCCTGAGCTTGTTGGAGAACAGCTTGAAGCCAGCTTGCCAGGTGAGCAGAAGATTGGAGAGAGGGAGAGAGAGGGGAGGAGAGAGAGAGAGAGAGAGAGAGAGGGAGGGAGAGAGAGAGAGAGAGAGGAAAGAGATAGAGGGAGAGGAGAGAAAGACAGAGAGAGACAGAGAGAGAGAGACCCTTTTGACATCTAAAATGAAGATAACACTGCATATATCCTTTCTTACCTTTATGATATATATATATCATATATATCCAGACCCTACACGCCAGGATTATGCACCCAAAAGATCCACTCCCCACTGGGGAGCAATCCTCGGTGGTATATAGGATCAGGTGCAAAAACCGCCCCTGTAACTATGTTGGAGAAACCTCCAAGAGACTTAGAACCAGGGTCCAAAGCATGAGTTGGCGATTAAGAGGCAGGAACAGCACTCGCAGGTGTGGATCCACATGGCCAACTATGGCCATGAGTTCGACCTCGCCAACACGGAGACTTTATCCCGTGATGCCACCAAGGGAGGCCGCCTGCTCAAAGAAGCCTGGATGTCGGATAAAAACTCCATCAACCGGCATATAGAGCTTGGCCCTGCGTACCAAATGTTAAAGGGGTGGGGAAAACATCACACCAACTGGCAACATAAACAACCTGCCCGCACCAGACATAACTGGAAGGATGGAACAATAGAAAGGATGACCACCACGTCCCCCGGAGAGAGCAACGAACCAGAAGCACACCCCACAAGCAAGACAACGCCCCAGACCCAGCGGGGCACAAAAAGGAAAGGGTGTGTGTGATCGAACACTACCAGACAAACAACCCCAAGGAACTCACATACAAGGAGGCACTGGGGCGGTGAGTAAACAGAGGAAGCTTACCCCATAGATCCCCCAGATGCGCACACCCCGATCCAGACAAAACAGGGGGAGCAAGACAACGAACAGGAAGGACCAGATAGCCAACCCCGTGACACACACACACAGGAAAGAGGGGTAGCGGAGACTGGGAAGAGGAGGGGAGCAGCAAAGATACGCCCTGCTAAAGACCAGACAATAGGGATGCGACCACACTCAGTGACGAAGGAAACAACGAACAGCGTGTGCAAACCGCGAGACGATTATTTCCTGCGCCACCACACATGCGCTGAAGAAACTACACGCCCCACAGGTAGTTCAGGGACATGTAGACAGACTAAAACGAACGGGACCATGGGGATGGGGGGGAGAGAAACAAGAATGGGTTGACACCCGATCCCCCGGCACGAAATGGGAGGAGCAGGAGCGATCTGACACTCGACCCCCTAACGCTAGCACACATACCCTAAGAACAACAGCAACTGGAGGAGAGAGGATACCTTTGGAAACGGCCGCTTTAAGAACGGTGCGCCCGGCGCCGATGAGCGGATCGACGACTAGGTCGAGAGCCCGGGCGCAGAAACAGCCAGTCATATAAGAACGGACTCCCAAATCTCACGTTATATGCTCTGATGATGTCAGCAATGTGGCCGACGAAAGCTCAGCTTTGTAAATTAAACAATCTTTGTTTTAAGATTTTTATCCCGGTGATCGTTTTTATTTATTTCCTTTACGATATATATATATATATATATCAGTCTTCATGCAAAAAGAAACTATAGCCCAACTCAGACTAGAAATAAAAATTACAATAAGCAAGAAAATGGTAAGAGAACACCTATGTGATCTTGACGAATATAAATCCCCAGGACCTGATGGATAACATTCCAGAGTTCTGAAGATGTTATCTCAGAACCATTGTACCATATCTTTAAAAAATCCAGGTAATTATCTGAGGATTAGAAAAGAGCTGATGTGGTTTCCATGTTGTGGTTTCCATGTTCAAAAAAGAGTAAAAAATCAGACCCAGGAAACTACAGACCAATCAGCCTAACATCAATACCTGGGAAGATACTGGAAAAGATAATAAAAAAACAGATCTGCAAACATCTAGTAACAAATAAAGTTATAACTAAAAGTCAGCATGGGTTTCTTAAAAATATATCATACCAAACCAATTTTATTTCATTCTTTGACAAAGTGACTAAATTAGTAGACCAACAAAATGCTGTAACCATAGTATACTTAGACTTCAGCAAGGCGACTTCCAGTTTTGGTCACAGTGCAGGCGGTCGCGCAAAGAGTCTGTACTCTTTGCCGGCCGGTTTCCCCCCACCGGTAGACCCTGGACAGGGTCGAAAGTCGCCCTGGAGGGGCGACCACCACTGAGGAGGCCACTCGTTGATGGCGGAGGGAGCGGCAGCTCCCTCTGCGGTCCAAGACAGCTCCTTTGGGCCAACGGGGAAAAGATCGGCCATTAACATGGCCAATCATCTAGCTGCTTCAGCCGAAAGTCACAGCAACATCTAAGCAAAAAGAACCACCGTGGGTGATCCGGGTGAGACCTTTCCTTCCCTCTTGATACCCTATTTACCTTCCTGCGAAAAGCTTCTAGAATTATTTCCCTATTTTAAGAAAGCAGCATCTGGATACTTGGGAAAACGAGCTTTGAGAAAAATAATTAATTTTTGCTGACTATTTGAGCTGTTGGATTTCGGGGATCCTGAAAAAAATCCTTACTGTGAAGGTGGACTTTTTTTTTCTTTGCCTGCTTGTCTTTAGCCTAAGTGGAAGCCTTTAGGGAGGGGGGTGGAGTGTTTTTCTCCCCCCCCTTCTGAACATTACTGTTTACTTTTAAAAAAATTCCGGCTGTCTGGGCGGTTTTTTGTGGATTGAAGTTGCAAGAAAGTATCCATTTTGAGCTGATAACTTTCACTTTGCTTTGTCAGATGCGTATTCAGCCTAAACTTGGCGTGACGCCCAGACATTTCTATCTGTATTGAAACCAGCTGAAGGGCTTCATTTTTTTTCTTTCCGTTTCTTTCTCCTAGTAGTTTACTTTGACTTTACAATACAAAATATATTTCCTAGAAAAATGGATTTTTCTTTTTTTGGGATTACAAGATAATAATTGACTTTTAAGGCACCTTTTTCTATTACTATTTTGGACTACAAATTGGATACTCATAACACTGACTTTGATATTTTTTTGCCCTTATCTTTTTGTTTGGATTGACTTTTTTATTTTTTCTTATTTCTGTTTGGATATTACATTTTATAATTTTGCTACTATAGAATTCCTATTTGGCCTGACTTTTTTGCTTTTTTCTATTTCTGTTTGGATCCTATACCTTATACTATTTCTACTACAGAATTTTTATTGTTGTATTTACCTTCTAAGATGAACTTTCACTAAAAAACTAAAAGACTACTTTATTATTGAAATGGAATCTTACCCACAGCTTGACTATGGACTTTTACTAGAAAAATTTTTGGAACTGAAAGAACAATTCAGAAGGGACATGGAAGATGATGCTCCAAAGTTAAAAATTGACTCTCAAACTTTGACTGACCAATTTATAGACCAAGGAACAACAGAGGAAGAACAGATCAACCCTAAAGAGGCCGATATGCAACTACCACAACTCAACGAGATGGAGGAAATATATCTACAATCTATTGAAGAGGAACCAATCAACATAGAGGAAGAGATTATATCGCATATGCAAATTATGGAGAATCTTGATGACCAAAGGCAGATTCCAACCAAAACACCTATAATCCTAAAAGCAACAGGAATTGATTTTCAAATACGAGGCATCGAAAACGCTGACAACATGGACAAACAACGAATAACTACCATACTGATCAAGACCGACTATATAGTGCAGACAACACTGGAAAAAAGAGAAGAGGACTACGATCAGACTCAATTGTGGAGAAATATGTATAACCAAACATTAAGATTTGATGAGTCAGAGGCTCTTTTGTGGAAACCTGCTTGGCACAAAAAGAAAGCTAGAATTAGGTTTAAAAATGAGAGTTAAAACTTTATTTGACGGGTTAAAAAGGCTTTTAGAGATTTTGACTGAGTTAATACTATCAAGATGAAAACTATGGATTTGAGTATGGTTGGGATGTAATTTGACTATGGTTGGGAAATCTAATATGAAAAAGGTGGTAAACAAAAAGTTAATAGATGAAGAAATAGAATACAGATTGGAAATGAAATAAGGTGTCTGGTGAAATAATATGTTTTCTTTTTATAAGTATAATGATTTTGATAGGATTTAAATTTTAGGTAAGGAGTTAAAAAGGGGTTTTAAAGGTATGGATTGATTTATAAAATATATATTTGAAATAGAGTAGAATAAGAGATAGAATTTAATTGGGAAGTATAAATAGAATGGTTGGAATAATATGTATATTTTAGAAACAATTTATATTTTATGAAATAAGGTTAAAAAGGCTTAAGATTTTGGTTTGAGATAATGCTACTGAGATGAAGATTGTTGATTCGATTATGGTCTGGAATATTACTGATATTTTTTCTTTTATAATGATTGAATGCTAATTGAAATGTATTAATTTGATTATGTTAAAGCAATTGAGGAACTTATAGAGATATGGACTGATTTATAAAATATATACTTGATAGAGTACAGGAAAGAGAATATAGTTGGGAAGTATTAAAATATAATAGTTGATATAATATGTATATTCTAGAAATAATTATTGTTTGATGGGAAATTGGGAGACCCGAAATGTAACTTATGTGTTCATTTTAGGCTAAAGTGGAAAATGGTAATTGTAAAATAGTTAAACTTAAAAACAGGATTTTGATTGATATAAGTTAATTACTATTGATATTCTTTTTACAATGATTGAATTTTATTTAGAAATGTATTAATACTAGGTTATAGCTTGAGGGAAATAGAGAAGGAACTTTTAAGGAATTATTGAATTACTTATGTTTGATTATATTGTTGTTGTTTTTGCATGATTGATCACCACGTGGATTCTTAAAGCACTTTGATGTAAAACCAAAAAATACTAATAAAACTTGTTTAAAAAAAAAAAGACTTCAGCAAGGCATTCAACAAAGTAGACAACCTACTTCTTGGTAAGCTAGAAAAATATGTGATAGACACCATTGCCACCAGATGGATTTTAAACTGGCTGACAAACTGAACTCAACGAATCATCTTTAATGGTACTACATCTAGATGGAGGGAAATATGTTGTAGGGTACCACAAGATTCCGTCTTAGGCCCAGTACTCTTCAATATCTTCATAAATGACTTAGATGAGGGAAGAGAAGGGGAACTCATCAAATTTGCAGATGACACTAAGCTTGCAGGAATATCCAACACCCTAGAGGATAAACTCAGGATCCAAAAAGATCTTAACAGACTTGAACAATGGGCTGTATCTAACAACATGAAATTTAATGTGGAGAAAAGCAAAGTTTTACATGTAGGCAGGAAAAACCAAAGGTACGAGTATAGATTAAGCAAAACCTGGCTCAAAAACAGTAACTGTGAGAGGGACCTTGGAATCCTAGTGGACGATCACTTAAATTTGACCCAGCAGTGTGTGGCAGCAGCCAAAAAAGCTAATACAATCCTTGGTTGTATAAACAGAGTTATAGAATCAGATTCATGTGACGGATTAGTACTGCTTTATAAAGCTTTAGTAAGGCCACACCTAGAATACTGCATCCACTTTTGGTCACCAAATTCCAAAAAAAGATGTTGAGACTTTGAAAAAAGTACAGTGAAGAACAACTAAGGTGATTGAAGGCCTGGAGACTGAAACATATGAAGAATGGTTGCAGGAGTTGTGTTTGGCTAGTCTAGAGAAAAGAAAGACTAGGGCAGACATGATGGCAGCATTCCAGTATTGGAGACATTGCCACAAAGAGGAGGGGTCAACTTATTTTCCAAAGCACCAGAGGACAGAACAAGAAACAATGGATGGAAACTGTTGTGTCCTGGGCCTTGCTGAGTCATTCAGCAAGGCTCAGGAACTCTGCAGATGGCTGCAGAGACTCGGGCAGACCACGTGCCTGCCCGGGACCAGTTGCAGAGACCCGGGCAGACCACGTGTCTGCCCGGGACCTAGACAGGCTGTCTCCAGCCTCGCTCGCATGCGCGAGGCGGGAGAATAGCCGACGATCATTGGTTGAGCATCCCCTTGCAAGGGGAGTATAAAAGGGCTTGTTGCCATTGTTCACAAGGCTTCTGTTCAGTGAATGTACCGAATAAAGAAACATTGTTTGGACAAACGGCCTCGTCTCCATGTCTGCTGTGCGAACAGAACAGAAACTAATCAAGGAGAGAAGCAATCTGGAATTAAGGAGAAATTTCCTAATAGTGAGAACAATTAATCACTGGAACAGCTTGCCATCAGAAGTTGTGGGTACTTCATCACTGGAGGTTTTTAAGAAGAGACTGGACAGACACTTGTCTGAAATAGTATAGGGTCTCCTGCTTGAGCAGGGGGTTGGACTAGAAGACCTTGAAGGTCCCTTCCAGCTCTATTCTGATTCTGATTCTGAATTCATGCTTAACTTATTATTAAAAAGTAACAAGAATTAAATGCAGGTGATAGTTATCAGCAATTCCTGAAGCCAGTGCATATACATTTTGTAAATAAGGAATTCTGAAAAATATGAATTGCTTTTTAGCTAAAAGAGTAATTTTTAAACTAATACTTGAATTTATGAAATACTAACATTTGATTACATTAATATCTATTGATTTCTCACTATAAGGCAAGGAACAAAATATTACTTGGTTGAGAGCCACTCTTTGTCTTTAAATGTTATGTTGGAGAGAATATTCTGAAAAAACAGTCATCAAAAGACAAAAATGTAAACTTGATATCACTGTATGAATGAGTTACATTTTATTTAAATAAAAATGTAATTAAATAAATGAAAAGTAGCTGTCTTTTTTTGTCTTGATAATAACCTTTGGAGATACACTTGCACCAAAAACTAAGCCGAGATTCCATACAAAAAGCATTTTCTCCAAACCAAAGATGTTCCAAATCCTTCTTCTCTTGCCCACCCTTGTCTTCTACTTTTACAGATATCTACCATCATTTATACTATCTTTTATGCTACCTGAATGTCAGGTTGCATTTGGTTATTAGTTTCTGACCTTCAACCTTGCTATTGTTAACTAAACCATGTTAATATTATTTAAACTTTATTGGTTCTGTGCATCATCCTTTTCTCAGTAAAATCTCTCTGCAACCTTCCTTTAAGGCAATGTCTAGTTTTGTTTACATATTGGATATTATCCTGAACTTTATCCTAAATAACATTGTATTGATCTCAGAAATGTGTTTTAAGCTTGTCTAGAAAGAAAAACAATTTACTCCCAGTTGCTGGGCAACATTTGTTTATTCTTCCTTGGTTAGATGTATTATTCTAACATGACAAACAAATTATGCTTGCCTATACTCGCAATTATCAATAATATAACTGAGTATAGGTATGTCCCATCAAATAGTTTAAACTTCCATATGGGCACATTAGGATACATATTATGTATTCACTGAATTTTATGAACATAAGAATGATAGTGTATTAAGTTTCCTACATCTGGACTAGGCCATTTTGAAAGTCTAGAGGAACAGAACAGTTTTAGTTTCATCAAATGCAAAGCTGTATCCAAAATTTTATTTATATCCTAAGGCTGCATCCACTATCAGAATTTGCATAATTATGCTAATTAGTATTTTGCATACTACTTTTCATTCATGGATATGCTAACACAGATATCACAGTACATATTTATATGAGTGGTAGTAATAACTGATTTGTATTTCCATGGCCATTTTAGCTATGGCTACATGAAGGATTGAACATTCCACATTTACAGCCTGAATCAGAATCAGAATAACAAAGTTGGAAGGGATCTTGTAGGTCATCTAGTCCAACACCCTGCCCAAGCAGAAGACCCTACACCATTTCTGATAGATGGCAGTCCAGTCTCTTCTTGAAAGCTTCCAGTGATGAAACTCCCACAACATCTGAAGGCAAACTGTTTCACTGGTTGATTGTTCTCACTGTCAGAAAATTTCTCCTTATCTCTAGGTTGAATCTCTCCTTGATCAGCTTCCATCCCTTATTCCTTGTCTGGCTTTCAGGTGCTTTGGAAAACAGGCTGATCCCCTCCTCTCTGTGACAGCCCCTCAAGTATTGGAACATTGCTATCATGTCTCCCCTGGTCTTCACTAGACTAGCCATGCCCAGTTCCTGTAGCTGTTCTTTATATGTTTTAGCCTCCAGTAACCTAATAATCTTTGTTGCTCTTCTTTGCAGCTTTTCTAGAGTCTCAACATTTTTTTTATATTATGGAGACAAAAATTGGTTGCAGTATTATAGGTGTGTTCTTACTAAGGCTTTATAGAGTAGTATTAGTACCTCATGTGACCTTGATTGGATCCCTCTGTTAATGCAATTTAAGATTGCATTGGTTTTTTTGGCTGCTGCTGCACACTGTTGGCTCATATTTAATTGATTGTCCACTAAGATTCCAAGATCCCTCTCACAGTTACTGCTATTAAGCTTGGTTTCACCCAATCTATATGTGTACTTTTGGTTTTTCTTACCTAATTGTAAGACTTTACTTTTCTCTACACTGAATTTCATTTTGTTAAATAAGGCCCAGTGTTCAAGTCTGTCAAGATCCATCTGGATTTTGAACTTATCATCTAGGGTGTTGGCTATTCCTGCCAGCTTAGTATCATCTGCAAATTTGATATGTTCCCCTTCTATTCCCTCATCTAAGTCATTTATGAAGATGTTGAAGAGTACTGGGCCTAGGACAGAACCTTGTGGTACCCTACTGCTTACTTCCCTCCATGTAGACATAGTACCATTAAGGACTACTCATTGAGTACTGTTTGTCAGCCAGTTAAAAATGCATCTAATGGTGATGCTGTCTATCCCACTTTTTTTTAGCTTTCCAAGAAGTATGGCCTATTTGTGGCCTATTTTTTCTTTTGGTACAGTTGGAATGCATATATTAACTAACATCTTGGGATGGAAACCAGAAATGCCTTTTCAGCACAACACAGATGGATGAAGACCTACTTCTTCAGATTTCCTTTCTCCATGGAAAGAAAGCTGGAAAAGCACTTTTTCAGCTGATAACTCCTACAGGTTTTTTCCAGCTCTCCTTCCAAGCAACTTTACTAATAGCATCCCTATGGTACAAATGCTAGTCCCAGTGAGCTAAACAATGAGGGAACAGCTAAACCTTGGAATGATGGATACATTCCATGGGAGAATGAAGGGGAGGACCGGTAATGGGGGCTTTTAGCTGAACAGCTGTCTCCTGGACCCCCTTTCTTGAATGGGAAGTAAATCAGAAGAAACAACAATTTGACTGAGAGATAAGGCTTCTTCCTGCTTCCCCTGGTCCTTATAACTAGGGATTAAGGGGCAAGGAAGTAGGGACCAGGTCATATTTTTCCTCTCCCATCACATACTTCTATTGCCATGGTGCCAGGAGAAGAAAATAGAAAAAGTGATTATTTATTTATTTAATCACATTTATATAGCCGCCCATCTCCCATCGTGTCTCTGAGTGGCATACATAATGGACAGAACCTATTGCCAGACTAAAATAGTGGTTGGAAGAGCAGTCAGAACATTTTTTTCTGCCAGCATGCAGGTAATCCTTGACTTACAACAGTTCACTTAGTGACTGTTCAAAGTTACAACAGCACTGAAAAAAATGACTTATGACCATTTTTCACACTTATGACCATTGGCAGTATCCCCATGGTCACATGATTTACATTCAGATGCTTGACAACTGACTCACATTTTTGATGGTTGCAGTGTCCTGGGGTCATGTGATCATCTTTTGCAACCTTCTGACAAGCAAAGTCAATGGGGAAACCAGATTAACTTAACAACCATGTTACTAGTTTAACAACTGCAGTGATTTACTTAACAAATGTGGCAAGAAAAGTCATAAAATGGGGCAAAACAAATTTCTCACTTAGCAATATAAATTTTGGGCTCAGTTGTGGTCATAAGTTGAGGACTACCTGTACTTTCTTGCCGCATCCTTCTTCTATTAATGGTGAGGGTTCTAAAGAAAGACAGCCCGTTAATGTGAACATAGAAGCAGACAGCATTTTAATAATTCAGATAACCCTACTTACTATTTATCTTACCTTCTCTTTCTCTGCTCATCTGGCCATCAGATAAGAGTTAACAAAACAAATTGCAATCCAGAATAAAAGTCTGAAGATTTCAGTGGTATAAAATGTTGCTCACTGCAACATGTAGAAGACAATAGGTTCTTTTTTTTTAATGATAATGACAGCTCCACAAATAGATCAGACCACAGAATCAACTCTACCAGAAGACTAAAATTCTACTTTCTGAGATAGATTGTAATAACTACAGAACCTGTATGTCAGTGAATCAGGGAGGCATTTTCCTGAACTCCTTCAGATATTATCCTAGTTTTGAGGACTTAAATAATGTTTCATCTCTTTTTGACTGGCAACAATTCTTCCATATTTCTTTCAAATAAATCTCCCTTAGTCTTCAAAGATACAGGCATTTGTGTTAACTTTCCTCAAATAACGGAAGTGAAGTTATCCCAAAGGTGCTTTTTCAACAGGCAACTGGACTTTCTTGTTTTTCTTTGAAGATGTTTTGCTTCTCATCCAAGAAGCTTTTTCAGCTCTGTCAGAGAGAGTCAGTTGCCTCTTGAAAAAGCACCTTTGGGACAACCATGACCTGGATGATTGAGAATCTCCATAGGAACTGTAACTAGTTAGAAGAAACATGTAGAGAAGGACAAATGACCAATTTACTACAATCATATCTAGTTTTCCAAGTTTAGGAAGTCTTTTCCTGTGGCACATTTGTCATTTCAACCCTAAGCGTATATTACAACTCTAAACTGCTCAAAAGTTAAGTAAAATTGATAAAAATAACAAAAAGCATTTTTGTGCATCATATCTCTTTATTTAACAGAACAACATTTGAAAGTGGGATCATTATTATTTTCCATAATTCAATATAACATTATTTCAGAAAAGTTTGTTTCAAATTATTCTCATTATCAGGAATAATTAGTTGAATTGCTTATTCCATTTATATATTTATTTTATGTTTTAAGATACACTTATGGGGTCATTTTAATTAACGGAAGATAGTTATTATCGAGAAATAAACAAGAGCAGCTCTAATATAAGTATACAATTATGATTCTGTATTGTGCAGTATGTAATATCTTTATTTAAAAAATACATCACATATACAAATAAATGCAAACTATTTAGCCAATTATGAAAAACAAGATAAAGGGAAAATTTTCACCCTATTTGGGGATGGAGTGGGGATGAGGTTATCAGAGCTGTATATACATTAATTAATATTCAACAATATCTCAATTATTAAGAGCATTTAAAGAACAATAGCAATTGTTCCAATTAAAAAACTGTAAGGACCTGCCTCAACTAGATCTCCCAAGGAAGCAGAATGTCGAGCCCCGTGGGCCCGACATTCACGGGACGGGGGGGGAACCGCACGCCGAACCGCCGTCTCCCCTGCGCCCACGTCACCGGCTGGAATCACCAGGACTCACAGCTGATGGGCGCAGGTCCGGGGGGTCGCCATCTGACGGGCGCAGGGGTTCGGCACCACGGCAGCCTCCCGGCCGCTCGCTTCTTTGGCTGGAGCCGCTGCCAGGGTTTGCGGGCTCGCCGGTGGCTGGGAGCACGCCCGCTGACCTCGGGACGGCCGGGAGCGCGTCCGCTGACTTCTTACTAAGGCTTTATAGAGTAGTATTAGTACCTCATGTGACCTTGATTGGATCCCTCTGTTAATGCAATTTAAGATTGCATTGGTTTTTTTGGCTGTTGCTGCACACTGTTGGCTCATATTTAATTGAGCCTCGGGACGGCCGGGAGCGCGTCCGCTGACTTCGGGGACGGCGCCGGCTGTCCAGCGCCTCGGAGTCTTGATGAGGGGGGTCCCCGCGGTGGTTGTGAGGAGGGGACTCCCCGTGGACCATGGTGCAGGACACAGATGAGCGGCGCGGTGCTGCAGGAGGTGGCGGAACAGGGGGAGGGGTTACCTGATTCCTGCCAAGCCGGATGCTGGAAGCCTGCCTGTGAGCCGACCGGAACGCGGAAAGGAGGCAACGTCCCAGTTGGCTGCCTTTGAACTCCGCATGCCGGATGTTGGCTTGTGGGCTGGGGGCTGGGCCTTGCACGTGGAGTGGCTATGTAAAGCACTGGGAGCAGTTCACTCCCAGCGCTTTTTCCTGCATGGATTAAAACACCGTTTGTCACCCGTACCTGCCTGCTGGCTCTTTCCTGGGCACCGAGGAGGACGTCTTGACAGTAAGTTAGCACTCCATTATCTTGTTCACCTTTTCCAGTTCCTGTTGTGCTGTGAAGGGAATGGCAGAGGGAACACAAGGGGCTGCCCCGGCGGAGGAGGGGGCTGAGCCAGCCAGAGATGCAGCACCAACACCTACGGCAGAGGCCGGGGATGCTCAGCCATTGGTGAGACCCAAGGAGCGGGACCCACGGCCTGTCGCCACGGTGGGTGAGTCCCAGCAGTCAGGGCCCACAGCATCATCGGGGGACTGGTGGCTTAGCCCTGCTCTTAACCGCCCGGACCCTGGCCGGGTGCATACCCCAGGTGCCGGGGGTCCCCTGACAGAATGGAGGGAGAGGCGATGGACGGAGGAAGATGAGGAGGAGTGGAGTTATTCCACGGCACCCGGAAGACAGACAATGGACACCGGGATCGTTTGGCGAGGTGGGGTACCTGGACCCTCCCTCATGGCCAAGAGGAGAGACTGGCCCTGGGATGGCGCCTTGGTCTCAGGCAAAAATGCAGCCAGCTCCGACAGAGTCATCACAATTCCAATTGGCCAGCCCGGGGTTTCGAGTTTCTCCCAGGATTGGTACTCCTCAGGCGGGGGTCCCTGCCTTGAGCGTCCCACAAACTCAGGCCTGGCCAAGACGGGAGGGAAGGTCAGCGGCTGGTCCACCTGGGGTACCCACCAGGCAGACAGCGGGGTTGTCCGGGGCTCTGGAGTGGTGGATGGTAGGTCCCGGCGACCACTGGTTCTCCCCTACGGATGACGGCCAATGAGGAGCAGGACAGCCCCTGGGGCCATGGGGTTCAGGGCCAGCCTGGGGCCTGCCGCCGATACCGGTGACATTTGATGGCCACCCGGACCACCTGGCGATGTTCCTTAGCCACGTCATCAGCCACCTGGACCGGTATGCCCAACTCTATCCATCCAACTGGGCGATGGTGGTGGCGGTGATGGCAATCCTGCAGGACAAGGCGGCAGCCTGGGCGGCAGACCTCTATAGCGACCATGCACGGGAGCTGGCCAATGCTGGCTTGTTCCTGGAAGCACTACAAGCCAGATTCGAGGATCTTTCCCAGGTCCAGCAGGCCGAGGTGGAGGTATTGGTGTTGAAACAGCGGGGTCAGTCCACCATGGAGTATGTCCGGGACTTCCGACGGGTGGCCAGAAGACTATGAGCATGGTCAGAACATCTCCTGGTCCATCACTTCCACACAGGCCTGGACCAGGAGTTATGCCAGGGGTGGTTCCGGGTGGTGGCTGAACTGGACACCAGACTGCAGGAGTTCTGGAGGAGGGGGGAGGATCCGCCCACACCCCAGAGGGTAGCGGAGAGACCCAGAGATGATGGCCATAGGGCCCAAGCTCCTGCACCGGGGCCCTCCGGTCCTCCTCCGCAGCCGACATTCCGTTGTTTTTGGTGCAACTGACCAGGGCATCAGGCGGCAGAGTGTCTGGTTCCTGTGCCACGAGGTAACCCATCGACCCCTGGGAGAGCTGGTCCTGCCCCCAAGAGGGCCATAGAACGGACGCGGGTGGCGCAGCAACCGGAAGGAGACACCCCCCAATGGTCATCTCCAACGGGGGGAGAGGCAACATCCGGCACCAGATATCTACTGGCAGAGTATGACAGTACGGATGACTCTGCTGAGGACCCTATGGTAAGTCAGCCGGTATGCCCCTTTGCCATCCCTATCACCCTGACGAGCCCACAAACAGGTCATAGGGGGGAGTATAAGGCTTTGATTGACTCCGGGTGCACCCGGTGCCTCGTCAGCAAGGACGTGGTAGCCGGTGTCAGCATCAGGGTCAGGTGGTTGGCTAACCCGATCCGCTTCGAGCAGGTGGATGGGTTCCTCCTGGGGGGGGCTCCGGCCACTCATAACAGAACCTGTGAGGATGGAAATGGGGGGCCATTGGGAAGTCCTCCGGTTCATTGTGGTCCCCTCCATGACTGAGGCAGTGATCCTGGGGCTCGCATGGTTGGACAAGTGGGGCCCAACGATATGGTGGGAGGGCGGTTATCATCACCTATGCCTGGGAGTTGGTCCCCGGCCACCAATCCAGGATCCCAGGGGCACTGAGGGAGACAGCGTAGGGGCAAAGGCGGCCCAGGGCAGCACAGGGCAGGGGACCGGCTTTCCGGCTGTGTATGCCGACCTCGCTGAGGTCTTTGATGAACGTGAATGTGACATTCTGCCACCTCACCGACCGATTGACTGCGCCATTGACATAATACCGGGGGCAAAACTGCCTAAGCCCCGCATGTATGCTATGACGACCCGGGAGTTGGAGGAGTTGCGTCACTACATCGACCGAAACCTGGCCAGGGGTTTCATCCAGCCTGCCCGCTCTCGGATAGTGGCGCCGGTCCTGTTCAAGGACAAGAAGGACGGTTCCCTTCGGTTATGTGTGGACTTCCGAGGCATCAACGGGGTGTGCGTCGAACACATGTACCCCCTTCCCTTGATGAAGGACCTCCTGGCTCATCTGGCCCAGGGTAAGATATTCACCAAGCTGGACCTGCGTGAGGCGTACTACCGGGTCCGTATCAAGCTGGGCGATGAATGGAAGACAGCCTTCAACTGCCCGCTTGGTAGTTACCAGTTTCAGGTGATGCCATTCGGGTTGCAGGGGCCCCCCGCAGTATTCATGCAACATTAATGAGGTGTTGCATGAACACTTGTACCGCGGGGTGCTTGTGTATCTCAATGACATCCTCATCTATACCACCACCATGGAGGACCATGTCAGGTTGGTGCAGCGGGTATTGGAGAAACTGTTGCAGGCCCAGTTATATGTGAAACTCCAAATGCGAGTTTCATCAATCCCGACTGGACTACCTAGGGTACCGGATCTCAGGGGCAGGAGTGGAGATGGACCCTGGTAAAGTCAAGAGTGTTCTGGAGTGGCAGGCTCCAAAGACCCGCCACCAACTGCAGAGTTTCCTGGGGTTTGCCAATTTCTACAGACAATTTATCCCCTCATTTGCTGTGGTGGCATTACCCCTGACGGACCTGCTACGCACCCCGGTCAGCCATTGGCATGGAGAATGCCTTTGAACTCCGCATGCAGGATGTTGGCTTGCGGGCTGGGGGCTGGGCCTTGCATGCGGAGCGGCTATGTAAAGGGCTGGGAGCAGTTCACTCCCAGCGCTAACTTTTTCCTGCATGGACTAAAACACCGTTTGTCACCCGTACCTGCCTGCTGACTCTTTCCTGGGCACCGAGTAGGATGTCTTGACACAGAACTCTTGAAACAGGCATTGTGTCAATGCTGCTAATATAGGATATTATTGCTTTGACAAGATATGCAGAACTGTCTGGTATTTTTAGAGTTAATTCAGATGACAATAGAAAGGGAGGAGATTTATAAGGAAAGCATGGCATAAGGAACAGAAGTGAATCTTTGCCCTTCAGGCTAATTGGAAGATGTGACTTATGACTGCAAAATAGGGGAGGGGTTTAGCCAGAAAAGTCAGACGCAAGTAAGAGAAATTCAGATTTTGGCATCCATTCAATATGTGCCGAACGTGCAACCCCTGGGCATAAACCAGCAGCCAGGATGGGGCCAGCAGCAACAGCCATAAGGGGGCCCCAACAGTCTACAATTGCCCCACCTTTCAGAGCAACCTTCGATGGGGACCCAGAGAAGCTGATTTTTTTCCTCAACCAAGTGTGTTCTCACTTGAATTGCTGGGCCTATCTCTACCTGGACCCAGGGGCCATGGTCGATGTGATTGCATCCAGCCTAGAGGGAGAAGCATCTGAATGGCTGAACAATTTATATAATGAGCAAGCCCCAGAATTGGAGGACCCCCACCTCTTCCTCCTAGATTTGAAATAAAGATTTGAGGAGCCATCCCTTGGCCTAAAAGCAAGAGAACAAATCCACAAAATAAAACAGGCCGGCAGGCCTGCCCTGGAGTATGTGCGAGAGTTTCGCAAGATAGCAGGTCAAATAGAGGGGTGGCCAGAGCAGTCCCTAATCCATCACTTCATTGAGGGATTAGACGATCACCTCTCTCAGGCCTACTTCTACTGAGCAGTACCTGATCAGCTGCGAGAATGGTACCAGGCAGTGGTGAAGCTAGACGTTCAGCTCGCCCACTATAAGAATCCCACCTGAATCCGAGCAGCAACAATCACCCCCATGAAACCCTCCAACTACTGCGATGGCTGAAAAACCCAGGCCACCTGCAGGCCCATCAATTAAGTGTTTCCGGTGCGGACAGAAGGGACATCGAGCAGCAAAGTATCCGGTCCCCTACCCCCGACTGCAGAGCAGACCAGAACCAGCAGCGAGAAGGAAACCTGCCCAGCAGCTAAAGAGAGAAAAATCCAACTGGGTCACGCAAGAACATGTTGCCCAGATCACACCTCCCACGCAGGAGGACGCCAGGACTCCGAGTGATCCCGCCCCTACTCTACCCTCCTTTGACAGCGACGACGAAGGAGAGAACGACCCGATGGTGAGTCGACAAGTCTCGTCTTGTTCACTGCTCGCCAAGCTTATAATCCCTACGTCGGGAGGACAAATAGACTTAAACGTGCTAATCGATTCTGGATGCACCCGATGCATTATTAGCCTACCATTTGCCATGAAAAAGGGCATGCGGGCAAAGCAACTCTCCAAACCTGTGAGGTTCGAGCAAGGTGATGGCTCCCTGATGGGAGGGACTTTAATCACACAATTAACTGAGCCCTTACGCCTAAAGATAGGTGCGCACTGGGAGTTTATTCACTTCCTGGTGGCCCCAAAAATGACTGAGACTGTGATCCTAGGTTTAGCCTGGTTGGACAAATGGAAGCCATTTATCTGGTGGGAGAAAGGAATGAGAACTGTGAGACTACCTATAGGGCCTAAGCCTCCCACTGATTCAACCGACGTTGCGGGACACTTCAGGCCACCCAATGAGCGAGCGCACATGGCTGCCTCACTGCCACCAGGCGAACCACTCATCCCCAGCGAACACCGGGACCTAGCGGAGGTATTTAGTGAAAAAGAATGCGATGCTTTGCCCCCTCACAGACCCAATGACTGCTCTATCGAACTGGTGCCAGGAGCCAAACTCCCACGACCAAGAATGTATGCTATGTCCCCCCCTCAAAATGGAGGAGATGCAGTGATACATAAACAAAAACCTAGCAAGGGGGTTCATTGAATGGGCCAAATCTACCGTGGGAGCCCCTGTGTTGTTCAAAGAAAAAAAAGATGGGTCTCTTCGTCTCTGCATAGACTATAAGGGTCTCAACGCTGTGAGTGTGGAAAACAAATACCCCCTCCCCCTCCTAAAGGACTTATTAACCCATCTGGCTAAAGGAAGTGTCTTCACTAAATTAGACCTGAGAGAGGCATATTACCGAGTGAGAATAAAGGAGGGAGACGAATGGAAAAGTGCCTTCAACTGTCCTATGGGGAGCTATCAGTTCAAAGTCATGCCATTTGGACTACAGGGGCCCCCAGCCGTATTCATGCAGTTGATTAATGAGGTCCTACATGATCACTTGTACAAAGGGGTTCTGGTGTACCTTGACAATATCCTGATATACAGCACAAATATGACTGATCACATAAAGCTGGTGAGAGAAGTGTTAAAGAAACTATTGAATGCCAAGCTTTATGCCAAATTGTCAAAATGTGAATTTCACCAGATGAAAGCTATAATCGAGTGGCAGCCCCCAAAGACTCGCAAACAGCTGAAGAGCTTTCTAGGTTTTGCCAACTTCTATCGTCAATTCATCCCCTCCTTTGCCGAGATTGCCCTACCCCTTACAGAACTACTCAAAACAGGCAAAGGAGGGAGGGAAACCACGAACGGGCCAACCACTAGCATGGACAATGGGCTGTCAAACAGCTTTTGAGAATTGAAAAAGACTATTTGCTGTTGAACCAGTCCTAAAGCACCCCTGCCCAGGGAAGCCCTTCGTAATTCAAGCCGACGCCAGCGACGTGGCAGTCAGAGCTGTATTACTGCAAAAGAACAAAAGTGGGGTCCTGCAACCCTGTGCCTACACCTCTAAAAAATTTACTGAAAGCGAGAGAAGATGGGCAATCTGGGAGAAGGAGGCCTTTGCAATTAGGTGGGGGCTATTAAACTGATGACACTATCTAGAAGGGAGCAAGGTGCCTTTTGAAGTATGGACAGATCACAAAAACCTAGAGGCACTGAAAACTCCCCGCAAATTGTCCCCAAAGCAAGTGTGGTGGGCACAGTACTTTAACCATTTCAACTTCACTCTATAGTACATACCAGAAAGAAAAACCTTCCTAGCTGATGCGCTATTGAGATTGCCCCAGTACAAAAGCGAACGCGAAGAGGTTAATGAAGCAAATATCTCCAATCTACAAACTGCCGCTCAGCTCACACCTCGCAGGGTCCCAAATCCTGATGACCCTGGGATAAAGAAAATAAAATGAGAGCTCCTCACCGATCAATGGTTCAAAGATAATCAAACCTCCCTGACATGCAGGGATGGTTTGGCTTACAAGGGGGGAAACTGTATTTGCCTGAAGCCCTCCATCTTAATGCTCTCAAACACAGCCACGATGTAAAACAGGCTGGACACTTTGGATATCTAAAAACTCTACATCTCACCCGCCGGCAATTTTGGTGGCCAGGGCTGAAACGGGATGTGGAAAACTATCTAAAGAGTTGTACCGTATGTGCCACAATGAAAAGAATCCCAGGGAAAACCCCTGGGTTACTGCAGCCGGTGGCAGACCCTTCTCAACCCTGGGAAGAAATAGCTATGGACTTTATCGTAGACCTACCTGAAAGCAGAGGAAATACTGTCATCTGGACTGTGGTAGATCTGTTTTCGAAGCAGGCTCATTTCATCGCCTGCAAAGGACTCCCATCTGCCCAACGACTGACTAAATTGTTCCTGAAACATATATACCGGCTGCATGGTGCCCCTAAGCAAATAATTTCGGACAGGGGGTGCAGTTCACAGCGAAGTTTTGGAGGAGTTTCCTTAAATTAATTGGATCATCTCAAGGCTTATCATCTGCTTTTCATCCGGCCGCCAATGGGGCTGCAAAATCCGCTAACAAAATGGTGGAGCAATATCTCAGATGTTACGTTTCCTACCAACAGACAAACTGGACTGACCTCCTCCCTTTTGCAGAGGTGGCGTATAATAATTCTGTGCACAGCAGCACCGGCTACACACCTTTCAGAGTAGCCACAGGAAAAGAGTTTGGTCCAATACCTGAATACCCTCAGGTGCCAACCACTTCCCAGACACTTGACCAATGGGTGAGAGAATGGGAAGAAGTTTGGAGAAACATGAAAAGTGCTTTTAAAAAGACTATTGAAACCTATAAAAAGCAGGCTGATAAAAAGAGGGCTCCCCAAAGAACATTCCAAGTTGGGGAAAAGGTTTATCTGTCGACTAAGTATTTACGCCTCAAATTACCCAGTAAAAAGTTAGGACTGAAATTCTTGGGGCCTTTTCCTATCGTAAAGATCATCAATCCGGTCACCGTAAAACTGAAACTCCCTAGACTTTTAGGTAGAATTCCCCCTGTGTTCCATTGCAGCTTGTTGAAACCTTATTGGGGCTCCACTTTAAGACCTCCCCCTAAGAAGGCACCCGGGCCCCTCGTAGTTGCGGGACAGACCCACTATGAAGTGAAACGTATTCTTGACTCTAGAATTTTTAAAGGGAAATTGCAGTACCTAGTACAATGGAAGGGATACCCATTGTCTGAAGCCACCTGGTGAAATCCAGTGAGGTGAAAGCTGACAGACTCATCAAAAGGTTTCATGCGAAACACCCCAACAAACCGAAAACTAGTCATTAACATATGCTTTTGTTTACATTATAGAATCTGTCCTTTTGTAAGGGGCCCCGGATGTCAACGCTGCTAATATAGGATATTATTGCTTTGACAAGATATGCAGAACTGTCTGGTACTTTTAGAGTTAATTCAGATGACAATAGAAAAGGAGGAGATTTATAAGGAAAACATGGATAAGGAACGGAAGTGAATCTTTGCCCTTCAGGCTAATTGGAAGATGTGACTTATGACTGCAAAATAGGGGGTGGGTTTAGCCAGAAAAGTCAGACACAAGTAAGAGAAATTCAGATTTTGGCATCCATTCAATATGTGCCGACATTGTGTTCATGATTAAAGACTTTTCAGAATAAACAATGCCTGGAAGTTCTTTGAAGTGCTCCATTAGTCGGAACCTTGACACATTGTTTGAAAAGAAACTTTTATTGAGAGTTAGTGATACGGGAAGGCGAAACAAGGTCTGAAGATTTTGCACACGAAAGGTTACATCAAAAAGCCCATTCAGGTCTCTTCCCCCCAGTGTCCAACCGTCCATTTGAAATCCAGCCAATGTATAGGTACTAGGTTGTTTTGAGAACCTAGTGATTTAGCGCTCTTTTCAAGGTCTCTCTTGGTTTCATTTCCCAACGGTCCCAGGCTCCGTCATCTGGAGATAAGTCAGATATTTTCAAGCCACATTCCTTTCACATGGAGGGAGACAAAGCAGAGCAAGGCAAATACAACCAACCAGCCTCCCTCCCAACAGAATGGCAGGCCCTGAAAAAGAATACATATGGACAAGCAATAAATGTAGACAAATCCATTTGAGGGGTCTTGACATACGCCCCCCCGTAAAAAAATGACAGATCCACCTGTAAAGCAAAGAAAAGGAAAGGGGAAGAGAGGAAAAACATATCAATCAGGTTTATCGGGATATCGTTCATGGAAGCATTTGAGTAACCTAGGAGTTTTAACATGCTTCTTATAGACTCATTCATTCTGCAAAGCAGGAAGATCTTTCCAGGAAACTAAATACCATGTGAACCATGATGTTTATGAGAGTCTAGAATGTCCTAAATTTCAAAGTGTTGCTCACCCTCAACCATAATGGGTAGCAGGGTAGGAGCAGGGGCAGGTCTTAATGCAGAAGTAATTAGCAGACTGCAATGGAAAACCGGGTGGATTTGTTGTAAACTCTTAGGGAGTTCTAACTCCACTGTGGCAGGATTTATGATATCTTTAATGGGAAAGGGTCCGATATACTTCTGCCCTAACTTTTTGGATGGTTGCAATGACTAAAAACCTAGTGGAGAGGTAGACCCTATCCCCTATGTGAAAGGGTTTAGACTGCATCTGTTTTTTATCTGCCTGGGCCTTATATGCCACCCTGGCTTTGTCCAGAGATTTCCTAACAATGTGCCAAATGTTCTGCAACTGGTGTACCCACTCCTTGAGGGAAGGAATGGCAGGTTCGTTAGCAGGCAATTCAGGCATAGGGAGGAAACTCTGTCCGTTAGCCACTTGGAAGGGAGTGAAACCAGTGCTGGAATGCACTGCATTGTTATAGGCCATTTCAGCAAACAGTAACAAATCGGTCCAGTTATCTTGTTGATAATTAATAAAACATCTAACTTCAAGTTGTGGCACATATGCATGATCCTTAATCTTTGGTTCACAAGAATGTATAGCTTTTCCCCGACTCAGGCTACACCGTCTTGCATTGAACAGAGGTTTTTATGGGCCTGCAACCACTCATCATTCTCTAGTGCCTTTTTGAACTCCCCGACCACTTTGTAATCAACTGGTAGAGAGCTCTTAGTCTGCACCCTGGTTGTGACCGGGGCTGCCAGCTGGTGCAGGGAAATTAGAGACTTAACCAGTCCTGACTTCACACTGTTGTATTGCGGCATTCTTGACAAAGCATCTGCTAGAATTTTTTTTTATCCTGGCAAATAGTGGATGGAGAAATTGGTGGAAGTGCTTGGCCCAGTGTGCCTGTTTCGGAGACAGTTTCCCAGGGGTTTTTAGCTCTTCAAGATTGTTATGATCAGTCCAGACCTGAAAAGGGATTTTACTCCCCTCTAAAAAATGTCTCAAAGTTAGGAGGCCAATCGCACTGCATAAACTTCCTTCTCCAAGCAGCCCACTGCTGATCAGTCTCAGTTAATTTTTTGGATGTGTAAGCGCAGGGCTGCAATTGACCCTCCTGGTTCTTCTGAAGCAGTACTGCACCTACGGCTACATCACTAGCATCAGCTTGAATCACAAACAGTTTTTCTGGGTTTGGGTGCCTCAGCACCAGTTCCGCAGAAAAAAGTCTCAAGTTTTTTTAATGCGGCTTGACATTCTGCAGTCCATTTTAATGGCTGGCTAGCCTCAGCTTATTTTCTCCCTTAGTTTTCAACAGATTTGTAATGGGGAGCACAATCTGTGCAAATGAGGGGATAAATTGTCTGTAAAAATTGGCAAATCCCAGAAAACTTTGTAACTGTTTCCTGGTGCAGGGAGGGGCCCAATCCAGGACAGCCTGCACCTTTTCTGGATCCATTTCCACCTCTTCATGCAAAATGCGGTAGCCCAAATAGTCAATTCTGTCCTTATGAACTTCACACTTTGAGAGTTTGGCATATAGTTTGGCACAGTGGAGTTTCTTTAAGACCACTCTAACCAACTTCACATGCTCTGCCTTGGTCTCGGTGTAGATCAAGATATCATCCAAGTACACCAAAACCCCCTTATACAGGTGTTCATGGAGAACTTTATTAATCAGTTGCATGAATACCACTGGTGCCCTCTGTAGTCCAAAGGGGAGCACCCTGAACTGGAAACACCCCATGGAGTAGTTGAAAGCAGTTTTCCATTCATCCCCTTCCTTGATTCTGATATGATAGAAAGCCTCCCACAGGTTCAACTTTGAAAAATTGTTTCCTTTTAACAGATGAGCCAGCATGTCTCTCATGAGGGGCAAGGAGTACACATTCACCATTGACACTGTGTTCAAACATCTATAATCAATGCATAGGCAAAGAGACCTGTCCTTTTTCTCTCAAAATAGAACAGGGGCAGCCACCTGAGGTTTGGCCGGTTGAATAAAACTGCGGCCTAAGTTTTTGTCAATAAACTTTCATAGCTTATCTAACTCCCTGGGGGTCATAGAATATAACTTCGGTTTTGGTAGCTTAGCGCCTGGAATGGTCTCAATTGCACAGTCCATAGCTCAGTGAGGGGGGAGCTCATCTGACCTCTTCTCACTGAAAACCTCGGCCAGATCATGGTATTCTCTTGGAATGCTCTGCAGTTCTTGCTCACTCAGCACTGATGCCAACTCTCGTTTTGAGCTCTCTACTTTACAATCACGCATGCCCTGGGGAGGGATTCTCTTCTTTGGGAACTTTAATCGCCCCTCTCTCCAATTGATTAGGGGGTTCCACTTCTTTAACCAGGTCAGTCTCAAAACCAGAGGCCATTCCCTGCCAGGAGCCACAATGAAGGCTAAAGTCTCTGAGTGGCCTCCCATGGTTAATCCCAAGGGCTTGGTGGCAAACCTTGCTGGGATGCCCCCTGCCACTGACTGATTGAGCTGGCAAAAATCAATTGGATCGAGATTGGTGAAACATTTAACTATGATTTATAAAAATATTTGATAGAGTACAGGAAATAGAATATAGTTGAGAAATATTAAAATACATATATATATATATAATAGGTATATTATAAGTTTATCTTAGAAATAATTATTGTTTTATTATTTTAGGCTAAAATGTAAAATGGTTTTAAAATACTTAAAGTTATGTTTATCTATAAAATATGTATGTGAAATAGAATAGAATAAGAGATAGAATTTAACAGAGAAGTATAAATTGAATAATTGGAATAATATGCATATCTTAAAAACAATCTATACTATATGGGTACCCGAATTGTATACTATATGTTTATATAAGGCCAAATTGGAATATGTTAATTGTAAGTTAGTTAAGCCTGAAAACGGGTGGAAATATTATTGATATTGTGTTTTTTTTCTATTTTTTCTTTCTTTCTTTTCTTGACTGATAAAATAGAGAGGGAACCTTTAAAGAAGTAATTTAAATTGTTTATGTATGGTTATATTTTTTACTTTGTTTCATGGAGTGCCCTATCTCCACGATGAGTCTCAAGCACTTGGTTGTAAAACAAAAAAATTCAATAAAACTTGTTATAATAATAAAAAAAAAAAAATTGGGTCTTTGAGTCACCTTAGGGGAACCCCCAGTTTCTTGACTAGGTTTGGGCTTATAGGCATCAGGTGCACCCTAAGTCCAACAATGCCATGAGGGCCATTTTCCTGCACATTCATGACAGTGATAGTTCTATGGGCATGGTTATGGGGTTGATCAGCCCACTTACCAAGGGATCATCATTGTAGTCACTCTCTGATGACCCTGACTCATTGCCCGGTGGGGTCGGAGCTCTACCCTCTGCCTTTGGGGTTCGGGGGAGCTCCATGACCTTCGTTGTCTTCAGGGCTGTGTATTTTGAGCATTGAGCAGGCTTGCTCGGCTTTCTCCCAGAGTGGTGATCCATTTTATTGGCTGGAGCTTTGCTGTGGCATTCTACAGCATGATGGCCTTCCTTGCCACACTTGAAGCAGGCAGTTGACCGCAGCTGTTTTAGGGAGAGTTTACTTGTTTCTCCCCTTCTTTTGGGTTGACGTCATTTTCCTGGTTTCCCAGGGTGGTACTAGTTCCAAGTCTGGTCAATTTCCACTTCTTTGCCTGGACACACCAATCGTATAAGCGTGCAGGTGCTCACGGGCCATGCAAGTGTTGTACAGGTTGTTGTTTGGCTAACATCTTGGAAACAACTTACCAGGAGGTCTTTGGGCCAGTTGAGTCAGCATGCTAAGTTACAGAACTCCTCCATATACTCAGCCACCGGTCAATGCCCTTGTCTCACCATTTTTATGCAGTCCCAGGCCTTCCAGTTTGCCAGTCAATCTTCAAACTGGTGCTTCAGCACTGTCATGAATCAGTTAAAGTTCCAGAGCTTGGGAGCATCGCAGTTGTGTAGGGTTACCATCCTCCTGACCGCAGCCTCTTCCAGGGCTAGGGTGATGACTCTAATCTTGGCTGCATCATTGGGCAGAGTTCTTCCATACACTTGCATGTATGTGAGAATGTGAGCCAGGAAGAACCCCAACTGTTGGGGGTCCCCATCAAACCTCACTCCCAGCAGAACCAGTTTCGGCTTGTCCGGGGGAGTCTTATCTTTGGGCTGTTGTTGGGTCTGGGCTCTCCAGGGGGCTGTCCAATGCTGCATCACTGGGGTAGCTGCCACTGTCTCCATTGAGCCTGTTGTGCCCCCCCCCGCCATCTTGGTAATTGCAGTTTCTCCTTTTCCTTCCTCAGTTAATTCTTCCTCCTTTTCTGGGCACCCCAGGGATTTAGCCTTTAGGTCCTCGAAAACTTCCACCATGTACTACATGGCTCATGTTAGGATCCCTTCCATCTGGTCTGACTGCTTGTCCATTTCTTCATCATTGGAAAGCAGCTCCATCTTGTTTTTCCCAGTCATTTTCCAGCCTCCCAGTGTGAAGGTTACCCTTTGGGCTCTTTCTTCCTAGTCCTCTTTCTTCCTGACACTGAGCAACATCTCGGTTTTGTGGAGTCTTCCAGAGCAGCCAACTGGAGGTGCCTTCTTCTGGACAGGCCTGGGTAGCTGACTCACTCCAGTCCTCGGTCCTGGCTTCTCCAGTTTCACTGTCTTGCAGAGACATATCGTGCATGGCCCCCCACAGTAGGGCAGGTGCCTCTCCGGGTTGGGCATTATTGCAGACTTTGTTTTATGTAAGGACCTGTCTCAACTAGAACTCTTGAAACAGGCATTGTTTCAAAAGAAACTTTTATTGAGAATTAGTGATAGCAGGAAGGCAAACCAAAGTCTGAAGATTTCACGTATGAAAGGTTATATCAAAAAGCCCATTCAGGTCTCCTCCCCCCAGTGTCCAACCATCCATTTGAAACCCAGCCAATCTATAGGTACTAGGTTGTTTTGAGAACCTAGTGATTTAGTGCCCTTTTCAAGGTCTCTCTTGGTTTCATTTCCCAACAGCTCTGTTGTCTGGAGATAAGACAGATGTTTTAAGCCACATTCCTTTCACACAGAGGAAGGGCAAAGCAGAGCAAGGCAAATACATTCTCCCAACCAATCAGCCCCCCTCCCAACAGAATGGCAGGAGCAGAAAAAGAATACATATGCACAAGGAATAAACTGTAGGCAAATCCATTTGAGGAGTCCTGACATAAACAATATTTAAAGAATTAGCAACAATATATAAAGATCCCTTATAACCATGGTGGTGAACCTATGGCACGCGTGCCAGACTGGGCAGCAGAGCCCTTTCTGTTGGCATGCGTGCCAGTGGGACACTCCTCTCCCCCTCTCCATGTGCACCTGACTAGTGGGAACTGGAGAGGGCAGGGAAACCGAATCCAGCAGCGCTCTTGCAGGAACAGTGGCGAGAGCTGGGCGGGGAGAGGGGAACCTATAAAAGCAGGTTTTGGCAGGAGTGCAGCAAGAGAGCGAGTGAGTGAGCACTTTGGAAGCGATGGTGGGCGTGAGTTTGGAGAAGACAAGTAGGACGCGGTGTCCATTTGTGCTTTGCAGAAGGCTAGCGGGGGAAGGAGGACACGTAAGTTTGGACTTTGGAGAAAGGAAGAGAGAGAAAGAGAGGAAGGAAGGAGGAGAGGGAGAAGGAAGGAAGGAAGGAAGGAAGGAAGGAAGGAAGGAAGGAAGGAAGGAAGGAAGGAAGGAAGGAAGGCTGGGCCCGCCAGCACCACTGGGCAGATGCACGGCCAGGCCTGCCCAGGTGAAGCAAGCCATCCCTTCTGCGGGAGTGCGGGGGGAGGGGGAAAAGCGGCTACCCCCGAGCACCATGCCTGCCTCCCTTCGGGCTCCCTTGGCCTCTCCCCCCCCTCCAGGCTGGGGCTGGTCATATTACCCCCATGGGCAGCGCTGCGTCTGTCCCCGGCCAGCCCTCCTCCTCCATCCTCCTCCTCCTTCTGCAGGTGGACCACGGCTTACCAAGCCAGGCAGCACCTCTCCTCGCAGGCGGAGGAGCTGGGCAGCTGCGGCTCTCATTCCCCTCTGGCCTCCATCTTCCCGAGGCCTGAGCTCAGCACACCTGGCTGGCTGGCAATGAGCTGCAGAGCGTGGGATGGCAGCAACTGCCCTGGGATCAGGGGTAGGCAGGGTGGGTGCTCCTGATGTCTGCAGGGGAAGAAGCGGCATGGAGGCTCCACGCCCAGTCCAGCCCAGCCCCGGCATGGCACAGAAAGCGAGGCAGCAGCCCCACATGCATTCCCATGCATGAGTGCACCCCCGCCCTGCCAGGCAAGAGGAGCCGCAGCATCTGCGGAAGAAGAGTGCAGACGAGCAGCCACAGCTCTCGCTCCCCTCCAGCCTCCATCTGCCCAAGGCCCGAGCTCGGCGTGCCCGGATGGCCGTCGACAAGCTGGAGAGTGCTGGACAGCGGCAGCTGCCCTGGGATGAGCGGTAGGTGGGGTGGGTGCTCCCGATGTCCACGGGGGAAGAAGCGGTGAAGAGGCTCCGTGCCCAGCCCAGTCCAACCCAGCCCCGGCACGGCAAGTGAGGCAGCAGCCCCACATGCATCCCCAAGTGCAAGTGTGCCCCCGCCCTGACAGGCAAGTGGAGCCATGGAATCTGCAGCAGAAGAGCGCAGGCAGGCAGCGGAAAGCACGAGGAGCCCCGATCCCAGCACAGCCCCTTCCCACTCTCCTCCTGCCCCCCTTGGAAGAGCTGCAGAGCTCAGGAGACTCCCCCCATGCCCCCTGCCCCCTCAGGGAAGAAAACCATCACGAGACACTCTTCTGTTTTAACTTTTTTCCCTTGTCGCTTTTTGGAGTTTTCATCCTACTTTTGTGAGACGGCAGTGTTTGAGAGGGGGTGTGGCTGCCCCTTCCCCCCAAGCCATCATCTGAGCAAGACGCCCTCCTGCCCACTGCTCCACCCACCAAAGTCCCCCTGGATCTCCCCCAACCCTGCCCAGCCCCCACAGGCATCCCTCCCCGGGAGCAACATCGAGCTGGCCACGCCCACCCTGGCCACGCCCACCCAGTCTGCCATGACCACCATAGCCATGCCCACCCAGTGGGCCACACCCACCCAGCCGACCATGCCCACCCAGCACCCGGCGATACATAAGAGGGTTTTGGGTTGCAGTTTGGGCACTCGGTCTCTAAAAGGTTCACCGCCACTGCCTTATAATATATCTGCTTTTATGATCAGCAGGGTTCAAGAAGAACCTGAAATGATTCCCTAGTTAAGTGGGATCCACAAAACAGTTTCTATTAATGGAAATTGTTTTTTTCTGTAAAGCAGAAATACTAGGTCTGGCCCAGCATGAACAAAGAGGCAAAGTCCAACCCTCTCTGAGTCACATGTTTATTCGGATCTGGACAAAGGTGAGTTCTCCCATAAGACTGGGAAGGACTACAAATGATTTCTTCAACAAGCTTTTATACTTGATTATACAAGCAGGAAATACAACTGTTTGTATGAAAGTAAGTACAATACAGAAGTTACTGAAACTGTGCCCACATCCTACTGCGAAACACATTTTGAGCAAACCTTACTCTTAGAACCATTGTTGTTTCCCCATCATTCTTCCCCTTACTTGGGACATGTGCAATTTATTTAGTCATTTCAATATACAAATCTTAATCATCAGAATCCTGATCAATATAAGGACTGTCAAATCGCAAAGGTTTATGTTTATGAAGAAGGAGGCAAAGCATTTTTAATTTTCATTTCCATCTCTCTCTCCATCTTCAGAGATACTTCCCATACTTTTTCTGAAAGTTTGAGAAAAGGAGAGTGTTCTGTTCTTGCAAAGCAGACATCGAGATGAGGCAGGTTCACAACAAAGGATCTCTTTATTAAGTACATTCACAGAACAGAAGCAAGAACACAATGGCCACTGGCCTTTTATATTCCCCTTGCAAGGGGATGCACATCCAATCATTGCAGGCCATTCTCCCACCTTGCGCGTGCGCGCAAGGCTGGAGACAGCCTGTCTGGGTCCGGGGCAGACACGTGGTCTGTCTGGGTCTCTGCAGCCTTCCTGCAGCCTTTCTGAGCCTTGCTGAATGACTCAGCAAGGCCCAAGACATAACACTCCTCCCCCCTTGGATTAAACAATAAGTAAGCAAATTATTTAACACTTCACATAAACACAACATGGCAGGCCGGTTAGCACGTTATACCATCCACCTTACTCCTTGCAACCTATTACCTTCAGGTCCCAATGGAGTCCATGGACTTTCACTCTTTGACATTATTCGCATCGCAACCTACAATTGTTTTTTGTTTACCCCCTCAGATGGCGAGGACTAATACCCCTCCTGTATAGTGAACAGGGATCTTACATATTCCCCTAAATGCTTAGGAGGACCCTTGACCCGCTCTGATCTTCGTGGAGCCAGATTAGGTGCAGGTGCGATTGTAGGTGTGGGATTAGGAATAGGTGCCTGGAGTGCCTGCTCCCGGTTTGCGCAAAACAAACCAGGGCTTTGTCGCCCAGAAGACTCAGGGGTTCCCCCTGACTGCTGACTGGCTGGATCCACCAGACCCAAACTAGAGTTCCTTGGTGGGGTTGAGTTCCCCGAGTCCCTTGGTGGGGTGGAGTTCCCCAGAATTCCATGGTACTCCTCTTGGGAGCACTGTCCCTCGAGCCCAAGACCAGCAGCAGGAGTACCCTGAGTAGCCGATTTACGGCCATTTGCCCATAGCCAGGGACCTCTGCCAGAGTCAGGAGCCGCCTCGATGGCAAGACCCCTGGAGTCTATGCCAGAGTCAGGAGCCGCCTCCATGGCAAGACCCCCACCTGGGACATGTGTAGGAATATTTGGATAAGTGCCCTTGTGGACAGACTGTGGTCCACAATCGTAATTGGAGTCCCCCTCCCCCTCGACAGCAGAGCCAGGAGCGGAAACGTGGCCAGGAAGCCTCCAGCGCAATTGGTCTATGTGGTGTCTAAGCACACGACCATCCTTCAAGGCCACTTCGTAGGACAGTGGCCCAGAGACCTTGCATACCACAGCCAGTACCCAGAGATGTCCATGCCCATAGTTTCTGGCCCAAACCGGATCACCCACTTGGAGTCTCCTAGGTGCCCGCAGTTGTGACACCTATGAAGCCACCCGGTCTGGGTGCAGCCTGTCCAGCTTCGTGATGAGTCTGCGACCCCAGTGGAGTTCAGCTGGGCTCTTTCCTGTAGCTGTGCAAGGTGTGGTGCGGTGTGCAAGGAGAAAATCGGCTAACCTGTGGTGCCAGGGTCCTCGAGTGATTCTCTTTAATGCCTCCTTGGTGGTACGCACCATGCGTTCAGCCTGACCGTTGGTGGCAGGGTGAAATGGAGCAGACGTAGCATGCCGGATCATGTTAGCTTGAAGAAAAGCCTGAAACTCAGAAGAGGTAAATTGGGGACCATTGTCTGAAACAAGGACATCAGGAAGACCATGGAAAGCGAAGATTCCTCTGAGCACCTGGATGGTTCTGACAGTAGTAGTGGAGGATACAGGAACGACCTCTAGCCACTTGGAATGGCTATCCACGAGGAGAAGGAAGAATTGCCCCTCAAAGGGCCCAGCATAGTCAATGTGTACGTGTGACCATGGAGTGAGTGTCTCCTCCCACCTATGTACGGGGGCCTGGGGCATCTCAGGCCGTGACTGTTGGCACACTTGGCACCCCTGAACCTGGGCCTCGATGTCCTTATCGAGTCCAGGCCACCACAGATGGCTACGCACAAGTGCCTTCATCCTCACAATTCCCGGATGTCCCTCATGCAGAGAGAGCAAGACTCTAGTCCTCAATGAGGCCAGGATGACTACTCTGCTTCCCCACAGGATACACCCTTTGAATGTAGAAAATTCAGAAACTTTGGAACTCTGTACCAGGACACGTGTCAGGGCACCCTGACAACACCCATGTCAGCACGCGTGCAAGCGTGTGATCAGTGGCAGTTTCAGCAGCCACATCCCTAGCATTGAGGGGAGATTCAGGCAATTCCCGAATGGAAAGAATGTGTACAGCAGGAGCAGGGTCTGAGGCTTTAGAGGTAACCTACTAAGGCCATCAGGGTGGCCCATCTCTGTCCCTGGTTTGTGAATCAGGGTGTAGTCATAAGCTGACAAGAAAATTGACCATCTCAGCATTCTGGGGGAGATGATATGTGGGGTTTGTTTGTTTGTTGTAAACAAACCCAGCAAAGGCTTGTGGTCAGTGTAGACCGTGAAATGGTGGCCATACAAGAATTCATGAAATTTCTTGATGCCTGAGATTATTGCCAAGGCTTCTCTGTCAATCTGAGCATAATTACGCTCTGCAGATGAGAGAGTTCTAGAGTAGTAGGCCACAGGGACCTGAGTCCTATCAGCCTTGAGATGACTTAACACTGCTCCTACCCCATAAGGGGAGGCATCACATGCGATGCATACAGGCAATTGCTCATTGAAATGCGCCAGTACCGCATTGGAAGATAGCAAAGCCTTGACTTCTTTGAAAGCCTTTTCAAGGATCTTTGTCCATGTCCATGGAGTCCGCTTGTCCAAGAGCCGGTGTAACGGCTCAGTCACTGCAGCCTTGTGGGGGAGGAATGAATGATAAAAATTAAGTAGGCCCAGAAAAGCCTGGAGTTCAGCTTTTGACTGGGGACTAGGGGCCAGTTGAATGGCCTGGAATTTAGACTCTGCAGGGTGGATGCCTTCAGCATCAATACGAAACCCTAGAAATTCAGTGGATGTTACACCAATTTTACATTTGTCTTGCTGTAACTTCAGCCCAGCTTGGCGGAAATGCAGCAAGACAGCTCTCAGCCTTTCAGCCAAGTTCCCAGATGACTCTCCTGCAATGAGGACATCATTGAAATAAGGGCAGACCCCAGGAATACCACGGAGCGTTCGCTCCATCACCCCTTGGAAGATGCCAGGGGCTACATTGACCCCAAACTGCAGCCTTTTTACTTTAAAAGCCCCTCTGTGAGTAACTATCATTTGGGCCTCAGCTGTTGCCTCATCAACAGGTAACTGTTGGTAGGCCTGAGCTAAATCAAGCTTAGCAAAGACCTTTCCCCCTTTCAGTGAGGCCAGAATGTGGCTCACCACAGGCACTGGATATGCATGCTGCCGCAAGACTTTGTTTAGAGTGCATTTATAGTCCGCACAAATTCAGACTTCACCATTGGCTTTTAATGGTGTCACTATGGGGGTTTCCCATGGACTAGAATCCACAGGTTCTAGAATGCTTTGTTGGAGCAGTTTGTCCAACTCAGCATCTATTTTACTCTTGAGGGCGAAAGGCACCCTCCTTGGTTTAACCCTGATGGGTGTGATGGCTGGATCTAACCTTAAGCAATGGGAGACCCCTTGTATGAGCCAAGCTCTGGGCTGAACACATCAGCAAACTCCTTACAGACTCCTGCAAGGCTGGCAGTTTGTAGATGGTTAAGACCAGTCACTTGGATCCCAAGTGCCTCGAACCAATCGAGTCCGATAAGACTCGTGCGATCACCCCCAACTACCACCACATCTAACAACCCATCAAATTCCTTACGCTGTACTCTAAGTGTGGCCTCCCCCTTCACACTGACTCGTGAATTCTGAAAGTCAGTGAGGATGAGATTGGAGGGCCTGAGTTTGACTCGTGAGCCACTCCTGGAACAAACCTTTTTAAAGGTGTCTGCAGAAATAATAGAAAGAGCGGACCCTGTGTCCAGCTTCATAGCCAGGGGAACTCCCTGCGCTCTTACATCAATGCGAAGCTTTTTCTTAAGGGGCTGGTGAACCCCAGTTTTGAATACCCCCCTACGGGACGTGCAGAAACCCACCCTGTGTTGGCTGGGGACCTTGGTACCTTTCAGAGGCAACTCTTCGGGGGACCTGTTTTTCTGGCGACCCAAGCAGGCTGATGCGATGTGGCCTTGCCTGCCACATGCCCAGCAAACAGCAGAACGAAAATGGTAGTCGGCTCTCCTGTGGCGACCCCCACATCCGAAACACCGAAGGGATGCAGGCGTCTTCCCTCTGCGTTCTTGCAGTCTTCTCTCCGCTGACTGTTGAAGTCTGTCCACCTCTTCTTCCTCGGATTCTTCTCCAGAGGCCTCTCGCACGACTTCCTGATGGATGGGGACTGTTGCTGGAGGGTTCTTGGTCGACCACAATGCCTTCACCACGCCGCTGGCTGCTTCTTCAGCTGCAACTTCTCTCAGGGCGTCTTGGAATGAAACATCGGTTCTAGCAAACAACTTTTGCTGCATCTCACGGCTTCGCAATCCGCAAACAAGCCGGTCTCGGAGCCTCTCTTCCAAGACTTGGAACGCACATGGCCTAGCAGCCTGCCTCAGAGCCACGACTAAGTCTGCAGCTGATTCTCCCGGCCGCTAATCCCGCTGCTCGAATTGGTGCCTCCAAGCTTGGGCTCAAAATGCTCGCACAGCATTTTCTTTAGATCGGCATAGGCGATCGATTCCAGTGGTGCTGGGGCTACAAGGTTCTCAGCAATGTCAAAAGTCTCTTGCCCACAGACACACAGCAAAGTAGCAGCTTTCAATTCATCTTCTTGGATCTTGTTCACCCTGAAGTAATTCTCGATATGAGCTGCATAAGAGCTCCATCGTTCTGGGTGGGAAGTATCAAACTCGACAAGACGGCCCAGCTTGAACATTGTTGTGACCGATAGCCTCTTCGATGTCTCTCACCGCAAGGAAGGAGAAGGGGTCCCACGAAGCCAAGCCCACCTCCAGCGTCTTCGTACTGGCAGGCGGTTGCTTCTCCTGGACACCACGCTTCTCTTTGCTTCAGGCCTTCAGGTGAGTTGGCCCTAGCTTCTTTTCCTTTGGCTTCCTATGCGGTGTATCCCACCTTCGTCGCCAATGTTCTGTTCTTGCAAAGCAGACATCGAGACGAGGCAGGTTCACAACAAAGGATCTCTTTATTAAGTACATTCACAGAACAGAAGCAAGAACACAATGGCCACTGGCCTTTTATATTCCCCTTGCAAGGGGATGCACATCCAATCATTGCAGGCCATTCTCCCTCTTTGCACATGCGCGCAAGGCTGGAGACAACCTGTCTGGGTCCCGGGCAGACACGTGGTCTGTCCGGGTGTCTGCAGCCTTCCTGCAGCCTTTCTGAGCCTTGCTGAATGACTCAGCAAGGCCCAGGACATAACAGAGAGTATAGAAAGATGGGAGAAAATAATCTCTTTTTTTCTGAATGGAACCTTTTTGTGAAGAAATGTTCAGACTATGGTCTTCAAACCTACACACTTGATTTCCCAGTTTGATCAGGACATTAATGATATTAACTTTAGCCTATCTGGGCCTTTTTTAATATAAGGGTTAATTATTTGTGCTGATATTTATGTTTTTCACAAATAAGTCCAACATTCTATATAGAGGATAAATTTTAGTGAAGCCAGTTACTGCTTTAGTTTTAAGATAGCAATCTGAATTTTTCCAGCTGAGGAATAACTACATCCATATCTGTGAAGTTAACAATAATTAATTTATATACTTCTTGACAATGAATTAACTTCTGCACTTGTTGACATACTATAATATTATTTTATATTAATATAAACTGTCAACATGGGCAGAAGTTAATTTATTGTTAAGAAGTACCGTATATAAGTATATTCTTAAGCTTTAAGAAGAATCTATTCTAGTGGCATAATTTTATAACAATTCATTATGTTTTGGAAAAAATGCATTCCTGTATAGAAACATTATTCAGGAGAATGAATGTCAGTATTAACATGATATTATTATTAATATTATTACCTCCTAATGAAAAATCATAAACCATGCATGCTGAGTTTTAAAGCCCTAGAGCAGCTCACCCTTTTAGTACAAGGTCAAAAAGGGTACTTTATTCACTTCACATACCTATTCTTCAAAGAATTTCTATTATCCTAGTAGCCATTAGGCATTTTAGCTAGAATCTTTATTATTTATTATAACTTTCTTTGATGTATAAGATAAAAAAGATAGATAGATAGATAGATAGATAGATAGATAGATAGATAGATAGATAGATAGATAGATAGATAGATACATGTATACTTCCATATGTGCATATGTGCCTACATAGATTTAAGTTCTTTATGTGCAAAACTGAATTCACAGTAAGAATACTCTTGATAAAAATGGGGAAATTACTTTCATGATTTCTCTCTTCTCCAGCAATTCCAATGGCCTGCAAATTTTTTTTTTAAAATTCTGGGAAATCTCAGCCAAATCTGTAGGCAAGGAGGAATAATTCTGTCCTAGTCACCACTGAAACAACATGCCTTATATTCATGGGTCTTTTCTTTAACTCAAGTCCATATTGATTTGAGTTAATCAAAAACAATTCCTGTTTGCAAATAATTGTTCCTTAAATTATTTCTGCTGGAAAACATTTCCTGTGACACTTTTCAAATCTGTCACAACATTCACTCAGTTTCTTGTTTCTCTGTTGTTTTATCTGAGAAGGGATTCCCAAATTCATCTTGCCTTAAAAAAAAAAGACAAAAGTGACTGATTGACAGCTTAGGGATATCCAATATTAGCCTAAAGGATTTTTTTTAGTTATTCTTGTCTTTTCTTTAAAAAATTGCCAGATGGTTTCTCCAAACAGAAAACACCACATGCATCTCAAAATGATATTTAGAATCTAAATAAATGTGTGGTAGATATTTCTGATTCCTAATATATATAAAAATAATGTATTTCTTCAAGGAAAAGTGCTTGATATCAAAACGAATCCTATTCACTTCTCAAATGTAATATTATACTATTGAACACATTCCAGTGTTAGAGAAATTAATTTATGTCAAGAAAGAAACTAGGGATGTCATTATTAGCTCAACTGCATTGCAAGAATTATGATTGCCTAAAACTTGCATAGCCTCAAGCATTTTCTTTCTGAACTTTGAAAATCTTTACCAATAAGCTGATGACAGACATAACAATATAAAAAATTACCTGCAATATATATTTATATCCATCTTTGCTTAGATTGTAGAGGCTTTATAAATTATATACTAAGAAATTCAGCCCATGCAGAGAAACAGCATCAAATGAGAAGTGATTAAGACTTTAATATAATGCACAAGAGGTACTTAAGTATTGCAGAGGGGAAGAATTTCACCCATAATGAGTTCTGTAATAAGGGGTTTATCCTGCTAATTAATGATCTGGAGATTAGCTGACTGACTGCTGGCCACTGATCATCCAGCTGTGAAGTGTATAGAACTAGAATAGTTCAATCCAGATAAATTAACTGAGTAAAATCTGTCATGCTTTGCCTCTGCCCAGGCTTAATTCATCTCAGTGAATAAGCATTAGGCCAAAAGCCCATGATGAATGAAGCTTAGGGCCATCACATATTGTGCATTGACAACTGCATTTACCAAGTGTACAAACAGCAGAGAACTACAACCAATCCACACAAAACCTCCTGATGTACACACATAGAAGAAACAAACACAGGCATTTTATAGCACCGTTCATGAGAAAGCAGAATCCATACCCACTAATAATATAACAAGAATAATAATAATAGTATGAAAAAGCGAATAAGCAAAAGAGGATGATCTTTCTATGGATTATACCATACATAAATTATATTGGTTCAGTTGCAAATTCATCATAAGTATAGAAAATAATCTGCTAGACCACTTTGAGATGATATATTTGATGGTGGAAAAAGTCTGATTTTCAAAATAGCTGTAGCTGTCACTTAATCTGGAAATAATCTAAATTTCCTGAAACTTGTAAAATCTTGTTTTTACAAAGAAGGAGAGAGAGAGGGAAGGAAGGAAGGAAGGAAGGAAGGAAGGAAGGAAGGAAGGAAGGAAGGAAGGAAGGAAGGAAGGAAGGAAGGAAAAAAGAAAACTTTATGAAATAGTTTCCAGAATAATACATCCAATATAAGATTAATGCTACCTGTTAGATTCTGAAAAAGTTATAGAACTGACAGGTACATTTACTTGATATTAATAACTAGGGAAAAATCACAAAGAAATAAACCTTTAAAAATGTTCTGTTGGTCTTTAATTTTGAATTATTTTCTTTTTTCAGCTTGATTTGTAACTTTAAAAATGTTAAGATCATATGTCTGGCTGTGGATAAACAGCTGACAATCACTTTAGATACTGAAACTGCTCTTTTATTGTGATCAAAGAACAGCAGCTTCAGTTCCACTGCGAACTCCCTGGTAGCTCCTGTAGACATGGGATCTTGCACATTTTAACTTCAGTCTGAATGTTCTCAGGGGATAAAAATTTTGCAGTATAGTTTAAGCTGACTTTTACCCCTTTTCCTTTTTGTGGTTATAAGGAACCCCATCAAGAAACTGTGCAGTGAGAAATAAAGCAATTTCTTTCACTTTATAACATCTGGATCCTAAAACCTATTATTATAGAAGGAGTTCAACTATTCTTTCATCACTACCATTTTAGTTCACCACCTGTGAATCACAAAATGTCCCCTGCTACCTTTTCTTTGTAATACATTACTTTCATACCTAAAGATTGCCTAATAAGCAATATACTATTTGCTGCTTTAATTGGTTGGGCTGAAATGGATGGAAAGGAATAAAGAAGTGCAACTAATCTGATGCTCATCTGAGAAGTAAAGAAATTGATGATGCTTAGATGTAGCCAGATTTTTATAATTCTGAACATTGTTTCCTTCTTATCAAACAGAAAGAAAATGTCATTTCTACTGAATGTTTGTATGCACCTTTGAGTCAGTGTTGACTTTTGGCAACTGCTTGGAAAAGTCACTATAGTTTTCTTGGCAAGATTTCTTGGCTTGATATTGCCAGATTCCTAAGGCTGAAAAGAGTGTAACTGACCCAAGGACAACAAGCTGGCTTTGTGCCTAAGGATGGGTTAGTACAGGGGTGTCAAACTGCCAGCCCGTGGACCGGATGCATCATGCCAAAACCACACCCACTCCATTGCTGGCAATGGAATAAAAGTCACGATACATCGCGACATGTCATGTGACGTTGCAAGTTTGACACCCCTTGGTTAGAATTTACAATCTCCTAGCTTCTAGCCTGGTGCCTTAATCATCACACCAAAACTGGCTTTCTACTGAATGGAGCTCAGAAATTTAAGCTATTGTATGACTTCTAAAATAGCAAATTTCTCAGAAATTCCCTAACAAAATCTGACACAGAAAGAAATCGTTTTTTATTTCACTGTACAATAAGAATAAAGCACACGTGACTGGATTTGCACAACATGTGAAGCGATGAATCATAGTTTGCAAACTCTAAAAATTTGTTTCATGTAATAGACTAAGTCAAAACTAAATGAGAGATAGTTTGACTCAGCAGGTAATTATATTTTTCATCCAACTTTTGCTATGCTATTTCCAATTTCTAGCATATTGACCATCAACAACAGATGACTAGAAAGGGCACTTTTGTTTCATAGAATTTTGTTCTTTTCTTTCATATATCATGTATATCATGTATCTGTATATTACATTTTTTTCTCTTAACAAACTAGGAGACTGTGCATTCTAATCCCACCTTAGATACAAAACCAGCTGGGTGATTTGGGGCCAATCCCTCTCTTTCAGTCCTAGAAAAAAGGCAAGGGATTCCACTTCTAAAACCTTGCCAAGAAAACTGCAGGGACATGTCCTGGTAGTTGCCAGGAATCAGCAATGACTCGAAGGCACACCCACACCCACACAAAATCCTAAGCAGAAATTGGATCTCATTAATACTTGAATGGAAAATTACCAGAAAATATCAGGGCTAAAAACTAGAGGGAAAGTAAAAGCATGTCTTGGAAGAAGGCAATGGCATAAATTTCTGAAACTGCATGGATGTGTACATGAAGTCATCAGAAATTAATTGTGATTCAAAGTAATTTTTCCTACAATGTAAATCATGGTCCAGTGACTCCTAAGCAAAACTTACTACTTGCTGACAAAACCATAAACACAAGTGATACTTTACAAGTTGAGAAATGTTTCCCTAATGATGGGTGGGGATATATTCTTAATCACAGAAATATGAATTGACCAGATTGAGAGTGAAATGATTACTTCTGTTACATTCCCACGTTAGGGAGTCTGAACAGGCATATGGCAGAAAGCATGAGAATATCAAACACGTTATGATGTCATCACACAAATTACTTGATTTATGTAAGTTACATTATAACATTATAATGCAAATGCTATATAAGCCATATAAATCATTTGGACAATAGTAGTGTCATGGTTCCGACAGATGAAACTCTTCAAAGAACTTTGAGGCATTGTTTACCTTAAAGAATCTTTATTCGAGCAGCATAGCATATATATAAGCGAAGCCAAAATCTGGATTCCCCTCCCCTTAGCACACAGTATCAAACACAATTCCCTCCTCTAATTAACCATCATAAATCACATTCTCCAATTAGTTTGAAATGCAGGCTTTCCCTCCTGTTCTCCAACCCGCCATTTCTTACCATCTCTTATTTCAAAAACCCTGAGTTAACACACTATTAAAATATTGTTATGTCTAACTAACTCCCATCACATTCCTCCTCCCCCCCCAATATCATCTAATTCTAAGAGTAAAGCATAAGAAAGAAAAAGAATAAACCTGGAAGATGGTTGGCGTATAAACTGAGAAGGCAGAAAGAGAAGCAACAGATTGTTAATTTGCAAGATGAGTAAGGAGAGATTCAACATGATGAGATAACTAAAAGGGGAATTGCTCAAAGATATTATGAAAATTTATATAAGAGGAGTGAGGGACAAAGTGTAGAAAAGATAATAGACTATTTGGAAAAGACAGATACACCGAAGATACCAGAGGAAATAAAAATCATGTTAAACGAGGAAATAAGTATGATTGAAATAACTACGGCTATAAGTAAACAAAAAACAAATAAAGTGGCCGGCCCAGATGGAATACCAGCGGAATTATATAAAGAGCATCAAAACATACTTAACCAACACCTATTAGAAGTTTTCAATGACGTTTTACTGAAGCAAAAATACCTAAATCCTGGTTAGAGGCAAACATAGTATTAATACCAAAAGAAGATGGGGAAAGAACACAGATACAAAATTATAGGCCTATCTCCCTACTAAACGTCAATTATAAGATTTTTGCGTCAATAATGGCAGAGAGATTTAAAAATTATTTCATTGACTTCATACATTGTGACCAAAATGGTTTCCTCCCGAATAGGCAGACTAAGCAGAATATAAGGACAATTTTAGACGTATTGGAATACTACGAATTACATAGCGATTGCCAAATGGCACTCTTATTTTTGGACGCACAGAAGGCATTTGATAATGTTAATTGGCTATTTTTGATCCAACAATTGAAATTAATGGATGTTGGAGAATTTTTTTTAAATGTAATAGCTCCAATATATTCCGAACAGAATGCCCAGATTATAATAAACAGTGAGGCCACCAACAAATTCAACATTCAGAAAGGAACAAGACAAGGATGTCCTCTCTCACCATTATTGTTTATATATACATTGGAGATTTTAGCTAGGACTGTAAGGCAAGAAGAGCAAATTAAAGGGCTTGAGATTAAGAAGGAAAAATATAAACTCCAAGCACATGCCGATGATTTAGTATTTATATTGGAAGATCCCGTGCAATCAGGTCAGAAGCTTTTTGAATTACTGGAGGAATATGGAGAGGTGGCAGGCTTGAAAATAAATAGAAATAAAACAAAGATCATAGCAAAAAATATGACTAACACGCAAAAAGAAAATCTTTGGGAAAAATTAGGAATACAAGTAGTTACTAAAATAAAATATTTGGGTATTGTTATGTCAGCATGCTGTTCATCAATTAGAGAGGATAACTACGGAAAATTAGTTAAACGTATAAAAGTTGACCTAGACCGCTGGAGAAACCTACATCTTTCATTTCTAGGAAGAATCTCAGCTGTGAAAATGAATATTTTACCCAAAATTATCTTTCTATTCCAAAATATTCCAATCCAATTAGATAAAAAATTCTTTAAAGAGTTGAATAAGTTAACATTAGATTTCATGTGGCAAGGAAGGAAGGCGAGGATAAAACAAAAGTCCCTACAGGATGCTAAAGAGAGAGGGGGATTAGGCTTCCCGGACTGGGAGTTGTACTATCAAGCTGCGGCCCTGACGTGGATCAGGGATTGGATAATATTGGAAAATAAAAGATGTTTACTATGAGAGGGGCATGATCTCCAGCAGGGCTGGCATGTCCACCTATGGACAGAAAAAAGCAGGAACCATCAATACTTTCTGAGGCATAAAGTCCGGCAAGAACTAATAAAAAGCTGGAATATAGTTAAATGCCAATACTACACAAAACTCCCAGGCTGGTTCTCACCATTAGAAGCAGTTATATACCCCAACCTTTATAGGCAAGATAGGATTATCATATACAAAGATATCATGTCAGAGGAAGGATATCTAAAGCAAAGGCAAGAGTTGAGACAACAGGGGATTGCTTTGGAATGGTGGTCTTATCTTCAGATACAAGCAAGATACGCGAAAAAGAATGGGGAATTAATAGACAAGATACGGGGCTTGATAAAATGTTATTAGGCTCGGAGAAAAAACAAATCAAAAAAATATATAAATATATGTTAGAATATAAATTATTTGAAGAACAAGTTAAAGAAACAATGGTTACCTGGGCAATAGATTTGGGGCACACTATAAACCTGGACCAATGGCAGCAAATCTGGGAACGTAATTGCAAAATTACATTGGCGACAATTTATAAGGAAAATCTCTATAAGATGCTCTATAGATGGTACCTGCCACCAGCTAGGCTCGCAAAAATGTATAGTGGCTACTCACCACTTTGTTGGAAGTGTAAAAGGGAAAAGGGTACTTTTTTTCATGTTTGGTGGGCTTGCAAAGAGGTACAGGTTTATTGGCAGAGGGTTTGGAATTGGATAACAGAAATGACGGGTCAAAAAACTCAATATAAACCAGAGATGCTACTACTTGGCATATTAGAAAAAAATATAAACAAAGATGATATATACCTAATTATTCATGTGATAACGGCAGCAAGAATTCTGTTTGCCCAAAATTGGAAAGCAACTGAAGTGCCTAGCGGAGATGCGTTAATAAGGAAAATTTTGTATTGCGCAGAATTGGATAAGATGACTAAAGAATTAAAAAATCAGGAGGAAACAGAATACTATTTAAGTTGGAATAAATTTTACAAATGGAAGGAAAAAAAAGAAGGAAGGTCATTAGAAGGGATGTAAATAGAGGAAGAATATCTGGAATGTATAAAGTATATGTATAATACGGAATGTCTAGACAAAGATGTATGTCAAAGATGATACACTATGTTCAATGTTTTTTTAATCTTTTTTTTGTTTTTTCTTTTGTATTCAATAAAAATTATTTTAATAAAAAAAGAAAGAAAAAGGCTGCATCTCCATATGTTGTCAAAGCAAGAACATCCAATGTTAGCAGCGTTGACATCTGACCCCCCCCCTTACAAAAAGGACAGATCCTGTAGCGTAAACAAAAGCATATGTCAGGGACTGTCTCTCGGTTTGTTAGGGTGTTTCTTATAGAACCTTTCGATGAGTCTGTCGGCTTTCACATCGCTAGATTTCACCCAAGTGGCTTCAGATAGCGAGTATCCCTTCCATTGTACTAGGTACTACAATTACCCTTTAAAAATTCTAGAATCAAGAATACGCTTTACTTCATAGTGAGTTTGACCTGCCACTACGAGGGTTCCAGGTGCCTTCTTAGGAGGAGGTCTTAAAGTGGATTCTCGCAAAGGTTTCAATTTTGAGACAGACCTCAAATTCAAAAAGCAAACATATATTCAGGTTCCCCAGCGCTGGGGAAGTCGAAAAACCATTTGTTTTACGGATTCGACCTCTCCCTGAGGAGTTAGCTGAGGGCGTATATCACATTTGTTGGTAAAAATCCAATTCGGCCTCAAAAGTCAAATTTTGAGACAGACCTCAAATTCAAAAAGCAAACATATATTCAGGTTCCCCCAGGTTGGGGAATCCAAAAAACCACTTGTTTTCTGGATCCGACCTCTCCCTGAGGAGTTAGCCCAGGGCGTATCTCACATTTGTTGGTAAAAATCCAACTAAAAGCCTCAAAAGTCAAATTTTGGAGAGAGTTCAAATTCGAAAAGCAAACATATATTCAGTTTCCCTACGGTTGGGGAAGGCAAAAAACCACTTGTTTTCCGGATCCAACCTGTCCCTGAGGAATTAGACCAGGGCGTATCTCGCATTTGATGCTAAAAATCCTATTGTCATGGTTCCGAGAGATGAAACTCTTCAAAGAACTTTGAGGCATTGTTTACCTTAAAGAATCTTTATTCAAGCAGCATAGCTTCGGCACGTACATGGTCGAAGCCAAAATCTGGATTCCCCTCCCCTTAGCACACAGTACCAAACATAATTCCCTTTTCTAATTAACAGTCATAAATCACATTCTCCAATTAGTTTGAAATGCAGGCTTTCCCTCCTGTTCTCTAACCCGCCATTTCTTACCATCTCTTATTTCAAAAGCCCTGAATTCAGACACTATTACAATATTGTTAGGTCTATCTCCCATCACATTCCTCCACCTCCCCCAGTATCATCTAATTCTAAGAGTAAAGCATGAGAAAGAAAAAGGCTGCATCTCCATATGTTGTCAAAGCAAGAACATCCAATGTTAGCAGCGTTGACATCCGGCCCCCCTTACAAAAAGGACAGATCCTGTAGCATAAACAAAAGCATATGTTAGGGACTGTCTCTTGGTTTGTTAGGGTGTTTCTTATAGAACCTTTTGATGAGTCTGTCGGCTTTCATATAGCTAGATTTCACCCAAGTGGCTTCAGATAGAGAGTATCCCTTCCATTGTACTAGGTACTGCAATTTCCCTTTAAAAATTCTAGAATCAAGAATACGCCTTACTTCATAGTGAGTTTGACCCGCCACTATGAGGGTTCCAGGTGCCTTCTTAGGGGGAGGTCTTAAAGTGGATTCTCGCAAAGGTTTCAACAAGCTGCAATGGAAGACAGGGTGAATTCTCCCTAAAAGCCTAGGGGAGTTTTAATTCTACTGTGACCGGGTTGATGATTCTTACGATGGGGAAAGGCCCCAAGAATTTCAGTCCTAATTTCTTACTGCGCAATTTAAGGCATAAATATTTAGTCGACAGATAAACCTTTCCCCCAACTTGGAATGTTCTTTGAGGGGCTCTCTTTTTATCTGCCTGCTTTTTATAAGTCTCGGAAGTCTTTTTTAAAGCAGCTTTCATGGCTTTCCAAACCTCTTCCCACCCCCTCACCCATTGATCAAGTGTCTCAGAAGCAGAGGGTGCTTGAGGGTATTCAGGTATTGGGCTGAACTCTTTTCCTGTAGCTACTCTGAAAGGCGTGAAGCCAGTGCTGCTGTGAACAGAGTTATTGTAAGCCACCTCTGCAAAAGGGAGGAGGTCGGTCCAGTTGGTTTGTTGGTAGGAAATATAACATCTGAGATATTGCTCCACCATCTTGTTAGCGGCTTCCACGGCCCTATTAGTAGACGGGTGAAAAGCAGATGATAGGCCTTGAGATGATCCAATTAATTTAAGAAAGCTCCTCTAAAACGTAGTTGTGAACTGCACCCCCTGTCCAAAATTAGTTTAGGGGCTCCATGCAGCCGGTAGATATGTTTCAAGAACAGTTTAGTCAGTCGTTGGGCAGAGGGGAGTCCTTTCCGGCGATGAAGTGAGCCGCTTTGAAAACAGGTCTATCACAGTCCAAATGACTGTATTTCCTCTACTTTCAGGGAGGTCTACAATAAAGTCCATAGCGATTTCTTCCCATGGTTGAGAAGGGTCTGCCACCAGCTGCAGTAACCCAGGGGGTTTCCCTGGAATTCTTTTCATGGTGGCACATACAGTACAACTCCTGACATAATTTTCCACATCCCGTTTTAACCCCGGCCACCAGAACTGCCAGCGGATGAGATGTAGAGTTTTTAAATATCCAAAGTGTCCAGCCTGTTTTACATCATGGCTGTGTTTGAGAGCGTTAAGACGGAAGGCTTCTGGCAAGTACAATTCCCCCCCCCCCTTGTAAGCCAAACCATCCCTGCATGTTAGGGAGATTTGATTGTCCTTGAACCATTGATCGGTGAGGAGCTCTTGTTTTATTTTCTTTGCCCCAGGGTCATCAGGATTAGAGGCCCTGCGAGGCGTGAGTTGAGCAGCAGTTTGTGGATTGGAGATAATTGCCTCATTAATCTCTTCACACTGGCTTTTGTACTGGGGCAGTCTGGATAGAGCATCAGCTAGGAAGTTTTTTCCTCATGGAATGTACTTTAGAGTGAAGGTAAAATGATTAAAGTATTGTGCCCAGCGCACCTGTTTTGGGGACAATTTGCAGGGAGTTTTTAGTGCTTCTAGATTTTTGTGATCTGTCCATACTTCAAAAGGCACCTTGCTCCCTTCTAGATAGTGTCTCCAGTTTAATAGAGCCCATCTGATTGCGAAAGCCTCCTTTTTCCAGATCGCCGACCTCCTTTCACTCTCAGTAAATTTTTTCGAGGTGTAGGCGCAGGGTTGCAAGGCTCCACTTTGGTTCTTTTGTAGTAATACATGTCGCTGGCATCGGCTTGAATTACAAAGGGCTCCCCTGGGCAGGGGTGCTTTAGGACCGGTTCAACAGCAAATAGTCTTTTTAGATTCTCAAAAGCGGTTTGACAGCCCATAGTCCATGCTAGTGGTTGACCGGGTCATGGTTTCCCTCCTCCTTTGCCTGTTTTGAGTAGTTCTGTAAGGGGTAGGGCAGTGTCAACAAAGGGGATGAATTGATGGTAGAAGTTGGCAAAACATAGGAAGCTCTGGAGCTGTTTGCGAGTCTTTGGGGGCTGCCATTCAATTACAGCTTTCACTTTGGCTGGGTCCATTTCAATGCCCTTGTTGGAAATTCTATAGCCAAGATAATATAATCGGGTCTGGTGAAATTCATGTTTTGACAGTTTGACATAAAGCTTGGCATTTAATAGTTTCTTTAACACTTCTCTCACCAGCTTTATATGATCAGTCATATTCGTGCTGTATATCAGGATGTCATCAAGATACACCAGAACCCCTTTGTATAAATGATCATGTAGGACCTCATTAATCAACTGCATGAATACGGCTGGGGCACCCTGTAGTCCAAATGGCATGACTTTGAACTGATAGCTCCCCATGGGGCAGTTGAAAGCAGTTTTCCACTCATTTCCCTTCTTTATCCTCACCCGGTAATATGCCTCTCTCAGGTCTAATTTATTAAAGACACTCCCCTTTGCCAGGTGGGTTAGTAAGTCCTTCAGGAGGGGGAGGGAGTATTTATTTTCCACACTCACCGTATTCAGACCCTTATAATCCATGCAGAGATGAAGAGAGCCATCTTTTTTTCTTTAAACAACACCGGGGGCCCCACCACAGACTTGGCCCATTCAATGAATCCCCTTGCTAGATTTTTATCCATGTATCGCTGCATCTCCTCCATTTTGAGGGGGGACATAGCGTACATTCTCAGTCGTGGGAGTTTGGTTCCCGGCAACAGTTCGATAGAGCAATCATTGGGTCGGTGAGGAGGCAGGGCATCACATTCTTTCTCCGCTAGGTCCCGGTACTTGCTGGGGATGAGTGGCTTGCCTGGTGGCAGTGAGGCAGCCATGTACATTCGCTCATTAGATGGGCTAAAGTTTCCTGTAACGTCTGTTGAATCAATGGGGGGTTTAGGCCCTATAGGTAGCCTCACAGTTCTCATTCCTTTCTCCCACCAGATAAATGGTTTCCATTTGTCCAACCAGGCTAATCCTAGGATCACAGCCTCAGTCATTTTTGGAGCCACCAGGAAGTGAATAAACTCCCAGTGCTCACCTATTTCTAGATGTAGGGGCTCAGTTAATTGCATGACTAAAGTCCCTCCCATCAGGGAGGAATCGGCTTGCTCAAACCTCACGGGTTTGGAGAGCAGTTTTGCTCGTATGCCCATTTACATGGCAAATGGCAAGCTAATGATGCATCGGGAGCATCCAGAATCAACTAGCACTTTTAAATCCACCTGTGCCTCCGAGTTAGGGATTATGAGTTTGGCAAGTAGTGAAAAAGGTGGGATGTGTCGGCTCACCATTGGGTCATTCTCTCCTTCGTTATCACTGTCAAAAGAGGGTAGAGCGGGGGTGGGTCTAGCCTGAGTCCCAGCGTCCTCCTGTGTGGGAGATGTGATTTGGGTAACAGATTCATATGTGATCCGGTTGGATTTCTCTCTCATTGGCTGCTGGGCAGGTTTCTTTCTCGTTGCTGGTCCTGGTCTACTCTGCTGTTGGGGGTAGGGGACTGGGCAATTTGCTGCTCGATGTCCCTGCTGCCCGCATCGGAAGCACTTCATCAGTGGGCCTTTGAGGCATTGTTTACCTTAAAGAATCTTTATTCAAGCAGCATAGCTTCGGCATGTACATAGTCGAAGCCAAAATCTGGATTCCCCTCCCCTTAGCACACAGTATCCAACACAATTCTCTCCATTAATTAACAGTCATAAATCACATTCTCCAATTAGTTTGAAATGCAGGCTTTCCCTCCTGTTCTACAACCCGCCATTTCTTATCATCTCTTATTTCAAAAGCCCTGAGTTCACACACTATTACAATATTGTTATGTCTAACTAACTCCCATCACATTCCTCCTCCCCCCCAGTATCATCTAATTCTAAGAGTAAAGCATAAGAAAGAAAATGGCTGCATCCCCATATGTTGTCAAACCAAGAACATCCAATGTTAGCAGCATTGACAAGTAGTATGATAGGAAGATGTCACTTGTCCCCTCTTCACTGCCATATGGAAGCTCATCCCTGAACATTATTCTAACATAACATATGCTATTTTTCATTCATGTGGGATTATTGGAGAAAAAGATTGTTTGACAAAATGCATCATCTTTTGTTTTTCTCCTATATTAGTTATTTTTATTTTCTGAGGACACTTCTTGCCAAATATAAATTAAGTTGATACTATCCTTGAAATTTATTTTTTACCCCAAATGATCAGTCCATGTTTAAGCTTGATAAATAAGATGATACAATAGTTTCCACTATTTCATTACAGAACTAGTGTCAAAAGCCACCTGTGGGAGAGCAACTGAGCAACCGTCTCACCCCAATAGTGCCAGCAGATAAAGCATGCTACAAACCTTGCTGGTCAAGGAATTTCAGCTAGTGAGGTCCAGGAGAAAAGCCTTTTCTGCTGTGGTTTGTGCCCTTTGGAACCTCCTGCTTCTTAAGATCTGCATGCACCCTCCTGACCTAGCTCTGCCAATTGGCCTAGAATTCCAATGGGGGTGAATTACACTGGAGGTGGTAATGGATTAAGACCCACCTTCTCCTTGTGCATCATGTTCCCTTCTTCCTCATCTTTTTTATTACAAATTATTACTATTATTATGACTTTTTTATTGTTTCCATGTTTCAATGACTTTTAATGTTTGTAAGCCACCTAGAGTCACCTCTAGGAGAGATGGCCAGCAAACAAGTCTAATAAACAAACAAATAAATAAACTCAGATACCAAAGAGTCATCTGTTGTTCCTCTACAATCTCTTTCATGGGAGAGAAAAGAGTGGCAAAGACAAGAACAATTGTTACCATCCATAATAAGCTCTGGCATCAAACGCCTCTTGTTTTAGCCCCGATTACTTTGTATTAGTCCCATAACAGACTGCATTCCCAGTGTGAATGCAAACCTCTAAGAAAATGGAGGAATCATTCAATGCTTACCTTTACAATGAACAACTCATAAGTGGGGAATAAAATATGAAGTATTGTAAATGATAATTTGACCTTTAAAATATATTCAGCAGGCAGCCAACAATTTCTTGTACAGAACTGAGAAAAAATATTCCAAAACCGCTCTATTAACTAGTTGATAAAAACATGACTGTCATTCTGTGCATCTTACTTACTTATCTATCTATCTATCTATCTATCTATCTATCTATCTATCTATCTATCTATCTATCTATCTATCTATCTATCTATCTATCTATCTATCTATCTATCTATCTATCATCTATCTATCTATCTATCTATTATTTATTTATTTAAATTTCTACATCATCTATTTCAGCTAAGTGACTCTGGGAAATTTACAAACAACATAATAAAACAATATAAAACGTGACTAAAAGTACAATTAAAACAAAATTAAAAAGATGTTTAAAATTTGCAAGTTAAAAGTGAAAATCAAAGTTAAAAAATTCAGAAGGATAAAAGGTTAACAAGGTAGAAGGAATACCCTCAAGCCACCAGAGTTGCACAATACATTTAGATTCCCCCATGCTAATATCACTTATATTTTACTGAAGGGACTTTATTGTACTTATGATTTTATTATGCTTAAGCTTGATATTAGTAGTGTTATTTTGTAGCCATTTTATATAAAGTAATCATTTTAAATTGATATTAGTAGTGTTAGTTTGTAGTTATTTTATATATATATTTATATATGCAAGCAGCTTTATAGATAGAAGTAAGTGTTTTATGTATACTGAAAAAGTAAATGTTTCATGCTAAATATACAGGAGATTGCTTACATGAAAGGAGCAAGGTAAGATTCAGTGGTCCAGGAAATAGGGAGGGGGAAAGTGAGCTAGCCTAGATTGATGTGTATGAGTCATCACCTTGGAATTTGTTTTCCTGTGCTTTCTTGCTCCTGATACAGAGACTTGTATCTCTTTGTTCAGAAAAGGTATAAAAAGTGGAAGAAGTCTTTTCTGGGTGTGCCTTCATTCCTCTAAGCAGCCATGAAGAGGGAAAAGGTTACCTGATTCTGTCTTGGCCAAAATAAAATTGTTTTCTTGCTGAAACCTCGGCTCGGGAGTTTCTTTGGCTCTTCAAAATTCCTGAGTAGTGCAGGGGAATTTGTGAGGTTAAGAGGAGAACCTTACATTACCATCTTAAACCCTGCATAGATACATGGTAAAAGAGATTTGTAGATAAAATTGTGGAGGACAAGATAGCAACAAAAAAGAAAAGAAAAGAAAAAAGAAAAAGAATATACTAAAAACTTGACTTGAGGTTTTGCCAAAAAACATGTGAATTGTATTTAAAATTCTAGAGCAGGGGTCCCCAACCCCTGGTCCATGGACTGGCACCAGGCCGCAGCTTGCCAGAAACCAGGCCATGCAAACAAATGAAGCCCCATCCATGGGATGCAAGGCAGCACACAAAACCATGTCTGCACTGGTCTGCAGAAAAACCTCTCTCCACAGAACTGGTCGCTGGTGCCCAAAAGGTTGGGAGCCACTGTTTTAGAGTATAAAATCTCAGCAGATTTTTTTGCTATTCCTTCTGGCTGGTGACTTTACTCGCTTGAAGCTGTTCTTTCTTCTGTGTGGCTTTTGTGAATGTTTTCTCCCACTTCAGCTTCAAAAACAGAACCAACCCACAGAAGCAGAACAAGGCAGCCTGCAGATAATGTCTCAGATGTAATCATTTGGAAATGGGACACCTGCCCTGTAATCACCATTATTACCTTTGTTTTCCTTGACTTCCCCTGCATTCTTGTTCAGTGCTGGCAGGGAGTCTGTGTCTTATTTGCCAGCTCTTTTTGCAGCTGCAAATGAGAAAGTAGCTCATCTTCATCAAAACACTCTTTGAAGCTTTACTGTGGATGAGTTCCCTCCCTTTCTGCTCTTTTTCCTACTTCCAAATCAACTCTGGAATCACAAAGGGAGCTGTTGATTGCTTTGTTAATTAGCCTGATTTCTTAGACCAGCTGATAAAAAATTTGTGGGAAGAAAGCTTCTAAACATTGTGAAGCAACATGAGGGGGCAGGAAGTACTGAAGAAGGAATAATGTATTTAGTCTGCTCATAAGGGAACCCACAGGCACACCTACATTTGAGGACCATATTTTCAATTTGGGGCAGATTCCAAATTAAACTTTAGATACCGATAACTGACTATTATATATATACTACTAAAATTCTTGTGTTTGTAGCCTTTAACTGGGTGAAATGGTGCATCATAGGACAAAACGTTTTGAATCAAGGTACTTCAAATGGAGCTAATTTACAAGAATGCATCCAAAATCTGGGATCCATGATTCCTGCGGAATTGAAATTTGGCAAATTTTATAAAACATTTTATGACACAAAAAATATCTTGCATTTTACATAATACAACATGTCATGAAACATTTCCTATGCTCATGTTTAACTGTGTTATACAGGTCATTATGAACTAATTTCAAGGCAGATACAACTCAGAATATCTCCCTAGATTGTTAAAAACTTTTCAAGTACATGAGAGCCATTGTTAAAGGCATTGAGGAATCCACTAAGGAAATAACTCTGGAATGATAACTCAAAGGGTCAATGAGTTGTCTAGTTACTAATTATAATTATAAACTCATTTTGGTCTAGTTACATATAATATCTAAGCTACACAATAAACATATAAATATCCATTCTCAGAACTGACATAAAGTTTGAGGAAAGCCCTTAGAGATGTACTGTTTCCTGGCAGAAATACACTATTAATGGATTACTAATGTAACATTGCCACCGTTTGAATTACTAAAGGAAGTCATTAGAGGAAATTTAAAATGGCAAGTAGGTTTACAAATATCTGGTTTTAAGTTCAAGAATGGAAGGCAAAACATGAATAGAAAATATAAGTTTAGATTCCACCAGATGTTTCATGATTCCCAGCCTTAAGCAGCTATCTATGGATGCTGAGAAAAAAGTAATTTAGTACAGCACTCACATCAATTGCACACAGACAATTTTGTATCTTTATAGGGTTAATTCTTGCTAAATTACAATTGTTCCCTCTTGTGATGTCAAGGCTTGAATATTTAATTTCCAGAAAACCAAATAATGTATATGGATTTATGAAATTATAACACTTTCTGAATAAAATACATCTTTTCCATTTCAATATAGCTTAAAGTCTGATTATAAGAAAATAATATTTTTGAGATCTCTGTCCAGCAGGTGATCTTTGCTGGACCATGTTTTCTCTTTCTTTGTTGTTAGTTGCGAAGTCGTGTCCGACCCATCGCGACCCCATGGACAACGTTCCTCCAGGCCTTCCTGTCCTCTACCATCTTCTGGAATCCATTTAAGCTCACGCCTACTGCTTCAGTGACTCCATCCAGCCACCTCATTCTCTGTCGTCCCCTTCTTCTATTGCCCTCAATCTTTCCCAGCATTAGGCTCTTCTCCAGTGAGTCCTTCCTTCTCATTAGGTGGCCAAAGTACTTGAGTTTCAACTTCAGGATCTGGCCTTCTAAAGAGCAGTCAGGGTTGATATCCTCTAGGACTGACCAGTTTGAACGCCTTGCAGTTCAATAATAATAATAATAATAACTAATAATGGCTAATAATAATAATAATAACTTTATTACGGTCATAGACCAGCAATAGACGTCACTTTTTACAATATATTTAAAAAAAAAGTACAGACATTAATAGTAAATAATAACATCCCTGTTAAGAAAATACATGTTCTCAAAATGTTATGGTCACTCCCTAGTTTACGTGAGTGGAAAGCCGATAAGTGTGTGAGTAAATATAATGTTCCAAAAATTATTAGAGATATCTCCAAAAAATTGGCACAAGTTGACGGCTATAAATCTGTAACCAATTTTTTTCTTGTGGACATTGCAGCAACACAGTATTTTGCCACTGCATGTGTGATAGAAGGGTTTGAGTCCTGGAGGAGAAAGCCTACATAAAAATTGTCTTCCCTCCCTGGCAATCTCTCTAATAAGGGAAGAATATATGCTGACCTATAAACTCGGTATAACTCACATAACTCACATAAAACATGTGAGATATCTTCGACTTCTCCTTTACCACATATACATACCTGTTCTGCTATTGGTGTTCTCTTATACCTGCCCTGGAGGAGTGCTGAGGGAAGAATGTTAAATCTGGCTCTGAAGAAAGCTATTCTTTGTTTTGGGAAGGTCAGATCATTCAGATATCTTGCCGATTCCCACACACCCTGTTTGATTCTATCCCTACTGTGGCGAGGCAACCTATTTAGTTCTTCTTGGAACTCCATGTCCTTCATTCTGTTGGATACTACTTGCTTTGCTTGGTCAAACCCTAGGGACATTAAGAATACCGAGGAAAGCCCATAAGAGCCCAGTTTATGATCTATCGCCTGCTTCCAGGGGGAGGGGAAGTTATCAGTCAGTACTAACAGGGACAGTCCCTCTGGAAAGAAATGCATTTTAAGCCAGTGAATGATCATCATCTTCCAGGCTCTTACCTGAATTTGGGGCATGCTTGTCTCAATTCTTAATTGGGCATTTGGGGTTCCTTTGGGTGCAGCTAAGATGGCTCGCAGGAATTTGGTTTGTATGGTTTCTAGCAAGTTTTTCTTTGCAAGGATTCCTCTTTGTGCCCCATATAAAATTTGCGCCAATGTTTTAGCCTCGAAAAGTTTTAAGGCAGCAGGTACTAATTGACCTCCGCCTGTGTAAAAGTAATGTTTAATTGCATTTAAGGACCTATTGGCTGCTTGCAATGTATGATCCAGGTGTGCCTTCCATGTCCCTTGCGAGTGGAAAACCACCCCAAGGTATCTAAATGTTCTAACCTGTTCCAAACTATGTCCTTCTATTTTCCAGGAGTATTGGCTGGGTCTTTTAGCAAAAACTAAAATTTTTGATTTATCAAAGTTAAGGACCAACTTGTTCTGTCTGCAGTAGCCAAGTGTTGCCCTAATTCCTCTCTTCAATCCTACAGGAGTTTGAGAAATAATGACCGCATCGTTGTCATATAGAAGAATCGGGATTTTGCGATGTGCAAAATGGGCAGATGCAGATCAGGATTCTGTAAGAGATCGATCAGTGGGTTGATATAGAAGTTAAAAAGGGAGGGGGACAGGATGCAACCCTGCCGTACCCCTTTTTGTACCCTTACTGAGCCGGTTAAAGTCCCTTGAGGATTACACCTCACTTTCAGGGTGGAATTGGCGTACAATTTTTGTATGAGGAAAAGGAGGCGTTTATCGATAGTAGTGCCTTTTAATTTCTCCCATAGGGTGTTCCTAGATATTGAGTCGAAGGCCTGCTTAAAATCAAGGAAGGCCACAAAAAGAGAGGATTTTTTTTATATGTGTATTTTTGTACTAGATGGTGAAGTACCAAGATATGATCCACCATTGATCTTCCTTCTCTAAAACCGGCTTGTTCATCTTTAATTATCCCCCCCGAAATTAGCCAATCCTGAAGTTTATAATTTAGGTGTTTGGCATACATTTTACTAATAACACTCAGAAGACTAATGGGTCTATAATTGCCAGGGTCATTTCTACTACCTTTTTTATAGATTGGTATGATAATTGCTAATCCCCAATCTCTTGGCATATGGCCCATTCTATCTATAAATGTAAACAGAGATGCTAAAAGTGGAGCCCACCAACTGGGATTATTTTTTATTATTTCTGGCAGGACATTGTCAGCAACAGATGCCTTGTTAGCCTTGAGGGCTCCAATCAATCGGGATATCTCGCCTGGTGTAATGGAGGGCCAGTAAGGGGTTTGGTCCAAATTAATTTGGCTCTCATTAGTTACATAGTTGGGGTCTGCATATAGCTCTCTAAAATATTCTTCCCAGGCATGAATCGGTACCTGATTAGTTGGAGGTAGGGGGGATTTCCCCAATCCTCTGGTGATGTGCCAAAAAAGGGATGCATTTTTTGTCCTGACTGATGCAATTAGCTTATGCCAAGACTCCTTCAGAGCCGCCCTTTTCTTTTCTTTTAGAAGAGTCTTATATTGTGCCTTCAAACTTATTCCTTAATAGAGATGTATGTAGTTCTATAGTTTCTGGGGCTAACATCCATTTAGTAACTTCCTTTGCATTTTTCTCTGTCCATTTAATTTTTATCTGGGTATTTTGGTTCTCTAACCTGGGTAGATAGGTTGAGCCAGCCCTTAGCAGTTTCTGGTGTAATGTAAAAGTAAGGATTAGTGGATCGTGATCGCTTTCCAGTCGCGAGTCTACCTCCATCTTCTGCAGGAACTTCAGGAGGTCGTATGATATTATCCAATAATCAACTGTGGATGTTCTTCCTGCTCCCTGATACGTATAATCTGCTGGGTAGTCATCCCATGTGGAACCATTAAGGATACAAAGGTCCAAGCGTACAGTCATCTGTCTTACACACAGACCTGCCCAATTTGCCTTGGTGTCTTTAAATTGTCCGGAATGCAGGGGTTCTCCTGGTACATTCTCATCATAATGGATTTTAAATTGATTAAATAATGTTTGACCGTTTGGGCCCATCCTAGCGTTTAAGTCCCCCCACCCAATAATTATTGCTGCTGTGGGGTATTTGTCTAAGCAGCCCAGGATAAAATCTTCTATACCATCCCAGATCTTATTGATCAGATTATTCTTGTTGAGTGGAGGAATGTAGATATTAAAAAGCAAGATCTCCACCTGTTTAAATAAAAGTAGGGTAGTCACAACCCATGGCTGAAGAGGTGGCAGCGGTACACATTTAAAATACAAAGATGTATTCACTAATGTCACAATGCCCCCTTTAGCTCTCCCACCCACCTTACTTGGGATTGCTGGGATAGAGTTACCCCAGTAACTATCTAACTGTATCTCTGTAGAGGCCCAGGTTTCCTGTAAAAAGAGAATGTCAAATTGTGATATATAGTCAAAAGAATGTTGGTCTTTTGATGGCACAGACCAACCTGCTATATTCCAGGTTATACTGGAGAGGGGATCATCTTTTGCAGCTCATCAGGAGATTTGATTTATACAAAGGGAAGTTGTAGGGTTGTTGCAATGGCTTGAGGTGTCGTCATGCACAAAGGTGGCCTTCTCTAAAAGGAGGGGAGCCCCATCAAAATTTTGTGTAGACTCCTGGGAAATTTGTTTGAGGTAAGAAGATTTAGCACCAGCTAACAAGGCTTGCCATTCCGGAGCCTCTTCTCTAGGTGTAGAGCAGGGGGTTATTAAGTCATACTCCATTCGGCTTTGAGATGATGGCACTGATGTGAGTCCTCTCTCGATTTCTTGATGTGGTGCAGAAGGTATCATCGGGAAGTCACATAAGGATGCTAGCATCTCCTTCTCTATTGGGGCCTCTACTGGCCCCTGTGTATCTTGGCTTCTGCTTTCCATGAACTCATATTCTTGCAAACTCTTGTCCCCTGGGGGAGAAGTAAGAGGGTCAATTATAGGGGAAACCAAATCAATAAGTGGTTCAGCCGTATCGATTGTGACCAATAAGGATTTCTTTAGGTTTTCTAACTTGAATAGTATATTATCTTGTTCATTCCTTGGGAGAGCACCAAAGCATTAATAAGACCAGTTTCTGTGCTATTAAGTACATCTTCACTGAACGGGGCTGGCTTGCTCCCACTTCCTCCCTCTCCTTTTCCCAGGGTTGAGAATGCGGAAGAGACAGCAACCTTGGGAGCTCGCATGTTAACAATTAAGGGTTTAACCCTTTCCTCACAGAAAACTCTGATGGAAGAGATTTGAAGGGAGGCTAGATGTGCCTTCATCTTAAATAGCATCAGCGGTATGGTGGGCTGTTTAAAGGAGAGAAATATCCACTTCCAATTTGGGGCCTTAGGGAGCCACTCCACAGTATGTAGATCAATCTGCCCCCAGTGACAGTGAAGAAGCTGGCTTAGGGAATTTAGTATAGCACTCTTGGTATTCCAGTGACCATGATTAAGCCTGTTCATGTGGATTCTCAGCACAACCTAATGTGTTTGTAGTAAGCGATGTGATTGATGTGATTGGTGTAATTGTAGGTGGGATGCTTTATTGTCTTCTCCTGAAACTTCTCTATTAATACCTCCTCCTCTTGTTGCCTTAGCTGGAGAAAGACTGTTTTTCTGAGTGAGCTGCCACTTTTTAGCAGGCTCTTTATCTGTTTCCCAGGGGCTGTGCTCCTTTTCCTCTTTTTTTTCTTCCCTCTCCTGAGTATTGGGTTTACCCAAGTCTGCTGTAAGGACTTCAGTGGGGGTGCCTGTAGCCCAATGATGTGCTTGGAGAAGAACAGCTATATCTTTTTTCAGTGTCTCTACATCATGTTGAATGGTTATTAGTTGTTCAAATATTGAAACTACCATTTGCGCTGTGAGAAGACATTGCTTTGCCATTAACTCTGTTGTATTCTCCCACGGTAAGCTCTCCCCACTCTGAATTAGATTGTTGTTGTTAACCTTTTTAGTCTTTATCTTAGTCTCCATGCCGGCTGTAGCTGGACTCGTTGTTTGTGAAAATAGCTGGCTGTCATTTTGCTCCCCTCCCCCCACATCGGGAAAGTCCAGTATCTGCTGTTTTGTCAGATCTCTTTGCAGGTCCCATTCTAATCTCTCCGGCTTGTTGGAAATGAAGGGGGGGATAGTTTTACTTACAAGTCTCTTGCCAGCAAAGTGCTCCTCAATTTTTGGTTGTTTTGCATTCTTCACTGGTGGGAGAGATCCCGGTCTGGTGCCATGGCGCTTCTTTCTTTTACCCATGCCTCCGTCCTCCTCCGGTAGCTTCTGCTTCCAATATATACTGGCCTCTCCAGTATATATCCCTTGTAAAGAAGTCTTTGACTATTATAAAAAGTCAAACAAGGGTTAAAACAGGGTTAAAAATAGGTTAAAATAGGTTAAAAATAGGTAGGTTAAAAATCCGGTATTAAAAGGGGTTAAAAGTTAAAAGAAAAATAAAAGAAAATAAAAGAAAGCTTTTGCTTTTGGAGGAGCTCTTTACAGCCTTTGCTGCCTCTGTGGAATGTTGGCTGCTATTTTGGGGTTCAGTTTTACTCCTATAATGCTAATAAAAGCCCATGCTATTTCTTTTGCAATTGAAATATAAGCAAAATAAAAATCTTGATTGTCAGCCAAAAGGCAGTTCAGTAAATAGAGACATAGCATTTATTGGTGGGCAATATGACTAAAGACTTGGCTTTTCAGACTGCATGTGGACTGGGAACCAGTTGTATACTTGAAAGGTTCAGATTTGGGTATTGATTAGGAATATATTTATAAGCTAAATCCTAGTGCAACCAATTCAACATATTTTTCCTAATCAAGCCATGGTAAACTTGCTGAATTTACATTTGCTTTGAATTGTTATTGCAAGTCTCAAGTAGAACTGCTCTAGAAAAGTATTCTTAAATTTTAGGGGGTTTTCCCCCCGAACATTGTAGTTACACTATTGACAGCCTTGAACATATAATTATTTCAATTAGCTACTGATTGGTTTCAAGACAGAATTCATAGCTTCATAGCATACCTGTCTGCTTTCTAACAGAATTCCAAGTGCTGATTATAATATATAATTTTGTTTCAGTTGCTTGCTTTTATACTATACAGTGTATACTATAAGGAACAAGGAAATCAGTATAATCCTGTAATGCCCTGAATCAGGATTGGTGCACCATTATTTTAAATGTTTAAATTGTATAGATGTTCCCCCCACCCCAATGAAGATTCTGAGTGAGGGTATCCTCAAGGGGAATTAGAATTGGCAGTTGCAGTTGAGACTAGATTTTTGGTGGTTTGGATGATCCTTCCCCTCCTCGTGGATGCTCCTGATCCCAAGATACTTGGGAAGTTCTGGAGATGTAATTAAAGAATCTGAGTACATCACAGATAGGTTGTCTACAGAAAAATATACATATCCCCCAAATACCATGGAGAAAGTCTTCTGCCCATAGGTTGCACAGCAACAGGTCTATAGCCAATGAATGACAAATCCTCAGATCTGAGAACCTTATCTTGGTTTGGGATCATTTATTGCATTTTATTTCTTCCCGTTTTGCTGTTTGTGGATTTCTTTTAAAAATATACATTTATTTTACTTTCTTCTCCTAATTTATAAATTTCCAAAGTATATGATACATTTTTATATTATTTAATTTTGTTATTATGGTATGTTATGACTTCTACTGTAGTTAATTTTATTTGGTGTTGCATTTTTTCAAATTTGGCTAGTTGTTAACCAACTAAACAGCATTTCTTCCTTTCTTTTACTTCCTCTTCCCTATCCCATATTTCTTAAAATCCTTTTTGTTGCTTACTGTTCTATTGTGTTACTACTAAAATTCCCTCTGCATCTGAAAAATATGATCTTCTAGAAGTTATTTAACTATGCTTCCAATAATTGGTAGCCAAATTGGACAATACCATAGTATTAGGATAAATAATATCCTGATGGATTTGACCCAAGCCAATTTATTCAGATAATCTAAATAACATTGAAGTCCATCCCTTCTCTCTCTCTCTCTCTCTCTCTCTCTCTCTCTCTCTCTCTCTCTCTCTCTCTCTCTCACACACACACACACACACACACACACACACACACACACACTAAAACCCTATAATGGATGAATTTGTTAAGGCATCCACATCTTAGCAACATACATTTATTTCATCTGTAAGCATTTTTGCAGGTAAACAGGAAACTTCTGAGTCACAGAAAGAAATGTCACTACCCACATAAACCTAAATAGAGTACCAAGTGTCCTGAATGACTTATTTTATTTATAGTGACTGCAGTCTATTTCTATTAAAAATCAAAGAGGAAGTCCTAATTTCCCATTAATTATGTGGCTCATAACATACCTCATTTGCTATATTTTTGGTTCTTTTCAGATACTTAGGTATGCTATACATCTCATTTCACTTCTTTAATTAATTGCTTGTGAATAGTACTTTCATTTATTTCTATATTCAATTTCCTTAAAAATTGTTTAATCATGCATATCTTAACAATTGAAGATTTGTTTATTAAATTGCCAAATATCTTCATCATAAAGCAGGGTTTTTTTTTTCTTTCTTTAGGAAAACAGAATGCTGAGAGCCAGTTTGGCCTAATGATAAAAGGAACCAGGCTAAAAAGTAGGAAACTGGTGTCTAAGCCCACCTTAGGCCTGAAAGTAGGCTGGGTAGGCTTGTGCCAGTCACTCTCTTTCAGCCCATGATGTCAAGCCCAGTTGATAAGCTGGTCAGTCATTTTCTGTTGCGACCAATATATGTTTGTATAATATGTCTGTAATTGTGATAATACGATTCCATTGTCTATAAGATGTAATGCACTTTCCTTGCTGGTTTAATCATATATTATTGCTTTTAATGGTTGGTTGCTACTTATATTCCTATTTTATAATCTTATTGTAAATCACCCAGAGTCAGGGTATGTGAGATGAAAGGCTAAATAAATAGTAAAACTGGACATATATTAATACTAATGGTATTGCTGTTAGCTCCCAATGTCAGAACCCTCCAATGTATTTCTTTCCTGTGCTTTTCATTTTTGGGTTCCGCCATTCTATAAGGAAGGGGGAGGCTTGTGCTTAGAAGGGGGAGGTGACCTATGTGCCTACTGCAATGTATTTCCTCTGCTTTGTTCTATCCTCTTTGAAGTATCTAACTTGGGGTGTGAAAGGAATGTGCCTCCGGTCATCTGCCTTATCTCCAGTCAGATGGGAAGAAGCAGTAGAGAAAACTGACAGCCTTGAGAATGGCGCCTTATTGCTGGTTTTCCACAACAACTTAACACCTATGGATTGGCTCAATTCAAACTGGCCAGTGGGACATTTGGGATGGGGTTTGAAAGAGATCTTTTAATGGGTAGAGGCCCTCCTGAAGGCTTGCCCTAGCAACAGCTTCTCTGACTCCTCTGGCTCTGGAGACGAGGCTGCAACTGGGGAGAGCCTCTTGAAGCCAAGGTGGTTGATCAGCATAGGAAAGAAGGAGGACAGGTAAGGCAGGTCCCGGAAAGTAACCATCAACCCCAGCAGCCAAAAGCCAGGCTGGAAACGTGAAATGGAGTATTCACTTAACCTCAGTGGGGAAGAAGACCAAGTGCCAACCTGACCCGACTGCTTCCTAAAGCAAGCCATAGATTTGATGGTGGAGACTTTCAAAAACCTCAAAGAGGCAGACCCCTACCGAGACAGGGTTGAAGAGATACTGGAGGAGGAGGCTGGAAGGGGGAAGAGTGAACCCGCCAACCCAGGTGTAATGTACTGAGCTTTATTTATGAGACAGGTGCAGGGAACTGCCCTGGGAACCGTTAGCAGACTACGCGGCCTGCTAGCCAGACTTGCTGTCTGCAAGCTTAATCAGCATGCAATTGAGTGGGAGAATACGGTGCATTCATTGGCTGACACCACCCCTAACTGAATATATAAATAGGGGCGGAGCCATTTTGTTAGAGTTCTGTTTTGTCTTCAATAAAGAAGTACCTGTTTACTACTCCTGCCTCTTCAGTGCTGGACCCAGCAAGAAACAGAACACCAGGGACCTCTGCCAACACCGCAGATGCTGTGGGGGCTGCAACAGCAGCGATGACCCCAGCTCAAGCTACGCCAGCTGATGGTGATGGCCGCAAAGCCAGAAGAAGGGGAGTTCATCATCCCAAGCATAAGACTCCCCCCTTGGCATAAAGTATTATGGGGACCCACAGCAACTGGGGTTCTTCCTGGCCCACATCCTGATCTACATGCAGGAGTGCAGCTGAGAGCTCCCTAATGAGGGCGCATGGTTCAGGGTTGTTACTCTGGCCCTGGAAGGCATGGCAGCTTGGTGGATGCACAGTGCTGAGGCTTTGAAACTTTGAAACTTCAATTGGTTCATGGCAGCATGGAGATGGCAGTTCGAAGATCTCTTGGCCAACTGGAAAACCTGGGATCACATTAAGATAGTCAGGCAGGGCTGATGCCCCATGGCCGAATACACCGAAGAGTTCTGAGACCTGGCTTGCCATCTCAACTGGCCTGAGGACATCCTAATGAGCTGTTTAAAGATGGGCTGAACGATGACTTCTACCATGCTTGCATTGCCCATAACTGGTGCATTCTAGCCAAGGAAGCAGAAATCGACCTAGCCCAGAATCAGCATCGCTTCGGCTGGGCGTGGAGATGTTCTCCACCTGAGAGGAAACAGGAGGTGACAAAGACCCCTGCAGCAACCCAGCTCTCAATGCTTGTTTTAAGTGCGGCAAAGAGGGCCACCGAGCCACAGAGTGTCATTCAAAAACTCCAGTGAGAAAAGGAGAACGACCTGGAGGGGGACTGTCAAAAAACCCCAGTGCCCCCAGTAGACAGCGATGAAAAGCACTGAGGTTATGGAGTTCCAACCCACTAAGAAATTGGGAGAAGCAATTCTGACCCCACCAGAGAAATGTCAAGAGACATCCGGCAGTGACTACAATTTGCCTATTGGCGTGGAAAGCGCTCGTCTTGGTTGCGTTGGGCTTCCAAACAAGTGGCCATACCATTTGCTGAAAAAGGGGTGGGTGGGTCGTGCAAATCTGAAATACTTCATTTTAAGCTGTGTTACTGGAAGCCTTACGTGTTGCGGTTCTAAAGCAGAGGCCCTAGTAAGCTTTCTCTCCGTTCCATCAGTCCGGTTTACTCAACTAAGTATATATATCTTTTTTTTTACTCTTTCTATCCAACATAGCCTTCTTCCATTCTTGTAACATGCTGTATCTCCATAGCATTCGCAAAATTATCTCCATAACGTTCCCTCTTTTGTGAATGCCCCATTATCTTATACGTATCCCTCTTTCCCCAACTCTCCTTCCTCCCTTCTTTTCATCTGTCACCAAATTTCCTTTCTGCACCTCTGTTCTTTTTATCCTATTTCATTCCTCATCAGTTCCCTTTTCTTACCTGTATTTGTACACAAATAGCAACAGGTTGTCAACCATTTATGCAGGCTCAGACCTTATTGTCACAAAGTGTGTGCATGCATGAGCAAGCACACATATGCTTTATTTTTATCTTGAATGGAAACATTTGTTGTTCCATCGGAGATTCAGGAAGACACATAGCACCGTTTACAAGGATTGATGGGTAACTGTCCTTACTGCACATATTTTTTCAACATATTATAAAAACCATGTATTGTCAACAATAACAAAAGAAAATGCCTGCATGTTTATGCGTGTTTTTGCATTCATCAGACACTACTGTAGCTTTTGTAATTTTCACCTACTTCTTCCCATTCTCTAAAGACAATAACATTTTTGACAATGTGTATACATACCATGTCATTGGAATATGAAGCACAGTGCAATGCATTGTACACTTTATATGGATTCAGACAGTTTCACCTCAGGCCAAAGGAATAAACATCACACATGGCACACAAACAACCTTCCTTCCTTTCTAGACTAACTGAACCCTAGACAAGACCCGCTGATATGTATGCACACACACACACATATATACATACACATACACACATACAGACACATATAGAGACAGACAGACAGACAGATATGTACATGTACATGTATGTGTATATATATATATACACATAAATCAAATAAATATTAACAATCACCAGGATAAAAATCTTAAACAAAGACTGTTTAATTTACAAAGCTTAGCTTTTGTCGGCCACACTGCCGACATCGTCAGAGCATAAAATGTGAGATTTGGGAGTCCGTTCTTATATGACTGGCTGTTTCTGCGCCAGGGCCCTCCACCTGGTCATCGGTCCGCTCATCAGCGTCGGGCGCCTCGTTCTTAAAGGGGCCGTCTCCAAAGTTGTCCTCTCCAGTTGCTACTGTTCCTTTGGCATGTGTATTAGCGCTGGGGGATAGAGTGTCGGATCGCTCCTGCTCATCCTGCTCAGCACCGGGGGATCGAATGTCAAACTGTTCCTGGCATGCTCTTAAGGTAGCCCCCCCACATCTAATGAGTGGGGGGCGACCTTAAGAGCACGCCTGGTAGACAATCCACCAAAAGATAGAAGGGCCCATCTGACAGCGAGACAAGAGGGGGGTAGGGAACAGGAACAGCCCCCAGGTGTTTGCACACGGGCAAGGAAAATGATAGGGCTGGCTAATAGGAAGATGCCGAGGAGTTTAGGGACATGGAGGCAAACGAAGACGAACGGGGCCATGGTGATGGGGGGGGGAGAAACAGGAACAGTTTGACATTCGATCCCCCGGCTCTGAGCAGGATGAGCAGGAGCGATCCGACACTCTATCCCCCGGCGCTAATCATTCCCAGAGAAAAACCATCCAGATGCCCTAAGCTCTATGGTCTCCCCAAGATACACAAAGATGGAACCCTACTTAGACCCATAGTCAGCTCCATAGGCTCACCTCTACAAAACCTAGCCAAATTTCTCGCCAAACAACTACAGCCCTATGCAGAATCCATCACCTCACACGTAAAAAACTCATTCCAATTCATAGAGATCATAAAGAAACAAAACTTACAGCCCAGCGACCTACTCGTGAGCTTTGATGTCATTTCCCTCTTCACCCAAGTGCCAATCCAAGAAGCCTTGACAGCTATCCAAAACAAATATAACCCCCCCCAAGCACATTCTAGATCTGACCAACCATTGCCTATCCAACACATACTTCATCTACAATGGACAAAAATACAAACAAATAGAAGGAGCACCCATGGGATCACCCCTCTCACCTGTCATTGCAAACCTCTACATGGAACACTTTGAAACCCAAGCTCTAGAAAAATCTGATCACAAACCCAAACTCTGGCTCAGATACGTAGACGACACCTTCATAATCTGGCCACATGGGGAAGAAAAACTAGACAACTTCCTCACACACCTCAACAGCCTACACCCCAAAATACAGTTCACCATGGAAACAGAAGCTAACAACCAACTTCCCTTCCTGGATGTCTTAGTCTACAAGAAATCCAATGGCTCCCTAGGACACACCATCTACCAGAAGAAAACACACACAAACCGCTATCTGCACGCACTCTCACACCACCACCCAGCACAGATCAACTCCGTAGCCAAGACACTCATCTCGAGAACAAAACGCTTAGCTGACGAACAACACCTAAAAACCGAACTACACACTCTCACTAACGTACTAACATCCAACGGATTCCAAAGAAATAAGATTACCAACCTAATCCAAAAAGAAACCCCCACTAAAATCCAAGACAGAGAACAAGAAAACGGCAAAGCCCTCCTCCCATACATAAAAGGCACCACAGACAGAATCAGCAAGATCCTCCACAAACACAACATCAAGACAGCATTCTGCACAAACCGAAAAATATCCACCATCCTAAGAAACCCCAAAGACAAAATTGAGTTAGAAAATCAAGGAGTATATGAAATCCCATGCACTGCCTGCCCCACCACATACATCGGACAAACCAACAGAAGAATAAGTGCACGCATTGAAGAACACAAGAACTCAGTCAAAAAAGAGGAACCAACTTCTTCCCTGGTCCAACACCTTAAAGCCACAGGACATACAATTGACTTTAAAAATACCAGAACTATCGCCAAAACTGAACACTTTAACAACAGAATAATCAGAGAAGCCATCGAGATAGAAAAACGCCCACACAGCATGAATAAACGAGATGATACCTCCCGCCTACCAGCCATTTGGAAACCCACCCTTATTGACAAACGAGTCCCTAACACAAAGAATGACACTAGACCCACACTCACGAAAACCACACAGGATGTCACCACCACACATCCACGCAAAAAGCAAACCCAAACCCACACCGATGATGAGGCATGACCAGAAACCAGACCACAGCTGCATCATTAGCCATTTCAAACCCCTCCAATCCATACATGAAGCAAACTGACACCCACCTTGATGATATGGCACGACCACGAATGCGAAGCCAAACAACAGCAATGCAGCCCTCCATCTCAAATCCTCAAACAATTAAGGATTTGAACTATCTAGGGGGAAGGGGTGTAATGTATTGGTCACAACTGTTTTGAATCACTTGCTTAATGTCTAATCACTTGTTTGAATGTCTGACCTAGATTCTGTTGTTATGTAACGGCTGCTGTTACTTAAGCCAGACTTGCTGTCTCCAGGCTGGTAATTAGGTTTTGGGCAGGAAACTGTTACTTTAAACCTATTGGCTGCCACCTGGAGGCTAACTATATAAATAGCTGTGCAGCAGCTATTTGAGTTGCTTCTGTTCAGAGTTAAATAAACTTGTTGTTGTTTCAACACTCGTCTCGCTTAATGCCTTCAAGAACCAAATACTTAACAATTGGACCGGGGACTGCTGTCCCCACTGGCCTCATTGTGGAGTCTCAAAATGGCTACAATGGAACACTGGATGTACCTTGCCTAGTATTCTAGGTAATCTCAGCTCTACTGTCACTGAATTTATAACTTTCACAATAGAAAAACAGCCAATGTACTTTGGACCTAGCTTTTTGCAAGTTTGTCTCAATTTGATACTCTAGAAGATGGATACACTATCTCCTACATGGAACGTCCCATGGGGAGCTCATTTGTTGTCTGCCTGTTTCTTCTGATTTTCTGCTGCTTTAGCTAAAGCTTTCTTTGCATTGCTCCAAACACGCTGGAATGAATCTACCCATTCATTTAAGGTATCTGAGGAGGGAGGCTCCTGAAGGCATTCTGGCATTGGCACGAACTCCACCCACATGGCTAGCTTGAACAGTGTGAAACCAGTGCTACTATGCACTGCATTGTTATATGCCACTTCCGCAAATGACATGAGTCCCGCCCAGTTAGTGTGCTGGTAGTTGACATAACAATGCAGGTACTGCTCCACTATTGCGTTAGCTCATTCTGCGGCCCCATTTATACTCAGATGGAAAGCAGAGCTAAATCCCTGGGTGGACCCAATCATCCTTACAAACTCCCTCCAGAACTTAGCAGTAAACTGGACCCCATGATTTGAAATGATGCACTTAGGCGCCCCATGAAGCCGGTAGATGTGCTGCAAAAACATCTTCACTAGCTTCTGGGCTGAGCACAGTTCGGCACATGCAATGAAGTGGGCTTCCTTGGAAAACGTGTCAGGGCCCACTTCAAAACCTCATCCCAAGAAAGCAGGACTCCTGGAACAGTTTCTTTCCAAGAGGAACTTTTATTAGGAGAAGCTAATAGCAGGCATGATAGGCGGGATCTGAGGGTTTCCCGCTCAGATCAATAGGTTAAAAGAGTCCCAAGCAAAACCCCACCCCAATAGTTCATCTGGTCAGTTTGAATGGGCCAATCCCCAGGTGTTAGGTTCGCTGTGGGAAAGGAGCTGATAACAGGGTCCTTTCTCATGCTTGTGAAGATGTTGTTGCATCTTCGCACCTTCCCTTCCACAGTGAGAGATAAGCCAGATGGCCGGAGGTACATTCCTTTTTCACCCCAAGGTAACATCAAGGGAGAGACAGTTCAAAGAGTCAGCATGCAGGAGCAGCAGAAAGGATACATTGTAGCAAAGCAGAATAACATACCACAGAGTCTTTCCCCTCCCACTCCCCCCAGGGGAATGGCAGAACCCTCAGAAAGAAAGAAATAGGAAAGAGATGAGATGGATTCCCCCCCAGGGAAAAATGGGTTCTGACAACAGGTCTATCACAGTCCAAATCACGGTGTTTCCCCCACTCTCTGGTAGCTCCACTATAAAGTCCGTGGCTATCTCCTCCCAGGGTCTGGTCAGATCAGCCACCTGCTGCAACAATCCCAGACTGTTCCCTGGTAGTCTCTTACTGGCCACACAAACCATACAGCTCCTCACATAGCTTTCACTGTCTTTTTTTATCTTTGGCCACCAGAACTGACAATTAGCAAGGTGCAAAGTCTTTAAAAATCCAAAATAGCCTGCTTGCTTAGCATCATGGCAGCATTGCAGGATTTGCAGTCACAGGCTGTCTGGGACATACAGCTTGTCCCCCTTTCATGCCAAACTATCCCTCACAGTTAAATCTCTTTGATGAGCCACAAACCAGGTGTTGGTCTGTAGCTCTTGTTGGGCAAATGCATCGGTGGGAGGTGAGCTCTTCTTCTCCTCTTGCTGCCTGGTTGTAGCTTGTGCTGCTTGCTGTCTATTGGGAACAATGGAACTCACCACCTCCTCCTGAGTGCTTTTATACTGGGGCATATGGGACAGGACATCAGCAAGGAAATTCTTCCCCTCTGGAATGTACTTCAACCCAAAATCAAATCTTTTGAAGTACTGCGCCCATCAGCCTTGCTTGGGAGAGAGCTTCTGGGGGGTCTTCAGGGCTTCCAAATTTTTATGGTCAGTCCACACCTCAAATGGGGCTTTACTTCCCTCCAGGAATTGCTTCCATGTCAATAACGCCCATCGCACCAGAAAAACGGGGTAGAGATTAGGATTTTATTATATGTTATTAAGCTAAGACCCAGACAACATGCTGTTCAATAAGCATTTATGAATTGGAAATAAAAAAAACTAATTAAAAATATTTTAAAAATAACACCCATCACACCGCAAACACCTCTTTCTCCCATACAGCCCACCGCCATTCTGTTTCATTTAGTTTGCGAGATATGTACCACATGGTTGTAAGTTTCCCTCTTTATTATGCTGGAGGAGAACTGCCCCCACAGCTACATCGCTGGCATCTGCCTGAATTACAAATGGTTCCTCTGGGTCTGGGTGTTTCAAGACTGGCTCAGCCATGAACAGCCTCTTTAGGTTTTTCGTTTTACAAGTTTTATTGGGTTTTTTTTGGTTTTACATCAAAGTGCTTAGGAATCATCGTGGAGCTAGGGTAATCAATCATCCAAAAAAACCAAACCATAATCATACATGTATAATACAGGTTAATTCTTTAAAAGTTCCCTCTCTATTTCCCTCAATTGATATAACATAGTCGAATTAATACATTTCTAAATATAATTCAATCAATCAAAAAAAAAATCAATAATATTTCACCTATATCAGACCAAATCCTGTTTTTAAGCTTTACTAATTTACAATTACCATGTTCCAATTTAGCCTTAAATAAACACATAATTTATACTTCGGGTATCCCAATTTCCCTTATTTCATAAAATAATAATTATTTCTAGAATATACATATTATTCCAACCATTATATTTTTACACTTCCCAATTATATTCTATTTCTTATTCTACTCTATTTCAAATATATATTTTATAAATCAATCCATATCTCTAAAAAAAAAAACTTTTTAACTCATTAAGTAAAATTTAAATCCCATCAAAATAATTATATCTAAAAAACATATTATTCCAGAAGATACCTTCTTACTGCATTTCACATCTATATTCTATTTCTTATTCTATTAACTCCTTGTTTACAACCTTTTCCATATTACAATTCCAAACCATAATCAAATCAATAATTTTCATCTCAGTAGTATTAACTCAGTCAAAATCTCTAAAGGCCTTTTTAACCCATCAGATAAAGTTTTAACTCTCATTTTTAAATCTAATTCTAGCTTTCTTTTTGTGCCAAGCAGGTTTCCACAAAAGAGCCTCTATCATCAAATCTCAATATTTGATTATACATATTTATTAACAATTCAGTCTGATCATATTTCTCTTCTCCTTTTTCCAATACTATCTGAGCTGTATAATCAGTTTTATTCAATGTGATAGTTACTCATTGATTATCCATATTGTCACAGTTGTCAATGCCTCGTATTTGCAAATCAGTTCCTATTGCATTTGGCATTGTAGATGTTTTAGTTGAAATCCGTTTTTGGTCATCGAGATTCTCAATAAGTTGTATATGGGATTGTATGATATCTTCTTCTATGTTGATTTGTTCCTCATCTATTGTTATTTGAGTTGTGGGGTAGTCAGTTGGAATCTGGAAGTCAATTTGAAGTTTTGTAATAAAAGCATTTATTCTAGCATTCACTTGTTCATTAGTTTCGTAAATTTTTCCCAGTATAAGTTTACAAATAGATTGTGGATGAGATTCCTCCATCTCATTAAATTGTATATGTTGTTGCATGCAAGTCTCTTTGGAGTTGATCTTTTCCTCCTCTGTTATTCCTTGGTCTATAAGTTGATCAGTCAAAATTTGAGGTTCAATTTTTAGCTCTGGAGTATCATCTTTAGTGTTCCTTCTAAAAATCCTTTGTTCTTTAAGTTCCAAAAATTTTTCTAGTATAAGTCCATAGCCAAGCTGTGGGTAAAACTCCATTTCAGTAGTAAGATAATCTCTTAGTTTTTTGGTGGAGGCTATGTTTATTAACAGTCAACCAACATCTGCCTCCACAATTCTAATAGGTAATTTCACCACCCAGCTGTTTCAAATCCATTATCTTTTCCCTTTGTAGTAATTGAAGGTCAAATCCAGTCTAAAAAACAAAGGGAAAATACAATTGCAATGTCAGTTTTCACCACAAGATGTCCTCAGTAAGCTCTAAGATCTTTTTTCCAAATTCCAATAAAGTTTTGTCCAGTTAAAAAGTAAAGACAAGTAAAAAAAAATAACAATATTCCCCAGCTTAAAAAGTAAATACAGCAATAAAATTCTATAATAGAGATTTTTTCAGGATCCCCGAAATCCAACAACCAAAATAGTCAATAAAAATTAATTATTTTTTCTTTTGTAGCTCATTTTCCCAAATATCCAAATGCCGCTCTCTTAAAGCAGGGAAATAGTTCCAAAAGCTTTTCACAGGGGGATAGTTAGGGTACAGAGAGGGAAGGAAAGGTCTCACCCAGATCTTCCATGGTGGTTCTTTTCGCTTAGCTGTTCTTGTGACTTTCGGCTGGAGCAGCTAGATGATCGGCCATGTTAATGGCCAATCTTTTCCCCGTCGGCCCAAAGGAGCTGTCTCAGACCGTGGAAGGTGCTGCCACTCCCTCCGCAGTTGACGAGAGTCCTCCTCAGTGGTAGTTGCCCCTCCAGGGCGACTTTCGACCCTGTCCAGGGTCTACCGGCGGAGGGAAACCAGGCGGCGAAGAGAACAGACTCTTCATACGACTGCCAGCACCACAAACCAGAACCGGAAGTCCTCTTTAGGTTTTTGAATGCCGCTTGGCATTCCTTTTTTATATATTTTATTTAGTTTTATTCATTTATAACATAAAATGTGAAAATACAAAAGCAAATAGTAGGGGACAGCAGTAGAAAAAGGGAAAACAAAAAAGGTGTGAAGAAAGGGGGGAGGCCTTATGGATTATTAACTTGGAACAGTAAGACCTTGAGAATTATAAACTTTGGCTGTCTGATGATCCTGGACTTTTGGATAACTGCGTGGAGTTAGTTTTGAAAGATAAAAGTGGATTATAATTTTTTTCCTGCCCTTTTCTCCTTTTTTGGGGTGGGGAGCGTATTGGATTATAGACCTTTATTTCCAAGAACTATTTAGATACACAGGAAATCTGACTCTTGGCGATTCCCTTTGGGGGAGGCCCTATGGATTACTAACCTTATACAACAGGACTCTGGATTACAAATTTGGGCTGATTGATAACGTTGGATTTTTGGATAATTGTTTGAAGTTGAGATTGAAAGATAGAAGTGGATTAGAAATTTTCTTTCCTCCTTTCTTCCCCTGTGTGGGGGAGCCTATTGGATTATAAGAGACTACAGATAAAGACTACAAGATCTATTGGAGATGAACTTAAAGGACATATGGTAATATTGATTATAAGATTGGAGGGTTTGTATAAGGCTGATAACAGGAGCATATATTAGAACTGAGAAAGTCTGGAGGATGGGAATAAAAATGAGTGTTTCTAATCTAGCTAAAGCTAGTAAAAAAACCATCCTCAGCTCCGTCTTCTACTGCCCCCCAGTCCTGTGTATCAGAGATCAATTGATGCAATGCTACACCAAGAAAAAACCAATAATTCCAGAAGGAAATGCAAACCACACTACAACTAATCCAGGAGGCAATTACTTCACATAAAGAAGATACAAAGAGAAACCATAAGAGACAAAAGATAATTTTGATAAAATGAAGGAAGAAATCCACGATCTGAAATCCCAACTAAAAAACTTCCAGCAGAAGATTATAAAGAATGAGCAAAAGATTCAGACAATAGAAGACAAATCAGTAGAAACTGATCAAACATTGGAAGAAATAAAAGATGAAAACCAAAGACTGATGCAGGCAAATAAAGAATTAGAAGTCTCAGAGGTTTGGGAAATGAAAAGGGCATCCTATTTTTTAAGATTTCAGAATATAATGGAAGACAAGGAAAAAGACCTTGCTGATTTGATGATAGAACTGTTGGCTGGAGCATTGGAAGTTGGGAAACAAATGAAAAGAGAGATAGATCAAACATTAAAAGTTAACTCAAGTTACGCAAGAAGAAATAAAGTCCCTAGAGAGGTACATGTTAGATTTGTTAAAAAATCAATAAGAGATGAGATATTGAGAAGAGTGAGAGATGATCCATTGCAATACAAGGGAAAAGAAATTGTAGTCTTGAAGCAGATACCTAGGAGGATAAGGGACTCATGAAGAGAATATCAATTTCTGACCAAAAAACTAATTAAGAAAGGAGTGAATTTTAGATGGCTGATGCCGGAGAGGATACTAATCAACTGGGATTCAAAAAGACACAGATTGGACTCTATCTTTAAAGCAATGGAATTTCATGACAGATATAGAGCTTTCCTTGAAGAAGGAAACCCAGAATTCCAACCAGAATGGGAATCTAGAAAACAGGAAGAGACAGCAATAGAAGGGGCAGCTAAGCAAAGGGAAGAAGAAGAAACAGAAAATATAAATCAAGAAGAAGGGGCAAAAGGGAAAGAACAGAGACAGATAAGAACAACTAGGAGAATAAAACCTAAATATAATTGAAGAAGATGGAGAAGGACAATGAGATTCTCTCAATGAATATAAATGGATTGAACTCCCTCTTAAAAAGGAAATTTTTTTTTACATGACAACAAAAACTAAAAATGGATATAGTCTGTCTTCAAGAAACACATATTAAAAGACAACATTATAAATTCCTGGAATGCTCGAAAATTGGGAAACTTTATTTTTCACTAGCACAACAAAAGAAAAGAGGAGTAGCTCTATATATTAAAGAAACAATGAATCCCAAACAAATCTACTTGGATGAAGAAGGAAGAATACTAATAGTAGAAATAATGATAAATCAAAAGATTGATGGTAGCAATTTATGCACCGAATAATAAACAAGAAGAATTTTACCAAAAACTACATAAGAAAATAGTGTAAACAGAATATCAAAATATCTGCTTAGTAGGAGATTTTAAGGCAATTTAGATGGAAAGCTAGATTATAGAAGTAGTAAAATAGGGGGGAAAGGAAGGAACATTTTACCTAAGGCCTTTTTCAAAATGGCAGAAGAAATTTGTATACAGGACATGTGGAGAGAAAAAAATCCTAAGAAATCTCAATATACATTTTATTCAAATAGCCATAAATCATGGTCTAGAATTGATATGATAAGGATATCTCCTGAATTATGAATGGACATACAAGAGATTGAGATAGAAACTAATGTATGGGCGGATCATAATCCGATAAAGATGATGTGGAGAGGAATAAAGAAAAAAGTAAGATGGACATTAAATCAATCTTTATTGAAAGAGAAAGAATTTATACAAAAAGTAGCAAAGGAAATGGATTTTTTTTTAAAGAAAATAAGAAAGAAGATACATCACTCCAAAATGTTTGGGATACAGCCAAAGCATACTTTAGAGGACTAGCCATAACTTATATGGCGAAAAAGACCAAAGAAAAAAAACAACAACAACAAATGAAGCTAAAAGAAGAATTTATGAATTAGAATCAGAATTACAAAGAGACCCACAAAAGAAAACTCTTAAAAAACAAATGGAGATAATAAAACATAAATTGAACTTAATAGAAGCTGAAGAAATGGCTCAACAAATTAAAAGAGCAAAACAAAACTTTTTTGAAAATGCCAACAAGCCAGGTAGATGGCTAGCTTATGAACTGAAAAAAGAAAGAGAGAAAAAACTGATAAACAAACTGCAAGATGTGAGAGGCAATTTACAATGTCAAAATGATGCAATAATTTTAGAAAACACTTTATGAAATAGAAGAAATGCCTGAGGAAAAAATAAGGCAATACATAGAAAATGCCAAGCTACCAAAAATCTGAGAGAATTTTAAAAACATGCTAAATGGAAAAATAACAGTGATGGAGCTGACAGAAGCTATAAAAAGACAAACAAATGACAAAGACACCAGGCCCAGATGGGCTACCGGCAGAATTTTACAAATGTCTACAAGACATACTAAGTCCATCAATGCAAGAAGTGTGTAATGAGGTACTATTAAAGGCCAAATTACCAAATACATGGATAGAAGCATATATTACTTTAATACCAAAAGAAGACTCAGACTTGACCCAGATAAAGAACTATAGACCAATATCTATATTAAATGTGGATTATAAAATTTTTGCTTCAATAGCAGAAAGATTGAAGATATTTTTGATTGAATGCATACATACAGACCAAAATGGATTCTTACCAAAGAGACAAATAAAGAACAATCTAAGAATAATTTTAGACACACTGGAATATTATGAAATGCATCCAGGGAAACAAATGGTGTTAATTTTTCTAGATGCACAGAAAGCCTTTGATAATGTTAACTGGCAATTTATGGTACAACAATTAAACTATATGGATTTTGGAGAAAACTTTATAAATATAATCAAAACAATTTATCATAGACATACGGCTAAAATGATTGTGAATGAAGATTTTACAGAGAACTTCAATATTAAAAAAGGTACAAGACAAGGGTGTCCACTATATCTATTATTATTTATTTTAACTTTGGAAGTGTTGAAATGTTAGACAAGACCCAGAAATAAAAGACGAAAAATATAAACTACAAGCATTTGCGGATGATCTGGTATTTATACTAGAAGATCCGTTGGAGACAAGCCCCAAATTATTAACAAAGATTGAAGAATCTGGAGAAGTAGCAGGACTGAAAATAAACAGAGAAAAGACTAAAGTGATAGTTAAAAACCTTACAGACAAACAAAAAAACCAACAGTCAGAAAAAGCAGACCTCCAGGTAGTTAAGAAAGTTAAATATCTGGGGATATATTTAACAGCAAGGTGTGCAACAATAAAAGAAGACAACTATGTAAAACTATTAAAACAAATAAAATTAGACCTGGAAAAATGAAAAAATCTACAACTATCAATTTTGGGAAGAATAGCGACAGTGAAAATGAACATTCTACCAAAACTACTTTTTTTATTTCAAACAATACCTATAAAAATTGAGAATTTTTTTTTTATGAGTTAAATGCATCGATTTTGAAATTTATCTGGCAAGGGAAAAAAGCCAGAATCAGACTGAAAATGTTACAAGAAACGAAAGAAAATGGAGGATTCGGGCTACCAGACTGGGTTCTATACTACCAAGCAGCTGTATTAATATGGTTAAAAGAATGATAACCCTTAGACACAAAAGATTATTATACTTAGAAGGACATGACCTACAACTTGGATGGCATGCCTTTCTATGGTACAGGAAGAACAAAATCCATAAATATTTTCAAAATCACTATGTAAGAAATGCTTTGCTTCTAACATGGGAAAAGATAAAAACAAAAATTTACATGAAAATACCAGGATGGATCTCAACAATGGAAGCGTTTGTACATTCAAATTTAATTAACTATGAGAAGCTTGTGACTTATAGAGACATTTTGAATACTGAAGGGAAATTACAAACTAAACAAGAACTGGAAGAACAGGGCATTGAGCTATCATAGTGGCCACATTTGCAAATGCAGATGAGATATGAGAAATATGCCAAAACATATGGTTTTTATAAAGATCAGACAGTGTTTGACCAGATACTACTGTCATCAGATGAAAAATTGATTTTTTTCTGTTAAATTTAAAGATGGAAGATGAACAAGTTAAAGAAACAATGATAACTTGGACAAAAAACTTTGGGCACAGTCTAGAGTTAGACAAATGGCAAAACATGTGGGAAAGAAACTATGAAATAACAAGGGCAGCTACTTACGAAGAAAATTTATATAAAATGTTTTATAGATGGCATTTACCACCTGCAATATTAGCAAAAATGTTTAAAAATATGTCTAGCAATTGTTGGAAATGTAGACAAAAGCTAGCCATGTATTACCACCTTTGGTGGACATGCCCTAAAGCAAAAAAATTCTGGTCAAAAATAAATATGTGGTTAGAGAAAATGTTAGGAAAACAAGTAGACTATAAACCGGAACTATTTCTTTTGGGTATAATCTCAGAAAACTATTATAAAGAATGTGTATATTTAATATTACATGTACTAATAGCAGCGAGAATTACATTTGCTCAGTATTGGAAAAATGAAGAAACACCACCTGAAGAAGATATAATTAAGAAAATTCTGGACTGTGCAGAAATGGATAGGCTTACATTGAAAATGAAAGGGAAACAAGATTCAGAATATTTTCAAACATGGGATAATTTTTACAAATGGCTAGAAAAATGGAGTAAAGAGTAGGAATGGAAATTGTATTATTATTAATGTTAAATATGTGAACCCAGACAACACATTGCTTACTAAGCACTAAAGATTGTAACTGTAAAAAATAAAAAAAAAATATTTAAAAAAAGAAAGGGGGGGAGAAACAAAAGGCATTGACTTCCAACTCTCTCTGTTGCAGTAAAATCAGACATTAAAATCAAATCTCAAGTTTTTACATTTCTATAGTAGTATGCACTAGCCATTTCTGTACTGGCAAATCAGTCTAATCGGTAAAACCCAAAATCACGATATCATCTTTTTTCACCTCAAGCACAAAGTCTAGAAGTGGTTTCCAAGTAGAAACAAAAGTACTTCTGTTCTTTTCTTTTATCAGCACAGTCATTTTGGCCATCTCTGCTAATTCCATCAGCTTTTGTAACCATTCATCCATGGTAGGAATTATATTCCAGTTCTCTTTCCATTAGGCCCAGAAGGAAAGTTTCTGGTTTAATCTTTATGTTCACTTTAAGAATTTTCTCCATTAATATATGAATCCTCCAATATTTCTGCCGCTTGTCATTCCATTGTTAAGTTCAAGGGCTGATTCGGTTGGGGCTTTTCCCTTCCCTTCCCTGTTTTCAAAAGCTCCATAATTGGTAAGGCAATCTTGGCAAAGGAGGGGATGAACTGTCTGTAGAAATTTGCAAACCTTGGGAAGCTCTGTAGCTGCTTGCAGATGCAAGGGATTTGCCACTCCAAGATGGATTTCACTTTTGCTGGATCCATCTCCACGCCCTCGCATGAGGCACGGTAGCCCAAATAGTCCAGGCTGGTTTTGTGAAACTCGCATTTTGACAGTTTAGCATACAGCTTAGCGTCCAATAGCTTTTTCAGCACCTGTCCCACAAGTTTCACATGTTCGTCCATGGTCTCAGTGTAAATAAGAATGTCATCCAGGTACACTAAAAAAACCCTTATATAAATGCTCATGTAGCACCTCATTTATGAATTGCATAAGCACAGCAGGGGCCCCCTGCAGTCCAAAAGGCATCACTCTAAATTGATAGCTCCAAAGGGGGCAGTTGAAGGCAGTCTTCCACTTGTCACCGTCCTTGATTCTCACTCGATAGTACACCTCCCTCAGGTCTAACTTCGTAAATATTTTCCCTTTGGCTAAATGCCCTAGCACGTCCTTCATGAGAGGGAGGGGGTACATGTTCTCCACACATACTCTGTTAATCCCATAGAAATCAACACACAATCCCATCTTTCTTTTCTTTAAAGAGCACAGTTGCCACTATTCGAGATTTCATCGTGGAATACATTTTTTGTTTGGGAAGTTTTGCCCCAGGCAGGATCTCAATGGCACAGTCTGAGAGGGGTTGAGGGGGCAGAACATCACACTCTTTCTTGCTGAATGCCTCCATGAGATCTCAGTACTCCCTTGGGATGGATTGCTGCTCCTCCCCTCCTCCGATGCTCCCTTGCTGCTCTCAGGGGTTTTCCTCACCTCCCCTTCCTTCTCAGGCTGTCATTTTCTCTTGCCAGGAGGGCTCGGGTCCTGCTTCTTCATTATCATTCACTTTGAGGCTTTCTCCCAATAGATCTAGGGGCCCCACTTGGCTAAACAAGCCAGCCTCATGATCTGCCATCTTTGGGGCAACCATAAAATGAATAGTCTCTTGGTGGTCCCCCAATTCTAGCTGCACAGGCTCTATCAGATAGGAAGCGGCTTTGCCCCCTACCAGCGTGCCATCAACCTGCTCAAATTTCACAGGTTTCTTGAGTTTCCTCACATGTAATCCTAGCCTCTGCACTACAGCTTGATTAATTAGGCAACAGGAGCATCCTGAGTCTACAAGAGCCTTCATTATCCCCCTCACCCCTGAGCAAGATGCCTTGAGGTCTACCCTAACTTCAAGATGGTTGACAGGTCCACTCATCATCTGGTCATCCTCTCCTTCACTTTTGCTCTCATAGAGGATCATTGATGGGTCCTTTTTGGTCAGATTTCCATCCCCCTTGCTTTCTGAGGGGGAGACCTCAACGACCTGGGCTGCAGCTCATGATTTCTCCTTTCCCTTTTCCGGTGGCCTCTCAGGCTTTGGAGGGGGAGGGGCAGTGGGGCCCACTCTGGGTGTTGACACTGGGCATACCACTACCTGATGGCCTTACTGGCCACAGCAAAAGCATAGGATGGGGGCACGTTTTGGAGCTTCAGCAGATGCAGGGGATGCCGTCGCCAGCTGTTTTCCTCCTACCACATGCTTTTCTTGGCCCCTTTTCAGCCACCTCTTGAACCCTTCATGGTCTTTGTACAACATGAGGTCTAGCTCCACAGTGGTGACCAGCTAGTACCAATCATTGAGCCGGTCCAGGATCCCTCAGGCCAGGGACAAGTGGAACAGGTCACGACTCAGCCTTTCTCAGAAGTACTAGGTTAGGAGTCTTTTGGGCCAGTGTCTCAGTCTCCCTGCGATCCTCCTGAACTCTCTGATGTACTCTGCTACAGGTCTGCTCCCCTGCCTGATGGTTCGGAACACAGCCTCAGCACGTCAGTTTGCATTGGGTTGCTGAACCGGGCTCTGAGCTCTCCCAGAAATGCGCCCAGGTCCCCCAGCTTGGGAGCTCCCTCATCATGTATTATTAGTTTTTATAGGATTAGGATTAGGGGTCAGGGTTGGGGTTGGGGTTAGGGTTAGGATTTAAAAAAAAATAACATTCTTAATATTTAGCAAACAGCATGTTGTCTGGGTACATGTATTTAAAAAGAAAAAAACAATAAGTAGTAATTAATTATCATAAACAATATATTAATTAATCAATATATTAATTAATTAATATATTCAATGTTACATATCACATTCCTTTTCTAGCCATTGATAAAAATTATCCCATGTTCTAAAATACACTTTCTTTCTCT